>OZ018324.1:211056910-212416910 GCA_963969495.1 Ceratothoa steindachneri | reverse complement strand
CCCTCCCGCTCCCAAGGGGTATATCTGAGATATTTGTATAAAGCCGAGCATCACATTTCTCTTCTCGCCCTATGGAATAAGGTATAACTGCGATATTTTATTTAAAAAGCCGACGCTCGCTGAAACTAAGGCGAGGGGCGTCGAGGGGGGAACGGGATATAAAGAGTAGTAAGACGGTCGAGGCTAAGGTCGGCGGTACTTGCCCTTTAGTCTTATAAGGCCGAGGGTCGCCTCGATGGCCTCGGTCTTCCTAAAACACCCGAGTGGTATATGCGAGTTATTTGTAAAAAGCCGAGGGTAACATTTTTCCCCTCCCGCTCCCAAGGGGTATATCTGAGATATTTGTATAAAGCCGAGCATCACATTTCTCTTCTCGCCCTATGGAATAAGGTATAACTGCGATATTTTATTTAAAAAGCCGACGCTCACCGCATCTTAGGCGAGGGGCGTCGAGGGGGGAACGGGATATAAAGAGTAGTAAGACGGTCGAGGCTAAGGTCGGCGGTACTTGCCCTTTAGTCTTATAAGGCCGAGGGTCGCCTCGATGGCCTCGGTCTTCCTAAAACACCCGAGTGGTATATGCGAGTTATTTGTAAAAAGCCGAGGGTAACATTTTTCCCCTCCCGCTCCCAAGGGGTATATCTGAGATATTTGTATAAAGCCGAGCATCACATTTCTCTTCTCGCCCTATGGAATAAGGTATAACTGCGAGATTATATTTAAAAAGCCGACGCTCGCCGCATCTTAGGCGAGGGGCGTCGAGGGGGGAACGGGATATAAAGAGTAGTAAGACGGTCGAGGCTAAGGTCGGCGGTACTTGCCCTTTAGTCTTATAAGGCCGAGGGTCGCCTCGATGGCCTCGGTCTTCCTCTAACACCCGAGTGGTATATGCGAGTTATTTGTAAAAAGCCGAGGGTAACATTTTTCCCCTCCCGCTCCCAAGGGGTATATCTGAGATATTTGTATAAAGCCGAGCATCACATTTCTCTTCTCGCCCTATGGAATAAGGTATAACTGCGATATTTTATTTAAAAAGCCGACGCTCGCTGAAACTAAGGCGAGGGGCGTCGAGGGGGGAACGGGATATAAAGAGTAGTAAGACGGTCGAGGCTAAGGTCGGCGGTACTTGCCCTTTAGTCTTATAAGGCCGAGGGTCGCCTCGATGGCCTCGGTCTTCCTCTAACACCCGAGTGGTATATGCGAGTTATTTGTAAAAAGCCGAGGGTAACATTTTTCCCCTCCCGCTCCCAAGGGGTATATCTGAGATATTTGTATAAAGCCGAGCATCACATTTCTCTTCTCGCCCTATGGAATAAGGTATAACTGCGATATTTTATTTAAAAAGCCGACGCTCGCTGAAACTAAGGCGAGGGGCGTCGAGGGGGGAACGGGATATAAAGAGTAGTAAGACGGTCGAGGCTAAGGTCGGCGGTACTTGCCCTTTAGTCTTATAAGGCCGAGGGTCGCCTCGATGGCCTCGGTCTTCCTAAAACGCCCGAGTGGTATATGCGAGTTATTTGTAAAAAGCCGAGGGTAACATTTTTCCCCTCCCGCTCCCAAGGGGTATATCTGAGATATTTGTATAAAGCCGAGCATCACATTTCTCTTCTCGCCCTATGGAATAAGGTATAACTGCGATATTTTATTTAAAAAGCCGACGCTCGCTGAAACTAAGGCGAGGGGCGTCGAGGGGGGAACGGGATATAAAGAGTAGTAAGACGGTCGAGGCTAAGGTCGGCGGTACTTTCCCTTTAGTCTTATAAGGCCGAGGGTCGCCTCGATGGCCTCGGTCTTCCTAAAACACCCGAGTGGTATATGCGAGTTATTTGTAAAAAGCCGAGGGTAACATTTTTCCCCTCCCGCTCCCAAGGGGTATATCTGAGATATTTGTATAAAGCCGAGCATCACATTTCTCTTCTCGCCCTATGGAATAAGGTATAACTGCGATATTATATTTAAAAAGCCGACGCTCGCTGAAACTAAGGCGAGGGGCGTCGAGGGGGAAACGGGATATAAAGAGTAGTAAGACGGTCGAGGCTTAGGTCGGCGGTACTTGCCCTTTAGTCTTATAAGGCCGAGGGTCGCCTCGATGGCCTCGGTCTTCCTAAAACACCCGAGTGGTATATGCGAGTTATTTGTAAAAAGCCGAGGGTAACATTTTTTCCCTCCCGCTCCCAAGGGGTATATCTGAGATATTTGTATAAAGCCGAGCATCACATTTCTCTTCTCGCCCTATGGAATAAGGTATAACTGCGAGATTATATTAAAAAATCCGACGCTCGCTGAAACTAAGGCGAGGGGCGTCGAGGGGGGAACGGGATATAAAGAGTAGTAAGACGGTCGAGGCTAAGGTCGGCGGTACTTGCCCTTTAGTCTTATAAGGCCGAGGGTCGCCTCGATGGCCTCGGTCTTCCTCTAACACCCGAGTGGTATATGCGAGTTATTTGTAAAAAGCCGAGGGTAACATTTTTCCCCTCCCGCTCCCAAGGGGTATATCTGAGATATTTGTATAAAGCCGAGCATCACATTTCTCTTCTCGCCCTATGGAATAAGGTATAACTGCGATATTTTATTTAAAAAGCCGACGCTCGCTGAAACTAAGGCGAGGGGCGTCGAGGGGGGAACGGGATATAAAGAGTAGTAAGACGGTCGAGGCTAAGGTCGGCGGTACTTGCCCTTTAGTCTTATAAGGCCGAGGGTCGCCTCGATGGCCTCGGTCTTCCTCTAACACCCGAGTGGTATATGCGAGTTATTTGTAAAAAGCCGAGGGTAACATTTTTTCCCTCCCGCTCCCAAGGGGTATATCTGAGATATTTGTATAAAGCCGAGCATCACATTTCTCTTCTCGCCCTATGGAATAAGGTATAACTGCGATATTTTATTTCAAAAGCCGACGCTCGCTGAAACTAAGGCGAGGGGCGTCGAGGGGGGAACGGGATATAAAGAGTAGTAAGACGGTCGAGGCTAAGGTCGGCGGTACTTGCCCTTTAGTCTTATAAGGCCGAGGGTCGCCTCGATGGCCTCGGTCTTCCTAAAACACCCGAGTGGTATATGCGAGTTATTTGTAAAAAGCCGAGGGTAACATTTTTCCCCTCCCGCTCCCAAGGGGTATATCTGAGATATTTGTATAAAGCCGAGCATCACATTTCTCTTCTCGCCCTATGGAATAAGGTATAACTGCGATATTTTATTTAAAAAGCCGACGCTCGCTGAAACTAAGGCGAGGGGCGTCGAGGGGGGAACGGGATATAAAGAGTAGTAAGACGGTCGAGGCTAAGGTCGGCGGTACTTGCCCTTTAGTCTTATAAGGCCGAGGGTCGCCTCGATGGCCTCGGTCTTCCTAAAACACCCGAGTGGTATATGCGAGTTATTTGTAAAAAGCCGAGGGTAACATTTTTCCCCTCCCGCTCCCAAGGGGTATATCTGAGATATTTGTATAAAGCCGAGCATCACATTTCTCTTCTCGCCCTATGGAATAAGGTATAACTGCGATATTATATTTAAAAAGCCGACGCTCGCTGAAACTAAGGCGAGGGGCGTCGAGGGGGAAACGGGATATAAAGAGTAGTAAGACGGTCGAGGCTTAGGTCGGCGGTACTTGCCCTTTAGTCTTATAAGGCCGAGGGTCGCCTCGATGGCCTCGGTCTTCCTAAAACACCCGAGTGGTATATGCGAGTTATTTGTAAAAAGCCGAGGGTAACATTTTTTCCCTCCCGCTCCCAAGGGGTATATCTGAGATATTTGTATAAAGCCGAGCATCACATTTCTCTTCTCGCCCTATGGAATAAGGTATAACTGCGAGATTATATTTAAAAAGCCGACGCTCGCTGAAACTAAGGCGAGGGGCGTCGAGGGGGGAACGGGATATAAAGAGTAGTAAGACGGTCGAGGCTAAGGTCGGCGGTACTTGCCCTTTAGTCTTATAAGGCCGAGGGTCGCCTCGATGGCCTCGGTCTTCCTCTAACACCCGAGTGGTATATGCGAGTTATTTGTAAAAAGCCGAGGGTAACATTTTTCCCCTCCCGCTCCCAAGGGGTATATCTGAGATATTTGTATAAAGCCGAGCATCACATTTCTCTTCTCGCCCTATGGAATAAGGTATAACTGCGATATTTTATTTAAAAAGCCGACGCTCGCTGAAACTAAGGCGAGGGGCGTCGAGGGGGGAACGGGATATAAAGAGTAGTAAGACGGTCGAGGCTAAGGTCGGCGGTACTTGCCCTTTAGTCTTATAAGGCCGAGGGTCGCCTCGATGGCCTCGGTCTTCCTCTAACACCCGAGTGGTATATGCGAGTTATTTGTAAAAAGCCGAGGGTAACATTTTTTCCCTCCCGCTCCCAAGGGGTATATCTGAGATATTTGTATAAAGCCGAGCATCACATTTCTCTTCTCGCCCTATGGAATAAGGTATAACTGCGATATTTTATTTAAAAAGCCGACGCTCGCTGAAACTAAGGCGAGGGGCGTCGAGGGGGGAACGGGATATAAAGAGTAGTAAGACGGTCGAGGCTAAGGTCGGCGGTACTTGCCCTTTAGTCTTATAAGGCCGAGGGTCGCCTCGATGGCCTCGGTCTTCCTAAAACACCCGAGTGGTATATGCGAGTTATTTGTAAAAAGCCGAGGGTAACATTTTTCCCCTCCCGCTCCCAAGGGGTATATCTGAGATATTTGTATAAAGCCGAGCATCACATTTCTCTTCTCGCCCTATGGAATAAGGTATAACTGCGATATTATATTTAAAAAGCCGACGCTCGCTGAAACTAAGGCGAGGGGCGTCGAGGGGGGAACGGGATATAAAGAGTAGTAAGACGGTCGAGGCTAAGGTCGGCGGTACTTGCCCTTTAGTCTTATAAGGCCGAGGGTCGCCTCGATGGCCTCGGTCTTCCTAAAACACCCGAGTGGTATATGCGAGTTATTTGTAAAAAGCCGAGGGTAACATTTTTCCCCTCCCGCTCCCAAGGGGTATATCTGAGATATTTGTATAAAGCCGAGCATCACATTTCTCTTCTCGCCCTATGGAATAAGGTATAACTGCGATATTATATTTAAAAAGCCGACGCTCGCTGAAACTAAGGCGAGGGGCGTCGAGGGGGAAACGGGATATAAAGAGTAGTAAGACGGTCGAGGCTTAGGTCGGCGGTACTTGCCCTTTAGTCTTATAAGGCCGAGGGTCGCCTCGATGGCCTCGGTCTTCCTAAAACACCCGAGTGGTATATGCGAGTTATTTGTAAAAAGCCGAGGGTAACATTTTTTCCCTCCCGCTCCCAAGGGGTATATCTGAGATATTTGTATAAAGCCGAGCATCACATTTCTCTTCTCGCCCTATGGAATAAGGTATAACTGCGAGATTATATTTAAAAAGCCGACGCTCGCTGAAACTAAGGCGAGGGGCGTCGAGGGGGGAACGGGATATAAAGAGTAGTAAGACGGTCGAGGCTAAGGTCAGCGGTACTTGCCCTTTAGTCTTACATATAAGGCCAAGGGACGCCTCGATGGCCTCGGTCTTCCTCTAACACCCGAGTGGTATATGCGAGTTATTTGTAAAAAGCCGAGGGTAACATTTTTCCCCTCCCGCTCCCAAGGGGTATATCTGAGATATTTGTATAAAGCCGAGCATCACATTTCTCTTCTCGCCCTATGGAATAAGGTATAACTGCGATATTTTATTTAAAAAGCCGACGCTCGCTGAAACTAAGGCGAGGGGCGTCGAGGGGGGAACGGGATATAAAGAGTAGTAAGACGGTCGAGGCTTAGGTCGGCGGTACTTGCCCTTTAGTCTTATAAGGCCGAGGGTCGCCTCGATGGCCTCGGTCTTCCTAAAACACCCGAGTGGTATATGCGAGTTATTTGTAAAAAGCCGAGGGTAACATTTTTCCCCTCCCGCTCCCAAGGGGTATATCTGAGATATTTGTATAAAGCCGAGCTTCACATTTCTCTTCTCGCCCTATGAAATAAGGTATAACTGCGATATATTATTTAAAAAGCCGACGCTCGCCGTATCTTAGGCGAGGGGCGTCGAGGGGGGAACGGGATATAAAGAGTAGTAAGACGGTCGAGGCTAAGGTCGGCGGTACTTGCCCTTTAGTCTTATAAGGCCGAGGGTCGCCTCGATGGCCTCGGTCTTCCTAAAACACCCGAGTGGTATATGCGAGTTATTTGTAAAAAGCCGAGGGTAACATTTTTCCCCTCCCGCTCCCAAGGGGTATATCTGAGATATTTGTATAAAGCCGAGCATCACATTTCTCTTCTCGCCCTATGGAATAAGGTATAACTGCGATATTATATTTAAAAAGCCGACGCTCGCTGAAACTAAGGCGAGGGGCGTCGAGGGGGAAACGGGATATAAAGAGTAGTAAGACGGTCGAGGCTTAGGTCGGCGGTACTTGCCCTTTAGTCTTATAAGGCCGAGGGTCGCCTCGATGGCCTCGGTCTTCCTAAAACACCCGAGTGGTATATGCGAGTTATTTGTAAAAAGCCGAGGGTAACATTTTTTCCCTCCCGCTCCCAAGGGGTATATCTGAGATATTTGTATAAAGCCGAGCATCACATTTCTCTTCTCGCCCTATGGAATAAGGTATAACTGCGAGATTATATTTAAAAAGCCGACGCTCGCTGAAACTAAGGCGAGGGGCGTCGAGGGGGGAACGGGATATAAAGAGTAGTAAGACGGTCGAGGCTAAGGTCGGCGGTACTTGCCCTTTAGTCTTATAAGGCCGAGGGTCGCCTCGATGGCCTCGGTCTTCCTCTAACACCCGAGTGGTATATGCGAGTTATTTGTAAAAAGCCGAGGGTAACATTTTTCCCCTCCCGCTCCCAAGGGGTATATCTGAGATATTTGTATAAAGCCGAGCATCACATTTCTCTTCTCGCCCTATGGAATAAGGTATAACTGCGATATTTTATTTAAAAAGCCGACGCTCGCTGAAACTAAGGCGAGGGGCGTCGAGGGGGGAACGGGATATAAAGAGTAGTAAGACGGTCGAGGCTAAGGTCGGCGGTACTTGCCCTTTAGTCTTATAAGGCCGAGGGTCGCCTCGATGGCCTCGGTCTTCCTAAAACACCCGAGTGGTATATGCGTGTTATTTGTAAAAAGCCGAGGGTAACATTTTTCCCCTCCCGCTCCCAAGGGGTATATCTGAGATATTTGTATAAAGCCGAGCATCACATTTCTCTTCTCGCCCTATGGAATAAGGTATAACTGCGATATTTTATTTAAAAAGCCGACGCTCGCTGAAACTAAGGCGAGGGGCGTCGAGGGGGGAACGGGATATAAAGAGTAGTAAGACGGTCGAGGCTAAGGTCGGCGGTACTTGCCCTTTAGTCTTATAAGGCCGAGGGTCGCCTCGATGGCCTCGGTCTTCCTAAAACACCCGAGTGGTATATGCGAGTTATTTGTAAAAAGCCGAGGGTAACATCTTTCCCCTCCCGCTCCCAAGGGGTATATCTGAGATATTTGTATAAAGCCGAGCATCACATTTCTCTTCTCGCCCTATGGAATAAGGTATAACTGCGATATTATATTTAAAAAGCCGACGCTCGCTGAAACTAAGGCGAGGGGCGTCGAGGGGGAAACGGGATATAAAGAGTAGTAAGACGGTCGAGGCTTAGGTCGGCGGTACTTGCCCTTTAGTCTTATAAGGCCGAGGGTCGCCTCGATGGCCTCGGTCTTCCTAAAACACCCGAGTGGTATATGCGAGTTATTTGTAAAAAGCCGAGGGTAACATTTTTTCCCTCCCGCTCCCAAGGGGTATATCTGAGATATTTGTATAAAGCCGAGCATCACATTTCTCTTCTCGCCCTATGGAATAAGGTATAACTGCGAGATTATACTTAAAAAGCCGACGCTCGCTGAAACTAAGGCGAGGGGCGTCGAGGGGGGAACGGGATATAAAGAGTAGTAAGACGGTCGAGGCTAAGGTCGGCGGTACTTGCCCTTTAGTCTTACATATAAGGCCGAGGGTCGCCTCGATGGCCTCGGTCTTCCTCTAACACCCGAGTGGTATATGCGAGTTATTTGTAAAAAGCCGAGGGTAACATTTTTCCCCTCCCGCTCCCAAGGGGTATATCTGAGATATTTGTATAAAGCCGAGCATCACATTTCTCTTCTCGCCCTATGGAATAAGGTATAACTGCGATATTTTATTTAAAAAGCCGACGCTCGCTGAAACTAAGGCGAGGGGCGTCGAGGGGGGAACGGGATATAAAGAGTAGTAAGACGGTCGAGGCTTAGGTCGGCGGTACTTGCCCTTTAGTCTTATAAGGCCGAGGGTCGCCTCGATGGCCTCGGTCTTCCTAAAACACCCGAGTGGTATATGCGAGTTATTTGTAAAAAGCCGAGGGTAACATTTTTCCCCTCCCGCTCCCAAGGGGTATATCTGAGATATTTGTATAAAGCCGAGCATCACATTTCTCTTCTCGCCCTATGGAATAAGGTATAACTGCGAGATTATATTTAAAAAGCCGACGCTCGCTGAAACTAAGGCGAGGGGCGTCGAGGGGGGAACGGGATATAAAGAGTAGTAAGACGGTCGAGGCTAAGGTCGGCGGTACTTGCCCTTTAGTCTTACATATAAGGCCGAGGGACGCCTCGATGGCCTCGGTCTTCCTCTAACACCCGAGTGGTATATGCGAGTTATTTGTAAAAAGCCGAGGGTAACATTTTTCCCCTCCCGCTCCCAAGGGGTATATCTGAGATATTTGTATAAAGCCGAGCATCACATTTCTCTTCTCGCCCTATGGAATAAGGTATAACTGCGATATTTTATTTAAAAAGCCGACGCTCGCTGAAACTAAGGCGAGGGGCGTCGAGGGGGGAACGGGATATAAAGAGTAGTAAGACGGTCGAGGCTTAGGTCGGCGGTACTTGCCCTTTAGTCTTATAAGGCCGAGGGTCGCCTCGATGGCCTCGGTCTTCCTAAAACACCCGAGTGGTATATGCGAGTTATTTGTAAAAAGCCGAGGGTAACATTTTTCCCCTCCCGCTCCCAAGGGGTATATCTGAGATATTTGTATAAAGCCGAGCTTCACATTTCTCTTCTCGCCCTATGAAATAAGGTATAACTGCGATATATTATTTAAAAAGCCGACGCTCGCCGTATCTTAGGCGAGGGGCGTCGAGGGGGGAACGGGATATAAAGAGTAGTAAGACGGTCGAGGCTAAGGTCGGCGGTACTTGCCCTTTAGTCTTATAAGGCCGAGGGTCGCCTCGATGGCCTCGGTCTTCCTAAAACACCCGAGTGGTATATGCGAGTTATTTGTAAAAAGCCGAGGGTAACATTTTTCCCCTCCCGCTCCCAAGGGGTATATCTGAGATATTTGTATAAAGCCGAGCATCACATTTCTCTTCTCGCCCTATGGAATAAGGTATAACTGCGATATTATATTTAAAAAGCCGACGCTCGCTGAAACTAAGGCGAGGGGCGTCGAGGGGGAAACGGGATATAAAGAGTAGTAAGACGGTCGAGGCTTAGGTCGGCGGTACTTGCCCTTTAGTCTTATAAGGCCGAGGGTCGCCTCGATGGCCTCGGTCTTCCTAAAACACCCGAGTGGTATATGCGAGTTATTTGTAAAAAGCCGAGGGTAACATTTTTTCCCTCCCGCTCCCAAGGGGTATATCTGAGATATTTGTATAAAGCCGAGCATCACATTTCTCTTCTCGCCCTATGGAATAAGGTATAACTGCGAGATTATATTTAAAAAGCCGACGCTCGCTGAAACTAAGGCGAGGGGCGTCGAGGGGGGAACGGGATATAAAGAGTAGTAAGACGGTCGAGGCTAAGGTCGGCGGTACCCTCCCTTTAGTCTTATAAGGCCGAGGGTCGCCTCGATGGCCTCGGTCTTCCTCTAACACCCGAGTGGTATATGCGAGTTATTTGTAAAAAGCCGAGGGTAACATTTTTCCCCTCCCGCTCCCAAGGGGTATATCTGAGATATTTGTATAAAGCCGAGCATCACATTTCTCTTCTCGCCCTATGGAATAAGGTATAACTGCGATATTTTATTTAAAAAGCCGACGCTCGCTGAAACTAAGGCGAGGGGCGTCGAGGGGGGAACGGGATATAAAGAGTAGTAAGACGGTCGAGGCTAAGGTCGGCGGTACTTGCCCTTTAGTCTTATAAGGCCGAGGGTCGCCTCGATGGCCTCGGTCTTCCTAAAACACCCGAGTGGTATATGCGAGTTATTTGTAAAAAGCCGAGGGTAACATTTTTCCCCTCCCGCTCCCAAGGGGTATATCTGAGATATTTGTATAAAGCCGAGCATCACATTTCTCTTCTCGCCCTATGGAATAAGGTATAACTGCGATATTTTATTTAAAAAGCCGACGCTCGCTGAAACTAAGGCGAGGGGCGTCGAGGGGGGAACGGGATATAAAGAGTAGTAAGACGGTCGAGGCTAAGGTCGGCGGTACTTGCCCTTTAGTCTTATAAGGCCGAGGGTCGCCTCGATGGCCTCGGTCTTCCTAAAACACCCGAGTGGTATATGCGAGTTATTTGTAAAAAGCCGAGGGTAACATTTTTCCCCTCCCGCTCCCAAGGGGTATATCTGAGATATTTGTATAAAGCCGAGCATCACATTTCTCTTCTCGCCCTATGGAATAAGGTATAACTGCGATATTATATTTAAAAAGCCGACGCTCGCTGAAACTAAGGCGAGGGGCGTCGAGGGGAAAACGGGATATAAAGAGTAGTAAGACGGTCGAGGCTTAGGTCGGCGGTACTTGCCCTTTAGTCTTATAAGGCCGAGGGTCGCCTCGATGGCCTCGGTCTTCCTAAAACACCCGAGTGGTATATGCGAGTTATTTGTAAAAAGCCGAGGGTAACATTTTTTCCCTCCCGCTCCCAAGGGGTATATCTGAGATATTTGTATAAAGCCGAGCATCACATTTCTCTTCTCGCCCTATGGAATAAGGTATAACTGCGAGATTATACTTAAAAAGCCGACGCTCGCTGAAACTAAGGCGAGGGGCGTCGAGGGGGGAACGGGATATAAAGAGTAGTAAGACGGTCGAGGCTAAGGTCGGCGGTACTTGCCCTTTAGTCTTACATATAAGGCCGAGGGTCGCCTCGATGGCCTCGGTCTTCCTCTAACACCCGAGTGGTATATGCGAGTTATTTGTAAAAAGCCGAGGGTAACATTTTTCCCCTCCCGCTCCCAAGGGGTATATCTGAGATATTTGTATAAAGCCGAGCATCACATTTCTCTTCTCGCCCTATGGAATAAGGTATAACTGCGATATTTTATTTAAAAAGCCGACGCTCGCTGAAACTAAGGCGAGGGGCGTCGAGGGGGGAACGGGATATAAAGAGTAGTAAGACGGTCGAGGCTTAGGTCGGCGGTACTTGCCCTTTAGTCTTATAAGGCCGAGGGTCGCCTCGATGGCCTCGGTCTTCCTAAAACACCCGAGTGGTATATGCGAGTTATTTGTAAAAAGCCGAGGGTAACATTTTTCCCCTCCCGCTCCCAAGGGGTATATCTGAGATATTTGTATAAAGCCGAGCATCACATTTCTCTTCTCGCCCTATGGAATAAGGTATAACTGCGATATTTTATTTAAAAAGCCGACGCTCGCCGCATCTTAGGCGAGGGGCGTCGAGGGGGGAACGGGATATAAAGAGTAGTAAGACGGTCGAGGCTAAGGTCGGCGGTACTTGCCCTTTAGTCTTATAAGGCCGAGGGTCGCCTCGATGGCCTCGGTCTTCCTCTAACACCCGAGTGGTATATGCGAGATATTTGTAAAAAGCCGAGGGTAACATTTTTCCCCTCCCGCTCCCAAGGGGTATATCTGAGATATTTGTATAAAGCCGAGCATCACATTTCTCTTCTCGCCCTATGGAATAAGGTATAACTGCGATATTTTATTTAAAAAGCCGACGCTCGCCGCATCTTAGGCGAGGGGCGTCGAGGGGGGAACGGGATATAAAGAGTAGTAAGACGGTCGAGGCTAAGGTCGGCGGTACTTGCCCTTTAGTCTTATAAGGCCGAGGGTCGCCTCGATGGCCTCGGTCTTCCTAAAACACCCGAGTGGTATATGCGAGTTATTTGTAAAAAGCCGAGGGTAACATTTTTCCCCTCCCGCTCCCAAGGGGTATATCTGAGATATTTGTATAAAGCCGAGCATCACATTTCTCTTCTCGCCCTATGGAATAAGGTATAACTGCGAGATTATATTTAAAAAGCCGACGCTCGCTGAAACTAAGGCGAGGGGCGTCGAGGGGGGAACGGGATATAAAGAGTAGTAAGACGGTCGAGGCTAAGGTCGGCGGTACTTGCCCTTTAGTCTTATAAGGCCGAGGGTCGCCTCGATGGCCTCGGTCTTCCTAAAACACCCGAGTGGTATATGCGAGTTATTTGTAAAAAGCCGAGGGTAACATTTTTCCCCTCCCGCTCCCAAGGGGTATATCTGAGATATTTGTATAAAGCCGAGCTTCACATTTCTCTTCTCGCCCTATGGAATAAGGTATAACTGCGATATTATATTTAAAAAGCCGACGCTCGCTGAAACTAAGGCGAGGGGCGTCGAGGGGGGAACGGGATATAAAGAGTAGTAAGACGGTCGAGGCTAAGGTCGGCGGTACTTGCCCTTTAGTCTTATAAGGCCGAGGGTCGCCTCGATGGCCTCGGTCTTCCTAAAACACCCGAGTGGTATATGCGAGGTATTTGTAAAAAGCCGAGGGTAACATTTTTCCCCTCCCGCTCCCAAGGAGTATATCTGAGATATTTGTATAAAGCCGAGCATCACATTTCTCTTCTCGCCCTATGGAATAAGGTATAACTGCGATATTTTATTTAAAAAGCCGACGCTCGCTGAAACTAAGGCGAGGGGTGTCGAGGGGGGAACGGGATATAAAGAGTAGTAAGACGGTCGAGGCTAAGGTCGGCGGTACTTGCCCTTTAGTCTTATAAGGCCGAGGGTCGCCTCGATGGCCTCGGTCTTCCTAAAACACCCGAGTGGTATATGCGAGTTATTTGTAAAAAGCCGAGGGTAACATTTTTCCCCTCCCGCTCCCAAGGGGTATATCTGAGATATTTGTATAAAGCCGAGCATCACATTTCTCTTCTCGCCCTATGGAATAAGGTATAACTGCGAGATTATATTTAAAAAGCCGACGCTCGCCGCATCTTAGGCGAGGGGCGTCGAGGGGGGAACGGGATATAAAGAGTAGTAAGACGGTCGAGGCTATTGTCGGCGGTACTTGCCCTTTAGTCTTATAAGGCCGAGGGTCGCCTCGATGGCCTCGGTCTTCCTCTAACACCCGAGTGGTATATGCGAGTTATTTGTAAAAAGCCGAGGGTAACATTTTTCCCCTCCCGCTCCCAAGGGGTATATCTGAGATATTTGTATAAAGCCGAGCATCACATTTCTCTTCTCGCCCTATGGAATAAGGTATAACTGCGATATTTTATTTAAAAAGCCGACGCTCGCTGAAACTAAGGCGAGGGGCGTCGAGGGGGGAACGGGATATAAAGAGTAGTAAGACGGTCGAGGCTAAGGTCGGCGGTACTTGCCCTTTAGTCTTATAAGGCCGAGGGTCGCCTCGATGGCCTCGGTCTTCCTCTAACACCCGAGTGGTATATGCGAGTTATTTGTAAAAAGCCGAGGGTAACATTTTTCCCCTCCCGCTCCCAAGGGGTATATCTGAGATATTTGTATAAAGCCGAGCATCACATTTCTCTTCTCGCCCTATGGAATAAGGTATAACTGCGATATTTTATTTAAAAAGCCGACGCTCGCTGAAACTAAGGCGAGGGGCGTCGAGGGGGGAACGGGATATAAAGAGTAGTAAGACGGTCGAGGCTAAGGTCGGCGGTACTTGCCCTTTAGTCTTATAAGGCCGAGGGTCGCCTCGATGGCCTCGGTCTTCCTAAAACACCCGAGTGGTATATGCGAGTTATTTGTAAAAAGCCGAGGGTAACATTTTTCCCCTCCCGCTCCCAAGGGGTATATCTGAGATATTTGTATAAAGCCGAGCTTCACATTTCTCTTCTCGCCCTATGGAATAAGGTATAACTGCGATATTATATTTAAAAAGCCGACGCTCGCTGAAACTAAGGCGAGGGGCGTCGAGGGGGGAACGGGATATAAAGAGTAGTAAGACGGTCGAGGCTAAGGTCGGCGGTACTTGCCCTTTAGTCTTATAAGGCCGAGGGTCGCCTCGATGGCCTCGGTCTTCCTAAAACACCCGAGTGGTATATGCGAGGTATTTGTAAAAAGCCGAGGGTAACATTTTTCCCCTCCCGCTCCCAAGGGGTATATCTGAGATATTTGTATAAAGCCGAGCATCACATTTCTCTTCTCGCCCTATGGAATAAGGTATAACTGCGATATTTTATTTAAAAAGCCGACGCTCGCTGAAACTAAGGCGAGGGGTGTCGAGGGGGGAACGTGATATAAAGAGTAGTAAGACGGTCGAGGCTAAGGTCGGCGGTACTTGCCCTTTAGTCTTATAAGGCCGAGGGTCGCCTCGATGGCCTCGGTCTTCCTAAAACACCCGAGTGGTATATGCGAGTTATTTGTAAAAAGCCGAGGGTAACATTTTTCCCCTCCCGCTCCCAAGGGGTATATCTGAGATATTTGTATAAAGCTGAGCTTCACATTTCTCTTCTCGCCCTATGAAATAAGGTATAACTGCGATATATTATTTAAAAAGCCGACGCTCGCCGTATCTTAGGCGAGGGGCGTCGAGGGGGGAACGGGATATAAAGAGTAGTAAGACGGTCGAGGCTAAGGTCGGCGGTACTTGCCCTTTAGTCTTATAAGGCCGAGGGTCGCCTCGATGGCCTCGGTCTTCCTAAAACACCCGAGTGGTATATGCGAGTTATTTGTAAAAAGCCGAGGGTAACATTTTTCCCCTCCCGCTCCCAAGGGGTATATCTGAGATATTTGTATAAAGCCGAGCATCACATTTCTCTTCTCGCCCTATGGAATAAGGTATAACTGCGATATTTTATTTAAAAAGCCGACGCTCGCCGCAACTTAGGCGAGGGGCGTCGAGGGGGGAACGGGATATAAAGAGTAGTAAGACGGTCGAGGCTAAGGTCGGCGGTACTTGCCCTTTAGTCTTATAAGGCCGAGGGTCGCCTCGATGGCCTCGGTCTTCCTAAAACACCCGAGTGGTATATGCGAGTTATTTGTAAAAAGCCGAGGGTAACATTTTTCCCCTACCGCTCCCAAGGGGTATATCTGAGATATTTGTATAAAGCCGAGCATCACATTTCTCTTCTCGCCCTATGGAATAAGGTATAACTGCGATATTTTATTTAAAAAGCCGACGCTCACCGCATCTTAGGCGAGGGGCGTCGAGGGGGGAACGGGATATAAAGAGTAGTAAGACGGTCGAGGCTAAGGTCGGCGGTACTTTCCCTTTAGTCTTATAAGGCCGAGGGTCGCCTCGATGGCCTCGGTCTTCCTAAAACACCCGAGTGGTATATGCGAGTTATTTGTAAAAAGCCGAGGATAACATTTTTTCCCTCCCGCTCCCAAGGGGTATATCTGAGATATTTGTATAAAGCCGAGCATCACATTTCTCTTCTCGCCCTATGGAATAAGGTATAACTGCGATATTATATTTAAAAATCCGACGCTCGCCGCATCTTAGGCGAGGGGTGTCGAGGGGGGAACGTGATATAAAGAGTAGTAAGACGGTCGAGGCTAAGGTCGGCGGTACTTGCCCTTTAGTCTTATAAGGCCGAGGGTCGCCTCGATGGCCTCGGTCTTCCTAAAACACCCGAGTGGTATATGCGAGTTATTTGTAAAAAGCCGAGGGTAACATTTTTTCCCTCCCGCTCCCAAGGGGTATATCTGAGATATTTGTATAAAGCCGAGTATCACATTTCTCTTCTCGCCCTATGGAATAAGGTATAACTGCGATATATTATTTAAAAAGCCGACGCTCGCCGTATCTTAGGCGAGGGGCGTCGAGGGGGGAACGGGATATAAAGAGTAGTAAGACGGTCGAGGCTAAGGTCGGCGGTACTTGCCCTTTAGTCTTATAAGGCCGAGGGTCGCCTCGATGGCCTCGGTCTTCCTAAAACACCCGAGTGGTATATGCGAGTTATTTGTAAAAAGCCGAGGGTAATATTTTTTCCCTCCCGCTCCCAAGGGGTATATCCGAGATATTTGTATAAAGCCGAGCATCACATTTCTCTTCTCGCCCTATGGAATAAGGTATAACTGCGATATTTTATTTAAAAAGCCGACGCTCGCCGAATCTTAGGCGAGGGGCGTCGAGGGGGGAACGGGATATAAAGAGTAGTAAGACGGTCGAGGTTAAGGTCGGCGGTACTTGCCCTTTAGTCTTATAAGGCCGAGGGTCGCCTCGATGGCCTCGGTCTTCCTAAAATACCCGAGTGGTATATGCGAGGTATTTGTAAAAAGCCGAGGGTAACATTTTTCCCCTCCCGCTCCCAAGGGGTATATCTGAGATATTTGTATAAAGCCGAGCATCACATTTCTCTTCTCGCCCTATGGAATAAGGTATAACTGCGATATATTATTTAAAAAGCCGACGCTCGCCGCATCTTAGGCGAGGGCTGTCGAGGGGGGAAGGGGATATAAAGAGTAGTAAGACGGTCGAGGCTAAGGTCGGCGGTACTTGCCCTTTAGTCTTATAAGGCCGAGGGTCGCCTCGATGGCCTCGGTCTTCCTAAAACACCCGAGTGGTATATGCGAGTTATTTGTAAAAAGCCGAGGGTAACATTTTTCCCCTCCTGCTCCCAAGGGGTATATCTGAGATATTTGTATAAAGCCGAGCTTCACATTTCTCTTCTCGCCCTATGAAATAAGGTATAACTGCGATATATTATTTAAAAAGCCGACGCTCGCCGTATCTTAGGCGAGGGGCGTCGAGGGGGGAACGGGATATAAAGAGTAGTAAGACGGTCGAGGCTAAGGTCGGCGGTACTTGCCCTTTAGTCTTATAAGGCCGAGGGTCGCCTCGATGGCCTCGGTCTTCCTAAAACACCCGAGTGGTATATGCGAGTTATTTGTAAAAAGCCGAGGGTAACATTTTTCCCCTCCCGCTCCCAAGGGGTATATCTGAGATATTTGTATAAAGCCGAGCATCACATTTCTCTTCTCGCCCTATGGAATAAGGTATAACTGCGAGATTATATTTAAAAAGCCGACGCTCGCTGAAACTAAGGCGAGGGGCGTCGAGGGGGGAACGGGATATAAAGAGTAGTAAGACGGTCGAGGCTAAGGTCGGCGGTACTTGCCCTTTAGTCTTATAAGGCCGAGGGTCGCCTCGATGGCCTCGGTCTTCCTCTAACACCCGAGTGGTATATGCGAGTTATTTGTAAAAAGCCGAGGGTAACATTTTTCCCCTCCCGCTCCCAAGGGGTATATCTGAGATATTTGTATAAAGCCGAGCATCACATTTTTCTTCTCGCCCTATGGAATAAGGTATAACTGCGATATATTATTTAAAAAGCCGACGCTCGCCGTATCTTAGGCGAGGGGCGTCGAGGGGGGAACGGGATATAAAGAGTAGTAAGACGGTCGAGGCTAAGGTCGGCGGTACTTGCCCTTTAGTCTTATAAGGCCGAGGGTCGCCTCGATGGCCTCGGTCTTCCTAAAACACCCGAGTGGTATATGCGAGTTATTTGTAAAAAGCCGAGGGTAACATTTTTCCCCTCCCGCTCCCAAGGGGTATATCTGAGATATTTGTATAAAGCCGAGCTTCACATTTCTCTTCTCGCCCTATGAAATAAGGTATAACTGCGATATTATATTTAAAAAGCCGACGCTCGCCGCATCTTAGGCGAGGGGCGTCGAGGGGGGAACGGGATATAAAGAGTAGTAAGACGGTCGAGGCTAAGGTCGGCGGTACTTGCCCTTTAGTCTTATAAGGCCGAGGGTCGCCTCGATGACCTCGGTCTTCCTCTAACACCCGAGTGGTATATGCGAGTTATTTGTAAAAAGCCGAGGGTAACATTTTTCCCCTCCCGCTCCCAAGGGGTATATCTGAGATATTTGTATAAAGCCGAGCATCACATTTCTCTTCTCGCCCTATGGAATAAGGTATAACTGCGATATTTTATTTAAAAAGCCGACGCTCGCTGAAACTAAGGCGAGGGGCGTCGAGGGGGGAACGGGATATAAAGAGTAGTAAGACGGTCGAGGCTAAGGTCGGCGGTACTTGCCCTTTAGTCTTATAAGGCCGAGGGTCGCCTCGATGGCCTCGGTCTTCCTAAAACACCCGAGTGGTATATGCGAGTTATTTGTAAAAAGCCGAGGGTAACATTTTTCCCCTCCCGCTCCCAAGGGGTATATCTGAGATATTTGTATAAAGCCGAGCATCACATTTCTCTTCTCGCCCTATGGAATAAGGTATAACTGCGATATTTTATTTAAAAAGCCGACGCTCACCGCATCTTAGGCGAGGGGCGTCGAGGGGGGAACGGGATATAAAGAGTAGTAAGACGGTCGAGGCTAAGGTCGGCGGTACTTGCCCTTTAGTCTTATAAGGCCGAGGGTCGCCTCGATGGCCTCGGTCTTCCTAAAACACCCGAGTGGTATATGCGAGTTATTTGTAAAAAGCCGAGGGTAACATTTTTTCCCTCCCGCTCCCAAGGGGTATATCTGAGATATTTGTATAAAGCCGAGCATCACATTTCTCTTCTCGCCCTATGGAATAAGGTATAACTGCGATATTATATTTAAAAATCCGACGCTCGCCGCATCTTAGGCGAGGGGTGTCGAGGGGGGAACGTGATATAAAGAGTAGTAAGACGGTCGAGGCTAAGGTCGGCGGTACTTGCCCTTTAGTCTTATAAGGCCGAGGGTCGCCTCGATGGCCTCGGTCTTCCTAAAACACCCGAGTGGTATATGCGAGTTATTTGTAAAAAGCCGAGGGTAACATTTTTTCCCTCCCGCTCCCAAGGGGTATATCTGAGATATTTGTATAAAGCCGAGTATCACATTTCTCTTCTCGCCCTATGGAATAAGGTATAACTGCGATATTTTATTTAAAAAGCCGACGCTCGCCGCATCTTAGGCGAGGGGCGTCGAGGGGGGAACGGGATATAAAGAGTAGTAAGACGGTCGAGGCTAAGGTCGGCGGTACTTGTCCTTCAGTCTTATAAGGCCGAGGGTCGCCTCGATGGCCTCGGTCTTCCTAAAACACCCGAGTGGTATATGCGAGGTATTTGTAAAAAGCCGAGGGTAACATTTTTCCCCTCCCGCTCCCAAGGGGTATATCTGAGATATTTGTATAAAGCCGAGCATCACATTTCTCTTCTCGCCCTATGGAATAAGGTATAACTGCGATATTTTATTTAAAAAGCCGACGCTCGCTGAAACTAAGGCGAGGGGCGTCGAGGGGGGAACGGGATATAAAGAGTAGTAAGACGGTCGAGGCTAAGGTCGGCGGTACTTGCCCTTTAGTCTTATAAGGCCGAGGGTCGCCTCGATGGCCTCGGTCTTCCTAAAACACCCGAGTGGTATATGCGAGTTATTTGTAAAAAGCCGAGGGTAACATTTTTCCCCTCCCGCTCCCAAGGGGTATATCTGAGATATTTGTATAAAGCCGAGCATCACATTTCTCTTCTCGCCCTATGGAATAAGGTATAACTGCGATATTATATTTAAAAAGCCGACGCTCGCTGAAACTAAGGCGAGGGGCGTCGAGGGGGGAACGGGATATAAAGAGTAGTAAGACGGTCGAGGCTTAGGTCGGCGGTACTTGCCCTTTAGTCTTATAAGGCCGAGGGTCGCCTCGATGGCCTCGGTCTTCCTAAAACACCCGAGTGGTATATGCGAGTTATTTGTAAAAAGCCGAGGGTAACATTTTTCCCCTCCCGCTCCCAAGGGGTATATCTGAGATATTTGTATAAAGCCGAGCTTCACATTTCTCTTCTCGCCCTATGAAATAAGGTATAACTGCGATATTATATTTAAAAATCCGACGCTCGCCGCATCTTAGGCGAGGGGTGTCGAGGGGGGAACGGGATATAAAGAGTAGTAAGACGGTCGAGGCTAAGGTCGGCGGTACTTGCCCTTTAGTCTTATAAGGCCGAGGGTCGCCTCGATGGCCTCGGTCTTCCTAAAACACCCGAGTGGTATAGGCGAGTTATTTGTAAAAAGCCGAGGGTAACATTTTTCCCCTCCCGCTCCCAAAGGGTATATCTGAGATATTTGTATAAAGGCGAGCATCACATTTCTCTTCTCGCCCTATGGAATAAGGCATAACTGCGATATATTATTTAAAAAGCCGACGCTCGCCGTATCTTAGGCGAGGGGCGTCGAGGGGGGAACGGGATATAAAGAGTAGTAAGACGGTCGAGGCTAAGGTCGGCGGTACTTGCCCTTTAGTCTTATAAGGCCGAGGGTCGCCTCGATGGCCTCGGTCTTCCTCTAACACCCGAGTGGTATATGCGAGTTATTTGTAAAAAGCCGAGGGTAACATTTTTCCCCTCCCGCTCCCAAGGGGTATATCTGAGATATTTGTATAAAGCCGAGCATCACATTTCTCTTCTCGCCCTATGGAATAAGGTATAACTGCGATATTTTATTTAAAAAGCCGACGCTCGCCGCATCTTAGGCGAGGGGCGTCGAGGGGGGAACGGGATATAAAGAGTAGTAAGACGGTCGAGGCTAAGGTCGGCGGTACTTGCCCTTTAGTCTTATAAGGCCGAGGGTCGCCTCGATGGCCTCGGTCTTCCTAAAACACCCGAGTGGTATATGCGAGTTATTTGTAAAAAGCCGAGGGTAACATTTTTTCCCTCCCGCTCCCAAGGGGTATATCTGAGATATTTGTATAAAGCCGAGCATCACATTTCTCTTCTCGCCCTATGGAATAAGGTATAACTGCGATATTATATTTAAAAATCCGACGCTCACCGCATCTTAGGCGAGGGGTGTCGAGGGGGGAACGTGATATAAAGAGTAGTAAGACGGTCGAGGCTAAGGTCGGCGGTACTTGCCCTTTAGTCTTATAAGGCCGAGGGTCGCCTCGATGGCCTCGGTCTTCCTAAAACACCCGAGTGGTATATGCGAGTTATTTGTAAAAAGCCGAGGGTAACATTTTTTCCCTCCCGCTCCCAAGGGGTATATCTGAGATATTTGTATAAAGCCGAGTATCACATTTCTCTTCTCGCCCTATGGAATAAGGTATAACTGCGATATATTATTTAAAAAGCCGACGCTCGCCGTATCTTAGGCGAGGGGCGTCGAGGGGGGAACGGGATATAAAGAGTAGTAAGACGGTCGAGGCTAAGGTCGGCGGTACTTGCCCTTTAGTCTTATAAGGCCGAGGGTCGCCTCGATGGCCTCGGTCTTCCTAAAACACCCGAGTGGTATATGCGAGTTATTTGTAAAAAGCCGAGGGTAATATTTTTTCCCTCCCGCTCCCAAGGGGTATATCCGAGATATTTGTATAAAGCCGAGCTTCACATTTCTCTTCTCGCCCTATGGAATAAGGTATAACTGCGAGATTATATTTAAAAAGCCGACGCTCGCCGTATCTTAGGCGAGGGGCGTCGAGGGGGGAACGGGATATAAAGAGTAGTAAGACGGTCGAGGCTAAGGTCGGCGGTACTTGCCCTTTAGTCTTATAAGGCCGAGGGTCGCCTCGATGGCCTCGGTCTTCCTAAAACACCCGAGTGGTATATGCGAGGTATTTGTAAAAAGCCGAGGGTAACATTTTTCCCCTCCCGCTCCCAAGGGGTATATCTGAGATATTTGTATAAAGCCGAGCATCACATTTCTCTTCTCGCCCTATGGAATAAGGTATAACTGCGATATATTATTTAAAAAGCCGACGCTCGCCGCATCTTAGGCGAGGGCTGTCGAGGGGGGAAGGGGATATAAAGAGTAGTAAGACGGTCGAGGCTAAGGTCGGCGGTACTTGCCCTTTAGTCTTATAAGGCCGAGGGTCGCCTCGATGGCCTCGGTCTTCCTAAAACACCCGAGTGGTATATGCGAGTTATTTGTAAAAAGCCGAGGGTGACATTTTTCCCCTCCTGCTCCCAAGGGGTATATCTGAGATATTTGTATAAAGCCGAGCTTCACATTTCTCTTCTCGCCCTATGAAATAAGGTATAACTGCGATATATTATTTAAAAAGCCGACGCTCGCCGCATCTTAGGCGAGGGGTGTCGAGGGGGGAACGGGATATAAAGAGTAGTAAGACGGTCGAGGCTAAGGTCGGCGGTACTTGCCCTTTAGTCTTATAAGGCCGAGGGTCGCCTCGATGGCCTCGGTCTTCCTAAAACACCCGAGTGGTATAGGCGAGTTATTTGTAAAAAGCCGAGGGTAACATTTTTCCCCTCCCGCTCCCAAAGGGTATATCTGAGATATTTGTATAAAGGCGAGCATCACATTTCTCTTCTCGCCCTATGGAATAAGGCATAACTGCGATATATTATTTAAAAAGCCGACGCTCGCCGTATCTTAGGCGAGGGGCGTCGAGGGGGGAACGGGATATAAAGAGTAGTAAGACGGTCGAGGCTAAGGTCGGCGGTACTTGCCCTTTAGTCTTATAAGGCCGAGGGTCGCCTCGATGGCCTCGGTCTTCCTCTAACACCCGAGTGGTATATGCGAGTTATTTGTAAAAAGCCGAGGGTAACATTTTTCCCCTCCCGCTCCCAAGGGGTATATCTGAGATATTTGTATAAAGCCGAGCATCACATTTCTCTTCTCGCCCTATGGAATAAGGTATAACTGCGATATTTTATTTAAAAAGCCGACGCTCGCCGCATCTTAGGCGAGGGGCGTCGAGGGGGGAACGGGATATAAAGAGTAGTAAGACGGTCGAGGCTAAGGTCGGCGGTACTTGCCCTTTAGTCTTATAAGGCCGAGGGTCGCCTCGATGGCCTCGGTCTTCCTAAAACACCCGAGTGGTATATGCGAGTTATTTGTAAAAAGCCGAGGGTAACATTTTTTCCCTCCCGCTCCCAAGGGGTATATCTGAGATATTTGTATAAAGCCGAGCATCACATTTCTCTTCTCGCCCTATGGAATAAGGTATAACTGCGATATTATATTTAAAAATCCGACGCTCGCCGCATCTTAGGCGAGGGGTGTCGAGGGGGGAACGTGATATAAAGAGTAGTAAGACGGTCGAGGCTAAGGTCGGCGGTACTTGCCCTTTAGTCTTATAAGGCCGAGGGTCGCCTCGATGGCCTCGGTCTTCCTAAAACACCCGAGTGGTATATGCGAGTTATTTGTAAAAAGCCGAGGGTAACATTTTTTCCCTCCCGCTCCCAAGGGGTATATCTGAGATATTTGTATAAAGCCGAGTATCACATTTCTCTTCTCGCCCTATGGAATAAGGTATAACTGCGATATATTATTTAAAAAGCCGACGCTCGCCGTATCTTAGGCGAGGGGCGTCGAGGGGGGAACGGGATATAAAGAGTAGTAAGACGGTCGAGGCTAAGGTCGGCGGTACTTGCCCTTTAGTCTTATAAGGCCGAGGGTCGCCTCGATGGCCTCGGTCTTCCTAAAACACCCGAGTGGTATATGCGAGTTATTTGTAAAAAGCCGAGGGTAATATTTTTTCCCTCCCGCTCCCAAGGGGTATATCCGAGATATTTGTATAAAGCCGAGCATCACATTTCTCTTCTCGCCCTATGGAATAAGGTATAACTGCGATATTTTATTTAAAAAGCCGACGCTCGCCGCATCTTAGGCGAGGGGCGTCGAGGGGGGAACGGGATATAAAGAGTAGTAAGACGGTCGAGGCTAAGGTCGGCGGTACTTGCCCTTTAGTCTTATAAGGCCGAGGGTCGCCTCGATGGCCTCGGTCTTCCTAAAACACCCGAGTGGTATATGCGAGGTATTTGTAAAAAGCCGAGGGTAACATTTTTCCCCTCCCGCTCCCAAGGGGTATATCTGAGATATTTGTATAAAGCCGAGCATCACATTTCTCTTCTCGCCCTATGGAATAAGGTATAACTGCGATATATTATTTAAAAAGCCGACGCTCGCCGCATCTTAGGCGAGGGCTGTCGAGGGGGGAAGGGGATATAAAGAGTAGTAAGACGGTCGAGGCTAAGGTCGGCGGTACTTGCCCTTTAGTCTTATAAGGCCGAGGGTCGCCTCGATGGCCTCGGTCTTCCTAAAACACCCGAGTGGTATATGCGAGTTATTTGTAAAAAGCCGAGGGTAACATTTTTCCCCTCCCGCTCCCAAGGGGTATATCTGAGATATTTGTATAAAGCCGAGCATCACATTTCTCTTCTCGCCCTATGGAATAAGGTATAACTGCGAGATTATATTTAAAAAGCCGACGCTCGCTGAAACTAAGGCGAGGGGCGTCGAGGGGGGAACGGGATATAAAGAGTAGTAAGACGGTCGAGGCTAAGGTCGGCGGTACTTGCCCTTTAGTCTTATAAGGCCGAGGGTCGCCTCGATGGCCTCGGTCTTCCTCTAACACCCGAGTGGTATATGCGAGTTATTTGTAAAAAGCCGAGGGTAACATTTTTCCCCTCCCGCTCCCAAGGGGTATATCTGAGATATTTGTATAAAGCCGAGCATCACATTTCTCTTCTCGCCCTATGGAATAAGGTATAACTGCGATATATTATTTAAAAAGCCGACGCTCGCCGTATCTTAGGCGAGGGGCGTCGAGGGGGGAACGGGATATAAAGAGTAGTAAGACGGTCGAGGCTAAGGTCGGCGGTACTTGCCCTTTAGTCTTATAAGGCCGAGGGTCGCCTCGATGGCCTCGGTCTTCCTAAAACACCCGAGTGGTATATGCGAGTTATTTGTAAAAAGCCGAGGGTAACATTTTTCCCCTCCCGCTCCCAAGGGGTATATCTGAGATATTTGTATAAAGCCGAGCTTCACATTTCTCTTCTCGCCCTATGAAATAAGGTATAACTGCGATATTATATTTAAAAAGCCGACGCTCGCCGCATCTTAGGCGAGGGGCATCGAGGGGGGAACGGGATATAAAGAGTAGTAAGACGGTCGAGGCTAAGGTCGGCGGTACTTGCCCTTTAGTCTTATAAGGCCGAGGGTCGCCTCGATGACCTCGGTCTTCCTCTAACACCCGAGTGGTATATGCGAGTTATTTGTAAAAAGCCGAGGGTAACATTTTTCCCCTCCCGCTCCCAAGGGGTATATCTGAGATATTTGTATAAAGCCGAGCATCACATTTCTCTTCTCGCCCTATGGAATAAGGTATAACTGCGATATTTTATTTAAAAAGCCGACGCTCGCTGAAACTAAGGCGAGGGGCGTCGAGGGGGGAACGGGATATAAAGAGTAGTAAGACGGTCGAGGCTAAGGTCGGCGGTACTTGCCCTTTAGTCTTATAAGGCCGAGGGTCGCCTCGATGGCCTCGGTCTTCCTAAAACACCCGAGTGGTATATGCGAGTTATTTGTAAAAAGCCGAGGGTAACATTTTTCCCCTCCCGCTCCCAAGGGGTATATCTGAGATATTTGTATAAAGCCGAGCATCACATTTCTCTTCTCGCCCTATGGAATAAGGTATAACTGCGATATTTTATTTAAAAAGCCGACGCTCACCGCATCTTAGGCGAGGGGCGTCGAGGGGGGAACGGGATATAAAGAGTAGTAAGACGGTCGAGGCTAAGGTCGGCGGTACTTGCCCTTTAGTCTTATAAGGCCGAGGGTCGCCTCGATGGCCTCGGTCTTCCTAAAACACCCGAGTGGTATAGGCGAGTTATTTGTAAAAAGCCGAGGGTAACATTTTTTCCCTCCCGCTCCCAAGGGGTATATCTGAGATATTTGTATAAAGCCGAGCATCACATTTCTCTTCTCGCCCTATGGAATAAAGTATAACTGCGATATTATATTTAAAAATCCGACGCTCGCCGCATCTTAGGCGAGGGGTGTCGAGGGGGGAACGTGATATAAAGAGTAGTAAGACGGTCGAGGCTAAGGTCGGCGGTACTTGCCCTTTAGTCTTATAAGGCCGAGGGTCGCCTCGATGGCCTCGGTCTTCCTAAAACACCCGAGTGGTATATGCGAGTTATTTGTAAAAAGCCGAGGGTAACATTTTTTCCCTCCCGCTCCCAAGGGGTATATCTGAGATATTTGTATAAAGCCGAGTATCACATTTCTCTTCTCGCCCTATGGAATAAGGTATAACTGCGATATTTTATTTAAAAAGCCGACGCTCGCCGCATCTTAGGCGAGGGGCGTCGAGGGGGGAACGGGATATAAAGAATAGTAAGACGGTCGAGGCTAAGGTCGGCGGTACTTGTCCTTTAGTCTTATAAGGCCGAGGGTCGCCTCGATGGCCTCGGTCTTCCTCTAACACCCGAGTGGTATATGCGAGTTATTTGTAAAAAGCCGAGGGTAACATTTTTCCCCTCCCGCTCCCAAGGGGTATATCTGAGATATTTGTATAAAGCCGAGCATCACATTTCTCTTCTCGCCCTATGGAATAAGGTATAACTGCGATATTATATTTAAAAAGCCGACGCTCGCTGAAACTAAGGCCGGTGGCGTCGAGGGGGGAACGGGATATAAAGAGTAGTAAGACGGTCGAGGCTAAGGTCGGCGGTACTTACCCTTTAGTCTTATAAGGCCGAGGGTCGCCTCGATGGCCTCGGTCTTCCTAAAACACCCGAGTGGTATATGCGAGTTATTTGTAAAAAGCCGAGGGTAACATTTTTCCCCTCCCGCTCCCAAGGGGTATATCTGAGATATTTGTATAAAGCCGAGCATCACATTTCTCTTCTCGCCCTATGGAATAAGGTATAACTGCGATATATTATTTAAAAAGCCGACGCTCGCCGCATCTTAGGCGAGGGGCGTCGAGGGGGGAACGGGATATAAAGAGTAGTAAGACGGTCGAGGCTAAGGTCGGCGGTACTTGCCCTTTAGTCTTATAAGGCCGAGGGTCGCCTCGATGGCCTCGGTCTTCCTCTAACACCCGAGTGGTATATGCGAGTTATTTGTAAAAAGCCGAGGGTAACATTTTTCCCCTCCCGCTCCCAAGGGGTATATCTGAGATATTTGTATAAAGCCGAGCATCACATTTCTCTTCTCGCCCTATGGAATAAGGTATAACTGCGATATTATATTTAAAAAGCCGACGCTCGCTGAAACTAAGGCGAGGGGCGTCGAGGGGGGAACGGGCTATAAAGAGTAGTAAGACGGTCGAGGCTAAGGTCGGCGGTACTTGCCCTTTAGTCTTATAAGGCCGAGGGTTGCCTCGATGGCCTCGGTCTTCCTAAAACACCCGAGTGGTATATGCGAGGTATTTGTAAAAAGCCGAGGGTAACATTTTTCCCCTCCCGCTCCCAAGGGGTATATCTGAGATATTTGTATAAAGCCGAGCATCACATTTCTCTTCTCGCCCTATGGAATAAGGTATAACTGCGATATTTTATTTAAAAAGCCGACGCTCGCTGAAACTAAGGCGAGGGGCATCGAGGGGGGAACGGGATATAAAGAGTAGTAAGACGGTCGAGGCTAAGGTCGGCGGTACTTGCCCTTTAGTCTTATAAGGCCGAGGGTCGCCTCGATGGCCTCGGTCTTCCTAAAACACCCGAGTGGTATAGGCGAGTTATTTGTAAAAAGCCGAGGGTAACATTTTTCCCCTCCCGCTCCCAAGGGGTATATCTGAGATATTTGTATAAAGCCGAGCATCACATTTCTCTTCTCGCCCTATGGAATAAGGTATAACTGCGATATTATATTTAAAAAGCCGACGCTCGCTGAAACTAAGGCGAGGGGCGTCGAGGGGGGAACGGGATATAAAGAGTAGTAAGACGGTCGAGGCTAAGGTCGGCGGTACTTGCCCTTTAGTCTTATAAGGCCGAGGGTCGCCTCGATGGCCTCGGTCTTCCTAAAACACCCGAGTGGTATATGCGAGGTATTTGTAAAAAGCCGAGGGTAACATTTTTCCCCTCCCGCTCCCAAGGGGTATATCTGAGATATTTGTATAAAGCCGAGCATCACATTTCTCTTCTCGCCCTATGGAATAAGGTATAACTGCGATATTTTATTTAAAAAGCCGACGCTCGCTGAAACTAAGGCGAGGGGCGTCGAGGGGGGAACGGGATATAAAGAGTAGTAAGACGGTCGAGGCTAAGGTCGGCGGTACTTGCCCTTTAGTCTTATAAGGCCGAGGGTCGCCTCGATGGCCTCGGTCTTCCTAAAACACCCGAGTGGTATATGCGAGTTATTTGTAAAAAGCCGAGGGTAACATTTTTCCCCTCCCGCTCCCAAGGGGTATATCTGAGATATTTGTATAAAGCCGAGCATCACATTTCTCTTCTCGCCCTATGGAATAAGGTATAACTGCGATATTATATTTAAAAAGCCGACGCTCGCTGAAACTAAGGCGAGGGGCGTCGAGGGGGGAACGGGATATAAAGAGTAGTAAGACGGTCGAGGCTTAGGTCGGCGGTACTTGCCCTTTAGTCTTATAAGGCCGAGGGTCGCCTCGATGGCCTCGGTCTTCCTAAAACACCCGAGTGGTATATGCGAGTTATTTGTAAAAAGCCGAGGGTAACATTTTTCCCCTCCCGCTCCCAAGGGGTATATCTGAGATATTTGTATAAAGCCGAGCATCACATTTCTCTTCTCGCCCTATGGAATAAGGTATAACTGCGATATTTTATTTAAAAAGCCGACGCTCGCCGCATCTTAGGCGAGGGGCGTCGAGGGGGGAACGGGATATAAAGAGTAGTAAGACGGTCGAGGCTAAGGTCGGCGGTACTTGCCCTTTAGTCTTATAAGGCCGAGGGTCGCCTCGATGGCCTCGGTCTTCCTCTAACACCCGAGTGGTATATGCGAGTTATTTGTAAAAAGCCGAGGGTAACATTTTTCCCCTCCCGCTCCCAAGGGGTATATCTGAGATATTTGTATAAAGCCGAGCATCACATTTCTCTTCTCGCCCTATGGAATAAGGTATAACTGCGATATTTTATTTAAAAAGCCGACGCTCGCCGCATCTTAGGCGAGGGGCGTCGAGGGGGGAACGGGATATAAAGAGTAGTAAGACGGTCGAGGCTAAGGTCGGCGGTACTTGCCCTTTAGTCTTATAAGGCCGAGGGTCGCCTCGATGGCCTCGGTCTTCCTAAAACACCCGAGTGGTATATGCGAGTTATTTGTAAAAAGCCGAGGGTAACATTTTTCCCCTCCCGCTCCCAAGGGGTATATCTGAGATATTTGTATAAAGCCGAGCATCACATTTCTCTTCTCGCCCTATGGAATAAGGTATAACTGCGAGATTATATTTAAAAAGCCGACGCTCGCTGAAACTAAGGCGAGGGGCGTCGAGGGGGGAACGGGATATAAAGAGTAGTAAGACGGTCGAGGCTAAGGTCGGCGGTACTTGCCCTTTAGTCTTATAAGGCCGAGGGTCGCCTCGATGGCCTCGGTCTTCCTCTAACACCCGAGTGGTATATGCGAGTTATTTGTAAAAAGCCGAGGGTAACATTTTTCCCCTCCCGCTCCCAAGGGGTATATCTGAGATATTTGTATAAAGCCGAGCTTCACATTTCTCTTCTCGCCCTATGGAATAATGTATAACTGCGATATTATATTTAAAAAGCCGACGCTCGCTGAAACTAAGGCGAGGGGCGTCGAGGGGGGAACGGGATATAAAGAGTAGTAAGACGGTCGAGGCTAAGGTCGGCGGTACTTGCCCTTTAGTCTTATAAGGCCGAGGGTCGCCTCGATGGCCTCGGTCTTCCTCAAACACCCGAGTGGTATATGCGAGGTATTTGTAAAAAGCCGAGGGTAACATTTTTCCCCTCCCGCTCCCAAGGGGTATATCTGAGATATTTGTATAAAGCCGAGCATCACATTTCTCTTCTCGCCCTATGGAATAAGGTATAACTGCGATATTTTATTTAAAAAGCCGACGCTCGCTGAAACTAAGGCGAGGGGTGTCGAGGGGGGAACGGGATATAAAGAGTAGTAAGACGGTCGAGGCTTAGGTCGGCGGTACTTGCCCTTTAGTCTTATAAGGCCGAGGGTCGCCTCGATGGCCTCGGTCTTCCTAAAACACCCGAGTGGTATATGCGAGTTATTTGTAAAAAGCCGAGGGTAACATTTTTCCCCTCCCGCTCCCAAGGGGTATATCTGAGATATTTGTATAAAGCCGAGCATCACATTTCTCTTCTCGCCCTATGGAATAAGGTATAACTGCGAGATTATATTTAAAAAGCCGACGCTCGCCGCATCTTAGGCGAGGGGCGTCGAGGGGGGAACGGGATATAAAGAGTAGTAAGACGGTCGAGGCTAAGGTCGGCGGTACTTGCCCTTTAGTCTTATAAGGCCGAGGGTCGCCTCGATGGCCTCGGTCTTCCTCTAACACCCGAGTGGTATATGCGAGTTATTTGTAAAAAGCCGAGGGTAACATTTTTCCCCTCCCGCTCCCAAGGGGTATATCTGAGATATTTGTATAAAGCCGAGCATCACATTTCTCTTCTCGCCCTATGGAATAAGGTATAACTGCGATATTTTATTTAAAAAGCCGACGCTCGCTGAAACTAAGGCGAGGGGCGTCGAGGGGGGAACGGGATATAAAGAGTAGTAAGACGGTCGAGGCTAAGGTCGGCGGTACTTGCCCTTTAGTCTTATAAGGCCGAGGGTCGCCTCGATGGCCTCGGTCTTCCTCTAACACCCGAGTGGTATATGCGAGTTATTTGTAAAAAGCCGAGGGTAACATTTTTCCCCTCCCGCTCCCAAGGGGTATATCTGAGATATTTGTATAAAGCCGAGCATCACATTTCTCTTCTCGCCCTATGGAATAAGGTATAACTGCGATATTTTATTTAAAAAGCCGACGCTCGCTGAAACTAAGGCGAGGGGCGTCGAGGGGGGAACGGGATATAAAGAGTAGTAAGACGGTCGAGGCTAAGGTCGGCGGTACTTGCCCTTTAGTCTTATAAGGCCGAGGGTCGCCTCGATGGCCTCGGTCTTCCTAAAACACCCGAGTGGTATATGCGAGTTATTTGTAAAAAGCCGAGGGTAACATTTTTCCCCTCCCGCTCCCAAGGGGTATATCTGAGATATTTGTATAAAGCCGAGCATCACATTTCTCTTCTCGCCCTATGGAATAAGGTATAACTGCGATATTTTATTTAAAAAGCCGACGCTCGCTGAAACTAAGGCGAGGGGCGTCGAGGGGGGAACGGGATATAAAGAGTAGTAAGACGGTCGAGGCTAAGGTCGGCGGTACTTGCCCTTTAGTCTTATAAGGCCGAGGGTCGCCTCGATGGCCTCGGTCTTCCTAAAACACCCGAGTGGTATATGCGAGTTATTTGTAAAAAGCCGAGGGTAACATTTTTCCCCTCCCGCTCCCAAGGGGTATATCTGAGATATTTGTATAAAGCCGAGCATCACATTTCTCTTCTCGCCCTATGGAATAAGGTATAACTGCGATATTATATTTAAAAAGCCGACGCTCGCTGAAACTAAGGCGAGGGGCGTCGAGGGGGAAACGGGATATAAAGAGTAGTAAGACGGTCGAGGCTTAGGTCGGCGGTACTTGCCCTTTAGTCTTATAAGGCCGAGGGTCGCCTCGATGGCCTCGGTCTTCCTAAAACACCCGAGTGGTATATGCGAGTTATTTGTAAAAAGCCGAGGGTAACATTTTTTCCCTCCCGCTCCCAAGGGGTATATCTGAGATATTTGTATAAAGCCGAGCATCACATTTCTCTTCTCGCCCTATGGAATAAGGTATAACTGCGAGATTATATTTAAAAAGCCGACGCTCGCTGAAACTAAGGCGAGGGGCGTCGAGGGGGGAACGGGATATAAAGAGTAGTAAGACGGTCGAGGCTAAGGTCGGCGGTACTTGCCCTTTAGTCTTATAAGGCCGAGGGTCGCCTCGATGGCCTCGGTCTTCCTCTAACACCCGAGTGGTATATGCGAGTTATTTGTAAAAAGCCGAGGGTAACATTTTTCCCCTCCCGCTCCCAAGGGGTATATCTGAGATATTTGTATAAAGCCGAGCATCACATTTCTCTTCTCGCCCTATGGAATAAGGTATAACTGCGATATTTTATTTAAAAAGCCGACGCTCGCTGAAACTAAGGCGAGGGGCGTCGAGGGGGGAACGGGATATAAAGAGTAGTAAGACGGTCGAGGCTAAGGTCGGCGGTACTTGCCCTTTAGTCTTATAAGGCCGAGGGTCGCCTCGATGGCCTCGGTCTTCCTCTAACACCCGAGTGGTATATGCGAGTTATTTGTAAAAAGCCGAGGGTAACATTTTTCCCCTCCCGCTCCCAAGGGGTATATCTGAGATATTTGTATAAAGCCGAGCATCACATTTCTCTTCTCGCCCTATGGAATAAGGTATAACTGCGATATTTTATTTAAAAAGCCGACGCTCGCTGAAACTAAGGCGAGGGGCGTCGAGGGGGGAACGGGATATAAAGAGTAGTAAGACGGTCGAGGCTAAGGTCGGCGGTACTTGCCCTTTAGTCTTATAAGGCCGAGGGTCGCCTCGATGGCCTCGGTCTTCCTAAAACACCCGAGTGGTATATGCGAGTTATTTGTAAAAAGCCGAGGGTAACATTTTTCCCCTCCCGCTCCCAAGGGGTATATCTGAGATATTTGTATAAAGCCGAGCATCACATTTCTCTTCTCGCCCTATGGAATAAGGTATAACTGCGATATTTTATTTAAAAAGCCGACGCTCGCTGAAACTAAGGCGAGGGGCGTCGAGGGGGGAACGGGATATAAAGAGTAGTAAGACGGTCGAGGCTAAGGTCGGCGGTACTTGCCCTTTAGTCTTATAAGGCCGAGGGTCGCCTCGATGGCCTCGGTCTTCCTCTAACACCCGAGTGGTATATGCGAGTTATTTGTAAAAAGCCGAGGGTAACATTTTTCCCCTCCCGCTCCCAAGGGGTATATCTGAGATATTTGTATAAAGCCGAGCATCACATTTCTCTTCTCGCCCTATGGAATAAGGTATAACTGCGATATTATATTTAAAAAGCCGACGCTCGCTGAAACTAAGGCGAGGGGCGTCGAGGGGGAAACGGGATATAAAGAGTAGTAAGACGGTCGAGGCTTAGGTCGGCGGTACTTGCCCTTTAGTCTTATAAGGCCGAGGGTCGCCTCGATGGCCTCGGTCTTCCTAAAACACCCGAGTGGTATATGCGAGTTATTTGTAAAAAGCCGAGGGTAACATTTTTTCCCTCCCGCTCCCAAGGGGTATATCTGAGATATTTGTATAAAGCCGAGCATCACATTTCTCTTCTCGCCCTATGGAATAAGGTATAACTGCGAGATTATATTTAAAAAGCCGACGCTCGCTGAAACTAAGGCGAGGGGCGTCGAGGGGGGAACGGGATATAAAGAGTAGTAAGACGGTCGAGGCTTAGGTCGGCGGTACTTGCCCTTTAGTCTTATAAGGCCGAGGGTCGCCTCGATGGCCTCGGTCTTCCTAAAACACCCGAGTGGTATATGCGAGTTATTTGTAAAAAGCCGAGGGTAACATTTTTCCCCTCCCGCTCCCAAGGGGTATATCTGAGATATTTGTATAAAGCCGAGCATCACATTTCTCTTCTCGCCCTATGGAATAAGGTATAACTGCGATATTTTATTCAAAAAGCCGACGCAGGCCGCATCTTAGGCGAGGGGCGTCGAGGGGGGAACGGGATATAAAGAGTAGTAAGACGGTCGAGGCTAAGGTCGGCGGTACTTGCCCTTTAGTCTTATAAGGCCGAGGGTCGCCTCGATGGCCTCGGTCTTCCTCTAACACCCAAGTGGTATATGCGAGTTATTTGTAAAAAGCCGAGGGTAACATTTTTCCCCTCCCGCTCCCAAGGGGTATATCTGAGATATTTGTATAAAGCCGAGCATCACATTTCTCTTCTCGCCCTATGGAATAAGGTATAACTGCGATATTTTATTTAAAAAGCCGACGCTCGCCGCATCTTAGGCGAGGGGCGTCGAGGGGGGAACGGGATATAAAGAGTAGTAAGACGGTCGAGGCTAAGGTCGGCGGTACTTGCCCTTTAGTCTTATAAGGCCGAGGGTCGCCTCGATGGCCTCGGTCTTCCTAAAACACCCGAGTGGTATATGCGAGTTATTTGTAAAAAGCCGAGGGTAACATTTTTCCCCTCCCGCTCCCAAGGGGTATATCTGAGATATTTGTATAAAGCCGAGCATCACATTTCTCTTCTCGCCCTATGGAATAAGGTATAACTGCGAGATTATATTTAAAAAGCCGACGCTCGCTGAAACTAAGGCGAGGGGCGTCGAGGGGGGAACGGGATATAAAGAGTAGTAAGACGGTCGAGGCTAAGGTCGGCGGTACTTGCCCTTTAGTCTTATAAGGCCGAGGGTCGCCTCGATGGCCTCGGTCTTCCTAAAACACCCGAGTGGTATATGCGAGTTATTTGTAAAAAGCCGAGGGTAACATTTTTCCCCTCCCGCTCCCAAGGGGTATATCTGAGATATTTGTATAAAGCCGAGCTTCACATTTCTCTTCTCGCCCTATGGAATAAGGTATAACTGCGATATTATATTTAAAAAGCCGACGCTCGCTGAAACTAAGGCGAGGGGCGTCGAGGGGGGAACGGGATATAAAGAGTAGTAAGACGGTCGAGGCTAAGGTCGGCGGTACTTGCCCTTTAGTCTTATAAGGCCGAGGGTCGCCTCGATGGCCTCGGTCTTCCTAAAACACCCGAGTGGTATATGCGAGGTATTTGTAAAAAGCCGAGGGTAACATTTTTCCCCTCCTGCTCCCAAGGGGTATATCTGAGATATTTGTATAAAGCCGAGCATCACATTTCTCTTCTCGCCCTATGGAATAAGGTATAACTGCGATATTTTATTTAAAAAGCCGACGCTCGCTGAAACTAAGGCGAGGGGTGTCGAGGGGGGAACGGGATATAAAGAGTAGTAAGACGGTCGAGGCTAAGGTCGGCGGTACTTGCCCTTTAGTCTTATAAGGCCGAGGGTCGCCTCGATGGCCTCGGTCTTCCTAAAACACCCGAGTGGTATATGCGAGTTATTTGTAAAAAGCCGAGGGTAACATTTTTCCCCTCCCGCTCCCAAGGGGTATATCTGAGATATTTGTATAAAGCCGAGCATCACATTTCTCTTCTCGCCCTATGGAATAAGGTATAACTGCGAGATTATATTTAAAAAGCCGACGCTCGCCGCATCTTAGGCGAGGGGCGTCGAGGGGGGAACGGGATATAAAGAGTAGTAAGACGGTCGAGGCTAAGGTCGGCGGTACTTGCCCTTTAGTCTTATAAGGCCGAGGGTCGCCTCGATGGCCTCGGTCTTCCTCTAACACCCGAGTGGTATATGCGAGTTATTTGTAAAAAGCCGAGGGTAACATTTTTCCCCTCCCGCTCCCAAGGGGTATATCTGAGATATTTGTATAAAGCCGAGCATCACATTTCTCTTCTCGCCCTATGGAATAAGGTATAACTGCGATATTTTATTTAAAAAGCCGACGCTCGCTGAAACTAAGGCGAGGGGCGTCGAGGGGGGAACGGGATATAAAGAGTAGTAAGACGGTCGAGGCTAAGGTCGGCGGTACTTGCCCTTTAGTCTTATAAGGCCGAGGGTCGCCTCGATGGCCTCGGTCTTCCTCTAACACCCGAGTGGTATATGCGAGTTATTTGTAAAAAGCCGAGGGTAACATTTTTCCCCTCCCGCTCCCAAGGGGTATATCTGAGATATTTGTATAAAGCCGAGCATCACATTTCTCTTCTCGCCCTATGGAATAAGGTATAACTGCGATATTTTATTTAAAAAGCCGACGCTCGCTGAAACTAAGGCGAGGGGCGTCGAGGGGGGAACGGGATATAAAGAGTAGTAAGACGGTCGAGGCTAAGGTCGGCGGTACTTGCCCTTTAGTCTTATAAGGCCGAGGGTCGCCTCGATGGCCTCGGTCTTCCTAAAACACCCGAGTGGTATATGCGAGTTATTTGTAAAAAGCCGAGGGTAACATTTTTCCCCTCCCGCTCCCAAGGGGTATATCTGAGATATTTGTATAAAGCCGAGCTTCACATTTCTCTTCTCGCCCTATGGAATAAGGTATAACTGCGATATTATATTTAAAAAGCCGACGCTCGCTGAAACTAAGGCGAGGGGCGTCGAGGGGGGAACGGGATATAAAGAGTAGTAAGACGGTCGAGGCTAAGGTCGGCGGTACTTGCCCTTTAGTCTTATAAGGCCGAGGGTCGCCTCGATGGCCTCGGTCTTCCTAAAACACCCGAGTGGTATATGCGAGGTATTTGTAAAAAGCCGAGGGTAACATTTTTCCCCTCCCGCTCCCAAGGGGTATATCTGAGATATTTGTATAAAGCCGAGCATCACATTTCTCTTCTCGCCCTATGGAATAAGGTATAACTGCGATATTTTATTTAAAAAGCCGACGCTCGCTGAAACTAAGGCGAGGGGTGTCGAGGGGGGAACGTGATATAAAGAGTAGTAAGACGGTCGAGGCTAAGGTCGGCGGTACTTGCCCTTTAGTCTTATAAGGCCGAGGGTCGCCTCGATGGCCTCGGTCTTCCTAAAACACCCGAGTGGTATATGCGAGTTATTTGTAAAAAGCCGAGGGTAACATTTTTCCCCTCCCGCTCCCAAGGGGTATATCTGAGATATTTGTATAAAGCCGAGCTTCACATTTCTCTTCTCGCCCTATGAAATAAGGTATAACTGCGATATATTATTTAAAAAGCCGACGCTCGCCGTATCTTAGGCGAGGGGCGTCGAGGGGGGAACGGGATATAAAGAGTAGTAAGACGGTCGAGGCTAAGGTCGGCGGTACTTGCCCTTTAGTCTTATAAGGCCGAGGGTCGCCTCGATGGCCTCGGTCTTCCTAAAACACCCGAGTGGTATATGCGAGTTATTTGTAAAAAGCCGAGGGTAACATTTTTTCCCTCCCGCTCCCAAGGGGTATATCAGAGATATTTGTATAAAGCCGAGCATCACATTTCTCTTCTCGCCCTATGGAATAAGGTATAACTGCGATATTATATTTAAAAATCCGACGCTCGCCGCATCTTAGGCGAGGGGTGTCGAGGGGGGAACGTGATATAAAGAGTAGTAAGACGGTCGAGGCTAAGGTCGGCGGTACTTGCCCTTTAGTCTTATAAGGCCGAGGGTCGCCTCGATGGCCTCGGTCTTCCTAAAACACCCGAGTGGTATATGCGAGTTATTTGTAAAAAGCCGAGGGTAACATTTTTTCCCTCCCGCTCCCAAGGGGTATATCTGAGATATTTGTATAAAGCCGAGTATCACATTTCTCTTCTCGCCCTATGGAATAAGGTATAACTGCGATAAATTATTTAAAAAGCCGACGCTCGCCGTATCTTAGGCGAGGGGCGTCGAGGGGGGAACGGGATATAAAGAGTAGTAAGACGGTCGAGGCTAAGGTCGGCGGTACTTGCCCTTTAGTCTTATAAGGCCGAGGGTCGCCTCGATGGCCTCGGTCTTCCTAAAACACCCGAGTGGTATATGCGAGTTATTTGTAAAAAGCCGAGGGTAATATTTTTTCCCTCCCGCTCCCAAGGGGTATATCCGAGATATTTGTATAAAGCCGAGCATCACATTTCTCTTCTCGCCCTATGGAATAAGGTATAACTGCGATATTTTATTTAAAAAGCCGACGCTCGCCGCATCTTAGGCGAGGGGCGTCGAGGGGGGAACGGGATATAAAGAGTAGTAAGACGGTCGAGGCTAAGGTCGGCGGTACTTGCCCTTTAGTCTTATAAGGCCGAGGGTCGCCTCGATGGCCTCGGTCTTCCTAAAACACCCGAGTGGTATATGCGAGGTATTTGTAAAAAGCCGAGGGTAACATTTTTCCCCTCCCGCTCCCAAGGGGTATATCTGAGATATTTGTATAAAGCCGAGCATCACATTTCTCTTCTCGCCCTATGGAATAAGGTATAACTGCGATATATTATTTAAAAAGCCGACGCTCGCCGCATCTTAGGCGAGGGCTGTCGAGGGGGGAAGGGGATATAAAGAGTAGTAAGACGGTCGAGGCTAAGGTCGGCGGTACTTGCCCTTTAGTCTTATAAGGCCGAGGGTCGCCTCGATGGCCTCGGTCTTCCTAAAACACCCGAGTGGTATATGCGAGTTATTTGTAAAAAGCCGAGGGTAACATTTTTCCCCTCCTGCTCCCAAGGGGTATATCTGAGATATTTGTATAAAGCCGAGCTTCACATTTCTCTTCTCGCCCTATGAAATAAGGTATAACTGCGATATATTATTTAAAAAGCCGACGCTCGCCGTATCTTAGGCGAGGGGCGTCGAGGGGGGAACGGGATATAAAGAGTAGTAAGACGGTCGAGGCTAAGGTCGGCGGTACTTGCCCTTTAGTCTTATAAGGCCGAGGGTCGCCTCGATGGCCTCGGTCTTCCTAAAACACCCGAGTGGTATATGCGAGTTATTTGTAAAAAGCCGAGGGTAACATTTTTCCCCTCCCGCTCCCAAGGGGTATATCTGAGATATTTGTATAAAGCCGAGCATCACATTTCTCTTCTCGCCCTATGGAATAAGGTATAACTGCGATATTATATTTAAAAAGCCGACGCTCGCTGAAACTAAGGCGAGGGGCGTCGAGGGGGAAACGGGATATAAAGAGTAGTAAGACGGTCGAGGCTTAGGTCGGCGGTACTTGCCCTTTAGTCTTATAAGGCCGAGGGTCGCCTCGATGGCCTCGGTCTTCCTAAAACACCCGAGTGGTATATGCGAGTTATTTGTAAAAAGCCGAGGGTAACATTTTTTCCCTCCCGCTCCCAAGGGGTATATCTGAGATATTTGTATAAAGCCGAGCATCACATTTCTCTTCTCGCCCTATGGAATAAGGTATAACTGCGAGATTATATTTAAAAAGCCGACGCTCGCTGAAACTAAGGCGAGGGGCGTCGAGGGGGGAACGGGATATAAAGAGTAGTAAGACGGTCGAGGCTTAGGTCGGCGGTACTTGCCCTTTAGTCTTATAAGGCCGAGGGTCGCCTCGATGGCCTCGGTCTTCCTAAAACACCCGAGTGGTATATGCGAGTTATTTGTAAAAAGCCGAGGGTAACATTTTTCCCCTCCCGCTCCCAAGGGGTATATCTGAGATATTTGTATAAAGCCGAGCATCACATTTCTCTTCTCGCCCTATGGAATAAGGTATAACTGCGATATTTTATTCAAAAAGCCGACGCAGGCCGCATCTTAGGCGAGGGGCGTCGAGGGGGGAACGGGATATAAAGAGTAGTAAGACGGTCGAGGCTAAGGTCGGCGGTACTTGCCCTTTAGTCTTATAAGGCCGAGGGTCGCCTCGATGGCCTCGGTCTTCCTCTAACACCCAAGTGGTATATGCGAGTTATTTGTAAAAAGCCGAGGGTAACATTTTTCCCCTCCCGCTCCCAAGGGGTATATCTGAGATATTTGTATAAAGCCGAGCATCACATTTCTCTTCTCGCCCTATGGAATAAGGTATAACTGCGATATTTTATTTAAAAAGCCGACGCTCGCCGCATCTTAGGCGAGGGGCGTCGAGGGGGGAACGGGATATAAAGAGTAGTAAGACGGTCGAGGCTAAGGTCGGCGGTACTTGCCCTTTAGTCTTATAAGGCCGAGGGTCGCCTCGATGGCCTCGGTCTTCCTAAAACACCCGAGTGGTATATGCGAGTTATTTGTAAAAAGCCGAGGGTAACATTTTTCCCCTCCCGCTCCCAAGGGGTATATCTGAGATATTTGTATAAAGCCGAGCATCACATTTCTCTTCTCGCCCTATGGAATAAGGTATAACTGCGAGATTATATTTAAAAAGCCGACGCTCGCTGAAACTAAGGCGAGGGGCGTCGAGGGGGGAACGGGATATAAAGAGTAGTAAGACGGTCGAGGCTAAGGTCGGCGGTACTTGCCCTTTAGTCTTATAAGGCCGAGGGTCGCCTCGATGGCCTCGGTCTTCCTAAAACACCCGAGTGGTATATGCGAGTTATTTGTAAAAAGCCGAGGGTAACATTTTTCCCCTCCCGCTCCCAAGGGGTATATCTGAGATATTTGTATAAAGCCGAGCTTCACATTTCTCTTCTCGCCCTATGGAATAAGGTATAACTGCGATATTATATTTAAAAAGCCGACGCTCGCTGAAACTAAGGCGAGGGGCGTCGAGGGGGGAACGGGATATAAAGAGTAGTAAGACGGTCGAGGCTAAGGTCGGCGGTACTTGCCCTTTAGTCTTATAAGGCCGAGGGTCGCCTCGATGGCCTCGGTCTTCCTAAAACACCCGAGTGGTATATGCGAGGTATTTGTAAAAAGCCGAGGGTAACATTTTTCCCCTCCTGCTCCCAAGGGGTATATCTGAGATATTTGTATAAAGCCGAGCATCACATTTCTCTTCTCGCCCTATGGAATAAGGTATAACTGCGATATTTTATTTAAAAAGCCGACGCTCGCTGAAACTAAGGCGAGGGGTGTCGAGGGGGGAACGGGATATAAAGAGTAGTAAGACGGTCGAGGCTAAGGTCGGCGGTACTTGCCCTTTAGTCTTATAAGGCCGAGGGTCGCCTCGATGGCCTCGGTCTTCCTAAAACACCCGAGTGGTATATGCGAGTTATTTGTAAAAAGCCGAGGGTAACATTTTTCCCCTCCCGCTCCCAAGGGGTATATCTGAGATATTTGTATAAAGCCGAGCATCACATTTCTCTTCTCGCCCTATGGAATAAGGTATAACTGCGAGATTATATTTAAAAAGCCGACGCTCGCCGCATCTTAGGCGAGGGGCGTCGAGGGGGGAACGGGATATAAAGAGTAGTAAGACGGTCGAGGCTAAGGTCGGCGGTACTTGCCCTTTAGTCTTATAAGGCCGAGGGTCGCCTCGATGGCCTCGGTCTTCCTCTAACACCCGAGTGGTATATGCGAGTTATTTGTAAAAAGCCGAGGGTAACATTTTTCCCCTCCCGCTCCCAAGGGGTATATCTGAGATATTTGTATAAAGCCGAGCATCACATTTCTCTTCTCGCCCTATGGAATAAGGTATAACTGCGATATTTTATTTAAAAAGCCGACGCTCGCTGAAACTAAGGCGAGGGGCGTCGAGGGGGGAACGGGATATAAAGAGTAGTAAGACGGTCGAGGCTAAGGTCGGCGGTACTTGCCCTTTAGTCTTATAAGGCCGAGGGTCGCCTCGATGGCCTCGGTCTTCCTCTAACACCCGAGTGGTATATGCGAGTTATTTGTAAAAAGCCGAGGGTAACATTTTTCCCCTCCCGCTCCCAAGGGGTATATCTGAGATATTTGTATAAAGCCGAGCATCACATTTCTCTTCTCGCCCTATGGAATAAGGTATAACTGCGATATTTTATTTAAAAAGCCGACGCTCGCTGAAACTAAGGCGAGGGGCGTCGAGGGGGGAACGGGATATAAAGAGTAGTAAGACGGTCGAGGCTAAGGTCGGCGGTACTTGCCCTTTAGTCTTATAAGGCCGAGGGTCGCCTCGATGGCCTCGGTCTTCCTAAAACACCCGAGTGGTATATGCGAGTTATTTGTAAAAAGCCGAGGGTAACATTTTTCCCCTCCCGCTCCCAAGGGGTATATCTGAGATATTTGTATAAAGCCGAGCTTCACATTTCTCTTCTCGCCCTATGGAATAAGGTATAACTGCGATATTATATTTAAAAAGCCGACGCTCGCTGAAACTAAGGCGAGGGGCGTCGAGGGGGGAACGGGATATAAAGAGTAGTAAGACGGTCGAGGCTAAGGTCGGCGGTACTTGCCCTTTAGTCTTATAAGGCCGAGGGTCGCCTCGATGGCCTCGGTCTTCCTAAAACACCCGAGTGGTATATGCGAGGTATTTGTAAAAAGCCGAGGGTAACATTTTTCCCCTCCCGCTCCCAAGGGGTATATCTGAGATATTTGTATAAAGCCGAGCATCACATTTCTCTTCTCGCCCTATGGAATAAGGTATAACTGCGATATTTTATTTAAAAAGCCGACGCTCGCTGAAACTAAGGCGAGGGGTGTCGAGGGGGGAACGTGATATAAAGAGTAGTAAGACGGTCGAGGCTAAGGTCGGCGGTACTTGCCCTTTAGTCTTATAAGGCCGAGGGTCGCCTCGATGGCCTCGGTCTTCCTAAAACACCCGAGTGGTATATGCGAGTTATTTGTAAAAAGCCGAGGGTAACATTTTTCCCCTCCCGCTCCCAAGGGGTATATCTGAGATATTTGTATAAAGCCGAGCTTCACATTTCTCTTCTCGCCCTATGAAATAAGGTATAACTGCGATATATTATTTAAAAAGCCGACGCTCGCCGTATCTTAGGCGAGGGGCGTCGAGGGGGGAACGGGATATAAAGAGTAGTAAGACGGTCGAGGCTAAGGTCGGCGGTACTTGCCCTTTAGTCTTATAAGGCCGAGGGTCGCCTCGATGGCCTCGGTCTTCCTAAAACACCCGAGTGGTATATGCGAGTTATTTGTAAAAAGCCGAGGGTAACATTTTTTCCCTCCCGCTCCCAAGGGGTATATCAGAGATATTTGTATAAAGCCGAGCATCACATTTCTCTTCTCGCCCTATGGAATAAGGTATAACTGCGATATTATATTTAAAAATCCGACGCTCGCCGCATCTTAGGCGAGGGGTGTCGAGGGGGGAACGTGATATAAAGAGTAGTAAGACGGTCGAGGCTAAGGTCGGCGGTACTTGCCCTTTAGTCTTATAAGGCCGAGGGTCGCCTCGATGGCCTCGGTCTTCCTAAAACACCCGAGTGGTATATGCGAGTTATTTGTAAAAAGCCGAGGGTAACATTTTTTCCCTCCCGCTCCCAAGGGGTATATCTGAGATATTTGTATAAAGCCGAGTATCACATTTCTCTTCTCGCCCTATGGAATAAGGTATAACTGCGATAAATTATTTAAAAAGCCGACGCTCGCCGTATCTTAGGCGAGGGGCGTCGAGGGGGGAACGGGATATAAAGAGTAGTAAGACGGTCGAGGCTAAGGTCGGCGGTACTTGCCCTTTAGTCTTATAAGGCCGAGGGTCGCCTCGATGGCCTCGGTCTTCCTAAAACACCCGAGTGGTATATGCGAGTTATTTGTAAAAAGCCGAGGGTAATATTTTTTCCCTCCCGCTCCCAAGGGGTATATCCGAGATATTTGTATAAAGCCGAGCATCACATTTCTCTTCTCGCCCTATGGAATAAGGTATAACTGCGATATTTTATTTAAAAAGCCGACGCTCGCCGCATCTTAGGCGAGGGGCGTCGAGGGGGGAACGGGATATAAAGAGTAGTAAGACGGTCGAGGCTAAGGTCGGCGGTACTTGCCCTTTAGTCTTATAAGGCCGAGGGTCGCCTCGATGGCCTCGGTCTTCCTAAAACACCCGAGTGGTATATGCGAGGTATTTGTAAAAAGCCGAGGGTAACATTTTTCCCCTCCCGCTCCCAAGGGGTATATCTGAGATATTTGTATAAAGCCGAGCATCACATTTCTCTTCTCGCCCTATGGAATAAGGTATAACTGCGATATATTATTTAAAAAGCCGACGCTCGCCGCATCTTAGGCGAGGGCTGTCGAGGGGGGAAGGGGATATAAAGAGTAGTAAGACGGTCGAGGCTAAGGTCGGCGGTACTTGCCCTTTAGTCTTATAAGGCCGAGGGTCGCCTCGATGGCCTCGGTCTTCCTAAAACACCCGAGTGGTATATGCGAGTTATTTGTAAAAAGCCGAGGGTAACATTTTTCCCCTCCTGCTCCCAAGGGGTATATCTGAGATATTTGTATAAAGCCGAGCTTCACATTTCTCTTCTCGCCCTATGAAATAAGGTATAACTGCGATATATTATTTAAAAAGCCGACGCTCGCCGTATCTTAGGCGAGGGGCGTCGAGGGGGGAACGGGATATAAAGAGTAGTAAGACGGTCGAGGCTAAGGTCGGCGGTACTTGCCCTTTAGTCTTATAAGGCCGAGGGTCGCCTCGATGGCCTCGGTCTTCCTAAAACACCCGAGTGGTATATGCGAGTTATTTGTAAAAAGCCGAGGGTAACATTTTTCCCCTCCCGCTCCCAAGGGGTATATCTGAGATATTTGTATAAAGCCGAGCATCACATTTCTCTTCTCGCCCTATGGAATAAGGTATAACTGCGAGATTATATTTAAAAAGCCGACGCTCGCTGAAACTAAGGCGAGGGGCGTCGAGGGGGGAACGGGATATAAAGAGTAGTAAGACGGTCGAGGCTAAGGTCGGCGGTACTTGCCCTTTAGTCTTATAAGGCCGAGGGTCGCCTCGATGGCCTCGGTCTTCCTCTAACACCCGAGTGGTATATGCGAGTTATTTGTAAAAAGCCGAGGGTAACATTTTTCCCCTCCCGCACCCAAGGGGTATATCTGAGATATTTGTATAAAGCCGAGCATCACATTTCTCTTCTCGCCCTATGGAATAAGGTATAACTGCGATATATTATTTAAAAAGCCGACGCTCGCCGTATCTTAGGCGAGGGGCGTCGAGGGGGGAACGGGATATAAAGAGTAGTAAGACGGTCGAGGCTAAGGTCGGCGGTACTTGCCCTTTAGTCTTATAAGGCCGAGGGTCGCCTCGATGGCCTCGGTCTTCCTAAAACACCCGAGTGGTATATGCGAGTTATTTGTAAAAAGCCGAGGGTAACATTTTTCCCCTCCCGCTCCCAAGGGGTATATCTGAGATATTTGTATAAAGCCGAGCTTCACATTTCTCTTCTCGCCCTATGAAATAAGGTATAACTGCGATATTATATTTAAAAAGCCGACGCTCGCCGCATCTTAGGCGAGGGGCGTCGAGGGGGGAACGGGATATAAAGAGTAGTAAGACGGTCGAGGCTAAGGTCGGCGGTACTTGCCCTTTAGTCTTATAAGGCCGAGGGTCGCCTCGATGACCTCGGTCTTCCTCTAACACCCGAGTGGTATATGCGAGTTATTTGTAAAAAGCCGAGGGTAACATTTTTCCCCTCCCGCTCCCAAGGGGTATATCTGAGATATTTGTATAAAGCCGAGCATCACATTTCTCTTCTCGCCCTATGGAATAAGGTATAACTGCGATATTTTATTTAAAAAGCCGACGCTCGCTGAAACTAAGGCGAGGGGCGTCGAGGGGGGAACGGGATATAAAGAGTAGTAAGACGGTCGAGGCTAAGGTCGGCGGTACTTGCCCTTTAGTCTTATAAGGCCGAGGGTCGCCTCGATGGCCTCGGTCTTCCTAAAACACCCGAGTGGTATATGCGAGTTATTTGTAAAAAGCCGAGGGTAACATTTTTCCCCTCCCGCTCCCAAGGGGTATATCTGAGATATTTGTATAAAGCCGAGCATCACATTTCTCTTCTCGCCCTATGGAATAAGGTATAACTGCGATATTTTATTTAAAAAGCCGACGCTCACCGCATCTTAGGCGAGGGGCGTCGAGGGGGGAACGGGATATAAAGAGTAGTAAGACGGTCGAGGCTAAGGTCGGCGGTACTTGCCCTTTAGTCTTATAAGGCCGAGGGTCGCCTCGATGGCCTCGGTCTTCCTAAAACACCCGAGTGGTATATGCGAGTTATTTGTAAAAAGCCGAGGGTAACATTTTTTCCCTCCCGCTCCCAAGGGGTATATCTGAGATATTTGTATAAAGCCGAGCATCACATTTCTCTTCTCGCCCTATGGAATAAGGTATAACTGCGATATTATATTTAAAAATCCGACGCTCGCCGCATCTTAGGCGAGGGGTGTCGAGGGGGGAACGTGATATAAAGAGTAGTAAGACGGTCGAGGCTAAGGTCGGCGGTACTTGCCCTTTAGTCTTATAAGGCCGAGGGTCGCCTCGATGGCCTCGGTCTTCCTAAAACACCCGAGTGGTATATGCGAGTTATTTGTAAAAAGCCGAGGGTAACATTTTTTCCCTCCCGCTCCCAAGGGGTATATCTGAGATATTTGTATAAAGCCGAGTATCACATTTCTCTTCTCGCCCTATGGAATAAGGTATAACTGCGATATTTTATTTAAAAAGCCGACGCTCGCCGCATCTTAGGCGAGGGGCGTCGAGGGGGGAACGGGATATAAAGAGTAGTAAGACGGTCGAGGCTAAGGTCGGCGGTACTTGTCCTTTAGTCTTATAAGGCCGAGGGTCGCCTCGATGGCCTCGGTCTTCCTAAAACACCCGAGTGGTATATGCGAGGTATTTGTAAAAAGCCGAGGGTAACATTTTTCCCCTCCCGCTCCCAAGGGGTATATCTGAGATATTTGTATAAAGCCGAGCATCACATTTCTCTTCTCGCCCTATGGAATAAGGTATAACTGCGATATTTTATTTAAAAAGCCGACGCTCGCTGAAACTAAGGCGAGGGGCGTCGAGGGGGGAACGGGATATAAAGAGTAGTAAGACGGTCGAGGCTAAGGTCGGCGGTACTTGCCCTTTAGTCTTATAAGGCCGAGGGTCGCCTCGATGGCCTCGGTCTTCCTAAAACACCCGAGTGGTATATGCGAGTTATTTGTAAAAAGCCGAGGGTAACATTTTTCCCCTCCCGCTCCCAAGGGGTATATCTGAGATATTTGTATAAAGCCGAGCATCACATTTCTCTTCTCGCCCTATGGAATAAGGTATAACTGCGATATTATATTTAAAAAGCCGACGCTCGCTGAAACTAAGGCGAGGGGCGTCGAGGGGGGAACGGGATATAAAGAGTAGTAAGACGGTCGAGGCTTAGGTCGGCGGTACTTGCCCTTTAGTCTTATAAGGCCGAGGGTCGCCTCGATGGCCTCGGTCTTCCTAAAACACCCGAGTGGTATATGCGAGTTATTTGTAAAAAGCCGAGGGTAACATTTTTCCCCTCCCGCTCCCAAGGGGTATATCTGAGATATTTGTATAAAGCCGAGCTTCACATTTCTCTTCTCGCCCTATGAAATAAGGTATAACTGCGATATTATATTTAAAAATCCGACGCTCGCCGCATCTTAGGCGAGGGGTGTCGAGGGGGGAACGGGATATAAAGAGTAGTAAGACGGTCGAGGCTAAGGTCGGCGGTACTTGCCCTTTAGTCTTATAAGGCCGAGGGTCGCCTCGATGGCCTCGGTCTTCCTAAAACACCCGAGTGGTATATGCGAGTTATTTGTAAAAAGCCGAGGGTAACATTTTTCCCCTCCCGCTCCCAAGGGGTATATCTGAGATATTTGTATAAAGCCGAGCATCACATTTCTCTTCTCGCCCTATGGAATAAGGTATAACTGCGATATTTTATTTAAAAAGCCGACGCTCACCGCATCTTAGGCGAGGGGCGTCGAGGGGGGAACGGGATATAAAGAGTAGTAAGACGGTCGAGGCTAAGGTCGGCGGTACTTTCCCTTTAGTCTTATAAGGCCGAGGGTCGCCTCGATGGCCTCGGTCTTCCTAAAACACCCGAGTGGTATATGCGAGTTATTTTTAAAAAGCCGAGGGTAACATTTTTTCCCTCCCGCTCCCAAGGGGTATATCTGAGATATTTGTATAAAGCCGAGCATCACATTTCTCTTCTCGCCCTATGGAATAAGGTATAACTGCGATATTATATTTAAAAATCCGACGCTCGCCGAATCTTAGGCGAGGGGTGTCGAGGGGGGAACGTGATATAAAGAGTAGTAAGACGGTCGAGGCTAAGGTCGGCGGTACTTGCCCTTTAGTCTTATAAGGCCGAGGGTCGCCTCGATGGCCTCGGTCTTCCTAAAACACCCGAGTGGTATATGCGAGTTATTTGTAAAAAGCCGAGGGTAACATTTTTTCCCTCCCGCTCCCAAGGGGTATATCTGAGATATTTGTATAAAGCCGAGTATCACATTTCTCTTCTCGCCCTATGGAATAAGGTATAACTGCGATATATTATTTAAAAAGCCGACGCTCGCCGTATCTTAGGCGAGGGGCGTCGAGGGGGGAACGGGATATAAAGAGTAGTAAGACGGTCGAGGCTAAGGTCGGCGGTACTTGCCCTTTAGTCTTATAAGGCCGAGGGTCGCCTCGATGGCCTCGGTCTTCCTAAAACACCCGAGTGGTATATGCGAGTTATTTGTAAAAAGCCGAGGGTAATATTTTTTCCCTCCCGCTCCCAAGGGGTATATCCGAGATATTTGTATAAAGCCGAGCATCACATTTCTCTTCTCGCCCTATGGAATAAGGTATAACTGCGATATTTTATTTAAAAGGCCGACGCTCGCCGCATCTTAGGCGAGGGGCGTCGAGGGGGGAACGGGATATAAAGAGTAGTAAGACGGTGGAGGCTAAGGTCGGCGGTACTTGCCCTTTAGTCTTATAAGGCCGAGGGTCGCCTCGATGGCCTCGGTCTTCCTAAAACACCCGAGTGGTATATGCGAGGTATTTGTAAAAAGCCGAGGGTAACATTTTTCCCCTCCCGCTCCCAAGGGGTATATCTGAGATATTTGTATAAAGCCGAGCATCACATTTCTCTTCTCGCCCTATGGAATAAGGTATAACTGCGATATATTATTTAAAAAGCCGACGCTCGCCGCATCTTAGGCGAGGGCTGTCGAGGGGGGAAGGGGATATAAAGAGTAGTAAGACGGTCGAGGCTAAGGTCGGCGGTACTTGCCCTTTAGTCTTATAAGGCCGAGGGTCGCCTCGATGGCCTCGGTCTTCCTAAAACACCCGAGTGGTATATGCGAGTTATTTGTAAAAAGCCGAGGGTAACATTTTTCCCCTCCTGCTCCCAAGGGGTATATCTGAGATATTTGTATAAAGCCGAGCTTCACATTTCTCTTCTCGCCCTATGAAATAAGGTATAACTGCGATATATTATTTAAAAAGCCGACGCTCGCCGTATCTTAGGCGAGGGGCGTCGAGGGGGGAACGGGATATAAAGAGTAGTAAGACGGTCGAGGCTAAGGTCGGCGGTACTTGCCCTTTAGTCTTATAAGGCCGAGGGTCGCCTCGATGGCCTCGGTCTTCCTAAAACACCCGAGTGGTATATGCGAGTTATTTGTAAAAAGCCGAGGGTAACATTTTTCCCCTCCCGCTCCCAAGGGGTATATCTGAGATATTTGTATAAAGCCGAGCATCACATTTCTCTTCTCGCCCTATGGAATAAGGTATAACTGCGAGATTATATTTAAAAAGCCGACGCTCGCTGAAACTAAGGCGAGGGGCGTCGAGGGGGGAACGGGATATAAAGAGTAGTAAGACGGTCGAGGCTAAGGTCGGCGGTACTTGCCCTTTAGTCTTATAAGGCCGAGGGTCGCCTCGATGGCCTCGGTCTTCCTCTAACACCCGAGTGGTATATGCGAGTTATTTGTAAAAAGCCGAGGGTAACGTTTTCCCCTCCCGCTCCCAAGGGGTATATCTGAGATATTTGTATAAAGCCGAGCATCACATTTCTCTTCTCGCCCTATGGAATAAGGTATAACTGCGATATATTATTTAAAAAGCCGACGCTCGCCGTATCTTAGGCGAGGGGCGTCGAGGGGGGAACGGGATATAAAGAGTAGTAAGACGGTCGAGGCTAAGGTCGGCGGTACTTGCCCTTTAGTCTTATAAGGCCGAGGGTCGCCTCGATGGCCTCGGTCTTCCTAAAACACCCGAGTGGTATATGCGAGTTATTTGTAAAAAGCCGAGGGTAACATTTTTCCCCTCCCGCTCCCAAGGGGTATATCTGAGATATTTGTATAAAGCCGAGCTTCACATTTCTCTTCTCGCCCTATGAAATAAGGTATAACTGCGATATTATATTTAAAAAGCCGACGCTCGCCGCATCTTAGGCGAGGGGCGTCGAGGGGGGAACGGGATATAAAGAGTAGTAAGACGGTCGAGACTAAGGTCGGCGGTACTTGCCCTTTAGTCTTATAAGGCCGAGGGTCGCCTCGATGACCTCGGTCTTCCTCTAACACCCGAGTGGTATATGCGAGTTATTTGTAAAAAGCCGAGGGTAACATTTTTCCCCTCCCGCTCCCAAGGGGTATATCTGAGATATTTGTATAAAGCCGAGCATCACATTTCTCTTCTCGCCCTATGGAATAAGGTATAACTGCGATATTTTATTTAAAAAGCCGACGCTCGCTGAAACTAAGGCGAGGGGCGTCGAGGGGGGAACGGGATATAAAGAGTAGTAAGACGGTCGAGGCTAAGGTCGGCGGTACTTGCCCTTTAGTCTTATAAGGCCGAGGGTCGCCTCGATGGCCTCGGTCTTCCTAAAACACCCGAGTGGTATATGCGAGTTATTTGTAAAAAGCCGAGGGTAACATTTTTCCCCTCCCGCTCCCAAGGGGTATATCTGAGATATTTGTATAAAGCCGAGCATCACATTTCTCTTCTCGCCCTATGGAATAAGGTATAACTGCGATATTTTATTTAAAAAGCCGACGCTCACCGCATCTTAGGCGAGGGGCGTCGAGGGGGGAACGGGATATAAAGAGTAGTAAGACGGTCGAGGCTAAGGTCGGCGGTACTTGCCCTTTAGTCTTATAAGGCCGAGGGTCGCCTCGATGGCCTCGGTCTTCCTAAAACACCCGAGTGGTATATGCGAGTTATTTGTAAAAAGCCGAGGGTAACATTTTTTCCCTCCCGCTCCCAAGGGGTATATCTGAGATATTTGTATAAAGCCGAGCATCACATTTCTCTTCTCGCCCTATGGAATAAGGTATAACTGCGATATTATATTTAAAAATCCGACGCTCGCCGCATCTTAGGCGAGGGGTGTCGAGGGGGGAACGTGATATAAAGAGTAGTAAGACGGTCGAGGCTAAGGTCGGCGGTACTTGCCCTTTAGTCTTATAAGGCCGAGGGTCGCCTCGATGGCCTCGGTCTTCCTAAAACACCCGAGTGGTATATGCGAGTTATTTGTAAAAAGCCGAGGGTAACATTTTTTCCCTCCCGCTCCCAAGGGGTATATCTGAGATATTTGTATAAAGCCGAGTATCACATTTCTCTTCTCGCCCTATGAAATAAGGTATAACTGCGATATTTTATTTAAAAAGCCGACGCTCGCCGCATCTTAGGCGAGGGGCGTCGAGGGGGGAACGGGATATAAAGAGTAGTAAGACAGTCGAGGCTAAGGTCGGCGGTACTTGTCCTTTAGTCTTATAAGGCCGAGGGTCGCCTCGATGGCCTCGGTCTTCCTAAAACACCCGAGTGGTATATGCGAGGTATTTGTAAAAAGCCGAGGGTAACATTTTTCCCCTCCCGCTCCCAAGGGGTATATCTGAGATATTTGTATAAAGCCGAGCATCACATTTCTCTTCTCGCCCTATGGAATAAGGTATAACTGCGATATTTTATTTAAAAAGCCGACGCTCGCTGAAACTAAGGCGAGGGGCGTCGAGGGGGGAACGGGATATAAAGAGTAGTAAGACGGTCGAGGCTAAGGTCGGCGGTACTTGCCCTTTAGTCTTATAAGGCCGAGGGTCGCCTCGATGGCCTCGGTCTTCCTAAAACACCCGAGTGGTATATGCGAGTTATTTGTAAAAAGCCGAGGGTAACATTTTTCCCCTCCCGCTCCCAAGGGGTATATCTGAGATATTTGTATAAAGCCGAGCATCACATTTCTCTTCTCGCCCTATGGAATAAGGTATAACTGCGATATTATATTTAAAAAGCCGACGCTCGCTGAAACTGAGGCGAGGGGCGTCGAGGGGGGAACGGGATATAAAGAGTAGTAAGACGGTCGAGGCTTAGGTCGGCGGTACTTGCCCTTTAGTCTTATAAGGCCGAGGGTCGCCTCGATGGCCTCGGTCTTCCTAAAACACCCGAGTGGTATATGCGAGTTATTTGTAAAAAGCCGAGGGTAACATTTTTCCCCTCCCGCTCCCAAGGGGTATATCTGAGATATTTGTATAAAGCCGAGCTTCACATTTCTCTTCTCGCCCTATGAAATAAGGTATAACTGCGATATTATATTTAAAAATCCGACGCTCGCCGCATCTTAGGCGAGGGGTGTCGAGGGGGGAACGGGATATAAAGAGTAGTAAGACGGTCGAGGCTAAGGTCGGCGGTACTTGCCCTTTAGTCTTATAAGGCCGAGGGTCGCCTTGATGGCCTCGGTCTTCCTAAAACACCCGAGTGGTATAGGCGAGTTATTTGTAAAAAGCCGACGGTAACATTTTTCCCCTCCCGCTCCCAAAGGGTATATCTGAGATATTTGTATAAAGGCGAGCATCACATTTCTCTTCTCGCCCTATGGAATAAGGCATAACTGCGATATATTATTTAAAAAGCCGACGCTCGCCGTATCTTAGGCGAGGGGCGTCGAGGGGGGAACGGGATATAAAGAGTAGTAAGACGGTCGAGGCTAAGGTCGGCGGTACTTGCCCTTTAGTCTTATAAGGCCGAGGGTCGCCTCGATGGCCTCGGTCTTCCTCTAACACCCGAGTAGTATATGCGAGTTATTTGTAAAAAGCCGAGGGTAACATTTTTCCCCTCCCGCTCCCAAGGGGTATATCTGAGATATTTGTATAAAGCCGAGCATCACATTTCTCTTCTCGCCCTATGGAATAAGGTATAACTGCGATATTTTATTTAAAAAGCCGACGCTCGCCGCATCTTAGGCGAGGGGCGTCGAGGGGGGAACGGGATATAAAGAGTAGTAAGACGGTCGAGGCTAAGGTCGGCGGTACTTGCCCTTTAGTCTTATAAGGCCGAGGGTCGCCTCGATGGCCTCGGTCTTCCTCTAACACCCGAGTGGTATATGCGAGTTATTTGTAAAAAGCCGAGGGTAACATTTTTCCCCTCCCGCTCCCAAGGGGTATATCTGAGATATTTGTATAAAGCCGAGCATCACATTTCTCTTCTCGCCCTATGGAATAAGGTATAACTGCGATATTTTATTTAAAAAGCCGACGCTCGCCGCATCTTAGGCGAGGGGCGTCGAGGGGGGAACGGGATATAAAGAGTAGTAAGACGGTCGAGGCTAAGGTCGGCGGTACTTGCCCTTTAGTCTTATAAGGCCGAGGGTCGCCTCGATGGCCTCGGTCTTCCTAAAACACCCGAGTGGTATATGCGAGTTATTTGTAAAAAGCCGAGGGTAACATTTTTCCCCTCCCGCTCCCAAGGGGTATATCTGAGATATTTGTATAAAGCCGAGCATCACATTTCTCTTCTCGCCCTATGGAATAAGGTATAACTGCGAGATTATATTTAAAAAGCCGACGCTCGCTGAAACTAAGGCGAGGGGCGTCGAGGGGGGAACGGGATATAAAGAGTAGTAAGACGGTCGAGGCTAAGGTCGGCGGTACTTGCCCTTTAGTCTTATAAGGCCGAGGGTCGCCTCGATGGCCTCGGTCTTCCTAAAACACCCGAGTGGTATATGCGAGTTATTTGTAAAAAGCTGAGGGTAACATTTTTCCCCTCCCGCTCCCAAGGGGTATATCTGAGATATTTGTATAAAGCCGAGCTTCACATTTCTCTTCTCGCCCTATGGAATAAGGTATAACTGCGATATTATATTTAAAAAGCCGACGCTCGCTGAAACTAAGGCGAGGGGCGTCGAGGGGGGAACGGGATATAAAGAGTAGTAAGACGGTCAAGGCTAAGGTCGGCGGTACTTGCCCTTTAGTCTTATAAGGCCGAGGGTCGCCTCGATGGCCTCGGTCTTCCTAAAACACCCGAGTGGTATATGCGAGGTATTTGTAAAAAGCCGAGGGTAACATTTTTCCCCTCCCGCTCCCAAGGGGTATATCTGAGATATTTGTATAAAGCCGAGCATCACATTTCTCTTCTCGCCCTATGGAATAAGGTATAACTGCGATATTTTATTTAAAAAGCCGACGCTCGCTGAAACTAAGGCGAGGGGCGTCGAGGGGGGAACGGGATATAAAGAGTAGTAAGACGGTCGAGGCTAAGGTCGGCGGTACTTGCCCTTTAGTCTTATAAGGCCGAGGGTCGCCTCGATGGCCTCGGTCTTCCTAAAACACCCGAGTGGTATAGGCGAGATATTTGTAAAAAGCCGAGGGTAACATTTTTCCCCTCCCGCTCCCAAGGGGTATATCTGAGATATTTGTATAAAGCCGAGCATCACATTTCTCTTCTCGCCCTATGGAATAAGGTATAACTGCGATATTATATTTAAAAAGCCGACGCTCGCTGAAACTAAGGCGAGGGGTGTCGAGGGGGGAACGGGATATAAAGAGTAGTAAGACGGTCGAGGCTAAGGTCGGCGGTACTTGCCCTTTAGTCTTATAAGGCCGAGGGTCGCCTCGATGGCCTCGGTCTTCCTAAAACACCCGAGTGGTATATGCGAGTTATTTGTAAAAAGCCGAGGGTAACATTTTTCCCCTCCCGCTCCCAAGGGGTATATCTGAGATATTTGTATAAAGCCGAGCATCACATTTCTCTTCTCGCCCTATGGAATAAGGTATAACTGCGAGATTATATTTAAAAAGCCGACGCTCGCCGCATCTTAGGCGAGGGGCGTCGAGGGGGGAACGGGATATAAAGAGTAGTAAGACGGTCGAGGCTAAGGTCGGCGGTACTTGCCCTTTAGTCTTATAAGGCCGAGGGTCGCCTCGATGGCCTCGGTCTTCCTCTAACACCCGAGTGGTATATGCGAGTTATTTGTAAAAAGCCGAGGGTAACATTTTTCCCCTCCCGCTCCCAAGGGGTATATCTGAGATATTTGTATAAAGCCGAGCATCACATTTCTCTTCTCGCCCTATGGAATAAGGTATAACTGCGATATTTTATTTAAAAAGCCGACGCTCGCTGAAACTAAGGCGAGGGGCGTCGAGGGGGGAACGGGATATAAAGAGTAGTAAGACGGTCGAGGCTAAGGTCGGCGGTACTTGCCCTTTAGTCTTATAAGGCCGAGGGTCGCCTCGATGGCCTCGGTCTTCCTCTAACACCCGAGTGGTATATGCGAGTTATTTGTAAAAAGCCGAGGGTAACATTTTTCCCCTCCCGCTCCCAAGGGGTATATCTGAGATATTTGTATAAAGCCGAGCATCACATTTCTCTTCTCGCCCTATGGAATAAGGTATAACTGCGATATTTTATTTAAAAAGCCGACGCTCGCTGAAACTAAGGCGAGGGGCGTCGAGGGGGGAACGGGATATAAAGAGTAGTAAGACGGTCGAGGCTAAGGTCGGCGGTACTTGCCCTTTAGTCTTATAAGGCCGAGGGTCGCCTCGATGGCCTCGGTCTTCCTAAAACACCCGAGTGGTATATGCGAGTTATTTGTAAAAAGCCGAGGGTAACATTTTTCCCCTCCCGCTCCCAAGGGGTATATCTGAGATATTTGTATAAAGCCGAGCTTCACATTTCTTTTCTCGCCCTATGAAATAAGGTATAACTGCGATATTATATTTAAAAAGCCGACGCTCGCCGCATCTTAGGCGAGGGGCGTCGAGGGGGGAACGGGATATAAAGAGTAGTAAGACGGTCGAGGCTAAGGTCGGCGGTACTTGCCCTTTAGTCTTATAAGGCCGAGGGTCGCCTCGATGGCCTCGGTCTTCCTCTAACACCCGAGTGGTATATGCGAGTTATTTGTAAAAAGCCGAGGGTAACATTTTTCCCCTCCCGCTCCCAAGGGGTATATCTGAGATATTTGTATAAAGCCGAGCATCACATTTCTCTTCTCGCCCTATGGAATAAGGTATAACTGCGATATTTTATTTAAAAAGCCGACGCTCGCTGAAACTAAGGCGAGGGGCGTCGAGGGGGGAACGGGATATAAAGAGTAGTAAGACGGTCGAGGCTAAGGTCGGCGGTACTTGCCCTTTAGTCTTATAAGGCCGAGGGTCGCCTCGATGGCCTCGGTCTTCCTAAAACACCCGAGTGGTATATGCGAGTTATTTGTAAAAAGCCGAGGGTAACATTTTTCCCCTCCCGCTCCCAAGGGGTATATCTGAGATATTTGTATAAAGCCGAGCATCACATTTCTCTTCTCGCCCTATGGAATAAGGTATAACTGCGATATTTTATTTAAAAAGCCGACGCTCACCGCATCTTAGGCGAGGGGCGTCGAGGGGGGAACGGGATATAAAGAGTAGTAAGACGGTCGAGGCTAAGGTCGGCGGTACTTGCCCTTTAGTCTTATAAGGCCGAGGGTCGCCTCGATGGCCTCGGTCTTCCTAAAACACCCGAGTGGTATATGCGAGTTATTTGTAAAAAGCCGAGGGTAACATTTTTTCCCTCCCGCTCCCAAGGGGTATATCTGAGATATTTGTATAAAGCCGAGCATCACATTTCTCTTCTCGCCCTATGGAATAAGGTATAACTGCGATATTATATTTAAAAATCCGACGCTCGCCGCATCTTAGGCGAGGGGTGTCGAGGGGGGAACGTGATATAAAGAGTAGTAAGACGGTCGAGGCTAAGGTCGGCGGTACTTGCCCTTTAGTCTTATAAGGCCGAGGGTCGCCTCGATGGCCTCGGTCTTCCTAAAACACCCGAGTGGTATATGCGAGTTATTTGTAAAAAGCCGAGGGTAACATTTTTTCCCTCCCGCTCCCAAGGGGTATATCTGAGATATTTGTATAAAGCCGAGTATCACATTTCTCTTCTCGCCCTATGGAATAAGGTATAACTGCGATATTTTATTTAAAAAGCCGACGCTCGCCGCATCTTAGGCGAGGGGCGTCGAGGGGGGAACGGGATATAAAGAGTAGTAAGACGGTCGAGGCTAAGGTCGGCGGTACTTGTCCTTTAGTCTTATAAGGCCGAGGGTCGCCTCGATGGCCTCGGTCTTCCTAAAACACCCGAGTGGTATATGCGAGGTATTTGTAAAAAGCCGAGGGTAACATTTTTCCCCTCCCGCTCCCAAGGGGTATATCTGAGATATTTGTATAAAGCCGAGCATCACATTTCTCTTCTCGCCCTATGGAATAAGGTATAACTGCGATATTTTATTTAAAAAGCCGACGCTCGCTGAAACTAAGGCGAGGGGCGTCGAGGGGGGAACGGGATATAAAGAGTAGTAAGACGGTCGAGGCTAAGGTCGGCGGTACTTGCCCTTTAGTCTTATAAGGCCGAGGGTCGCCTCGATGGCCTCGGTCTTCCTAAAACACCCGAGTGGTATATGCGAGTTATTTGTAAAAAGCCGAGGGTAACATTTTTCCCCTCCCGCTCCCAAGGGGTATATCTGAGATATTTGTATAAAGCCGAGCATCACATTTCTCTTCTCGCCCTATGGAATAAGGTATAACTGCGATATTATATTTAAAAAGCCGACGCTCGCTGAAACTAAGGCGAGAGGCGTCGAGGGGGGAACGGGATATAAAGAGTAGTAAGACGGTCGAGGCTTAGGTCGGCGGTACTTGCCCTTTAGTCTTATAAGGCCGAGGGTCGCCTCGATGGCCTCGGTCTTCCTAAAACACCCGAGTGGTATATGCGAGTTATTTGTAAAAAGCCGAGGGTAACATTTTTCCCCTCCCGCTCCCAAGGGGTATATCTGAGATATTTGTATAAAGCCGAGCTTCACATTTCTCTTCTCGCCCTATGAAATAAGGTATAACTGCGATATTATATTTAAAAATCCGATGCTCGCCGCATCTTAGGCGAGGGGTGTCGAGGGGGGAACGGGATATAAAGAGTAGTAAGACGGTCGAGGCTAAGGTCGGCGGTACTTGCCCTTTAGTCTTATAAGGCCGAGGGTCGCCTCGATGGCCTCGGTCTTCCTAAAACACCCGAGTGGTATAGGCGAGTTATTTGTAAAAAGCCGAGGGTAACATTTTTCCCCTCCCGCTCCCAAAGGGTATATCTGAGATATTTGTATAAAGGCGAGCATCACATTTCTCTTCTCGCCCTATGGAATAAGGTATAACTGCGATATATTATTTAAAAAGCCGACGCTCGCCGTATCTTAGGCGAGGGGCGTCGAGGGGGGAACGGGATATAAAGAGTAGTAAGACGGTCGAGGCTAAGGTCGGCGGTACTTGCCCTTTAGTCTTATAAGGCCGAGGGTCGCCTCGATGGCCTCGGTCTTCCTCTAACACCCGAGTGGTATATGCGAGTTATTTGTAAAAAGCCGAGGGTAACATTTTTCCCCTCCCGCTCCCAAGGGGTATATCTGAGATATTTGTATAAAGCCGAGCATCACATTTCTCTTCTCGCCCTATGGAATAAGGTATAACTGCGATATTTTATTTAAAAAGCCGACGCTCGCCGCATCTTAGGCGAGGGGCGTCGAGGGGGGAACGGGATATAAAGAGTAGTAAGACGGTCGAGGCTAAGGTCGGCGGTACTTGCCCTTTAGTCTTATAAGGCCGAGGGTCGCCTCGATGGCCTCGGTCTTCCTCTAACACCCGAGTGGTATAGGCGAGATATTTGTAAAAAGCCGAGGGTAACATTTTTCCCCTCCCGCTCCCAAGGGGTATATCTGAGATATTTGTATAAAGCCGAGCATCACATTTCTCTTCTCGCCCTATGGAATAAGGTATAACTGCGATATTTTATTTAAAAAGCCGACGCTCGCTGAAACTAAGGCGAGGGGCGTCGAGGGGGGAACGGGATATAAAGAGTAGTAAGACGGTCGAGGCTAAGGTCGGCGGTACTTGCCCTTTAGTCTTATAAGGCCGAGGGTCGCCTCGATGGCCTCGGTCTTCCTCTAACACCCGAGTGGTATATGCGAGTTATTTGTAAAAAGCCGAGGGTAACATTTTTCCCCTCCCGCTCCCAAGGGGTATATCTGAGATATTTGTATAAAGCCGAGCATCACATTTCTCTTCTCGCCCTATGGAATAAGGTATAACTGCGATATTTTATTTAAAAAGCCGACGCTCGCTGAAACTAAGGCGAGGGGCGTCGAGGGGGGAACGGGATATAAAGAGTAGTAAGACGGTCGAGGCTAAGGTCGGCGGTACTTGCCCTTTAGTCTTATAAGGCCGAGGGTCGCCTCGATGGCCTCGGTCTTCCTAAAACACCCGAGTGGTATAGGCGAGTTATTTGTAAAAAGCCGAGGGTAACATTTTTCCCCTCCCGCTCCCAAGGGGTATATCTGAGATATTTGTATAAAGCCGAGCATCACATTTCTCTTCTCGCCCTATGGAATAAGGTATAACTGCGATATTATATTTAAAAAGCCGACGCTCGCTGAAACTAAGGCCGGTGGCGTCGAGGGGGGAACGGGATATAAAGAGTAGTAAGACGGTCGAGGCTAAGGTCGGCGGTACTTGCCCTTTAGTCTTATAAGGCCGAGGGTCGCCTCGATGGCCTCGGTCTTCCTAAAACACCCGAGTGGTATATGCGAGTTATTTGTAAAAAGCCGAGGGTAACATTTTTCCCCTCCCGCTCCCAAGGGGTATATCTGAGATATTTGTATAAAGCCGAGCATCACATTTCTCTTCTCGCCCTATGGAATAAGGTATAACTGCGATATATTATTTAAAAAGCCGACGCTCGCCGCATCTTAGGCGAGGGGCGTCGAGGGGGGAACGGGATATAAAGAGTAGTAAGACGGTCGAGGCTAAGGTCGGCGGTACTTGCCCTTTAGTCTTATAAGGCCGAGGGTCGCCTCGATGGCCTCGGTCTTCCTCTAACACCCGAGTGGTATATGCGAGTTATTTGTAAAAAGCCGAGGGTAACATTTTTCCCCTCCCGCTCCCAAGGGGTATATCTGAGATATTTGTATAAAGCCGAGCATCACATTTCTCTTCTCGCCCTATGGAATAAGGTATAACTGCGATATTATATTTAAAAAGCCGACGCTCGCTGAAACTAAGGCGAGGGGCGTCGAGGGGGGAACGGGCTATAAAGAGTAGTAAGACGGTCGAGGCTAAGGTCGGCGGTACTTGCCCTTTAGTCTTATAAGGCCGAGGGTTGCCTCGATGGCCTCGGTCTTCCTAAAACACCCGAGTGGTATATGCGAGGTATTTGTAAAAAGCCGAGGGTAACATTTTTCCCCTCCCGCTCCCAAGGGGTATATCTGAGATATTTGTATAAAGCCGAGCATCACATTTCTCTTCTCGCCCTATGGAATAAGGTATAACTGCGATATTATATTTAAAAAGCCGACGCTCGCTGAAACTAAGGCGAGGGGCATCGAGGGGGGAACGGGATATAAAGAGTAGTAAGACGGTCGAGGCTAAGGTCGGCGGTACTTGCCCTTTAGTCTTATAAGGCCGAGGGTCGCCTCGATGGCCTCGGTCTTCCTAAAACACCCGAGTGGTATAGGCGAGTTATTTGTAAAAAGCCGAGGGTAACATTTTTCCCCTCCCGCTCCCAAGGGGTATATCTGAGATATTTGTATAAAGCCGAGCATCACATTTCTCTTCTCGCCCTATGGAATAAGGTATAACTGCGATATTATATTTAAAAAGCCGACGCTCGCTGAAACTAAGGCGAGGGGCGTCGAGGGGGGAACGGGATATAAAGAGTAGTAAGACGGTCGAGGCTAAGGTCGGCGGTACTTGCCCTTTAGTCTTATAAGGCCGAGGGTCGCCTCGATGGCCTCGGTCTTCCTAAAACACCCGAGTGGTATATGCGAGGTATTTGTAAAAAGCCGAGGGTAACATTTTTCCCCTCCCGCTCCCAAGGGGTATATCTGAGATATTTGTATAAAGCCGAGCATCACATTTCTCTTCTCGCCCTATGGAATAAGGTATAACTGCGATATTTTATTTAAAAAGCCGACGCTCGCTGAAACTAAGGCGAGGGGCGTCGAGGGGGGAACGGGATATAAAGAGTAGTAAGACGGTCGAGGCTAAGGTCGGCGGTTCTTGCCCTTTAGTCTTATAAGGCCGAGGGTCGCCTCGATGGCCTCGGTCTTCCTAAAACACCCGAGTGGTATATGCGAGTTATTTGTAAAAAGCCGAGGGTAACATTTTTCCCCTCCCGCTCCCAAGGGGTATATCTGAGATATTTGTATAAAGCCGAGCATCACATTTCTCTTCTCGCCCTATGGAATAAGGTATAACTGCGATATTATATTTAAAAAGCCGACGCTCGCTGAAACTAAGGCGAGGGGCGTCGAGGGGGGAACGGGATATAAAGAGTAGTAAGACGGTCGAGGCTTAGGTCGGCGGTACTTGCCCTTTAGTCTTATAAGGCCGAGGGTCGCCTCGATGGCCTCGGTCTTCCTAAAACACCCGAGTGGTATATGCGAGTTATTTGTAAAAAGCCGAGGGTAACATTTTTCCCCTCCCGCTCCCAAGGGGTATATCTGAGATATTTGTATAAAGCCGAGCATCACATTTCTCTTCTCGCCCTATGGAATAAGGTATAACTGCGATATTTTATTTAAAAAGCCGACGCTCGCCGCATCTTAGGCGAGGGGCGTCGAGGGGGGAACGGGATATAAAGAGTAGTAAGACGGTCGAGGCTAAGGTCGGCGGTACTTGCCCTTTAGTCTTATAAGGCCGAGGGTCGCCTCGATGGCCTCGGTCTTCCTCTAACACCCGAGTGGTATATGCGAGTTATTTGTAAAAAGCCGAGGGTAACATTTTTCCCCTCCCGCTCCCAAGGGGTATATCTGAGATATTTGTATAAAGCCGAGCATCACATTTCTCTTCTCGCCCTATGGAATAAGGTATAACTGCGATATTTTATTTAAAAAGCCGACGCTCGCCGCATCTTAGGCGAGGGGCGTCGAGGGGGGAACGGGATATAAAGAGTAGTAAGACGGTCGAGGCTAAGGTCGGCGGTACTTGCCCTTTAGTCTTATAAGGCCGAGGGTCGCCTCGATGGCCTCGGTCTTCCTAAAACACCCGAGTGGTATATGCGAGTTATTTGTAAAAAGCCGAGGGTAACATTTTTCCCCTCCCGCTCCCAAGGGGTATATCTGAGATATTTGTATAAAGCCGAGCATCACATTTCTCTTCTCGCCCTATGGAATAAGGTATAACTGCGAGATTATATTTAAAAAGCCGACGCTCGCTGAAACTAAGGCGAGGGGCGTCGAGGGGGGAACGGGATATAAAGAGTAGTAAGACGGTCGAGGCTAAGGTCGGCGGTACTTGCCCTTTAGTCTTATAAGGCCGAGGGTCGCCTCGATGGCCTCGGTCTTCCTCTAACACCCGAGTGGTATATGCGAGTTATTTGTAAAAAGCCGAGGGTAACATTTTTCCCCTCCCGCTCCCAAGGGGTATATCTGAGATATTTGTATAAAGCCGAGCTTCACATTTCTCTTCTCGCCCTATGGAATAATGTATAACTGCGATATTATATTTAAAAAGCCGACGCTCGCTGAAACTAAGGCGAGGGGCGTCGAGGGGGGAACGGGATATAAAGAGTAGTAAGACGGTCGAGGCTAAGGTCGGCGGTACTTGCCCTTTAGTCTTATAAGGCCGTGGGTCGCCTCGATGGCCTCGGTCTTCCTCAAACACCCGAGTGGTATATGCGAGGTATTTGTAAAAAGCCGAGGGTAACATTTTTCCCCTCCCGCTCCCAAGGGGTATATCTGAGATATTTGTATAAAGCCGAGCATCACATTTCTCTTCTCGCCCTATGGAATAAGGTATAACTGCGATATTTTATTTAAAAAGCCGACGCTCGCTGAAACTAAGGCGAGGGGTGTCGAGGGGGGAACGGGATATAAAGAGTAGTAAGACGGTCGAGGCTTAGGTCGGCGGTACTTGCCCTTTAGTCTTATAAGGCCGAGGGTCGCCTCGATGGCCTCGGTCTTCCTAAAACACCCGAGTGGTATATGCGAGTTATTTGTAAAAAGCCGAGGGTAACATTTTTCCCCTCCCGCTCCCAAGGGGTATATCTGAGATATTTGTATAAAGCCGAGCATCACATTTCTCTTCTCGCCCTATGGAATAAGGTATAACTGCGAGATTATATTTAAAAAGCCGACGCTCGCCGCATCTTAGGCGAGGGGCGTCGAGGGGGGAACGGGATATAAAGAGTAGTAGGACGGTCGAGGCTAAGGTCGGCGGTACTTGCCCTTTAGTCTTATAAGGCCGAGGGTCGCCTCGATGGCCTCGGTCTTCCTCTAACACCCGAGTGGTATATGCGAGTTATTTGTAAAAAGCCGAGGGTAACATTTTTCCCCTCCCGCTCCCAAGGGGTATATCTGAGATATTTGTATAAAGCCGAGCATCACATTTCTCTTCTCGCCCTATGGAATAAGGTATAACTGCGATATTTTATTTAAAAAGCCGACGCTCGCTGAAACTAAGGCGAGGGGCGTCGAGGGGGGAACGGGATATAAAGAGTAGTAAGACGGTCGAGGCTAAGGTCGGCGGTACTTGCCCTTTAGTCTTATAAAGCCGAGGGTCGCCTCGATGGCCTCGGTCTTCCTAAAACACCCGAGTGGTATATGCGAGTTATTTGTAAAAAGCCGAGGGTAACATTTTTCCCCTCCCGCTCCCAAGGGGTATATCTGAGATATTTGTATAAAGCCGAGCATCACATTTCTCTTCTCGCCCTATGGAATAAGGTATAACTGCGATATTTTATTTAAAAAGCCGACGCTCGCTGAAACTAAGGCGAGGGGCGTCGAGGGGGGAACGGGATATAAAGAGTAGTAAGACGGTCGAGGCTAAGGTCGGCGGTACTTGCCCTTTAGTCTTATAAGGCCGAGGGTCGCCTCGATGGCCTCGGTCTTCCTTAAAACACCCGAGTGGTATATGCGAGTTATTTGTAAAAAGCCGAGGGTAACATTTTTCCCCTCCCGCTCCCAAGGGGTATATCTGAGATATTTGTATAAAGCCGAGCATCACATTTCTCTTCTCGCCCTATGGAATAAGGTATAACTGCGATATTTTATTTAAAAAGCCGACGCTCGCTGAAACTAAGGCGAGGGGCGTCGAGGGGGGAACGGGATATAAAGAGTAGTAAGACGGTCGAGGCTAAGGTCGGCGGTACTTGCCCTTTAGTCTTATAAGGCCGAGGGTCGCCTCGATGGCCTCGGTCTTCCTAAAACACCCGAGTGGTATATGCGAGTTATTTGTAAAAAGCCGAGGGTAACATTTTTCCCCTCCCGCTCCCAAGGGGTATATCTGAGATATTTGTATAAAGCCGAGCATCACATTTCTCTTCTCGCCCTATGGAATAAGGTATAACTGCGATATTTTATTTAAAAAGCCGACGCTCGCTGAAACTAAGGCGAGGGGCGTCGAGGGGGGAACGGGATATAAAGAGTAGTAAGACGGTCGAGGCTAAGGTCGGCGGTACTTGCCCTTTAGTCTTATAAGGCCGAGGGTCGCCTCGATGGCCTCGGTCTTCCTAAAACACCCGAGTGGTATATGCGAGTTATTTGTAAAAAGCCGAGGGTAACATTTTTCCCCTCCCGCTCCCAAGGGGTATATCTGAGATATTTGTATAAAGCCGAGCATCACATTTCTCTTCTCGCCCTATGGAATAAGGTATAACTGCGATATTATATTTAAAAAGCCGACGCTCGCTGAAACTAAGGCGAGGGGCGTCGAGGGGGAAACGGGATATAAAGAGTAGTAAGACGGTCGAGGCTTAGGTCGGCGGTACTTGCCCTTTAGTCTTATAAGGCCGAGGGTCGCCTCGATGGCCTCGGTCTTCCTAAAACACCCGAGTGGTATATGCGAGTTATTTGTAAAAAGCCGAGGGTAACATTTTTTCCCTCCCGCTCCCAAGGGGTATATCTGAGATATTTGTATAAAGCGAGCATCACATTTCTCTTCTCGCCCTATGGAATAAGGTATAACTGCGAGATTATATTTAAAAAGCCGACGCTCGCTGAAACTAAGGCGAGGGGCGTCGAGGGGGGAACGGGATATAAAGAGTAGTAAGACGGTCGAGGCTAAGGTCGGCGGTACTTGCCCTTTAGTCTTACATATAAGGCCGAGGGTCGCCTCGATGGCCTCGGTCTTCCTCTAACACCCGAGTGGTATATGCGAGTTATTTGTAAAAAGCCGAGGGTAACATTTTTCCCCTCCCGCTCCCAAGGGGTATATCTGAGATATTTGTATAAAGCCGAGCATCACATTTCTCTTCTCGCCCTATGGAATAAGGTATAACTGCGATATTTTATTTAAAAAGCCGACGCTCGCTGAAACTAAGGCGAGGGGCGTCGAGGGGGGAACGGGATATAAAGAGTAGTAAGACGGTCGAGGCTTAGGTCGGCGGTACTTGCCCTTTAGTCTTATAAGGCCGAGGGTCGCCTCGATGGCCTCGGTCTTCCTAAAACACCCGAGTGGTATATGCGAGGTATTTGTAAAAAGCCGAGGGTAACATTTTTCCCCTCCCGCTCCCAAGGGGTATATCTGAGATATTTGTATAAAGCCGAGCATCACATTTCTCTTCTCGCCCTATGGAATAAGGTATAACTGCGATATTTTATTTAAAAAGCCGACGCTCGCTGAAACTAAGGCGAGGGGTGTCGAGGGGGGAACGGGATATAAAGAGTAGTAAGACGGTCGAGGCTAAGGTCGGCGGTACTTGCCCTTTAGTCTTATAAGGCCGAGGGTCGCCTCGATGGCCTCGGTCTTCCTAAAACACCCGAGTGGTATATGCGAGGTATTTGTAAAAAGCCGAGGGTAACATTTTTCCCCTCCCGCTCCCAAGGGGTATATCTGAGATATTTGTATAAAGCCGAGCATCACATTTCTCTTCTCGCCCTATGGAATAAGGTATAACTGCGAGATTATATTTAAAAAGCCGACGCTCGCCGCATCTTAGGCGAGGGGCGTCGAGGGGGGAACGGGATATAAAGAGTAGTAAGACGGTCGAGGCTAAGGTCGGCGGTACTTGCCCTTTAGTCTTATAAGGCCGAGGGTCGCCTCGATGGCCTCGGTCTTCCTCTAACACCCGAGTGGTATATGCGAGTTATTTGTAAAAAGCCGAGGGTAACATTATTCCCCTCCCGCTCCCAAGGGGTATATCTGAGATATTTGTATAAAGCCGAGCATCACATTTCTCTTCTCGCCCTATGGAATAAGGTATAACTGCGATATTTTATTTAAAAAGCCGACGCTCGCTGAAACTAAGGCGAGGGGCGTCGAGGGGGGAACGGGATATAAAGAGTAGTAAGACGGTCGAGGCTAAGGTCGGCGGTACTTGCCCTTTAGTCTTATAAGGCCGAGGGTCGCCTCGATGGCCTCGGTCTTCCTCTAACACCCGAGTGGTATATGCGAGTTATTTGTAAAAAGCCGAGGGTAACATTTTTCCCCTCCCGCTCCCAAGGGGTATATCTGAGATATTTGTATAAAGCCGAGCATCACATTTCTCTTCTCGCCCTATGGAATAAGGTATAACTGCGATATTTTATTTAAAAAGCCGACGCTCGCTGAAACTAAGGCGAGGGGCGTCGAGGGGGGAACGGGATATAAAGAGTAGTAAGACGGTCGAGGCTAAGGTCGGCGGTACTTGCCCTTTAGTCTTATAAGGCCGAGGGTCGCCTCGATGGCCTCGGTCTTCCTAAAACACCCGAGTGGTATATGCGAGTTATTTGTAAAAAGCCGAGGGTAACATTTTTCCCCTCCCGCTCCCAAGGGGTATATCTGAGATATTTGTATAAAGCCGAGCTTCACATTTCTCTTCTCGCCCTATGGAATAAGGTATAACTGCGATATTATATTTAAAAAGCCGACGCTCGCTGAAACTAAGGCGAGGGGCGTCGAGGGGGGAACGGGATATAAAGAGTAGTAAGACGGTCGAGGCTAAGGTCGGCGGTACTTGCCCTTTAGTCTTATAAGGCCGAGGGTCGCCTCGATGGCCTCGGTCTTCCTAAAACACCCGAGTGGTATATGCGAGGTATTTGTAAAAAGCCGAGGGTAACATTTTTCCCCTCCCGCTCCCAAGGGGTATATCTGAGATATTTGTATAAAGCCGAGCATCACATTTCTCTTCTCGCCCTATGGAATAAGGTATAACTGCGATATTTTATTTAAAAAGCCGACGCTCGCTGAAACTAAGGCGAGGGGTGTCGAGGGGGGAACGTGATATAAAGAGTAGTAAGACGGTCGAGGCTAAGGTCGGCGGTACTTGCCCTTTAGTCTTATAAGGCCGAGGGTCGCCTCGATGGCCTCGGTCTTCCTAAAACACCCGAGTGGTATATGCGAGTTATTTGTAAAAAGCCGAGGGTAACATTTTTCCCCTCCCGCTCCCAAGGGGTATATCTGAGATATTTGTATAAAGCCGAGCTTCACATTTCTCTTCTCGCCCTATGAAATAAGGTATAACTGCGATATATTATTTAAAAGCCGACGCTCGCCGTATCTTAGGCGAGGGGCGTCGAGGGGGGAACGGGATATAAAGAGTAGTAAGACGGTCGAGGCTAAGGTCGGCGGTACTTGCCCTTTAGTCTTATAAGGCCGAGGGTCGCCTCGATGGCCTCGGTCTTCCTAAAACACCCGAGTGGTATATGCGAGTTATTTGTAAAAAGCCGAGGGTAACATTTTTCCCCTCCCGCTCCCAAGGGGTATATCTGAGATATTTGTATAAAGCCGAGCATCACATTTCTCTTCTCGCCCTATGGAATAAGGTATAACTGCGATATTATATTTAAAAAGCCGACGCTCGCTGAAACTAAGGCGAGGGGCGTCGAGGGGGAAACGGGATATAAAGAGTAGTAAGACGGTCGAGGCTTAGGTCGGCGGTACTTGCCCTTTAGTCTTATAAGGCCGAGGGTCGCCTCGATGGCCTCGGTCTTCCTAAAACACCCGAGTGGTATATGCGAGTTATTTGTAAAAAGCCGAGGGTAACATTTTTTCCCTCCCGCTCCCAAGGGGTATATCTGAGATATTTGTATAAAGCCGAGCATCACATTTCTCTTCTCGCCCTATGGAATAAGGTATAACTGCGAGATTATATTTAAAAAGCCGACGCTCGCTGAAACTAAGGCGAGGGGCGTCGAGGGGGGAACGGGATATAAAGAGTAGTAAGACGGTCGAGGCTAAGGTCGGCGGTACTTGCCCTTTAGTCTTACATATAAGGCCGAGGGTCGCCTCGATGGCCTCGGTCTTCCTCTAACACCCGAGTGGTATATGCGAGTTATTTGTAAAAAGCCGAGGGTAACATTTTTCCCCTCCCGCTCCCAAGGGGTATATCTGAGATATTTGTATAAAGCCGAGCATCACATTTCTCTTCTCGCCCTATGGAATAAGGTATAACTGCGATATTTTATTTAAAAAGCCGACGCTCGCTGAAACTAAGGCGAGGGGCGTCGAGGGGGGAACGGGATATAAAGAGTAGTAAGACGGTCGGGGCTAATTTGGGATATTCTGGCCCTTCTAAAAGCACCCAAGGGGTATATCCGAGATATTTGTAAAAAGTCGATGGTCACTTTTTTAAGTCTAATTTTTCTTGGTTAAAAAAATTAGTTTGATTCTTTACTTCTCTATGTTTCAATTGACATAGACGATTCTTTCCAAAGCCAACCAATTTTTATTATATGAATGCGTTTGGTTCTTTACTACCTTTCCGGGTGTCGGGAAGCCGGACGAACCGACTCCCTTGGCCACCACAGAAGGTAGAGAACTTTCAGAGATCGACATTTTACAATCGTCTCTCGTACCTCATTTAACATGGGCTATATTTTTCTTTAAAGACACCTTTTCCTTTTAGTAAATAATGTTTGATTCTTCAACTTCTCCTCTCTCTCTCTCTCTACATGGCTTGGATGATCTTTCCTTAAAGGAAAAACTTTTTGGGAAAACAAATAATTTTTGATTCTCTCGGCCACCTTTCTGCGTGTCGGGAGGCCGGACGCACCGACCCCCCTGGCCACCACAGAAGGTAGAGAACTTTAAGAGAGCGACATTTTACAATCGTCTCTCATACCTTACGGCTTCTCTACCGATTGATATCAGTCGTGTACATGCGGACCAGGAATTGTAATTACGAAAGCCCCGGGCGCTACGGGCGAAGGGCTAATGAACCGAGATCGGCTACAAGAAACGTTTTTGTCACTGACCTCTTAAGTCATTCGGTATTAGCTTCGCCCTTTGTCAATATTATTTCAGCATTAAGTAAAACTTATGCTAGAGCAATTTGCTATACGTATATACCGTCTCGCCTTTAAATTTAAGCCGTGCACCAAGATCGGCTAGCATATCATATTAACCTCGCCAACTAAGGTTGTTTGATTTTTGTGACAATTTAGTTTACGTTTAAGTAGTCGCCGGAACACGCCACGACGCTTTTCACTTACCCGGGTAACAGGATACCCAACAATTCTTCGTTTTAAGATAAAAAAAAATTGGAAGAATTGCTAGGAGAATTCCCCGGCTGATTACGAGGCCCAAAAATCAAAGTATTTCTACGATGATTGTTGTAGCCTTTAGACCTTATGACCAAAACTTTCCTGCGCCGCCCTTTATCAATATAGATTATATAAGGAGCATTTTAGCGCGTGTAAAAGACATATATATATATAAGGAAAGAGTTGAAGTTGGGTCTCTTATCGCAATTTCCATTCGGAAATAGGTTCCCAGTGTCTGGTAAGGAATCAGCTTTGAGAGGCATTCAAGCTTTTTTCCTAAGGACTTAGCTTCGCAGCATACGATTTGTCAATCGACTACTAGACCATTGGTCCTAACCCTCGGTTCCTCTCGTACTCAGTGGGGTTACCATTCACTAGTTAATTGAATAGACAATGTAGGATAAAACTAACCTGTCTCGCGACGGTCTAAACCCAGCTCACGTTCCCTTTTTATGGGTGAACAATCCAACACTTGACGCCTGCTGCGACGCAATGATAGGAAGAGCCGACATCGAAGGATCAAACGGCAACGTCGCTGCGGACGCTTGGCTGCCACAAGCCAGTTACCCCTGTGGTAACTTTTCTGACACCTCTACTCTTACATTCGAAGAATCAAAGGATCTCGAGGCCGCGCTTGCGCGAACCTTACATGTACTGAACGTAAGATTTAAGCGGGCATTTGCCCTTCTGCTCTACACCAGATTTCCGTTCTGGTCGAGACCACCTTAGGACACCAACGTTATTGTTTGATAGGCGTACCGCCCCAGCCAAACTCCCGCGCAGAAGATGTTTTCGGGATGCTGGTTAAAAATTGATAATAAATAGTCGCTCACCGTTATTCCGATGGAACGACGAGTCGCATGGCTACCGTTTTAGTAAGGAATTTTACAATAGTGGTGGTATTTCATTTTTGGGAAGCTACAAAACGACATTGTCGTAGATAAAAAAGCACCCTACCACCTATTAGCTACACCTACTGTGTATCCTTACGACTTCTGCATAGAGTCAAGCTCAACAGGGTCTTCTTTCCCCGCATTGCCTCGCAGGCCCGTTCCCCTGCCTGTGGGTTCGCTAGGGAGTAAATAGGGACAGCAGGAATCTCGTTAATCCATTCGTGCGCGTCACTAATTAGATGACAAGGCATTTGGCTACCTGAAGAAAGTCATAGTTACTTCCGCCGTTTACCCCTGCGTGGCCAAATTTCTTCAATTAGACATTGTGAGCACTGGGCAGAAATCACATCGTGTCGATCCCGAATTAAGGAGAACACGATGCTTTGTTTTAATTAGACAGTCGGATTCCTCTGGTCTGTGCCAGTTCTGAATAAGACGTTTATGGTCAAATGTAAAGGCCGTTTCGAGAAAAAGTTTAAATAAGTAAAACGGACCTTAACACCGATAGCGCCCGCGAACTCGTTTTTATATTTTGGTTTTAAAAGATAAGTTCGCATCGTCCTCTCGGGCCAAATGACCCGTCCTTCAGAGCCAAGCTTTGTACCGAAGGTACAGATCCGAGTTGTCGACTTCCCTTATTTACATTTTTCTATCGATCTGAGACTCAGCAACCCAAGGACCGGATGCGGTTTTAGGTACGGCAATGCGCGAGGCTTAAATTGCTCTTTTTTAAAAAATGCACAATCAAGTATAATTATTGAAGGGTATGTGTATTCAATAAGCCAAGCTGTCCTCTTAACAGCCTTTATACCCTCTCATTATTTTTGTACGAGGCGCCATTTTTATATACATCGAAAAAATTCCTAGACCTGCGTTTCAGGGCCAGACCTCAACGCCATAGACGAAACATTGCTATAATCACGTTCTTTGGAAAGGAATGCTAAACTTGTTCCCTTGCTCCTCGGAAATTGCTTAGAGGGACTAGCCAGTACCTTATAAAGAAAAGAGCGAGCTCTGCCTTAAGTTGCAGCCCGAATGGTAGGGTTCATGACTTGTTACCAAGTACGCCCTAAACGTGATGCCGGATTGGAAAATAAAAAAAATGGTCTAATGGCCGTCGTAAACGACGAGGTTAGGAAATTTTCTTTTTATCAATTGGCGACCGTCATACCGAGAGTAACCCACGCATTATGCATGTAAAGTTAGACTGCTTCCCTTTCGTCCCTTCGAGCGAAAATTAATATGATGCATCGAATAGGGAAACTAAAACCCTACCCTCCTTCGCCGTAGTCAGCTAGCGAAGCGAAACGCTCGCAGCGACCGAACAAAAAATATTTTATTGGCGGCAGACTTCGGGTTTTAGACCGAGGGTTCGGTCCACATCGCGTGTATATACATATCATCAAAATCAGGCGATTGGCCGGGGACTTAGGTCCGATTAACTCTCGTACAACTGCAGTTGACGAGAAACCCTTCCCATAGTAAATCCTAGGCCAAGGGTGCTTATATCTCAGCCGAGTGAATACTACTACCACCAAGATCTGTACCGCCGGCGGCTCCAGTCAGACTCGCGGCAAAACCTTCTTTGCACACCGGCGCACCCTTCTACTCGTCGGAGCCTCGAGACGACACATTCGCCATTACTGCTACCGACGGCAGAGTATAGGGATTTATTGGCTGAGCGCCATCCATTTTCAGGGCTTCTCGCTTCTGCAGGTGAGTTGTTACACACTCCTTAGCGGATGTCAACTTCCATGACCACCGACCTGATGTCCTAAGCGACAAACACCTTTTGTGGTCTCTTATAGGCCACATTGATAGGGCCCCGTAACTCTGCGTTTGGTTCATCCCACAGCACCAGTTCTGCTTACCAAAAATGGTCCACTAAAAACTTTGAATCGTAGCCGAAATTTCCGTATGGAAAATTCTGGCATCTCACCCCTTTAGAGTTTGAAAATGGGTTGAGGACTAGAAGTACCCCAAGACCCCTAATCATTCTCTTTACAGGATGAATCTCGTGTAAATCAGCTCTAGCTATCCTGAGGGAAACTTCGAAGGGAACCAGCTACTAGACGGTTCGATTGGTCTTTCGCCCCTATACCCAGCTCTGAAGATCGATTTGCACGTCAGAAGCTGGGAGGACTTCCACCTGACTTTCGTCCGGCTTTGTCCTTTCCAGGCATAGATCACCATCTTTCGGGTCTTATCATATACGCTAAGGGTGCACGTCAACCGAACTTAAGTTAAGTTTGCAACACTGTTGTAAAAAAAATTAACGCCGAAGCGTCTTTTTAAAAATAAGGTCGCAATTGTAACAATAATAAACTCGATCATACGACGTACCCCGGACCTGCGCCGAAGAGTGTATAATCAACGGATCGGTCCAACGAATCATTTTCGCTATCGCCGTGGGATTTCAAAATCCTTTGACTCGCGTATATGTTAAACTCCTTGGTCCGTGTTTCAAGACGGGACGAATGGTCACGTTCGGTAAAATTGCGCCGCGTTCGAACCAAAAAAAATATAGGAGGAACTACATAAGATAAATAAATTGATCCTCCGTATAAAGCTCGAGCGTAAAATGAGGCAACAAATCCCGGCGTTCGAAAGCTTAGGGCCTTATTCTCGTCTTTTTCGGTGTTAAGAGCCATTAATAAAAAAAATCAAAAAGTAGCTCGGAACATCTACTACAGACGTATCCTAAGGTTTGAGGCTAACAACGCTCGGGAAGAGCCGCGGCGTCCGTACTTCGTTACGAAACTACATTTGTCAATAAGAAAGAAATAGGCTAGACGTCCGTCGTGTTGACAACGAACGAAAAGTCGGGTTATGTAAATGTATTGACATTTATAGATTTCGCGACGGACACGGATACCAATGACCATTCGCTTGTTACATATGGTAGTTTCACAGTCTTTTTAACTCTCTCTGCAGAGTTCTTTTCAACTTTCCCTCGCGGTACTTGTTCGCTATCGGTCTCGTAAGGATATTTAGCCTTAGATGGAATGTACCACCTGCTTCGGGTTGCAATTTCAAACAACCTTACTCTTTAGGAGAACAGATACGTACCAAATCAAAAAAAGTCTTTACAGGGCTACCACCTTCAGCGGTTAGACAAAGTTAAAAAAAATAAAAAGGTCTATACACCCCTCAAGATATATTTAAAACACTGACATGGTGCGTATCATTAATCTCCCATTACGCGGCATCGCTAATAGTCGCGAACTTTAAAAAAAGTTGAGACTATAGCCTACGCGTTGGGCTAATCCCGGTTCAGTCGCACTTACTTAGGGAATCCCTTTTGGTTTCTTTTCCTCCGCTTAGTAATATGCTTAAGTTTAGCGGGTACTCGCTCTAGAGACAAGGTCGAAATCTCGAAAGATTCGAATGTTCATTAAGCCAACGATTGCTAAGCCCACCTCCTTTGGGGGAAAACTAGCTTTTGGTATTGTATGTACCGAGTAAAATAAATATAGAAAAAAATTACGGTACGTACACCAATGCTTTTTTTAAAAAGGAGTTTTACTTGGGCGAAGCTCAACAATAGGCACAACTTTATAGGATAACGCCGAGCGGCTACTTTAATTTGAATTTTTGCGCAGAAAAGGATTTAAAAGAAAGACAAAAAGTTCAAATATTAATAATAATTATAGCCTTCGTACAAGCGACGAATATCCTGGATCCAATGAATGCTGCTGCTGCTGCTGCTGCTGCCTCGTATAGAAAAAATATAAATCGGCCTCTGGGCGAGCCATATTAAAAGCCCGATAAACGGGATGGCCCATAAATATCTTGAATTTATCTATTGGCTCTTTATAAATAACCGCGATAAGATAGGGTTTTGGATAGGAACATTTGGAATTTCCACCCACCGTGGTTTAACGTTATTGGAGCCGTAAGGTAAATTCGCCGATTTTATTTATTAGAATTGCGGCGGCTGCTGCTGCTGCTGCTGCATACAATGGATCTTTGAGAGAAGGTTAGAAACCGACCCTTGTCCTAGAGTGCCAGGCCCATCAACGTACACAGACACTGATGACTTTACAGTTATGCGTGACAAATGATCGGAATCAATGTCTCACGACCTGGCGCAATGTGCGTTCAGCGTGTCAACTTTTATACCACCTTGCGTTAAAAGTTAAATGCGCAATTAGCGGCGGCTTTCGTCGACTTACGAGCCAAGTGATCCTCTACCATATGTTGTGTCTCTATTGGTTTTTATTTGAGGGGTTTAAATTAGATGCCAAAGCGACCGTCGAGCCAAAGAGAATGATAGTGGGATAAAAAAAATATATATATCAAACTCGGAAGCAGAAACGATCGCTTTTTTTTTTTCTTAGAACCCAAAGATAATTGGATTTTAAAGGCAAAAGGCAGACCTAGGGTTCCAAGCGATGCTTGCAGGCACTCTCCCCTTGACCTGGTTATACACCCAATTTTTTGGAGGCTAGATTTAGGGACGCCATATTTTACATTCGACCTCGAATTGTGTAAACAATTTTTAAAAAATACAAAATTCGGATCTTTTAAAGGACAGGCATCCCGTGTAAGGCCAAACTATATATATATAGGTGGAAAATGACGCCATATTTATATTCGACCGCGAATTCACAACTTAAGAGCAGCCTCACGAGATAATTGTATAAAGCTGGAAGCTAAACTCTTTTATAATAAGAATTCGGATCTTTTAAATGACTGGCATCCCGTGTAAGGCCAAACTATATATATAGGTGTATAATGACGCCATATTTATATTCGACCGCGAATTCACAACTTAAGAGCAGCCTCACGAGATAATTGTATAAAGCTGGAAGCTAAACTCTTTTATAATAAGAATTCGGATCTTTGGCAAGGATGGCATCGGACGAAAAAAAAATATATATATATATATATAAGTCGAATTTATGTTGTAAATAAAGAGAAGCTTCGGCTTAAAATGTTGGCAACATACGAAAACTTTACTCTTTTTATTAAAATAATTCGAATATCATAGAACGAGACATTATCGGACAAATAAATAAAGGGTCACTTCGTGTAAATTGAAAAAAGGAAGTTTACCTCTTAATAATAAATTGACGTCCGGGCGGCATCCGTTTTTGGAATAAAAATATATATATATATATAGCTTTTTCGAGTTTTAATCAATACTAATCAATAATGATCCTTCCACAGGTTCACCTACGGAAACCTTGTTACGACTTTTACTCCCTCTAAATGACTAGGCTGGGGAATCTTCCTGTTTAAATTTGGCACAATGTAATAAAATTTTTAAAAAAAGGTACCTTAAAAACAGTTCAATTACCTCACTTAGCCACTCAATCGGAAGTAGCGACGGGCGGTGTGTACAAAGGGCAGGGACGTATTCAGCTCAAGCTTTACGGCCATGCACCACCTTACACCAAATCAAGAAAGAGCTTTTAATCTGTCAATCCTTACGGGGTCCGGACCTGGTGAGTTTTCCCGTGTTGAGTCAAATTAAGCCGCAGGCTCCACTCCTGGTGGTGCCCTTCCGTCAATTCCTTTAAGTTTCAGCTTTGCAACTATACTCCCCCCGGGACTTAGAAACTTTGGTTTCCCGGGGGATCCCGCTTTGCTCTTTTAATGGTACAAAAACGGATTGCTAGTTGGCATAGTTTATGGTTAAAACTAGGGCGGTATCTGATCGCCTTCGATCCTCTAACTTTAGATCATGATTAACAAAAACATTCTTGATAAATGCTTTCGCGATTGGTAGTCTTGCAACGGTCACAGAATTTCACCTCTCGCGCTGCAATACTAATGCCCCCGGCAGTTCTCTTTAATCATTACTTTGGTTCGATTAGGGAAAACCGACAAATATTCGTCCCAAAGTCTTATTTTATCGTGCTAGACGTTATTAGTAAAGCACTCGAATTTTTAGACCTGTTATAAACACTCCACTTTTATTAAAGTGAATAATGTAGGTTCCAAGGTGCACTCACTTAAGAGCATACCATGTACCAATCATTTAGAATACAGCTTATGTAAGCTAGTACTCGATTCTGTTTCTCACCACGTATCGTGGCGTATTGCCTTTCGATATAGCACTTTATGCTTAGAATGTAAGCCATTGCTTATCTAAAGCTTACGGAGTTAACGTAGTTGAAACTTTAAAGCCAACTACGAGCACTTTAACCGCAGCAATATTAGATTACGCTAATGGAGCTGGAATTACCGCGGCTGCTGGCACCAGGCTTGCCCTCCGGTAGTTTGTTGTAATAAGTTTTTACAATAAACTCATTTCAATTGTAAGGCTCCGTTAAGAACCTCACATCAAGATTTTTCGTCACTAACTCACAGAGCTAGTATTAGGTTAAATTCCGCGCCTGCTGCCTTCCTTGGATGTGGTAGCCGTTTATCAGGCTCCCTCTCCGGAATCGAACCCAGATTCCCCGTCACCCGTTAAAGCCATTGTTAGCACATAGCTTACCATCTGGCTGATAGGGCAGACACTCGCATAAATTAGCGTTGGTACTTTGACCATTGCGCTTACAATAAACTCATTTCAATTGTAAGGCTCCGTTAAGAACCTCACATCAAGATTTTTCGTCACTAACTCACAGAGCTAGTATTAGGTTAAATTCCGCGCCTGCTGCCTTCCTTGGATGTGGTAGCCGTTTATCAGGCTCCCTCTCCGGAATCGAACCCAGATTCCCCGTCACCCGTTAAAGCCATTGTTAGCACATAGCTTACCATCTGGCTGATAGGGCAGACACTCGCATAAATTAGCGTTGGTACTTTGACCATTGCGCTTAGCAACTTATATCCAGAGTCACCATTAAAGGAATTACGGTTTATGGTTCTAATAATTGCTGTTCGCTACTCATCCGTTAGGACTAGCGGCGAAACTTGAAAGCGTATTAGCTCTAGATTTGCTATAGGTATCCATTAAAGATACAAATCTTCTGGATTACAACTGATATATTGAGCTGTCCGCGGTCTCGGCTATTAATCGCCTGTACTGAGACATGCATGGCTTAACCTTTAAAACAAGCATATGACTACTGGCAGGATCAACCAGTGAGTATGCAAGGACAAAATACCAAAAACTACGCAGCAACAAAATAATTAGAAACGATGCAAACGTTAGTCAAAAGTATCCTGCATGCATACCCTTTTTTTAAAATTAACTTCTCATTCGAGAAAGTTGTTATGGGATATATCCATAGACTTGAAAATAATAATATTCTTTTGCCCTCACGAGCAAAAATTATGGTTTTATCACAGCCGCAAATAATAATAGGAAACACTGCGGAGTGATTTTTGCGAGGCTACATTTAAAAATAATGTGCAACTTTAGCCCACGTTAAACGAGAGAGCAATAAACCCTTTCAGATAACAAAGCTGCACTTAAAATAGTGAAAGTTTTCTTCAGACTGAAAGCGAATCTAAAACCTTACCATCCACCGCTCCAGCCACCGAAGATTTTATTCGCCGTTAGTTTTTCCGTAAGCATAGGAAAATGCGGAAAAATGGTAACGACTTCCTTCAAGGCAACCATCAAAAAATATTATTAACGGGCAGTAGTTTCCGAATTTTAGAAAACAAAGATTCACTATAAATAGTGAAAAAAACGCTTGTTCAGACTGAAGGCGTATCTAAAACCTTACCGCCGTAGTCACCGAAGATTTTGTTCGTGGTTACGAAACGCGTCCCTTCGAGGTGACCATCAAAAACATTATTAAAGAGCGGTCGCATAAGGTTTTAGACCTTTGGGGGGTGGGCTTAAATTGAATAAAATCGCTACTTCAAGCCGGAGTGTGCCCGATGAGATAACATAGAATTGTGTAACAAAGTTCTCATTAGCAAACCAAAGTAGCGTCAAATTGGGCTTCCGAAAAAACTTTTTAGGAAGGAAAATGCAGCGTAACCAGTTTATAGGAATAATGAAATTTGGTCATAACTGAGTCTTTCCAACCACTTTTAATATGGAAACTTACTAGACCCCTGTTTACTGTACCTAACATCTGCAATATGGCATAATAAAATGGAAAATAAATCGTCGTTTCGTATTAGAAAAAACGCTGCCGTTAGGTAGTCAATTGCGTTAGGTTCTGCTGCCCGGTCCTAGGCGCCGCCCTGCCTAGGTCGTGTGCCTATAGCCTTTAGAGCTATCAAAGTATTATAAAAGCTCGAGGAGATCTAGGCGCGGCCCTGCCTAGGTTGGGTGCCTATAGCCTTTAGAGCTATCAAAGTAATATAAAAGCTCGAGGAAATCTAGGCGCGGCCCTGCCTAGGTCGGGTGCCTATAGCCTTTAGAGCTATCAAAGTATTATAAAATCCCCAGGAAATCTAGGCGCGGCCCTGCCTAGGTCGGGTGCCTAGCCTTTAGAGCTATCAAAGTATTATAAAAGCTCGAGGAAATCTAGGCGCGGCCCTGCCTAGGTCGGGTGCCTATAGCCTTTAGAGCTATCAAAGTATTATAAAAGCTCGAGGAAATCTAGGCGCGGCCCTGCCTAGGTCGGGTGCCTAGCCTTTAGAGATATAAAAGTATTGTAAAATCTCGAGGAAATCTAGGCGCGGCCCTGCCTAGGTCGGGTGCCTAGCCTTTAGAGATATAAAAGTATTGTAAAATCTCGAGGGAACCATCGCCGATGAGATAAAATTGATTTGTCAAAAAGAATTCTCAAAGGAAGACAGACAGATATTTTAGGAGCTTCGTTCGGAATCAGTATTAACGGTCAAATTGTTGTTAGCTAACAAAATGTTCTTAAAAGGTGATAAAATATGTTTAGTAACCACAAAAAAACTAAGTTATAACTGGTCTTTCCGAACTTTTTATATATATATCTTACCAAAGCGGAGCGCGTGTAAGCGAGTTCCGTCAATATTGCATTTGCAAGGAAGATTGGCCTGAGCCATTGCAGCGCAAAGGCAAACTGGCCTTAAGTATTGCAGAGCCGCAGTCTGAACTTGTTCTGGACTTGTAGTTTATAGGTATAATTTTACTTAGAGAATTGTTAAAAGCCGAGATACAAAACTTTTTCCGAGGGGGTGCTAGCGATATAAGATGGGGCCTGGCACGGTCCTCGGAGTAGGTGGGGTTGTGGAGGGTAGGTGGGCCGGCGGAACGCCCCTCTTTTTTTCTTTTTTTCGCGCGCTTCCAATTGATAAGGCCATTTTACTCGGATAATTGTAAAAAGTCCAGAGTTAGTCGAAACTTTTTCTCGGCAAGGTAAATGTATTATTAGCAAGTTCATTTTCAAGGAATAAAATATAGAGTGCTTGGAATCGTCTTTTCATTTTTATGTACTTGTTTATTTTTGTTTTTACCCACGAAAACTGCGCGATAATAAAATAAGGCTATTTTACTCGGATAATTGTAAAAAGTCGAGAGTCAGTCGAAACTTTTTCTCGGCAAGGTAAATGTAGTATTAGCAAGTTCATTTTCAAGGAACAAAATATAAAGTGCTTGGAATCGTCTTTTCATTTTCCTTCCCTGTTTATTTTTGTTTTTACCCACGAAAACTGCGCGATAATATAATAAGGCTATTTTACTCGGATAATTGTAAAAAGTCGAGAGTCAGTCGAAACTTTTTCTCGGCAAGGTAAATGTAGTATTAGCAAGTTCATTTTCAAGGAATAAAATATAAAGTGCTTGGAATCGTCTTTTCATTTTCCTGTACTTGTTTATTTTTGTTTTTACCCACGAAAACTGCGCGATAATAAAATAAGGCTATTTTACTCGGATAATTTTAAAAAGTCGAGAGTCAGTCGAAACTTTTTCTCGGCAAGGTAAATGTAGTATTAGCAAGTTCATTTTCAAGGAATAAAATATAAAGTGCTTGGAATCGTCTTTTCATTTTCCTGTACTTGTTTATTTTTGTTTTTACCCACGAAAACTGCGCGATAATAAAATCAAATATACATTTTCTAGAAAACTTTTGATCGCCTCTCGAAGCCGTAATAAGACCTGTAGAGTCTGAATTAGTAATAACAAAATGTCCTCAAAATGCCTAAAACCGTTTTTTTTAGCTCATGACCTCGTTTGTTGTCGTTATAAATAAGGCCAGGATAAGGAAAATTTTATACCGTACGTATACTAGGGCGCCCTTTACTCGGTCCAAGTTTAGGAAAAAAATATTAATATTTTCTATAGTCAAATTAATTATTACCGAGGTAAAAGAGGAGGATCGGTGAAGTTGGGGTAGTGAAAAAAGCCAAGAACCGGGCGGGACTTTTCCCCCTCGCCCTTTCAATGGAGAAATCTAACTTAACTTTAGGGCTCTCTAGGATATGTGGAGCGACCGTCTAAACCTAAAAATATTTAGTTGGGAGCATCGGCGCCCACTAATGAGGGCACAAATGTTTATCCTAGTCTTTTTCGAATATCTCTGGAACCCCTGATCGTACGTACGACAACCAAATATATATAGAAATAGGATAGAAAGGGCTATAAGAATATACTAAATTTAACTTTCTCAGACGATTTCTTAAAATTTTATCAACCAATAAATTGGATTTGGGTGCCAAAAATGTCCAAACCTGTCATTTTAGAATGGAATGCCCTCGTTGGTTGGCATTAAAAATAATCGTAGGATCTTTATTTTTGGATGGCTTACGGGGCTGGGGGAGCCTCTTAACTGGTTCATTTTTTATATTAATCTAATAATTTCTTCATACTTAAAATACATTAAAATGAATAGCAACGAGGAAAAAAAGGTTAGGAATCTCATTTTCATTTTATCTTAGGTTTTTTGAGCTCCTCTATCGAGTAATTTTGGTCTGAATATCGTACGATACTTAGTTTTTACGAAATTTATTTTTTTCGAATAACTAAAAAAATATATAATTCTTTCGTTTTTAAGTTAAATTTTTATTAGAATATATACTATTTTAAATCTTTGCTTAAATTTTCATTCAAATATCTCTAATAACTTAGAATCTATGGGCGATTGAATTTCAAAAGCTTAGACTAAGGCCCTAGGCTTTAACCCTTCGGGGTCGATTTCCGCCCCTTTAAATTACCGTAAAAAAGGGGTCGAGACATGTTTCTAGGGTAGAATCTTCCGTTCTTTCGAATGGCGCTAGTCCTGTCTCTCTAAGTTCAATACCTACGGAGCTATAGGCCAAAGCTGGATCATTTGAAGTAAATGCCCTCGTTTGTTGCCAATAAAAAGCTGGCAGAATCTTGATTTTCCTGAAAGATTACGTGGCCGGAGGAGCCTCCGACCTGATTTATTTTTCTTGGAAATCCAAAAATATCTTCATACTTCAAAATAATTAAAATGAATAGCAACGTCGAAAAAAAGGTTAGGAATCTCATTTTCATTTTATCTTAAGTTTTTTGAGCCGTTCTATCGAATGCTTTTGGTCTGAATATCGTACGATACTTAGTTTTTACGAAATCTATTTTTTTCGAATAACTAAAAAAATATATAATTCTTTCGTTTTTAAGTTGGATTTTATTAAAATATATACTATTTTAAATCTTTGCTTAAATTTTCATTCAAATATCTCTAATAATTTAGAATCTATGGGCGATTGAATTTCAAAAGCTTAGACTAAGGCCCTAGGCTTTAACCCTTCGGGGTCGATTTCCGCCCCTTTAAATTACCGTAAAAAAGGCGTCGAGACATGTTTCTAAGGTAGAATCTTCCGTTCTTTCGAATGGTGCTAGTCCTGTCTCTCTAAGTTCAATATCTACGGAGCTATAAGCCAAAGCTGGATCATTTGAAGTAAATGCCCTCGTTTGTTGCCAATAAAAAGCTGGCAGAATCTTGATTTTCTTAAAAGATTACGGGGCCGGAGGAGCCTCCGACCTGATTTATTTTTCCTAAAAATCCCAAAATATCTTCATACTTAAAATAATTAAAATGAATAGCAACGTCGAAAAAAAAGTTAGGAATCTCATTTTCATTTTATCTTAGGTTTTTTGAGCCGCTCTATCGAATACTTTTGGTCTGAATATCGTACGACACTTAGCTTTTACGAAATCGATTTTTTTTTAATAACTAAAAAAATATATATATATTTTTTTTAAATCTTTAATTTTATTAAAATATATTCTATTTAACATCTTTGATCCAAATATCATTAACCTAGCTCCCGTAGTAACGTGACAATTACCGATGTAATATAGAAAGTGTCAATTCCGTCTTTCCATAGGTATCTAGTGAACCTGCCATCAGATCAACTACGTACACGCTCTTTAAAAGTGTGACAACTAGGTAAGGCAAACTCCGATTTTAATCGGGTTTGGATTAAAAAATACCTACATATTTGAGGCCTAGGCCATCTATATATGCGATAGAATCCAGTTCGGACCGAGTCCGGACCCCCAGTAACCCCCCCATCCCCAGCCCCGTTCGAGGGTCGTTTTGGGGGCTCAGTATTGGCCCCCAAAACGGCTCTATAGACGGATCTAGAAGAAATAGTATTAATCTCAGCTTAACCTGATAAACAGATTCTGATCCAGCATAAAATGAGCTATAGGAGGAAAGATAATGGGCCGGGGATGACCCCGTATCACATTTCACCTCTCGCCCTATGAAATAGGGTATAACTGCGATATTTTATTTAAAAAGCCAACGCTCGCCGCATCTTAGGCGAGGGGCGTCGAGGGGGGAACGGGATATAAAGAGTAGTAAGACGGTCGAGGCTAAGGTCGACGGTACTTCCCCTTTAGTTTTATAAGGCCGAGGGTCGCCTCGATGGCCTCGGTCTTCCTAAAACACCCGAGTGGTATATGCGAGTTATTTGTAAAAAGCCGAGGGTAACATTTTTCCCCTCCCGCTCCCAAGGGGTATATCTGAGATATTTGTATAAAGCCGAGCATCACATTTCTCTTCTCGCCCTATGGAATAAGGTATAACTGCGATATATTATTTAAAAAGCCGACGCTCGCCGTATCTTAGGCGAGGGGCGTCGAGGGGGGAACGGGATATAAAGAGTAGTAAGACGGTCGAGGCTAAGGTCGGCGGTACTTGCCCTTTAGTCTTATAAGGCCGAGGGTCGCCTCGATGGCCTCGGTCTTCCTAAAACACCCGAGTGGTATATGCGAGTTATTTGTAAAAAGCCGAGGGTAACATTTTTCCCCTCCCGCTCCCAAGGGGTATATCTGAGATATTTGTATAAAGCCGAGCTTCACATTTCTCTTCTCGCCCTATGAAATAAGGTATAACTGCGATATTATATTTAAAAAGCCGACGCTCGCCGCATCTTAGGCGAGGGGCGTCGAGGGGGGAACGGGATATAAAGAGTAGTAAGACGGTCGAGGCTAAGGTCGGCGGTACTTGCCCTTTAGTCTTATAAGGCCGAGGGTCGCCTCGATGGCCTCGGTCTTCCTCTAACACCCGAGTGGTATATGCGAGTTATTTGTAAAAAGCCGAGGGTAACATTTTTCCCCTCCCGCTCCCAAGGGGTATATCTGAGATATTTGTATAAAGCCGAGCATCACATTTCTCTTCTCGCCCTATGGAATAAGGTATAACTGCGATATTTTATTTAAAAAGCCGACGCTCGCTGAAACTAAGGCGAGGGGCGTCGAGGGGGGAACGGGATATAAAGAGTAGTAAGACGGTCGAGGCTAAGGTCGGCGGTACTTGCCCTTTAGTCTTATAAGGCCGAGGGTCGCCTCGATGGCCTCGGTCTTCCTAAAACACCCGAGTGGTATATGCGAGTTATTTGTAAAAAGCCGAGGGTAACATTTTTCCCCTCCCGCTCCCAAGGGGTATATCTGAGATATTTGTATAAAGCCGAGCATCACATTTCTCTTCTCGCCCTATGGAATAAGGTATAACTGCGATATTTTATTTAAAAAGCCGACGCTCACCGCATCTTAGGCGAGGGGCGTCGAGGGGGGAACGGGATATAAAGAGTAGTAAGACAGGCGAGGCTAAGGTCGGCGGTACTTTCCCTTTAGTCTTATAAGGCCGAGGGTCGCCTCGATGGCCTCGGTCTTCCTAAAACACCCGAGTGGTATATGCGAGTTATTTGTAAAAAGCCGATGGTAACATTTTTTCCGTCCCGCTCCCAAGGGGTATATCTGAGATATTTGTATAAAGCCGAGCATCACATTTCTCTTTTCGCCCTATGGAATAAGGTATAACTGCGATATTATATTTAAAAATCCGACGCTCGCCGCATCTTAGGCGAGGGGTGTCGAGGGGGGAACGTGATATAAAGAGTAGTAAGACGGTCGAGGCTAAGGTCGGCGGTACTTGCCCTTTAGTCTTATAAGGCCGAGGGTCGCCTCGATGGCCTCGGTCTTCCTAAAACACCCGAGTGGTATATGCGAGTTATTTGTAAAAAGCCGAGGGTAACATTTTTTCCCTCCCGCTCCCAAGGGGTATATCTGAGATATTTGTATAAAGCCGAGCATCACATTTCTCTTCTCGCCCTATGGAATAAGGTATAACTGCGATATTTTATTTAAAAAGCCGACGCTCGCCGCATCTTAGGCGAGGGGCGTCGAGGGGGGAACGGGATATAAAGAGTAGTAAGACGGTCGAGGCTAAGGTCGGCGGTACTTGTCCTTTAGTCTTATAAGGCCGAGGGTCGCCTCGATGGCCTCGGTCTTCCTAAAACACCCGAGTGGTATATGCGAGGTATTTGTAAAAAGCCGAGGGTAACATTTTTCCCCTCCCGCTCCCAAGGGGTATATCTGAGATATTTGTATAAAGCCGAGCATCACATTTCTCTTCTCGCCCTATGGAATAAGGTATAACTGCGATATTTTATTTAAAAAGCCGACGCTCGCTGAAACTAAGGCGAGGGGCGTCGAGGGGGGAACGGGATATAAAGAGTAGTAAGACGGTCGAGGCTAAGGTCGGCGGTACTTGCCCTTTAGTCTTATAAGGCCGAGGGTCACCTCGATGGCCTCGGTCTTCCTAAAACACCCGAGTGGTATAGGCGAGTTATTTGTAAAAAGCCGAGGGTAACATTTTTCCCCTCCCGCTCCCAAGGGGTATATCTGAGATATTTGTATAAAGCCGAGCATCACATTTCTCTTCTCGCCCTATGGAATAAGGTATAACTGCGATATTATATTTAAAAAGCCGACGCTCGCTGAAACTAAGGCGAGGGGCGTCGAGGGGGGAACGGGATATAAAGAGTAGTAAGACGGTCGAGGCTTAGGTCGGCGGTACTTGCCCTTTAGTCTTATAAGGCCGAGGGTCGCCTCGATGGCCTCGGTCTTCCTAAAACACCCGAGTGGTATATGCGAGTTATTTGTAAAAAGCCGAGGGTAACATTTTTCCCCTCCCGCTCCCAAGGGGTATATCTGAGATATTTGTATAAAGCCGAGCTTCACATTTCTCTTCTCGCCCTATGAAATAAGGTATAACTGCGATATTATATTTAAAAATCCGACGCTCGCCGCATCTTAGGCGAGGGGTGTCGAGGGGGGAACGGGATATAAAGAGTAGTAAGACGGTCGAGGCTAAGGTCGGCGGTACTTGCCCTTTAGTCTTATAAGGCCGAGGGTCGCCTCGATGGCCTCGGTCTTCCTAAAACACCCGAGTGGTATAGGCGAGTTATTTGTAAAAAGCCGAGGGTAACATTTTTCCCCTCCCGCTCCCAAAGGGTATATCTGAGATATTTGTATAAAGCCGAGCATCACATTTCTCTTCTCGCCCTATGGAATAAGGTATAACTGCGATATATTATTTAAAAAGCCGACGCTCGCCGTATCTTAGGCGAGGGGCGTCGAGGGGGGAACGGGATATAAAGAGTAGTAAGACGGTCGAGGCTAAGGTCGGCGGTACTTGCCCTTTAGTCTTATAAGGCCGAGGGTCGCCTCGATGGCCTCGGTCTTCCTCTAACACCTGAGTGGTATATGCGAGTTATTTGTAAAAAGCCGAGGGTAACATTTTTCCCCTCCCGCTCCCAAGGGGTATATCTGAGATATTTGTATAAAGCCGAGCATCACATTTCTCTTCTCGCCCTATGGAATAAGGTATAACTGCGATATTTTATTTAAAAAGCCGACGCTCGCCGCATCTTAGGCGAGGGGCGTCGAGGGGGGAACGGGATATAAAGAGTAGTAAGACGGTCGAGGCTAAGGTCGGCGGTACTTGCCCTTTAGTCTTATAAGGCCGAGGGTCGCCTCGATGGCCTCGGTCTTCCTCTAACACCCGAGTGGTATATGCGAGTTATTTGTAAAAAGCCGAGGGTAACATTTTTCCCCTCCCGCTCCCAAGGGGTATATCTGAGATATTTGTATAAAGCCGAGCATCACATTTCTCTTCTCGCCCTATGGAATAAGGTATAACTGCGATATTTTATTTAAAAAGCCGACGCTCGCCGCATCTTAGGCGAGGGGCGTCGAAGGGGGAACGGGATATAAAGAGTAGTAAGACGGTCGAGGCTAAGGTCGGCGGTACTTGCCCTTTAGTCTTATAAGGCCGAGGGTCGCCTCGATGGCCTCGGTCTTCCTAAAACACCCGAGTGGTATATGCGAGTTATTTGTAAAAAGCCGAGGGTAACATTTTTCCCCTCCCGCTCCCAAGGGGTATATCTGAGATATTTGTATAAAGCCGAGCATCACATTTCTCTTCTCGCCCTATGGAATAAGGTATAACTGCGAGATTATATTTAAAAAGCCGACGCTCGCTGAAACTAAGGCGAGGGACGTCGAGGGGGGAACGGGATATAAAGAGTAGTAAGACGGTCGAGGCTAAGGTCGGCGGTACTTGCCCTTTAGTCTTATAAGGCCGAGGGTCGCCTCGATGGCCTCGGTCTTCCTCTAACACCCGAGTGGTATATGCGAGTTATTTGTAAAAAGCCGAGGGTAACATTTTTCCCCTCCCGCTCCCAAGGGGTATATCTGAGATATTTGTATAAAGCCGAGCTTCACATTTCTCTTCTCGCCCTATGGAATAAGGTATAACTGCGATATTATATTTAAAAAGCCGACGCTCGCTGAAACTAAGGCGAGGGGCGTCGAGGGGGGAACGGGATATAAAGAGTAGTAAGACGGTCGAGGCTAAGGTCGGCGGTACTTGCCCTTTAGTCTTATAAGGCCGAGGGTCGCCTCGATGGCCTCGGTCTTCCTAAAACACCCGAGTGGTATATGCGAGGTATTTGTAAAAAGCCGAGGGTAACATTTTTCCCCTCCCGCTCCCAAGGGGTATATCTGAGATATTTGTATAAAGCCGAGCATCACATTTCTCTTCTCGCCCTATGGAATAAGGTATAACCGCGATATTTTATTTAAAAAGCCGACGCTCGCTGAAACTAAGGCGAGGGGCGTCGAGGGGGGAACGGGATATAAAGAGTAGTAAGACGGTCGAGGCTAAGGTCGGCGGTACTTGCCCTTTAGTCTTATAAGGCCGAGGGTCGCCTCGATGGCCTCGGTCTTCCTAAAACACCCGAGTGGTATAGGCGAGTTATTTGTAAAAAGCCGAGGGTAACATTTTTCCCCTCCCGCTCCCAAGGGGTATATCTGAGATATTTGTATAAAGCCGAGCATCACATTTCTCTTCTCGCCCTATGGAATAAGGTATAACTGCGATATTTTATTTAAAAAGCCGACGCTCGCCGCATCTTAGGCGAGGGGCGTCGAGGGGGGAACGGGATATAAAGAGTAGTAAGACGGTCGAGGCTAAGGTCGGCGGTACTTGCCCTTTAGGCTTATAAGGCCGAGGGTCGCCTCGATGGCCTCGGTCTTCCTAAAACACCCGAGTGGTATATGCGAGGTATTTGTAAAAAGCCGAGGGTAACATTTTTCCCCTCCCGCTCCCAAGGGGTATATCTGAGATATTTGTATAAAGCCGAGCATCACATTTCTCTTCTCGCCCTATGGAATAAGGTATAACTGCGATATATTATTTAAAAAGCCGACGCTCGCCGCATCTTAGGCGAGGGCTGTCGAGGGGGGAACGGGATATAAAGAGTAGTAAGACGGTCGAGGCTAAGGTCGGCGGTACTTGCCCTTTAGTCTTATAAGGCCGAGGGTCGCCTCGATGGCCTCGGTCTTCCTAAAACACCCGAGTGGTATATGCGAGTTATTTGTAAAAAGCCGAGGGTAACATTTTTCCCCTCCCGCTCCCAAGGGGTATATCTGAGATATTTGTATAAAGCCGAGCATCACATTTCTCTTCTCGCCCTATGGAATAAGGTATAACTGCGAGATTATATTTAAAAAGCCGACGCTCGCCGTATCTTAGGCGAGGGGCGTCGAGGGGGGAACGGGATATAAAGAGTAGTAAGACGGTCGAGGCTAAGGTCGGCGGTACTTGCCCTTTAGTCTTATAAGGCCGAGGGTCGCCTCGATGGCCTCGGTCTTCCTAAAACACCCGAGTGGTATATGCGAGTTATTTGTAAAAAGCCGAGGGTAACATTTTTCCCCTCCCGCTCCCAAGGGGTATATCTGAGATATTTGTATAAAGCCGAGCATCACATTTCTCTTCTCGCCCTATGGAATAAGGTATAACTGCGAGATTATATTTAAAAAGCCGACGCTCGCTGAAACTAAGGCGAGGGGCGTCGAGGGGGGAACGGGATATAAAGAGTAGTAAGACGGTCGAGGCTAAGGTCGGCGGTACTTGCCCTTTAGTCTTATAAGGCCGAGGGTCGCCTCGATGGCCTCGGTCTTCCGCTAACACCCGAGTGGTATATGCGAGTTATTTGTAAAAAGCCGAGGGTAACATTTTTCCCCTCCCGCTCCCAAGGGGTATATCTGAGATATTTGTATAAAGCCGAGCATCACATTTCTCTTCTCGCCCTATGGAATAAGGTATAACTGCGATATTTTATTTAAAAAGCCGACGCTCGCCGCATCTTAGGCGAGGGGCGTCGAGGGGGGAACGGGATATAAAGAGTAGTAAGACGGTCGAGGCTAAGGTCGGCGGTACTTGCCCTTTAGTCTTATAAGGCCGAGGGTCGCCTCGATGGCCTCGGTCTTCCTAAAACACCCGAGTGGTATATGCGAGTTATTTGTAAAAAGCCGAGGGTAACATTTTTCCCCTCCCGCTCCCAAGGGGTATATCTGAGATATTTGTATAAAGCCGAGCATCACATTTCTCTTCTCGCCCTATGGAATAAGGTATAACTGCGATATTTTATTTAAAAAGCCGACGCTCACCGCATCTTAGGCGAGGGGCGTCGAGGGGGGAACGGGATATAAAGAGTAGTAAGACGGTCGAGGCTAAGGTCGGCGGTACTTGCCCTTTAGTCTTATAAGGCCGAGGGTCGCCTCGATGGCCTCGGTCTTCCTAAAACACCCGAGTGGTATATGCGAGTTATTTCTAAAAAGCCGAGGGTAACATTTTTTCCGTCCCGCTCCCAAGGGGTATATCCGAGATATTTGTATAAAGCCGAGCATCACATTTCTCTTCTCGCCCTATGGAATAAGGTATAACTGCGATATTTTATTTAAAAAGCCGACGCTCGCCGCATCTTAGGCGAGGGGCGTCGAGGGGGGAACGGGATATAAAGAGTAGTAAGACGGTCGAGGCTAAGGTCGGCGGTACTTGCCCTTTAGTCTTATAAGGCCGAGGGTCGCCTCGATGGCCTCGGTCTTCCTAAAACACCCGAGTGGTATATGCGAGTTATTTGTAAAAAGCCGAGGGTAACATTTTTCCCCTCCCGCTCCCAAGGGGTATATCTGAGATATTTGTATAAAGCCGAGCATCACATTTCTCTTCTCGCCCTATGGAATAAGGTATAACTGCGAGATTATATTTAAAAAGCCGACGCTCGCTGAAACTAAGGCGAGGGGCGTCGAGGGGGGAACGGGATATAAAGAGTAGTAAGACGGTCGAGGCTAAGGTCGGCGGTACTTGCCCTTTAGTCTTATAAGGCCGAGGGTCGCCTCGATGGCCTCGGTCTTCCTAAAACACCCGAGTGGTATAGGCGAGTTATTTGTAAAAAGCCGAGGGTAACATTATTCCCCTCCCGCACCCAAGGGGTATATCTGAGATATTTGTATAAAGCCGAGCATCACATTTCTCTTCTCGCCCTATGGAATAAGGTATAACTGCGATATTATATTTAAAAAGCCGACGCTCGCTGAAACTAAGGCGAGGGGCGTCGAGGGGGGAACGGGATATAAAGAGTAGTAAGACGGTCGAGGCTAAGGTCGGCGGTACTTGCCCTTTAGTCTTATAAGGCCGAGGGTCGCCTCGATGGCCTCGGTCTTCCTAAAACACCCGAGTGGTATATGCGAGTTATTTGTAAAAAGCCGAGGGTAACATTTTTCCCCTCCCGCTCCCAAGGGGTATATCTGAGATATTTGTATAAAGCCGAGCATCACATTTCTCTTCTCGCCCTATGGAATAAGGTATAACTGCGAGATTATATTTAAAAAGCCGACGCTCGCTGAAACTAAGGCGAGGGGCGTCGAGGGGGGAACGGGATATAAAGAGTAGTAAGACGGTCGAGGCTAAGGTCGGCGGTACTTGCCCTTTAGTCTTATAAGGCCGAGGGTCGCCTCGATGGCCTCGGTCTTCCTAAAACACCCGAGTGGTATATGCGAGTTATTTGTAAAAAGCCGAGGGTAACATTTTTCCCCTCCCGCTCCCAAGGGGTATATCTGAGATATTTGTATAAAGCTGAGCTTCACATTTCTCTTCTCGCCCTATGGAATAAGGTATAACTGCGATATATTATTTAAAAAGCCGACGCTCGCCGTATCTTAGGCGAGGGGCGTCGAGGGGGGAACGGGATATAAAGAGTAGTAAGACGGTCGAGGCTAAGGTCGGCGGTACTTGCCCTTTAGTCTTATAAGGCCGAGGGTCGCCTCGATGGCCTCGGTCTTCCTAAAACACCCGAGTGGTATATGCGAGTTATTTGTAAAAAGCCGAGGGTAACATTTTTTCCGTCCCGCTCCCAAGGGGTATATCCGAGATATTTGTATAAAGCCGAGCATCACATTTCTCTTCTCGCCCTATGGAATAAGGTATAACTGCGATATTTTATTTAAAAAGCCGACGCTCGCCGCATCTTAGGCGAGGGGCGTCGAGGGGGGAACGGGATATAAAGAGTAGTAAGACGGTCGAGGCTAAGGTCGGCGGTACTTGCCCTTTAGTCTTATAAGGCCGAGGGTCGCCTCGATGGCCTCGGTCTTCCTAAAACACCCGAGTGGTATATGCGAGTTATTTGTAAAAAGCCGAGGGTAACATTTTTCCCCTCCCGCTCCCAAGGGGTATATCTGAGATATTTGTATAAAGCAGAGCATCACATTTCTCTTCTCGCCCTATGGAATAAGGTATAACTGCGAGATTATATTTAAAAAGCCGACGCTCGCTGAAACTAATGCGAGGGGCGTCGAGGGGGGAACGGGATATAAAGAGTAGTAAGACGGTCGAGGCTAAGGTCGGCGGTACTTGCCCTTTAGTCTTATAAGGCCGAGGGTCGCCTCGATGGCCTCGGTCTTCCTAAAACACCCGAGTGGTATATGCGAGTTATTTGTAAAAAGCCGAGGGTAACATTTTTCCCCTCCCGCTCCCAAGGGGTATATCTGAGATATTTGTATAAAGCCGAGCTTCACATTTCTCTTCTCGCCCTATGGAATAAGGTATAACTGCGATATTATATTTAAAAAGCCGACGCTCGCTGAAACTAAGGCGAGGGACGTCGAGGGGGGAACGGGATATAAAGAGTAGTAAGAGGGTCGAGGCTAAGGTCGGCGGTACTTGCCCTTTAGTCTTATAAGGCCGAGGGTCGCCTCGATGGCCTCGGTCTTCCTAAAACACCCGAGTGGTATATGCGAGGTATTTGTAAAAAGCCGAGGGTAACATTTTTCCCCTCCCGCTCCCAAGGGGTATATCTGAGATATTTGTATAAAGCCGAGCATCACATTTCTCTTCTCGCCCTATGGAATAAGGTATAACTGCGATATTTTATTTAAAAAGCCGACGCTCGCTGAAACTAAGGCGAGGGGCGTCGAGGGGGGAACGGGATATAAAGAGTAGTAAGACGGTCGAGGCTAAGGTCGGCGGTACTTGCCCTTTAGTCTTATAAGGCCGAGGGTCGCCTCGATGGCCTCGGTCTTCCTAAAACACCCGAGTGGTATATGCGAGTTATTTGTAAAAAGCCGAGGGTAACATATTTCCCCTCCCGCTCCCAAGGGGTATATCTGAGATATTTGTATAAAGCCGAGCATCACATTTCTCTTCTCGCCCAATGGAATAAGGTATAACTGCGATATTATATTTAAAAAGCCGACGCTCGCTGAAACTAAGGCGAGGGGCGTCGAGGGGGGAACGGGATATAAAGAGTAGTAAGACGGTCGAGGCTAAGGTCGGCGGTACTTGCCCTTTAGTCTTATAAGGCCGAGGGTCGCCTCGATGGCCTCGGTCTTCCTAAAACACCCGAGTGGTATATGCGAGTTATTTGTAAAAAGCCGAGGGTAACATTTTTCCCCTCCCGCTCCCAAGGGGTATATCTGAGATATTTGTATAAAGCCGAGCATCACATTTCTCTTCTCGCCCTATGGAATAAGGTATAACTGCGAGATTATATTTAAAAAGCCGACGCTCGCTGAAACTAAGGCGAGGGGCGTCGAGGGGGGAACGGGATATAAAGAGTAGTAAGACGGTCGAGGCTAAGGTCGGCGGTACTTGCCCTTTAGTCTTATAAGGCCGAGGGTCGCCTCGATGGCCTCGGTCTTCCTAAAACACCCGAGTGGTATATGCGAGTTATTTGTAAAAAGCCGAGGGTAACATTTTTCCCCTCCCGCTCCCAAGGGGTATATCTGAGATATTTGTATAAAGCTGAGCTTCACATTTCTCTTCTCGCCCTATGGAATAAGGTATAACTGCGATATATTATTTAAAAAGCCGACGCTCGCCGTATCTTAGGCGAGGGGCGTCGAGGGGGGAACGGGATATAAAGAGTAGTAAGACGGTCGAGGCTAAGGTCGGCGGTACTTGCCCTTTAGTCTTATAAGGCCGAGGGTCGCCTCGATGGCCTCGGTCTTCCTAAAACACCCGAGTGGTATATGCGAGTTATTTGTAAAAAGCCGAGGGTAACATTTTTTCCGTCCCGCTCCCAAGGGGTATATCCGAGATATTTGTATAAAGCCGAGCATCACATTTCTCTTCTCGCCCTATGGAATAAGGTATAACTGCGATATTTTATTTAAAAAGCCGACGCTCGCCGCATCTTAGGCGAGGGGCGTCGAGGGGGGAACGGGATATAAAGAGTAGTAAGACGGTCGAGGCTAAGGTCGGCGGTACTTGCCCTTTAGTCTTATAAGGCCGAGGGTCGCCTCGATGGCCTCGGTCTTCCTAAAACACCCGAGTGGTATATGCGAGTTATTTGTAAAAAGCCGAGGGTAACATTTTTCCCCTCCCGCTCATAAGGGGTATATCTGAGATATTTGTATAAAGCAGAGCATCACATTTCTCTTCTCGCCCTATGGAATAAGGTATAACTGCGAGATTATATTTAAAAAGCCGACGCTCGCTGAAACTAATGCGAGGGGCGTCGAGGGGGGAACGGGATATAAAGAGTAGTAAGACGGTCGAGGCTAAGGTCGGCGGTACTTGCCCTTTAGTCTTATAAGGCCGAGGGTCGCCTCGATGGCCTCGGTCTTCCTAAAACACCCGAGTGGTATATGCGAGTTATTTGTAAAAAGCCGAGGGTAACATTTTTCCCCTCCCGCTCCCAAGGGGTATATCTGAGATATTTGTATAAAGCCGAGCTTCACATTTCTCTTCTCGCCCTATGGAATAAGGTATAACTGCGATATTATATTTAAAAAGCCGACGCTCGCTGAAACTAAGGCGAGGGACGTCGAGGGGGGAACGGGATATAAAGAGTAGTAAGAGGGTCGAGGCTAAGGTCGGCGGTACTTGCCCTTTAGTCTTATAAGGCCGAGGGTCGCCTCGATGGCCTCGGTCTTCCTAAAACACCCGAGTGGTATATGCGAGGTATTTGTAAAAAGCCGAGGGTAACATTTTTCCCCTCCCGCTCCCAAGGGGTATATCTGAGATATTTGTATAAAGCCGAGCATCACATTTCTCTTCTCGCCCTATGGAATAAGGTATAACTGCGATATTTTATTTAAAAAGCCGACGCTCGCTGAAACTAAGGCGAGGGGCGTCGAGGGGGGAACGGGATATAAAGAGTAGTAAGACGGTCGAGGCTAAGGTCGGCGGTACTTGCCCTTTAGTCTTATAAGGCCGAGGGTCGCCTCGATGGCCTCGGTCTTCCTAAAACACCCGAGTGGTATATGCGAGTTATTTGTAAAAAGCCGAGGGTAACATATTTCCCCTCCCGCTCCCAAGGGGTATATCTGAGATATTTGTATAAAGCCGAGCATCACATTTCTCTTCTCGCCCTATGGAATAAGGTATAACTGCGATATTATATTTAAAAAGCCGACGCTCGCTGAAACTAAGGCGAGGGGCGTCGAGGGGGGAACGGGATATAAAGAGTAGTAAGACGGTCGAGGCTAAGGTCGGCGGTACTTGCCCTTTAGTCTTATAAGGCCGAGGGTCGCCTCGATGGCCTCGGTCTTCCTAAAACACCCGAGTGGTATATGCGAGTTATTTGTAAAAAGCCGAGGGTAACATTTTTCCCCTCCCGCTCCCAAGGGGTATATCTGAGATATTTGTATAAAGCCGAGCATCACATTTCTCTTCTCGCCCTATGGAATAAGGTATAACTGCGATATTTTATTTAAAAAGCCGACGCTCACCGCATCTTAGGCGAGGGGCGTCGAGGGGGGAACGGGATATAAAGAGTAGTAAGACGGTCGAGGCTAAGGTCGGCGGTACTTGCCCTTTAGTCTTATAAGGCCGAGGGTCGCCTCGATGGCCTCGGTCTTCCTAAAACACCCGAGTGGTATATGCGAGTTATTTGTAAAAAGCCGAGGGTAACATTTTTTCCCTCCCGCTCCCAAGGGGTATATCTGAGATATTTGTATAAAGCCGAGCATCACATTTCTCTTCTCGCCCTATGGAATAAGGTATAACTGCGATATTATATTTAAAAATCCGACGCTCGCCGCATCTTAGGCGAGGGGTGTCGAGGGGGGAACGTGATATAAAGAGTAGTAAGACGGTCGAGGCTAAGGTCGGCGGTACTTGCCCTTTAGTCTTATAAGGCCGAGGGTCGCCTCGATGGCCTCGGTCTTCCTAAAACACCCGAGTGGTATATGCGAGTTATTTGTAAAAAGCCGAGGGTAACATTTTTCCCCTCCCGCTCCCAAGGGGTATATCTGAGATATTTGTATAAAGCCGAGCTTCACATTTCTCTTCTCGCCCTATGGAATAAGGTATAACTGCGATATTATATTTAAAAAGCCGACGCTCGCTGAAACTAAGGCGAGGGGCGTCGAGGGGGGAACGGGATATAAAGAGTAGTAAGACGGTCGAGGCTAAGGTCGGCGGTACTTGCCCTTTAGTCTTATAAGGCCGAGGGTCGCCTCGATGGCCTCGGTCTTCCTAAAACACCCGAGTGGTATATGCGAGGTATTTGTAAAAAGCCGAGGGTAACATTTTTCCCCTCCCGCTCCCAAGGGGTATATCTGAGATATTTGTATAAAGCCGAGCATCACATTTCTCTTCTCGCCCTATGGAATAAGGTATAACTGCGATATTTTATTTAAAAAGCCGACGCTCGCTGAAACTAAGGCGAGGGGCGTCGAGGGGGGAACGGGATATAAAGAGTAGTAAGACGGTCGAGGCTAAGGTCGGCGGTACTTGCCCTTTAGTCTTATAAGGCCGAGGGTCGCCTCGATGGCCTCAGTCTTCCTAAAACACCCGAGTGGTATAGGCGAGTTATTTGTAAAAAGCCGAGGGTAACATTTTTCCCCTCCCGCTCCCAAGGGGTATATCTGAGATATTTGTATAAAGCCGAGCATCACATTTCTCTTCTCGCCCTATGGAATAAGGTATAACTGCGAGATTATATTTAAAAAGCCGACGCTCGCTGAAACTAAGGCGAGGGGCGTCGAGGGGGGAACGGGATATAAAGAGTAGTAAGACGGTCGAGGCTAAGGTCGGCGGTACTTGCCCTTTAGTCTTATAAGGCCGAGGGTCGCCTCGATGGCCTCGGTCTTCCTAAAACGCCCGAGTGGTATATGCGAGTTATTTGTAAAAAGCCGAGGGTAACATTTTTCCCCTCCCGCTCCCAAGGGGTATATCTGAGATATTTGTATAAAGCCGAGCTTCACATTTCTCTTCTCGCCCTATGGAATAAGGTATAACTGCGATATATTATTTAAAAAGCCGACGCTCGCCGTATCTTAGGCGAGGGGCGTCGAGGGGGGAACGGGATATAAAGAGTAGTAAGACGGTCGAGGCTAAGGTTGGCGGTACTTGCCCTTTAGTCTTATAAGGCCGAGGGTCGCCTCGATGGCCTCGGTCTTCCTAAAACACCCGAGTGGTATATGCGAGTTATTTGTAAAAAGCCGAGGGTAACATTTTTTCCGTCCCGCTCCCAAGGGGTATATCCGAGATATTTGTATAAAGCCGAGCATCACATTTCTCTTCTCGCCCTATGGAATAAGGTATAACTGCGATATTTTATTTAAAAAGCCGACGCTCGCCGCATCTTAGGCGAGGGGCGTCGAGGGGGGAACGGGATATAAAGAGTAGTAAGACGGTCGAGGCTAAGGTCGGCGGTACTTGCCCTTTAGTCTTATAAGGCCGAGGGTCGCCTCGATGGCCTCGGTCTTCCTAAAACACCGGAGTGGTATATGCGAGGTATTTGTAAAAAGCCGAGGGTAACATTTTTCCCCTCCCGCTCCCAAGGGGTATATCTGAGATATTTGTATAAAGCCGAGCATCACATTTCTCTTCTCGCCCTATGGAATAAGGTATAACTGCGATATATTATTTAAAAAGCCGACGCTCGCCGCATCTTAGGCGAGGGCTGTCGAGGGGGGAACGGGATATAAAGAGTAGTAAGACGGTCGAGGCTAAGGTCGGCGGTACTTGCCCTTTAGTCTTATAAGGCCGAGGGTCGCCTCGATGGCCTCGGTCTTCCTAAAACACCCGAGTGGTATATGCGAGTTATTTGTAAAAAGCCGAGGGTAACATTTTTCCCCTCCCGCTCCCAAGGGGTATATCTGAGATATTTGTATAAAGCCGAGCTTCACATTTCTCTTCTCGCCCTATGAAATAAGGTATAACTGCGATATATTATTTAAAAAGCCGACGCTCGCCGTATCTTAGGCGAGGGGCGTCGAGGGGGGAACGGGATATAAAGAGTAGTAAGACGGTCGAGGCTAAGGTCGGCGGTACTTGCCCTTTAGTCTTATAAGGCCGAGGGTCGCCTCGATGGCCTCGGTCTTCCTAAAACACCCGAGTGGTATATGCGAGTTATTTGTAAAAAGCCGAGGGTAACATTTTTCCCCTCCCGCTCCCAAGGGGTATATCTGAGATATTTGTATAAAGCCGAGCATCACATTTCTCTTCTCGCCCTATGGAATAAGGTATAACTGCGATATTTTATTTAAAAAGCCGACGCTCGCTGAAACTAAGGCGAGGGGCGTCGAGGGGGGAACGGGATATAAAGAGTAGTAAGACGGTCGAGGCTAAGGTCGGCGGTACTTGCCCTTTAGTCTTATAAGGCCGAGGGTCGCCTCGATGGCCTCAGTCTTCCTAAAACACCCGAGTGGTATAGGCGAGTTATTTGTAAAAAGCCGAGGGTAACATTTTTCCCCTCCCGCTCCCAAGGGGTATATCTGAGATATTTGTATAAAGCCGAGCATCACATTTCTCTTCTCGCCCTATGGAATAAGGTATAACTGCGATATTATATTTAAAAAGCCGACGCTCGCTGAAACTAAGGCGAGGGGCGTCGAGGGGGGAACGGGATATAAAGAGTAGTAAGACGGTCGAGGCTAAGGTCGGCGGTACTTGCCCTTTAGTCTTATAAGGCCGAGGGTCGCCTCGATGGCCTCGGTCTTCCTAAAACACCCGAGTGGTATATGCGAGTTATTTGTAAAAAGCCGAGGGTAACATTTTTCCCCTCCCGCTCCCAAGGGGTATATCTGAGATATTTGTATAAAGCCGAGCATCACATTTCTCTTCTCGCCCTATGGAATAAGGTATAACTGCGAGATTATATTTAAAAAGCCGACGCTCGCTGAAACTAAGGCGAGGGGCGTCGAGGGGGGAACGGGATATAAAGAGTAGTAAGACGGTCGAGGCTAAGGTCGGCGGTACTTGCCCTTTAGTCTTATAAGGCCGAGGGTCGCCTCGATGGCCTCGGTCTTCCTAAAACGCCCGAGTGGTATATGCGAGTTATTTGTAAAAAGCCGAGGGTAACATTTTTCCCCTCCCGCTCCCAAGGGGTATATCTGAGATATTTGTATAAAGCCGAGCTTCACATTTCTCTTCTCGCCCTATGGAATAAGGTATAACTGCGATATATTATTTAAAAAGCCGACGCTCGCCGTATCTTAGGCGAGGGGCGTCGAGGGGGGAACGGGATATAAAGAGTAGTAAGACGGTCGAGGCTAAGGTCGGCGGTACTTGCCCTTTAGTCTTATAAGGCCGAGGGTCGCCTCGATGGCCTCGGTCTTCCTAAAACACCCGAGTGGTATATGCGAGTTATTTGTAAAAAGCCGAGGGTAACATTTTTTCCGTCCCGCTCCCAAGGGGTATATCCGAGATATTTGTATAAAGCCGAGCATCACATTTCTCTTCTCGCCCTATGGAATAAGGTATAACTGCGATATTTTATTTAAAAAGCCGACGCTCGCCGCATCTTAGGCGAGGGGCGTCGAGGGGGGAACGGGATATAAAGAGTAGTAAGACGATCGAGGCTAAGGTCGGCGGTACTTGCCCTTTAGTCTTATAAGGCCGAGGGTCGCCTCGATGGCCTCGGTCTTCCTAAAACACCCGAGTGGTATATGCGAGTTATTTGTAAAAAGCCGAGGGTAACATTTTTCCCCTCCCGCTCCCAAGGGGTATATCTGAGATATTTGTATAAAGCCGAGCATCACATTTCTCTTCTCGCCCTATGGAATAAGGTATAACTGCGATATATTATTTAAAAAGCCGACGCTCGCCGCATCTTAGGCGAGGGCTGTCGAGGGGGGAACGGGATATAAAGAGTAGTAAGACGGTCGAGGCTAAGGTCGGCGGTACTTGCCCTTTAGTCTTATAAGGCCGAGGGTCGCCTCGATGGCCTCGGTCTTCCTAAAACACCCGAGTGGTATATGCGAGTTATTTGTAAAAAGCCGAGGGTAACATTTTTCCCCTCCCGCTCCCAAGGGGTATATCTGAGATATTTGTATAAAGCCGAGCTTCACATTTCTCTTCTCGCCCTATGAAATAAGGTATAACTGCGATATATTATTTAAAAAGCCGACGCTCGCCGTATCTTAGGCGAGGGGCGTCGAGGGGGGAACGGGATATAAAGAATAGTAAGACGGTCGAGGCTAAGGTCGGCGGTACTTGCCCTTTAGTCTTATAAGGCCGAGGGTCGCCTCGATGGCCTCGGTCTTCCTAAAACACCCGAGTGGTATATGCGAGTTATTTGTAAAAAGCCGAGGGTAACATTTTTCCCCTCCCGCTCCCAAGGGGTATATTTGAGATATTTGTATAAAGCCGAGCATCACATTTCTCTTCTCGCCCTATGGAATAAGGTATAACTGCGAGATTATATTTAAAAAGCCGACGCTCGCTGAAACTAATGCGAGGGGCGTCGAGGGGGGAACGGGATATAAAGAGTAGTAAGACGGTCGAGGCTAAGGTCGGCGGTACTTGCCCTTTAGTATTATAAGGCCGAGGGTCGCCTCGATGGCCTCGGTCTTCCTAAAACACCCGAGTGGTATATGCGAGTTATTGGTAAAAAGCCGAGGGTAACATTTTTCCCCTCCCGCTCCCAAGGGGTATATTTGAGATATTTGTATAAAGCCGAGCTTCACATTTCTCTTCTCGCCCTATGGAATAAGGTATAACTGCGATATTATATTTAAAAAGCCGACGCTCGCTGAAACTAAGGCGAGGGACGTCGAGGGGGGAACGGGATATAAAGAGTAGTAAGAGGGTCGAGGCTAAGGTCGGCGGTACTTGCCCTTTAGTCTTATAAGGCCGAGGGTCGCCTCGATGGCCTCGGTCTTCCTAAAACACCCGAGTGGTACAGTGGCGGCAACAAAAAAAGTGACATGTGACAATTCGGGGAAAATGAAACAGAAAAATGTAACTTACATATTTTATTATGAATATTTCATGAAAGTTAATACTTGGTCATGTTGCCCTTGCACTTGATGACCATTCTGAGTTGATTGGGCATTGATTCAGCGAGGTTTGCGAAGTAGGTGGGGTCGATCGTAACCCAGATCTTCTTCAGTGATTCTATCAGGTCCTTGATGCTGCCGGATGCTGTCTCTTGAACTTTGGATTTCATCAGATTCCAAGCATTCTCCTTAGGATTTAGGTCCGGGGAATTACCAGGCCACTCCAAAACACTAATATTATTATCATTGAAGAACCTTTTTACTAACTGGGACCTGTGAGCAGGGGCACCATCATGCATGAAAAATTCACACCGATGAATTTCCCAAAATGGCAGCATGTGCTGCTTCAAAACTTCGAGATAGTTAGTCCCCTCATGGTTACATTCTTGGGAAGGAAGTACAGACCTCCTCTGCCCTTGTTTCCACTAAAGGCACCCCACACCATCACACTATCAGGGTGCTTCACAGTTTTCACGGTATATTTTGGGTCATACCGAGACACATTGCTGGGACGACGCACGATCTTTGACTCTCCTCTGACCAGCCTAAAGGTGCTCTCATCACTGAACATCACCTTCTTCCAATGGGCAGCTGTCCAATGTTTATAGGTCTTGCAAAAATTGAGCCTTTTCATCTTCATAGCCTTGGTAAGAAGTGGCTTCTTGGCAGCGCGGCGAGCCGGTAGGCCTAAGTCCTTCTGTAAGCGATGACGGATGGTCCTGAGGGCGACGTTCTGGAGAAGGTCTGGGTGTTTTTTCTTGATTGAAGCGGAGGTTACAGAAGGGTCTGACATCACTTCACGCCTTAGGATATTATCAGTCCTTGGAGATGTCTTCCTAGCTGCACCAGTGCCCTCCTTCCTCTTTGGTATGGTACCTGGTGGCAATAACTCAGCTGCCCGTTTTAGGCGATAAATCGTATTTCTTGAGGTTCCTAAATCTGCTGCTACATCAATAAAAGACTTTCCCTGCTCTAATAGGGTCAAGGCACGGCTTTTCTCTGTCATAGAAAGCTTTTTCCGCCCCATTGTATCCACTTGCACAGAAGTTATAGCACGTCAAATGTAGGCACGAATGCAGGAAATCAGCACGCTGGAGCGTTGTACACCAAAACCTCACTGTACGAGCTCAAACGAGACAGTGAGTTCCAATAAAGCGCAGTTCTGTTGTCTTAGCTCAGGAGAGTCATCCACTCGTGGCATAAGCCCCGCCCCTTTTCATTGGCTTGTTGGCAAGTAAAATCGTGAAAGCGATTTTATGTATCGATTTCTATTGCCAATATTCAATGTCACTTTTTTTGTTGCCGCCACTGTATATGCGAGGTATTTGTAAAAAGCCGAGGGTAACATTTTTCCCCTCCCGCTCCCAAGGGGTATATCTGAGATATTTGTATAAAGCCGAGCATCACATTTCTCTTCTCGCCCTATGGAATAAGGTATAACTGCGATATTTTATTTAAAAAGCCGACGCTCGCTGAAACTAAGGCGAGGGGCGTCGAGGGGGGAACGGGATATAAAGAGTAGTAAGACGGTCGAGGCTAAGGTCGGCGGTACTTGCCCTTTAGTCTTATAAGGCCGAGGGTCGCCTCGATGGCCTCGGTCTTCCTAAAACACCCGAGTGGTATATGCGAGTTATTTGTAAAAAGCCGAGGGTAACATATTTCCCCTCCCGCTCCCAAGGGGTATATCTGAGATATTTGTATAAAGCCGAGCATCACATTTCTCTTCTCGCCCTATGGAATAAGGTATAACTGCGATATTATATTTAAAAAGCCGACGCTCGCTGAAACTAAGGCGAGGGGCGTCGAGGGGGGAACGGGATATAAAGAGTAGTAAGACGGTCGAGGCTAAGGTCGGCGGTACTTGCCCTTTAGTCTTATAAGGCCGAGGGTCGCCTCGATGGCCTCGGTCTTCCTAAAACACCCGAGTGGTATATGCGAGTTATTTGTAAAAAGCCGAGGGTAACATTTTTCCCCTCCCGCTCCCAAGGGGTATATCTGAGATATTTGTATAAAGCCGAGCATCACATTTCTCTTCTCGCCCTATGGAATAAGGTATAACTACGATATTTTATTTAAAAAGCCGACGCTCACCGCATCTTAGGCGAGGGGCGTCGAGGGGGGAACGGGATATAAAGAGTAGTAAGACGGTCGAGGCTAAGGTCGGCGGTACTTGCCCTTTAGTCTTATAAGGCCGAGGGTCGCCTCGATGGCCTCGGTCTTCCTAAAACACCCGAGTGGTATATGCGAGTTATTTGTAAAAAGCCGAGGGTAACATTTTTTCCCTCCCGCTCCCAAGGGGTATATCTGAGATATTTGTATAAAGCCGAGCATCACATTTCTCTTCTCGCCCTATGGAATAAGGTATAACTGCGATATTATATTTAAAAATCCGACGCTCGCCGCATCTTAGGCGAGGGGTGTCGAGGGGGGAACGTGATATAAAGAGTAGTAAGACGGTCGAGGCTAAGGTCGGCGGTACTTGCCCTTTAGTCTTATAAGGCCGAGGGTCGCCTCGATGGCCTCGGTCTTCCTAAAACACCCGAGTGGTATATGCGAGTTATTTGTAAAAAGCCGAGGGTAACATTTTTCCCCTCCCGCTCCCAAGGGGTATATCTGAGATATTTGTATAAAGCCGAGCTTCACATTTCTCTTCTCGCCCTATGGAATAAGGTATAACTGCGATATTATATTTAAAAAGCCGACGCTCGCTGAAACTAAGGCGAGGGGCGTCGAGGGGGGAACGGGATATAAAGAGTAGTAAGACGGTCGAGGCTAAGGTCGGCGGTACTTGCCCTTTAGTCTTATAAGGCCGAGGGTCGCCTCGATGGCCTCGGTCTTCCTAAAACACCCGAGTGGTATATGCGAGGTATTTGTAAAAAGCCGAGGGTAACATTTTTCCCCTCCCGCTCCCAAGGGGTATATCTGAGATATTTGTATAAAGCCGAGCATCACATTTCTCTTCTCGCCCTATGGAATAAGGTATAACTGCGATATTTTATTTAAAAAGCCGACGCTCGCTGAAACTAAGGCGAGGGGCGTCGAGGGGGGAACGGGATATAAAGAGTAGTAAGACGGTCGAGGCTAAGGTCGGCGGTACTTGCCCTTTAGTCTTATAAGGCCGAGGGTCGCCTCGATGGCCTCAGTCTTCCTAAAACACCCGAGTGGTATAGGCGAGTTATTTGTAAAAAGCCGAGGGTAACATTTTTCCCCTCCCGCTCCCAAGGGGTATATCTGAGATATTTGTATAAAGCCGAGCATCACATTTCTCTTCTCGCCCTATGGAATAAGATATAACTGCGATATTATATTTAAAAAGCCGACGCTCGCTGAAACTAAGGCGAGGGGCGTCGAGGGGGGAACGGGATATAAAGAGTAGTAAGACGGTCGAGGCTAAGGTCGGCGGTACTTGCCCTTTAGTCTTATAAGGCCGAGGGTCGCCTCGATGGCCTCGGTCTTCCTAAAACACCCGAGTGGTATATGCGAGTTATTTGTAAAAAGCCGAGGGTAACATTTTTCCCCTCCCGCTCCCAAGGGGTATATCTGAGATATTTGTATAAAGCCGAGCATCACATTTCTCTTCTCGCCCTATGGAATAAGGTATAACTGCGAGATTATATTTAAAAAGCCGACGCTCGCTGAAACTAAGGCGAGGGGCGTCGAGGGGGGAACGGGATATAAAGAGTAGTAAGACGGTCGAGGCTAAGGTCGGCGGTACTTGCCCTTTAGTCTTATAAGGCCGAGGGTCGCCTCGATGGCCTCGGTCTTCCTAAAACGCCCGAGTGGTATATGCGAGTTATTTGTAAAAAGCCGAGGGTAACATTTTTCCCCTCCCGCTCCCAAGGGGTATATCTGAGATATTTGTATAAAGCCGAGCTTCACATTTCTCTTCTCGCCCTATGGAATAAGGTATAACTGCGATATATTATTTAAAAAGCCGACGCTCGCCGTATCTTAGGCGAGGGGCGTCGAGGGGGGAACGGGATATAAAGAGTAGTAAGACGGTCGAGGCTAAGGTCGGCGGTACTTGCCCTTTAGTCTTATAAGGCCGAGGGTCGCCTCGATGGCCTCGGTCTTCCTAAAACACCCGAGTGGTATATGCGAGTTATTTGTAAAAAGCCGAGGGTAACATTTTTTCCGTCCCGCTCCCAAGGGGTATATCCGAGATATTTGTATAAAGCCGAGCATCACATTTCTCTTCTCGCCCTATGGAATAAGGTATAACTGCGATATTTTATTTAAAAAGCCGACGCTCGCCGCATCTTAGGCGAGGGGCGTCGAGGGGGGAACGGGATATAAAGAGTAGTAAGACGATCGAGGCTAAGGTCGGCGGTACTTGCCCTTTAGTCTTATAAGGCCGAGGGTCGCCTCGATGGCCTCGGTCTTCCTAAAACACCCGAGTGGTATATGCGAGTTATTTGTAAAAAGCCGAGGGTAACATTTTTCCCCTCCCGCTCCCAAGGGGTATATCTGAGATATTTGTATAAAGCCGAGCATCACATTTCTCTTCTCGCCCTATGGAATAAGGTATAACTACGATATTTTATTTAAAAAGCCGACGCTCACCGCATCTTAGGCGAGGGGCGTCGAGGGGGGAACGGGATATAAAGAGTAGTAAGACGGTCGAGGCTAAGGTCGGCGGTACTTGCCCTTTAGTCTTATAAGGCCGAGGGTCGCCTCGATGGCCTCGGTCTTCCTAAAACACCCGAGTGGTATATGCGAGTTATTTGTAAAAAGCCGAGGGTAACATTTTTTCCCTCCCGCTCCCAAGGGGTATATCTGAGATATTTGTATAAAGCCGAGCATCACATTTCTCTTCTCGCCCTATGGAATAAGGTATAACTGCGATATTATATTTAAAAATCCGACGCTCGCCGCATCTTAGGCGAGGGGTGTCGAGGGGGGAACGTGATATAAAGAGTAGTAAGACGGTCGAGGCTAAGGTCGGCGGTACTTGCCCTTTAGTCTTATAAGGCCGAGGGTCGCCTCGATGGCCTCGGTCTTCCTAAAACACCCGAGTGGTATATGCGAGTTATTTGTAAAAAGCCGAGGGTAACATTTTTCCCCTCCCGCTCCCAAGGGGTATATCTGAGATATTTGTATAAAGCCGAGCTTCACATTTCTCTTCTCGCCCTATGGAATAAGGTATAACTGCGATATTATATTTAAAAAGCCGACGCTCGCTGAAACTAAGGCGAGGGGCGTCGAGGGGGGAACGGGATATAAAGAGTAGTAAGACGGTCGAGGCTAAGGTCGGCGGTACTTGCCCTTTAGTCTTATAAGGCCGAGGGTCGCCTCGATGGCCTCGGTCTTCCTAAAACACCCGAGTGGTATATGCGAGGTATTTGTAAAAAGCCGAGGGTAACATTTTTCCCCTCCCGCTCCCAAGGGGTATATCTGAGATATTTGTATAAAGCCGAGCATCACATTTCTCTTCTCGCCCTATGGAATAAGGTATAACTGCGATATTTTATTTAAAAAGCCGACGCTCGCTGAAACTAAGGCGAGGGGCGTCGAGGGGGGAACGGGATATAAAGAGTAGTAAGACGGTCGAGGCTAAGGTCGGCGGTACTTGCCCTTTAGTCTTATAAGGCCGAGGGTCGCCTCGATGGCCTCAGTCTTCCTAAAACACCCGAGTGGTATAGGCGAGTTATTTGTAAAAAGCCGAGGGTAACATTTTTCCCCTCCCGCTCCCAAGGGGTATATCTGAGATATTTGTATAAAGCCGAGCATCACATTTCTCTTCTCGCCCTATGGAATAAGATATAACTGCGATATTATATTTAAAAAGCCGACGCTCGCTGAAACTAAGGCGAGGGGCGTCGAGGGGGGAACGGGATATAAAGAGTAGTAAGACGGTCGAGGCTAAGGTCGGCGGTACTTGCCCTTTAGTCTTATAAGGCCGAGGGTCGCCTCGATGGCCTCGGTCTTCCTAAAACACCCGAGTGGTATATGCGAGTTATTTGTAAAAAGCCGAGGGTAACATTTTTCCCCTCCCGCTCCCAAGGGGTATATCTGAGATATTTGTATAAAGCCGAGCATCACATTTCTCTTCTCGCCCTATGGAATAAGGTATAACTGCGAGATTATATTTAAAAAGCCGACGCTCGCTGAAACTAAGGCGAGGGGCGTCGAGGGGGGAACGGGATATAAAGAGTAGTAAGACGGTCGAGGCTAAGGTCGGCGGTACTTGCCCTTTAGTCTTATAAGGCCGAGGGTCGCCTCGATGGCCTCGGTCTTCCTAAAACGCCCGAGTGGTATATGCGAGTTATTTGTAAAAAGCCGAGGGTAACATTTTTCCCCTCCCGCTCCCAAGGGGTATATCTGAGATATTTGTATAAAGCCGAGCTTCACATTTCTCTTCTCGCCCTATGGAATAAGGTATAACTGCGATATATTATTTAAAAAGCCGACGCTCGCCGTATCTTAGGCGAGGGGCGTCGAGGGGGGAACGGGATATAAAGAGTAGTAAGACGGTCGAGGCTAAGGTCGGCGGTACTTGCCCTTTAGTCTTATAAGGCCGAGGGTCGCCTCGATGGCCTCGGTCTTCCTAAAACACCCGAGTGGTATATGCGAGTTATTTGTAAAAAGCCGAGGGTAACATTTTTTCCGTCCCGCTCCCAAGGGGTATATCCGAGATATTTGTATAAAGCCGAGCATCACATTTCTCTTCTCGCCCTATGGAATAAGGTATAACTGCGATATTTTATTTAAAAAGCCGACGCTCGCCGCATCTTAGGCGAGGGGCGTCGAGGGGGGAACGGGATATAAAGAGTAGTAAGACGATCGAGGCTAAGGTCGGCGGTACTTGCCCTTTAGTCTTATAAGGCCGAGGGTCGCCTCGATGGCCTCGGTCTTCCTAAAACACCCGAGTGGTATATGCGAGTTATTTGTAAAAAGCCGAGGGTAACATTTTTCCCCTCCCGCTCCCAAGGGGTATATCTGAGATATTTGTATAAAGCCGAGCATCACATTTCTCTTCTCGCCCTATGGAATAAGGTATAACTGCGATATATTATTTAAAAAGCCGACGCTCGCCGCATCTTAGGCGAGGGCTGTCGAGGGGGGAACGGGATATAAAGAGTAGTAAGACGGTCGAGGCTAAGGTCGGCGGTACTTGCCCTTTAGTCTTATAAGGCCGAGGGTCGCCTCGATGGCCTCGGTCTTCCTAAAACACCCGAGTGGTATATGCGAGTTATTTGTAAAAAGCCAAGGGTAACATTTTTCCCCTCCCGCTCCCAAGGGGTATATCTGAGATATTTGTATAAAGCCGAGCTTCACATTTCTCTTCTCGCCCTATGAAATAAGGTATAACTGCGATATATTATTTAAAAAGCCGACGCTCGCCGTATCTTAGGCGAGGGGCGTCGAGGGGGGAACGGGATATAAAGAATAGTAAGACGGTCGAGGCTAAGGTCGGCGGTACTTGCCCTTTAGTCTTATAAGGCCGAGGGTCGCCTCGATGGCCTCGGTCTTCCTAAAACACCCGAGTGGTATATGCGAGTTATTTGTAAAAAGCCGAGGGTAACATTTTTCCCCTCCCGCTCCCAAGGGGTATATTTGAGATATTTGTATAAAGCCGAGCATCACATTTCTCTTCTCGCCCTATGGAATAAGGTATAACTGCGAGATTATATTTAAAAAGCCGACGCTCGCTGAAACTAATGCGAGGGGCGTCGAGGGGGGAACGGGATATAAAGAGTAGTAAGACGGTCGAGGCTAAGGTCGGCGGTACTTGCCCTTTAGTCTTATAAGGCCGAGGGTCGCCTCGATGGCCTCGGTCTTCCTAAAACACCCGAGTGGTATATGCGAGTTATTTGTAAAAAGCCGAGGGTAACATTTTTCCCCTCCCGCTCCCAAGGGGTATATCTGAGATATTTGTATAAAGCCGAGCTTCACATTTCTCTTCTCGCCCTATGGAATAAGGTATAACTGCGATATTATATTTAAAAAGCCGACGCTCGCTGAAACTAAGGCGAGGGACGTCGAGGGGGGAACGGGATATAAAGAGTAGTAAGAGGGTCGAGGCTAAGGTCGGCGGTACTTGCCCTTTAGTCTTATAAGGCCGAGGGTCGCCTCGATGGCCTCGGTCTTCCTAAAACACCCGAGTGGTATATGCGAGGTATTTGTAAAAAGCCGAGGGTAACATTTTTCCCCTCCCGCTCCCAAGGGGTATATCTGAGATATTTGTATAAAGCCGAGCATCACATTTCTCTTCTCGCCCTATGGAATAAGGTATAACTGCGATATTTTATTTAAAAAGCCGACGCTCGCTGAAACTAAGGCGAGGGGCGTCGAGGGGGGAACGGGATATAAAGAGTAGTAAGACGGTCGAGGCTAAGGTCGGCGGTACTTGCCCTTTAGTCTTATAAGGCCGAGGGTCGCCTCGATGGCCTCGGTCTTCCTAAAACACCCGAGTGGTATATGCGAGTTATTTGTAAAAAGCCGAGGGTAACATATTTCCCCTCCCGCTCCCAAGGGGTATATCTGAGATATTTGTATAAAGCCGAGCATCACATTTCTCTTCTCGCCCTATGGAATAAGGTATAACTGCGATATTATATTTAAAAAGCCGACGCTCGCTGAAACTAAGGCGAGGGGCGTCGAGGGGGGAACGGGATATAAAGAGTAGTAAGACGGTCGAGGCTAAGGTCGGCGGTACTTGCCCTTTAGTCTTATAAGGCCGAGGGTCGCCTCGATGGCCTCGGTCTTCCTAAAACACCCGAGTGGTATATGCGAGTTATTTGTAAAAAGCCGAGGGTAACATTTTTTCCGTCCCGCTCCCAAGGGGTATATCTGAGATATTTGTATAAAGCCGAGCATCACATTTCTCTTCTCGCCCTATGGAATAAGGTATAACTGCGATATTTTATTTAAAAAGCCGACGCTCACCGCATCTTAGGCGAGGGGCGTCGAGGGGGGAACGGGATATAAAGAGTAGTAAGACGGTCGAGGCTAAGGTCGGCGGTACTTGCCCTTTAGTCTTATAAGGCCGAGGGTCGCCTCGATGGCCTCGGTCTTCCTAAAACACCCGAGTGGTATATGCGAGTTATTTGTAAAAAGCCGAGGGTAACATTTTTTCCCTCCCGCTCCCAAGGGGTATATCTGAGATATTTGTATAAAGCCGAGCATCACATTTCTCTTCTCGCCCTATGGAATAAGGTATAACTGCGATATTATATTTAAAAATCCGACGCTCGCCGCATCTTAGGCGAGGGGTGTCGAGGGGGGAACGTGATATAAAGAGTAGTAAGACGGTCGAGGCTAAGGTCGGCGGTACTTGCCCTTTAGTCTTATAAGGCCGAGGGTCGCCTCGATGGCCTCGGTCTTCCTAAAACACCCGAGTGGTATATGCGAGTTATTTGTAAAAAGCCGAGGGTAACATTTTTCCCCTCCCGCTCCCAAGGGGTATATCTGAGATATTTGTATAAAGCCGAGCTTCACATTTCTCTTCTCGCCCTATGGAATAAGGTATAACTGCGATATTATATTTAAAAAGCCGACGCTCGCTGAAACTAAGGCGAGGGGCGTCGAGGGGGGAACGGGATATAAAGAGTAGTAAGACGGTCGAGGCTAAGGTCGGCGGTACTTGCCCTTTAGTCTTATAAGGCCGAGGGTCGCCTCGATGGCCTCGGTCTTCCTAAAACACCCGAGTGGTATATGCGAGGTATTTGTAAAAAGCCGAGGGTAACATTTTTCCCCTCCCGCTCCCAAGGGGTATATCTGAGATATTTGTATAAAGCCGAGCATCACATTTCTCTTCTCGCCCTATGGAATAAGGTATAACTGCGATATTTTATTTAAAAAGCCGACGCTCGCTGAAACTAAGGCGAGGGGCGTCGAGGGGGGAACGGGATATAAAGAGTAGTAAGACGGTCGAGGCTAAGGTCGGCGGTACTTGCCCTTTAGTCTTATAAGGCCGAGGGTCGCCTCGATGGCCTCAGTCTTCCTAAAACACCCGAGTGGTATAGGCGAGTTATTTGTAAAAAGCCGAGGGTAACATTTTTCCCCTCCCGCTCCCAAGGGGTATATCTGAGATATTTGTATAAAGCCGAGCATCACATTTCTCTTCTCGCCCTATGGAATAAGGTATAACTGCGATATTACAGTGGCGGCAACAAAAAAAGTGACATTGAATATTGGCAACAGAAATCGATACACAAAATCGCTTTCACTATTTTACTTGCCATCAATTCAATGAAAATGTGCGGAGCTTATGCCGCAAGTGGACGACTCTCCTGGGCTAAGACAACAGAACTGCGCTCTATTGGAACTCAGTGTCTCGTTTGAGCTCGTACAACGAGGTTTTAGTATATGGCACTCCAGCGTGCTGATTATCTGCATTCGTGCCTACATTTGACGTGCTATAACTTCTGTGCAAGTGGATACAATGGGGTGGAAAAAGCTTTCTATGACAGAGAAAAGCCGTGCCTTGACCCTATTAGAGCAGGAAAAGTCTTTTATTGATGTAGCAGCAGATTTAGTAACCTCAAAAATACGATTCATCGCCTAAAACGTGCAGCTGAGTTATTGCCACCAGGTACCATACCAAAGAGGAAGGAGGGCATTGGTGCAGCTAGGAAGACATCTCCAAGGACTGATAATATCCTAAGGCGTAAAGTGATGTCAGACCCTTCTGTAACCTCCGCTTCAATCAAGAAAAAACACCCAGACCTCCTCCAGAACGTTGCCCTCAGGACCATCAGTCATCGCTTACAGAAGGACTTAGGCCTACCGTCTCGCCGCGCTGCCAAGAAGCCACTTCTTACCAAGGCTATGAAGATGGAAAGGCTCAATTTTTGCAAGACCTATAAACATTGGACAGCTGCCCATTGGAAGAAGGTCATGTTCAGTGATGAGAGCACCTTTAGGCTGGTCAGAGGAGAGTCAAAGATCGTGCGTCGTCCCAGCACTGTGTCTCGGGATGACTCGAAATATACCGTGAAAACTGTGAAGCACCCTGATAGTGTGATGGTGTGGGGTGCCTTTAGTGGAAAAAGGGGCAGAGGAGGTCTGTACTTCCTTGCCAAGAATGTAGCCATGAGGGGCACTAACTATCTTGAAGTTTTGAGGCAGCACATGCTGCCATTTTGGGAAATTCATCAGTGTGAATTTTTCATGTATGATGGTGCCCCTGCTCACAGGTCCCAGTTAGTAAAAAGGTTCTTCAATGATAATAATATTAGTGTTTTGGAGTGGCCTGGTAATTTCCTGGACCTAAATCCTATTGAGAATGCTTGGAATCTGATGAAATCCAAAGTTCAAGAGACAGCACCCAGCAGCATCAAGGACCTGATAGAATCACTGAAGCAGATCTGGGTTACGATCGACCCCACCTACTTCGCAAACCTCACTGAATCAATGCCCAATCGACTCAGGATGGTCATCAAGTGCAAGGGCAACATGACCAAGTAATAACTTTCATGAAATATTCATAATAAAATATGTAAGTTACATTTTTCTGTTTTATTTTCCCCGAATTGTCACATGTCACTTTTTTTGTTGCCGCCACTGTATATTTAAAAAGCCGACGCTCGCTGAAACTAAGGCGAGGGGCGTCGAGGGGGGAACGGGATATAAAGAGTAGTAAGACGGTCGAGGCTAAGGTCGGCGGTACTTGCCCTTTAGTCTTATAAGGCCGAGGGTCGCCTCGATGGCCTCGGTCTTCCTAAAACACCCGAGTGGTATATGCGAGTTATTTGTAAAAAGCCGAGGGTAACATTTTTCCCCTCCCGCTCCCAAGGGGTATATCTGAGATATTTGTATAAAGCCGGGCATCACATTTCTCTTCTCGCCCTATGGAATAAGGTATAACTGCGAGATTATATTTAAAAAGCCGACGCTCGCTGAAACTAAGGCGAGGGGCGTCGAGGGGGGAACGGGATATAAAGAGTAGTAAGACGGTCGAGGCTAAGGTCGGCGGTACTTGCCCTTTAGTCTTATAAGGCCGAGGGTCGCCTCGATGGCCTCGGTCTTCCTAAAACGCCCGAGTGGTATATGCGAGTTATTTGTAAAAAGCCGAGGGTAACATTTTTCCCCTCCCGCTCCCAAGGGGTATATCTGAGATATTTGTATAAAGCCGAGCTTCACATTTCTCTTCTCGCCCTATGGAATAAGGTATAACTGCGATATATTATTTAAAAAGCCGACGCTCGCCGTATCTTAGGCGAGGGGCGTCGAGGGGGGAACGGGATATAAAGAGTAGTAAGACGGTCGAGGCTAAGGTCGGCGGTACTTGCCCTTTAGTCTTATAAGGCCGAGGGTCGCCTCGATGGCCTCGGTCTTCCTAAAACACCCGAGTGGTATATGCGAGTTATTTGTAAAAAGCCGAGGGTAACATTTTTTCCGTCCCGCTCCCAAGGGGTATATCCGAGATATTTGTATAAAGCCGAGCATCACATTTCTCTTCTCGCCCTATGGAATAAGGTATAACTGCGATATTTTATTTAAAAAGCCGACGCTCGCCGCATCTTAGGCGAGGGGCGTCGAGGGGGGAACGGGATATAAAGAGTAGTAAGACGGTCGAGGCTAAGGTCGGCGGTACTTGCCCTTTAGTCTTATAAGGCCGAGGGTCGCCTCGATGGCCTCGGTCTTCCTAAAACACCCGAGTGGTATATGCGAGGTATTTGTAAAAAGCCGAGGGTAACATTTTTCCCCTCCCGCTCCCAAGGGGTATATCTGAGATATTTGTATAAAGCCGAGCATCACATTTCTCTTCTCGCCCTATGGAATAAGGTATAACTGCGATATATTATTTAAAAAGCCGACGCTCGCCGCATCTTAGGCGAGGGCTGTCGAGGGGGGAACGGGATATAAAGAGTAGTAAGACGGTCGAGGCTAAGGTCGGCGGTACTTGCCCTTTAGTCTTATAAGGCCGAGGGTCGCCTCGATGGCCTCGGTCTTCCTAAAACACCCGAGTGGTATATGCGAGTTATTTGTAAAAAGCCGAGGGTAACATTTTTCCCCTCCCGCTCCCAAGGGGTATATCTGAGATATTTGTATAAAGCCGAGCTTCACATTTCTCTTCTCGCCCTATGAAATAAGGTATAACTGCGATATATTATTTAAAAAGCCGACGCTCGCCGTATCTTAGGCGAGGGGCGTCGAGGGGGGAACGGGATATAAAGAGTAGTAAGACGGTCGAGGCTAAGGTCGGCGGTACTTGCCCTTTAGTCTTATAAGGCCGAGGGTCGCCTCGATGGCCTCGGTCTTCCTAAAACACCCGAGTGGTATATGCGAGTTATTTGTAAAAAGCCGAGGGTAACATTTTTCCCCTCCCGCTCCCAAGGGGTATATCTGAGATATTTGTATAAAGCCGAGCATCACATTTCTCTTCTCGCCCTATGGAATAAGGTATAACTGCGATATTTTATTTAAAAAGCCGACGCTCGCTGAAACTAAGGCGAGGGGCGTCGAGGGGGGAACGGGATATAAAGAGTAGTAAGACGGTCGAGGCTAAGGTCGGCGGTACTTGCCCTTTAGTCTTATAAGGCCGAGGGTCGCCTCGATGGCCTCAGTCTTCCTAAAACACCCGAGTGGTATAGGCGAGTTATTTGTAAAAAGCCGAGGGTAACATTTTTCCCCTCCCGCTCCCAAGGGGTATATCTGAGATATTTGTATAAAGCCGAGCATCACATTTCTCTTCTCGCCCTATGGAATAAGGTAAAACTGCGATATTATATTTAAAAAGCCGACGCTCGCTGAAACTAAGGCGAGGGGCGTCGAGGGGGGAACGGGATATAAAGAGTAGTAAGACGGTCGAGGCTAAGGTCGGCGGTACTTGCCCTTTAGTCTTATAAGGCCGAGGGTCGCCTCGATGGCCTCGGTCTTCCTAAAACACCCGAGTGGTATATGCGAGTTATTTGTAAAAAGCCGAGGGTAACATTTTTCCCCTCCCGCTCCCAAGGGGTATATCTGAGATATTTGTATAAAGCCGAGCATCACATTTCTCTTCTCGCCCTATGGAATAAGGTATAACTGCGAGATTATATTTAAAAAGCCGACGCTCGCTGAAACTAAGGCGAGGGGCGTCGAGGGGGGAACGGGATATAAAGAGTAGTAAGACGGTCGAGGCTAAGGTCGGCGGTACTTGCCCTTTAGTCTTATAAGGCCGAGGGTCGCCTCGATGGCCTCGGTCTTCCTAAAACGCCCGAGTGGTATATGCGAGTTATTTGTAAAAAGCCGAGGGTAACATTTTTCCCCTCCCGCTCCCAAGGGGTATATCTGAGATATTTGTATAAAGCCGAGCTTCACATTTCTCTTCTCGCCCTATGGAATAAGGTATAACTGCGATATATTATTTAAAAAGCCGACGCTCGCCGTATCTTAGGCGAGGGGCGTCGAGGGGGGAACGGGATATAAAGAGTAGTAAGACGGTCGAGGCTAAGGTCGGCGGTACTTGCCCTTTAGTCTTATAAGGCCGAGGGTCGCCTCGATGGCCTCGGTCTTCCTAAAACACCCGAGTGGTATATGCGAGTTATTTGTAAAAAGCCGAGGGTAACATTTTTTCCGTCCCGCTCCCAAGGGGTATATCCGAGATATTTGTATGAAGCCGAGCATCACATTTCTCTTCTCGCCCTATGGAATAAGGTATAACTGCGATATTTTATTTAATAAGCCGACGCTCGCCGCATCTTAGGCGAGGGGCGTCGAGGGGGGAACGGGATATAAAGAGTAGTAAGACGATCGAGGCTAAGGTCGGCGGTACTTGCCCTTTAGTCTTATAAGGCCGAGGGTCGCCTCGATGGCCTCGGTCTTCCTAAAACACCCGAGTGGTATATGCGAGTTATTTGTAAAAAGCCGAGGGTAACATTTTTCCCCTCCCGCTCCCAAGGGGTATATCTGAGATATTTGTATAAAGCCGAGCATCACATTTCTCTTCTCGCCCTATGGAATAAGGTATAACTGCGATATATTATTTAAAAAGCCGACGCTCGCCGCATCTTAGGCGAGGGCTGTCGAGGGGGGAACGGGATATAAAGAGTAGTAAGACGGTCGAGGCTAAGGTCGGCGGTACTTGCCCTTTAGTCTTATAAGGCCGAGGGTCGCCTCGATGGCCTCGGTCTTCCTAAAACACCCGAGTGGTATATGCGAGTTATTTGTAAAAAGCCGAGGGTAACATTTTTCCCCTCCCGCTCCCAAGGGGTATATCTGAGATATTTGTATAAAGCCGAGCTTCACATTTCTCTTCTCGCCCTATGAAATAAGGTATAACTGCGATATATTATTTAAAAAGCCGACGCTCGCCGTATCTTAGGCGAGGGGCGTCGAGGGGGGAACGGGATATAAAGAATAGTAAGACGGTCGAGGCTAAGGTCGGCGGTACTTGCCCTTTAGTCTTATAAGGCCGAGGGTCGCCTCGATGGCCTCGGTCTTCCTAAAACACCCGAGTGGTATATGCGAGTTATTTGTAAAAAGCCGAGGGTAACATTTTTCCCCTCCCGCTCCCAAGGGGTATATTTGAGATATTTGTATAAAGCCGAGCATCACATTTCTCTTCTCGCCCTATGGAATAAGGTATAACTGCGAGATTATATTTAAAAAGCCGACGCTCGCTGAAACTAAGGCGAGGGGCGTCGAGGGGGGAACGGGATATAAAGAGTAGTAAGACGGTCGAGGCTAAGGTCGGCGGTACTTGCCCTTTAGTCTTATAAGGCCGAGGGTCGCCTCGATGGCCTCGGTCTTCCTCTAACACCCGAGTGGTATATGCGAATTATTTGTAAAAAGCCGAGGGTAACATTTTTCCCCTCCCGCTCCCAAGGGGTATATCTGAGATATTTGTATAAAGCCGAGCATCACATTTCTCTTCTCGCCCTATGGAATAAGGTATAACTGCGATATTTTATTTAAAAAGCCGACGCTCGCCGCATCTTAGGCGAGGGGCGTCGAGGGGGGAACGGGATATAAAGAGTAGTAAGACGGTCGAGGCTAAGGTCGGCGGTACTTGCCCTTTAGGCTTATAAGGCCGAGGGTCGCCTCGATGGCCTCGGTCTTCCTAAAACACCCGAGTGGTATATGCGAGGTATTTGTAAAAAGCCGAGGGTAACATTTATCCCCTCCCGCTCCCAAGGGGTATATCTGAGATATTTGTATAAAGCCGAGCATCACATTTCTCTTCTCGCCCTATGAAATAAGGTATAACCGCGATATATTATTTAAAAAGCCGACGCTCGCCGCATCTTAGGCGAGGGCTGTCGAGGGGGGAACGGGATATAAAGAGTAGTAAGACGGTCGAGGCTAAGGTCGGCGGTACTTGCCCTTTAGTCTTATAAGGCCGAGGGTCGCCTCGATGGCCTCGGTCTTCCTAAAACACCCGAGTGGTATATGCGAGTTATTTGTAAAAAGCCGAGGGTAACATTTTTCCCCTCCCGCTCCCAAGGGGTATATCTGAGATATTTGTATAAAGCCGAGCATCACATTTCTCTTCTCGCCCTATGGAATAAGGTATAACTGCGAGATTATATTTAAAAAGCCGACGCTCGCCGTATCTTAGGCGAGGGGCGTCGAGGGGGGAACGGGATATAAAGAGTAGTAAGACGGTCGAGGCTAAGGTCGGCGGTACTTGCCCTTTAGTCTTATAAGGCCGAGGGTCGCCTCGATGGCCTCGGTCTTCCTAAAACACCCGAGTGGTATATGCGAGTTATTTGTAAAAAGCCGAGGGTAACATTTTTCCCCTCCCGCTCCCAAGGGGTATATCTGAGATATTTGTATAAAGCCGAGCATCACATTTCTCTTCTCGCCCTATGGAATAAGGTATAACTGCGAGATTATATTTAAAAAGCCGACGCTCGCTGAAACTAAGGCGAGGGGCGTCTAGGTGGGAACGGGATATAAAGAGTAGTAAGACGGTCGAGGCTAAGGTCGGCGGTACTTGCCCTTTAGTCTTATAAGGCCGAGGGTCGCCTCGATGGCCTCGGTCTTCCGCTAACACCCGAGTGGTATATGCGAGTTATTTGTAAAAAGCCGAGGGTAACATTTTTCCCCTCCCGCTCCCAAGGGGTATATCTGAGATATTTGTATAAAGCCGAGCATCACATTTCTCTTCTCGCCCTATGGAATAAGGTATAACTGCGATATTTTATTTAAAAAGCCGACGCTCGCTGAAACTAAGGCGAGGGGCGTCGAGGGGGGAACGGGATATAAAGAGTAGTAAGACGGTCGAGGCTAAGGTCGGCGGTACTTGCCCTTTAGTCTTATAAGGCCGAGGGTCGCCTCGATGGCCTCGGTCTTCCTAAAACACCCGAGTGGTATATGCGAGTTATTTGTAAAAAGCCGAGGGTAACATTTTTCCCCTCCCGCTCCCAAGGGGTATATCTGAGATATTTGTATAAAGCCGAGCATCACATTTCTCTTCTCGCCCTATGGAATAAGGTATAACTGCGATATTTTATTTAAAAAGCCGACGCTCACCGCATCTTAGGCGAGGGGCGTCGAGGGGGGAACGGGATATAAAGAGTAGTAAGACGGTCGAGGCTAAGGTCGGCGGTACTTGCCCTTTAGTCTTATAAGGCCGAGGGTCGCCTCGATGGCCTCGGTCTTCCTAAAACACCCGAGTGGTATATGCGAGTTATTTGTAAAAAGCCGAGGGTAACATTTTTTCCGTCCCGCTCCCAAGGGGTATATCCGAGATATTTGTATAAAGCCGAGCATCACATTTCTCTTCTTGCCCTATGGAATAAGGTATAACTGCGATATTTTATTTAAAAAGCCGACGCTCGCCGCATCTTAGGCGAGGGGCGTCGAGGGGGGAACGGGATATAAAGAGTAGTAAGACGATCGAGGCTAAGGTCGGCGGTACTTGCCCTTTAGTCTTATAAGGCCGAGGGTCGCCTCGATGGCCTCGGTCTTCCTAAAACACCCGAGTGGTATATGCGAGTTATTTGTAAAAAGCCGAGGGTAACATTTTTCCCCTCCCGCTCCCAAGGGGTATATCTGAGATATTTGTATAAAGCCGAGCATCACATTTCTCTTCTCGCCCTATGGAATAAGGTATAACTGCGATATATTATTTAAAAAGCCGACGCTCGCCGCATCTTAGGCGAGGGCTGTCGAGGGGGGAACGGGATATAAAGAGTAGTAAGACGGTCGAGGCTAAGGTCGGCGGTACTTGCCCTTTAGTCTTATAAGGCCGAGGGTCGCCTCGATGGCCTCGGTCTTCCTAAAACACCCGAGTGGTATATGCGAGTTATTTGTAAAAAGCCGAGGGTAACATTTTTCCCCTCCCGCTCCCAAGGGGTATATCTGAGATATTTGTATAAAGCCGAGCTTCACATTTCTCTTCTCGCCCTATGAAATAAGGTATAACTGCGATATATTATTTAAAAAGCCGACGCTCGCCGTATCTTAGGCGAGGGGCGTCGAGGGGGGAACGGGATATAAAGAATAGTAAGACGGTCGAGGCTAAGGTCGGCGGTACTTGCCCTTTAGTCTTATAAGGCCGAGGGTCGCCTCGAAGGCCTCGGTCTTCCTAAAACACCCGAGTGGTATATGCGAGTTATTTGTAAAAAGCCGAGGGTAACATTTTTCCCCTCCCGCTCCCAAGGGGTATATTTGAGATATTTGTATAAAGCCGAGCATCACATTTCTCTTCTCGCCCTATGGAATAAGGTATAACTGCGATATTTTATTTAAAAAGCCGACGCTCGCCGCATCTTAGGCGAGGGGCGTCGAGGGGGGAACGGGATATAAAGAGTAGTAAGACGGTCGAGGCTAAGGTCGGCGGTACTTGCCCTTTAGTCTTATAAGGCCGAGGGTCGCCTCGATGGCCTCGGTCTTCCTAAAACACCCGAGTGGTATATGCGAGGTATTTGTAAAAAGCCGAGGGTAACATTTTTCCCCTCCCGCTCCCAAGGGGTATATCTGAGATATTTGTATAAAGCCGAGCATCACATTTCTCTTCTCGCCCTATGGAATAAGGTATAACTGCGATATATTATTTAAAAAGCCGACGCTCGCCGCATCTTAGGCGAGGGCTGTCGAGGGGGGAACGGGATATAAAGAGTAGTAAGACGGTCGAGGCTAAGGTCGGCGGTACTTGCCCTTTAGTCTTATAAGGCCGAGGGTCGCCTCGATGGCCTCGGTCTTCCTAAAACACCCGAGTGGTATATGCGAGTTATTTGTAAAAAGCCGAGGGTAACATTTTTCCCCTCCCGCTCCCAAGGGGTATATCTGAGATATTTGTATAAAGCCGAGCTTCACATTTCTCTTCTCGCCCTATGAAATAAGGTATAACTGCGATATATTATTTAAAAAGCCGACGCTCGCCGTATCTTAGGCGAGGGGCGTCGAGGGGGGAACGGGATATAAAGAGTAGTAAGACGGTCGAGGCTAAGGTCGGCGGTACTTGCCCTTTAGTCTTATAAGGCCGAGGGTCGCCTCGATGGCCTCGGTCTTCCTAAAACACCCGAGTGGTATATGCGAGTTATTTGTAAAAAGCCGAGGGTAACATTTTTCCCCTCCCGCTCCCAAGGGGTATATCTGAGATATTTGTATAAAGCCGAGCATCACATTTCTCTTCTCGCCCTATGGAATAAGGTATAACTGCGATATTTTATTTAAAAAGCCGACGCTCGCTGAAACTAAGGCGAGGGGCGTCGAGGGGGGAACGGGATATAAAGAGTAGTAAGACGGTCGAGGCTAAGGTCGGCGGTACTTGCCCTTTAGTCTTATAAGGCCGAGGGTCGCCTCGATGGCCTCAGTCTTCCTAAAACACCCGAGTGGTATAGGCGAGTTATTTGTAAAAAGCCGAGGGTAACATTTTTCCCCTCCCGCTCCCAAGGGGTATATCTGAGATATTTGTATAAAGCCGAGCATCACATTTCTCTTCTCGCCCTATGGAATAAGGTAAAACTGCGATATTATATTTAAAAAGCCGACGCTCGCTGAAACTAAGGCGAGGGGCGTCGAGGGGGGAACGGGATATAAAGAGTAGTAAGACGGTCGAGGCTAAGGTCGGCGGTACTTGCCCTTTAGTCTTATAAGGCCGAGGGTCGCCTCGATGGCCTCGGTCTTCCTAAAACACCCGAGTGGTATATGCGAGTTATTTGTAAAAAGCCGAGGGTAACATTTTTCCCCTCCCGCTCCCAAGGGGTATATCTGAGATATTTGTATAAAGCCGAGCATCACATTTCTCTTCTCGCCCTATGGAATAAGGTATAACTGCGAGATTATATTTAAAAAGCCGACGCTCGCTGAAACTAAGGCGAGGGGCGTCGAGGGGGGAACGGGATATAAAGAGTAGTAAGACGGTCGAGGCTAAGGTCGGCGGTACTTGCCCTTTAGTCTTATAAGGCCGAGGGTCGCCTCGATGGCCTCGGTCTTCCTAAAACGCCCGAGTGGTATATGCGAGTTATTTGTAAAAAGCCGAGGGTAACATTTTTCCCCTCCCGCTCCCAAGGGGTATATCTGAGATATTTGTATAAAGCCGAGCTTCACATTTCTCTTCTCGCCCTATGGAATAAGGTATAACTGCGATATATTATTTAAAAAGCCGACGCTCGCCGTATCTTAGGCGAGGGGCGTCGAGGGGGGAACGGGATATAAAGAGTAGTAAGACGGTCGAGGCTAAGGTCGGCGGTACTTGCCCTTTAGTCTTATAAGGCCGAGGGTCGCCTCGATGGCCTCGGTCTTCCTAAAACACCCGAGTGGTATATGCGAGTTATTTGTAAAAAGCCGAGGGTAACATTTTTTCCGTCCCGCTCCCAAGGGGTATATCCGAGATATTTGTATGAAGCCGAGCATCACATTTCTCTTCTCGCCCTATGGAATAAGGTATAACTGCGATATTTTATTTAATAAGCCGACGCTCGCCGCATCTTAGGCGAGGGGCGTCGAGGGGGGAACGGGATATAAAGAGTAGTAAGACGATCGAGGCTAAGGTCGGCGGTACTTGCCCTTTAGTCTTATAAGGCCGAGGGTCGCCTCGATGGCCTCGGTCTTCCTAAAACACCCGAGTGGTATATGCGAGTTATTTGTAAAAAGCCGAGGGTAACATTTTTCCCCTCCCGCTCCCAAGGGGTATATCTGAGATATTTGTATAAAGCCGAGCATCACATTTCTCTTCTCGCCCTATGGAATAAGGTATAACTGCGATATATTATTTAAAAAGCCGACGCTCGCCGCATCTTAGGCGAGGGCTGTCGAGGGGGGAACGGGATATAAAGAGTAGTAAGACGGTCGAGGCTAAGGTCGGCGGTACTTGCCCTTTAGTCTTATAAGGCCGAGGGTCGCCTCGATGGCCTCGGTCTTCCTAAAACACCCGAGTGGTATATGCGAGTTATTTGTAAAAAGCCGAGGGTAACATTTTTCCCCTCCCGCTCCCAAGGGGTATATCTGAGATATTTGTATAAAGCCGAGCTTCACATTTCTCTTCTCGCCCTATGAAATAAGGTATAACTGCGATATATTATTTAAAAAGCCGACGCTCGCCGTATCTTAGGCGAGGGGCGTCGAGGGGGGAACGGGATATAAAGAATAGTAAGACGGTCGAGGCTAAGGTCGGCGGTACTTGCCCTTTAGTCTTATAAGGCCGAGGGTCGCCTCGATGGCCTCGGTCTTCCTAAAACACCCGAGTGGTATATGCGAGTTATTTGTAAAAAGCCGAGGGTAACATTTTTCCCCTCCCGCTCCCAAGGGGTATATTTGAGATATTTGTATAAAGCCGAGCATCACATTTCTCTTCTCGCCCTATGGAATAAGGTATAACTGCGAGATTATATTTAAAAAGCCGACGCTCGCTGAAACTAAGGCGAGGGGCGTCGAGGGGGGAACGGGATATAAAGAGTAGTAAGACGGTCGAGGCTAAGGTCGGCGGTACTTGCCCTTTAGTCTTATAAGGCCGAGGGTCGCCTCGATGGCCTCGGTCTTCCTCTAACACCCGAGTGGTATATGCGAATTATTTGTAAAAAGCCGAGGGTAACATTTTTCCCCTCCCGCTCCCAAGGGGTATATCTGAGATATTTGTATAAAGCCGAGCATCACATTTCTCTTCTCGCCCTATGGAATAAGGTATAACTGCGATATTTTATTTAAAAAGCCGACGCTCGCCGCATCTTAGGCGAGGGGCGTCGAGGGGGGAACGGGATATAAAGAGTAGTAAGACGGTCGAGGCTAAGGTCGGCGGTACTTGCCCTTTAGGCTTATAAGGCCGAGGGTCGCCTCGATGGCCTCGGTCTTCCTAAAACACCCGAGTGGTATATGCGAGGTATTTGTAAAAAGCCGAGGGTAACATTTTTCCCCTCCCGCTCCCAAGGGGTATATCTGAGATATTTGTATAAAGCCGAGCATCACATTTCTCTTCTCGCCCTATGAAATAAGGTATAACCGCGATATATTATTTAAAAAGCCGACGCTCGCCGCATCTTAGGCGAGGGCTGTCGAGGGGGGAACGGGATATAAAGAGTAGTAAGACGGTCGAGGCTAAGGTCGGCGGTACTTGCCCTTTAGTCTTATAAGGCCGAGGGTCGCCTCGATGGCCTCGGTCTTCCTAAAACACCCGAGTGGTATATGCGAGTTATTTGTAAAAAGCCGAGGGTAACATTTTTCCCCTCCCGCTCCCAAGGGGTATATCTGAGATATTTGTATAAAGCCGAGCATCACATTTCTCTTCTCGCCCTATGGAATAAGGTATAACTGCGAGATTATATTTAAAAAGCCGACGCTCGCCGTATCTTAGGCGAGGGGCGTCGAGGGGGGAACGGGATATAAAGAGTAGTAAGACGGTCGAGGCTAAGGTCGGCGGTACTTGCCCTTTAGTCTTATAAGGCCGAGGGTCGCCTCGATGGCCTCGGTCTTCCTAAAACACCCGAGTGGTATATGCGAGTTATTTGTAAAAAGCCGAGGGTAACATTTTTCCCCTCCCGCTCCCAAGGGGTATATCTGAGATATTTGTATAAAGCCGAGCATCACATTTCTCTTCTCGCCCTATGGAATAAGGTATAACTGCGAGATTATATTTAAAAAGCCGACGCTCGCTGAAACTAAGGCGAGGGGCGTCTAGGTGGGAACGGGATATAAAGAGTAGTAAGACGGTCGAGGCTAAGGTCGGCGGTACTTGCCCTTTAGTCTTATAAGGCCGAGGGTCGCCTCGATGGCCTCGGTCTTCCGCTAACACCCGAGTGGTATATGCGAGTTATTTGTAAAAAGCCGAGGGTAACATTTTTCCCCTCCCGCTCCCAAGGGGTATATCTGAGATATTTGTATAAAGCCGAGCATCACATTTCTCTTCTCGCCCTATGGAATAAGGTATAACTGCGATATTTTATTTAAAAAGCCGACGCTCGCTGAAACTAAGGCGAGGGGCGTCGAGGGGGGAACGGGATATAAAGAGTAGTAAGACGGTCGAGGCTAAGGTCGGCGGTACTTGCCCTTTAGTCTTATAAGGCCGAGGGTCGCCTCGATGGCCTCGGTCTTCCTAAAACACCCGAGTGGTATATGCGAGTTATTTGTAAAAAGCCGAGGGTAACATTTTTCCCCTCCCGCTCCCAAGGGGTATATCTGAGATATTTGTATAAAGCCGAGCATCACATTTCTCTTCTCGCCCTATGGAATAAGGTATAACTGCGATATTTTATTTAAAAAGCCGACGCTCACCGCATCTTAGGCGAGGGGCGTCGAGGGGGGAACGGGATATAAAGAGTAGTAAGACGGTCGAGGCTAAGGTCGGCGGTACTTGCCCTTTAGTCTTATAAGGCCGAGGGTCGCCTCGATGGCCTCGGTCTTCCTAAAACACCCGAGTGGTATATGCGAGTTATTTGTAAAAAGCCGAGGGTAACATTTTTTCCGTCCCGCTCCCAAGGGGTATATCCGAGATATTTGTATAAAGCCGAGCATCACATTTCTCTTCTTGCCCTATGGAATAAGGTATAACTGCGATATTTTATTTAAAAAGCCGACGCTCGCCGCATCTTAGGCGAGGGGCGTCGAGGGGGGAACGGGATATAAAGAGTAGTAAGACGATCGAGGCTAAGGTCGGCGGTACTTGCCCTTTAGTCTTATAAGGCCGAGGGTCGCCTCGATGGCCTCGGTCTTCCTAAAACACCCGAGTGGTATATGCGAGTTATTTGTAAAAAGCCGAGGGTAACATTTTTCCCCTCCCGCTCCCAAGGGGTATATCTGAGATATTTGTATAAAGCCGAGCATCACATTTCTCTTCTCGCCCTATGGAATAAGGTATAACTGCGATATATTATTTAAAAAGCCGACGCTCGCCGCATCTTAGGCGAGGGCTGTCGAGGGGGGAACGGGATATAAAGAGTAGTAAGACGGTCGAGGCTAAGGTCGGCGGTACTTGCCCTTTAGTCTTATAAGGCCGAGGGTCGCCTCGATGGCCTCGGTCTTCCTAAAACACCCGAGTGGTATATGCGAGTTATTTGTAAAAAGCCGAGGGTAACATTTTTCCCCTCCCGCTCCCAAGGGGTATATCTGAGATATTTGTATAAAGCCGAGCTTCACATTTCTCTTCTCGCCCTATGAAATAAGGTATAACTGCGATATATTATTTAAAAAGCCGACGCTCGCCGTATCTTAGGCGAGGGGCGTCGAGGGGGGAACGGGATATAAAGAATAGTAAGACGGTCGAGGCTAAGGTCGGCGGTACTTGCCCTTTAGTCTTATAAGGCCGAGGGTCGCCTCGAAGGCCTCGGTCTTCCTAAAACACCCGAGTGGTATATGCGAGTTATTTGTAAAAAGCCGAGGGTAACATTTTTCCCCTCCCGCTCCCAAGGGGTATATTTGAGATATTTGTATAAAGCCGAGCATCACATTTCTCATCTCGCCCTATGGAATAAGGTATAACTGCGAGATTATATTTAAAAAGCCGACGCTCGCTGAAACTAAGGCGAGGGGCGTCGAGGGGGGAACGGGATATAAAGAGTAGTAAGACGGTCGAGGCTAAGGTCGGCGGTACTTGCCCTTTAGTCTTATAAGGCCGAGGGTCGCCTCGATGGCCTCGGTCTTCCTCTAACACCCGAGTGGTATATGCGAGTTATTTGTAAAAAGCCGAGGGTAACATTTTTCCCCTCCCGCTCCCAAGGGGTATATCTGAGATATTTGTATAAAGCCGAGCATCACATTTCTCTTCTCGCCCTATGGAATAAGGTATAACTGCGATATTTTATTTAAAAAGCCGACGCTCGCCGCATCTTAGGCGATGGGCGTCGAAGGGGGAACGGGATATAAAGAGTAGTAAGACGGTCGAGGCTAAGGTCGGCGGTACTTGCCCTTTAGGCTTATAAGGCCGAGGGTCGCCTCGATGGCCTCGGTCTTCCTAAAACACCCGAGTGGTATATGCGAGGTATTTGTAAAAAGCCGAGGGTAACATTTTTCCCCTCCCGCTCCCAAGGGGTATATCTGAGATATTTGTATAAAGCCGAGCATCACATTTCTCTTCTCGCCCTATGAAATAAGGTATAACCGCGATATATTATTTAAAAAGCCGACGCTCGCCGCATCTTAGGCGAGGGCTGTCGAGGGGGGAACGGGATATAAAGAGTAGTAAGACGGTCGAGGCTAAGGTCGGCGGTACTTGCCCTTTAGTCTTATAAGGCCGAGGGTCGCCTCGATGGCCTCGGTCTTCCTAAAACACCCGAGTGGTATATGCGAGTTATTTGTAAAAAGCCGAGGGTAACATTTTTCCCCTCCCGCTCCCAAGGGGTATATCTGAGATATTTGTATAAAGCCGAGCATCACATTTCTCTTCTCGCCCTATGGAATAAGGTATAACTGCGAGATTATATTTAAAAAGCCGACGCTCGCCGTATCTTAGGCGAGGGGCGTCGAGGGGGGAACGGGATATAAAGAGTAGTAAGACGGTCGAGGCTAAGGTCGGCGGTACTTGCCCTTTAGTCTTATAAGGCCGAGGGTCGCCTCGATGGCCTCAGTCTTCCTAAAACACCCGAGTGGTATATGCGAGTTATTTGTAAAAAGCCGAGGGTAACATTTTTTCCGTCCCGCTCCCAAGGGGTATATCCGAGATATTTGTATAAAGCCGAGCATCACATTTCTCTTCTCGCCCTATGGAATAAGGTATAACTGCGATATTTTATTTAAAAAGCCGACGCTCGCCGCATCTTAGGCGAGGGGCGTCGAGGGGGGAACGGGATATAAAGAGTAGTAAGACGGTCGAGGCTAAGGTCGGCGGTACTTGCCCTTTAGTCTTATAAGGCCGAGGGTCGCCTCGATGGCCTCGGTCTTCCTAAAACACCCGAGTGGTATATGCGAGTTATTTGTAAAAAGCCGAGGGTAACATTTTTCCCCTCCCGCTCCCAAGGGGTATATCTGAGATATTTGTATAAAGCCGAGCATCACATTTCTCTTCTCGCCCTATGGAATAAGGTATAACTGCGAGATTATATTTAAAAAGCCGACGCTCGCTGAAACTAAGGCGAGGGGCGTCGAGGGGGGAACGGGATATAAAGAGTAGTAAGACGGTCGAGGCTAAGGTCGGCGGTACTTGCCCTTTAGTCTTATAAGGCCGAGGGTCGCCTCGATGGCCTCGGTCTTCCTAAAACACCCGAGTGGTATATGCGAGTTATTTGTAAAAAGCCGAGGGTAACATTTTTCCCCTCCCGCTCCCAAGGGGTATATCTGAGATATTTGTATAAAGCCGAGCATCACATTTCTCTTCTCGCCCTATGGAATAAGGTATAACTGCGAGATTATATTTAAAAAGCCGACGCTCGCTGAAACTAAGGCGAGGGGCGTCGAGGGGGGAACGGGATATAAAGAGTAGTAAGACGGTCGAGGCTAAGGTCGGCGGTACTTGCCCTTTAGTCTTATAAGGCCGAGGGTCGCCTCGATGGCCTCGGTCTTCCTAAAACACCCGAGTGGTATATGCGAGTTATTTGTAAAAAGCCGAGGGTAACATTTTTCCCCTCCCGCTCCCAAGGGGTATATCTGAGATATTTGTATAAAGCTGAGCTTCACATTTCTCTTCTCGCCCTATGGAATAAGGTATAACTGCGATATATTATTTAAAAAGCCGACGCTCGCCGTATCTTAGGCGAGGGGCGTCGAGGGGGGAACGGGATATAAAGAGTAGTAAGACGGTCGAGGCTAAGGTCGGCGGTACTTGCCCTTTAGTCTTATAAGGCCGAGGGTCGCCTCGATGGCCTCGGTCTTCCTAAAACACCCGAGTGGTATATGCGAGTTATTTGTAAAAAGCCGAGGGTAACATTTTTTCCGTCCCGCTCCCAAGGGGTATATCCGAGATATTTGTATAAAGCCGAGCATCACATTTCTCTTCTCGCCCTATGGAATAAGGTATAACTGCGATATTTTATTTAAAAAGCCGACGCTCGCCGCATCTTAGGCGAGGGCTGTCGAGGGGGGAACGGGATATAAAGAGTAGTAAGACGGTCGAGGCTAAGGTCGGCGGTGCTTGCCCTTTAGTCTTATAAGGCCGAGGGTCGCCTCGATGGCCTCGGTCTTCCTAAAACACCCGAGTGGTATATGCGAGTTATTTGTAAAAAGCCGAGGGTAACATTTTTCCCCTCCCGCTCCCAAGGGGTATATCTGAGATATTTGTATAAAGCCGAGCATCACATTTCTCTTCTCGCCCTATGGAATAAGGTATAACTGCGAGATTATATTTAAAAAGCCGACGCTCGCCGTATCTTAGGCGAGGGGCGTCGAGGGGGGAACGGGATATAAAGAGTAGTAAGACGGTCGAGGCTAAGGTCGGCGGTACTTGCCCTTTAGTCTTATAAGGCCGAGGGTCGCCTCGATGGCCTCGGTCTTCCTAAAACACCCGAGTGGTATATGCGAGTTATTTGTAAAAAGCCGAGGGTAACATTTTTCCCCTCCCGCTCCCAAGGGGTATATCTGAGATATTTGTATAAAGCCGAGCATCACATTTCTCTTCTCGCCCTATGGAATAAGGTATAACTGCGAGATTATATTTAAAAAGCCGACGCTCGCTGAAACTAAGGCGAGGGGCGTCGAGGGGGGAACGGGATATAAAGAGTAGTAAGACGGTCGAGGCTAAGGTCGGCGGTACTTGCCCTTTAGTCTTATAAGGCCGAGGGTCGCCTCGATGGCCTCGGTCTTCCTAAAACACCCGAGTGGTATATGCGAGTTATTTGTAAAAAGCCGAGGGTAACATTTTTCCCCTCCCGCTCCCAAGGGGTATATCTGAGATATTTGTATAAAGCCGAGCATCACATTTCTCTTCTCGCCCTATGGAATAAGGTATAACTGCGATATTTTATTTAAAAAGCCGACGCTCGCTGAAACTAAGGCGAGGGGCGTCGAGGGGGGAACGGGATATAAAGAGTAGTAAGACGGTCGAGGCTAAGGTCGGCGGTACTTGCCCTTTAGTCTTATAAGGCCGAGGGTCGCCTCGATGGCCTCGGTCTTCCTAACACACCCGAGTGGTATAGGCGAGTTATTTGTAAAAAGCCGAGGGTAACATTTTTCCCCTCCCGCTCCCAAGGGGTATATCTGAGATATTTGTATAAAGCCGAGCTTCACATTTCTCTTCTCGCCCTATGAAATAAGGTATAACTGCGATATATTATTTAAAAAGCCGACGCTCGCCGTATCTTAGGCGAGGGGCGTCGAGGGGGGAACGGGATATAAAGAGTAGTAAGACGGTCGAGGCTAAGGTCGGCGGTACTTGCCCTTTAGTCTTATAAGGCCGAGGGTCGCCTCGATGGCCTCGGTCTTCCTAAAACACCCGAGTGGTATATGCGAGTTATTTGTAAAAAGCCGAGGGTAACATTTTTCCCCTCCCGCTCCCAAGGGGTATATTTGAGATATTTGTATAAAGCCGAGCATCACATTTCTCTTCTCGCCCTATGGAATAAGGTATAACTGCGAGATTATATTTAAAAAGCCGACGCTCGCTGAAACTAAGGCGAGGGGCGTCGAGGGGGGAACGGGATATAAAGAGTAGTAAGACGGTCGAGGCTAAGGTCGGCGGTACTTGCCCTTTAGTCTTATAAGGCCGAGGGTCGCCTCGATGGCCTCGGTCTTCCTCTAACACCCGAGTGGTATATGCGAGTTATTTGTAAAAAGCCGAGGGTAACATTTTTCCCCTCCCGCTCCCAAGGGGTATATCTGAGATATTTGTATAAAGCCGAGCATCACATTTCTCTTCTCGCCCTATGGAATAAGGTATAACTGCGATATTTTATTTAAAAAGCCGACGCTCGCCGCATCTTAGGCGAGGGGCGTCGAGGGGGGAACGGGATATAAAGAGTAGTAAGACGGTCGAGGCTAAGGTCGGCGGTACTTGCCCTTTAGGCTTATAAGGCCGAGGGTCGCCTCGATGGCCTCGGTCTTCCTAAAACACCCGAGTGGTATATGCGAGGTATTTGTAAAAAGCCGAGGGTAACATTTTTCCCCTCCCGCTCCCAAGGGGTATATCTGAGATATTTGTATAAAGCCGAGCATCACATTTCTCTTCTCGCCCTATGGAATAAGGTATAACTGCGATATATTATTTAAAAAGCCGACGCTCGCCGCATCTTAGGCGAGGGCTGTCGAGGGGGGAACGGGATATAAAGAGTAGTAAGACGGTCGAGGCTAAGGTCGGCGGTACTTGCCCTTTAGTCTTATAAGGCCGAGGGTCGCCTCGATGGCCTCGGTCTTCCTAAAACACCCGAGTGGTATATGCGAGTTATTTGTAAAAAGCCGAGGGTAACATTTTTCCCCTCCCGCTCCCAAGGGGTATATCTGAGATATTTGTATAAAGCCGAGCATCACATTTCTCTTCTCGCCCTATGGAATAAGGTATAACTGCGAGATTATATTTAAAAAGCCGACGCTCGCCGTATCTTAGGCGAGGGGCGTCGAGGGGGGAACGGGATATAAAGAGTAGTAAGACGGTCGAGGCTAAGGTCGGCGGTACTTGCCCTTTAGTCTTATAAGGCCGAGGGTCGCCTCGATGGCCTCGGTCTTCCTAAAACACCCGAGTGGTATATGCGAGTTATTTGTAAAAAGCCGAGGGTAACATTTTTCCCCTCCCGCTCCCAAGGGGTATATCTGAGATATTTGTATAAAGCCGAGCATCACATTTCTCTTCTCGCCCTATGGAATAAGGTATAACTGCGAGATTATATTTAAAAAGCCGACGCTCGCTGAAACTAAGGCGAGGGGCGTCGAGGGGGGAACGGGATATAAAGAGTAGTAAGACGGTCGAGGCTAAGGTCGGCGGTACTTGCCCTTTAGTCTTATAAGGCCGAGGGTCGCCTCGATGGCCTCGGTCTTCCGCTAACACCCGAGTGGTATATGCGAGTTATTTGTAAAAAGCCGAGGGTAACATTTTTCCCCTCCCGCTCCCAAGGGGTATATCTGAGATATTTGTATAAAGCCGAGCATCACATTTCTCTTCTCGCCCTATGGAATAAGGTATAACTGCGATATTTTATTTAAAAAGCCGACGCTCGCTGAAACTAAGGCGAGGGGCGTCGAGGGGGGAACGGGATATAAAGAGTAGTAAGACGGTCGAGGCTAAGGTCGGCGGTACTTGCCCTTTAGTCTTATAAGGCCGAGGGTCGCCTCGATGGCCTCGGTCTTCCTAAAACACCCGAGTGGTATATGCGAGTTATTTGTAAAAAGCCGAGGGTAACATTTTTCCCCTCCCGCTCCCAAGGGGTATATCTGAGATATTTGTATAAAGCCGAGCATCACATTTCTCTTCTCGCCCTATGGAATAAGGTATAACTGCGATATTTTATTTAAAAAGCCGACGCTCACCGCATCTTAGGCGAGGGGCGTCGAGGGGGGAACGGGATATAAAGAGTAGTAAGACGGTCGAGGCTAAGGTCGGCGGTACTTGCCCTTTAGTCTTATAAGGCCGAGGGTCGCCTCGATGGCCTCGGTCTTCCTAAAACACCCGAGTGGTATATGTGAGTTATTTGTAAAAAGCCGAGGGTAACATTTTTTTCCGTCCCGCTCCCAAGGGGTATATCTGAGATATTTGTATAAAGCCGAGCATCACATTTCTCTTCTCGCCCTATGGAATAAGGTATAACTGCGATATTTTATTTAAAAAGCCGACGCTCGCCGCATCTTAGGCGAGGGGCGTCGAGGGGGGAACGGGATATAAAGAGTAGTAAGACGGTCGAGGCTAAGGTCGGCGGTACTTGCCCTTTAGTCTTATAAGGCCGAGGGTCGCCTCGATGGCCTCGGTCTTCCGCTAACACCCGAGTGGTATATGCGAGTTATTTGTAAAAAGCCGAGGGTAACATTTTTCCCCTCCCGCTCCCAAGGGGTATATCTGAGATATTTGTATAAAGCCGAGCATCACATTTCTCTTCTCGCCCTATGGAATAAGGTATAACTGCGAGATTATATTTAAAAAGCCGACGCTCGCTGAAACTAAGGCGAGGGGCGTCGAGGGGGGAACGGGATATAAAGAGTAGTAAGACGGTCGAGGCTAAGGTCGGCGGTACTTGCCCTTTAGTCTTATAAGGCCGAGGGTCGCCTCGATGGCCTCGGTCTTCCTAAAACACCCGAGTGGTATAGGCGAGTTATTTGTAAAAAGCCGAGGGTAACATTTTTCCCCTCCCGCTCCCAAGGGGTATATCTGAGATATTTGTATAAAGCCGAGCATCACATTTCTCTTCTCGCCCTATGGAATAAGGTATAACTGCGAGATTATATTTAAAAAGCCGACGCTCGCTGAAACTAAGGCGAGGGGCGTCGAGGGGGGAACGGGATATAAAGAGTAGTAAGACGGTCGAGGCTAAGGTCGGCGGTACTTGCCCTTTAGTCTTATAAGGCCGAGGGTCGCCTCGATGGCCTCGGTCTTCCTAAAACACCCGAGTGGTATATGCGAGTTATTTGTAAAAAGCCGAGGGTAACATTATTCCCCTCCCGCTCCCAAGGGGTATATCTGAGATATTTGTATAAAGCCGAGCATCACATTTCTCTTCTCGCCCTATGGAATAAGGTATAACTGCGAGATTATATTTAAAAAGCCGACGCTCGCTGAAACTAAGGCGAGGGGCGTCGAGGGGGGAACGGGATATAAAGAGTAGTAAGACGGTCGAGGCTAAGGTCGGCGGTACTTGCCCTTTAGTCTTATAAGGCCGAGGGTCGCCTCGATGGCCTCGGTCTTCCTAAAACACCCGAGTGGTATATGCGAGTTATTTGTAAAAAGCCGAGGGTAACATTTTTCCCCTCCCGCTCCCAAGGGGTATATCTGAGATATTTGTATAAAGCTGAGCTTCACATTTCTCTTCTCGCCCTATGGAATAAGGTATAACTGCGATATATTATTTAAAAAGCCGACGCTCGCCGTATCTTAGGCGAGGGGCCTCGAGGGGGGAACGGGATATAAAGAGTAGTAAGACGGTCGAGGCTAAGGTCGGCGGTACTTGCCCTTTAGTCTTATAAGGCCGAGGGTCGCCTCGATGGCCTCGGTCTTCCTAAAACACCCGAGTGGTATATGCGAGTTATTTGTAAAAAGCCGAGGGTAACATTTTTTCCGTCCCGCTCCCAAGGGGTATATCTGAGATATTTGTATAAAGCCGAGCATCACATTTCTCTTCTCGCCCTATGGAATAAGGTATAACTGCGATATTTTATTTAAAAAGCCGACGCTCGCTGAAACTAAGGCGAGGGGCGTCGAGGGGGGAACGGGATATAAAGAGTAGTAAGACGGTCGAGGCTAAGGTCGGCGGTACTTGCCCTTTAGTCTTATAAGGCCGAGGGTCGCCTCGATGGCCTCAGTCTTCCTAAAACACCCGAGTGGTATAGGCGAGTTATTTGTAAAAAGCCGAGGGTAACATTTTTCCCCTCCCGCTCCCAAGGGGTATATCTGAGATATTTGTATAAAGCCGAGCATCACATTTCTCTTCTCGCCCTATGGAATAAGGTATAACTGCGATATATTATTTAAAAAGCCGACGCTCGCCGTATCTTAGGCGAGGGGCGTCGAGGGGGGAACGGGATATAAAGAGTAGTAAGACGGTCGAGGCTAAGGTCGGCGGTACTTGCCCTTTAGTCTTATAAGGCCGAGGGTCGCCTCGATGGCCTCGGTCTTCCTAAAACACCCGAGTGGTATATGCGAGTTATTTGTAAAAACCTGAGGGTAACATTTTTTCCGTCCCGCTCCCAAGGGGTATATCCGAGATATTTGTATAAAGCCGAGCATCACATTTCTCTTCTCGCCCTATGGAATAAGGTATAACTGCGATATTTTATTTAAAAAGCCGACGCTCGCCGCATCTTAGGCGAGGGGCGTCGAGGGGGGAACGGGATATAAAGAGTAGTAAGACGGTCGAGGCTAAGGTCGGCGGTACTTGCCCTTTAGTCTTATAAGGCCGAGGGTCGCCTCGATGGCCTCGGTCTTCCTAAAACACCCGAGTGGTATATGCGAGGTATTTGTAAAAAGCCGAGGGTAACATTTTTCCCCTCCCGCTCCCAAGGGGTATATCTGAGATATTTGTATAAAGCCGAGCATCACATTTCTCTTCTCGCCCTATGGAATAAGGTATAACTGCGATATATTATTTAAAAAGCCGACGCTCGCCGCATCTTAGGCGAGGGCTGTCGAGGGGGGAACGGGATATAAAGAGTAGTAAGACGGTCGAGGCTAAGGTCGGCGGTACTTGCCCTTTAGTCTTATAAGGCCGAGGGTCGCCTCGATGGCCTCGGTCTTCCTAAAACACCCGAGTGGTATATGCGAGTTATTTGTAAAAAGCCGAGGGTAACATTTTTCCCCTCCCGCTCCCAAGGGGTATATCTGAGATATTTGTATAAAGCCGAGCATCACATTTCTCTTCTCGCCCTATGGAATAAGGTATAACTGCGATATTTTATTTAAAAAGCCGACGCTCGCTGAAACTAAGGCGAGGGGCGTCGAGGGGGGAACGGGATATAAAGAGTAGTAAGACGGTCGAGGCTAAGGTCGGCGGTACTTGCCCTTTAGTCTTATAAGGCCGAGGGTCGCCTCGATGGCCTCGGTCTTCCTAAAACACCCGAGTAGTATATGCGAGTTATTTGTAAAAAGCCGAGGGTAACATTTTTCCCCTCCCGCTCCCAAGGGGTATATCTGAGATATTTGTATAAAGCCGAGCTTCACATTTCTCTTCTCGCCCTATGAAATAAGGTATAACTGCGATATATTATTTAAAAAGCCGACGCTCGCCGTATCTTAGGCGAGGGGCGTCGAGGGGGGAACGGGATATAAAGAGTAGTAAGACGGTCGAGGCTAAGGTCGGCGGTACTTGCCCTTTAGTCTTATAAGGCCGAGGGTCGCCTCGATGGCCTCGGTCTTCCTAAAACACCCGAGTGGTATATGCGAGTTATTTGTAAAAAGCCGAGGGTAACATTTTTCCCCTCCCGCTCCCAAGGGGTATATCTGAGATATTTGTATAAAGCCGAGCATCACATTTCTCTTCTCGCCCTATGGAATAAGGTATAACTGCGATATTTTATTTAAAAAGCCGACGCTCGCTGAAACTAAGGCGAGGGGCGTCGAGGGGGGAACGGGATATAAAGAGTAGTAAGACGGTCGAGGCTAAGGTCGGCGGTACTTGCCCTTTAGTCTTATAAGGCCGAGGGTCGCCTCGATGGCCTCAGTCTTCCTAAAACACCCGAGTGGTATAGGCGAGTTATTTGTAAAAAGCCGAGGGTAACATTTTTCCCCTCCCGCTCCCAAGGGGTATATCTGAGATATTTGTATAAAGCCGAGCATCACATTTCTCTTCTCGCCCTATGGAATAAGGTAAAACTGCGATATTATATTTAAAAAGCCGACGCTCGCTGAAACTAAGGCGAGGGGCGTCGAGGGGGGAACGGGATATAAAGAGTAGTAAGACGGTCGAGGCTAAGGTCGGCGGTACTTGCCCTTTAGTCTTATAAGGCCGAGGGTCGCCTCGATGGCCTCGGTCTTCCTAAAACACCCGAGTGGTATATGCGAGTTATTTGTAAAAAGCCGAGGGTAACATTTTTCCCCTCCCGCTCCCAAGGGGTATATCTGAGATATTTGTATAAAGCCGAGCATCACATTTCTCTTCTCGCCCTATGGAATAAGGTATAACTGCGAGATTATATTTAAAAAGCCGACGCTCGCTGAAACTAAGGCGAGGGGCGTCGAGGGGGGAACGGGATATAAAGAGTAGTAAGACGGTCGAGGCTAAGGTCGGCGGTACTTGCCCTTTAGTCTTATAAGGCCGAGGGTCGCCTCGATGGCCTCGGTCTTCCTAAAACGCCCGAGTGGTATATGCGAGTTATTTGTAAAAAGCCGAGGGTAACATTTTTCCCCTCCCGCTCCCAAGGGGTATATCTGAGATATTTGTATAAAGCCGAGCTTCACATTTCTCTTCTCGCCCTATGGAATAAGGTATAACTGCGATATATTATTTAAAAAGCCGACGCTCGCCGTATCTTAGGCGAGGGGCGTCGAGGGGGGAACGGGATATAAAGAGTAGTAAGACGGTCGAGGCTAAGGTCGGCGGTACTTGCCCTTTAGTCTTATAAGGCCGAGGGTCGCCTCGATGGCCTCGGTCTTCCTAAAACACCCGAGTGGTATATGCGAGTTATTTGTAAAAAGCCGAGGGTAACATTTTTTCCGTCCCGCTCCCAAGGGGTATATCCGAGATATTTGTATGAAGCCGAGCATCACATTTCTCTTCTCGCCCTATGGAATAAGGTATAACTGCGATATTTTATTTAATAAGCCGACGCTCGCCGCATCTTAGGCGAGGGGCGTCGAGGGGGGAACGGGATATAAAGAGTAGTAAGACGATCGAGGCTAAGGTCGGCGGTACTTGCCCTTTAGTCTTATAAGGCCGAGGGTCGCCTCGATGGCCTCGGTCTTCCTAAAACACCCGAGTGGTATATGCGAGTTATTTGTAAAAAGCCGAGGGTAACATTTTTCCCCTCCCGCTCCCAAGGGGTATATCTGAGATATTTGTATAAAGCCGAGCATCACATTTCTCTTCTCGCCCTATGGAATAAGGTATAACTGCGATATATTATTTAAAAAGCCGACGCTCGCCGCATCTTAGGCGAGGGCTGTCGAGGGGGGAACGGGATATAAAGAGTAGTAAGACGGTCGAGGCTAAGGTCGGCGGTACTTGCCCTTTAGTCTTATAAGGCCGAGGGTCGCCTCGATGGCCTCGGTCTTCCTAAAACACCCGAGTGGTATATGCGAGTTATTTGTAAAAAGCCGAGGGTAACATTTTTCCCCTCCCGCTCCCAAGGGGTATATCTGAGATATTTGTATAAAGCCGAGCTTCACATTTCTCTTCTCGCCCTATGAAATAAGGTATAACTGCGATATATTATTTAAAAAGCCGACGCTCGCCGTATCTTAGGCGAGGGGCGTCGAGGGGGGAACGGGATATAAAGAATAGTAAGACGGTCGAGGCTAAGGTCGGCGGTACTTGCCCTTTAGTCTTATAAGGCCGAGGGTCGCCTCGATGGCCTCGGTCTTCCTAAAACACCCGAGTGGTATATGCGAGTTATTTGTAAAAAGCCGAGGGTAACATTTTTCCCCTCCCGCTCCCAAGGGGTATATTTGAGATATTTGTATAAAGCCGAGCATCACATTTCTCTTCTCGCCCTATGGAATAAGGTATAACTGCGAGATTATATTTAAAAAGCCGACGCTCGCTGAAACTAAGGCGAGGGGCGTCGAGGGGGGGAACGGGATATAAAGAGTAGTAAGACGGTCGAGGCTAAGGTCGGCGGTACTTGCCCTTTAGTCTTATAAGGCCGAGGGTCGCCTCGATGGCCTCGGTCTTCCTCTAACACCCGAGTGGTATATGCGAATTATTTGTAAAAAGCCGAGGGTAACATTTTTCCCCTCCCGCTCCCAAGGGGTATATCTGAGATATTTGTATAAAGCCGAGCATCACATTTCTCTTCTCGCCCTATGGAATAAGGTATAACTGCGATATTTTATTTAAAAAGCCGACGCTCGCCGCATCTTAGGCGAGGGGCGTCGAGGGGGGAACGGGATATAAAGAGTAGTAAGACGGTCGAGGCTAAGGTCGGCGGTACTTGCCCTTTAGGCTTATAAGGCCGAGGGTCGCCTCGATGGCCTCGGTCTTCCTAAAACACCCGAGTGGTATATGCGAGGTATTTGTAAAAAGCCGAGGGTAACATTTTTCCCCTCCCGCTCCCAAGGGGTATATCTGAGATATTTGTATAAAGCCGAGCATCACATTTCTCTTCTCGCCCTATGAAATAAGGTATAACCGCGATATATTATTTAAAAAGCCGACGCTCGCCGCATCTTAGGCGAGGGCTGTCGAGGGGGGAACGGGATATAAAGAGTAGTAAGACGGTCGAGGCTAAGGTCGGCGGTACTTGCCCTTTAGTCTTATAAGGCCGAGGGTCGCCTCGATGGCCTCGGTCTTCCTAAAACACCCGAGTGGTATATGCGAGTTATTTGTAAAAAGCCGAGGGTAACATTTTTCCCCTCCCGCTCCCAAGGGGTATATCTGAGATATTTGTATAAAGCCGAGCATCACATTTCTCTTCTCGCCCTATGGAATAAGGTATAACTGCGAGATTATATTTAAAAAGCCGACGCTCGCCGTATCTTAGGCGAGGGGCGTCGAGGGGGGAACGGGATATAAAGAGTAGTAAGACGGTCGAGGCTAAGGTCGGCGGTACTTGCCCTTTAGTCTTATAAGGCCGAGGGTCGCCTCGATGGCCTCGGTCTTCCTAAAACACCCGAGTGGTATATGCGAGTTATTTGTAAAAAGCCGAGGGTAACATTTTTCCCCTCCCGCTCCCAAGGGGTATATCTGAGATATTTGTATAAAGCCGAGCATCACATTTCTCTTCTCGCCCTATGGAATAAGGTATAACTGCGAGATTATATTTAAAAAGCCGACGCTCGCTGAAACTAAGGCGAGGGGCGTCTAGGTGGGAACGGGATATAAAGAGTAGTAAGACGGTCGAGGCTAAGGTCGGCGGTACTTGCCCTTTAGTCTTATAAGGCCGAGGGTCGCCTCGATGGCCTCGGTCTTCCGCTAACACCCGAGTGGTATATGCGAGTTATTTGTAAAAAGCCGAGGGTAACATTTTTCCCCTCCCGCTCCCAAGGGGTATATCTGAGATATTTGTATAAAGCCGAGCATCACATTTCTCTTCTCGCCCTATGGAATAAGGTATAACTGCGATATTTTATTTAAAAAGCCGACGCTCGCTGAAACTAAGGCGAGGGGCGTCGAGGGGGGAACGGGATATAAAGAGTAGTAAGACGGTCGAGGCTAAGGTCGGCGGTACTTGCCCTTTAGTCTTATAAGGCCGAGGGTCGCCTCGATGGCCTCGGTCTTCCTAAAACACCCGAGTGGTATATGCGAGTTATTTGTAAAAAGCCGAGGGTAACATTTTTCCCCTCCCGCTCCCAAGGGGTATATCTGAGATATTTGTATAAAGCCGAGCATCACATTTCTCTTCTCGCCCTATGGAATAAGGTATAACTGCGATATTTTATTTAAAAAGCCGACGCTCACCGCATCTTAGGCGAGGGGCGTCGAGGGGGGAACGGGATATAAAGAGTAGTAAGACGGTCGAGGCTAAGGTCGGCGGTACTTGCCCTTTAGTCTTATAAGGCCGAGGGTCGCCTCGATGGCCTCGGTCTTCCTAAAACACCCGAGTGGTATATGCGAGTTATTTGTAAAAAGCCGAGGGTAACATTTTTTCCGTCCCGCTCCCAAGGGGTATATCCGAGATATTTGTATAAAGCCGAGCATCACATTTCTCTTCTTGCCCTATGGAATAAGGTATAACTGCGATATTTTATTTAAAAAGCCGACGCTCGCCGCATCTTAGGCGAGGGGCGTCGAGGGGGGAACGGGATATAAAGAGTAGTAAGACGATCGAGGCTAAGGTCGGCGGTACTTGCCCTTTAGTCTTATAAGGCCGAGGGTCGCCTCGATGGCCTCGGTCTTCCTAAAACACCCGAGTGGTATATGCGAGTTATTTGTAAAAAGCCGAGGGTAACATTTTTCCCCTCCCGCTCCCAAGGGGTATATCTGAGATATTTGTATAAAGCCGAGCATCACATTTCTCTTCTCGCCCTATGGAATAAGGTATAACTGCGATATATTATTTAAAAAGCCGACGCTCGCCGCATCTTAGGCGAGGGCTGTCGAGGGGGGAACGGGATATAAAGAGTAGTAAGACGGTCGAGGCTAAGGTCGGCGGTACTTGCCCTTTAGTCTTATAAGGCCGAGGGTCGCCTCGATGGCCTCGGTCTTCCTAAAACACCCGAGTGGTATATGCGAGTTATTTGTAAAAAGCCGAGGGTAACATTTTTCCCCTCCCGCTCCCAAGGGGTATATCTGAGATATTTGTATAAAGCCGAGCTTCACATTTCTCTTCTCGCCCTATGAAATAAGGTATAACTGCGATATATTATTTAAAAAGCCGACGCTCGCCGTATCTTAGGCGAGGGGCGTCGAGGGGGGAACGGGATATAAAGAATAGTAAGACGGTCGAGGCTAAGGTCGGCGGTACTTGCCCTTTAGTCTTATAAGGCCGAGGGTCGCCTCGAAGGCCTCGGTCTTCCTAAAACACCCGAGTGGTATATGCGAGTTATTTGTAAAAAGCCGAGGGTAACATTTTTCCCCTCCCGCTCCCAAGGGGTATATTTGAGATATTTGTATAAAGCCGAGCATCACATTTCTCTTCTCGCCCTATGGAATAAGGTATAACTGCGAGATTATATTTAAAAAGCCGACGCTCGCTGAAACTAAGGCGAGGGGCGTCGAGGGGGGAACGGGATATAAAGAGTAGTAAGACGGTCGAGGCTAAGGTCGGCGGTACTTGCCCTTTAGTCTTATAAGGCCGAGGGTCGCCTCGATGGCCTCGGTCTTCCTCTAACACCCGAGTGGTATATGCGAGTTATTTGTAAAAAGCCGAGGGTAACATTTTTCCCCTCCCGCTCCCAAGGGGTATATCTGAGATATTTGTATAAAGCCGAGCATCACATTTCTCTTCTCGCCCTATGGAATAAGGTATAACTGCGATATTTTATTTAAAAAGCCGACGCTCGCCGCATCTTAGGCGATGGGCGTCGAAGGGGGAACGGGATATAAAGAGTAGTAAGACGGTCGAGGCTAAGGTCGGCGGTACTTGCCCTTTAGGCTTATAAGGCCGAGGGTCGCCTCGATGGCCTCGGTCTTCCTAAAACACCCGAGTGGTATATGCGAGGTATTTGTAAAAAGCCGAGGGTAACATTTTTCCCCTCCCGCTCCCAAGGGGTATATCTGAGATATTTGTATAAAGCCGAGCATCACATTTCTCTTCTCGCCCTATGAAATAAGGTATAACCGCGATATATTATTTAAAAAGCCGACGCTCGCCGCATCTTAGGCGAGGGCTGTCGAGGGGGGAACGGGATATAAAGAGTAGTAAGACGGTCGAGGCTAAGGTCGGCGGTACTTGCCCTTTAGTCTTATAAGGCCGAGGGTCGCCTCGATGGCCTCGGTGTTCCTAAAACACCCGAGTGGTATATGCGAGTTATTTGTAAAAAGCCGAGGGTAACATTTTTCCCCTCCCGCTCCCAAGGGGTATATCTGAGATATTTGTATAAAGCCGAGCATCACATTTCTCTTCTCGCCCTATGGAATAAGGTATAACTGCGAGATTATATTTAAAAAGCCGACGCTCGCCGTATCTTAGGCGAGGGGCGTCGAGGGGGGAACGGGATATAAAGAGTAGTAAGACGGTCGAGGCTAAGGTCGGCGGTACTTGCCCTTTAGTCTTATAAGGCCGAGGGTCGCCTCGATGGCCTCAGTCTTCCTAAAACACCCGAGTGGTATATGCGAGTTATTTGTAAAAAGCCGAGGGTAACATTTTTTCCGTCCCGCTCCCAAGGGGTATATCCGAGATATTTGTATAAAGCCGAGCATCACATTTCTCTTCTCGCCCTATGGAATAAGGTATAACTGCGATATTTTATTTAAAAAGCCGACGCTCGCCGCATCTTAGGCGAGGGGCGTCGAGGGGGGAACGGGATATAAAGAGTAGTAAGACGGTCGAGGCTAAGGTCGGCGGTACTTGCCCTTTAGTCTTATAAGGCCGAGGGTCGCCTCGATGGCCTCGGTCTTCCTAAAACACCCGAGTGGTATATGCGAGTTATTTGTAAAAAGCCGAGGGTAACATTTTTCCCCTCCCGCTCCCAAGGGGTATATCTGAGATATTTGTATAAAGCCGAGCATCACATTTCTCTTCTCGCCCTATGGAATAAGGTATAACTGCGAGATTATATTTAAAAAGCCGACGCTCGCTGAAACTAAGGCGAGGGGCGTCGAGGGGGGAACGGGATATAAAGAGTAGTAAGACGGTCGAGGCTAAGGTCGGCGGTACTTGCCCTTTAGTCTTATAAGGCCGAGGGTCGCCTCGATGGCCTCGGTCTTCCTAAAACACCCGAGTGGTATATGCGAGTTATTTGTAAAAAGCCGAGGGTAACATTTTTCCCCTCCCGCTCCCAAGGGGTATATCTGAGATATTTGTATAAAGCCGAGCATCACATTTCTCTTCTCGCCCTATGGAATAAGGTATAACTGCGAGATTATATTTAAAAAGCCGACGCTCGCTGAAACTAAGGCGAGGGGCGTCGAGGGGGGAACGGGATATAAAGAGTAGTAAGACGGTCGAGGCTAAGGTCGGCGGTACTTGCCCTTTAGTCTTATAAGGCCGAGGGTCGCCTCGATGGCCTCGGTCTTCCTAAAACACCCGAGTGGTATATGCGAGTTATTTGTAAAAAGCCGAGGGTAACATTTTTCCCCTCCCGCTCCCAAGGGGTATATCTGAGATATTTGTATAAAGCTGAGCTTCACATTTCTCTTCTCGCCCTATGGAATAAGGTATAACTGCGATATATTATTTAAAAAGCCGACGCTCGCCGTATCTTAGGCGAGGGGCGTCGAGGGGGGAACGGGATATAAAGAGTAGTAAGACGGTCGAGGCTAAGGTCGGCGGTACTTGCCCTTTAGTCTTATAAGGCCGAGGGTCGCCTCGATGGCCTCGGTCTTCCTAAAACACCCGAGTGGTATATGCGAGTTATTTGTAAAAAGCCGAGGGTAACATTTTTTCCGTCCCGCTCCCAAGGGGTATATCCGAGATATTTGTATAAAGCCGAGCATCACATTTCTCTTCTCGCCCTATGGAATAAGGTATAACTGCGATATTTTATTTAAAAAGCCGACGCTCGCCGCATCTTAGGCGAGGGCTGTCGAGGGGGGAACGGGATATAAAGAGTAGTAAGACGGTCGAGGCTAAGGTCGGCGGTGCTTGCCCTTTAGTCTTATAAGGCCGAGGGTCGCCTCGATGGCCTCGGTCTTCCTAAAACACCCGAGTGGTATATGCGAGTTATTTGTAAAAAGCCGAGGGTAACATTTTTCCCCTCCCGCTCCCAAGGGGTATATCTGAGATATTTGTATAAAGCCGAGCATCACATTTCTCTTCTCGCCCTATGGAATAAGGTATAACTGCGAGATTATATTTAAAAAGCCGACGCTCGCCGTATCTTAGGCGAGGGGCGTCGAGGGGGGAACGGGATATAAAGAGTAGTAAGACGGTCGAGGCTAAGGTCGGCGGTACTTGCCCTTTAGTCTTATAAGGCCGAGGGTCGCCTCGATGGCCTCGGTCTTCCTAAAACACCCGAGTGGTATATGCGAGTTATTTGTAAAAAGCCGAGGGTAACATTTTTCCCCTCCCGCTCCCAAGGGGTATATCTGAGATATTTGTATAAAGCCGAGCATCACATTTCTCTTCTCGCCCTATGGAATAAGGTATAACTGCGAGATTATATTTAAAAAGCCGACGCTCGCTGAAACTAAGGCGAGGGGCGTCGAGGGGGGAACGGGATATAAAGAGTAGTAAGACGGTCGAGGCTAAGGTCGGCGGTACTTGCCCTTTAGTCTTATAAGGCCGAGGGTCGCCTCGATGGCCTCGGTCTTCCTAAAACACCCGAGTGGTATATGCGAGTTATTTGTAAAAAGCCGAGGGTAACATTTTTCCCCTCCCGCTCCCAAGGGGTATATCTGAGATATTTGTATAAAGCCGAGCATCACATTTCTCTTCTCGCCCTATGGAATAAGGTATAACTGCGATATTTTATTTAAAAAGCCGACGCTCGCTGAAACTAAGGCGAGGGGCGTCGAGGGGGGAACGGGATATAAAGAGTAGTAAGACGGTCGAGGCTAAGGTCGGCGGTACTTGCCCTTTAGTCTTATAAGGCCGAGGGTCGCCTCGATGGCCTCGGTCTTCCTCTAACACCCGAGTGGTATATGCGAGTTATTTGTAAAAAGCCGAGGGTAACATTTTTCCCCTCCCGCTCCCAAGGGGTATATCTGAGATATTTGTATAAAGCCGAGCATCACATTTCTCTTCTCGCCCTATGGAATAAGGTATAACTGCGATATTTTATTTAAAAAGCCGACGCTCGCCGCATCTTAGGCGAGGGGCGTCGAGGGGGGAACGGGATATAAAGAGTAGTAAGACGGTCGAGGCTAAGGTCGGCGGTACTTGCCCTTTAGGCTTATAAGGCCGAGGGTCGCCTCGATGGCCTCGGTCTTCCTAAAACACCCGAGTGGTATATGCGAGGTATTTGTAAAAAGCCGAGGGTAACATTTTTCCCCTCCCGCTCCCAAGGGGTATATCTGAGATATTTGTATAAAGCCGAGCATCACATTTCTCTTCTCGCCCTATGGAATAAGGTATAACTGCGATATATTATTTAAAAAGCCGACGCTCGCCGCATCTTAGGCGAGGGCTGTCGAGGGGGGAACGGGATATAAAGAGTAGTAAGACGGTCGAGGCTAAGGTCGGCGGTACTTGCCCTTTAGTCTTATAAGGCCGAGGGTCGCCTCGATGGCCTCGGTCTTCCTAAAACACCCGAGTGGTATATGCGAGTTATTTGTAAAAAGCCGAGGGTAACATTTTTCCCCTCCCGCTCCCAAGGGGTATATCTGAGATATTTGTATAAAGCCGAGCATCACATTTCTCTTCTCGCCCTATGGAATAAGGTATAACTGCGAGATTATATTTAAAAAGCCGACGCTCGCCGTATCTTAGGCGAGGGGCGTCGAGGGGGGAACGGGATATAAAGAGTAGTAAGACGGTCGAGGCTAAGGTCGGCGGTACTTGCCCTTTAGTCTTATAAGGCCGAGGGTCGCCTCGATGGCCTCGGTCTTCCTAAAACACCCGAGTGGTATATGCGAGTTATTTGTAAAAAGCCGAGGGTAACATTTTTCCCCTCCCGCTCCCAAGGGGTATATCTGAGATATTTGTATAAAGCCGAGCATCACATTTCTCTTCTCGCCCTATGGAATAAGGTATAACTGCGAGATTATATTTAAAAAGCCGACGCTCGCTGAAACTAAGGCGAGGGGCGTCGAGGGGGGAACGGGATATAAAGAGTAGTAAGACGGTCGAGGCTAAGGTCGGCGGTACTTGCCCTTTAGTCTTATAAGGCCGAGGGTCGCCTCGATGGCCTCGGTCTTCCGCTAACACCCGAGTGGTATATGCGAGTTATTTGTAAAAAGCCGAGGGTAACATTTTTCCCCTCCCGCTCCCAAGGGGTATATCTGAGATATTTGTATAAAGCCGAGCATCACATTTCTCTTCTCGCCCTATGGAATAAGGTATAACTGCGATATTTTATTTAAAAAGCCGACGCTCGCTGAAACTAAGGCGAGGGGCGTCGAGGGGGGAACGGGATATAAAGAGTAGTAAGACGGTCGAGGCTAAGGTCGGCGGTACTTGCCCTTTAGTCTTATAAGGCCGAGGGTCGCCTCGATGGCCTCGGTCTTCCTAAAACACCCGAGTGGTATATGCGAGTTATTTGTAAAAAGCCGAGGGTAACATTTTTCCCCTCCCGCTCCCAAGGGGTATATCTGAGATATTTGTATAAAGCCGAGCATCACATTTCTCTTCTCGCCCTATGGAATAAGGTATAACTGCGATATTTTATTTAAAAAGCCGACGCTCACCGCATCTTAGGCGAGGGGCGTCGAGGGGGGAACGGGATATAAAGAGTAGTAAGACGGTCGAGGCTAAGGTCGGCGGTACTTGCCCTTTAGTCTTATAAGGCCGAGGGTCGCCTCGATGGCCTCGGTCTTCCTAAAACACCCGAGTGGTATATGTGAGTTATTTGTAAAAAGCCGAGGGTAACATTTTTTTCCGTCCCGCTCCCAAGGGGTATATCTGAGATATTTGTATAAAGCCGAGCATCACATTTCTCTTCTCGCCCTATGGAATAAGGTATAACTGCGATATTTTATTTAAAAAGCCGACGCTCGCCGCATCTTAGGCGAGGGGCGTCGAGGGGGGAACGGGATATAAAGAGTAGTAAGACGGTCGAGGCTAAGGTCGGCGGTACTTGCCCTTTAGTCTTATAAGGCCGAGGGTCGCCTCGATGGCCTCGGTCTTCCGCTAACACCCGAGTGGTATATGCGAGTTATTTGTAAAAAGCCGAGGGTAACATTTTTCCCCTCCCGCTCCCAAGGGGTATATCTGAGATATTTGTATAAAGCCGAGCATCACATTTCTCTTCTCGCCCTATGGAATAAGGTATAACTGCGAGATTATATTTAAAAAGCCGACGCTCGCTGAAACTAAGGCGAGGGGCGTCGAGGGGGGAACGGGATATAAAGAGTAGTAAGACGGTCGAGGCTAAGGTCGGCGGTACTTGCCCTTTAGTCTTATAAGGCCGAGGGTCGCCTCGATGGCCTCGGTCTTCCTAAAACACCCGAGTGGTATAGGCGAGTTATTTGTAAAAAGCCGAGGGTAACATTTTTCCCCTCCCGCTCCCAAGGGGTATATCTGAGATATTTGTATAAAGCCGAGCATCACATTTCTCTTCTCGCCCTATGGAATAAGGTATAACTGCGAGATTATATTTAAAAAGCCGACGCTCGCTGAAACTAAGGCGAGGGGCGTCGAGGGGGGAACGGGATATAAAGAGTAGTAAGACGGTCGAGGCTAAGGTCGGCGGTACTTGCCCTTTAGTCTTATAAGGCCGAGGGTCGCCTCGATGGCCTCGGTCTTCCTAAAACACCCGAGTGGTATATGCGAGTTATTTGTAAAAAGCCGAGGGTAACATTATTCCCCTCCCGCTCCCAAGGGGTATATCTGAGATATTTGTATAAAGCCGAGCATCACATTTCTCTTCTCGCCCTATGGAATAAGGTATAACTGCGAGATTATATTTAAAAAGCCGACGCTCGCTGAAACTAAGGCGAGGGGCGTCGAGGGGGGAACGGGATATAAAGAGTAGTAAGACGGTCGAGGCTAAGGTCGGCGGTACTTGCCCTTTAGTCTTATAAGGCCGAGGGTCGCCTCGATGGCCTCGGTCTTCCTAAAACACCCGAGTGGTATATGCGAGTTATTTGTAAAAAGCCGAGGGTAACATTTTTCCCCTCCCGCTCCCAAGGGGTATATCTGAGATATTTGTATAAAGCTGAGCTTCACATTTCTCTTCTCGCCCTATGGAATAAGGTATAACTGCGATATATTATTTAAAAAGCCGACGCTCGCCGTATCTTAGGCGAGGGGCCTCGAGGGGGGAACGGGATATAAAGAGTAGTAAGACGGTCGAGGCTAAGGTCGGCGGTACTTGCCCTTTAGTCTTATAAGGCCGAGGGTCGCCTCGATGGCCTCGGTCTTCCTAAAACACCCGAGTGGTATATGCGAGTTATTTGTAAAAAGCCGAGGGTAACATTTTTTCCGTCCCGCTCCCAAGGGGTATATCTGAGATATTTGTATAAAGCCGAGCATCACATTTCTCTTCTCGCCCTATGGAATAAGGTATAACTGCGATATTTTATTTAAAAAGCCGACGCTCGCTGAAACTAAGGCGAGGGGCGTCGAGGGGGGAACGGGATATAAAGAGTAGTAAGACGGTCGAGGCTAAGGTCGGCGGTACTTGCCCTTTAGTCTTATAAGGCCGAGGGTCGCCTCGATGGCCTCAGTCTTCCTAAAACACCCGAGTGGTATAGGCGAGTTATTTGTAAAAAGCCGAGGGTAACATTTTTCCCCTCCCGCTCCCAAGGGGTATATCTGAGATATTTGTATAAAGCCGAGCATCACATTTCTCTTCTCGCCCTATGGAATAAGGTATAACTGCGATATTATATTTAAAAAGCCGACGCTCGCTGAAACTAAGGCGAGGGGCGTCGAGGGGGGAACGGGATATAAAGAGTAGTAAGACGGTCGAGGCTAAGGTCGGCGGTACTTGCCCTTTAGTCTTATAAGGCCGAGGGTCGCCTCGATGGCCTCGGTCTTCCTAAAACACCCGAGTGGTATATGCGAGTTATTTGTAAAAAGCCGAGGGTAACATTTTTCCCCTCCCGCTCCCAAGGGGTATATCTGAGATATTTGTATAAAGCCGAGCATCACATTTCTCTTCTCGCCCTATGGAATGAGGTATAACTGCGAGATTATATTTAAAAAGCCGACGCTCGCTGAAACTAAGGCGAGGGGCGTCGAGGGGGGAACGGGATATAAAGAGTAGTAAGACGGTCGAGGCTAAGGTCGGCGGTACTTGCCCTTTAGTCTTATAAGGCCGAGGGTCGCCTCGATGGCCTCGGTCTTCCTAAAACGCCCGAGTGGTATATGCGAGTTATTTGTAAAAAGCCGAGGGTAACATTTTTCCCCTCCCGCTCCCAAGGGGTATATCTGAGATATTTGTATAAAGCCGAGCTTCACATTTCTCTTCTCGCCCTATGGAATAAGGTATAACTGCGATATATTATTTAAAAAGCCGACGCTCGCCGTATCTTAGGCGAGGGGCGTCGAGGGGGGAACGGGATATAAAGAGTAGTAAGACGGTCGAGGCTAAGGTCGGCGGTACTTGCCCTTTAGTCTTATAAGGCCGAGGGTCGCCTCGATGGCCTCGGTCTTCCTAAAACGCCCGAGTGGTATATGCGAGTTATTTGTAAAAAGCCGAGGGTAACATTTTTCCCCTCCCGCTCCCAAGGGGTATATCTGAGATATTTGTATAAAGCCGAGCTTCACATTTCTCTTCTCGCCCTATGGAATAAGGTATAACTGCGATATTTTATTTAAAAAGCCGACGCTCGCCGCATCTTAGGCGAGGGGCGTCGAGGGGGGAACGGGATATAAAGAGTAGTAAGACGGTCGAGGCTAAGGTCGGCGGTACTTGCCCTTTAGTCTTATAAGGCCGAGGGTCGCCTCGATGGCCTCGGTCTTCCTAAAACACCCGAGTGGTATATGCGAGGTATTTGTAAAAAGCCGAGGGTAACATTTTTCCCCTCCCGCTCCCAAGGGGTATATCTGAGATATTTGTATAAAACCGAGCATCACATTTCTCTTCTCGCCCTATGGAATAAGGTATAACTGCGATATATTATTTAAAAAGCCGACGCTCGCCGCATCTTAGGCGAGGGCTGTCGAGGGGGGAACGGGATATAAAGAGTAGTAAGACGGTCGAGGCTAAGGTCGGCGGTACTTGCCCTTTAGTCTTATAAGGCCCAGGGTCGCCTCGATGGCCTCGGTCTTCCTAAAACACCCGAGTGGTATATGCGAGTTATTTGTAAAAAGCCGAGGGTAACATTTTTCCCCTCCCGCTCCCAAGGGGTATATCTGAGATATTTGTATAAAGCCGAGCTTCACATTTCTCTTCTCGCCCTATGAAATAAGGTATAACTGCGATATATTATTTAAAAAGCCGACGCTCGCCGTATCTTAGGCGAGGGGCGTCGAGGGGGGAACGGGATATAAAGAGTAGTAAGAAGGTCGAGGCTAAGGTCGGCGGTACTTGCCCTTTAGTCTTATAAGGCCGAGGGTCGCCTCGATGGCCTCGGTCTTCCTAAAACACCCGAGTGGTATATGCGAGTTATTTGTAAAAAGCCGAGGGTAACATTTTTCCCCTCCCGCTCCCAAGGGGTATATTTGAGATATTTGTATAAAGCCGAGCATCACATTTCTCTTCTCGCCCTATGGAATAAGGTATAACCGCGAGATTATATTTAAAAAGCCGACGCTCGCTGAAACTAAGGCGAGGGGCGTCGAGGGGGGAACGGGATATAAAGAGTAGTAAGACGGTCGAGGCTAAGGTCGGCGGTACTTGCCCTTTAGTCTTATAAGGCCGAGGGTCGCCTCGATGGCCTCGGTCTTCCTCTAACACCCGAGTGGTATATGCGAGTTATTTGTAAAAAGCCGAGGGTAACATTTTTCCCTTCCCGCTCCCAAGGGGTATATCTGAGATATTTGTATAAAGCCGAGCATCACATTTCTCTTCTCGCCCTATGGAATCAGGTATAACTGCGATATTTTATTTAAAAAGCCGACGCTCGCCGCATCTTAGGCGAGGGGCGTCGAGGGGGGAACGGGATATAAAGAGTAGTAAGACGGTCGAGGCTAAGGTCGGCGGTACTTGCCCTTTAGGCTTATAAGGCCGAGGGTCGCCTCGATGGCCTCGGTCTTCCTAAAACACCCGAGTGGTATATGCGAGGTATTTGTAAAAAGCCGAGGGTAACATTTTTCCCCTCCCGCTCCCAAGGGGTATATCTGAGATATTTGTATAAAGCCGAGCATCACATTTCTCTTCTCGCCCTATGAAATAAGGTATAACTGCGATATATTATTTAAAAAGCCGACGCTCGCCGCATCTTAGGCGAGGGCTGTCGAGGGGGGAACGGGATATAAAGAGTAGTAAGACGGTCGAGGCTAAGGTCGGCGGTACTTGCCCTTTAGTCTTATAAGGCCGAGGGTCGCCTCGATGGCCTCGGTCTTCCGCTAACACCCGAGTGGTATATGCGAGTTATTTGTAAAAAGCCGAGGGTAACATTTTTCCCCTCCCGCTCCCAAGGGGTATATCTGAGATATTTGTATAAAGCCGAGCATCACATTTCTCTTCTCGCCCTATGGAATAAGGTATAACTGCGAGATTATATTTAAAAAGCCGACGCTCGCCGTATCTTAGGCGAGGGGCGTCGAGGGGGGAACGGGATATAAAGAGTAGTAAGACGGTCGAGGCTAAGGTCGGCGGTACTTGCCCTTTAGTCTTATAAGGCCGAGGGTCGCCTCGATGGCCTCGGTCTTCCTAAAACACCCGAGTGGTATATGCGAGTTATTTGTAAAAAGCCGAGGGTAACATTTTTCCCCTCCCGCTCCCAAGGGGTATATCTGAGATATTTGTATAAAGCCGAGCATCACATTTCTCTTCTCGCCCTATGGAATAAGGTATAACTGCGAGATTATATTTAAAAAGCCGACGCTCGCTGAAACTAAGGCGAGGGGCGTCGAGGTGGGAACGGGATATAAATAGTAGTAAGACGGTCGAGGCTAAGGTCGGCGGTACTTGCCCTTTAGTCTTATAAGGCCGAGGGTCGCCTCGATGGCCTCGGTCTTCCGCTAACACCCGAGTGGTATATGCGAGTTATTTGTAAAAAGCCGAGGGTAACATTTTTCCCCTCCCGCTCCCAAGGGGTATATCTGAGATATTTGTATAAAGCCGAGCATCACATTTCTCTTCTCGCCCTATGGAATAAGGTATAACTGCGATATTTTATTTAAAAAGCCGACGCTCGCTGAACCTAAGGCGAGGGGCGTCGAGGGGGGAACGGGATATAAAGAGTAGTAAGACGGTCGAGGCTAAGGTCGGCGGTACTTGCCCTTTAGTCTTATAAGGCCGAGGGTCGCCTCGATGGCCTCTGTCTTCCTAAAACACCCGAGTGGTATATGCGAGTTATTTTTAAAAAGCCGAGGGTAACATTTTTTCCGTCCCGCTCCCAAGGGGTATATCTGAGATATTTGTATAAAGCCGAGCATCACATTTCTCTTCTCGCCCTATGGAATAAGGTATAACTGCGATATTTTATTTAAAAAGCCGACGCTCACCGCATCTTAGGCGAGGGGCGTCGAGGGGGGAACGGGATATAAAGAGTAGTAAGACGGTCGAGGCTAAGGTCGGCGGTACTTGCCCTTTAGTCTTATAAGGCCGAGGGTCGCCTCGATGGCCTCGGTCTTCCTAAAACACCCGAGTGGTATATGCGAGTTATTTGTAAAAAGCCGAGGGTAACATTTTTTCCGTCCCGCTCCCAAGGGGTATATCCGAGATATTTGTATAAAGCCGAGCATCACATTTCTCTTCTCGCCCTATGGAATAAGGTATAACTGCGATATTTTATTTAAAAAGCCGACGCTCGCCGCATCTTAGGCGAGGGGCGTCGAGGGGGGAACGGGATATAAAGAGTAGTAAGACGGTCGAGGCTAAGGTCGGCGGTACTTGCCCTTTAGTCTTATAAGGCCGAGGGTCGCCTCGATGGCCTCGGTCTTCCTAAAACACCCGAGTGGTATATGCGAGTTATTTGTAAAAAGCCGAGGGTAACATTTTTCCCCTCCCGCTCCCAAGGGGTATATCTGAGATATTTGTATAAAGCCGAGCATCACATTTCTCTTCTCGCCCTATGGAATAAGGTATAACTGCGAGATTATATTTAAAAAGCCGACGCTCGCTGAAACTAAGGCGAGGGGCGTCGAGGGGGGAACGGGATATAAAGAGTAGTAAGACGGTCGAGGCTAAGGTCGGCGGTACTTGCCCTTTAGTCTTATAAGGCCGAGGGTCGCCTCGATGGCCTCGGTCTTCCTAAAACACCCGAGTGGTATATGCGAGTTATTTGTAAAAAGCCGAGGGTAACATTATTCCCCTCCCGCACCCAAGGGGTATATCTGAGATATTTGTATAAAGCCGAGCATCACATTTCTCTTCTCGCCCTATGGAATAAGGTATAACCGCGATATTATATTTAAAAAGCCGACGCTCGCTGAAACTAAGTCGAGGGGCGTCGAGGGGGGAACGGGATATAAAGAGTAGTAAGACGGTCGAGGCTAAGGTCGGCGGTACTTGCCCTTTAGTCTTATAAGGCCGAGGGTCGCCTCGATGGCCTCGGTCTTCCTAAAACACCCGAGTGGTATATGCGAGTTATTTGTAAAAAGCCGAGGGTAACATTTTTCCCCTCCCGCTCCCAAGGGGTATATCTGAGATATTTGTATAAAGCCGAGCATCACATTTCTCTTCTCGCCCTATGGAATAAGGTATAACTGCGATATTTTATTTAAAAAGCCGACGCTCACCGCATCTTAGGCGAGAGGCGTCGAGGGGGGAACGGGATATAAAGAGTAGTAAGACGGTCGAGGCTAAGGTCGGCGGTACTTGCCCTTTAGTCTTATAAGGCCGAGGGTCGCCTCGATGGCCTCGGTCTTCCTAAAACACCCGAGTGGTATATGCGAGTTATTTGTAAAAAGCCGAGGGTAACATTTTTTCCGTCCCGCTCCCAAGGGGTATATCCGAGATATTTGTATAAAGCCGAGCATCACATTTCTCTTCTCGCCCTATGGAATAAGGTATAACTGCGATATTTTATTTAAAAAGCCGACGCTCGCCGCATCTTAGGCGAGGGGCGTCGAGGGGGGAACGGGATATAAAGAGTAGTAAGACGGTCGAGGCTAAGGTCGGCGGTACTTGCCCTTTAGTCTTATAAGGCCGAGGGTCGCCTCGATGGCCTCGGTCTTCCGCTAACACCCGAGTGGTATATGCGAGTTATTTGTAAAAAGCCGAGGGTAACATTTTTCCCCTCCCGCTCCCAAGGGGTATATCTGAGATATTTGTATAAAGCCGAGCATCACATTTCTCTTCTCGCCCTATGGAATAAGGTATAACTGCGATATTATATTTAAAAAGCCGACGCTCGCTGAAACTAAGGCAAGGGGCGTCGAGGGGGGAACGGGATATAAAGAGTAGTAAGACGGTCGAGGCTAAGGTCGGCGGTACTTGCCCTTTAGTCTTATAAGGCCGAGGGTCGCCTCGATGGCCTCGGTCTTCCTAAAACACCCGAGTGGTATAGGCGAGTTATTTGTAAAAAGCCGAGGGTAACCTTATTCCCCTCCCGCACCCAAGGGGTATATCTGAGATATTTGTATAAAGCCGAGCATCACATTTCTCTTCTCGCCCTATGGAATAAGGTATAACTGCGATATTATATTTAAAAAGCCGACGCTCGCTGAAACTAAGGCGAGGGGCGTCGAGGGGGGAACGGGATATAAAGAGTAGTAAGACGGTCGAGGCTAAGGTCGGCGGTACTTGCCCTTTAGTCTTATAAGGCCGAGGGTCGCCTCGATGGCCTCGGTCTTCCTAAAACACCCGAGTGGTATATGCGAGTTATTTGTAAAAAGCCGAGGGTAACATTTTTCCCCTCCCGCTCCCAAGGGGTATATCTGAGATATTTGTATAAAGCCGAGCATCACATTTCTCTTCTCGCCCTATGGAATAAGGTATAACTGCGAGATTATATTTAAAAAGCCGACGCTCGCTGAAACTAAGGCGAGGGGCGTCGAGGGGGGAACGGGATATAAAGAGTAGTAAGACGGTCGAGGCTAAGGTCGGCGGTACTTGCCCTTTATTCTTATAAGGCCGAGGGTCGCCTCGATGGCCTCGGACTTCCTAAAACACCCGAGTGGTATATGCGAGTTATTTGTAAAAAGCCGAGGGTAACATTTTTCCTCTCCCGCTCCCAAGGGGTATATCTTTAATATTTGTATAAAGCTGAGCTTCACATTTCTTTTCTCGCACTATGGAATAAGGTATAACTGCGATATATTATTTAAAAAGCCGACGCTCGCCGTATCTTAGGCGAGGGGCCTCGAGGGGGGAACGGGATATAAAGAGTAGTAAGACGGTCGAGGCTAAGGTCGGCGGTACTTGCCCTTTAGTCTTATAAGGCCGAGGGTCGCCTCGATGGCCTCGGTCTTCCTAAAACACCCGAGTGGTATATGCGAGTTATTTGTAAAAAGCCGAGGGTAACATTTTTTCCCTCCCGCTCCCAAGGGGTATATCTGAGATATTTGTATAAAGCCGAGCATCACATTTCTCTTCTCGCCCTATGGAATAAGGTATAACTGCGATATTTTATTTAAAAAGCCGACGCTCGCTGAAACTAAGGCGAGGGGCGTCGAGGGGGGAACGGGATATAAAGAGTAGTAAGACGGTCGAGGCTAAGGTCGGCGGTACTTGCCCTTTAGTCTTATAAGGCCGAGGGTCGCCTCGATGGCCTCAGTCTTCCTAAAACACCCGAGTGGTATAGGCGAGTTATTTGTAAAAAGCCGAGGGTAACATTTTTCCCCTCCCGCTCCCAAGGGGTATATCTGAGATATTTGTATAAAGCCGAGCATCACATTTCTCTTCTCGCCCTATGGAATAAGGTATAACTGCGATATTATATTTAAAAAGCCGACGCTCGCTGAAACTAAGGCGAGGGGCGTCGAGGGGGGAACGGGATATAAAGAGTAGTAAGACGGTCGAGGCTAAGGTCGGCGGTACTTGCCCTTTAGTCTTATAAGGCCGAGGGTCGCCTCGATGGCCTCGGTCTTCCTAAAACACCCGAGTGGTATATGCGAGTTATTTGTAAAAAGCCGAGGGTAACATTTTTCCCCTCCCGCTCCCAAGGGGTATATCTGAGATATTTGTATAAAGCCGAGCATCACATTTCTCTTCTCGCCCTATGGAATAAGGTATAACTGCGAGATTATATTTAAAAAGCCGACGCTCGCTGAAACTAAGGCGAGGGGCGTCGAGGGGGGAACGGGATATAAAGAGTAGTAAGACGGTCGAGGCTAAGGTCGGCGGTACTTGCCCTTTAGTCTTATAAGGCCGAGGGTCGCCTCGATGGCCTCGGTCTTCCTAAAACCCCCGAGTGGTATATGCGAGTTATTTGTAAAAAGCCGAGGGTAACATTTTTCCCCTCCCGCTCCCAAGGGGTATATCTGAGATATTTGTATAAAGCCGAGCTTCACATTTCTCTTCTCGCCCTATGGAATAAGGTATAACTGCGATATATTATTTAAAAAGCCGACGCTCGCCGTATCTTAGGCGAGGGGCGTCGAGGGGGGAACGGGATATAAAGAGTAGTAAGACGGTCGAGGCTAAGGTCGGCGGTACTTGCCCTTTAGTCTTATAAGGCCGAGGGTCGCCTCGATGGCCTCGGTCTTCCTAAAACACCCGAGTGGTATATGCGAGTTATTTGTAAAAAGCCGAGGGTAACATTTTTTCCGTCCCACTCCCAAGGGGTATATCCGAGATATTTGTATAAAGCCGAGCATCACATTTCTCTTCTCGCCCTATGGAATAAGGTATAACTGCGATATTTTATTTAAAAAGCCGACGCTCGCCGCATCTTAGGCGAGGGGCGTCGAGGGGGGAACGGGATATAAAGAGTAGTAAGACGGTCGAGGCTAAGGTCGGCGGTACTTGCCCTTTAGTCTTATAAGGCCGAGGGTCGCCTCGATGGCCTCGGTCTTCCTAAAACACCCGAGTGGTATATGCGAGGTATTTGTAAAAAGCCGAGGGTAACATTTTTCCCCTCCCGCTCCCAAGGGGTATATCTGAGATATTTGTATAAAGCCGAGCATCACATTTCTCTTCTCGCCCTATGGAATAAGGTATAACTGCGATATATTATTTAAAAAGCCGACGCTCGCCGCATCTTAGGCGAGGGCTGTCGAGGGGGGAACGGGATATAAAGAGTAGTAAGACGGTCGAGGCTAAGGTCGGCGGTACTTGCCCTTTAGTCTTATAAGGCCGAGGGTCGCCTCGATGGCCTCGGTCTTCCTAAAACACCCGAGTGGTATATGCGAGTTATTTGTAAAAAGCCGAGGGTAACATTTTTCCCCTCCCGCTCCCAAGGGGTATATCTGAGATATTTGTATAAAGCCGAGCTTCACATTTCTCTTCTCGCCCTATGAAATAAGGTATAACTGCGATATATTATTTAAAAAGCCGACGCTCGCCGTATCTTAGGCGAGGGGCGTCGAGGGGGGAACGGGATATAAAGAGTAGTAAGACGGTCGAGGCTAAGGTCGGCGGTACTTGCCCTTTAGTCTTATAAGGCCGAGGGTCGCCTCGATGGCCTCGGTCTTCCTAAAACACCCGAGTGGTATATGCGAGTTATTTGTAAAAAGCCGAGGGTAACATTTTTCCCCTCCCGCTCCCAAGGGGTATATCTGAGATATTTGTATAAAGCCGAGCATCACATTTCTCTTCTCGCCCTATGGAATAAGGTATAACTGCGATATTTTATTTAAAAAGCCGACGCTCGCTGAAACTAAGGCGAGGGGCGTCGAGGGGGGAACGGGATATAAAGAGTAGTAAGACGGTCGAGGCTAAGGTCGGCGGTACTTGCCCTTTAGTCTTATAAGGCCGAGGGTCGCCTCGATGGCCTCGGTCTTCCTAAAACACCCGAGTGGTATATGCGAGTTATTTGTAAAAAGCCGAGGGTAACATTTTTCCCCTCCCGCTCCCAAGGGGTATATCTGAGATATTTGTATAAAGCCGAGCATCACATTTCTCTTCTCGCCCTATGGAATAAGGTATAACTGCGATATTTTATTTAAAAAGCCGACGCTCACCGCATCTTAGGCGAGGGGCGTCGAGGGGGGAACGGGATATAAAGAGTAGTAAGACGGTCGAGGCTAAGGTCGGCGGTACTTGCCCTTTAGTCTTATAAGGCCGAGGGTCGCCTCGATGGCCTCGGTCTTCCTAAAACACCCGAGTGGTATATGCGAGGTATTTGTAAAAAGCCGAGGGTAACATTTTTCCCCTCCCGCTCCCAAGGGGTATATCTGAGATATTTGTATAAAGCCGAGCATCACATTTCTCTTCTCGCCCTATGGAATAAGGTATAACTGCGATATTTTATTTAAAAAGCCGACGCTCGCTGAAACTAAGGCGAGGGGCGTCGAGGGGGGAACGGGATATAAAGAGTAGTAAGACGGTCGAGGCTAAGGTCGGCGGTACTTGCCCTTTAGTCTTATAAGGCCGAGGGTCGCCTCGATGGCCTCAGTCTTCCTAAAACACCCGAGTGGTATAGGCGAGTTATTTGTAAAAACCCGAGGGTAACATTTTTCCCCTCCCGCTCCCAAGGGGTATATCTGAGATATTTGTATAAAGCCGAGCATCACATTTCTCTTCTCGCCCTATGAAATAAGGTATAACTGCGATATATTATTTAAAAAGCCGACGCTCGCCGCATCTTAGGCGAGGGCTGTCGAGGGGGGAACGGGATATAAAGAGTAGTAAGACGGTCGAGGCTAAGGTCGGCGGTACTTGCCCTTTAGTCTTATAAGGCCGAGGGTCGCCTCGATGGCCTCGGTCTTCCTAAAACACCCGAGTGGTATATGCGAGTTATTTGTAAAAAGCCGAGGGTAACATTTTTCCCCTCCCGCTCCCAAGGGGTATATCTGAGATATTTGTATAAAGCCGAGCATCACATTTCTCTTCTCGCCCTATGGAATAAGGTATAACTGCGAGATTATATTTAAAAAGCCGACGCTCGCCGTATCTTAGGCGAGGGGCGTCGAGGGGGGAACGGGATATAAAGAGTAGTAAGACGGTCGAGGCTAAGGTCGGCGGTACTTGCCCTTTAGTCTTATAAGGCCGAGGGTCGCCTCGATGGCCTCGGTCTTCCTAAAACACCCGAGTGGTATATGCGAGTTATTTGTAAAAAGCCGAGGGTAACATTTTTCCCCTCCCGCTCCCAAGGGGTATATCTGAGATATTTGTATAAAGCCGAGCATCACATTTCTCTTCTCGCCCTATGGAATAAGGTATAACTGCGAGATTATATTTAAAAAGCCGACGCTCGCTGAAACTAAGGCGAGGGGCGTCGAGGTGGGAACGGGATATAAAGAGTAGTAAGACGGTCGAGGCTAAGGTCGGCGGTACTTGCCCTTTAGTCTTATAAGGCCGAGGGTCGCCTCGATGGCCTCGGTCTTCCGCTAACACCCGAGTGGTATATGCGAGTTATTTGTAAAAAGCCGAGGGTAACATTTTTCCCCTCCCGCTCCCAAGGGGTATATCTGAGATATTTGTATAAAGCCGAGCATCACATTTCTCTTCTCGCCCTATGGAATAAGGTATAACTGCGATATTTTATTTAAAAAGCCGACGCTCGCTGAAACTAAGGCGAGGGGCGTCGAGGGGGGAACGGGATATAAAGAGTAGTAAGACGGTCGAGGCTAAGGTCGGCGGTACTTGCCCTTTAGTCTTATAAGGCCGAGGGTCGCCTCGATGGCCTCGGTCTTCCTAAAACACCCGAGTGGTATATGCGAGTTATTTGTAAAAAGCCGAGGGTAACATTTTTCCCCTCCCGCTCCCAAGGGGTATATCTGAGATATTTGTATAAAGCCGAGCATCACATTTCTCTTCTCGCCCTATGGAATAAGGTATAACTGCGATATTTTATTTAAAAAGCCGACGCTCACCGCATCTTAGGCGAGGGGCGTCGAGGGGGGAACGGGATATAAAGAGTAGTAAGACGGTCGAGGCTAAGGTCGGCGGTACTTGCCCTTTAGTCTTATAAGGCCGAGGGTCGCCTCGATGGCCTCGGTCTTCCGCTAACACCCGAGTGGTATATGCGAGTTATTTGTAAAAAGCCGAGGGTAACATTTTTTCCGTCCCGCTCCCAAGGGGTATATCCGAGATATTTGTATAAAGCCGAGCATCACATTTCTCTTCTCGCCCTATGGAATAAGGTATAACTGCGATATTTTATTTAAAAAGCCGACGCTCGCCGCATCTTAGGCGAGGGGCGTCGAGGGGGGAACGGGATATAAAGAGTAGTAAGACGGTCGAGGCTAAGGTCGGCGGTACTTGCCCTTTAGTCTTATAAGGCCGAGGGTCGCCTCGATGGCCTCGGTCTTCCTAAAACACCCGAGTGGTATATGCGAGTTATTTGTAAAAAGCCGAGGGTAACATTTTTCCCCTCCCGCTCCCAAGGGGTATATCTGAGATATTTGTATAAAGCCGAGCATCACATTTCTCTTCTCGCCCTATGGAATAAGGTATAACTGCGAGATTATATTTAAAAAGCCGACGCTCGCTGAAACTAAGGCGAGGGGCGTCGAGGGGGGAACGGGATATAAAGAGTAGTAAGACGGTCGAGGCTAAGGTCGGCGGTACTTGCCCTTTAGTCTTATAAGGCCGAGGGTCGCCTCGATGGCCTCGGTCTTCCTAAAACACCCGAGTGGTATAGGCGAGTTATTTGTAAAAAGCCGAGGGTAACATTATTCCCCTCCCGCACCCAAGGGGTATATCTGAGATATTTGTATAAAGCCGAGCATCACATTTCTCTTCTCGCCCTATGGAATAAGGTATAACTGCGATATTATATTTAAAAAGCCGACGCTCGCTGAAACTAAGGCGAGGGGCGTCGAGGGGGGGAACGGGATATAAAGAGTAGTAAGATGGTCGAGGCTAAGGTCGGCGGTACTTGCCCTTTAGTCTTATAAGGCCGAGGGTCGCCTCGATGGCCTCGGTCTTCCTAAAACACCCGAGTGGTATATGCGAGTTATTTGTAAAAAGCCGAGGGTAACATTTTTCCCCTCCCGCTCCCAAGGGGTATATCTGAGATATTTGTATAAAGCCGAGCATCACATTTCTCTTCTCGCCCTATGGAATAAGGTATAACTGCGAGATTATATTTAAAAAGCCGACGCTCGCTGTAACTAAGGCGAGGGGCGTCGAGGGGGGAACGGGATATAAAGAGTAGTAAGACGGTCGAGGCTAAGGTCGGCGGTACTTGCCCTTTAGTCTTATAAGGCCGAGGGTCGCCTCGATGGCCTCGGTCTTCCTAAAACACCCGAGTGGTATATGCGAGTTATTTGTAAAAAGCCGAGGGTAACATTTTTCCCCTCCCGCTCCCAAGGGGTATATCTGAGATATTTGTATAAAGCTGAGCTTCACATTTCTCTTCTCGCCCTATGGAATAAGGTATAACTGCGATATATTATTTAAAAAGCCGACGCTCGCCGTATCTTAGGCGAGGGGCGTCGAGGGGGGAACGGGATATAAAGAGTAGTAAGACGGTCGAGGCTAAGGTCGGCGGTACTTGCCCTTTAGTCTTATAAGGCCGAGGGTCGCCTCGATGGCCTCAGTCTTCCTAAAACACCCGAGTGGTATATGCGAGTTATTTGTAAAAAGCCGAGGGTAACATTTTTTCCGTCCCGCTCCCAAGGGGTATATCCGAGAAATTTTTATAAAGCCGAGCATCACATTTCTCTTCTCGCCCTATGGAATAAGGTATAACTGCGATATTTTATTTAAAAAGCCGACGCTCGCCGCATCTTAGGCGAGGGGCGTCGAGGGGGGAACGGGATATAAAGAGTAGTAAGACGGTCGAGGCTAAGGTCGGCGGTACTTGCCCTTTAGTCTTATAAGGCCGAGGGTCGCCTCGATGGCCTCGGTCTTCCTAAAACACCCGAGTGGTATATGCGAGTTATTTGTAAAAAGCCGAGGGTAACATTTTTCCCCTCCCGCTCCCAAGGGGTATATCTGAGATATTTGTATAAAGCCGAGCATCACATTTCTCTTCTCGCCCTATGGAATAAGGTATAACTGCGATATATTATTTAAAAAGCCGACGCTCGCCGCATCTTAGGCGAGGGCTGTCGAGGGGGGAACGGGATATAAAGAGTAGTAAGACGGTCGAGGCTAAGGTCGGCGGTACTTGCCCTTTAGTCTTATAAGGCCGAGGGTCGCCTCGATGGCCTCGGTCTTCCTAAAACACCCGAGTGGTATATGCGAGTTATTTGAAAAAAGCCGAGGGTAACATTTTTCCCCTCCCGCTCCCAAGGGGTATATCTGAGATATTTGTATAAAGCCGAGCTTCACATTTCTCTTCTCGCCCTATGAAATAAGGTATAACTGCGATATATTATTTAAAAAGCCGACGCTCGCCGTATCTTAGGCGAGGGGCGTCGAGGGGGGAACGGGATATAAAGAGTAGTAAGACGGTCGAGGCTAAGGTCGGCGGTACTTGCCCTTTAGTCTTATAAGGCCGAGGGTCGCCTCGATGGCCTCGGTCTTCCTAAAACACCCGAGTGGTATATGCGAGTTATTTGTAAAAAGCCGAGGGTAACATTTTTCCCCTCCCGCTCCCAAGGGGTATATTTGAGATATTTGTATAAAGCCGAGCATCACATTTCTCTTCTCGCCCTATGGAATAAGGTATAACTGCGAGATTATATTTAAAAAGCCGACGCTCGCTGAAACTAAGGCGAGGGGCGTCGAGGGGGGAACGGGATATAAAGAGTAGTAAGACGGTCGAGGCTAAGGTCGGCGGTACTTGCCCTTTAGTCTTATAAGGCCGAGGGTCGCCTCGATGGCCTCGGTCTTCCTCTAACACCCGAGCCGTATATGCGAGTTATTTGTAAAAAGCCGAGGGTAACATTTTTCCCCTCCCGCTCCCAAGGGGTATATCTGAGATATTTGTATAAAGCCGAGCATCACATTTCTCTTCTCGCCCTATGGAATAAGGTATAACCTCGATATTTTATTTAAAAAGCCGACGCTCGCCGCATCTTAGGCGAGGGGCGTCGAGGGGGGAACGGGATATAAAGAGTAGTAAGACGGTCGAGGCTAAGGTCGGCGGTACTTGCCCTTTAGGCTTATAAGGCCGAGGGTCGCCTCGATGGCCTCGGTCTTCCTAAAACACCCGAGTGGTATATGCGAGGTATTTGTAAAAAGCCGAGGGTAACATTTTTCCCCTCCCGCTCCCAAGGGGTATATCTGAGATATTTGTATAAAGCCGAGCATCACATTTCTCTTCTCGCCCTATGGAATAAGGTATAACTGCGATATATTATTTAAAAAGCCGACGCTCGCCGAATCTTAGGCGAGGGCTGTCGAGGGGGGAACGGGATATAAAGAGTAGTAAGACGGTCGAGGCTAAGGTCGGCGGTACTTGCCCTTTAGTCTTATAAGGCCGAGGGTCGCCTCGATGGCCTCGGTCTTCCTAAAACACCCGAGTGGTATATGCGAGTTATTTGTAAAAAGCCGAGGGTAACATTTTTCCCCTCCCGCTCCCAAGGGGTATATCTGAGATATTTGTATAAAGCCGAGCATCACATTTCTCTTCTCGCCCTATGGAATAAGGTATAACTGCGAGATTATATTTAAAAAGCCGACGCTCGCTGAAACTAAGGCGAGGGGCGTCGAGGGGGGAACGGGATATAAAGAGTAGTAAGACGGTCGAGGCTAAGGTCGGCGGTACTTTCCCTTTAGTCTTATAAGGCCGAGGGTCCCCTCGATGGCCTCGGTCTTCCGCTAACACCCGAGTGGTATATGCGAGTTATTTGTAAAAAGCCGAGGGTAACATTTTTCCCCTCCCGCTCCCAAGGGGTATATCTGAGATATTTGTATAAAGCCGAGCATCACATTTCTCTTCTCGCCCTATGGAATAAGGTATAACTGCGATATTTTATTTAAAAAGCCGACGCTCGCTGAAACTAAGGCGAGGGGCGTCGAGGGGGGAACGGGATATAAAGAGTAGTAAGACGGTCGAGGCTAAGGTCGGCGGTACTTGCCCTTTAGTCTTATAAGGCCGAGGGTCGCCTCGATGGCCTCGGTCTTCCTAAAACACCCGAGTGGTATATGCGAGTTATTTGTAAAAAGCCGAGGGTAACATTTTTCCCCTCCCGCTCCCAAGGGGTATATCTGAGATATTTGTATAAAGCCGAGCATCACATTTCTCTTCTCGCCCTATGGAATAAGGCATAACTGCGATATATTATTTAAAAAGCCGACGCTCACCGCATCTTAGGCGAGGGGCGTCGAGGGGGGAACGGGATATAAAGAGTAGTAAGACGGTCGAGGCTAAGGTCGGCGGTACTTGCCCTTTAGTCTTATAAGGCCGAGGGTCGCCTCGATGGCCTCGGTCTTCCTAAAACACCCGAGTGGTATATGCGAGTTATTTGTAAAAAGCCGAGGGTAACATTTTTTCCGTCCCGCTCCCAAGGGGTATATCCGAGATATTTGTATAAAGCCGAGCATCACATTTCTCTTCTCGCCCTATGGAATAAGGTATAACTGCGATATTTTATTTAAAAAGCCGACGCTCGCCGCATCTTAGGCGAGGGGCGTCGAGGGGGGAACGGGATATAAAGAGTAGTAAGACGGTCGAGGCTAAGGTCGGCGGTACTTGCCCTTTAGTCTTATAAGGCCGAGGGTCGCCTCGATGGCCTCGGTCTTCCTAAAACACCCGAGTGGTATATGCGAGTTATTTGTAAAAAGCCGAGGGTAACATTTTTCCCCTCCCGCTCCCAAGGGGTATATCTGAGATATTTGTATAAAGCCGAGCATTACATTTCTCTTCTCGCCCTATGGAATAAGGTATAACTGCGAGATTATATTTAAAAAGCCGACGCTCGCTGAAACTAAGGCGAGGGGCGTCGAGGGGGGAACGGGATATAAAGAGTAGTAAGACGGTCGAGGCTAAGGTCGGCGGTACTTGCCCTTTAGTCTTATAAGGCCGAGGGTTGCCTCGATGGCCTCGGTCTTCCTAAAACACCCGAGTGGTATAGGCGAGTTATTTGTAAAAAGCCGAGGGTAACATTATTCCCCTCCCGCACCCAAGGGGTATATCTGAGATATTTGTATAAAGCCGAGCATCACATTTCTCTTCTCGCCCTATGGAATAAGGTATAACTGCGATATTATATTTAAAAAGCCGACGCTCGCTGAAACTAAGGCGAGGGGCGTCGAGGGGGGAACGGGATATAAAGAGTAGTAAGACGGTCGAGGCTAAGGTCGGCGGTACTTGCCCTTTAGTCTTATAAGGCCGAGGGTCGCCTCGATGGCCTCGGTCTTCCTAAAACACCCGAGTGGTATATGCGAGTTATTTGTAAAAAGCCGAGGGTAACATTTTTCCCCTCCCGCTCCCAAGGGGTATATCTGAGATATTTGTATAAAGCCGAGCATCACATTTCTCTTCTCGCCCTATGGAATAAGGTATAACTGCGAGATTATATTTAAAAAGCCGACGCTCGCTGAAACTAAGGCGAGGGGCGTCGAGGGGGGAACGGGATATAAAGAGTAGTAAGACGGTCGAGGCTAAGGTCGGCGGTACTTGCCCTTTAGTCTTATAAGGCCGAGGGTCGCCTCGATGGCCTCGGTCTTCCTAAAACACCCGAGTGGTATATGCGAGTTATTTGTAAAAAGCCGAGGGTAACATTTTTCCCCTCCCGCTCCCAAGGGGTATATCTGAGATATTTGTATAAAGCTGAGCTTCACATTTCTCTTCTCGCCCTATGGAATAAGGTATAACTGCGATATATTATTTAAAAAGCCGACGCTCGCCGTATCTTAGGCGAGGGGCGTCGAGGGGGGAACGGGATTTAAAGAGTAGTAAGACGGTCGAGGCTAAGGTCGGCGGTACTTGCCCTTTAGTCTTATAAGGCCGAGGGTCGCCTCGATGGCCTCGGTCTTCCTAAAACACCCGAGTGGTATATGCGAGTTATTTGTAAAAAGCCGAGGGTAACATTTTTTCCGTCCCGCTCCCAAGGGGTATATCCGAGATATTTGTATAAAGCCGAGCATCACATTTCTCTTCTCGCCCTATGGAATAAGGTATAACTGCGATATTTTATTTAAAAAGCCGACGCTCGCCGCATCTTAGGCGAGGGGCGTCGAGGGGGGAACGGGATATAAAGAGTAGTAAGACGGTCGAGGCTAAGGTCGGCGGTACTTGCCCTTTAGTCTTATAAGGCCGAGGGTCGCCTCGATGGCCTCGGTCTTCCTAAAACACCCGAGTGGTATATGCGAGTTATTTGTAAAAAGCCGAGGGTAACATTTTTCCCCTCCCGCTCATAAGGGGTATATCTGAGATATTTGTATAAAGCAGAGCATCACATTTCTCTTCTCGCCCTATGGAATAAGGTATAACTGCGAGATTATATTTAAAAAGCCGACGCTCGCTGAAACTAATGCGAGGGGCGTCGAGGGGGGAACGGGATATAAAGAGTAGTAAGACGGTCGAGGCTAAGGTCGGCGGTACTTGCCCTTTAGTCTTATAAGGCCGAGGGTCGCCTCGATGGCCTCGGTCTTCCTAAAACACCCGAGTGGTATATGCGAGTTATTTGTAAAAAGCCGAGGGTAACATTTTTCCCCTCCCGCTCCCAAGGGGTATATCTGAGATATTTGTATAAAGCCGAGCTTCACATTTCTCTTCTCGCCCTATGGAATAAGGTATAACTGCGATATTATATTTAAAAAGCCGACGCTCGCTGAAACTAAGGCGAGGGGCGTCGAGGGGGGAACGGGATATAAAGAGTAGTAAGACGGTCGAGGCTAAGGTCGGCGGTACTTGCCCTTTAGTCTTATAAGGCCGAGGGTCGCCTCGATGGCCTCGGTCTTCCTAAAACACCCGAGTGGTATATGCGAGGTATTTGTAAAAAGCCGAGGGTAACATTTTTCCCCTCCCGCTCCCAAGGGGTATATCTGAGATATTTGTATAAAGCCGAGCATCACATTTCTCTTCTCGCCCTATGGAATAAGGTATAACTGCGATATATTATTTAAAAAGCCGACGCTCGCCGTATCTTAGGCGAGGGGCGTCGAGGGGGGAACGGGATATAAAGAGTAGTAAGACGGTCGAGGCTAAGGTCGGCGGTACTTGCCCTTTAGTCTTATAAGGCCGAGGGTCGCCTCGATGGCCTCGGTCTTCCTAAAACACCCGAGTGGTATATGCGAGTTATTTGTAAAAAGCCGAGGGTAACATTTTTCCCCTCCCGCTCCCAAGGGGTATATCTGAGATATTTGTATAAAGCCGAGCATCACATTTCTCTTCTCGCCCTATGGAATAAGGTATAACTGCGATATTATATTTAAAATGCCGACGCTCGCTGAAACTAAGGCGAGGGGCGTCGAGGGGGGAACGGGATATAAAGAGTAGTAAGACGGTCGAGGCTAAGGTCGGCGGTACTTGCCCTTTAGTCTTATAAGGCCGAGGGTCGCCTCGATGGCCTCGGTCTTCCTAAAACACCCGAGTGGTATATGCGAGTTATTTGTAAAAAGCCGAGGGTAACATTTTTCCCCTCCCGCTCCCAAGGGGTATATCTGAGATATTTGTATAAAGCCGAGCATCACATTTCTCTTCTCGCCCTATGGAATAAGGTATAACTGCGATATTTTATTTAAAAAGCCGACGCTCACCGCATCTTAGGCGAGGGGCGTCGAGGGGGGAACGGGATATAAAGAGTAGTAAGACGGTCGAGGCTAAGGTCGGCGGTACTTGCCCTTTAGTCTTATAAGGCCGAGGGTCGCCTCGATGGCCTCGGTCTTCCTAAAACACCCGAGTGGTATATGCGAGTTATTTGTAAAAAGCCGAGGGTAACATTTTTTCCCTCCCGCTCCCAAGGGGTATATCTGAGATATTTGTATAAAGCCGAGCATCACATTTCTCTTCTCGCCCTATGGAATAAGGTATAACTGCGATATTATATTTAAAAATCCGACGCTCGCCGCATCTTAGGCGAGGGGTGTCGAGGGGGGAACGTGATATAAAGAGTAGTAAGACGGTCGAGGCTAAGGTCGGCGGTACTTGCCCTTTAGTCTTATAAGGCCGAGGGTCGCCTCGATGGCCTCGGTCTTCCTAAAACACCCGAGTGGTATATGCGAGTTATTTGTAAAAAGCCGAGGGTAACATTTTTCCCCTCCCGCTCCCAAGGGGTATATCTGAGATATTTGTATAAAGCCGAGCTTCACATTTCTCTTCTCGCCCTATGGAATAAGGTATAACTGCGAGATTATATTTAAAAAGCCGACGCTCGCCGTATCTTAGGCGAGGGGCGTCGAGGGGGGAACGGGATATAAAGAGTAGTAAGACGGTCGAGGCTAAGGTCGGCGGTACTTGCCCTTTAGTCTTATAAGGCCGAGGGTCGCCTCGATGGCCTAGGTCTTCCTAAAACACCCGAGTGGTATATGCGAGGTATTTGTAAAAAGCCGAGGGTAACATTTTTCCCCTCCCGCTCCCAAGGGGTATATCTGAGATATTTGTATAAAGCCGAGCATCACATTTCTCTTCTCGCCCTATGGAATAAGGTATAACTGCGATATTTTATTTAAAAAGCCGACGCTCGCTGAAACTAAGGCGAGGGGCGTCGAGGGGGGAACGGGATATAAAGAGTAGTAAGACGGTCGAGGCTAAGGTCGGCGGTACTTGCCCTTTAGTCTTATAAGGCCGAGGGTCGCCTCGATGGCCTCAGTCTTCCTAAAACACCCGAGTGGTATAGGCGAGTTATTTGTAAAAAGCCGAGGGTAACATTTTTCCCCTCCCGCTCCCAAGGGGTATATCTGAGATATTTGTATAAAGCCGAGCATCACATTTCTCTTCTCGCCCTATGGAATAAGGTATAACTGCGATATTATATTTAAAAAGCCGACGCTCGCTGAAACTAAGGCGAGGGGCGTCGAGGGGGGAACGGGATATAAAGAGTAGTAAGACGGTCGAGGCTAAGGTCGGCGGTACTTGCCCTTTAGTCTTATAAGGCCGAGGGTCGCCTCGATGGCCTCGGTCTTCCTAAAACACCCGAGTGGTATATGCGAGTTATTTGTAAAAAGCCGAGGGTAACATTTTTCCCCTCCCGCTCCCAAGGGGTATATCTGAGATATTTGTATAAAGCCGAGCATCACATTTCTCTTCTCGCCCTATGGAATAAGGTATAACTGCGAGATTATATTTAAAAAGCCGACGCTCGCTGAAACTAAGGCGAGGGGCGTCGAGGGGCGAACGGGATATAAAGAGTAGTAAGACGGTCGAAGCTAAGGTCGGCGGTACTTGCCCTTTAGTCTTATAAGGCCGAGGGTCGCCTCGATGGCCTCGGTCTTCCTAAAACACCCGAGTGGTATATGCGAGTTATTTGTAAAAAGCCGAGGGTAACATTTTTCCCCTCCCGCTCCCAAGGGGTATATCTGAGATATTTGTATAAAGCCGAGCTTCACATTTCTCTTCTCGCCCTATGGAATAAGGTATAACTGCGAGATTATATTTAAAAAGCCGACGCTCGCCGTATCTTAGGCGAGGGGCGTCGAGGGGGGAACGGGATATAAAGAGTAGTAAGACGGTCGAGGCTAAGGTCGGCGGTACTTGCCCTTTAGTCTTATAAGGCCGAGGGTCGCCTCGATCGCCTCGGTCTTCCTAAAACACCCGAGTGGTATATGCGAGTTATTTGTAAAAAGCCGAGGGTAACATTTTTTCCGTCCCGCTCCCAAGGGGTATATCCGAGATATTTGTATAAAGCCGAGCATCACATTTCTCTTCTCGCCCTATGGAATAAGGTATAACTGCGATATTTTATTTAAAAAGCCGACGCTCGCCGCATCTTAGGCGAGGGGCGTCGAGGGGGGAACGGGATATAAAGAGTAGTAAGACGGTCGAGGCTAAGGTCGGCGGTACTTGCCATTTAGTCTTATAAGGCCGAGGGTCGCCTCGATGGCCTCAGGCTTCCTAAAACACCCGAGTGGTATATGCGAGTTATTTGTAAAAAGCCGAGGGTAACATTTTTCCCCTCCCGCTCCCAAGGGGTATATCTGAGATATTTGTATAAAGCCGAGCATCACATTTCTCTTCTCGCCCTATGGAATAAGGTATAACTGCGATATATTATTTAAAAAGCCGACGCTCGCCGTATCTTAGGCGAGGGGCGTCGAGGGGGGAACGGGATATAAAGAGTAGTAAGACGGTCGAGGCTAAGGTCGGCGGTACTTGCCCTTTAGTCTTATAAGGCCGAGGGTCGCCTCGATGGCCTCGGTCTTCCTAAAACACCCGAGTGGTATATGCGAGTTATTTGTAAAAAGCCGAGGGTAACATTTTTCCCCTCCCGCTCCCAAGGGGTATATCTGAGATATTTGTATAAAGCCGAGCATCACATTTCTCTTCTCGCCCTATGGAATAAGGTATAACTGCGAGATTATATTTAAAAAGCCGACGCTCGCTGAAACTAAGGCGAGGGGCGTCGAGGGGGGAACGGGATATAAAGAGTAGTAAGACGGTCGAGGCTAAGGTCGGCGGTACTTGCCCTTTAGTCTTATAAGGCCGAGGGTCGCCTTGATGGCCTCGGTCTTCCTCTAACACCCGAGTGGTATATGCGAGTTATTTGTAAAAAGCCGAGGGTAACATTTTTCCCCTCCCGCTCCCAAGGGGTATATCTGAGATATTTGTATAAAGCTGAGCTTCACATTTCTCTTCTCGCCCTATGGAATAAGGTATAACTGCGATATATTATTTAAAAAGCCGACGCTCGCCGTATCTTAGGCGAGGGGCGTCGAGGGGGGAACGGGATATAAAGAGTAGTAAGACGGTCGAGGCTAAGGTCGGCGGTACTTGCCCTTTAGTCTTATAAGGCCGAGGGTCGCCTCGATGGCCTCGGTCTTCCTAAAACACCCGAGTGGTATATGCGAGTTATTTGTAAAAAGCCGAGGGTAACATTTTTTCCGTCCCGCTCCCAAGGGGTATATCCGAGATATTTGTATAAAGCCGAGCATCACATTTCTCTTCTCGCCCTATGGAATAAGGTATAACTGCGATATTTTATTTAAAAAGCCGACGCTCGCCGCATCTTAGGCGAGGGGCGTCGAGGGGGGAACGGGATATAAAGAGTAGTAAGACGGTCGAGGCTAAGGTCGGCGGTACTTGCCCTTTAGTCTTATAAGGCCGAGGGTCGCCTCGATGGCCTCGGTCTTCCTAAAACACCCGAGTGGTATATGCGAGTTATTTGTAAAAAGCCGAGGGTAACATTTTTCCCCTCCCGCTCATAAGGGGTATATCTGAGATATTTGTATAAAGCAGAGCATCACATTTCTCTTCTCGCCCTATGGAATAAGGTATAACTGCGAGATTATATTTAAAAAGCCGACGCTCGCTGAAACTAATGCGAGGGGCGTCGAGGGGGGAACGGGATATAAAGAGTAGTAAGACGGTCGAGGCTAAGGTCGGCGGTACTTGCCCTTTAGTCTTATAAGGCCGAGGGTCGCCTCGATGGCCTCGGTCTTCCTAAAACACCCGAGTGGTATATGCGAGTTATTTGTAAAAAGCCGAGGGTAACATTTTTCCCCTCCCGCTCCCAAGGGGTATATCTGAGATATTTGTATAAAGCCGAGCTTCACATTTCTCTTCTCGCCCTATGGAATAAGGTATAACTGCGATATTATATTTAAAAAGCCGACGCTCGCTGAAACTAAGGCGAGGGGCGTCGAGGGGGGAACGGGATATAAAGAGTAGTAAGACGGTCGAGGCTAAGGTCGGCGGTACTTGCCCTTTAGTCTTATAAGGCCGAGGGTCGCCTCGATGGCCTCGGTCTTCCTAAAACACCCGAGTGGTATATGCGAGGTATTTGTAAAAAGCCGAGGGTAACATTTTTCCCCTCCCGCTCCCAAGGGGTATATCTGAGATATTTGTATAAAGCCGAGCATCACATTTCTCTTCTCGCCCTATGGAATAAGGTATAACTGCGATATATTATTTAAAAAGCCGACGCTCGCCGTATCTTAGGCGAGGGGCGTCGAGGGGGGAACGGGATATAAAGAGTAGTAAGACGGTCGAGGCTAAGGTCGGCGGTACTTGCCCTTTAGTCTTATAAGGCCGAGGGTCGCCTCGATGGCCTCGGTCTTCCTAAAACACCCGAGTGGTATATGCGAGTTATTTGTAAAAAGCCGAGGGTAACATTTTTCCCCTCCCGCTCCCAAGGGGTATATCTGAGATATTTGTATAAAGCCGAGCATCACATTTCTCTTCTCGCCCTATGGAATAAGGTATAACTGCGATATTATATTTAAAATGCCGACGCTCGCTGAAACTAAGGCGAGGGGCGTCGAGGGGGGAACGGGATATAAAGAGTAGTAAGACGGTCGAGGCTAAGGTCGGCGGTACTTGCCCTTTAGTCTTATAAGGCCGAGGGTCGCCTCGATGGCCTCGGTCTTCCTAAAACACCCGAGTGGTATATGCGAGTTATTTGTAAAAAGCCGAGGGTAACATTTTTCCCCTCCCGCTCCCAAGGGGTATATCTGAGATATTTGTATAAAGCCGAGCATCACATTTCTCTTCTCGCCCTATGGAATAAGGTATAACTGCGATATTTTATTTAAAAAGCCGACGCTCACCGCATCTTAGGCGAGGGGCGTCGAGGGGGGAACGGGATATAAAGAGTAGTAAGACGGTCGAGGCTAAGGTCGGCGGTACTTGCCCTTTAGTCTTATAAGGCCGAGGGTCGCCTCGATGGCCTCGGTCTTCCTAAAACACCCGAGTGGTATATGCGAGTTATTTGTAAAAAGCCGAGGGTAACATTTTTTCCCTCCCGCTCCCAAGGGGTATATCTGAGATATTTGTATAAAGCCGAGCATCACATTTCTCTTCTCGCCCATGGAATAAGGTATAACTGCGATATTATATTTAAAAATCCGACGCTCGCCGCATCTTAGGCGAGGGGTGTCGAGGGGGGAAGGTGATATAAAGAGTAGTAAGACGGTCGAGGCTAAGGTCGGCGGTACTTGCCCTTTAGTCTTATAAGGCCGAGGGTCGCCTCGATGGCCTCGGTCTTCCTAAAACACCCGAGTGGTATATGCGAGTTATTTGTAAAAAGCCGAGGGTAACATTTTTCCCCTCCCGCTCCCAAGGGGTATATCTGAGATATTTGTATAAAGCCGAGCTTCACATTTCTCTTCTCGCCCTATGGAATAAGGTATAACTGCGAGATTATATTTAAAAAGCCGACGCTCGCCGTATCTTAGGCGAGGGGCGTCGAGGGGGGAACGGGATATAAAGAGTAGTAAGACGGTCGAGGCTAAGGTCGGCGGTACTTGCCCTTTAGTCTTATAAGGCCGAGGGTCGCCTCGATGGCCTCGGTCTTCCTAAAACACCCGAGTGGTATATGCGAGGTATTTGTAAAAAGCCGAGGGTAACATTTTTCCCCTCCCGCTCCCAAGGGGTATATCTGAGATATTTGTATAAAGCCGAGCATCACATTTCTCTTCTCGCCCTATGGAATAAGGTATAACTGCGATATTTTATTTAAAAAGCCGACGCTCGCTGAAACTAAGGCGAGGGGCGTCGAGGGGGGAACGGGATATAAAGAGTAGTAAGACGGTCGAGGCTAAGGTCGGCGGTACTTGCCCTTTAGTCTTATAAGGCCGAGGGTCGCCTCGATGGCCTCAGTCTTCCTAAAACACCCGAGTGGTATAGGCGAGTTATTTGTAAAAAGCCGAGGGTAACATTTTTCCCCTCCCGCTCCCAAGGGGTATATCTGAGATATTTGTATAAAGCCGAGCATCACATTTCTCTTCTCGCCCTATGGAATAAGGTATAACTGCAATATTATATTTAAAAAGCCGACGCTCGCTGAAACTAAGGCGAGGGGCGTCGAGGGGGGAACGGGATATAAAGAGTAGTAAGACGGTCGAGGCTAAGGTCGGCGGTACTTGCCCTTTAGTCTTATAAGGCCGAGGGTCGCCTCGATGGCCTCGGTCTTCCTAAAACACCCGAGTGGTATATGCGAGTTATTTGTAAAAAGCCGAGGGTAACATTTTTCCCCTCCCGCTCCCAAGGGGTATATCTGAGATATTTGTATAAAGCCGAGCATCACATTTCTCTTCTCGCCCTATGGAATAAGGTATAACTGCGAGATTATATTTAAAAAGCCGACGCTCGCTGAAACTAAGGCGAGGGGCGTCGAGGGGGGAACGGGATATAAAGAGTAGTAAGACGGTCGAGGCTAAGGTCGGCGGTACTTGCCCTTTAGTCTTATAAGGCCGAGGGTCGCCTCGATGGCCTCGGTCTTCCTAAAACACCCGAGTGGTATATGCGAGTTATTTGTAAAAAGCCGAGGGTAACATTTTTCCCCTCCCGCTCCCAAGGGGTATATCTGAGATATTTGTATAAAGCCGAGCTTCACATTTCTCTTCTCGCCCTATGGAATAAGGTATAACTGCGAGATTATATTTAAAAAGCCGACGCTCGCCGTATCTTAGGCGAGGGGCGTCGAGGGGGGAACGGGATATAAAGAGTAGTAAGACGGTCGAGGCTAAGGTCGGCGGTACTTGCCCTTTAGTCTTATAAGGCCGAGGGTCGCCTCGATGGCCTCGGTCTTCCTAAAACACCCGAGTGGTATATGCGAGTTATTTGTAAAAAGCCGAGGGTAACATTTTTTCCGTCCCGCTCCCAAGGGGTATATCCGAGATATTTGTATAAAGCCGAGCATCACATTTCTCTTCTCGCCCTATGGAATAAGGTATAACTGCGATATTTTATTTAAAAAGCCGACGCTCGCCGCATCTTAGGCGAGGGGCGTCGAGGGGGGAACGGGATATAAAGAGTAGTAAGACGGTCGAGGCTAAGGTCGGCGGTACTTGCCATTTAGTCTTATAAGGCCGAGGGTCGCCTCGATGGCCTCAGGCTTCCTAAAACACCCGAGTGGTATATGCGAGTTATTTGTAAAAAGCCGAGGGTAACATTTTTCCCCTCCCGCTCCCAAGGGGTATATCTGAGATATTTGTATAAAGCCGAGCATCACATTTCTCTTCTCGCCCTATGGAATAAGGTATAACTGCGATATATTATTTAAAAAGCCGACGCTCGCCGTATCTTAGGCGAGGGGCGTCGAGGGGGGAACGGGATATAAAGAGTAGTAAGACGGTCGAGGCTAAGGTCGGCGGTACTTGCCCTTTAGTCTTATAAGGCCGAGGGTCGCCTCGATGGCCTCGGTCTTCCTAAAACACCCGAGTGGAATATGCGAGTTATTTGTAAAAAGCCGAGGGTAACATTTTTCCCCTCCCGCTCCCAAGGGGTATATCTGAGATATTTGTATAAAGCCGAGCATCACATTTCTCTTCTCGCCCTATGGAATAAGGTATAACTGCGAGATTATATTTAAAAAGCCGACGCTCGCTGAAACTAAGGCGAGGGGCGTCGAGGGGGGAACGGGATATAAAGAGTAGTAAGACGGTCGAGGCTAAGGTCGGCGGTACTTGCCCTTTAGTCTTATAAGGCCGAGGGTCGCCTTGATGGCCTCGGTCTTCCTCTAACACCCAGGTGGTATATGCGAGTTATTTGTAAAAAGCCGAGGGTAACATTTTTCCCCTCCCGCTCCCAAGGGGTATATCTGAGATATTTGTATAAAGCCGAGCATCACATTTCTCTTCTCGCCCTATGGAATAAGGTATAACTGCGATATTTTATTTAAAAAGCCGACGCTCGCCGCATCTTAGGCGAGGGGCGTCGAGGGGGGAACGGGATATAAAGAGTAGTAAGACGGTCGAGGCTAAGGTCGGCGGTACTTGCCCTTTAGTCTTATAAGGCCGAGGGTCGCCTCGATGGCCTCGGTCTTCCTAAAACACCCGAGTGGTATATGCGAGGTATTTGTAAAAAGCCGAGGGTAACATTTTTCCCCTCCCGCTCCCAAGGGGTATATCTGAGATATTTGTATAAAGCCGAGCATCACATTTCTCTTCTCGCCCTATGGAATAAGGTATAACTGCGATATATTATTTAAAAAGCCGACGCTCGCCGCATCTTAGGCGAGGGCTGTCGAGGGGGGAACGGGATATAAAGAGTAGTAAGACGGTCGAGGCTAAGGTCAGCGGTACTTGCCCTTTAGTCTTATAAGGCCGAGGGTCGCCTCGATGGCCTCGGTCTTCCTAAAACACCCGAGTGGTATATGCGAGTTATTTGTAAAAAGCCGAGGGTAACATTTTTCCCCTCCCGCTCCCAAGGGGTATATCTGAGATATTTGTATAAAGCCGAGCATCACATTTCTCTTCTCGCCCTATGGAATAAGGTATAACTGCGAGATTATATTTAAAAAGCCGACGCTCGCCGTATCTTAGGCGAGGGGCGTCGAGGGGGGAACGGGATATAAAGAGTAGTAAGACGGTCGAGGCTAAGGTCGGCGGTACTTGCCCTTTAGTCTTATAAGGCCGAGGGTCGCCTCGATGGCCTCGGTCTTCCTAAAACACCCGAGTGGTATATGCGAGTTATTTGTAAAAAGCCGAGGGTAACATTTTTCCCCTCCCGCTCCCAAGGGGTATATCTGAGATATTTGTATAAAGCCGAGCATCACATTTCTCTTCTCGCCCTATGGAATAAGGTATAACTGCGAGATTATATTTAAAAAGCCGACGCTCGCCGTATCTTAGGCGAGGGGCGTCGAGGGGGGAACGGGATATAAAGAGTAGTAAGACGGTCGAGGCTAAGGTCGGCGGTACTTGCCCTTTAGTCTTATAAGGCCGAGGGTCGCCTCGATGGCCTCGGTCTTCCGCTAACACCCGAGTGGTATATGCGAGTTATTTGTAAAAAGCCGAGGGTAACATTTTTCCCCTCCCGCTCCCAAGGGGTATATCTGAGATATTTGTATAAAGCCGAGCATCACATTTCTCTTCTCGCCCTATGGAATAAGGTATAACTGCGAGATTATATTTAAAAAGCCGACGCTCGCTGAAACTAAGGCGAGGGGCGTCGAGGGGGGAACGGGATATAAAGAGTAGTAAGACGGTCGAGGCTAAGGTCGGCGGTACTTGCCCTTTAGTCTTATAAGGCCGAGGGTCGCCTCGATGGCCTCGGTCTTCCTAAAACACCCGAGTGGTATATGCGAGTTATTTGTAAAAAGCCGAGGGTAACATTTTTCCCCTCCCGCTCCCAAGGGGTATATCTGAGATATTTGTATAAAGCCGAGCATCACATTTCTCTTCTCGCCCTATGGAATAAGGTATAACTGCGATATTTTATTTAAAAAGCCGACGCTCGCTGAAACTAAGGCGAGGGGCGTCGAGGGGGGAACGGGATATATAGAGTAGTAAGACGGTCGAGGCTAAGGTCGGCGGTACTTGCCCTTTAGTCTTATAAGGCCGAGGGTCGCCTCGATGGCCTCGGTCTTCCTAAAACACCCGAGTGGTATATGCGAGGTATTTGTAAAAAGCCGAGGGTAACATTTTTCCCCTCCCGCTCCCAAGGGGTATATCTGAGATATTTGTATAAAGCCGAGCATCACATTTCTCTTCTCGCCCTATGGAATAAGGTATAACTGCGAGATTATATTTAAAAAGCCGACGCTCGCCGTATCTTAGGCGAGGGGCGTCGAGGGGGGAACGGGATATAAAGAGTAGTAAGACGGTCGAGGCTAAGGTCGGCGGTACTTGCCCTTTAGTCTTATAAGGCCGAGGGTCGCCTCGATGGCCTCGGTCTTCCGCTAACACCCGAGTGGTATATGCGAGTTATTTGTAAAAAGCCGAGGGTAACATTTTTCCCCTCCCGCTCCCAAGGGGTATATCTGAGATATTTGTATAAAGCCGAGCATCACATTTCTCTTCTCGCCCTATGGAATAAGGTATAACTGCGATATTATATTTAAAAAGCCGACGCTCGCTGAAACTAAGGCGAGGGGCGTCGAGGGAGGAACGTGATATAAAGAGTAGTAAGACGGTCGAGGCTAAGGTCGGCGGTACTTGCCCTTTAGTCTTATAAGGCCGAGGGTCGCCTCGATGGCCTCGGTCTTCCTAAAACACCCGAGTAGTATATGCGAGTTATTTGTAAAAAGCCGAGGGTAACATTTTTCCGTCCCGCTCCCAAGGGGTATATCTGAGATATTTGTATAAAGCCGAGCATCACATTTCTCTTCTCGCCCTATGGAATAAGGTATAACTGCGATATTATATTAAAAGAGCCGACGCTCGCTGAAACTAAGGCGAGGGGCGTCGAGGGGGGAACGGGATATGAAGAGTAGTAAGACGGTCGAGGCTAAGGTCGGCGGTACTTGCCCTTTTGTCTTATAAGGCCGAGGGTCGCCTCGATGGCCTCGGTCTTCCTAAAACACCCGAGTGGTATATGCGAGTTATTTGTAAAAAGCCGAGGGTAACATTTTTCCCCTCCCGCTCCCAAGGGTTATATCTGAGATATTTGTATAAAGCCGAGCATCACATTTCTCTTCTCGCCCTATGGAATAAGGTATAACTGCGATATTATATTTAAAAAGCCGACGCTCGCCCCATCTTAGGCGAGGGGCGTCGAGGGGGGAACGGGATATAAAGTGTAGTAAGACGGTCGAGGCAAAGGTCGGCGGTACTTGCCCTTTAGTCTTATAAGGCCGAGGGTCGCCTCGATGGCCTCGGTCTTCCTCTAACACCCGAGTGGTATATGCGAGTTATTTGTAAAAAGCCGAGGGTAACATTTTTTCCCTCCCGCTCCCAAGGGGTATATCTGAGATATTTGTATAAAGCCGAGCATCACATTTCTCTTCTCGCCCTATGGAATAAGGTATAACTGCGATATTATATTTAAAAAGCCGACGCTCGCTGAAACTAAGGCGAGGGGCGTCGAGGGGGGAACGGGATATAAAGAGTAGTAAGACGGTCGAGGCTAAGGTCGACGGTACTTGCCCTTTAGTCTTATAAGGCCGAGGGTCGCCTCGATGGCCTCGGTCTTCCTAAAACACCCGAGTGGTATAGGCGAGTTATTTGTAAAAAGCCGAGGGTAACATTTTTCCCCTCCCGCTCCCAAGGGGTATATCTGAGATATTTGTATAAAGCCGAGCATCACATTTCTCTTCTCGCCCTATGGAATAAGGTATAACTGCGATATTATATTTAAAAAGCCGACGCTCGCTGAAACTAAGGCGAGGGGCGTCGAGGGGGGAACGGGATATGAAGAGTAGTAAGACGGTCGAGGCTAAGGTCGGCGGTACTTGCCCTTTTGTCTTATAAGGCCGAGGGTCGCCTCGATGGCCTCGGTCTTCCTAAAACACCCGAGTGGTATATGCGAGTTATTTGTAAAAAGCCGAGGGTAACATTTTTCCCCTCCCGCTCCCAAGGGGTATATCTGAGATATTTGTATAAAGCCGAGCATCACATTTCTCTTCTCGCCCTATGGAATAAGGTATAACTGCGAGATTATATTTAAAAAGCCGACGCTCGCCGTATCTTAGGCGAGGGGCGTCGAGGGGGGAACGGGATATAAAGAGTAGTAAGACGGTCGAGGCTAAGGTCGGCGGTACTTGCCCTTTAGTCTTATAAGGCCGAGGGTCGCCTCGATGGCCTCGGTCTTCCTAAAACACCCGAGTGGTATATGCGAGTTATTTGTAAAAAGCCGAGGGTAACATTTTTCCCCTCCCGCTCCCAAGGGGTATATCTGAGATATTTGTATAAAGCCGAGCATCACATTTCTCTTCTCGCCCTATGGAATAAGGTATAACTGCGAGATTATATTTAAAAAGCCGACGCTCGCCGTATCTTAGGCGAGGGGCGTCGAGGGGGGAACGGGATATAAAGAGTAGTAAGACGGTCGAGGCTAAGGTCGGCGGTACTTGCCCTTTAGTCTTATAAGGCCGAGGGTCGCCTCGATGGCCTCGGTCTTCCGCTAACACCCGAGTGGTATATGCGAGTTATTTGTAAAAAGCCGAGGGTAACATTTTTCCCCTCCCGCTCCCAAGGGGTATATCTGAGATATTTGTATAAAGCCGAGCATCACATTTCTCTTCTCGCCCTATGGAATAAGGTATAACTGCGAGATTATATTTAAAAAGCCGACGCTCGCTGAAACTAAGGCGAGGGGCGTCGAGGGGGGAACGGGATATAAAGAGTAGTAAGACGGTCGAGGCTAAGGTCGGCGGTACTTGCCCTTTAGTCTTATAAGGCCGAGGGTCGCCTCGATGGCCTCGGTCTTCCTAAAACACCCGAGTGGTATATGCGAGTTATTTGTAAAAAGCCGAGGGTAACATTTTTCCCCTCCCGCTCCCAAGGGGTATATCTGAGATATTTGTATAAAGCCGAGCATCACATTTCTCTTCTCGCCCTATGGAATAAGGTATAACTGCGATATTTTATTTAAAAAGCCGACGCTCGCTGAAACTAAGGCGAGGGGCGTCGAGGGGGGAACGGGATATATAGAGTAGTAAGACGGTCGAGGCTAAGGTCGGCGGTACTTGCCCTTTAGTCTTATAAGGCCGAGGGTCGCCTCGATGGCCTCGGTCTTCCTAAAACACCCGAGTGGTATATGCGAGGTATTTGTAAAAAGCCGAGGGTAACATTTTTCCCCTCCCGCTCCCAAGGGGTATATCTGAGATATTTGTATAAAGCCGAGCATCACATTTCTCTTCTCGCCCTATGGAATAAGGTATAACTGCGAGATTATATTTAAAAAGCCGACGCTCGCCGTATCTTAGGCGAGGGGCGTCGAGGGGGGAACGGGATATAAAGAGTAGTAAGACGGTCGAGGCTAAGGTCGGCGGTACTTGCCCTTTAGTCTTATAAGGCCGAGGGTCGCCTCGATGGCCTCGGTCTTCCGCTAACACCCGAGTGGTATATGCGAGTTATTTGTAAAAAGCCGAGGGTAACATTTTTCCCCTCCCGCTCCCAAGGGGTATATCTGAGATATTTGTATAAAGCCGAGCATCACATTTCTCTTCTCGCCCTATGGAATAAGGTATAACTGCGATATTATATTTAAAAAGCCGACGCTCGCTGAAACTAAGGCGAGGGGCGTCGAGGGAGGAACGTGATATAAAGAGTAGTAAGACGGTCGAGGCTAAGGTCGGCGGTACTTGCCCTTTAGTCTTATAAGGCCGAGGGTCGCCTCGATGGCCTCGGTCTTCCTAAAACACCCGAGTAGTATATGCGAGTTATTTGTAAAAAGCCGAGGGTAACATTTTTCCGTCCCGCTCCCAAGGGGTATATCTGAGATATTTGTATAAAGCCGAGCATCACATTTCTCTTCTCGCCCTATGGAATAAGGTATAACTGCGATATTATATTTAAAGAGCCGACGCTCCCTGAAACTAAGGCGAGGGGCGTCGAGGGGGGAACGGGATATGAAGAGTAGTAAGACGGTCGAGGCTAAGGTCGGCGGTACTTGCCCTTTTGTCTTATAAGGCCGAGGGTCGCCTCGATGGCCTCGGTCTTCCTAAAACACCCGAGTGGTATATGCGAGTTATTTGTAAAAAGCCGAGGGTAACATTTTTCCCCTCCCGCTCCCAAGGGTTATATCTGAGATATTTGTATAAAGCCGAGCATCACATTTCTCTTCTCGCCCTATGGAATAAGGTATAACTGCGATATTATATTTAAAAAGCCGACGCTCGCCCCATCTTAGGCGAGGGGCGTCGAGGGGGGAACGGGATATAAAGTGTAGTAAGACGGTCGAGGCAAAGGTCGGCGGTACTTGCCCTTTAGTCTTATAAGGCCGAGGGTCGCCTCGATGGCCTCGGTCTTCCTCTAACACCCGAGTGGTATATGCGAGTTATTTGTAAAAAGCCGAGGGTAACATTTTTTCCCTCCCGCTCCCAAGGGGTATATCTGAGATATTTGTATAAAGCCGAGCATCACATTTCTCTTCTCGCCCTATGGAATAAGGTATAACTGCGATATTATATTTAAAAAGCCGACGCTCGCTGAAACTAAGGCGAGGGGCGTCGAGGGGGGAACGGGATATAAAGAGTAGTAAGACGGTCGAGGCTAAGGTCGACGGTACTTGCCCTTTAGTCTTATAAGGCCGAGGGTCGCCTCGATGGCCTCGGTCTTCCTAAAACACCCGAGTGGTATAGGCGAGTTATTTGTAAAAAGCCGAGGGTAACATTTTTCCCCTCCCGCTCCCAAGGGGTATATCTGAGATATTTGTATAAAGCCGAGCATCACATTTCTCTTCTCGCCCTATGGAATAAGGTATAACTGCGATATTATATTTAAAAAGCCGACGCTCGCTGAAACTAAGGCGAGGGGCGTCGAGGGGGGAACGGGATATAAAGAGTAGTAAGACGGTCGAGGCTAAGGTCGGCGGTACTTGCCCTTTAGTCTTATAAGGCCGAGGGTCGCCTCGATGGCCTCGGTCTTCCGCTAACACCCGAGTGGTATATGCGAGTTATTTGTAAAAAGCCGAGGGTAACATTTTTCCCCTCCCGCTCCCAAGGGGTATATCTGAGATATTTGTATAAAGCCGAGCATCACATTTCTCTTCTCGCCCTATGGAATAAGGTATAACTGCGATATTATATTTAAAAAGCCGACGCTCGCTGAAACTAAGGCGAGGGGCGTCGAGGGAGGAACGTGATATAAAGAGTAGTAAGACGGTCGAGGCTAAGGTCGGCGGTACTTGCCCTTTAGTCTTATAAGGCCGAGGGTCGCCTCGATGGCCTCGGTCTTCCGCTAACACCCGAGTGGTATATGCGAGTTATTTGTAAAAAGCCGAGGGTAACATTTTTCCCCTCCCGCTCCCAAGGGGTATATCTGAGATATTTGTATAAAGCCGAGCATCACATTTCTCTTCTCGCCCTATGGAATAAGGTATAACTGCGATATTTTATTTAAAAAGCCGACGCTCGCTGAAACTAAGGCGAGGGGCGTCGAGGGGGGAACGGGATATATAGAGTAGTAAGACGGTCGAGGCTAAGGTCGGCGGTACTTGCCCTTTAGTCTTATAAGGCCGAGGGTCGCCTCGATGGCCTCGGTCTTCCTAAAACACCCGAGTGGTATATGCGAGGTATTTGTAAAAAGCCGAGGGTAACATTTTTCCCCTCCCGCTCCCAAGGGGTATATCTGAGATATTTGTATAAAGCCGAGCATCACATTTCTCTTCTCGCCCTATGGAATAAGGTATAACTGCGAGATTATATTTAAAAAGCCGACGCTCGCCGTATCTTAGGCGAGGGGCGTCGAGGGGGGAACGGGATATAAAGAGTAGTAAGACGGTCGAGGCTAAGGTCGGCGGTACTTGCCCTTTAGTCTTATAAGGCCGAGGGTCGCCTCGATGGCCTCGGTCTTCCTAAAACACCCGAGTGGTATATGCGAGTTATTTGTAAAAAGCCGAGGGTAACATTTTTCCCCTCCCGCTCCCAAGGGGTATATCTGAGATATTTGTATAAAGCCGAGCATCACATTTCTCTTCTCGCCCTATGGAATAAGGTATAACTGCGATATTATATTTAAAAAGCCGACGCTCGCTGAAACTAAGGCGAGGGGCGTCGAGGGAGGAACGTGATATAAAGAGTAGTAAGACGGTCGAGGCTAAGGTCGGCGGTACTTGCCCTTTAGTCTTATAAGGCCGAGGGTCGCCTCGATGGCCTCGGTCTTCCTAAAACACCCGAGTAGTATATGCGAGTTATTTGTAAAAAGCCGAGGGTAACATTTTTCCCCTCCCGCTCCCTAGGGGTATATCTGAGATATTTGTATAAAGCCGAGCATCACATTTCTCTTCTCGCCCTATGGAATAAGGTATAACTGCGATATTATATTTAAAAAGCCGACGCTCGCTGAAACTAAGGCGAGGGGCGTCGAGGGGGGAACGGGATATGAAGAGTAGTAAGACGGTCGAGGCTAAGGTCGGCGGTACTTGCCCTTTTGTCTTATAAGGCCGAGGGTCGCCTCGATGGCCTCGGTCTTCCTAAAACACCCGAGTGGTATATGCGAGTTATTTATAAAAAGCCGAGGGTAACATTTTTCCCCTCCCGCTCCCAAGGGGTATATCTGAGATATTTGTATAAAGCCGAGCTTCACATTTCTCTTCTCGCCCTATGAAATAAGGTATAACTGCGATATTATATTTAAAAATCCGACGCTCGCCGCATCTTAGGCGAGGGGTGTCGAGGGGGAACGGGATATAAAGAGTAGTAAGACGGTCGAGGCTAAGGTCGGCGGTACTTGCCCTTTAGTCTTATAAGGCCGAGGGTCGCCTCGATGGCCTCGGTCTTCCTAAAACACCCGAGTGGTATATGCGAGTTATTTGTAAAAAGCCGAGGGTAACATTTTTCCCCTCCCGCTCCCAAGGGGTATATCTAAGATATTTGTATAAAGCCGAGCATCACATTTCTCTTCTCGCCCTATGGAATAAGGTATAACTGCGATATATTATTTAAAAAGCCGACGCTCGCCGTATCTTAGGCGAGGGGCGTCGAGGGGGGAACGGGATATAAAGAGTAGTAAGACGGTCGAGGCTAAGGTCGGCGGTACTTGCCCTTTAGTCTTATAAGGCCGAGGGTCGCCTCGATGGCCTCGGTCTTCCTAAAACACCCGAGTGGTATATGCGAGTTATTTGTAAAAAGCCGAGGGTAACATTTTTTCCCTCCCGCTCCCAAGGGGTATATCTGAGATATTTGTATAAAGCCGAGCATCACATTTCTCTTCTCGCCCTATGGAATAAGGTATAACTGCGATATTTTATTTAAAAAGCCGACGCTCGCCGCATCTTAGGCGAGGGGCGTCGAGGGGGGAACGGGATATAAAGAGTAGTAAGACGGTCGAGGCTAAGGTCGGCGGTACTTGCCCTTTAGTCTTATAAGGCCGAGGGTCGCCTCGATGGCCTCGACCTTCCTAAAACACCCGAGTGGTATATGCGAGTTATTTGTAAAAAGCCGAGGGTAACATTTTTCCCCTCCCGCTCCCAAGGGGTATATCTGAGATATTTGTATAAAGCCGAGCATCACATTTCTCTTCTCGCCCTATGGAATAAGGTATAACTGCGATATTTTATTTAAAAAGCCGACGCTCGCCGCATCTTAGGCGAGGGGCGTCGAGGGGGGAACGGGATATAAAGAGTAGTAAGACGGTCGAGGCAAAGGTCGGCGGTACTTGCCCTTTAGTCTTATAAGGCCGAGGGTCGCTTCGATGGCCTCGGTCTTCCTCTAACACCCGAGTGGTATATGCGAGTTATTTGTAAAAAGCCGAGGGTAACATTTTTTCCCTCCCGCTCCCAAGGGGTATATCTGAGATATTTGTATAAAGCCGAGCATCACATTTCTCTTCTCGCCCTATGGAATAAGGTATAACTGCGATATTATATTTAAAAAGCCGACGCTCGCTGAAACTAAGGTGAGGGGCGTCGAGGGGGGAACGGGATATAAAGAGTAGTAAGACGGTCGAGGCTAAGGTCGACGGTACTTGCCCTTTAGTCTTATAAGGCCGAGGGTCGCCTCGATGGCCTCGGTCTTCCTAAAACACCCGAGTGGTATATGCGAGTTATTTGTAAAAAGCCGAGGGTAACATTTTTCCCCTCCCGCTCCCAAGGGGTATATCTGAGATATTTGTATAAAGCCGAGCTTCACATTTCTCTTCTCGCCCTATGAAATAAGGTATAACTGCGATATTATATTTAAAAAGCCGACGCTCGCCGCATCTTAGGCGAGGGGTGTCGAGGGGGGAACGGGATATAAAGAGTTGGAGGACGGTCGAGGCTAAGGTCGACGGTACTTCCCCTTTAGTCTTATAAGGCCGAGGGTCGCCTCGATGGCCTCGGTCTTCCTAAAACACCCGAGTGGAATATGCGAGTTATTTGTAAAAAGCCGAGGGTAACATTTTTCCCCTCCCGCTCCCAAGGGGTATATCTGAGACATTTGTATAAAGCCGAGCATCACATTTCTCTTCTCGCCCTATGGAATAAGGTATAACTGCGATATTTTATTTAAAAAGCCGACGCTCGCCGCATTTTAGGCGAGGGGCGTCGAAGGGGGAACGGGATATATAGAGTAGTAAGACGGTCGAGGCTAAGGTCAAGGGTACTTGCCCTTTAGTCTTAAAAGGCCGAGGGTCGCCTCGATGGCCTCGGTCTTCCTAAAACACCCGAGTGGTATATGCGAGTTATTTGTAAAAAGCCGAGGGTAACATTTTTCCCCTCCCGCTCCCAAGGGGTATATCTGAGATATTTGTATAAAGCCGAGCATCACATTTCTCTTCTCGCCCTATGGAATAAGGTATAACCGCGATATTTTATTTAAAAAGCCGACGCTTGCCGCATCTTAGGCGAGGGGCGTCGAGGGGGGAACGGGGTATAAAGAGTAGTAAGACGGTCGAGGCTAAGGTCGGCGGTACTTGCCCTTTAGTCTTATAAGGCCGAGGGTCGCCTCAATGGCCTCGGTCTTCCTAAAACACCCGAGTGGTATATGCGAGTTATTTGTAAAAAGCCGAGGGTAACATTTTTCCCCTCCCGCTCCCTAGGGGTATATCTGAGATATTTGTATAAAGCCGAGCATCACATTTCTCTTCTCGCCCTATGGAATAAGGTATAACTGCGATATTATATTTAAAAAGCCGACGCTCGCTGAAACTAAGGCGAGGGGCGTCGAGGGGGGAACGGGATATGAAGAGTAGTAAGACGGTCGAGGCTAAGGTCGGCGGTACTTGCCCTTTTGTCTTATAAGGCCGAGGGTCGCCTCGATGGCCTCGGTCTTCCTAAAACACCCGAGTGGTATATGCGAGTTATTTATAAAAAGCCGAGGGTAACATTTTTCCCCTCCCGCTCCCAAGGGGTATATCTGAGATATTTGTATAAAGCCGAGCTTCACATTTCTCTTCTCGCCCTATGAAATAAGGTATAACTGCGATATTATATTTAAAAATCCGACGCTCGCCGCATCTTAGGCGAGGGGTGTCGAGGGGGAACGGGATATAAAGAGTAGTAAGACGGTCGAGGCTAAGGTCGGCGGTACTTGCCCTTTAGTCTTATAAGGCCGAGGGTCGCCTCGATGGCCTCGGTCTTCCTAAAACACCCGAGTGGTATATGCGAGTTATTTGTAAAAAGCCGAGGGTAACATTTTTCCCCTCCCGCTCCCAAGGGGTATATCTAAGATATTTGTATAAAGCCGAGCATCACATTTCTCTTCTCGCCCTATGGAATAAGGTATAACTGCGATATATTATTTAAAAAGCCGACGCTCGCCGTATCTTAGGCGAGGGGCGTCGAGGGGGGAACGGGATATAAAGAGTAGTAAGACGGTCGAGGCTAAGGTCGGCGGTACTTGCCCTTTAGTCTTATAAGGCCGAGGGTCGCCTCGATGGCCTCGGTCTTCCTAAAACACCCGAGTGGTATATGCGAGTTATTTGTAAAAAGCCGAGGGTAACATTTTTTCCCTCCCGCTCCCAAGGGGTATATCTGAGATATTTGTATAAAGCCGAGCATCACATTTCTCTTCTCGCCCTATGGAATAAGGTATAACTGCGATATTTTATTTAAAAAGCCGACGCTCGCCGCATCTTAGGCGAGGGGCGTCGAGGGGGGAACGGGATATAAAGAGTAGTAAGACGGTCGAGGCTAAGGTCGGCGGTACTTGCCCTTTAGTCTTATAAGGCCGAGGGTCGCCTCGATGGCCTCGACCTTCCTAAAACACCCGAGTGGTATATGCGAGTTATTTGTAAAAAGCCGAGGGTAACATTTTTCCCCTCCCGCTCCCAAGGGGTATATCTGAGATATTTGTATAAAGCCGAGCATCACATTTCTCTTCTCGCCCTATGGAATAAGGTATAACTGCGATATTTTATTTAAAAAGCCGACGCTCGCCGCATCTTAGGCGAGGGGCGTCGAGGGGGGAACGGGATATAAAGAGTAGTAAGACGGTCGAGGCAAAGGTCGGCGGTACTTGCCCTTTAGTCTTATAAGGCCGAGGGTCGCTTCGATGGCCTCGGTCTTCCTCTAACACCCGAGTGGTATATGCGAGTTATTTGTAAAAAGCCGAGGGTAACATTTTTTCCCTCCCGCTCCCAAGGGGTATATCTGAGATATTTGTATAAAGCCGAGCATCACATTTCTCTTCTCGCCCTATGGAATAAGGTATAACTGCGATATTATATTTAAAAAGCCGACGCTCGCTGAAACTAAGGTGAGGGGCGTCGAGGGGGGAACGGGATATAAAGAGTAGTAAGACGGTCGAGGCTAAGGTCGACGGTACTTGCCCTTTAGTCTTATAAGGCCGAGGGTCGCCTCGATGGCCTCGGTCTTCCTAAAACACCCGAGTGGTATATGCGAGTTATTTGTAAAAAGCCGAGGGTAACATTTTTCCCCTCCCGCTCCCAAGGGGTATATCTGAGATATTTGTATAAAGCCGAGCTTCACATTTCTCTTCTCGCCCTATGAAATAAGGTATAACTGCGATATTATATTTAAAAAGCCGACGCTCGCCGCATCTTAGGCGAGGGGTGTCGAGGGGGGAACGGGATATAAAGAGTTGGAGGACGGTCGAGGCTAAGGTCGACGGTACTTCCCCTTTAGTCTTATAAGGCCGAGGGTCGCCTCGATGGCCTCGGTCTTCCTAAAACACCCGAGTGGAATATGCGAGTTATTTGTAAAAAGCCGAGGGTAACATTTTTCCCCTCCCGCTCCCAAGGGGTATATCTGAGACATTTGTATAAAGCCGAGCATCACATTTCTCTTCTCGCCCTATGGAATAAGGTATAACTGCGATATTTTATTTAAAAAGCCGACGCTCGCCGCATTTTAGGCGAGGGGCGTCGAAGGGGGAACGGGATATATAGAGTAGTAAGACGGTCGAGGCTAAGGTCAAGGGTACTTGCCCTTTAGTCTTAAAAGGCCGAGGGTCGCCTCGATGGCCTCGGTCTTCCTAAAACACCCGAGTGGTATATGCGAGTTATTTGTAAAAAGCCGAGGGTAACATTTTTCCCCTCCCGCTCCCAAGGGGTATATCTGAGATATTTGTATAAAGCCGAGCATCACATTTCTCTTCTCGCCCTATGGAATAAGGTATAACCGCGATATTTTATTTAAAAAGCCGACGCTTGCCGCATCTTAGGCGAGGGGCGTCGAGGGGGGAACGGGGTATAAAGAGTAGTAAGACGGTCGAGGCTAAGGTCGGCGGTACTTGCCCTTTAGTCTTATAAGGCCGAGGGTCGCCTCAATGGCCTCGGTCTTCCTAAAACACCCGAGTGGTATATGCGAGTTATTTGTAAAAAGCCGAGGGTAACATTTTTACCCTCCCGCTCCAAAGGGGTATATCTGAGATATTTGTATAAAGCCGAGCTTCACATTTCTCTTCTCGCCCTATGAAATAAGGTATAACTGCGATATTATATTTAAAAAGCCGACGCTCACCGCATCTTAGGCGAGGGGTGTCGAGGGGGGAACGGGATATAAAGAGTAGTAAGACGGTCAAGGCTAAGGTCGACGGTACTTCCCCTTTAGTCTTATGAGGCCGAGGGTCGCCTCGATGGCCTCGGTCTTCCTAAAACACCCGAGTGGTATATGCGAGTTATTTGTAAAAAGCCGAGGGTAACATTTTCCCCTCCAGCTCCCAAGGGGTATATCTGAGATATTTGTATAAAGCCGAGAATCACATTTCTCTTCTCGCCCTAAGGAATAAGGTTTTACTGCGATATTTTATTTAAAAAGCCGACGCTCGCCGCATCTTAGGCGAGGGGCGTCGAGGGGGGAACGGGATATAAAGACTAGTAAGACGGTCGAGGCTAAGGCCGGCGGTACTTACCCTTTAGTCTTATAAGGCCGAGGGTCGCCTCGATGGCCTCGGTCTTCCTAAAACACCCGAGTGGTATATGCGAGTTATTTGTAAAAAGCCGAGGGTAACATTTTTCCCCTCCCGCTCCCAAGGGGTATATCTGAGATATTTGTATAAAGCCGAGCATCACATTTCTCTTCTCGCCCTATGGAATAAGGTATAACTGCGATATTATATTTAAAAAGCCGACGCTCGCCGCATCTTAGGCGAGGGGCGTCGAGGGGGGAACGGGATATAAAGAGTAGTAAGACGGTCGAGGCTAAGTTCGGCGGTACTTGCCCTTTAGTCTTATAAGGCCGAGGGTCGCCTCGATGGCCTCGGTCTTCCTAAAACACCCGAGTGGTATATGCGAGTTATTTGTAAAAAGCCGAGGGTAACATTTTTCCCCTCCCGCTCCCGAGACACCCGAAGGGTATATCTGAGATATTTGTATAAAGCCGAGCTTCACATTTCTCCTCTCAACCCTATGGAATGATGTATAACTGCGATATTTTATTTAAAAAGCCGACGCTCGCCGCATCTTAGGCGAGGGGCGTCGAGGGGGGAACGGGATATAAAGAGTAGTAAGACGGTCGAGGCTAAGGTCGGCGGTACTTCCACTTTAGTCTTATAAGGCCGAGGGTCGCCTCGATGGCCTCGGTCTTCCTAAAACACCCGAGTGGTATATGCGAGTTATTTTTAAAAAGCGGAGGGTAACATTTTTCCCCTCCCGCTCCCAAGGGGTATATCTGAGATATTTGTATAAAGCCGAGCTTCACATTTCTCTTCTCGCCCTATGAAATAAGGTATAACTGCGATATTATATTTAAAAAGCCGACGCTCGCCGCATCTTAGGCGAGGGGTGTCGAGGGGGGAACGGGATATAAAGAGTAGTAAGACGGTCGAGGCTAAGGTCGACGGTACTTCCCCTTTAGTCTTATAAGGCCGAGGGTGGCCTCGATGGCCTCGGTCTTCCTAAAACACCCGAGTGGTATATGCGAGTTATTTGTAAAAAGCCGAGGGTAACATTTTTCCCCTCCCGCTCCCAAGGGGTATATCTGAGATATTTGTATATAGCCGAGCATCATATTTCTCTTCTCGCCCTATGGAATAAGGTATAACTGCGATATTTTATTTAAAAAGCCGACGCTCGCCGCATCTTAGGCGAGGGGCGCCGAGGGGGGAACGGGATATAAGAGTAGTAAGACGGTCGAGGCTAATGTCGGCGGTACTTGCCCTTTAGTCTTATAAGGCCGAGGGTCGCCTCGATGGCCTCGGTCTTCCTAAAACACCCGAGTGGTATATGCTAGTTATTTGTTAAAAGCCGAGGGTAACATTTTTCCCCTCCCGCTCCCAAGGGGTATATCCGAGATATTTGTATAAAGCCGAGCATCACATTTCTCTTCTCGCCCTATGGAATAAGGTATAACTGCGATATTTTATTTAAAAAGCCGACGCTCGCCGCATCTTAGGCGAGGGGCGTCGAGGGGGGAACGGGATATAAAGAGTAGTAAGACGGTCGAGGCTAAGGTCGGCGGTACTTGCCCTTTAGTCTTAAAAGGCCGAGGGTCGCCTCGATGGCCTCGGTCTTCCTAAAACCCCCGAGTGGTATATGCGAGTTATTTGTAAAAAGCCGAGGGTAACGTTTTCCCCTCCTGCTCCCAAGGGGTATATCTGAGATATTTGTATAAAGCCGAGCTTCACATTTCTCTTCTCGCCCTATGGAATAAGGTATAACTGCGTTTTGTTATTTAAAAAGCCGACGGTCGCCGCATCTTAGGCGAGGGGCGTCGAGGGGGGAACGGGATATAAAGACTAGTAAGACGGTCGAGGCTAAGGCCGGCGGTACTTACCCTTTAGTCTTATAAGGCCGAGGGTCGCCTCGATGGCCTCGGTCTTCCTAAAACACCCGAGTGGTATATGCGAGTTATTTGTAAAAAGCCGAGGGTAACATTTTTCCCCTCCCGCTCCCAAGGGGTATATCTGAGATATTTGTATAAAGCCGAGCATCACATTTCTCTTCTCGCCCTATGGAATAAGGTATAACTGCGATATTATATTTAAAAAGCCGACGCTCGCCGCATCTTAGGCGAGGGGCGTCGAGGGGGGAACGGGATATAAAGAGTAGTAAGACGGTCGAGGCTAAGTTCGGCGGTACTTGCCCTTTAGTCTTATAAGGCCGAGGGTCGCCTCGATGGCCTCGGTCTTCCTAAAACACCCGAGTGGTATATGCGAGTTATTTGTAAAAAGCCGAGGGTAACATTTTTCCCCTCCCGCTCCCGAGACACCCGAAGGGTATATCTGAGATATTTGTATAAAGCCGAGCTTCACATTTCTCCTCTCAACCCTATGGAATGATGTATAACTGCGATATTTTATTTAAAAAGCCGACGCTCGCCGCATCTTAGGCGAGGTGCGTCGAGGGGGGAACGGGATATAAAGAGTAGTAAGACGGTCGAGGCTAAGGTCGGCGGTACTTCCACTTTAGTCTTATAAGGCCGAGGGTCGCCTCGATGGCCTCGGTCTTCCTAAAACACCCGAGTGGTATATGCGAGTTATTTTTAAAAAGCGGAGGGTAACATTTTTCCCCTCCCGCTCCCAAGGGGTATATCTGAGATATTTGTATAAAGCCGAGCTTCACATTTCTCTTCTCGCCCTATGAAATAAGGTATAACTGCGATATTATATTTAAAAAGCCGACGCTCGCCGCATCTTAGGCGAGGGGTGTCGAGGGGGGAACGGGATATAAAGAGTAGTAAGACGGTCGAGGCTAAGGTCGACGGTACTTCCCCTTTAGTCTTATAAGGCCGAGGGTGGCCTCGATGGCCTCGGTCTTCCTAAAACACCCGAGTGGTATATGCGAGTTATTTGTAAAAAGCCGAGGGTAACATTTTTCCCCTCCCGCTCCCAAGGGGTATATCTGAGATATTTGTATATAGCCGAGCATCATATTTCTCTTCTCGCCCTATGGAATAAGGTATAACTGCGATATTTTATTTAAAAAGCCGACGCTCGCCGCATCTTAGGCGAGGGGCGCCGAGGGGGGAACGGGATATAAGAGTAGTAAGACGGTCGAGGCTAATGTCGGCGGTACTTGCCCTTTAGTCTTATAAGGCCGAGGGTCGCCTCGATGGCCTCGGTCTTCCTAAAACACCCGAGTGGTATATGCTAGTTATTTGTTAAAAGCCGAGGGTAACATTTTTCCCCTCCCGCTCCCAAGGGGTATATCCGAGATATTTGTATAAAGCCGAGCATCACATTTCTCTTCTCGCCCTATGGAATAAGGTATAACTGCGATATTTTATTTAAAAAGCCGACGCTCGCCGCATCTTAGGCGAGGGGCGTCGAGGGGGGAACGGGATATAAAGAGTAGTAAGACGGTCGAGGCTAAGGTCGGCGGTACTTGCCCTTTAGTCTTAAAAGGCCGAGGGTCGCCTCGATGGCCTCGGTCTTCCTAAAACCCCCGAGTGGTATATGCGAGTTATTTGTAAAAAGCCGAGGGTAACGTTTTCCCCTCCTGCTCCCAAGGGGTATATCTGAGATATTTGTATAAAGCCGAGCTTCACATTTCTCTTCTCGCCCTATGGAATAAGGTATAACTGCGTTTTGTTATTTAAAAAGCCGACGGTCGCCGCATCTTAGGCGAGGGGCGTCGAGGGGGGAACGGGATATAAAGAGTAGTAAGACGGTCGAGGCTAAGGTCGGCGGTACTTGCCCTTTAGTCTTATAAGGCCGAGGGTCGCCTTGATGGCCTCGGTCTTCCTAAAACACCCGAGTGGTATATGCGAGTTATTTGTAAAAATCCGAGGGTAACACTTTTCCCCTCCCGCTCCCAAGGGGTATATCTGAGATATTTGTATAAAACCGAGCTTCACATTTCTCCTCTCAACCCTATGGAATGATGTATAACTGCGATATTTTATTTAAAAAGCCGACGCTCGCCGCATCTTAGGCGAGGGGCGTCGAGGGGGGAACGGGATATAAAGAGTAGTAAGACGGTCGAGGCTAAGGTCGGCGGTACTTGCCCTTTAGTCTTATAAGGCCGAGGGTCGCCTCGATGGCCTCGGTCTTCCTAAAACACCCGAGTGGTATATGCGAGTTATTTTTAAAAAGCCGAGGGTAACATTTTTCCCCTCCCGCTCCCAAGGGGTATATCTGAGATATTTGTATAAAGCCGAGCTTCACATTTCTCTTCTCGCCCTATGAAATAAGGTATAACTGCGATATTATATTTAAAAAGCCGACGCTCGCCGCATCTTAGGCGAGGGGTGTCGAGGGGGGAACGGGATATAAAGAATAGTAAGACGGTCGAGGCTAGGTCGACGGTACTTCCCCTTTAGTCTTATAAGGCCGAGGGTCGCCTCGATGGCCTCGGTCTTCCTAAAACCCCCGCGTGGTATATGCGCGTTATTTGTAAAAAGCCAAGGGGAACATTTTTCCCCTCCCGCTCCCAAGGGGTATATCTGAGATATTTGTATAAAGCCGAGCTTCACATTTCTCTTCTCGCCCTATGAAATAAGGTATAACTGCGATATTATATTTAAATAGCCGACGCTCGCCGCATCTTAGGCGAGGGGTGTCGAGGGGGGAACGGGATATTAAGAGTAGTAAGACGGTCGAGGCTAAGGTCGACGGTACTTCCCCTTTAGTCTTATAAGGCCGACGGTCGCCTCGATGGCCTCGGTCTTCCTAAAACACCCGAGTGGTATATGCGAGTTATTTGTAAAAAGCCGAGGGTAACATTTTTCCCCTCCCGCTCCCAAGGGGTATATCTGAGATATTTGTATATAGCCGAGCATCACATTTCTCTTCTCGCCCTATGGAATAAGGTATAACTGCGATATTTTATTTAAAAAGCCGACGCTCGCTGCATCTTAGGCGAGGGGCGTCGAGGGGAAAACGGGATATAAAGAGTAGTAAGACGGTCGAGGCTAAGGTCGGCGGTACTTGCCCTTTAGTCTTATAAGGCCGAGGGTCGCCTCGATGGCCTCGGTCTTCCTAAAACACCCGAGTGGTATATGCGAGTTATTTGTAAAAAGCCGAGGGTAACATTTTTCCCCTCCCGCTCCCAAGGGGTATATCTGAGATATTTGTATAAAGCCGAGCTTCACATTTCTCTTCTCGCCCTATGAAATAAGGTATAACTGCGATATTATATTTAGAAGCCGACGCTCGCCGCATCTTGGGCGAGGGGTGTCGAGGGGGGAACGGGATATAAAGAGTAGTAAGACGGTCGAGGCTAAGGTCGACGGTACTTCCCCTTTAGTCTTATAAGGCCGAGGGTCGCCTCGATGGCCTCGGTCTTACTTAAGCACCCGAGTGGTCATGCGAGGTATTTGTAAAAAGCCGAGGGTAACATTTTTCACCTCCCGCCCTGAGACACCCGAAGGGTATATCTGAGATATTTGTATAAAGCTGAGCTTCACATTTCTCCTCTCGCCCTATGGAACGGGGTATAACGGCGATATTTTATTTAAAAAGCCGACGCTCGCCGCATCTTAGGCGAGGGGCGTCGAGGGGGGAACGGGATATAAAGAGTAGTGAGACGGTCGAGGCTAAGGTCGGCGGTACTTCCACTTTAGTCGTATAATGCCGAGGGTCGCCTCGTTGGCCTCGGCCATTCTATAGCACCCGAGGGGTATATGCCAGTTATTTGTAAAAAGCCGAGGGGTAACATTTTTCCCCTGCCGCTCCCCTGGCACACGAGGGGTATATTTGAGATATTTGTACAAAGCCGAGCTTCACATTTCTCCTCTCGCCCTATGGAACGGGGTATAACTGCGACATTTTATTTAAAAAGCCGACGCTCACCGTATCTTAGGCGAGGGGCGTCGATGGGGGAACGGGACATAAAGAGTAGTAAGACGGTGGGGATATGGCGGACGGTACTCCCCCTTTAGTCTTATAAGGCAGAGGGTCGCCTCGATGGCCTCGGTCTTCCTAAAGCACCCGAGGGCTATATGCGATTTATTTGTAAAAAGCCGAGGGTAACATTTTTCCTCTCCCACTGCCGAGGCACCCGAGGGGTATATCTGAAATATTTGAATAAAGCCGAGCTTCACATTTCTCCTCTCGCCCTATGGAACGCGGTATAACTGCGATATTTTATTTAAAAAGCCGATGCTCACCGCATCTTAAGCGAGGGGCGTCGATGGGGGAACGGGATACAAAGAGTAGTAAGACGGTCGGGTCTAAGGTCGGACGGTACTTCTTCTTTAGTCTTATAAAGCAGAGGGTCGCCTTGATGGCCTCGGTCTTCCTAAAGCACCCAAGTGGTATATGCGATTTATTTGTAAAATGCCGAGGGTAACATTTTTCCCCTCCCACAGCCGAGGCACCCGAGGGGTATATCTGAGATATTTGTATAAAGCCGAGCTTCACATTTCTCCTCTCGCCCTATGTAATAGCGTAAAACTGCCATATTTTTTTTTAAAAGCCGACGCTCGCCGCATCTTAGGCGAGGGGCGTCGAGGGGGGAACGAGATATAAAGAGTAGTAACACGGTCGAGGCTAAGGTCGGCGGTACTTCCCCTTTAGTCTTATAAGACCGATGGTCGCCTCGATGGCCTCGGCCTTCCTAAAGCACCCGAGTGGTATATGTGAGTAATTTGTAAAAAGCCGAGGGAAACATTTTTTCCCTTCCGCCTCCGAGACACCCGAGGGGTATATCTGAGATATTTGTATACAGCCGAGCTTCACATTTCTCCTCTCGCCCTATAGGACGGGGTATAACCGCGATATTATATTTAAAAAGCCGACGCTTACCGCATCTTAGGCGAGGGGCGTCGATGGGGGAACGGGATATAAAGAGTAGTAAGACGGTCGAGGCTAAGGTCGGCGGTACTTCCCCTTTAATCTTATAACTAGCACCGCCTTGGAAACAGTATTTGGATTTAGAATTTTTTATACTTTTACAACTTGATTGCGTTGATTTTATCGACAAACGGCGGCAATATCAGAAATATTTGAATTTTGAATCTTGTTTAAAATCTTTTAAAATGTGGCCAGAACGACCCGTTCAAACACCAAAAGAGCTAGCTGAATCGAGATTTTCTTATTGTGGTTTGAGTGATTTTGTATGCTGTGGGCTTACACTTCGAAATTGGGTAAGAATGGATGAACCAGATCATGCCCATTTAGAATGGTCTCCAAATTGTGATTTCATTCATTTTAGAAATATTTATAAAAATATTCAAACTGGTCAATATGATTGTTTCAAATATATGCGTTTCTTGGATGTATGAATATACTAAATGGTCAAAAGGATGATTGCATCACAAATTGGCAATAGGCAATTAAGATTAACACAAAGGAACATCTCTTTGGAAATAAATTGTCGGACGAAAATATAGACCTATTATCGGAAAAGGCATTATTGATTTGTGTGTTTAATATTTATGAACACATTTTCCCTCAAGTATATACATTGAAATTAATAAGAACTATAAATGATAAATTTAAAAAATTAAGATATAAGGAACTTTGGCAAAAAATTGGGTTGTTAATAATTGATCAATTTAATGATCATGATTATGATAAAGATGTATATATTAGGACTGAATTTTTAGATTTTTTAAAATATATAAAAAGATACGAAGAAGCAAAATTGTTTTCAAGCTTTGATATAAAAAACATTTTAAAATCAATATCGAAATGTTTAATGTCTAGAAAAACGAGACAAAATGAAAGATGGAACGTTAATTTACGAAGGGAACTTGAAATCATTCATAAAATTTCTGATATATATTTTGAAGTTAATACATCATTATTTGATGATTCAGAATTAAAGATGACTTTGAGGAAATTTAAGGCGCTCTTAATCACTTAAAAGCGACGAAAGAAGCAATATTGTGCTGGCAAGTTTTTTCTAAAAACATTTGGTTTAACCAAGGTAAAAAATTGGTATAATGAACACATATTTGTGGTAAAATTTTTGCAAATCTACCCACAGTTGAAATTTACTGTAACGCGGTTAGTTTAGTCAAACCGCGTTAGGTTTAATGTTGTTAAATATAGGTATGGAGGTATAAAGACCTTCCTTTTTACTTGTTTGGTTGTTTTCATGTTGTGTGATCCCCTCAAAATGAGAATATTGGTAGCGCGCGTTAAATAATTTTTCTATATATTTCTCGCAATACAATGATCTAAATATATCGGCCGTTAATATTATATTTTTATTAATATTTCGTTCCGCAACAGCAAACATTTCCATATTGTAACTGTAAAATAATTAATGAAAAGTTAATTAGGGTTACTATTTTTTCAAAGTTTAATTATTTCCATATATTTGGAATCATCAAAAATAATACGTTTTATCGTATTCTATAATATATTTTAACCGTAATTCTCTATATTCACCTATTACTATTTTTTCTTTAACAGCTTTAACAGCTTGTTCTAAAGTTTTTAAAGTTTTATAATCAATATCATAATCAATATTATCTACTTCCATTATAAAATGACTATTGAAATTTTCTAATAAATTTTGAATTATATTCAAATTGTCCTGAAGATGTGAAACTGAATGATCATTTTCAAGCGTATTTAAATTGTGCGCATCAAATTTATGTTTAACTTTTAATTTATCGTAACTGGATTTCTTGATAAAAGAAAATAAATCAAATGAAACAAGAATGAAATTAACGTTAGTTAAATCGCTTGAACATATAAATTTTTTCTTTCTAGATCTTTATCGATAGAATTATCGATTAATTTTGAAATATATTTATTCTTATGATAAAGACTATTTAATTCTTTATTTTTCTCTTTATTTTCATCGTTATAATTATTGTAATATTCTATAATGGGTTTTATCATTCTTTTAATATAAGATTGGGAAAAATTATCTAAAGAGAATTTTGATAAGGTTTGATTGTCCTTATAATTTATACTTTGCTGATGGATGTTTAAACTATTGGTTATTGATTTTATATATAAATCTGATAATGAAGGCATTTAAAAATTGATTATATCCTTATCCTCCTCCACCAAATTTGGAAAAGTCGTAACAATTATATTATTGATAAGTTTAGGCAAAATATTTGTTAAGAAGTTAAACACTGATGTGTAGTTTATTTTTGTTACAGCTGCGAATTTTAGATCATAGTTACTTTTAAAGTAGAAGCAATAATCCACTGGCATTATTGTTTTTTCTTCTCTCAGTTTAGCTGGATCAGAATTTTTATTTTGAAAAAAATCTTTAGTACTTTCGTCTCCGTTTAAATCATGAAACAAAAATAAATTATAAAACTTTTAAAAACCGAATTAGATGATGTATATTTAATCAGTTTAAAAAATTTATAAATAGGAATCTATTTCTTAAAAACTAAAAAATTAACTGAAAAAATACAAGAGAGTTCCTTTGTATCACATGAAAGAATAGTTTCGTTTGTAAGCAGAGTAGATGATGTAGTTAAAAAGAAAAGCAAAAGTTTTTCTAAAAAGGTTTACTTGAAGACTTGTTATTCAATTCAAATAACAGAGATAACGAAGCAGACGAAAATGGTGAAGAAGACGGGGCGGAGGAACAGGAAGATGAAAATGAAGATGAATTAATGACTTCTTCATCAATGAGTACAGTTGCACCATCGTCAACAGTAAAATTATATCAATGTGCTAACTTAATTCATAAATTAAAATCTAATATACATTTAAAAAACCAATTAACGAAATCACTGGATTTTAAAATCGATAAAAAAGATATTATAACCCTTATTAGTTTTATGCTTTCATTCGAACAAAGCATATGTCAACATCTTCCTTATTTAGAAAAGATTTTAAATATTAATGAACAAAATATGGAAATTTTAAAAACTAGTGGATCGTCTATACACGATATTTTAAAATTATTCTCTATTATAACCGAAATGATGTTGAAGAATTATTACAATGAAATAGCGACTATTAATATAAATTATTTTTTTTTATTTTTTAGGAAGGAAATAAGAATTTTTTAACGTGAATTATTATTTACATAAATTCTTCCCGATACTTTATTTGGGTATGGATAATACTTCTACCGCCGAAGATAAAAATGTTGTTTCTGATTGGAAAGAAAATTGTATAAATATCTTAGGCTTAAATTTCAGAGAAATATTCGCAATTTCCGAAGCTCAATGTATAAATCAAAAAATTAATGTGATTTTCATGTCTACTATTTTTGGGGGGTAATTTTTGGTGGTTTCATTTTTTTATTAGTCCTCAAACAACAATCAAATAAAAATAAAAAAATAAGTTCTGTAATTAAAACACTTTATAAAAATGTAAACACAAAATTATTTTTAGAAAATATGAATTAGAGGTAGATTGGAAATGAGTTTTTAGAGTGTAATTTCATCTGATCTGTCTGCAAGTGGACTCACGGAGAAAAAATGAATTGATTATAGCTCGGCGACTCGTGTAATGAATTAATTACTTTATTAGTGTTTCCTCTCTTCTTGGTTATTTTTTGTTGCAAATAATTTCTTCGATAAAGTTTTTTCTCTAAAGGATAAAATAAATTGGTAATAGCGCCTTCACTCTCATTTTCCTGCGACTGATGTTGTTCGTCGTAATTTTCATTTCCTTTTAATTTTATTTGACTATATTTTTTCTCATCATTTTTTCTTTTTTCTAGTTGCTGATCCGAATCAGTAATGATCTGATTAATTGTATTTTCATTTAAATCCATTACCTCTTCAAATGTAGTTTCCATTTCGCTATTTTCCATTAAATTATCCTTGGTTTGGCAATAATAATCAAAAAAGTTAACAGTGGAATACCAATTAAAATCTGGATAATTATATATTTTTTTAATTGTTGAAACATTTTTATCGGTAAGGGGATGTGTACCATCACTGAAATAGATTAAAAATCCGTGTAACATTTTCGATGCTATTATCCAATCCTGGGAATTTTGATTTCCAAGAAGAACACATATTCCGCGTTCGAACATAAGTAACGTTAATCCTCTATAATATTTAAAGTTCACAGGATATCTTTGTTCGTAAAAATCTTTCTATTTAATATGATTAATTTTAATATTTGGAATATAAATCTTAACGAAAAAACCAGAAAAAGTATTATTATTGCTATTATAACGAATTTTGTTTTTCTCAAAAAAGTCTTTAATTGAACTGAAATTTAGTTGCAATGATAAAGAAAATTTCGTTACTCTATTTACAATTTGTCGATTTACTATTCGAATTTTCTTTTGTAAAATATTTGATAATTTATATAAGTTTGTTTTTATAATTTCTTCAATATTATTTTTAATTCCAATGACAATAATATTTCCATTCTCAAAGATTAAAGACGTATTCTCAGGGTAATTAGTGTGTTGTTGTATAGCAGTGAATTGCGATTGAAGAAAATTAACCCCCGATTCATGATACACTGATTTATTTACATATGGAAACCAGACGTAATAACGTTCATCCTCAAGGAAATTAACATTTTCATTACTACCACATTTTTCGATACATTTTTTTATTTTTTCAATTACCTCTCCATTTTTTTCTTCTGTAACTCCATAATTCTTTTTTAGACATTCTATTTCTCTTTTCGCTAAAAAATAATTATCTTTAGTATCCGTATTAAATTTAAAAACTTTTTTTATAATATCAAATGCAGGTTGAAAAACTTCGACATTAATTTTAATACATATATTAACAATTATAATATCCTGCTCTTTATGATTTTCCAAAAAAGTATTCATATTATTTAAATTTGAGCATTTAAATTCAAATGAAATAAAATGAGAATATGGATTAGAATGCAAACAAACTAGTCCTCACTCTATTTAACATGGAAGTAAAATGACAATGGGATGATTTTTATTCGTATTTGTAGTCGGCTTATTTTGAGAAAAACTTTAATAAATTTTTGAGTGATATATTTTTTTTATGAATGGATTTTCTGATATTTGAAGGAATGTTTGATTTTCCGGTTTCCAATATGAAGGGGCATTGTTTCGAGTTTTCGACAGTTCTCTTTGAAGTCCAATGACAGTAAGAAGGTCCAGTCCGTCCTCGTTAATTTTCGAATTCGTTGCTTCTTTAGTGTATTGAAATATAATACATCTATTTAAAGATCCGATTTTGGTTTTATTAAATATCGATTTTGGTACTGAATCTTTATTTTTAAACTTTGGAATCATTATTTTTTATGAAAATGCTAAAAAAACTAAATTATTCAATAAAAAATTATGATTTATATATTGAAAACCTTTCTGCGTTAGAAAAAAAAGAAACAAATATTAATATCGGACAAAAAATAAGAGAAGAACAAGAAAAAGAGGAGGATATTACTGATTACACAGATTTATTAGTAAACATTGATTCATTTATGAAAGATAAAATGATAAAAAATACATTTATTCCTTTTTTTAAATTAATGAATGTAAAAACAAAAAATTATAACAAGATAATATTATTTTTGGTGGAATTTTTAGTTGAAAAATATTTTAAACAATATAAAGATGTTGATAAAAGGAGTCAAGAATTTTAAAAAATGGTAGAAGAAAAGAAATACGACGAATTTCTATTCAAAAGTGATATAATTGCTTCGAACTTTGTCAGAGAAAACAAAATCATTCTGTATTTGTTTATGTTTTATTTGTGTGTATGGATCGATTTAATCCATAATTCAAAACTCAAAAATATTGATACAAAGTTACCTATTAAATCATTTGGAAAAAAGAAATTATTATTTGAAACTGATAATCATATCCTTGAAATTCTGAATTTTTCACCGTTTAGACTATGGGATAGTTTAAAATATATACAGGATATTTCCGATGTCAAAGTCGTTTTGATATACATGGAAGAGGAATCTGAAAAATGCACTCAATCGGATTTTTTTAAATAAGCTTTTTCTTAGTTTTGGTGAAGAAAAAAATATTTTTGACTTAATTAATTCGGGTAAAGTTGTGATTATTAATTTTCGTGTTATCTGTTATGATAAAAACTTATTATTTTGTATTAATAAAAATATTATACGATTACATATTGAAAACCAATCTAGAAAAGTTAATATAATCATTGTTGGTGAAAAAACAGAAGCAATGTTCAACATTTTTCCACAAACTATAAAAAATAAAATATTACAATATATCATTCCATTAATCAAGTAAAAAGAAGATGAAGTAACTTCTGAGATACAACATATTTTTGAAAGTTTAAAACTTTAATATATCGCTACAAGAACTCTGCTCCTGCTCGGTATCCGAAGTAATTTTTTTTTTGTCTCATCTTTATTTATTAGTGATAATTTTCCATTTCGATCTTGAATTACAATAAAATTATTTCCATCATTGTCAAATGTTTGCCAATTTAAATTAGATTTTTGTAATGCTAATAAAATTTCATTTTCATTTTCAATAATGGATTCCATATATTTTTTCATATCCATAAAACATGTTTCTAAATAAATCTTTTGTTGAGATAATTTAACTAAAATTTCTTCCATATCTTTGACAAAATCTGACAATATTATTTTTTCTATTTTATATATATTTAATTGATTTATATTAAAATCAAATTCATTCAAATCAAAATTGTAGAAATAATTTGACCTATGATGAATTAACATATATGATAATAAATTCATTTATCATTTATCTTATATTAAATCTCTTCAAATTAATTATCTATTAAAATGTATAATAATGATAACGAGATTAAGAGTAGCGACGATGAAATATCACTTTCAAATTTTAAAAAATCCATTTCACCAAGCGTAGATAAATGCAAACAGAAACAGAATAATAATTTATGTTTAGAAGATGAAGAAATTGACAATGCAATATTATATATTTCCCAATCTTTTAATGAAATAAGAAAAAGCAAATTATTGCTCTCGTATTTTCTTCAACTTTCACACAATAATAATTATTCCTCAATTATTGAATATTTATATACCAAGAATATGTATACAAATGTTGATATTATATTCATTAACACGAATTGTAATTTAAAAGGGGCAGGAAATCATTGGATATTAACACAAATTGATCTCATGAAACTCGAAGTATGTTTTTTTTAATTCCTTATATATTGTTCAGCCAAACTTTCAAACATATACAGTTATATTTAATTTTATTATTGCATTTTGTATTTTTTATAGGACACCTTATCATTGAAGGATTTCAAATTTTATAATATTAAAAATACTCCTCAACAAAATGATAAATTTAATTGTGGTGTCGCTGTATATGGTAATGCAAAGCAAATTTTAAAGGGAAAGAACTTAGCGAGACAAGAAGATTTTGGTGATCTTAGAAAAGAATTGAAAAATTATAAACCATAATTAAAAAGTAATAGTATGAATTCATCTCGCCTCATTCCGGAACAACAGTTAACTATCATAATTGAAAAATGCTTAAAAGAAAAAGAAAAAAAAAATATACATTAAAACTTCAAGATAAAGAATATTTTCCTATTAATAAACCTACTACCATCCACACCACCACGTCATCATCAATATTACAAAATAAAACAAATAAAGAGAAGGAATTGATAAATAGTTTTCCGTATAATAATAAAGTTTTAATTAAACTTTATCAAAATTGTCAAGAAAAATCTATAAAAAATCATTTACAATTAATCATATATATAATTCAAAACCATCAGAATTTACGTAACCTAAAAAAGTTTAATGACTATTTAAAGCAAAATGATGAAATTTCTGCTGAGGAAATGATAGAAAAATTTGAACAGGATTTTTAACAAAATGATTAAAAACAATTATATGAAGAAGGACTAGTAAGATCTATGTTTGAAAATGTACGTAACATTAATTTCTTGCGGAAACAAATTGAACATTCTTTCCTTCCAAGAAAACTTCATCAAAAATTAATTTTAGCCGTTGATTTATTAGAAGAGATGAATAATCGATATGAAAAAAGTTTGAAAATGCATTTAAGGTTAGAACAATTAAAAAAGTTAGTAAAATCAGTTTAAAAATTCATGATTTTATCTTAAGGTTTACAAACACTAATAATGAAAATACAGGTCATGATCTTTATCTGTTTAATGACTATTTATATGATAATCTATTTAAAATATTTAATATTAAATGCGAGAAAAATGTATTTTTCCAGGAGAAATTTAATATAAGCAACAACAATATACATTGTGAATATGCCATAAATAATACTTTATTCGCTGATTATGAAAATAAAATATACAAAAATTATAAGTGTCTCTTTGATATTCTTTCTAAACCAAAGATTTTTCATAATATTTTTAAAATCATCCTGATGAAAACGAATATAGTTATAGAACAAAACGTTTTGACAATAAATAGCGGTGCCTATAATATTTTATTAGCTGATTACTTAAAACGATTGGATTATATTGCGGTAGCTTTAAAATATTTACAGCAATATTTGATGCAAAATCAATGTGAATTTTGTGATGAAAAATTTAAAACAAAAGTTATTACCAATTTTAATGAAAAAAATGAAAATAATGATAATAATGATGATGATGATAATCAAAATATTAAAAAGATAAATCTTAACAATCAAATTAATAATTATGTAAAAAATTATAATAAAGAAAAACGACAATTTTTTCCGAAAAAACAGCAATATTTCAATAAGAAACAAAGAAAATAATCATGAATTTAAAATAATGTAGAAAATATGGCGTTGATTTCTTCCTTATTTTCAATTTCTTCACATTCTGTTTTAATATGTCGTTTTTCAATAATATTTTTAGAAATCGATTGACGTCGAATTAACTTTATAATTGACATCATATTATCCCTGGAAATTTTATCTAAATCTTTTTTGTTATCAAACTTTATATTTGTTAATAATTCAGCGACGTACTCCTAAATATTATTGGGATGTAATTCGTTGTCTCATGCTGAGAAAAATTTATTATACTTGTTATTGGAATTATTTAGCAAACGGACATAGTTTCGTTGATAATTTAAAATTATCGGAGGAATCAAAATAATATATCTTTTATTATCAGAAAAGTAAAGAAAATGTTGATTCGATAATGAAAATTCGTCTTTATCATCACTTGGAGATTTTTCTTTGTTTAAATCAAGATAATTATAATTATCAATACTTAAACTTGAGTTGATATAAGCTATTTTTAATTCATTATCTTACAAAATTTGTGGTAAGCAGGGTAATTGTTTATTACTGTTTTCAATTTTTTGTTTTAAATCATGGTCTCTGGTGTTTTTATTAGGTTTATTTGATTTTTTAGTAGACGAAATTTTTTGCAAGAGAGATAACAGACTCTCGATATTTATATTTTCTTCCTCTTCCTTCCTTTGTATTTTTTTCTTTTCTTTTTTATTAAATGTTTGCTCAGATTTTCTTTTTCGACCTTTTTTCCCCTCATTATATTCAACATGATAATTTATTTCATTAAAATTATTAATTAAAGGTATATTATAATTAACAATGAGAAATAAATACGAACCGCAAACGAAATAATTACGTAATGTAATTATACATTTATTATTTTTTATGTTTTTTAATAAAAATATCAATTCCTTACACAAACAATTCTCTTCTATCACATCAAAACTTTCATAAACTCTATTATTTCCTTTCCAAACATCATTATTTTGGGAGCCGCAGGAAACAAGACTTAAATTCCCGCCTCTAATAACAATTTGTGTTTGGTATTTGATAAAATAATCTGAAATCGATTGAAAGGTTAATAGTTTAAATGAAGAAACGTTTGCAACATTGTTCAGTAACATCTTAAATAGAAGCGAAAAAGTTTTATTTTCGTATGAAATTTTATTAATAAAATCGTCTATATTAATCTAACAATTTTTTTTTCACACATTCTGTATATATTACTTGACAATCAGTACACAAAAAATTGGAATTCTCACTATATTTACAAATTTTATAATTTTAATAAATATTCATCATCGAGTTTCCAATGCGTTTTGTTTATTGCACATTCGCATACATCTTTATCCGTGAATAAGTTAATCAAATTTAAAGGATTTGAATATGTAATATTGTCGTAATATTAATAAATGTATAAATTCTTTAATTTCATTCCTGAAAATACAATTTTGGTTTAACTCTTCCTTTTTTGTTAATAATTCATAAATAGATTGTTTATTACAATCGCAATCCAAATTTTCTATCCATTGTTGAAAATTATCAATTTTGTTGGCATATTCCTCATCATAAAATTTAATATAATTTTCTTCCATTTTGTTTTTTGTTTTTTTTGGACAAAAAAGTAGGGGGAAAAATATAGTAGAGTGAAAAAATATATATATTCTTTATTAATGATGTCTGACGAAAAGATTATTACAGAATTACCGGAAATTAATGATTTACCCAATTATAAAAAACAACAACAAATTGCGAATTATTATTGTCAAAATCAATTAGTTTATTGTAATTTAAACGATTCTTTCACAACTCAATGTTTATCGTGCATAGAGTATCAAATAAAATGTGTTGATGTATCAGGAAAATTTTTTTTAAATATATTGGGTGAACAAAATAATAATATTTTGGATAATCACAAAACTTTTCCGCCTAATACAGGTATATGTTTATCTTCTACTTCAAAGTTAATTCCAATAACGACTAAAGAAGAAAATCCTAGTTTTTACTATGATAATGATGATGATTATGATAGTGATTCCGATTTTGATTTTGATCCTGATGTGACATCTATAGATTCGAGTGATGATGATGATACAGAGGTTGAATACTTTTAATCCTTTTACGACTCAAATTGTCCCCGGAACTATTTGCACTGAAAATGATATATTTCTAACCACCTCCACGCAATGTGTTAATAATTTTATAGTTAGAAAAAAGAAAAATAATCTTACTAATATGTATAAAACTCAGTGCGATCAAATAGTAGCTTGTTCTCCAAACGGTATATTACTTCATCCAGAAACAAATAAAGCTATATCAAATATCAATGAAATTGATTTTGAATTAAAAAATAATCAAAACCTAAGATGTTTTTTTAATAGTGAATACGAAAGTAAAATGTTACCTAATAATTTGCCTGCTTGTGTGCCAAAATCAAATTTTTCTGAATGTCCAATCAAAGTACAATCAAAAGAAGGCGATTATAGATGTATTTGTAATATGGCTCTGTCTATGAATTTAAGGGATATTGTAGAAAATTCAACTTCAAATACAAGGACGCCCTTCTCAGAAAAAGAACGTTCTCTTTTGATAACTCTGTATAATAATCTTCTAGAAAATAAAGACATTTGCGTCCCACTTCCCGGTATAGAATCTAAAAATGCGGCTTTCGGATATTCGGCCGATACTGAGATGAGTCCGAATAACTTTAATGAATCTACATTCGAAGGACATTTAGTAAATTCTACATGCCTGAGAAAAGATGCATTAGATAATTTTAATATTTATAAAAAATAGACCAATAGGTGGAGAAGTAGTTTCCATTAGTGGTTCTGGAAGTATATCCTCTTTTCTTCATGGAAAAATCCTTATACAGATCAACATGTGTTATTCGAAGGTGGAGGAACTCCACCTAATCTCAGTATAAAGGTTGTACCACCATCAAAATTTAATATCGCTGGTTTAGGACAAACAGCTATGGAACAATCGGTTGCTTTGATCTCTTCAATGGGGAGGATTTATCCAGGAGGTGTTCACAAACGCGATGGCGGAATTTTAAGAAAAACTTTACCGAACGAAGAGAAAAGCTTCGTTCAATGGAATGAACCGCATGATTTAGTTTTGCAATCTATTAATGATCCTGGAATTATATCTGGTGTATATTTTATTCCATCGGAACACGATAGGTTTGGTACCGACTATGGAACTCAATCTAAAAACGAAATCATTTAAGGATATTAAGAAATTTTTCCACCATTCTTCGCGGGGGTTTTAACGTCTAATTCGATATTGAGAGCCAGGGGTTATTATCCGGTTTTAAAATTATTCCGACGCCTTTTGGGTGGCGGTCGAATACCTCCACTTTTGAAAAAGTACTTTCCCGGAATTTATGAAACATTTGATAATTTAAATGAATTATTTTACGACGGCGAGGTGATGAAAAGTTTGGATACGATAGGGGGTCTTATAATGGAACCTATATTGATTAGGTTAGGTTAGGTTAGGTTAGGTTAGGTTAGGTAAGAGAAAAGGCTAAGAATGCAGAAACAAATTTAAATAATGCTTTTACCATGAGATTGAAAGATAAATCAGAAGAATTGATAGATTATGAATTTTTAGAATATGAATCAATTAAAAACATTTCAAAAATCAATCTGTTTATTAATTTGGTTCATCATTACGGATTAGGGAGTTTATTTCGTGTGAAAGACCGAAACAAGAATTCATACATTTTTCCAATTAGTGGTCTTTTTCATATTTCGCGTATCCTTTAACGCGTCAAATGAATGAACAAAATACACAAATTTCAGCGATATTTAATACCAACTTGAAGAATATTGATGAAAAAACCAATATTGATTTTCCAATATATTTAGAGGATTAACGGTGGTGGATTCAATTTGGCGTGCTTTCGGTTTTGGGGTACTTCTTCCGCCTCGATTCTGATGAAGTTCGTTTCACAGAAGTAGCGGGAACGGTGAATTCAATTGGAGGACCTAGAAACCAGTATTGAAGCCATATAATTAATGATAATGGCATACTGGATATACTCCTCCCCCTACCATGCCCCGGTCTAAAAATTAATAAAACAAGTTAAAAACATATTTGGAGATGGAAGAATTATTATTATGAGAATTCGAGCGAGAAAAAATCGGGATCTTCAAAAAATTCACAAAAGTTATCAGATATCCTTCTCCCTATATTTTAAGATGGGGATTTTATTGAAAAATTACTAAATATTTTTTAATCTTGGTACCTGGGTATTATTTTATAAGGTGGTCGTATGCTACACCACGCAGCCAGGCAGGTTCTTCTAGCTTGTTTTTTAAATTTTGTTCTTGATTTGATAGATACAACCAATAAGAGGAGTTGCTTGAAGAATTTCACAAGAACAAACTAAATCACCTGGACTAGCGGGGGTGGTTGACTCATCTGGAGAAGCTGGAGAATCAGGAAAGCTCTGGTTAGTGGGTTCTCCATGCAAAAGTTGTGCCGGTGCTGATGGAACCGAAGAAGCTGGATCACCTGGACTAGCGGGAGTGATGGATTCAACTGGAGGAGTTTGAGAACCAACATCACCTGGATCACCTGGACTAGCAGGAGTGGTGGATTCAACTGGAGGAGTTTGAGAATCAGGAAAATTCTCGTTAGTGGCTTCTCCATCTAAAAGTTTGGTCAGTGGTTTTGGAACCTCCTGTTCCAAAGAAGAAGCTGAATCATCTGGATTAGCGGGAGTGGTAGATTCAACTGGAGAAGCTGGGGAACCAGGAGAGCTTAGCGTCATTTGGCTATTGGGTTCTCCTTGAACTGGTGTTGAAGGAACCGGCGTCTGTTCCCAAGGAGAAGCTGAATCACCTACACCAGCGGGAGGAGTGTCGGAATTATGATTTTTCATTGTTCTGAAAACACAAAAACAAATTATTTGATTAAAATGTTAAAAAAAATTAAATAAAAACTATTAAACAACCAACTTTTCTATTTCAAACGGAGTTATATGAATAGTGTTGAGAATTGAGATACTAACTGAATGAAAAACAGAGTGTCCCGGCTCTTTTTATACATATTGAAAAGAGAGAGAGAGAGAGAGAGAGAGAGAGAGAGAGAGAATCTTGGGGAGTTAGGGGACGGGGACGGGGACGCGCAGCTCTCGAGTTGCGAAATACATAGTCGTTGAAAACACAAAGGGATATTGGTATTTCCGCTTGTGTAATATAAAAAAAATTAGCTCCGCCTACATTGGTTCTCGCTGAGGCGGCGATGCTTATAAAAAAAATAGCTCCGCCCACATTGGTTCTGGCTGAGGCGGCGATGCTTATAAAAAAAATAGCTCCGCCCACATTGGTTCTCGCTGAGGCGGCGATGCTTATAAAAAAAAATTAGCTCGGCCCACATTGGTTCTCGCTGAGGCGGCGATGCTTATAAAAAAAAATTCGCTCTGCCTCCACCTACATTGGTTCTCGGTGATGCTTATAAAAAAAATTAGCTCCGCCTACATTGGTTCTCGCTGAGGCGGCGATGCTTATAAAAAAAATAGCTCCGCCCACATTGGTTCTCGCTGAGGCGGCGATACTTATAAAAAAAAATTAGCTCGGCCCACATTGGTTCTCGCTGAGGCGGCGATGCTTATAAAAAAAAAAATTTGCTCTGCCTCCACCTACATTGGTTCTCGGTGATGCTTATAAAAAAAATTAGCTCCGCCTACATTGGTTCTCGCTGAGGCGGCGATGCTTATAAAAAACATAGCTCCGCCCACATTGGTTCTCGCTGAGGCGGCGATGCTTATAAAAAAAATAGCTCCGCCCACATTGGTTCTCGCTGAGGCGGCGATGCTTATAAAAAAAAATTAGCTCGGCCCACATTGGTTCTCGCTGAGGCGGCGATGATTATAAAAAAAAATTCGCTCTGCCTCCACCTACATTGGTTCTCGGTGATGCTTATAAAAAAAATTAGCTCCGCCTACATTGGTTCTCACTGAGGCGGTGCTTTCAGTCAGGTGGAGCCTGTGAATGGTTGGAAATTAATCGAAAGATAAGGGTGGAAAAGGGAGGTGAAGGAGAGGGGGGAGGGGATAATAAGAACGACAAATATAAATATCTGAAAAACTACATTTACGAATTCAGTTCATCAGAGAAAATAACTTAAACTAGTCACCCGCCGCCATGAATATCTTAACCAGGGTTAAAGTGAGTAGTGAGAAAAAAATCCATCTCCTTTGCCTGACTCCCCTTGACCACTCTTATCCTTCAATAAGGATGAAGAAACTTATTTGTTCTTTCTGTAAAGGCGATTATTTTTGTATTTGTGATAATTTCATAATATTAAATTCAATTAAAGGAAGAGCATTTAAAGAAGTATCAAAGAGTTATTTTAGTTTTCAACATTCGAGTGAACTTTTCAATAGTAAAATATTTAATTTAGATAATATAGAAAAATTACAAAAACGTTTAAGAATCATTATAAAATTTAAATTTTCTAAGACGAGGATGTTTTAATCGATTTCACATTTATTTTCTTTATATAGTTTTAAATTTGAAATATAAAGAATTGATCAATATAGTAATAGGGAATGTTAACGCTGTATGCGTTTTGAATATAAACTGGGTTTGTGCAGAATCACAAAATAAAGTCTACTTCAGATCAAGTGGTAATAACATTTATTTTTTCTACATCATTTTTATGTATGAACTTGTTTTTGTTTTCGAAAGTGAAGTTTCATCGCCCACCTACGATTTCCAGAAATAACTTGTGTGACATGTAAAATATATTTTTGTGTATGTGGAACAGAATATGAACCAGACGCCGATCAATGTTTTGCTATAAAAAATAAATATTCAAAATTCATTATCAATGTATTAACAAGTATAAAAAATAAGCAAACTAATTATTTAATGCCAATTAATCTCATTATTCGATATTTTGCATATTTAACAAAAGTTAAAGAATTTTTAGATGAGATGGCCTTGTATGAATGCTATATTTTACATTTTCAATGTTCTTTGAAATGTTTTAATAATAACATTTTTGAAAATGAATTATATAAAACTAAATGTATTTTACAATACAATGTTATAAGCAATGACATAAAACTATTATACTGTGACAAACGAATTTCTATAAAGACTCAGTCTTAAGTGAAATATAACCGAAGGATTATTTACTTTTTATTTTTATGTATGCGTATACATGAACTTGATATGAATCTGGAAAAAAAAATTCCTTTGAAGAAAAGAAATTTTTACACCTATCTCTAGGTCGCTTTCTACGGGTTTCAATTCCCTCGGCTCTCTGTCGCTTGCTACGCCGCTTGCTACGGGTTTCAATTCCCTCGGCTCTCTGTCGCTTGCTACGGATTCCAAGCGGCGCTTGCTTGCTACGCCGCTTGCTACGGGTTTCAATTCCCTCGGCTCTCTGTCGCTTGCTACGGATTCCAAGCGGCACACGCTTGCTACGCCGCTTGCTACGGGTTCCAATTCCCTCGGCTCTCTGTCGCTTGCTACGGATTCGAAGCGGTGCGCGCTTGCTACGCCGCTTGCTATGCTACGGGTTCCAATTTCCTCGGCTCTCTGTCGCTTGCTACGGATTCCAAGCGGCCCGCGCTTGCTACGCCGTTTGTTACGGGTTCCAATTCCCTTGGCTCTCTGCCGCTTGCTACGGATTCCAAGCGGCGCGCGCTTGCTACGCCGCTTGCTACGGGTTCTAATTCCCTTGGCTCTCTGTCGCTTGCTACGGGTTCCAATTCCCTTGGCTCTCTGCCGCTTGCTACGGATTCCAAGCGGCGCTTGCTTGCTACGCCGCTTTCTACGGGTTCCAATTCCATCGGTTCTCTGTCGCTTGTTAAGGATTCCAAGCGGCGCTTACTTATAACACGCTTGCTAGGGGGTTCCAATTCCCTTGGCTCTCTGCCGCTTGCTACGGAATCCAAGCGGCGCTTGCTTGCTACGCCGCTTTCTACGGGTTCCAATTCCCTCGGCTCTCTGTCGCTTGCTACGGATTCCAAGCGGCGCGCGCTTGCTACGCCGCTTGCTACGGGTTCCAATTCCCTTGGCTCTCTGACGCTTGCTACGGATTCCAAGCGGCGCGCGCTTGCTACGCCGCTTGCTACGGGTTCAATTCCCTTGGCTCTCTGCCGCTTGCTACGGATTCCAAGCAGCGCGCGCTTGCAACGCGTCCTAATTCCCTCGGCTCTCTGTTGCTTGCTACGGATTCCAAGCGGCGCGCGCTTGCTACGCCGCTTGCTACGGGTTCCAGTCCGTCGGCTCTCGGTCGCTTGCTACGGATTCCAAGCGGCGCGCGCTTGCTACGCCGCTTGCTACGGGTTCCGATTCCCTTGGCTCTGCCGCTTGCTACGGATTCCAAGCAGCGCGCGCTTGCTACGGGTTCCAATTCCCTCGGCTCTCTGTCGCTTGTTACGGATTCCAAGCGGCGCACGCTTGCTACGCCGCTTGCTACGGGTTCCAATTCCCTCGGCTCTCTGTCGCTTGCTACGGATTCCAAGCGGCAAGCGCTTGCTACGCCGCTTGCTACGGGTTTCAATTCCCTCTGCTCTCTGTCGCTTGCTACGGATTCCAAGCGGCGCGCGCTTGCTACGCCGCTTGCTACGGGTTCCAATTCCCTCGGCTCTCTGTCGCTTGCTAAGGATTCCAAGCGGCGCGCGCTTGCTACGCCACTTGCTACGGGTTCCAATTCTCTTGGCTCTCTGCCGCTTGCTACGGATTCCAAGAAGCGCGCGCTTGCTACGGGTTCCAATTCCCTCGGCTCTCTGCCACTTCCGTGGAATTCCAAGCGGCGCGCGCTTGCTACGCCGCTTGCTACAAGTTCCAATTCCCTCGGCTCTCTGTCGCTTGTTACGGATTCCAAGCGGCACCTTCTTGCTACGCCGCTTACTACGAGTTCCAATTCATTTGGCTCTCTGTCGCTTGCTACGGAGTCCAAGCGGAGCGCGCTTGCTAGGCCGCTTGCTACGGGTTCCAATTCCCTCGGCTCTCTGTCGCTTGCTACGGATTCCAAGCGGCGCTTGATTGCTACGCCGATTTCTACGGGTTCTAATTCCCTAGGCTTTCTGTCGCTTGCTACGGATTCCAAGTGGCGCTTGCTTGCCACGCCGCTTGCTACGGGTTACAATTCCCTCGGCTCTCTGTCGCTTGCTACGGATTCCAAGCGGCGTGCGCTTGCTACGCCGCTTGCTACGGGTTCCAATTCCCTCGGCTCTCTGCCGATTGCTACGGATTCCGAGTGGCGCTTGCTCGCTACGCCGCTTGCTACGGGTTCCAGATCTCTCGGCTCTCTGTCGCTTGCTATGGATTCCAAGCGGCGCGCGCTTGATACGCCGCTTGCTACGGGTTCCAATTCCCTCGGGTTTCTGTTGCTCTCTACGGATTCCAAGCGGCGCGCGCTTGCTACGGGTTCCAATTCCCTCGGCTCTCTGTTGCTTGCCTACGGATTCCAAGCGGCGCGCACTTGCTACGCCGCTTGCTACGGGTTCCAATTCCCTTGGCTCTCTGCCACTTGCTACTGATTCCAAGCAGCGCGCGCTTGCTACGGGTTCCAATTTCCTCGTCTCTTTGCCACTTCCGTGGAATTCCAAGCGGCGCGCGCTTGCTAGGCCGCTTGCTACAAGTTCCAATTCCCTCGGCTCTCTGTCGCTTGTTACGGATTCTAAGCGGCGCTTGCTTGCCATGCCGCTTGCTACGAGTTCCAATTCCCTTAGCTCTCTGTCGCTTGCTACGGATTCCAAGCGGAGCGCGTTTGCTACGCCGCTTGCTACGGGTTCCAATTCCCTCGGCTGTTTGTCACTTGCTACGGATTTCAAGCGGTGTGCGCTTGCTACACCGCTTGCTATGGGTTCTAATTCCTTTGGCTTTCTGCCGCTTGCTACGGATTCCAAGCAGCGCGCGCTTGCTACGGGTTCCAATTCCCTCGCCTCTCTGACACTTCCGTGGAATTCCAAGCGGCGCGCGCTTGCTACGCGTCTTGCTACGGGTTCCAATTCCCTCGGCTCTCTGTCGCTTGCTACGGATTCCAAGCGGCGCGCGCTTGCTACGCCGCTTGCTACGGGTTTCAATTGCCTCGGCTCTCGGTCGCTTGCTACGGATTCCAAGCGGCGCGCGCTTGCTACGCCACTTGCTACGGGTTCCAATTCTCTCGGCTCTCTGTCGCTTGCTACCGATTCCAAGCGGCGCTTGCTTGCTACGCCGCTTGCTACGGGTTACAATTCCCTTGGCTTTCTGTTGCTTGCTACGGATTCAAAGCGGCGCGCGCTTGCTACGGGTTCCAATTCCCTCGGCTCTCTGTCGCTTGCTACGGATTCCAAGCGGCAGGCACTTGCTACGCCGCTTGCTACGGGTTCCAATTCCCTTGGCTCTCTGCCACTTGATACGGATTCCAAGCAGCGCGCGCTTGCTACGGGTTCCAATTCCCTCGTCTCTTTGCCACTTCCGTGGAATTCCAAGCGGCGCGCGCTTGCTACGCCGCTTGCTACAAGTTCCAATTCCCTCGGCTCTCTGTCGCTTGTTACGGATTCAAAGCGGCACCTTCTTGCTACGCCGCTTGCTACGAGTTCCAATTCATTTGGCTCTCTGTCGCTTGCTACGGAGTCCAAGCGGAGCGCGCTTGCTAGGCCGCTTGCTACGGGTTCCAATTCCGTCGGCTCTCTGTCGCTTGCTACGGATTCCAAGCGGCGCTTGCTTGCTACGCCGATTTCTACGGGTTCTAATTCCCTAGGCTTTCTGTCGCTTGCTACGGATTCCAAGTGGCGCTTGCTTGCCACGCGGCTTGCTACGGGTTACAATTCCCTCGGCTCTCTGTCGCTTGCTACGGATTCCAAGCGGCGTGCGCTTGCTACGCCGCTTGCTACAAGTTCCAATTCCCTCGGCTCTCTGTCGCTTGTTACGGATTCCAAGCGGCACCTTCTTGCTACGCCGCTTGCTACGAGTTCCAATTCATTTGGCTCTCTGTCGCTTGCTACGGAGTCCAAGCGGAGCGCGCTTGCTAGGCCGCTTGCTACGGGTTCCAATTCCCTCGGCTCTCTGTCGCTTGCTACGGATTCCAAGCGGCGCTTGCTTGCTACGCCGCTTGCTACGGGTTCCAATTCCCTCGGCTCTCTGTCGCTTGCTACGGATTCCAAGCGCCGCGCGCTTGCTACAAGTTCCAATTCCCTCGGCTCTCTGCCGCTTGCTACGGATTCCGAGTGGCGCGCGCTTGCTACGCCACTTGCTACGGGTTCCAATTCCCTCGGCTCTCTGTCACTTGTTATGGATTCCAAGCGGCGCTTGCTCGCTACGCCGCTTCCTACGGGTTCCAATTCCCTTGGCTCTCTGTCGCTTGCTACGCCGCTTGCTACGGGTTCCAATTCTCTCGGCTCTCTGTCGCTTGCTACGGATTCCAAACGGCGCTTGCTTGCTACGCCGCTTGCTACGGGTTCCAATTCCCTCGGCTTTCTGTTGCTTGCTACGGATTCCAAGCGGCGCTCGCTTGCTACGGGTTCCAATTCCCTCGGCTCTCTGTCGCTTGCTACGGATTCCAAGCGGCGCGCACTTGCTACGCCGCTTGCTACGGGTTCCAATTCCCTCGGCTCTCTGCCACTTCCGTGGAATTCCAAGCGGCGCGCGCTTGCTACGCCGCTTGATACGGGTTCCAATTCCCTCGGCTCTCTGTCGCTTGCTACGGATTCCAAGAGGCGCACGCTTGCTACGCCGCTTGCTACGGGTTTCAATTCCCTCGGCTCTCTGTCGCTTGCTACGGATTCCAAGCGGCGTGCGCTTGCTACGCCGCTTGCTACGAGTTTCAATTCCCTCGGCTCTCTGTCTCTTGCTACGGATTCCAAGCGGCGCGCGCTTGCTACAAGTTCCAATTCCCTCGGCTCTCTGCCGCTTGCTACGGATTCCGAGTGGCGCGCGCTTGCTACGCCAATTGCTACGGGTTTCAATTCCCTCGGCTCTCTGTCACTTGTTATGGATTCCAAGCGGCGCTTGCTTGCTACGCCGCTTCCTACGGGTTCCAATTCCCTTGGCTCTCTGTCGCTTGCTACGGATTCCAAGTGGCGCGCGCTTGCTACGCCGCTTGCTACGGGTTCTAATTCCTACGACTCTCTGTCGCTTGCTACGGATTCCAAGCGGCGCTTGCTTGCTACACCGCTTGCTACGGGTTCCAATTCCCTTGGTTCTCTGTCGCTTGCTATGGATTCCAAGCAACGCTTGCTTGCTTCGCCTCTTGCTACGGGTTCCAATTTCCTCGGCTCTCTGTCGCTTGCTATGGAATCCAAGCGGCGCTAGCTTGCTACGCCGCTTGCTACAAGTTTTAATTCGCTCGGCTCTTGGTCGCTAGCTACGGATTCCAAGCGGCGCTTGCTTGCTACGCCGCTTGCTATGGGTTCCAATTGCCTCGGCTCTCTGTCGCTTGATACGGATTCCAAGCGGCGCGCGCTTGCTACGCCGCTTGCTACGGGCTCCAATTTTCTCGGCTCTCTGTCACTTGCTACGGATTCCAAGCGACGCGCGCTTGCTACACCGCTTGCAACAGGTTCTAATTCCCTTGGCTCTCTGTCACTTGCAACGGATTCCAAGCGGCGCGCGCTTGCTACGGGTTCCAATTTCCTCGGCTCTCTGCCACTTGCTACGGGTTCCAATTCCCTCGGCTCTCTGTCGCTTGCTACGGATTCCAAGCGGCGCTTGCTTGCTACGCCCTGTGCTACATGTTTCAATTCCCTTGGCTCTCTGTAGCTTGCTACGGATTCCAAGCGGCGCTTGCTTGCTACGCTGCTTGCTATGGGTTCCAATTCCCTTGGCTCTCTGTCGCTTGCTACGGATTGTAAGTGGCGCGCGCTTGCTACGGATTCCAAGTGGGGCGCGCTTGCTACGCCGCTTACTACGGGTTCCAATTCCCTCGGCTCTCTGTCGCTTGCTACGGATTCCAAGCGGCGCGTGCTTGCTACGCCACTTGCTACGGGTTCCAATTCCCTTGGCTCTCTGTCACTTGCTACGGATTCCAAGCGTCGTGCGCTTGCTACGCCGCTTGCTACGGGTTCTAATTCCCTTTAGCTCTCTGTCGCTTGCTAAGGATACCAAGCGGCGCGCGCTTGCTACGCCGCTTGCTACGGGCTCCAATTCCCTCGGCTCTCTGTCACTTGCTACAGATTCCAAGCGGTTCGCGCTTGCTACACCGCTTGCTACGGGTTCCAATTTTCTTGGCTCTCTTTCGCTTGCAACGGATTTCAAGCGGTGCGGGCTTGCTACGGGTTCCAATTCCCTCAGGCTCTCTGCCGCTTGCTAAGGGTTCCAATTCCCTTGGCTCTCTGTCGCTTGCTACGGATTCCAAACGGCGTGCGCTTGCTACGCTGCTTGCTACGGGTTTCAATTCCCTCGGCTCTCTGTCGCTTGCTACGGATTCCAAGCGGCACGCGCTTGCTACGCTGCTTGCTACAAGTTCAAATTCCCTCGGCTCTCTGCCGCTTGCTACGGATTCCAAGCGGCGTGCGCTTGCTACGCTGCTTGCTACGGGTTTCAATTCCCTCGGCTCTCTGTCGCTTGCTACGGATTCCAAGCGGCACGCGCTTGCTACGCTGCTTGCTACAAGTTCAAATTCCCTCGGCTCTCTGCCGCTTACTACGGATTCAAAGTGGCGCGGGCTTGCTACGCCGCTTGCTACTGGTTCCAATTCCCTCGACTCTCTGTCGCTTGTTATGGATTCCAAGCGGCGCTTGCTTGCTACGCCGCTTGCTACGGGTTCCAATTATATTTGCTCTCTGTCGCTTGTTACGGATTCCAAGCGGCGCTTGCTTGCTACGCCGCTTGCTACGAGTTCCAATTCCCTCGGCTCTCTGTCGCTTCCTACGGATTCCAAGCGGCGCTTGCTTGCAAAACCGCTTGCTAAGGGTTCCAAATCCCTTGGCTCTCTGTCGCTTGCTACGGATTCCAAGCAACGCTTGCTTGCTACGCCGCTTGCTACGTGTTCCAATTCCCTCGGCTCTCTGTCGATGGATACGTTTACCAAGCGGCGCTTGCTTGCTACGCCGCTTGCTACAAGTTTCAATTCGCTCGGCTCTGTGTCGCTTGCTACGGATTCCAAGCGGCGCTTGCTTGCTATGCCGCTTGCTATGGGTTCCAATTGCCTCGGTTCTCTGTCGCTTGCTATGGATTCCAAGCGGCACGCGCTTGCTACGGCGCTTGCTTGCTACGCTGCTTGCAACGGGTTCCAATTCCCTTGGCTCTCTGTCGCTTGCTACGGATTCCATTGGCGCGCGCTTGCTACGGATTCCAATTTCCTCGGCTCTCTGCCACTTCCGTGGAATTCCAAACGGCGCGCGCTTGCTACGCTGCTTCTTAAAGGTTCCAATTCCCTAGGCTCTCTCTCGCTTGTTACGGATTCCAAGCGGCGCGCGCTTGCTATGCCACTTGCTACGGGTTTCAATTCCCTCGGCTCTCTGTCGCTTGCTACGGATTCCAAGCGGCGCGCGCTAGCTACGCCGCTTGCTACGGGCTCCAATTCCCTCGGCTCTCTGTCACTTGCTACGGATTCCAAGCGGCGCGCGCTTGCTCCACCGCTCGCTACGGGTTCTAATTCCCTTGGCTCTCTGTCGCTTCCTACGGATTCCAAGCGGCGCGCGCTTGCTACGCCGCTTGCTACGGGTTCTAATTCCCTTGGCTCTGTGTTGCTTGCTAAGGATACCAAGCGGCGCACGCTTGCTACGCCGCTTGGTACGGGCTCCAATTCCCTCGGCTTTCTGTCACTTGCTACAGATTCCAAGCAGTTCGCGCTTGCTACACCACTTGCTACGGGTTCCAATTCCCTTGGATCTCTGTCACTTGCTACGGATTCAAAGCGGCGCTTGCTTGCTACGCCGCTTGCTACGGGCTCCAATTCCCTCGGCTTTCTGTCGCTTGCAACGGATTCCAAGCGGCGCGCGCTTGCTACGGGTTTCAATTCCCTCGGCTCTCTGCCACTTGCTACCAGTTCCAATTCCCTCGGCTCTCTGTCGCTTGCTACGGATTCCAAGCGGCGCTTGCTTGCTACGCCCTGTGCTACGGGTTTCAATTCCCTTGGCTCTCTGTAGCTTGCTACGGATTCCAAGCGGCGCTTGCTTGCTACGCTGCTTGCTACGGGTTCCAATTCCCTTGGCTCTCTGTCGCTTGCTACGGATTCCAAGTGGCGCGCGCTTGCTACGGATTCCAAGCGGTGCGCCCTTGCTACGCCGCTTACTACGGGTTCCAATTCCCTTGGCTCTCTGTCGCTTGCTACGGATTCCAAGCGGCGAACGCTTGCTACGCCGCTTGCTACGGGTTCTAATTCCCTTGGCTCTGTGTTGTTTGCTAAGGATACCAACCGGCGCGCGCTTGCTACGCCGCATGCTACGGGCTCCAATTCCCTCGGCTTTCTGTCACTTGCTACAGATTCCAAGCGGTTCGCGCTTGCTACACCACTTGCTACGGGTTCCAATTTTCTTAACTCTCTGTCGCTTGCTACGGATTCCAAGCAGCGCGCGCTTGCTACGCCGCTCTACCGGTTCTAATTCCCTCGGCTCTCTGTCGCTTGCTACGGATTCCAAGCGGCGCTTGCTTGCTACGCCTCTTGCTACGGGTTCCAATTCCCTCGGCTCTCTGTCGCTTGCTACGGATTCCAAGCGGCGCGCGCTTGCTACGCCGCTTGCTAGGGGTTCCAATTCCCTCTGCTCTCTGTCACTTGCTACGGATTCCAAGCGGCGCGCGCTTGCTACGCCGCTTGCTACGGGTCCCAATTCCCTCGGCTCTCTCTCGCTTGCTACGGATTCCAAGAGGCGCTTGCTTGCTACGCCGCTTGCTACGGGTTTCAATTGCATCGGCTCTCTGTCGCTTGCTACGGATTCCAAGCGGCGCGCGCTTGCTACGCCGCTTGCTACGGGTTCCAGATCTCTCGGCTCTCTGTCGCTTGCTATGGATTCCAAGCGGCGCGCGCTTGATACGCCGCTTGCTACGGGTTCCAATTCCCTCGGCTCTCTGTCGCTTGTTACGGATTCCAAGCGGCACCTTCTTGCTACGCCCCTTGCTACGAGTTCCAATTCATTCCGCTCTCTGTCGCTTGCTACGGAGTCCAAGCGGAGCGCGCTTGCTAGGCCGCTTGCTACGGGTTCCAATTCCCTCGGCTCTCTGTCGCTTGCTACGGATTCCAAGCGGCGCATGCTTGCTACGCCGATTTCTACGGGTTCTAATTCGCTAGGCTTTCTGTCGCTTGCTACGGATTCGAAGTGGCGCTTGCTTGCCACGCCGCTTGCTACGGGTTACAATTCCCTCGGCTCTCTGTCGCTTGCTACGGATTCCAAGCGGCGTGCGCTTGCTACGCCGCTTGCTACGGGTTTCAATTCCCTCGGCTCTCTGTCGCTTGCTACGGATTCCAAGCGGCGCGCGCTTGCTACAAGTTCCAATTCCCTCGGCTCTCTGCCGCTTGCTACAGGTTCCGAGTGGTGCGCGCTTGCTACGCCACTTGCTACGGGTTCCAATTCCCTCGGCTCTCTGTCACTTGTTATGGATTCCAAGCGGCGCTTGCTCGCTACGCCGCTTCCTACGGGTTCCAATTCCCTTGGCTCTCTGTCGCTAGCTACGGATTCCAAGCGGCGCGAGCTTGCTACGCCGCTTGCTATGGGTTCCAATTGCCTCGGCTCTCTGTCGCTTGCTACGGATTCCAAGAGGCGCTTGCTTGCTACGCCGCTTGCTACGGGTTTCAATTGCCTCGGCTCTCTGTCGCTTGCTACCGATTCCAAGCGGCGAACGCTTGCGACGCCGCTTGCTACGGGTTCCAGATCTCTCGGCTCTCTGTCGCTTGCTATGGATTCCAAGCGGCGCGCGCTTGATACGCCGCTTGCTACGGGTTCCAATTACGTCGGGTTTCTGTTGCTCTCTACGGATTCCAAGCGGCGCGCGCTTGCTACGGGTTCCAATTCCCTCGGCTCTCTGTTGCTTGCCTACGGATTCCAAGCGGAGCGCACTTGCTACGCCGCTTGCTACGGGTTTCAATTCCCTTGGCTCTCTGCCACTTGCTACTGATTCCAAGCAGCGCGCGCTTGCTACGGGTTCTAATTCCCTCGTCTCTTTGCCACTTCCGTGGAATTCCAAGCGGCGCACGCTTGCTACGTCGCTTGCTACAAGTTCCAATTCCCTCGGCTGTCTGTCGCTTTTTACGGATTCTAAGCGGCGCTTGCTTGCTACGCCTTTTGCTACGAGTTCCAATTCCCTTGGCTCTCTGTCGCTTGCTACGGGTTCCAATTCCCTCGGCTGTCTGTCACTTGCTACGGATTTCAAGCGGTGTGCGCTTGCTACACCGCTTGCTATGGGTTCTAATTCCTTTGGCTTTCTGCCGCTTGCTACGGATTCCAAGCAGCGCGCGCTTGCTACGGGTTCCAATTCCCTCGCCTCTCTGACACTTCCGTGAAATTCCAAGCGGCGCGCGCTTGCTACGCCGCTTGCTACGGGTTCCAATTCCCTCGGCTCTCTGTCGCTTGCTACGGATTCCAAGCGGCGCGCGCTTGCTACGCCGCTTGCTACGGGTTTCAATTGCCTCGGCTCTCGGTCGCTTGCTACGGATTCCAAGCGGCGCGCGCTTGCTACGCCACTTGCTACGGGTTCCAATTCTCTCGGCTCTCTGTCGCTTGCTACGGATTCCAAGCGGCGCTTGCTTGCTACGCCGCTTGCTACGGGTTACAATTCCCCTGGCTTTCTGTTGCTTGCTACGGATTCAAAGCGGCGCGCGCTTGCTACGGGTTCCAATTCCCTCGGCTCTCTGTCGCTTGCTACAGATTCCAAGCGGCAGGCACTTGCTACGCCGCTTGCTACGGGTTCCAATTCCATTGGCTCTCTGCCACTTGATACGGATACCAAGCAGCGCGCGCTTGCTACGGGTTCCAATTCCCTCACCTCTTTGCCACTTCCGTGGAATTCCAAGCGGCGCGCGCTTGCTACGCCGCTTGCTACAAGTTCCAATTCCCTCGGCTCTCTGTCGCTTGTTACGGATTCCAAGCGGCACCTTCTTGCTACGCCCCTTGCTACGAGTTCCAATTCATTCCGCTCTCTGTCGCTTGCTACGGAGTCCAAGCGGAGCGCGCTTGCTAGGCCGCTTGCTACGGGTTCCAATTCCCTCGGCTCTCTGTCGCTTGCTACGGATTCCAAGCGGCGCATGCTTGCTACGCCGATTTCTACGGGTTCTAATTCGCTAGGCTTTCTGTCGCTTGCTACGGATTCGAAGTGGCGCTTGCTTGCCACGCCGCTTGCTACGGGTTACAATTCCCTCGGCTCTCTGTCGCTTGCTACGGATTCCAAGCGGCGTGCGCTTGCTACGCCGCTTGCTACGGGTTTCAATTCCCTCGGCTCTCTGTCGCTTGCTACGGATTCCAAGCGGCGCGCGCTTGCTACAAGTTCCAATTACCTCGGCTCTCTGCCGCTTGCTACAGGTTCCGAGTGGCGCGCGCTTGCTACGCCACTTGCTACGGGTTCCAATTCCCTCGGCTCTCTGTCACTTGTTATGGATTCCAAGCGGCGCTTGCTCGCTACGCCGCTTCCTACGGGTTCCAATTCCCTTGGCTCTCTGTCGCTAGCTACGGATTCCAAGCGGCGCGAGCTTGCTACGCCGCTTGCTATGGGTTCCAATTGCCTCGGCTCTCTGTCGCTTGCTACGGATTCCAAGAGGCGCTTGCTTGCTACGCCGCTTGCTACGGGTTTCAATTGCCTCGGCTCTCTGTTGCTTGCTACCGATTCCAAGCGGCGAACGCTTGCTACGCCGCTTGCTACGGGTTCCAGATCTCTCGGCTCTCTGTCGCTTGCTATGGATTCCAAGCGGCGCGCGCTTGATACGCCGCTTGCTACGGGTTCCAATTACCTCGGGTTTCTGTTGCTCTCTACGGATTCCAAGGTGCGCGCGCTTGCTACGGGTTCCAATTCCCTCGGCTCTCTGTTGCTTGCCTACGGATTCCAAGCGGAGCGCACTTGCTACGCCGCTTGCTACGGGTTTCAATTCCCTTGGCTCTCTGCCACTTGCTACTGATTCCAAGCAGCGCGCGCTTGCTACGGGTTCTAATTCCCTCGTCTCTTTGCCACTTCCGTGGAATTCCAAGGTGCGCACGCTTGCTACGTCGCTTGCTACAAGTTCCAATTCCCTCGGCTCTCTGTCGCTTTTTACGGATTCTAAGCTGCGCTTGCTTGCTACGCCGCTTGCTACGAGTTCCAATTCCCTTGGCTCTCTGTCGCTTGCTACGGGTTCCAATTCCCTCGGCTGTCTGTCACTTGCTACGGATTTCAAGCGGTGTGCGCTTGCTACACCGCTTGCTATGGGTTCTAATTCCTTTGGCTTTCTGCCGCTTGCTACGGGTTCCAATTCCCTCGCCTCTCTGACACTTCCGTGAAATTCCAAGCGGCGCGCGCTTGCTACGCCGCTTGCTACGGGTTCCAATTCCCTCGGCTCTCTGTCGCTTGCTACGGATTCCAAGCGGCGCGCGCTTGCTACGCCGCTTGCTACGGGTTTCAATTGCCTCGGCTCTCGGTCGCTTGCTACGGATTCCAAGCGGCGCGCGCTTGCTACGCCACTTGCTACGGGTTCCAATTCTCTCGGCTCTCTGTCGCTTGCTACGGATTCCAAGCGGCGCTTGCTTGCTACGCCGCTTGCTACGGGTTACAATTCCCCTGGCTTTCTGTTGCTTGCTACGGATTCAAAGCGGCGCGCGCTTGCTACGGGTTCCAATTCCCTCGGCTCTCTGTCGCTTGCTACAGATTCCAAGCGGCAGGCACTTGCTACGCCGCTTGCTACGGGTTCCAATTCCATTGGCTCTCTGCCACTTGATACGGATACCAAGCAGCGCGCGCTTGCTACGGGTTCCAATTCCCTCACCTCTTTGCCACTTCCGTGGAATTCCAAGCGGCGCGCGCTTGCTACGCCGCTTGCTACAAGTTCCAATTCCCTCGGCTCTCTGTCGCTTGTTACGGATTCCAAGCGGCACCTTCTTGCTACGCCGCTTGCTACGAGTTCCAATTCATTTGGCTCTCTGACCGCTTGCTACGGAGTCCAAGCGGAGCGCGCTTGCTAGGCCGCTTGCTACGGGTTCCAATTCCCTCGGCTCTCTGTCGCTTTCTACGGATTCCAAGCGGCGCTTGCTTGCTACGCCGATTTCTACGGGTTCTAATTCCCTAGGCTTTCTGTCGCTTGCTACGGATTCCAAGTGGCGCTTGCTTGCCACGCGGCTTGCTACGGGTTACAATTCCCTCGGCTCTCTGTCGCTTGCTACGGATTCCAAGCGGCGTGCGCTTGCTACGCCGATTGCTACGGGTTTCAATTCCCTCGGCTCTCTGTCACTTGCTACGGATTCCAAGCGGCGCGCGCTTGCTACAAGTTCCAATTCCCTCGGCTCTCTGCCGCTTGCTACGGATTCCGAGTGGCGCGCGCTTGCTACGCCACTTGCTACGGGTTCCAATTCCCTCGGCTCTCTGTCACTTGTTATGGATTCCAAGAGTCGCTTGCTCGCTACGCCGCTTCCTACGGGTTCCAATTCCCTTGGCTCTCTGTCGCTTGCTACGGATTCCAAGCGGCGCGCGCTTGCTTCGCCGCTTGCTACGGGTTCCAATTCTCTCGGCTCTCTGTCGCTTGCTACGGATTCCAAACGGCGCTTGCTTGCTACGCCGCTTGCTACGGGTTCCAATTCCCTCGGCTTTCTGTTGCTTGCTACGGATTCCAAGCGGCGCGCGCTTGCTACGGGTTCCAATTGCCTCGGCTCTCTGTCGCTTGCTACGGATTCCAAGCGGCGCGCACTTGCTACGCCGCTTGCTACAAGTTCCAATTCCCTTGGCTCTGTGTTGCTTGCTAAGGATACCAACCGGCGCACGCTTGCTACGCCGCTTGGTACGGGCTCCAATTCCCTCGGCTTTCTGTCACTTGCTACAGATTCCAAGCGGTGTGCGCTTGCTACACCGCTTGCTATGGGTTCTAATTCCTTTGGCTTTCTGCCGCTTGCTACGGATTCCAAGCAGCGCGCGCTTGCTACGGGTTCCAATTCCCTCGCCTCTCTGACACTTCCGTTGAATTCCAAGCGGCGCGCGCTTGCTACGCGTCTTGCTACGGGTTCCAATTCCCTCGGCTCTCTGTCGCTTGCTACGGATTCCAAGCGGCGCGCGCTTGCTACGCCGCTTGCTACGGGTTTCAATTGCCTCGGCTCTCGGTCGCTTGCTACGGATTCCAAGCGGCGCGCGCTTGCTACGCCACTTGCTACGGGTTCCAATTCTCTCGGCTCTCTGTCGCTTGCTACGGATTCCAAGCGGCGCTTGCTTGCTACGCCGCTTGCTACGGGTTAAAATTCCCCTGGCTTTCTGTTGCTTGCTACGGATTCAAAGCGGCGCGCGCTTGCTACGGGTTCCAATTCCCTCGGCTCTCTGTCGCTTGCTACAGATTCCAAGCGGCAGGCCCTTGCTACGCCGCTTGCTACGGGTTCCAATTCCCTTGGCTCTCTGCCACTTGATACGGATTCCAAGCAGCGCGCGCTTGCTACGGGTTCCAATTCCCTCGTCTCTCTGTCGCTTGCTACGGATTCCAAGCGGCGCGCGCTTGCTACAAGTTCCAATTCCCTCGGCTCTCTGCCGCTTGCTACAGGTTCCGAGTGGTGCGCGCTTGCTACGCCACTTGCTACGGGTTCCAATTCCCTTGGATCTCTGTCGCTTGCTACGGATTCCAAGAGGCGCACGCTTGCTACGCCGCTTGCTACGGGTTTTAATTCCCTCGGCTCTCTGTCGCTTGCTACGGATTCCAAGCGGCGTGCGCTTGCTACGGATTTCAAGCGGCGTGCGCTTGCTACGCCGCTTGCTACGAGTTTCAATTCCTTCAGCTCTCTGCCGCTTGCTACGGATTCCAAGCGTCGCGCGCTTGCTACAAGTTCCAATTCGCTCGGCTCTCTGCCGCTTGCTACGGATTCCGAGTGGCGCGCGCTTGCTACGCCACTTGCTACGGGTTTCAATTCCCTCGGCTCTCTGTCACTTGTTATAGGTTCCAAGCGGCGCTTGCTTGCTACGCCGCTTCCTACGGGTTCCAATTCCCTTGCCTCTCTGTCGCTTGCTACGGATTCCAAGCGGCGCGCGCTTGCTACGCCGCTTGCTACGGGTTCTAATTCCTTCGACTCTCTGTCGCTTGCTACGGATTCCAAGCGGCGCTTGCTTGCTACACCGCTTGCTACGGGTTCCAATTCCTTCGACTCTCTGTCGCTTACTACGGATTCCGAGTGGCGCGCGCTTGCTACGCCACTTGCTACGGGTTTCAATTCCCTCGGCTCTCTGTCACTTGTTATAGGTTCCAAGCGGCGCTTGCTTGCTACGCCGCTTCCTACGGGTTCCAATTCCCTTGGCTGTCTGTCGCTAGCTACGGATTCCAAGCGGCGCGCGCTTGCTACGCCGATTGCTACGGGTTCTAATTCCTTCGACTCTCTGTCGCTTGCTACGGATTCCAAGCGGCGCTTGCTTGCTACACCGCTTGCTACGGGTTCCAATTTTCTTGGCTCTCTTTCGCTTGCAACGGATTTCAAGCGGCGCGGGCTTGCTACGGGTTCCAATTCCCTCGGCTCTCTGTCACTTGCTACGGATTCCAAGCGACGCGCGCTTGCTACACCGCTTGCAACAGGTTCTAATTCCCTTGGCTCTCTGTCGCTTGCAACGGATTCCAAGCGGCGCGCGCTTGCTTCCGGTTCCAATTTCCTCGGCTCTCTGCCACTTGCTACGGGTTCCAATTCCCTCGGCTCTCTGTCGCTTGCTACGGATTCCAAGCGGCGCTTGCTTGCTACGCCCTGTGCTACATGTTTCAATTCCCTTGGCTCTCTGTAGCTTGCTACGGATTCCAAGCGGCGCTTGCTTGCTACGCTGCTTGCTATGGGTTCCAATTCCCTTGGCTCTCTGTCGCTTGCTACGGATTGTAAGTGGCGCGCGCTTGCTACGGATTCCTAGTGGGGCGCGCTTGCTACGCCGCTTACTACGGGTTCCAATTCCCTCGGCTCTCTGTCGCTTGCTACGGATTCCAAGCGGCGCGCGCTTGCTACGCCACTTGCTACGGGTTCCAATTCCCTTGGCTCTCTGTCACTTGCTACGGATTCCAAGCGTCGTGCGCTTGCTACGCCGCTTGCTACGGGTTCTAATTCCCTTTGGCTCTCTGTCGCTTGCTAAGGTTACCAAGCGGCGCGCGCTTGCTACGCCACTTGCTACGGGCTCCAATTCCCTCGGCTCTCTATCACTTGCTACAGATTCCAAGCGGTTCGCGCTTGCTACACCGCTTGCTACGGGTTCCAATTTTCTTGGCTCTCTTTCGCTTGCAACGGATTTCAAGCGGCGCGGGCTTGCTAAGGGTTCCAATTCCCTCGGCTCTCTGCCGCTTGCTACGGGTTCCAATTCCCTTGGCTCTCTGTCGCTTGCTACGGATTCCAAGCGGTGCTTGCTTGCCACGCCGCTTGCTACGGGTTCCAATTCCCTCGGCTCTCTGTCGCTTGCTACGGATTCCAAGCGGCGTGCGCTTGCTACGCTGTCCGCTACGGGTTTCAATTCCCTCGGCTCTCTGTCGCTTGCTACGGATTCCAAGCGGCACGCGCTTGCTACGCTGCTTGCTACAAGTTCAAATTCCCTCGGCTCTCTGCCGCTTGCTACGGATTCAAAGTGGCGCGCGCTTGCTACGCCGCTTGCTACTGGTTCCAATTCCCTCGACTCTCTGTCGCTTGTTATGGATTCCAAGCGGCGCTTGCTTGCTACGCCGCTTGCTACGGGTTCCAATTGGATTTGCTCTCTGTCGCTTGTTACGGATTCCAAGCGGCGCTTGCTTGCTACGCCGCTTGCTACGAGTTCCAATTCCCTCGGCTCTCTGTCGCTTCCTACGGATTCCAAGCGGCGCTTGCTTGCAAAACCGCTTGCTAAGGGTTCCAAATCCCTTGGCTCTCTGTCGCTTGCTACGGATTCCAAGCAACGCTTGCTTGCTACGCCGCTTGCTACGTGTTCCAATTCCCTCGGCTCTCTGTCGATGGCTACGGTTACCAAGCGGCGCTTGCTTGCTACGCCGCTTGCTACAAGTTTCAATTCGCTCGGCTCTGTGTCGCTTGCTACGGATTCCAAGCGGCGCTTGCTTGCTATGCCGCTTGCTATGGGTTCCAATTGCCTCGGTTCTCTGTCGCTTGCTATGGATTCCAAGCGGCACGCGCTTGCTACGGCGCTTGCTTGCTACGCTGCTTGCAACGGGTTCCAATTCCCTTGGCTCTCTGTCGCTTGCTACGGATTCCATTGGCGCGCGCTTGCTACGGATTCCAATTCCCTCGGCTCTCTGCCACTTCCGTGGAATTCCAAACGGCGCGCGCTTGCTACGCTGCTTCTTAAAGGTTCCAATTCCCTAGGCTCTCTCTCGCTTGTTACGGATTCCAAGCGGCGCGCGCTTGCTACGCCACTTGCTACGGGTTTCAATTCCCTCGGCTCTCTCTCGCTTGCTACGGATTCCAAGCGGCGCGCGCTAGCTACGCCGCTTGCTACGGGCTCCAATTCCCTCGGCTCTCTGTCACTTGCTACGGATTCCAAGCGGCGCGCGCTTGCTCCACCGCTCGCTACGGGTTCTAATTCCCTTGGCTCTCTGTCGCTTCCTACGGATTCCAAGCGGCGCGCGCTTGCTACGCCGCTTGCTACGGGTTCTAATTCCTTCGACTCTCTGTCGCTTGCTACGGATTCCAAGCGGCGCTTGCTTGCTACACCGCTTGCTACGGGTTCCAATTCCCTCAGCTCTCTGTCACTTGTTATAGGTTCCAAGCGGCGCTTGCTTGCTACGCCGCTTGCTACAAGTTTTAATTCGCTCGGCTCTGTGTCGCTTGCTACGGATTCCAAGCGGCGCTTGCTTGCTACGCCGCTTGCTATGGGTTCCAATTGCCTCGGCTCTCTGTCGCTTGCTACGGGCTCCAATTTTCTCGGCTCTCTGTCACTTGCTACGGATTCCAAGCGACGCGCGCTTGCTACACCGCTTGCAACAGGTTCTAATTCCCTTGGCTCTCTGTCGCTTGCAACGGATTCCAAGCGGCGCGCGCTTGCTTCCGGTTCCAATTTCCTCGGCTCTCTGCCACTTGCTACGGGTTCCAATTCCCTCGGCTCTCTGTCGCTTGCTACGGATTCCAAGCGGCGCTTGCTTGCTACGCCCTGTGCTACATGTTTCAATTCCCTTGGCTCTCTGTAGCTTGCTACGGATTCCAAGCGGCGCTTGCTTGCTACGCTGCTTGCTATGGGTTCCATTTCCCTTGGCTCTCTGTCGCTTGCTACGGATTGTAAGTGGCGCGCGCTTGCTACTGATTCCTAGTGGGGCGCGCTTGCTACGCCGCTTACTACGGGTTCCAATTCCCTCGGCTCTCTGTCGCTTGCTACGGATTCCAAGCGGCGCGCGCTTGCTACGCCACTTGCTACGGGTTCCAATTCCCTTGGCTCTCTGTCACTTGCTACGGATTCCAAGCGTCGTGCGCTTGCTACGCCGCTTGCTACGGGTTCTAATTCCCTTTGGCTCTCTGTCGCTTGCTAAGGTTACCAAGCGGCGCGCGCTTGCTGCGCCGCTTGCTACGGGCTCCAATTCCCTCGGCTCTCTATCACTTGCTACAGATTCCAAGCGGTTCGCGCTTGCTACACCGCTTGCTACGGGTTCCAATTTTCTTGGCTCTCTTTCGCTTGCAACGGATTTCAAGCGGCGCGGGCTTGCTACGGGTTCCAATTCCCTCGGCTCTCTGCCGCTTGCTACGGGTTCCAATTCCCTTGGCTCTCTGTCGCTTGCTACGGATTCCAAGCGGTGCTTGCTTGCCACGCCGCTTGCTACGGGTTCCAATTCCCTCGGCTCTCTGTCGCTTGCTACGGATTCCAAGCGGCGCGCGCTTGCTACGCCACTTGCTACGGGTTCCAATTCCCTTGGCTCTCTGTCACTTGCTACGGATTCCAAGCGTCGTGCGCTTGCTACGCTGCTTGCTACGGGTTCTAATTCCCTTTGGCTCTCTGTCGCTTGCTAAGGTTACCAAGCGGCGCGCGCTTGCTACGCCGCTTGCTACGGGCTCCAATTCCCTCGGCTCTCTATCACTTGCTACAGATTCCAAGCGGTTCGCGCTTGCTACACCGCTTGCTACGGGTTCCAATTTTCTTGGCTCTCTTTCGCTTGCAACGGATTTCAAGCGGCGCGGGCTTGCTACGGGTTCCAATTCCCTCGGCTCTCTGCCGCTTGCTACGGGTTCCAATTCCCTTGGCTCTCTGTCGCTTGCTACGGATTCCAAGCGGTGCTTGCTTGCCACGCCGCTTGCTACGGGTTCCAATTCCCTCGGCTCTCTGTCGCTTGCTACGGATTCCAAGCGGCGTGCGCTTGCTACGCTGTCCGCTACGGGTTTCAATTCCCTCGGCTCTCTGTCGCTTGCTACGGATTCCAAGCGGCACGCGCTTGCTACGCTGAATGCTACAAGTTCAAATTCCCTCGGCTCTCTGCCGCTTGCTACGGATTCAAAGTGGCGCGCGATTGCTACGCCGCTTGCTACTGGTTCCAATTCCCTCGACTCTCTGTCGCTTGTTATGGATTCCAAGCGGCGCTTGCTTGCTACGCCGCTTGCTACGGGTTCCAATTGGATTTGCTCTCTGTCGCTTGTTACGGATTCCAAGCGGCGCTTGCTTGCTACGCCGCTTGCTACGAGTTCCAATTCCCTCGGCTCTCTGTCGCTTCCTACGGATTCCAAGCGGCGCTTGCTTGCAAAACCGCTTGCTAAGGGTTCCAAATCCCTTGGCTCTCTGTCGCTTGCTACGGATTCCAAGCAACGCTTGCTTGCTACGCCGCTTGCTACGTGTTCCAATTCCCTCGGCTCTCTGTCGATGGCTACGGTTACCAAGCGGCGCTTGCTTGCTACGCCGCTTGCTACAAGTTTCAATTCGCTCGGCTCTGTGTCGCTTGCTACGGATTCCAAGCGGCGCTTGCTTGCTATGCCGCTTGCTATGGGTTCCAATTGCCTCGGTTCTCTGTAACTTGCTATGGATTCCAAGCGGCACGCGCTTGCTACGGCGCTTGCTTGCTACGCTGCTTGCAACGGGTTCCAATTCCCTTGGCTCTCTGTCGCTTGCTACGGATTCCATTGGCGCGCGCTTGCTACGGATTCCAATTCCCTCGGCTCTCTGCCACTTCCGTGGAATTCCAAACGGCGCGCGCTTGCTACGCTGCTTCTTAAAGGTTCCAATTCCCTAGGCTCTCTCTCGCTTGTTACGGATTCCAAGCGGCGCGCGCTTGCTACGCCACTTGCTACGGGTTTCAATTCCCTCGGCTCTCTGTCGCTTGCTACGGATTCCAAGCGGCGCGCGCTAGCTACGCCGCTTGCTACGGGCTCCAATTCCCTCGGCTCTCTGTCACTTGCTACGGATTCCAAGCGGCGCGCGCTTGCTCCACCGCTCGCTACGGGTTCTAATTCCCTTGGCTCTCTGTCGCTTCCTACGGATTCCAAGCGGCGCGCGCTTGCTACGCCGCTTGCTACGGGTTCTAATTCCTTCGACTCTCTGTCGCTTGCTACGGATTCCAAGCGGCGCTTGCTTGCTACACCGCTTGCTACGGGTTCCAATTCCCTCAGCTCTCTGTCACTTGTTATAGGTTCCAAGCGGCGCTTGCTTGCTACGCCGCTTGCTACAAGTTTTAATTCGCTCGGCTCTGTGTTGCTTGCTACGGATTCCAAGCGGCGCTTGCTTGCTACGCCGCTTGCTATGGGTTCCAATTGCCTCGGCTCTCTGTCGCTTGCTACGGATTCCAAGCGGCGCGCGCTTGCTACGCCGCTTGCTACGGGTTCCAATTCTCTCGGCTCTCTGTCGCTTGCTACGGATTCCAAACGGCGCTTGCTTGCTACGCCGCTTGCTACGGGTTCCAATTCCCTCGGCTTTCTGTTGCTTGCTACGGATTCCAAGCGGCGCGCGCTTGCTACGGGTTCCAATTGCCTCGGCTCTCTGTCACTTGCTACGGATTCCAAGCGGCGCGCACTTGCTACGCCGCTTGCTACAAGTTCCAATTCCCTTGGCTCTGTGTTGCTTGCTAAGGATACCAACCGGCGCACGCTTGCTACGCCGCTTGGTACGGGCTCCAATTCCCTCGGCTTTCTGTCACTTGCTACAGATTCCAAGTGGTGTGCGCTTGCTACACCGCTTGCTATGGGTTCTAATTCCTTTGGCTTTCTGCCGCTTGCTACGGATTCCAAGCAGCGCGCGCTTGCTACGGGTTCCAATTCCCTCGCCTCTCTGACACTTCCGTTGAATTCCAAGCGGCGCGCGCTTGCTACGCGTCTTGCTACGGGTTCCAATTCCCTCGGCTCTCTGTCGCTTGCTACGGATTCCAAGCGGCGCGCGCTTGCTACGCCGCTTGCTACGGGTTTCAATTGCCTCGGCTCTCGGTCGCTTGCTACGGATTCCAAGCGGCGCGCGCTTGCTACGCCACTTGCTACGGGTTCCAATTCTCTCGGCTCTCTGTCGCTTGCTACGGATTCCAAGCGGCGCTTGCTTGCTACGCCGCTTGCTACGGGTTACAATTCCCCTGGCTTTCTGTTGCTTGCTACGGATTCAAAGCGGCGCGCGCTTGCTACGGGTTCCAATTCCCTCGGCTCTCTGTCGCTTGCTACAGATTCCAAGCGGCAGGCCCTTGCTACGCCGCTTGCTACGGGTTCCAATTCCCTTGGCTCTCTGCCACTTGATACGGATTCCAAGCAGCGCGCGCTTGCTACGGGTTCCATTTCCCTCGTCTCTCTGTCGCTTGCTACGGATTCCAAGCGGCGCGCGCTTGCTACAAGTTCCAATTCCCTCGGCTCTCTGCCGCTTGCTACAGGTTCCGAGTGGTGCGCGCTTGCTACGCCACTTGCTACGGGTTCCAATTCCCTTGGATCTCTGTCGCTTGCTACGGATTCCAAGAGGCGCACGCTTGCTACGCCGCTTGCTACGGGTTCTAATTCCCTCGGCTCTCTGTCGCTTGCTACGGATTCCAAGCGGCGTGCGCTTGCTACGGATTTCAAGCGGCGCGCGCTAGCTACGCCGCTTGCTACGGGCTCCAATTCCCTCGGCTCTCTGTCACTTGCTACGGATTCCAAGCGGCGCGCGCTTGCTCCACCGCTCGCTACGGGTTCTAATTCCCTTGGCTCTCTGTCGCTTCCTACGGATTCCAAGCGGCGCGCGCTTGCTACGCCGCTTGCTACGGGTTCTAATTCCTTCGACTCTCTGTCGCTTGCTACGGATTCCAAGAGGCGCTTGCTTGCTACACCGCTTGCTACGGGTTCCAATTCCCTCAGCTCTCTGTCACTTGTTATAGGTTCCAAGCGGCGCTTGCTTGCTACGCCGCTTGCTACAAGTTTTAATTCGCTCGGCTCTGTGTCGCTTGCTACGGATTCCAAGCGGCGCTTGCTTGCTACGCCGCTTGCTATGGGTTCCAATTGCCTCGGCGCTCTGTCGCTTGCTACGGATTCCAAGCGGCGCGCGCTTGCTACGCCGCTTGCTACGGGTTCCAATTCTCTCGGCTCTCTGTCGCTTGCTACGGATTCCAAACGGCGCTTGCTTGCTACGCCGCTTGCTACGGGTTCCAATTCCCTCGGCTTTCTGTTGCTTGCTACGGATTCCAAGCGGCGCGCGCTTGCTACGGGTTCCAATTGCCTCGGCTCTCTGTCGCTTGCTACGGATTCCAAGCGGCGCGCACTTGCTACGCCGCTTGCTACAAGTTCCAATTCCCTTGGCTCTGTGTTGCTTGCTAAGGATACCAACCGGCGCACGCTTGCTACGCCGCTTGGTACGGGCTCCAATTCCCTCGGCTTTCTGTCACTTGCTACAGATTCCAAGCGGTGTGCGCTTGCTACACCGCTTGCTATGGGTTCTAATTCCTTTGGCTTTCTGCCGCTTGCTACGGATTCCAAGCAGCGCGCGCTTGCTACGGGTTCCAATTCCCTCGCCTCTCTGACACTTCCGTTGAATTCCAAGCGGCGCGCGCTTGCTACGCGTCTTGCTACGGGTTCCAATTCCCTCGGCTCTCTGTCGCTTGCTACGGATTCCAAGCGGCGCGCGCTTGCTACGCCGCTTGCTACGGGTTTATAGCCTCGGCTCTCGGTCGCTTGCTACGGATTCCAAGCGGCGCGCGCTTGCTACGCCACTTGCTACGGGTTCCAATTCTCTCGGCTCTCTGTCGCTTGCTACGGATTCCAAGCGGCGCTTGCTTGCTACGCCGCTTGCTACGGGTTACAATTCCCCTGGCTTTCTGTTGCTTGCTACGGATTCAAAGCGGCGCGCGCTTGCTACGGGTTCCAATTCCCTCGGCTCTCTGTCGCTTGCTACAGATTCCAAGCGGCAGGCCCTCGCTACGCCGCTTGCTACGGGTTCCAATTCCCTTGGCTCTCTGCCACTTGATACGGATTCCAAGCAGCGCGCGCTTGCTACGGGTTCCATTTCCCTCGTCTCTCTGTCGCTTGCTACGGATTCCAAGCGGCGCGCGCTTGCTACAAGTTCCAATTCCCTCGGCTCTCTGCCGCTTGCTACAGGTTCCGAGTGGTGCGCGCTTGCTACGCCACTTGCTACGGGTTCCAATTCCCTTGGATCTCTGTCGCTTGCTACGGATTCCAAGAGGCGCACGCTTGCTACGCCGCTTGCTACGGGTTTTAATTCCCTCGGCTCTCTGTCGCTTGCTACGGATTCCAAGCGGCGTGCGCTTGCTACGGATTTCAAGCGGCGTGCGCTTGCTACGCCGCTTGCTACGAGTTTCAATTCCCTCAGCTCTCTGCCGCTTGCTACGGATTCCAAGCGGCGCGCGCTTGCTACAAGTTCCAATTCGCTCGGCTCTCTGCCGCTTGCTACGGATTCCGAGTGGCGCGCGCTTGCTACGCCACTTGCTACGGGTTTCAATTCCCTCGGCTCTCTGTCACTTGTTATAGGTTCCAAGCGGCGCTTGCTTGCTACGCCGCTTCCTACGGGTTCCAATTCCCTTGCCTCTCTGTCGCGTGCTACGGATTCCAAGCGGCGCGCGCTTGCTACGCCGCTTGCTACGGGTTCTAATTCCTTCGACTCTCTGTCGCTTGCTACGGATTCCAAGCGGCGCTTGCTTGCTACACCGCTTGCTACGGGTTCCAATTCCTTCGACTCTCTGTCGCTTGCTACGGATTCCGAGTGGCGCGCGCTTGCTACGCCACTTGCTACGGGTTTCAATTCCCTCGGCTCTCTGTCACTTGTTATAGGTTCCAAGCGGCGCTTGCTTGCTACGCCGCTTCCTACGGGTTCCAATTCCCTTGGCTGTCTGTCGCTTGCTACGGATTCCAAGCGGCGCGCGCTTGCTACGCCGCTTGCTACGGGTTCTAATTCCTTCGACTCTCTGTCGCTTGCTACGTATTCCAAGCGGCGCTTGCTTGCTACACCGCTTGCTACGGGTTCCAATTCCCTCAGCTCTCTGTCACTTGTTATAGGTTCCAAGCGGCGCTTGCTTGCTACGCCGCTTGCTACAAGTTTTAATTCGCTCGGCTCTGTGTCGCTTGCTACGGATTCCAAGCGGCTCGCGCTTGCTACGCCGCTTGCTACGGGCTCCAATTTTCTCGGCTCTCTGTCACTTGCTACGGATTCCAAGCGACGCGCGCTTGCTACACCGCTTGCAACAGGTTCTAATTCCCTTGGCTCTCTGTCGCTTGCAACGGATTCCAAGCGGCGCGCGCTTGCTTCCGGTTCCAATTTCCTCGGCTCTCTGCCACTTGCTACGGGTTCCAATTCCCTCGGCTCTCTGTCGCTTGCTACGGATTCCAAGCGGCGCTTGCTTGCTACGCCCTGTGCTACATGTTTCAATTCCCTTGGCTCTCTGTAGCTTGCTACGGATTCCAAGCGGCGCTTGCTTGCTACGCTGCTTGCTATGGGTTCCAATTCCCTTGGCTCTCTGTCGCTTGCTACGGATTGTAAGTGGCGCGCGCTTGCTACGGATTCCTAGTGGGGCGCGCTTGCTACGCCGCTTACTACGGGTTCCAATTCCCTCGGCTCTCTGTCGCTTGCTACGGATTCCAAGCGGCGCGCGCTTGCTACGCCACTTGCTACGGGTTCCAATTCCCTTGGCTCTCTGTCACTTGCTACGGATTCCAAGCGTCGTGCGCTTGCTACGCCGCTTGCTACGGGTTCTAATTCCCTTTGGCTCTCTGTCGCTTGCTAAGGTTACCAAGCGGCGCGCGCTTGCTACGCCACTTGCTACGGGCTCCAATTCCCTCGGCTCTCTATCACTTGCTACAGATTCCAAGCGGTTCGCGCTTGCTACACCGCTTGCTACGGGTTCCAATTTTCTTGGCTCTCTTTCGCTTGCAACGGATTTCAAGCGGCGCGGGCTTGCTACGGGTTCCAATTCCCTCGGCTCTCTGCCGCTTGCTACGGGTTCCAATTCCCTTGGCTCTCTGTCGCTTGCTACGGATTCCAAGCGGTGCTTGCTTGCCACGCCGCTTGCTACGGGTTCCAATTCCCTCGGCTCTCTGTCGCTTGCTACGGATTCCAAGCGGCGTGCGCTTGCTACGCTGTCCGCTACGGGTTTCAATTCCCTCGGCTCTCTGTCGCTTGCTACGGATTCCAAGCGGCACGCGCTTGCTACGCTGCTTGCTACAAGTTCAAATTCCCTCGGCTCTCTGCCGCTTGCTACGGATTCAAAGTGGCGCGCGCTTGCTACGCCGCTTGCTACTGGTTCCAATTCCCTCGACTCTCTGTCGCTTGTTATGGATTCCAAGCGGCGCTTGCTTGCTACGCCGCTTGCTACGGGTTCCAATTGGATTTGCTCTCTGTCGCTTGTTACGGATTCCAAGCGGCGCTTGCTTGCTACGCCGCTTGCTACGAGTTCCAATTCCCTCGGCTCTCTGTCGCTTCCTACGGATTCCAAGCGGCGCTTGCTTGCAAAACCGCTTGCTAAGGGTTCCAAATCCCTTGGCTCTCTGTCGCTTGCTACGGATTCCAAGCAACGCTTGCTTGCTACGCCGCTTGCTACGTGTTCCAATTCCCTCGGCTCTCTGTCGATGGCTACGGTTACCAAGCGGCGCTTGCTTGCTACGCCGCTTGCTACAAGTTTCAATTCGCTCGGCTCTGTGTCGCTTGCTACGGATTCCAAGCGGCGCTTGCTTGCTATGCCGCTTGCTATGGGTTCCAATTGCCTCGGTTCTCTGTCGCTTGCTATGGATTCCAAGCGGCACGCGCTTGCTACGGCGCTTGCTTGCTACGCTGCTTGCAACGGGTTCCAATTCCCTTGGCTCTCTGTCGCTTGCTACGGATTCCATTGGCGCGCGCTTGCTACGGATTCCAATTCCCTCGGCTCTCTGCCACTTCCGTGGAATTCCAAACGGCGCGCGCTTGCTACGCTGCTTCTTAAAGGTTCCAATTCCCTAGGCTCTCTCTCGCTTGTTACGGATTCCAAGCGGCGCGCGCTTGCTACGCCACTTGCTACGGGTTTCAATTCCCTCGGCTCTCTGTCGCTTGCTACGGATTCCAAGCGGCGCGCGCTAGCTACGCCGCTTGCTACGGGCTCCAATTCCCTCGGCTCTCTGTCACTTGCTACGGATTCCAAGCGGCGCGCGCTTGCTCCACCGCTCGCTACGGGTTCTAATTCCCTTGGCTCTCTGTCGCTTCCTACGGATTCCAAGCGGCGCGCGCTTGCTACGCCGCTTGCTACGGGTTCTAATTCCTTCGACTCTCTGTCGCTTGCTACGGATTCCAAGCGGCGCTTGCTTGCTACACCGCTTGCTACGGGTTCCAATTCCCTCAGCTCTCTGTCACTTGTTATAGGTTCCAAGCGGCGCTTGCTTGCTACGCCGCTTGCTACAAGTTTTAATTCGCTCGGCTCTGTGTCGCTTGCTACGGATTCCAAGCGGCGCTTGCTTGCTACGCCGCTTGCTATGGGTTCCAATTGCCTCGGCTCTCTGTCGCTTGCTACGGATTCCAAGCGGCGCGCGCTTGCTACGCCGCTTGCTACGGGTTCCAATTCTCTCGGCTCTCTGTCGCTTGCTACGGATTCCAAACGGCGCTTGCTTGCTACGCCGCTTGCTACGGGTTTCAATTCCCTCGGCTTTCTGTTGCTTGCTACGGATTCCAAGCGGCGCGCGCTTGCTACGGGTTCCAATTGCCTCGGCTCTCTGTCGCTTGCTACGGATTCCAAGCGGCGCGCACTTGCTACGCCGCTTGCTACAAGTTCCAATTCCCTTGGCTCTGTGTTGCTTGCTAAGGATACCAACCGGCGCACGCTTGCTACGCCGCTTGGTACGGGCTCCAATTCCCTCGGCTTTCTGTCACTTGCTACAGATTCCAAGCGGTGTGCGCTTGCTACACCGCTTGCTATGGGTTCTAATTCCTTTGGCTTTCTGCCGCTTGCTACGGATTCCAAGCAGCGCGCGCTTGCTACGGGTTCCAATTCCCTCGCCTCTCTGACACTTCCGTGGAATTCCAAGCGGCGCGCGCTTGCTACGCGTCTTGCTACGGGTTCCAATTCCCTCGGCTCTCTGTCGCTTGCTACGGATTCCAAGCGGCGCGCGCTTGCTACGCCGCTTGCTACGGGTTTCAATTGCCTCGGCTCTCGGTCGCTTGCTACGGATTCCAAGCGGCGCGCGCTTGCTACGCCACTTGCTACGGGTTCCAATTCTCTCGGCTCTCTGTCGCTTGCTACGGATTCAAAGCGGCGCGCGCTTGCTACGGGTTCCAATTCCCTCGGCTCTCTGTCGCTTGCTACAGATTCCAAGCGGCAGGCCCTTGCTACGCCGCTTGCTACGGGTTCCAATTCCCTTGGCTCTCTGCCACTTGATACGGATTCCAAGCAGCGCGCGCTTGCTACGGGTTCCAATTCCCTCGTCTCTCTGTCGCTTGCTACGGATTCCAAGCGGCGCGCGCTTGCTACAAGTTCCAATTCCCTCGGCTCTCTGCCGCTTGCTACAGGTTCCGAGTGGTGCGCGCTTGCTACGCCACTTGCTACGGGTTCCAATTCCCTTGGATCTCTGTCGCTTGCTACGGATTCCAAGAGGCGCAAGCTTGCTACGCCGCTTGCTACGGGTTTTAATTCCCTCGGCTCTCTGTCGCTTGCTACGGATTCGGAGCGGCGTGCGCTTGCTACGAGTTTCAATTCCCTCAGCTCTCTGCCGCTTGCTACGGATTCCAAGCGGCGCGCGCTTGCTACAAGTTCCAATTCGCTCGGCTCTCTGCCGCTTGCTACGGATTCCGAGTGGCGCGCGCTTGCTACGCCACTTGCTACGGGTTTCAATTCCCTCGGCTCTCTGTCACTTGTTATAGGTTCCAAGCGGCGCTTGCTTGCTACGCCGCTTCCTACGGGTTCCAATTCCCTTGCCTCTCTGTCGCTTGCTACGGATTCCAAGCGGCGCGCGCTTGCTACGCCGCTTGCTACGGGTTCTAATTCCTTCGACTCTCTGTCGCTTGCTACGGATTCCAAGCGGCGCTTGCTTGCTACACCGCTTGCTACGGGTTCCAATTCCTTCGACTCTCTGTCGCTTGCTACGGATTCCGAGTGGCGCGCGCTTGCTACGCCACTTGCTACGGGTTTCAATTCCCTCGGCTCTCTGTCACTTGTTATAGGTTCCAAGCGGCGCTTGCTTGCTACGCCGCTTCCTACGGGTTCCAATTCCCTTGGCTGTCTGTCGCTTGCTACGGATTCCAAGCGGCGCGCGCTTGCTACGCCGCTTGCTACGGGTTCTAATTCCTTCGACTCTCTGTCGCTTGCTACGGATTCCAAGCGGCGCTTGCTCGCTACACCGCTTGCTACGGGTTCCAATTCCCTGAGCTCTCTGTCACTTGTTATAGGTTCCAAGCGGCGCTTGCTTGCTACGCCGCTTGCTACAAGTTTTAATTCGCTCGGCTCTGTGTCGCTTGCTACGGATTCCAAGCGGCTCGCGCTTGCTACGCCGCTTGCTACGGGCTCCAATTTTCTCGGCTCTCTGTCACTTGCTACGGATTCCAAGCGACGCGCGCTTGCTACACCGCTTGCAACAGGTTCTAATTCCCTTGGCTCTCTGTCGCTTGCAACGGATTCCAAGCGGCGCGCGCTTGCTTCCGGTTCCAATTTCCTCGGCTCTCTGCCACTTGCTACGTGTTCCAATTCCCTCGGCTCTCTGTCGCTTGCTACGGATTCCAAGCGGCGCTTGCTTGCTACGCCCTGTGCTACATGTTTCAATTCCCTTGGCTCTCTGTAGCTTGCTACGGATTCCAAGCGGCGCTTGCTTGCTACGCTGCTTGCTATGGGTTCCAATTCCCTTGGCTCTCTGTCGCTTGCTACGGATTGTAAGTGGCGCGCGCTTGCTACGGATTCCTAGTGAGGCGCGCTTGCTACGCCGCTTACTACGGGTTCCAATTCCCTCGGCTCTCTGTCGCTTGCTACAGATTCCAAGCGGCGCGCGCTTGCTACGCCACTTGCTACGGGTTCCAATTCCCTTGGCTCTCTGTCACTTGCTACGGATTCCAAGCGTCGTGCGCTTGCTACGCCGCTTGCTACGGGTTCTAATTCCCTTTGGCTCTCTGTCGCTTGCTAAGGTTACCAAGTGGCGCGCGCTTGCTACGCCGCTTGCTACGGGCTCCAATTCCCTCGGCTCTCTATCACTTGCTACAGATTCCAAGCGGTTCGCGCTTGCTACACCGCTTGCTACGGGTTCCAATTTTCTTGGCTCTCTTTCGCTTGCAACGGATTTCAAGCGGCGCGGGCTTGCTACGGGTTCCAATTCCCTCGGCTCTCTGCCGCTTGCTACGGGTTCCAATTCCCTTGGCTCTCTGTCGCTTGCTACGGATTCCAAGCGGTGCTTGCTTGCCACGCCGCTTGCTACGGGTTCCAATTCCCTCGGCTCTCTGTCGCTTGCTACGGATTCCAAGCGGCGTGCGCTTGCTACGCTGTCCGCTACGGGTTTCAATTCCCTCGGCTCTCTGTCGCTTGCTACGGATTCCAAGCGGCACGCGCTTGCTACGCTGCTTGCTACAAGTTCAAATTCCCTCGGCTCTCTGCCGCTTGCTACGGATTCAAAGTGGCGCGCGCTTGCTACGCCGCTTGCTACTGGTTCCAATTCCCTCGACTCTCTGTCGCTTGTTATGGATTCCAAGCGGCGCTTGCTTGCTACGCCGCTTGCTACGGGTTCCAATTGGATTTGCTCTCTGTCGCTTGTTACGGATTCCAAGCGGCGCTTGCTTGCTACGCCGCTTGCTACGAGTTCCAATTCCCTCGGCTCTCTGTCGCTTCCTACGGATTCCAAGCGGCGCTTGCTTGCAAAACCGCTTGCTAAGGGTTCCAAATCCCTTGGCTCTCTGTCGCTTGCTACGGATTCCAAGCAACGCTTGCTTGCTACGCCGCTTGCTACGTGTTCCAATTCCCTCGGCTCTCTGTCGATGGCTACGGTTACCAAGCGGCGCTTGCTTGCTACGCCGCTTGCTACAAGTTTCAATTCGCTCGGCTCTGTGTCGCTTCTACGGATTCCAAGCGGCGCTTGCTTGCTATGCCGCTTGCTATGGGTTCCAATTGCCTCGGTTCTCTGTCGCTTGCTATGGATTCCAAGCGGCACGCGCTTGCTACGGCGCTTGCTTGCTACGCTGCTTGCAACGGGTTCCAATTCCCTTGGCTCTCTGTCGCTTGCTACGGATTCCATTGGCGCGCGCTTGCTACGGATTCCAATTCCCTCGGCTCTCTGCCACTTCCGTGGAATTCCAAACGGCGCGCGCTTGCTACGCTGCTTCTTAAAGGTTCCAATTCCCTAGGCTCTCTCTCGCTTGTTACGGATTCCAAGCGGCGCGCGCTTGCTACGCCACTTGCTACGGGTTTCAATTCCCTCGGCTCTCTCTCGCTTGCTACGGATTCCAAGCGGCGCGCGCTAGCTACGCCGCTTGCTACGGGCTCCAATTCCCTCGGCTCTCTGTCACTTGCTACGGATTCCAAGCGGCGCGCGCTTGCTCCACCGCTCGCTACGGGTTCTAATTCCCTTGGCTCTCTGTCGCTTCCTACGGATTCCAAGCGGCGCGCGCTTGCTACGCCGCTTGCTACGGGTTCTAATTCCTTCGACTCTCTGTCGCTTGCTACGGATTCCAAGCGGCGCTTGCTTGCTACACCGCTTGCTACGGGTTCCAATTCCCTCAGCTCTCTGTCACTTGTTATAGGTTCCAAGCGGCGCTTGCTTGCTACGCCGCTTGCTACAAGTTTTAATTCGCTCGGCTCTGTGTCGCTTGCTACGGATTCCAAGCGGCGCTTGCTTGCTACGCCGCTTGCTATGGGTTCCAATTGCCTCGGCTCTCTGTCGCTTGCTACGGATTCCAAGCGGCGCGCGCTTGCTACGCCGCTTGCTACGGGCTCCAATTTTCTCGGCTCTCTGTCACTTGCTACGGATTCCAAGCGACGCGCGCTTGCTACACCGCTTGCAACAGGTTCTAATTCCCTTGGCTCTCTGTCGCTTGCAACGGATTCCAAGCGGCGCGCGCTTGCTTCCGGTTCCAATTTCCTCGGCTCTCTGCCACTTGCTACGGGTTCCAATTCCCTCGGCTCTCTGTCGCTTGCTACGGATTCCAAGCGGCGCTTGCTTGCTACGCCCTGTGCTACATGTTTCAATTCCCTTGGCTCTCTGTAGCTTGCTACGGATTCCAAGCGGCGCTTGCTTGCTACGCTGCTTGCTATGGGTTCCATTTCCCTTGGCTCTCTGTCGCTTGCTACGGATTGTAAGTGGCGCGCGCTTGCTACTGATTCCTAGTGGGGCGCGCTTGCTACGCCGCTTACTACGGGTTCCAATTCCCTCGGCTCTCTGTCGCTTGCTACGGATTCCAAGCGGCGCGCGCTTGCTACGCCACTTGCTACGGGTTCCAATTCCCTTGGCTCTCTGTCACTTGCTACGGATTCCAAGCGTCGTGCGCTTGCTACGCCGCTTGCTACGGGTTCTAATTCCCTTTGGCTCTCTGTCGCTTGCTAAGGTTACCAAGCGGCGCGCGCTTGCTGCGCCGCTTGCTACGGGCTCCAATTCCCTCGGCTCTCTATCACTTGCTACAGATTCCAAGCGGTTCGCGCTTGCTACACCGCTTGCTACGGGTTCCAATTTTCTTGGCTCTCTTTCGCTTGCAACGGATTTCAAGCTGCGCGGGCTTGCTACGGGTTCCAATTCCCTCGGCTCTCTGCCGCTTGCTACGGGTTCCAATTCCCTTGGCTCTCTGTCGCTTGCTACGGATTCCAAGCGGTGCTTGCTTGCCACGCCGCTTGCTACGGGTTCCAATTCCCTCGGCTCTCTGTCGCTTGCTACGGATTCCAAGCAGCGTGCGCTTGCTACGCTGCTTGCTACGGGTTTCAATTCCCTCGGCTCTCTGTCGCTTGCTACGGATTCCAAGCGGCACGCGCTTGCTACGCTGCTTGCTACAAGTTCAAATTCCCTCGGCTCTCTGCCGCTTGCTACGGATTCAAAGTGGCGCGCGCTTGCTACTGGTTCCAATTCCCTCGACTCTCTGTCGCTTGTTATGGATTCCAAGCGGCGCTTGCTTGCTACGCCGCTTGCTACGGGATCCAATTGGATTTGCTCTCTGTCGCTTGTTACGGATTCCAAGCGGCGCTTGCTTGCTACGCTGCTTGCTATGGGTTCCAATTCCCTTGGCTCTCTGTCGCTTGCTACGGATTGTAAGTGGCGCGCGCTTGCTACGGATTCCTAGTGGGGCGCGCTTGCTACGCCGCTTACTACGGGTTCCAATTCCATCGGCTCTCTGTCGCTTGCTACGGATTCCAAGCGGCGCGCGCTTGCTACGCCACTTGCTACGGGTTCCAATTCCCTTGGCTCTCTGTCACTTGCTACGGATTCCAAGCGTCGTGCGCTTGCTACGCCGCTTGCTACGGGTTCTAATTCCCTTTGGCTCTCTGTCGCTTGCTAAGGTTACCAAGCGGCGCGCGCTTGCTACGCCGCTTGCTACGGGCTCCAATTCCCTCGGCTCTCTATCACTTGCTACAGATTCCAAGCGGTTCGCGCTTGCTACACCGCTTGCTACGGGTTCCAATTTTCTTGGCTCTCTTTCGCTTGCAACGGATTTCAAGCGGCGCGGGCTTGCTACGGGTTCCAATTCCCTCGGCTCTCTGCCGCTTGCTACGGGTTCCAATTCCCTTGGCTCTCTGTCGCTTGCTACGGATTCCAAGCGGTGCTTGCTTGCCACGCCGCTTGCTACGGGTTCCAATTCCCTCGGCTCTCTGTCGCTTGCTACGGATTCCAAGCGGCGTGCGCTTGCTACGCTGTCCGCTACGGGTTTCAATTCCCTCGGCTCTCTGTCGCTTGCTACGGATTCCAAGCGGCACGCGCTTGCTACGCTGCTTGCTACAAGTTCAAATTCCCTCGGCTCTCTGCCGCTTGCTACGGATTCAAAGTGGCGCGCGATTGCTACGCCGCTTGCTACTGGTTCCAATTCCCTCGACTCTCTGTCGCTTGTTATGGATTCCAAGCGGCGCTTGCTTGCTACGCCGCTTGCTACGGGTTCCAATTGGATTTGCTCTCTGTCGCTTGTTACGGATTCCAAGCGGCGCTTGCTTGCTACGCCGCTTGCTACGAGTTCCAATTCCCTCGGCTCTCTGTCGCTTCCTACGGATTCCAAGCGGCGCTTGCTTGCAAAACCGCTTGCTAAGGGTTCCAAATCCCTTGGCTCTCTGTCGCTTGCTACGGATTCCAAGCAACGCTTGCTTGCTACGCCGCTTGCTACGTGTTCCAATTCCCTCGGCTCTCTGTCGATGGCTACGGTTACCAAGCGGCGCTTGCTTGCTACGCCGCTTGCTACAAGTTTCAATTCGCTCGGCTCTGTGTCGCTTGCTACGGATTCCAAGCGGCGCTTGCTTGCTATGCCGCTTGCTATGGGTTCCAATTGCCTCGGTTCTCTGTAACTTGCTATGGATTCCAAGCGGCACGCGCTTGCTACGGCGCTTGCTTGCTACGCTGCTTGCAACGGGTTCCAATTCCCTTGGCTCTCTGTCGCTTGCTACGGATTCCATTGGCGCGCGCTTGCTACGGATTCCAATTCCCTCGGCTCTCTGCCACTTCCGTGGAATTCCAAACGGCGCGCGCTTGCTACGCTGCTTCTTAAAGGTTCCAATTCCCTAGGCTCTCTCTCGCTTGTTACGGATTCCAAGCGGCGCGCGCTTGCTACGCCACTTGCTACGGGTTTCAATTCCCTCGGCTCTCTGTCGCTTGCTACGGATTCCAAGCGGCGCGCGCTAGCTACGCCGCTTGCTACGGGCTCCAATTCCCTCGGCTCTCTGTCACTTGCTACGGATTCCAAGCGGCGCGCGCTTGCTCCACCGCTCGCTACGGGTTCTAATTCCCTTGGCTCTCTGTCGCTTCCTACGGATTCCAAGCGGCGCGCGCTTGCTACGCCGCTTGCTACGGGTTCTAATTCCTTCGACTCTCTGTCGCTTGCTACGGATTCCAAGCGGCGCTTGCTTGCTACACCGCTTGCTACGGGTTCCAATTCCCTCAGCTCTCTGTCACTTGTTATAGGTTCCAAGCGGCGCTTGCTTGCTACGCCGCTTGCTACAAGTTTTAATTCGCTCGGCTCTGTGTTGCTTGCTACGGATTCCAAGCGGCGCTTGCTTGCTACGCCGCTTGCTATGGGTTCCAATTGCCTCGGCTCTCTGTCGCTTGCTACGGATTCCAAGCGGCGCGCGCTTGCTACGCCGCTTGCTACGGGTTCCAATTCTCTCGGCTCTCTGTCGCTTGCTACGGATTCCAAACGGCGCTTGCTTGCTACGCCGCTTGCTACGGGTTCCAATTCCCTCGGCTTTCTGTTGCTTGCTACGGATTCCAAGCGGCGCGCGCTTGCTACGGGTTCCAATTGCCTCGGCTCTCTGTCGCTTGCTACGGATTCCAAGCGGCGCGCACTTGCTACGCCGCTTGCTACAAGTTCCAATTCCCTTGGCTCTGTGTTGCTTGCTAAGGATACCAACCGGCGCACGCTTGCTACGCCGCTTGGTACGGGCTCCAATTCCCTCGGCTTTCTGTCACTTGCTACAGATTCCAAGCGGTGTGCGCTTGCTACACCGCTTGCTATGGGTTCTAATTCCTTTGGCTTTCTGCCGCTTGCTACGGATTCCAAGCAGCGCGCGCTTGCTACGGGTTCCAATTCCCTCGCCTCTCTGACACTTCCGTTGAATTCCAAGCGGCGCGCGCTTGCTACGCGTCTTGCTACGGGTTCCAATTCCCTCGGCTCTCTGTCGCTTGCTACGGATTCCAAGCGGCGCGCGCTTGCTACGCCGCTTGCTACGGGTTTCAATTGCCTCGGCTCTCGGTCGCTTGCTACGGATTCCAAGCGGCGCGCGCTTGCTACGCCACTTGCTACGGGTTCCAATTCTCTCGGCTCTCTGTCGCTTGCTACGGATTCCAAGCGGCGCTTGCTTGCTACGCCGCTTGCTACGGGTTACAATTCCCCTGGCTTTCTGTTGCTTGCTACGGATTCAAAGCGGCGCGCGCTTGCTACGGGTTCCAATTCCCTCGGCTCTCTGTCGCTTGCTACAGATTCCAAGCGGCAGGCCCTTGCTACGCCGCTTGCTACGGGTTCCAATTCCCTTGGCTCTCTGCCACTTGATACGGATTCCAAGCAGCGCGCGCTTGCTACGGGTTCCATTTCCCTCGTCTCTCTGTCGCTTGCTACGGATTCCAAGCGGCACGCGCTTGCTACAAGTTCCAATTCCCTCGGCTCTCTGCCGCTTGCTACAGGTTCCGAGTGGTGCGCGCTTGCTACGCCACTTGCTACGGGTTCCAATTCCCTTGGATCTCTGTCGCTTGCTACGGATTCCAAGAGGCGCACGCTTGCTACGCCGCTTGCTACGGGTTCTAATTCCCTCGGCTCTCTGTCGCTTGCTACGGATTCCAAGCGGCGTGCGCTTGCTACGGATTTCAAGCGGCGTGCGCTTGCTACGCCGCTTGCTACGAGTTTCAATTCCCTCAGCTCTCTGCCGCTTGCTACGGATTCCAAGCGGCGCGCGCTTGCTACAAGTTCCAATTCGCTCGGCTCTCTGCCGCTTGCTACGGATTCCGAGTGGCGCGCGCTTGCTACGCCACTTGCTACGGGTTTCAATTCCCTCGGCTCTCTGTCACTTGTTATAGGTTCCAAGCGGCGCTTGCTTGCTACGTCGCTTCCTACGGGTTCCAATTCCCTTGCCTCTCTGTCGCGTGCTACGGATTCCAAGCGGCGCGCGCTTGCTACGCCGCTTGCTACGGGTTCTAATTCCTTCGACTCTCTGTCGCTTGCTACGGATTCCAAGCGGCGCTTGCTTGCTACACCGCTTGCTACGGGTTCTAATTCCTTCGACTCTGTGTCGCTTGCTACGGATTCCGAGTGGCGCGCGCTTGCTACGCCACTTGCTACGGGTTTCAATTCCCTCGGCTCTCTGTCACTTGTTATAGGTTCCAAGCGGCGCTTGCTTGCTACGCCGCTTCCTACGGGTTCCAATTCCCTTGGCTGTCTGTCGCTTGCTACGGATTCCAAGCGGCGCGCGCTTGCTACGCCGCTTGCTACGGGTTCTAATTCCTTCGACTCTCTGTCGCTTGCTACGGATTCCAAGCGGCGCTTGCTTGCTACACCGCTTGCTACGGGTTCCAATTCCCTCAGCTCTCTGTCACTTGTTATAGGTTCCAAGCGGCGCTTGCTTGCTACGCCGCTTGCTACAAGTTTTAATTCGCTCGGCTCTGTGTCGCTTGCTACGGATTCCAAGCGGCTCGCGCTTGCTACGCCGCTTGCTACGGGCTCCAATTTTCTCGGCTCTCTGTCACTTGCTACGGATTCCAAGCGACGCGCGCTTGCTACACCGCTTGCAACAGGTTCTAATTCCCTTGGCTCTCTGTCGCTTGCAATGGATTCCAAGCGGCGCGCGCTTGCTTCCGGTTCCAATTTCCTCGGCTCTCTGCCACTTGCCACGGGTTCCAATTCCCTCGGCTCTCTGTCGCTTGCTACGGATTCCAAGCGGCGCTTGCTTGCTACGCCCTGTGCTACATGTTTCAATTCCCTTGGCTCTCTGTAGCTTGCTACGGATTCCAAGCGGCGCTTGCTTGCTACGCTGCTTGCTATGGGTTCCAATTCCCTTGGCTCTCTGTCGCTTGCTACGGATTGTAAGTGGCGCGCGCTTGCTACGGATTCCTAGTGGGGCGCGCTTGCTACGCCGCTTACTACGGGTTCCAATTCCCTCGGCTCTCTGTCGCTTGCTACGGATTCCAAGCGGCGCGCGCTTGCTACGCCACTTGCTACGGGTTCCAATTCCCTTGGCTCTCTGTCACTTGCTACGGATTCCAAGCGTCGTGCGCTTGCTACGCCGCTTGCTACGGGTTCTAATTCCCTTTGGCTCTCTGTCGCTTGCTAAGGTTACCAAGCATCGCGCGCTTGCTACGCCGCTTGCTACGGGCTCCAATTCCCTCGGCTCTCTATCACTTGCTACAGATTCCAAGCGGTTCGCGCTTGCTACACCGCTTGCTACGGGTTCCAATTTTCTTGGCTCTCTTTCGCTTGCAACGGATTTCAAGCGGCGCGGGCTTGCTACGGGTTCCAATTCCCTCGGCTCTCTGCCGCTTGCTACGGGTTCCAATTCCCTTGGCTCTCTGTCGCTTGCTACGGATTCCAAGCGGTGCTTGCTTGCCACGCCGCTTGCTACGGGTTCCAATTCCCTCGGCTCTCTGTCGCTTGCTACGGATTCCAAGCGGCGTGCGCTTGCTACGCTGTCCGCTACGGGTTTCAATTCCCTCGGCTCTCTGTCGCTTGCTACGGATTCCAAGCGGCACGCGCTTGCTACGCTGCTTGCTACAAGTTCAAATTCCCTCGGCTCTCTGCCGCTTGCTACGGATTCAAAGTGGCGCGCGCTTGCTACGCCGCTTGCTACTGGTTCCAATTCCCTCGACTCTCTGTCGCTTGTTATGGATTCCAAGCGGCGCTTGCTTGCTACGCCGCTTGCTACGGGTTCCAATTGGATTTGCTCTCTGTCGCTTGTTACGGATTCCAAGCGGCGCTTGCTTGCTACGCCGCTTGCTACGAGTTCCAATTCCCTCGGCTCTCTGTCGCTTCCTACGGATTCCAAGCGGCGCTTGCTTGCAAAACCGCTTGCTAAGGGTTCCAAATCCCTTGGCTCTCTGTCGCTTGCTACGGATTCCAAGCAACGCTTGCTTGCTACGCCGCTTGCTACGTGTTCCAATTCCCTCGGCTCTCTGTCGATGGCTACGGTTACCAAGCGGCGCTTGCTTGCTACGCCGCTTGCTACAAGTTTCAATTCGCTCGGCTCTGTGTCGCTTGCTACGGATTCCAAGCGGCGCTTGCTTGCTATGCCGCTTGCTATGGGTTCCAATTGCCTCAGTTCTCTGTCGCTTGCTATGGATTCCAAGCGGCACGCGCTTGCTACGGCGCTTGCTTGCTACGCTGCTTGCAACGGGTTCCAATTCCCTTGGCTCTCTGTCGCTTGCTACGGATTCCATTGGCGCGCGCTTGCTACGGATTCCAATTCCCTCGGCTCTCTGCCACTTCCGTGGAATTCCAAACGGCGCGCGCTTGCTACGCTGCTTCTTAAAGGTTCCAATTCCCTAGGCTCTCTCTCGCTTGTTACGGATTCCAAGCGGCGCGCGCTTGCTACGCCACTTGCTACGGGTTTCAATTCCCTCGGCTCTCTGTCGCTTGCTACGGATTCCAAGCGGCGCGCGCTAGCTACGCCGCTTGCTACGGGCTCCAATTCCCTCGGCTCTCTGTCACTTGCTACGGATTCCAAGCGGCGCGCGCTTGCTCCACCGCTCGCTACGGGTTCTAATTCCCTTGGCTCTCTGTCGCTTCCTACGGATTCCAAGCGGCGCGCGCTTGCTACGCCGCTTGCTACGGGTTCTAATTCCTTCGACTCTCTGTCGCTTGCTACGGATTCCAAGCGGCGCTTGCTTGCTACACCGCTTGCTACGGGTTCCAATTCCCTCAGCTCTCTGTCACTTGTTATAGGTTCCAAGCGGCGCTTGCTTGCTACGCCGCTTGCTACAAGTTTTAATTCGCTCGGCTCTGTGTCGCTTGCTACGGATTCCAAGCGGCGCTTGCTTGCTACGCCGCTTGCTATGGGTTCCAATTGCCTCGGCTCTCTGTCGCTTGCTACGGATTCCAAGCGGCGCGCGCTTGCTACGCCGCTTGCTACGGGTTCCAATTCTCTCGGCTCTCTGTCGCTTGCTACGGATTCCAAACGGCGCTTGCTTGCTACGCCGCTTGCTACGGGTTTCAATTCCCTCGGCTTTCTGTTGCTTGCTACGGATTCCAAGCGGCGCGCGCTTGCTACGGGTTCCAATTGCCTCGGCTCTCTGTCGCTTGCTACGGATTCCAAGCGGCGCGCACTTGCTACGCCGCTTGCTACAAGTTCCAATTCCCTTGGCTCTGTGTTGCTTGCTAAGGATACCAACCGGCGCACGCTTGCTACGCCGCTTGGTACGGGCTCCAATTCCCTCGGCTTTCTGTCACTTGCTACAGATTCCAAGCGGTGTGCGCTTGCTACACCGCTTGCTATGGGTTCTAATTCCTTTGGCTTTCTGCCGCTTGCTACGGATTCCAAGCAGCGCGCGCTTGCTACGGGTTCCAATTCCCTCGCCTCTCTGACACTTCCGTGGAATTCCAAGCGGCGCGCGCTTGCTACGCGTCTTGCTACGGGTTCCAATTCCCTCGGCTCTCTGTCGCTTGCTACGGATTCCAAGCGGCGCGCGCTTGCTACGCCGCTTGCTACGGGTTTCAATTGCCTCGGCTCTCGGTCGCTTGCTACGGATTCCAAGCGGCGCGCGCTTGCTACGCCACTTGCTACGGGTTCCAATTCTCTCGGCTCTCTGTCGCTTGCTACGGATTCAAAGCGGCGCGCGCTTGCTACGGGTTCCAATTCCCTCGGCTCTCTGTCGCTTGCTACAGATTCCAAGCGGCAGGCCCTTGCTACGCCGCTTGCTACGGGTTCCAATTCCCTTGGCTCTCTGCCACTTGATACGGATTCCAAGCAGCGCGCGCTTGCTACGGGTTCCAATTCCCTCGTCTCTCTGTCGCTTGCTACGGATTCCAAGCGGCGCGCGCTTGCTACAAGTTCCAATTCCCTCGGCTCTCTGCCGCTTGCTACAGGTTCCGAGTGGTGCGCGCTTGCTACGCCACTTGCTACGGGTTCCAATTCCCTTGGATCTCTGTCGCTTGCTACGGATTCCAAGAGGCGCACGCTTGCTACGCCGCTTGCTACGGGTTTTAATTCCCTCGGCTCTCTGTCGCTTGCTACGGATTCCAAGCGGCGTGCGCTTGCTACGAGTTTCAATTCCCTCAGCTCTCTGCCGCTTGCTACGGATTCCAAGCGGCGCGCGCTTGCTACAAGTTCCAATTCGCTCGGCTCTCTGCCGCTTGCTACGGATTCCGAGTGGCGCGCGCTTGCTACGCCACTTGCTACGGGTTTCAATTCCCTCGGCTCTCTGTCACTTGTTATAGGTTCCAAGCGGCGCTTGCTTGCTACGCCGCTTCCTACGGGTTCCAATTCCCTTGCCTCTCTGTCGCTTGCTACGGATTCCAAGCGGCGCGCGCTTGCTACGCCGCTTGCTACGGGTTCTAATTCCTTCGACTCTCTGTCGCTTGCTACGGATTCCAAGCGGCGCTTGCTTGCTACACCGCTTGCTACGGGTTCCAATTCCTTCGACTCTCTGTCGCTTGCTACGGATTCCGAGTGGCGCGCGCTTGCTACGCCACTTGCTACGGGTTTCAATTCCCTCGGCTCTCTGTCACTTGTTATAGGTTCCAAGCGGCGCTTGCTTGCTACGCCGCTTCCTACGGGTTCCAATTCCCTTGGCTGTCTGTCGCTTGCTACGGATTCCAAGCGGCGCGCGCTTGCTACGCCGCTTGCTACGGGTTCTAATTCCTTCGACTCTCTGTCGCTTGCTACGGATTCCAAGCGGCGCTTGCTCGCTACACCGCTTGCTACGGGTTCCAATTCCCTCAGCTCTCTGTCACTTGTTATAGGTTCCAAGCGGCGCTTGCTTGCTACGCCGCTTGCTACAAGTTTTAATTCGCTCGGCTCTGTGTCGCTTGCTACGGATTCCAAGCGGCTCGCGCTTGCTACGCCGCTTGCTACGGGCTCCAATTTTCTCGGCTCTCTGTCACTTGCTACGGATTCCAAGCGACGCGCGCTTGCTACACCGCTTGCAACAGGTTCTAATTCCCTTGGCTCTCTGTCGCTTGCAACGGATTCCAAGCGGCGCTTGCTTGCTTCCGGTTCCAATTTCCTCGGCTCTCTGCCACTTGCTACGTGTTCCAATTCCCTCGGCTCTCTGTCGCTTGCTACGGATTCCAAGCGGCGCTTGCTTGCTACGCCCTGTGCTACATGTTTCAATTCCCTTAGCTCTCTGTAGCTTGCTACGGATTCCAAGCGGCGCTTGCTTGCTACGCTGCTTGCTATGGGTTCCAATTCCCTTGGCTCTCTGTCGCTTGCTACGGATTGTAAGTGGCGCGCGCTTGCTACGGATTCCTAGTGGGGCGCGCTTGCTACGCCGCTTACTACGGGTTCCAATTCCCTCGGCTCTCTGTCGCTTGCTACGGATTCCAAGCGGCGCGCGCTTGCTACGCCACTTGCTACGGGTTCCAATTCCCTTGGCTCTCTGTCACTTGCTACGGATTCCAAGCGTCGTGCGCTTGCTACGCCGCTTGCTACGGGTTCTAATTCCCTTTGGCTCTCTGTCGCTTGCTAAGGTTACCAAGCGGCGCGCGCTTGCTACGCCGCTTGCTACGGGCTCCAATTCCCTCGGCTCTCTATCACTTGCTACAGATTCCAAGCGGTTCGCGCTTGCTACACCGCTTGCTACGGGTTCCAATTTTCTTGGCTCTCTTTCGCTTGCAACGGATTTCAAGCGGCGCGGGCTTGCTACGGGTTCCAATTCCCTCGGCTCTCTGCCGCTTGCTACGGGTTCCAATTCCCTTGGCTCTCTGTCGCTTGCTACGGATTCCAAGCGGTGCTTGCTTGCCACGCCGCTTGCTACGGGTTCCAATTCCCTCGGCTCTCTGTCGCTTGCTACGGATTCCAAGCGGCGTGCGCTTGCTACGCTGTCCGCTACGGGTTTCAATTCCCTCGGCTCTCTGTCGCTTGCTACGGATTCCAAGCGGCACGCGCTTGCTACGCTGCTTGCTACAAGTTCAAATTCCCTCGGCTCTCTGCCGCTTGCTACGGATTCAAAGTGGCGCGCGCTTGCTACGCCGCTTGCTACTGGTTCCAATTCCCTCGACTCTCTGTCGCTTGTTATGGATTCCAAGCGGCGCTTGCTTGCTACGCCGCTTGCTACGGGTTCCAATTGGATTTGCTCTCTGTCGCTTGTTACGGATTCCAAGCGGCGCTTGCTTGCTACGCCGCTTGCTACGAGTTCCAATTCCCTCGGCTCTCTGTCGCTTCCTACGGATTCCAAGCGGCGCTTGCTTGCAAAACCGCTTGCTAAGGGTTCCAAATCCCTTGGCTCTCTGTCGCTTGCTACGGATTCCAAGCAACGCTTGCTTGCTACGCCGCTTGCTACGTGTTCCAATTCCCTCGGCTCTCTGTCGATGGCTACGGTTACCAAGCGGCGCTTGCTTGCTACGCCGCTTGCTACAAGTTTCAATTCGCTCGGCTCTGTGTCGCTTGCTACGGATTCCAAGCGGCGCTTGCTTGCTATGCCGCTTGCTATGGGTTCCAATTGCCTCGGTTCTCTGTCGCTTGCTATGGATTCCAAGCGGCACGCGCTTGCTACGGCGCTTGCTTGCTACGCTGCTTGCAACGGGTTCCAATTCCCTTGGCTCTCTGTCGCTTGCTACGGATTCCATTGGCGCGCGCTTGCTACGGATTCCAATTCCCTCGGCTCTCTGCCACTTCCGTGGAATTCCAAACGGCGCGCGCTTGCTACGCTGCTTCTTAAAGGTTCCAATTCCCTAGGCTCTCTCTCGCTTGTTACGGATTCCAAGCGGCGCGCGCTTGCTACGCCACTTGCTACGGGTTTCAATTCCCTCGGCTCTCTGTCGCTTGCTACGGATTCCAAGCGGCGCGCGCTAGCTACGCCGCTTGCTACGGGCTCCCATTCCCTCGGCTCTCTGTCACTTGCTACGGATTCCAAGCGGCGCGCGCTTGCTCCACCGCTCGCTACGGGTTCTAATTCCCTTGGCTCTCTGTCGCTTCCTACGGATTCCAAGCGGCGCGCGCTTGCTACGCCGCTTGCTACGGGTTCTAATTCCTTCGACTCTCTGTCGCTTGCTACGGATTCCAAGCGGCGCTTGCTTGCTACACCGCTTGCTACGGGTTCCAATTCCCTCAGCTCTCTGTCACTTGTTATAGGTTCCAAGCGGCGCTTGCTTGCTACGCCGCTTGCTACAAGTTTTAATTCGCTCGGCTCTGTGTCGCTTGCTACGGATTCCAAGCGGCGCTTGCTTGCTACGCCGCTTGCTATGGGTTCCAATTGCCTCGGCTCTGTGTCGCTTGCTACGGATTCCAAGCGGCGCGCGCTTGCTACGCCGCTTGCTACGGGTTCCAATTCTCTCGGCTCTCTGTCGCTTGCTACGGATTCCAAACGGCGCTTGCTTGCTACGCCGCTTGCTACGGGTTTCAATTCCCTCGGCTTTCTGTTGCTTGCTACGGATTCCAAGCGGCGCGCGCTTGCTACGGGTTCCAATTGCCTCGGCTCTCTGTCGCTTGCTACGGATTCCAAGCGGCGCGCACTTGCTACGCCGCTTGCTACAAGTTCCAATTCCCTTGGCTCTGTGTTGCTTGCTAAGGATACCAACCGGCGCACGCTTGCTACGCCGCTTGGTACGGGCTCCAATTCCCTCGGCTTTCTGTCACTTGCTACAGATTCCAAGCGGTGTGCGCTTGCTACACCGCTTGCTATGGGTTCTAATTCCTTTGGCTTTCTGCCGCTTGCTACGGATTCCAAGCAGCGCGCGCTTGCTACGGGTTCCAATTCCCTCGCCTCTCTGACACTTCCGTGGAATTCCAAGCGGCGCGCGCTTGCTACGCGTCTTGCTACGGGTTCCAATTCCCTCGGCTCTCTGTCGCTTGCTACGGATTCCAAGCGGCGCGCGCTTGCTACGCCGCTTGCTACGGGTTTCAATTGCCTCGGCTCTCGGTCGCTTGCTACGGATTCCAAGCGGCGCGCGCTTGCTACGCCACTTGCTACGGGTTCCAATTCTCTCGGCTCTCTGTCGCTTGCTACGGATTCAAAGCGGCGCGCGCTTGCTACGGGTTCCAATTCCCTCGGCTCTCTGTCGCTTGCTACAGATTCCATGCGGCAGGCCCTTGCTACGCCGCTTGCTACGGGTTCCAATTCCCTTGGCTCTCTGCCACTTGATACGGATTCCAAGCAGCGCGCGCTTGCTACGGGTTCCAATTCCCTCGTCTCTCTGTCGCTTGCTACGGATTCCAAGCGGCGCGCGCTTGCTACAAGTTCCAATTCCCTCGGCTCTCTGCCGCTTGCTACAGGTTCCGAGTGGTGCGCGCTTGCTACGCCACTTGCTACGGGTTCCAATTCCCTTGGATCTCTGTCGCTTGCTACGGATTCCAAGAGGCGCACGCTTGCTACGCCGCTTGCTACGGGTTTTAATTCCCTCGGCTCTCTGTCGCTTGCTACGGATTCCAAGCGGCGTGCGCTTGCTACGAGTTTCAATTCCCTCAGCTCTCTGCCGCTTGCTACGGATTCCAAGCGGCGCGCGCTTGCTACAAGTTCCAATTCGCTCGGCTCTCTGCCGCTTGCTACGGATTCCGAGTGGCGCGCGCTTGCTACGCCACTTGCTACGGGTTTCAATTCCCTCGGCTCTCTGTCACTTGTTATAGGTTCCAAGCGGCGCTTGCTTGCTACGCCGCTTCCTACGGGTTCCAATTCCCTTGCCTCTCTGTCGCTTGCTACGGATTCCAAGCGGCGCGCGCTTGCTACGCCGCTTGCTACGGGTTCTAATTCCTTCGACTCTCTGTCGCTTGCTACGGATTCCAAGCGGCGCTTGCTTGCTACACCGCTTGCTACGGGTTCCAATTCCTTCGACTCTCTGTCGCTTGCTACGGATTCCGAGTGGCGCGCGCTTGCTACGCCACTTGCTACGGGTTTCAATTCCCTCGGCTCTCTGTCACTTGTTATAGGTTCCAAGCGGCGCTTGCTTGCTACGCCGCTTCCTACGGGTTCCAATTCCCTTGGCTGTCTGTCGCTTGCTACGGATTCCAAGCGGCGCGCGCTTGCTACGCCGCTTGCTACGGGTTCTAATTCCTTCGACTCTCTGTCGCTTGCTACGGATTCCAAGCGGCGCTTGCTCGCTACACCGCTTGCTACGGGTTCCAATTCCCTCAGCTCTCTGTCACTTGTTATAGGTTCCAAGCGGCGCTTGCTTGCTACGCCGCTTGCTACAAGTTTTAATTCGCTCGGCTCTGTGTCGCTTGCTACGGATTCCAAGCGGCTCGCGCTTGCTACGCCGCTTGCTACGGGCTCCAATTTTCTCGGCTCTCTGTCACTTGCTACGGATTCCAAGCGACGCGCGCTTGCTACACCGCTTGCAACAGGTTCTAATTCCCTTGGCTCTCTGTCGCTTGCAACGGATTCCAAGCGGCGCGCGCTTGCTTCCGGTTCCAATTTCCTCGGCTCTCTGCCACTTGTTACGTGTTCCAATTCCCTCGGCTCTCTGTCGCTTGCTACGGATTCCAAGCGGCGCTTGCTTGCTACGCCCTGTGCTACATGTTTCAATTCCCTTGGCTCTCTGTAGCTTGCTACGGATTCCAAGCGGCGCTTGCTTGCTACGCTGCTTGCTATGGGTTCCAATTCCCTTGGCTCTCTGTCGCTTGCTACGGATTGTAAGTGGCGCGCGCTTGCTACGGATTCCTAGTGGGGCGCGCTTGCTACGCCGCTTACTACGGGTTCCAATTCCCTCGGCTCTCTGTCGCTTGCTACGGATTCCAAGCGGCGCGCGCTTGCTACGCCACTTGCTACGGGTTCCAATTCCCTTGGCTCTCTGTCACTTGCTACGGATTCCAAGCGTCGTGCGCTTGCTACGCCGCTTGCTACGGGTTCTAATTCCCTTTGGCTCTCTGTCGCTTGCTAAGGTTACCAAGCGGCGCGCGCTTGCTACGCCGCTTGCTACGGGCTCCAATTCCCTCGGCTCTCTATCACTTGCTACAGATTCCAAGCGGTTCGCGCTTGCTACACCGCTTGCTACGGGTTCCAATTTTCTTGGCTCTCTTTCGCTTGCAACGGATTTCAAGCGGCGCGGGCTTGCTACGGGTTCCAATTCCCTCGGCTCTCTGCCGCTTGCTACGGGTTCCAATTCCCTTGGCTCTCTGTCGCTTGCTACGGATTCCAAGCGGTGCTTGCTTGCCATGCCGCTTGCTACGGGTTCCAATTCCCTCGGCTCTCTGTCGCTTGCTACGGATTCCAAGCGGCGTGCGCTTGCTACGCTGTCCGCTACGGGTTTCAATTCCCTCGGCTCTCTGTCGCTTGCTACGGATTCCAAGCGGCACGCGCTTGCTACGCTGCTTGCTACAAGTTCAAATTCCCTCGGCTCTCTGCCGCTTGCTACGGATTCAAAGTGGCGCGCGCTTGCTACGCCGCTTGCTACTGGTTCCAATTCCCTCGACTCTCTGTCGCTTGTTATGGATTCCAAGCGGCGCTTGCTTGCTACGCCGCTTGCTACGGGTTCCAATTGGATTTGCTCTCTGTCGCTTGTTACGGATTCCAAGCGGCGCTTGCTTGCTACGCCGCTTGCTACGAGTTCCAATTCCCTCGGCTCTCTGTCGCTTCCTACGGATTCCAAGCGGCGCTTGCTTGCAAAACCGCTTGCTAAGGGTTCCAAATCCCTTGGCTCTCTGTCGCTTGCTACGGATTCCAAGCAACGCTTGCTTGCTACGCCGCTTGCTACGTGTTCCAATTCCCTCGGCTCTCTGTCGATGGCTACGGTTACCAAGCGGCGCTTGCTTGCTACGCCGCTTGCTACAAGTTTCAATTCGCTCGGCTCTGTGTCGCTTGCTACGGATTCCAAGCGGCGCTTGCTTGCTATGCCGCTTGCTATGGGTTCCAATTGCCTCGGTTCTCTGTCGCTTGCTATGGATTCCAAGCGGCACGCGCTTGCTACGGCGCTTGCTTGCTACGCTGCTTGCAACGGGTTCCAATTCCCTTGGCTCTCTGTCGCTTGCTACGGATTCCATTGGCGCGCGCTTGCTACGGATTCCAATTCCCTCGGCTCTCTGCCACTTCCGTGGAATTCCAAACGGCGCGCGCTTGCTACGCTGCTTCTTAAAGGTTCCAATTCCCTAGGCTCTCTCTCGCTTGTTACGGATTCCAAGCGGCGCGCGCTTGCTACGCCACTTGCTACGGGTTTCAATTCCCTCGGCTCTCTGTCGCTTGCTACGGATTCCAAGCGGCGCGCGCTAGCTACGCCGCTTGCTACGGGCTCCAATTCCCTCGGCTCTCTGTCACTTGCTACGGATTCCAAGCGGCGCGCGCTTGCTCCACCGCTCGCTACGGGTTCTAATTCCCTTGGCTCTCTGTCGCTTCCTACGGATTCCAAGCGGCGCGCGCCTGCTACGCCGCTTGCTACGGGTTCTAATTCCTTCGACTCTCTGTCGCTTGCTACGGATTCCAAGCGGCGCTTGCTTGCTACACCGCTTGCTACGGGTTCCAATTCCCTCAGCTCTCTGTCACTTGTTATAGGTTCCAAGCGGCGCTTGCTTGCTACGCCGCTTGCTACAAGTTTTAATTCGCTCGGCTCTGTGTCGCTTGCTACGGATTCCAAGCGGCGCTTGCTTGCTACGCCGCTTGCTATGGGTTCCAATTGCCTCGGCTCTCTGTCGCTTGCTACGGATTCCAAGCGGCGCGCGCTTGCTACGCCGCTTGCTACGGGCTCCAATTTTCTCGGCTCTCTGTCACTTGCTACGGATTCCAAGCGACGCGCGCTTGCTACACCGCTTGCAACAGGTTCTAATTCCCTTGGCTCTCTGTCGCTTGCAACGGATTCCAAGCGGCGCGCGCTTGCTTCCGGTTCCAATTTCCTCGGCTCTCTGCCACTTGCTACGGGTTCCAATTCCCTCGGCTCTCTGTCGCTTGCTACGGATTCCAAGCGGCGCTTGCTTGCTACGCCCTGTGCTACATGTTTCAATTCCCTTGGCTCTCTGTAGCTTGCTACGGATTCCAAGCGGCGCTTGCTTGCTACGCTGCTTGCTATGGGTTCCAATTCCCTTGGCTCTCTGTCGCTTGCTACGGATTGTAAGTGGCGCGCGCTTGCTACTGATTCCTAGTGGGGCGCGCTTGCTACGCCGCTTACTACGGGTTCCAATTCCCTCGGCTCTCTGTCGCTTGCTACGGATTCCAAGCGGCGCGCGCTTGCTACGCCACTTGCTACGGGTTCCAATTCCCTTGGCTCTCTGTCACTTGCTACGGATTCCAAGCGTCGTGCGCTTGCTACGCCGCTTGCTACGGGTTCTAATTCCCTTTGGCTCTCTGTCGCTTGCTAAGGTTACCAAGCGGCGCGCGCTTGCTACGCCGCTTGCTACGGGCTCCAATTCCCTCGGCTCTCTATCACTTGCTACAGATTCCAAGCGGTTCGCGCTTGCTACACCGCTTGCTACGGGTTCCAATTTTCTTGGCTCTCTTTCGCTTGCAACGGATTTCAAGCGGCGCGGGCTTGCTACGGGTTCCAATTCCCTCGGCTCTCTGCCGCTTGCTACGGGTTCCAATTCCCTTGGCTCTCTGTCGCTTGCTACGGATTCCAAGCGGTGCTTGCTTGCCACGCCGCTTGCTACGGGTTCCAATTCCCTCGGCTCTCTGTCGCTTGCTACGGATTCCAAGCGGCGTGCGCTTGCTACGCTGCTTGCTACGGGTTTCAATTCCCTCGGCTCTCTGTCGCTTGCTACGGATTCCAAGCGGCACGCGCTTGCTACGCTGCTTGCTACAAGTTCAAATTCCCTCGGCTCTCTGCCGCTTGCTACGGATTCAAAGTGGCGCGCGCTTGCTACTGGTTCCAATTCCCTCGACTCTCTGTCGCTTGTTATGGATTCCAAGCGGCGCTTGCTTGCTACGCCGCTTGCTACGGGATCCAATTGGATTTGCTCTCTGTCGCTTGTTACGGATTCCAAGCGGCGCTTGCTTGCTACGCTGCTTGCTATGGGTTCCAATTCCCTTGGCTCTCTGTCGCTTGCTACGGATTGTAAGTGGCGCGCGCTTGCTACGGATTCCTAGTGGGGCGCGCTTGCTACGCCGCTTACTACGGGTTCCAATTCCATCGGCTCTCTGTCGCTTGCTACGGATTCCAAGCGGCGCGCGCTTGCTACGCCACTTGCTACGGGTTCCAATTCCCTTGGCTCTCTGTCACTTGCTACGGATTCCAAGCGTCGTGCGCTTGCTACGCCGCTTGCTACGGGTTCTAATTCCCTTTGGCTCTCTGTCGCTTGCTAAGGTTACCAAGCGGCGCGCGCTTGCTACGCCGCTTGCTACGGGCTCCAATTCCCTCGGCTCTCTATCACTTGCTACAGATTCCAAGCGGTTCGCGCTTGCTACACCGCTTGCTACGGGTTCCAATTTTCTTGGCTCTCTTTCGCTTGCAACGGATTTCAAGCGGCGCGGGCTTGCTACGGGTTCCAATTCCCTCGGCTCTCTGCCGCTTGCTACGGGTTCCAATTCCCTTGGCTCTCTGTCGCTTGCTACGGATTCCAAGCGGTGCTTGCTTGCCACGCCGCTTGCTACGGGTTCCAATTCCTTCGGCTCTCTGTCGCTTGCTACGGATTTCAAGCGGCGTGCGCTTGCTACGCTGCTTGCTACGGGTTGCAATTCCCTCGGCTCTCTGTCGCTTGCTACGGATTCCAAGCGGCACGCGCTTGCTACGCTGCTTGCTACAAGTTCAAATTCCCTCGGCTCTCTGCCGCTTGCTACGGATTCAAAGTGGCGCGCGCTTGCTACGCCGCTTGCTACTGGTTCCAATTCCCTCGACTCTCTGTCGCTTGTTATGGATTCCAAGCGGCGCTTGCTTGCTACGCCGCTTGCTACGGGTTCCAATTGGATTTGCTCTCTGTCGCTTGTTACGGATTCCAAGCGGCGCTTGCTTGCTACGCCGCTTGCTACGAGTTCCAATTCCCTCGGCTCTCTGTCGCTTCCTACGGATTCCAAGCGGCGCTTGCGTGCAAAACCGCTTGCTAAGGGTTCCAAATCCCTTGGCTCTCTGTCGCTTGCTACGGATTCCAAGCAACGCTTGCTTGCTACGCCGCTTGCTACGTGTTCCAATTCCCTCGGCTCTCTGTCGATGGCTACGGTTACCAAGCGGCGCTTGCTTGCTACGCCGCTTGCTACAAGTTTCAATTCGCTCGGCTCTGTGTCGCTTGCTACGGATTCCAAGCGGCGCTTGCTTGCTATGCCGCTTGCTATGGGTTCCAATTGCCTCGGTTCTCTGTCGCTTGCTATGGATTCCAAGCGGCACGCGCTTGCTACGGCGCTTGCTTGCTACGCTGCTTGCAACGGGTTCCAATTCCCTTGGCTCTCTGTCGCTTGCTACGGATTCCATTGGCGCGCGCTTGCTACGGATTCCAATGCCCTCGGCTCTCTGCCACTTCCGTGGAATTCCAAACGGCGCGCGCTTGCTACGCTGCTTCTTAAAGGTTCCAATTCCCTAGGCTCTCTCTCGCTTGTTACGGATTCCAAGCGGCGCGCGCTTGCTACGCCACTTGCTACGGGTTTCAATTCCCTCGGCTCTCTGTCGCTTGCTACGGATTCCAAGCGGCGCACGCTAGCTACGCCGCTTGCTACGGGCTCCAATTCCCTCGGCTCTCTGTCACTTGCTACGGATTCCAAGCGGCGCGCGCTTGCTCCACCGCTTGCTACGGGTTCTAATTCCCTTGGCTCTCTGTCGCTTCCTACGGATTCCAAGCGGCGCGCGCTTGCTACGCCGCTTGCTACGGGTTCTAATTCCCTTGGCTCTGTGTTGCTTGCTAAGGATACCAACCGGCGCACGCTTGCTACGCCGCTTGGTACGGGCTCCAATTCCCTCGGCTTTCTGTCACTTGCTACAGATTCCAAGCAGTTCGCGCTTGCTACACCACTTGCTACGGGTTCCAATTCCCTTGGATCTCTGTCACTTGCTACGGATTCAAAGCGGCGCTTGCTTGCTACGCCGCTTGCTACGGGCTCCAATTCCCTCGGCTTTCTGTCGCTTGCAACGGATTCCAAGCGGCGCGCGCTTGCTACGGGTTTCAATTCCCTCGGCTCTCTGCCACTTGCTACCGGTTCCAATTCCCTCGGCTCTCTGTCGCTTGCTACGGTTTCCAAGCGGCGCTTGCTTGCTACGCCCTGTGCTACGGGTTTCAATTCCCTTGGCTCTCTGTAGCTTGCTACGGATTCCAAGCGGCGCTTGCTTGCTACGCTGCTTGCTACGGGTTCCAATTCCCTTGGCTCTCTGTCGCTTGCTACGGATTCCAAGTGGCGCGCTTGCTACGGATTCCAAGCGGTGCGCGCTTGCTACGCCACTTACTACGGGTTCCAATTCCCTTGGCTCTCTGTCGCTTGCTACGGATTCCAAGCGGCGCGTGCTTGCTACGCCGCTTGCTACGGGTTCTAATTCCCTTGGCTCTGTGTTGCTTGCTAAGGATACCAACCGGCGCGCGCTTGCTACGCCGCATGCTACGGGCTCCAATTCCCTCGGCTTTCTGTCACTTGCTACAGATTCCAAGCGGTTCGCGCAGGCTACACCACTTTCTACGGGTTCCAATTTTCTTGGCTCTCTGTCGCTTGCTACGGATTCCAAGCAGTGCGCGCTTGCTACGCCGCTCTACGGGTTCCAATTCCCTCGGCTCTCTGTCGCTTGCTACGGATTCCAAGCGGCGCTTGCTTGCTACGCCTCTTGCTACGGGTTCCAATTCCCTCGGCTCTCTGTCGCTTGCTACGGATTCCAAGCGGCGCTTGCTTGCTACGCCGCTTGCTACGGGTTCTAATTCCCTTGGCCTTTTGTCGCTTGCTACGGATTCCAAGCGGCGCGCGCTTGCTACGCCGCTTGCTACAGGCTCCAATTCCCTCGGTTCTCTGTCACTTGCTACGGATTCCAAGCGACGCGCGCTTGCTACACCGCTTGCAACAGGTTCTAATTCCCTTGGCTCTCTGTCACTTGCAACGTATTCCAAGCGGCGCGCGCTTGCTACGCCGCTTGCTACGGGTTTCAATTCCCTCGGCTCTCTGTCGCTTGCTACGGATTCCAAGCGGGGCTTGCTTGCTACGCCGCTTGCTAAAGGTTTCAATTCTCTTGGCTCTCTGTCGCTTGCTACGGATTCCAAGCGGCGCTTGCTTGCGACTGTGCTTGCTACGAATTTCAATTTCCTCGGCTCTCTGTCGCTTGCTATGGATTCCAAGCGGCTCTTGCTTGCTACGCCGCTTGCTACGGGTTCCAATTCCCCCGGCACTCTGTCACTTGCTACGGATTTCAAGCGGCGCGCGCTTGCTACAAGTTCTAATTTCCTCGGCTCTCTGCCGCTTGCTACGGATTCCAAGCATGGCGCGCTTGCTACGCCGCTTGCTACGCCGCTTGCTACGGGTTCCAATTCACTCGGCTCTCTGCCGCTTGCTTGCTACGCCGCTTGCTACGGGTTCCAATTCCCTCGGCTCTCTGTCGCTTGCTACGGATTCCAAGTGGCGTGTGCTTGCTACGCCGCTTGCTATGCTACGGGTTCCAATTTCCTCGGCTCTCTGTCGCTTGCTACGGATTCCAAGCGGCGCTTGCTTGCTACGCTGCTTGCTACAAGTTCCAATTCCCTCAGCTCTCTGCCGCTTGCTACGGATTCCAAGTGGCGTGCGCTTGCTACGCCACTTGCTACGGGTTCCAATTCTCTTGGCTCTCTGTCGCTTCTGCGGATTCCAAGCGGCGCTTGCTTGCGACTGTGCTTGCTACGAATTTCAATTTCCTCGGCTCTCTGTCGCTTGCTATGGATTCCAAGCGGCTCTTGCTTGCTACGCCGCTTGCTACGGGTTCCAATTCCCCCGGCACTCTGTCACTTGCTACGGATTTCAAGCGGCGCGCGCTTGCTACAAGTTCTAATTTCCTCGGCTCTCTGCCGCTTGCTACGGATTCCAAGCATGGCGCGCTTGCTACGCCGCTTGCTACGCCGCTTGCTACGGGTTCCAATTCACTCGGCTCTCTGCCGCTTGCTTGCTACGCCGCTTGCTACGGGTTCCAATTCCCTCGGCTCTCTGTCGCTTGCTACGGATTCCAAGTGGCGTGTGCTTGCTACGCCGCTTGCTATGCTACGGGTTCCAATTTCCTCGGCTCTCTGTCGCTTGCTACGGATTCCAAGCGGCGCTTGCTTGCTACGCTGCTTGCTACAAGTTCCAATTCCCTCGGCTCTCTGCCGCTTGCTACGGATTCCAAGTGGCGTGCGCTTGCTACGCCACTTGCTACGGGTTCCAATTCTCTTGGCTCTCTGTCGCTTGCTACGGATTCCAAGCGGCGCTTGCTTGCGACTGTGCTTGCTACGGGTTTCAATTTCCTCGGCTCTCTGTCGCTTGCTATGGATTCCAAGCGGCGCTTGCTTGCTACGCCGCTTGCTACGGGTTTCAATTCCCCCGGCAATTTTCTCGGCTCTCTGTCGCTTGCTATGGATTCCAAGCGGCGCTTGCTTGCTACGCCGCTTGCTACGGGTTCCAATTCCCCCGGCGTGTGCTTGCTACGCCGCTTGCTATGCTACGGGTTCCAATTTCCTCGGCTCTCTGTCGCTTGCTACGGATTCCAAGCGGCGCGCGCTTGCTACGCTGCTTGCTACAAGTTCCAATTCCCTCGGCTCTCTGCCGCTTGCTACGGATTCCAAGTGGCGTGCGCTTGCTACGCCGCTTGCTACGGGTTCCAATTCCCTCGGCTCTCTGCCGCTTGCTACGGATTCCAAGTGGCGTGCGCTTGCTACGCCACTTGCTACGGGTTCCAATTCTCTTGGCTCTCTGTCGCTTGCTACGGATTCCAAGCGGCGCTTGCTTGCGACTGTGCTTGCTACGGGTTTCAATTTCCTCGGCTCTCTGTCGCTTGCTATGGATTCCAAGCGGCGCTTGCTTGCTACGCCGCTTGCTACGGGTTTCAATTCCCCCGGCAATTTTCTCGGCTCTCTGTCGCTTGCTATGGATTCCAAGCGGCGCTTGCTTGCTACGCCGCTTGCTACGGGTTCCAATTCCCCCGGCGTGTGCTTGCTACGCCGCTTGCTATGCTACGGGTTCCAATTTCCTCGGCTCTCTGTCGCTTGCTACGGATTCCAAGCGGCGCGCGCTTGCTACGCTGCTTGCTACAAGTTCCAATTCCCTCGGCTCTCTGCCGCTTGCTACGGATTCCAAGTGGCGTGCGCTTGCTACGCCGCTTGCTACGGGTTCCAATTCCCTCGGCTCTCTGTCGCTTGTTACGGATTCCAAGCGGCGTGCGCTTGCTACGCCGTTTGTTACGGGTTTCAATCCCCTTTGCTCTCTGTCGCTTGCTACGGATTCCAATCGGCCCTTGCTTGCTACGCTGCTTGCTACGGGTTTCCATTCCCTCGGCTATATGCCGCTTAGTACGCCGCTTGCTACGGGTATTAATTCCCTTGGCTCGCTACCACTTGCTACATATTCCAAGCTGGTCGCGCCGCTTGCTACGGATTCCAATTCCTCCGTCCCGCTCCTGATTACTATGGATTCCAATTCCTCCGTCCCGCTGCTGATTACTACGGATTCCAATTCATCCGTCCCGCTGCTGATATATACGGATTCCAATTCCCCTGATTTCAATTCCTCCGTCCCGCTGCTGATTGATACGGGTTCCAAGCGGGTCGCGCCGCTTGCTACGGATTCCAAGTGGGTCGCACCGCTTGCTACGGGTTTCAAGCGGGTCGCGCCGCTTGCTACAGGTTCTAAGCGGGTTCATACTCCGCCCTTCTCTCCTAAAATGGAAAACAGAATGAAAAGGAAAAGGACCAAGAAGACTCAAGGTTCATAATAAATTAAATTGTTAAAATAAAGGCTATATCTATTTATAGATTTTTTCAAAAAGAAAATTAAACAAATAGAAATATTAATAATAAAAATAAATGTTTTTATAATAACGCTTGCTTTCATTTACTATCCATGCGAACTTCCTCCCAAAAAAAATTCAACTAATATGAATAATATTAATAATAAAAGAAAAGTTTTTCAAGATAACAATTATGAAGATAGAAAAAGAACTAAAAGGTCAAAGATGAATTCACATTCTTTATTTCATCTTCCTACATGAGAGAAATTTTATAATGAGCTTTATGAAATGTTGCTCAATAACGATGAAGAATATTTACAATTAAAATCAGATATTATTCAGTTAGTCGTTAGAAAACTTAAAGAGAAAGAGGAAATATTTCAGAATATTTTTCTCAGTTCTCGGAAAAAATAGATAGAATTCTTAATAATGCACATAAAAACACAGATCATGATGGTGATGAAAAATTAGAAGAAAGGGGTAGTGAGATTGAAGAAGTAGAAAATTTTAGTGATAGTGAGGATAAAATAAAAATAGAATGTGAGAAATTTATGGATATTTAACAGGAATATTGTTTGAGAATAATATTTTTTGGGATAAATTTATTATTAATAACTTATTATTTTTAGCAATTAAATTTATTGTAAAATTTATTAAAATTAACTCTAGAAAAAATCCACTATCGAAGAATTTTAATAAATTGTTCAATGAAACCAGAGAACGACTAGATTTATAGATATTTCAATCGATAATATAATGGTGAATTACGAAAATACATTAGAACTTTGTAGTTTTTATTATGAAAAATTATCTCCGGGATTTTGGAAACATTTTTTCTCGTGTAGAAACGCTTATAGCGAAATAAGTAAAGATATTTGTAAAAAGGAACAGAAAATGTTAAATGTTTTTTACTTATAACATCTTTTTTGGAATATTGTGAAAAATTCAAATAAAGTTTAACTGACTTTGAGATAGGAAAAAGAAAAAAAAAATTGAAATATTAATATATTTTTAATTTTCACATCTCTCTTCCATCTCATAAAATAGAATTTCCTAAAAATATTAGGAAGTTAATTAGCAATGATAAAGAAAATATAAAAATGGATGAAAAAACGAAATATCAAAATGAATTTTTAAGAAAGGTATTTTTATATAAACAAAATGCTACAAATTTAAAAATTAGTAACCTTTTATATATGAACGAGGAGGAAGAGTCCGAAAGAGTATTTGAAGCGGAAGTAGGAGAAGTTAATGATGATTCAATTGTAAAGCGAATTAATAAACAAAATTTACTTCTTAAAAACTCTTATGATACTAAAAATCATCACAAAGAGGAAGGAGAAAAAAACGGTACAGAAAGAAAACGCGTCGTGAAACTAGAAATAAAACTTTAAGTAAAATCGTATTTAAAATTTAAGAAATGGGTTAGCGATTATATGGGAAATAATATAGTATTAGCTGCCACTTGTGTGTTTGGAAATAACGAAATATTTTTTTCGGAATAATGGAGGAAGATAATTTCTTCAATTTATCGACATAGAAAAAGAATCTGAAAATCATATTTTTTTTAATAATATATTTGGGAAAAATGAAAAGTAATATTTTTTAAGTGACAGAAAAACTTTTTATTAACAACATTTAAAAATACAAATAATTTTATTGTAAAATTTAATGTTCGTGAAAATATGGATATAAGATTTTATGTTGGAAAATGTTTTCACATTAATATTATTCTAAATATTTTTGGAAGTGGAACCAAAGTATTATATTTCGATCGGTTTTTATTACCGTCACATGAAAAAGCATTAATATGGTTGCATAAAACCACGGCCATTTGTCAGATGTATTTATCTTCCTTAAAATCGGAAAAAACTGGATTATTATGTTGCGTGAATGAAAAGGATCCCAATTTTTTTTCAACTATAAATGAATTAATAAATCAAATTATTTTAAAACTAAAATACCCCTTATGTGTTTACTTGTTGATTTTGAAAATAATATAATTATTAAAAAGTGGAGGAATTTCTTTGGATACAATTTTCTAGTGATCTTTCTGAAAAAAAAAGTATGGTTCGCCCCTAAAAATAGAAAGTTTGAAATCTATAAGACTCTTTTCTTATATAGCAAGTTTTATAGATGATTTAAAAAATTTTAATTCAAATATAACATTTCAATGTTTTAATAGTATTTCAAAAGATCAAATTGTATATTTTATTCGTGCCGAATTAATTTTAAAATATATTGATGATGATGATAACAACGACAAAGAAAAAAATTCTATGAGCACTTCGTTTTTTCCTTTTTACTTGTTAGATGTTATTAGAGAAGAAAAATTTTACCAAATCAATTTATCACTTAATAAACAAATTAAATATAACGCTAATAATAATGATGATACCTTTTATTTATTTGGTGTCGGATTGTTTACGGAAAACAATGAAAGTATAAATAACTTGAATGGTTTATTTGATTCGATTTCAAAAATAATTATGAAAAATACACATATAAATATTGTTCCAATAGTATCATGCAAATTATATTTGGAAAACCCAATTGTAGTTAACATTAACACAAATAATAACTTATATAAATTAAATGAACGATTAATGATTTGTTTAATTTCCAAACAAGCCTGTGATAATTTTATTTCTCTATGTTTGATTAAAGATTCATGTAATATTTTTCAATCAAATTTTATTGTTGATATTTATAATAGAAATAAACCTATCGAGCAGCAAACACTGGTTTCTTTTCTCGATATGAATTCTTTACCAAAGGAAAAGAGACAAATATTTCTAAAACTTATCGATAAATGGTTTGAATCATCAAATGAATCATTTTATAATAAGTGGAATATTTTGGCGAGAAGGACAAAATCCAATATTTTTTTAAATTTGAATAATAATGATAATAAACCGATATTACATCAGAAGGAAATTAAATATTATACATTTTTCAACGATGATAGTAAAATGCGCGTTAAAAAGTCTTTCGACATCAAAATTATAAACTTTTTTAAAAATTAACCCACCCTTGTATAAAAAGTTAATATCAATCCAGAAACGAACAGTTTAAAGGCCCCTCTCGCGTTGACAACTTGTCTGTCTGAACGAGGTTTGATAGATATGTCCCAGGAATATATACCATATTTTAAAAATGAATTATTTACATTTTTGAGAAATTTTTTAACCCCTGAAAAAATCAAGAAAATGAATGAAAAAGAACTATTAATATTATTTAATGCATGTGGAAAAGCATTATTTACGTCACTTCCAAAAATTAAGAGTTATAAGTTATTAAGTTTAAAACATAAAATTTTATCGCATTATGATGCTAATATTATATTTAATAGAGATAACAATCTATATCTCGTACAAAATTGTCTATTTCCTGATGTTGAGATAAAAAACAGATAGAGAAAAAAAATAGTAATAAAAAATCAGTTGATGATATAAAGCTTAAAGCTTCAACAGTAAATTGTAAAATTGCGATATTTCATTCGAAATCGAATAATATTTCCAATAAATTGAACAAAAATTGAAATAAATTTTTTTTTTTACTTTTTTTAAAACACTCTTCACAATAACTGATTGAACTTGATATTTTTGAAATATATTTTGGTATATTAAAACATTCTAAACATTTAAAAGTCAGATTCAAAAAATATGAAAGAGGAGGATTACCGATAAAAAAACTTCCTCTTCATTATTTCGACATATATGACAAGTTTTGAAATAATTTATCGGTGATCTTGTTGTTGTTGTTGTATTTATATCTTCAATATGAAATTGTAACATTTCGAAGAAACATGTGAAACAACTTAACATGTGACCACAGGAAGAATAGAAAATCTTTGCATATGATGAATAGCAAATAAAACACACACTGGATGGCTCTTGGGATAAAATATTTCTTCCGAAAAATTCTAAAATTTTAAATGAGTAAATATTTGAAAATATATTTAATATATCTCCATTATAATATTCATCACATATTTTCTTAAGAGAGTTAATTCCGTTTGAATTTAAAAATATTTTATCTGTATCATGTTGTAAATTTAATAAGGCATCTTCGGTTAACGATATTATTTTATATTTATTGTCCTTTAAAATCATATCGTTTTCAGAAATATAATAAAAAGGATTTGAAAATATTTGCCTTTTATTTATTTTTCTTTCAACTTTTATGCTGTTACCATCATTATTAGGATTATTTTCGAGAAATAAATTTACAAATTTTTCCAAGATTTCTGTAATATTCTTTCGAATCAATTGAAATATTATTTGTGTATATTGCTTCTTATTAAGTATCAAATATTTATTCGTATATAAATCAAATGTAAAGAGTAAAAATTTCACGAACCCCGATTTAGTTTTGGACAGATAATGACTAGATATATTATCGTCAAATCGATTAATAAATGAAATTCTCTTGAGGTAAACGTCGTTCAAAGTAAAAGTAAAAGTTTCATTTTTTACATCATATATTACATTGCTTTCCATCATCCTACAATTGCAAGAATTCGTCTTTGCTCCAAAATCTGGTATAGTTTTCTCGTGTGTGCAATATACAGGAAAATCAAAACTGATAGTGAATTTTTTAGAATCTAATTTGAAACACTTATATATTTTAGAATTAAATGTTTTATTACAAAAAAATTTAAGACTTTTTATATAATTATACTGATTAAACGAGTGAAAAATATTTAGAGCTTTGACTAAGTAATAACGAAAATTTCCATAGTTATTTTTACATATACATCTTCTACAAGAACAATTATTACATTTAATATTAAATACATTGCTATCGCCAAAGTTTTCACTACAACAATTAGATAATAAATTTAAATCATTGTTAATTATATTCGCAATAAGGTCGCAATTAACTCCGTATATTAAATAGAACAATGAGTGTTCGCCAGTTTTTTTATTTCTACCCTTATATAATTTTCCCTTTTCAGATACAATAACAACTTGCTGATATATTTTTCTAAATTTTGATTTTTTAAATTTTCCAAACTTATTTTAATATATTTTTCTTCTCTTTTATTCCATATATTTTTTCTTAAATAAGAAATAAATATATCACTACCAAAACATTTTATTGTTGGATAATAGTTTTTTACTTTCAACTCATTTTTTGTGATTGTAGACATTGTACTAATATTAGTTTTTATTTTCATAAAATCTAAATTTGATATTATAAAGGCCCATCTCATATAGTCATCACATAAACAAATTATATTGGATTTACAACATGGAAAAATATATAATTCATACACAGAATTTGCCATGATAACAACGTGAATTATCAATGACACTAATTATTATATTTACTAACCGCGTTACAGTATATTTCAACTGTGGGTAGATTTTTTGCCAAAGTTTATACCCAAAATATGTGTTGTTTGAATAATTTTTTTTCTCTCTTGGTTCGTGGCAGACATTGCCACGTTCAGGTTTAGACCCCGCCTCCAAAAATAATGTTTTTAATATCGTAAAAACGTTGTTCGCCGAGATAAATAGAATCATTCTTAGATTTTTTATGTTCTCTATAATATTGAATTTGTTCGATTATTTCTTTCTCCTTTATTGGACTAACATAATGTATATATTCTATTTCGCTTAATAAAATAATACTTATATCTGGATTATATTGTTCAAATTTTTCTTTATATTCCGTAATGTTGATAAAATTAAGTTCATAAAAGTTCAAATATCCATGATATTTTTTAATATTTTGATAGTTTCGTTCCATAGTAACATTGATTGTTTCTTTAACCCGAAAAATATATTTTTCCTTAAGCGAACTTTTCTCCAATATCAATAATTTATAATATAAAAGATTGGATATATCAATTTTGTTTTGGCTATTTATATTTTTATCATTCGAAGCCATATTTGTTGCGCAAATACTTGGATTCTTTATTTTGGTATGTTGAGTCCAATAAAAAACTAAATTTTTTTCATAATGAATAGGCAATAGAGGCGAGAGGAATAATATTTTTGATTTTTGTCCTACAACATAACCATTTAAAAATTCTACATTGAGTTCTTTATTTTTACTAGTTATTCTTGACACAGGACTGGAAAATATCCACCACATATTGGATAATGCTGACGCGTTATAAGTTGAATCTAAATTAAAATTAGAGCTCATATCCTTAAATTTAACTTTTGTTGTGCGTTTTAAATATTCCAATGTTATTTCAGAAACCTTTTTTTGCCAACATATAATATATAAGTAATTATTCGTTACTTTCAAAAAAAACTCATCCGTTATAAATTCTGATGGCGAATATAAAGGAAAATTAGATTCTGGCATATTTAGTACAAAAGAGTTTTTAATCTTTTCAATAAAACGTATATGGGGAATAAATGAGGATTTCATCGTTACCTCAACAAATTTTAATCTATTCATAGAAGAACATTCTCGAAAATAAGGTATTAAACCGGTTGAACGAATATCTTCATATGTTTTTTTATTTCCTTTTATATTTAACAAGGGAGAACTTTTTAAAAAATTATTAGATTTTTCATTTTCATTATTTAATAAAAGTCTTTTTATTTGAATTTGTTCAAAAGTAGTAGGTTTTATATTTTCAAAATCATATATTAAAGTTTTATTATTTTGATTAGGAATACGTATTAATAACATATTTTCCGACATATAACCATTATAAAAACCCTTTTGACATGTATTTGGAGAAATACTTTGAGCGCAGAAAATTAACCCGAATTCATAAGAGAGACCTAAATAAGGAGGGGATAAAAACCATTCTTGTGTCGGGGTTATCAATTCCTTAAAATCTTTAATCGCATATTTTTTATCTGATATACCAACTATTGAATTTAAAAAATATCCAATAACTTTTCCATCGATACTCGTATATTCTTTTGAAAATAATTGTTTGAAATTAATTTTCTCTATACGAATATTTTTTATAACATTGAGACTAAAAACTTGTTCATACATCGTGTAACCATCGTGTGAATTATAGAATAAAACCCAACCCGTAGGTAATTCAGAGCTGTTTTGCTCTTTCTCTTCACTATTCAAACGTAACATTGCATAATATTGAAGAGAATTGCAAGGATGCTGAATAATTGTAATTTTTCCCGTTTTAGTTTTAGTTATATTATAATTATAATAAAAACTTTTTAGATTTTCATCATAAACGTTTTCAATTTGATCATCAAAAATAAATCTACATTCTAACTGTAGATTCAATGGTTTAACTTTGGGTTGAGGACTAATTGGTTTTAGTTTTTCGATACTGATTATAAAATTCATTCGCCTTAAAAATATTTTTGGGAAAAGTAAAATATTCATTATTCTTTACAGATTTTGGTTCCAAATTTGCCATTAATATGATTACGTCTTTGAAAATCAATATTGGCTTGAAATGAAACACATCGAAATTCCTTTGAATATAGATCAACAGTTAATCCTTTCAAGTTTTTTTTCTCTTATTGTGGATATTTCGAAATATTCAAATTCTGATATTTCTACACTTTTTAAATTATCTTTATACCAATTTTCAATTGTTGCATAAAATTCATTTTTCTTTCTGATAATTTCATTTTCGGGTAAATATAAATAATATTCTTCTCTCAATTCACTATTAAGATTTTTCTCTTCAAGTTTTAAACCTATCAAATACTTTTGGGAATACATTTTTAACGAAACTATAATTATGGATTTCACAATTAAATAAACTTTTGGTTTATAATGTATTATTGGATATTTTTCCCATTTAGAGAGATTAAAAAAATATCTAATTCCAAAAGTTTTCTTATGATTTAGATATGATGAAAAATTCTCATTATTATTCATTATACATATGTTCCAAGGCTGTTCTTTTGGTTTCAAAAACTTTGGTAAATATTTTTTCACTAATATTCATCTTATGATTTAATTGTTAATTCGTGAGAGAAAAAAAATTACAACCTTTATAGCGTGAAAAACTCACGAGCCTGGTTAAATTTTATCCTAACCTCGCTCTTTTATAGCGTGGCGTCTTCCTCCCCTCCCCTTCCCGGCGGGGAAGGGAAATAAATCGATCTGCGCGTCACTTGTGTGGCACCATGTGTAATTTCATCCAATTCGTCTGCGAAACGAAAAATAAATTATTGCCGACCCAGTCTATCGCTCTGAGTATACGAAATTCCTTCATTTCTAACCCTCCATTACCTCCTGGTGTATCAACTAACTAGGAAACCTTGCAATGTGTTATCCCTACTGTCACTTTTTTTTCATATTTTTCATGCCGGATGTCGAGATTCTCAATTCCGAAGTGTCTAAACTACCTAATTTTTCTCACTTTTATAATCTTACCTACCTCTCCCCCTTACTGTCACTTTCTTTCATATATCAGAAAACACATATTTTGGGTAGAAAAACTTTGCAAATCTATCCATAGTGGAAATAATACTGTAACCAAAACGGTTATAAAAGCAGTAAAATATTTTTTATTATTTCATTATTGATCAGAAATCAGAGGATATAACAAGTGTACTCCGTCGGCAAGAGAAGGTTGTTTATTTTACCGGAAAAACGAACAAAAACTTTTCCATTTTCATTTTAACTTAGGTAAAGAGATTAATTAATCTTTATTAATTTATTTTCAAAATTACTATTAATTTGTTGGTTAACCTGGAAGGGAGTGGAGATATTGAGTTATCATTTTTTACCGATTAGACAAGCCGTAACTGCGTTATGATAATATATATTTTTCTGATTTGTTTTAAAATCTTACTAAAAAAAAAATGGATAATAAAGAACGTTTACAAAATCTAACGGTAAAAATTCTAGATATGAAAGTTCGAAAATATGGCTATGAAGAACAAAATATTTCTTTATTATTTAAAGAATATTTTGATAATTTCAAAGTTAGTCAGATTGAAAAAATAATTAAAATGCAGCAAAGAAATTTAGATTTAGAACTAAAAGTATTAGATAAAAAGGAAATGAATTAGATCCTATAGTTACCGGTGACTTTCGTTTAGCGGTTGAAACTTTATAAACTTAACCAGAATTGAAAGACTTAGGAAATCATACTGTAAAGTCTGATCCTGAATCATTAATTTACAATGGAGAAGAATTTGCCTTTGAATTCGATATAAAAGATGAAAATGCTACGTTTCTTATATTATTTCCTTTATTCTGCGAACTATTATTAAATCTTCGTGAAAATCTTAATAAATACTTTGGAAGTAGCAATATAATACTTGCTGAAAAACTTACAGTTAGCGGAGAAGAAATAAAATCAAAGATTGATGACCTCGATAATCCTCACTTTGGATGTTTTTTTAAAACAAAATGTGATCTTCGTGGATTTAAGATATTCTTCTTCCTCAAAGGAAATTCAATATATGATTTTAATAGATCTTATAAAGAATATTCGATAGAACGAAATGGCATTAAGAAATTGTTAAGGAAATATAGTGAAATTAGATGCATAAAAAATAAGGTAACTGGTTCAAGTGAAATGGTTAGTTTTATGTTGGACGAAAATGGTACCCAAAATTATTGCCTGCCGTTCAATTGTAAACGGCAACCAAACGAAGCTGAAAAAAAATATTTTCCTTATTTTCCCGTAACCGTTGAATATTCAAAGATTACTAGATTAAATACTCTGATATTCACTTCGTTGGTGCTCTACTGTAATATTGGCGAAGTTTTTGCGACGAAAGAAGAATTTGAGATAAAAGTTGAAGTTTTACAACGAACTTATAGAATGGATAATAAACTTACTTCAGAGCGTTGGGATGAAGAAAATTTTTTTGAGCTTCATGATATTTTAGGAAAAGAAGCTTTATCTCTGAAACCTCTCCTAAATAATGAAGTAGATTTACTATTATTTTCGTTTTTGTTTATTAATGATCCAGATAATGAGCTAAAATATTATGAGGATATTAAAAAAGAAGAGAAAAATAACGGATCGAAACGATTTAAAAAAAATCAGAATGAAGATGAACAATAACTGCTGGATATAGAAGGAGAAAATGATGAAACAAATAAATCGAAACTATTTATGGATGGTGTTTATGAATCAACAGCAAATTTTTGTTTGAAGAATATTTTCTTTGCCCAGAGATTTTGCGTTTTATATAATATAATTAGCAATCCTCATGTTTTCCTAAAAATGGCTAAAACTTGGCAGTTTTCTTGTAAAGACGAAGATGCCTTCATAGAAAATAGTTACACAACAAAGAAATACCCCGATAATATAATAAAAAATGATGATACTGAACTAAATGAAATATGTTATGAATGTTGGATTGAATATCGAGATCATAATTTAAAGATAGATTTAAACCGTGAAAAAGATATAGAAAAAAGAATATCATTTAATTGCCATATCGGCTATAATAAGAATTTAAATATTTTGGATCAGATAGAGAAAAAATTTGAAAACACTCTAGATCTAGTTACTAACGAGAAAAGTAGGAGAATTATTGAAGAATTTCATATTCCTTTGAATTTAGCAATGCATTATAAATCGAGAAATAACTGCTGTCAACATCATTCGATGAAATTAATTGCGCTTCACCTAAATTTCTTTCTGAAAACCTTTCTTAAAAAATGTAATTATAATATTTTTCATAGAGAGAACTATTGAAATTTGTGATGTTGTTCATAGTTTAAATTTTTTACCGGAATATACTGACGATTATCAATCAAAAACTAGCGATAAATCTAATGAGGAAAATATGAGAATCGTTAGAGTAGTAGAATGGAATAGAAAAAATTACAATCTAACTGACCATTTTTCAAAAGAAGATGAAGGTGAATGGAATTCAAATGATTGTGAAGATTATGAATATAAAAAATTATTGAAAAAATTAAGAAAATTTAAGAAATATAATAATCATGATGATTCAGTTAAAGATGATTCTTTAGATAAAATATTTTATAACGTATTATTTTATATATTATGTAAAACAAATAAAATTAATATAACAATGTTTTCGCAAAATATTCTCTGTAGTGATTTTGAGAAAATATTTAATAATAAACGTGAATATAAACGTAGATGTAGAGAAAATGAAATAATTACAATATTACCAGAAAATCTAAAACTAAAACCAATGGATGAAACAAAAATATCGGAACTTTTCCTAGTAATGTTAAAGGGAGGAGAAAAAATTCGAAAAATAATCAGCGATTGTTTTTTTCCGATAATTTTCTCAAAGATTGATTTTGAAAATATAATTTTTTTTTTATCTCTGTTGGGTGAAAAAATTGATCCTTTCGGATTCTTAACATTATCTGGATACATTATAAAGAGTTTTATGGATCTAAAACTCAATTTGGTAAATTCTAATGAATACAATAACACGGGCCACCCTTATATAAGATTGATTAAAAACTTAAATATGAAAAATTCACAGTCAGATTATAACTATAAAAGTTTTATCGAAAATGATACCTTACTCAAGCAGTTGAAAACAAACAAACGAAAATATTCTGAAATCGAAGATGGAGACCAAAAAACAAAAGATAAAGAAATATTTGACTATTGCGTATTTATTTTTTTATGGAATTATGTTTTTGGTTTGTTTAAATGGGATACAGATATGTCAGTAATCGAATCAACAATTGAAAAATCATTTTTTCCTCTTTATGACACATATAAATTCATTTTGAAATATTCAGAAAAGAAGACGGAGGAAAATTTATATCATATAATTAATGTTTTTAAAGCAAAGGTTTTTGGTTCCTTATATTGCACAATTGGTCAAAAGACTCATTTTAAAGATAATATTCAATTTTTGACTATGGTATATCCAAAACTATTTGCGAAAAGGGTCAAATTTCTCGAAGAATATTTTGTTTATTTAATGCGAGGAACATATTTGAAATATAGATTCATTAAATTATTGATTACACATATACTGAATAATATTACAGAAAGTAAAAGTTTGTCAGAATATATCAATTATATTTTATATGAAGAGTATAAATTAGATTCAAACTTCCAAAATTCTGAAGTATCGTTCAGCAACGATAAGAATATTTCCCAATATACGATATTGAATGATATAAAAAGACTGATTAAAAATTATCATTAATATCTGGTAATTCATTATTGCATAAAAATCTGCTCAAAGATTTATCAAATTATCTAATGTTAGAACTAGGGAATTTCTTTGGAAGTTGACGATGAAATTAAGTTAGAATCATTAAGTTTTATTTTAATGAAAGATTACGATGAAACATTGTCAAAATTTATTAAAAATGAATCTCTCGACGAGGAAATTTTGAAAATATTTCCCGGAAATTTAATAAATGAGAAAACTGGTTGCCGGAAATTTTAAAAAACGGATATTGAAAAGATGACATTGCAAGAAGTCTTAAATCAATTTTTAGATAATTCTTCAATTAAATTTCCGGAATCAGTAAAAAAACAAAAAAGTAAAAATAATAATAATAATATTAATAATAATAATAATAACCTTATACGGACAAAAGATTTTTGGGGACAATGTCTCTATCAAAACAAATTTGATAATCTTTTTAATTACCGACGAGAATTTACTGGTGAAATAACTTCGGCTGAATTATCTATATTTACAGACGAACAAAAGATGATATATGTGATACCAAAATGCTATACAGAATTCTTTAGTGAATATGAACTAGTAGAAACATTTAAGCGATTGGTATTTGTGGATGTGCCCAAAATAGTGGATTGTTTAATATATGAATTTAAAAAACGCACCATTTCAAAAATTGAATTGCAAATTAAAACCGCGTGTTGTGTAATAAAAACATTAAATAAAAAGAACAGTAATATCAAAATAGAATTAAAAAACACAAATGATTTGGCGAAATATAAAGGAAATCCTACCGATAATGAACTAAGTCCTAATGAAAAAGTTATAGTTAATCCTAATATTCCTGAAGAATCAAGCCATATATATGAAGATTTGGGAAGGACTTTTGAAGAGATGATGACAGTCTTAATACTCCAGGGGGAATTACTGTTGGAAAGAGTAGATATGAAAGAAGATGATAATCTTCTATCCATTAGATATCATATTAAGAAAATTGAATCATCTATTAACTACAAAGCAAATAAATATAAGGGTACAACATTAACTCTCAAAAAAGATGAAAAAAGAAAATTTTCTAAAAGAAGGCTCTTGGAAGATACGGAAATGAAATCATCAATTATTCGTATAAAAAGGGATACTATAACCGAATATTTTTTTGTAGAATCTTCGTTCGATCGCCTGGAATTTTTTACTAAAAAAATGGCGAATTTTAAAAATCATAAGGGAGATATTAATATTTCGAATCAAGATTTGATATTCAAACTAAATAGAATTTTAAGTCTTTTTCAAGAAAATATCGTATCTGACAGAGAAACATTTTCCGACATGATGAAAAAACCCCGAGTTAATTTCTAAATATTCGAAAAAAAGGAATATTGTGGATATATTCCATAATCTCTATAGAAATGTTCCTCATTCTAACGAGTATATATTTCTTTCGAATAAAACGGCGCAGGAAAATTTCTTTTATCGCATAAACCTGATGTGATTATTGATAGTGACACCAATATGATTGGTGAATTAAAAGAAAATTTGGTAATAAGTTTAGATTGCAGGATGCAAAATAATATTTCCGAAGAAAAAATTCTTTTAACTAAGAGATATATTGCAAATAGTGATATGTTTTCGCTTTTCCGATATGTTTTTGAATGGAGATGAAATATTTCAAGGAATATGTATACTTGCTTTTTATTGTGGAATGAATACAAATGCGGCGAGAAATCAAATGCAAGAAATCGTTAAGAAATTATTCGAAACATATAAAAATAAATTTGCTAATTTAAATCAATTAATAAAAGAAAAGGACGAAAATGTCATATTTATATACCATATTATGATAGCTGTTGGTTATTTATTTGTAATTTCTACATGCGATAATGAATTTTTCCACCATTTAATTTATACAACAAGTCATATGTCTCTGAATATAATAGAAAAAACTATCGTCATGTTAATAGGTGTATACGGAAACGAAGGAAAGTCACTTTATAGCAATTTAATATTGAAAGATTTGTTTGGTTCAAGTTTTACAACAACGCATATAAACGTATTTAATACGACGGGTTCAAATTTATCATCATCAACTGTTAACCTCGGATTTCTTGGACATTATCTCGATACGATTGTCGACGAAGCTACCGTGAAAAAAAATAATTTGAATAATCATTTCATGTCATCCTGCGGAGAATCAATACAAACGCGAATAAATCGACCCTTAGTACAAAATAGAAGCGAAGTAAATCAAAATCAAGAAAAAACTGATTTTCCATTCGATAAAATCTTTTTTGCAACAACTTTAATTCATTTGAATGAAGGTATTCAAAATAAAAATATCAATCCGGATTCTTGCTTCAAGTATATAAGAAATTTGATCTTCAAAAAATATTCTGATTTTGCTTCAGATAATAATTTTCTTGACTTAACATCTAAAACGCATTCACCGTTTTATGAAAAAGTTAATGACAGTCGAGAAAAAGAAAAAATGAGGAATATGAAGTCAGTGATGATGATGATGATGATGATGATGATTAATATAATGATTATATTATTACTTTTCAAAGGTCAATAGCATCAGAAAATATTGAAATTCGACCTCGAGAGAGAAATGTAGAGAAAAAAAAAATAACCGCTGCAAATATGATAAATTTTAGTAAAAATGTAATATTTATGATGGGTAATGAATTTATAAATTATATCAAGCAACCTGATAACGTTGATGATGACAAAAATAAGGAATTTATAGAAAATAATTTTTTAAAATATGAAAGACAAGAAAAATTCAGTGGTTATAACAAAAATGAAGCAGATTGGGGGTATGATATTCATAAATTAACTATAGAAAAAAAGAAATATCTTGAATTTAAATTAAAAGGTAATGATAAGTACCCAGCAATAAGAACTGAAATTAAATGTATCAATGAAAAAAGTGACCCAAGAAAATTCAAAATTCATCTTCGGAACATAATATAAATGATATTGATGTAAAAATTGAAATAATTAATTTGGAAAATGATGATAATAATAACAAAAAACCTTATATTGTTGTGTCGAGAACGAGTCAAAATGTAAATAATTAAGAAAAATCAAGTAAAAAAAAATGCCAAATAATCTATTAAAAACAGTGGCTTCACCGAACATGTTTAAAGATATGCGGGGGATATATAGCGAACCTGTGTCGAAGTGTATTAGTTGCATGTTGATGATGATTGGTAATTCTTTTGAACTTGAATTTGATGTTGACGTTGCTTTGCAAGATAGACTATTGATATTTAATTTCTTGACAAGATGTCAAATCAAAAAGAATAAAAAAATCGAAAAAGTTCTAGATGAAATTAAGACCAAATTAAAAGAGAGTTTGTCGGAAAATAAGAAGGATGAAGATGAAATAATTCGAGATTTTAAGGATGAAATAATACTGCGTGAGAATGAAAATAATATTATATCGGTAATCGATATCTTATCGATACTACCTAAACGTATAAAAAGTGACAAAGAATTTATGAAAATTAATATCAATGAGAAAATTCTTGGATCATCTTTAAATACGTTTTTAACGTATTACATTCAGTTAATAATAAAGGGCGACGGAAAAGAAAAGTCACTAATGCTCGAACCTGCTAAAGGATTGAATTCTTTAAGGACAAAATTAACCGAAATTATACCGAATATAGATATGTTGATTGATAATTTTTTCAAAAGGTTAATACTAATACCGATTCAAAAGCATAAATATGAGTGTATAAATACTACTGGTAATAGTGAATATTTAAAATTAGAATTAAAATCTCAAGAATCAACATTTTATGAATAAGTTTTTACGCCGTTTTGCATAAACTATAAAAGGACGAGTATGGACATAGAGATGATTGTTCAGTTTATAAAATTGTTGATAAATTACTTAATAAGGCATCTACTAGAGATATTTTTTTGTTGCAAAATGTTTGTTATCATATTCATATGATGGTAGGTATAATGTCTGAACACAAGGATCAAGAAGCGCTTTTTGATGATAAAATTTTAGATGAAAATAATTACGAAGAATTTATTTATTTGCATTTATATGAACAATTACTTCGATCTTCTTACGGAAAATCGTTTTTCATTTTTGAAGATAAAAACAAAAGGTATGATCGACTGAAAAAATTTCCTTTATTTGTTGTAAACATCGATTTAAAATCAACTTTAAATGATTCTAAGAAACATAAAAAATTATCGCAATATTTTCAAGTAAAATTTGAAAAAATTAAGGGTGAACTTTTATGTTCTGTGTGTAACGACGGTTAGTAGCAAATAAAAGATATGAATGCAATAAAAAGTCGTCTTTTTTGTATCCTTTAACCGCGTTATTCAACTGTAGGGGAGATTTGGAAAAATCTTTATATACCGTCCCCTCCCCGGGACGCCCCTCGCCTACGATGCAGCGAGCGTCGGCTTTTTAAATAAAATATCGCAGTTATACCCCATTCCGCAGGGCGAGGGGAGGAAAAGTGTCTCTCGGCAACTAAAAAAAACTTGCCAGATTAGGCAGGACGCAATGTTCCAATCGAGTCTCAGCTTGGGAAATAATCTGAATTGGAAAATAATCTGAATTGGGAAAAAATCTGAATTGGGAAATAATCTGAATTGGAAAATAATCTGAATTGGGAAATAATCTGAATTGGGAAATAATCTGAATTGGGAAACAATCTGGATTGGGAAATAATTTGAATTGGGAAATAATCTGAATTGGGAAATAATCTGAATTGGGAAATAATCTGAATTGGGAAATAATCTGAATTGGGAAATAATCTGAATTGTGAAATAATCTGAATTGCGAAATAATCTGAATTGGGAAATAATCTTAATTGGGAAATAATCTGAATTGGGAAATAATCTGAATTGGGAAATAATCTGAATTGGGAAATAATCTGAATTGGGAAATAATCTGAATTGGGAAATAATCTGAATTGGGAAATAATCTGAATTTGGAAATAATCTGAATTGGGAAATAATCTGAATTGGGAAATAATCTGAATTGGGAAATAATCTGAATTGGGAAATAATCTGAATTGGGAAATAATCTGAATTGGGAAATAATCTGAATTGGGAAATAATCTGAATTGGGAAATAATCTGAATTGGGAAATAATCTGAATTGGGAAATAATCTGAATTGGGGAATAATCTGAATTGGGAAAATCTCTTATCAATATGTATAAAAAGAGCCGGAACAGTCAGGTCGTTAATAAATTTATTGTTATTTCCAAAAGTTATTTTCTCATTAAAATGTATTCGTTTTATATGTTAACGTTAGAAAACAACGAATATACATGTGACGATTCTAAATCAATATTTTATTCATTACTTGAACCAGGAAATATTTTACCAATTACTCCCTTTTCATTTATATCAAAGCATGGTTTGAAAAAGAAGGAACTTTATTTATAGCAGATGATAATTATTTTGGCACTTTTTTTTCAACGTTATTTCCAAATTCGAAATTAAGCAGTTTATGCATTATTTCCCTGGAATTATTTTTTCGAAAAGTATTAAAGACAAAAAAAAATTTTCTTCTTTATTAGCTTTGCAAGGAATTAAATTATCTGAATTTCCTGTTAAATTTTCGCAAATTATTCACTTTTCTCAATTATTTCGCGAAGAACAGGTAAAAATTTTGAATATTGCATGGGAAATTGCACAAATGTCCCTTCAAAAATTTAAAAATGAATATGTGATAATCATGAATCCTCTAACAATTTTTATTTCGAATCAAACAAATAAAATGATTTTTTACGATCCTTTAGAAATTAGTTTTTATAAAGTTAGTGACATACAAAACCGTAGCAATGTATCTATTATTTATTTAGTAACACAAATACTAATAAAAAAGTTTGAAATTTGCAGAAACATAAGCAAAAAATATTTCATCGACGACTTCTTCTCTCATAGTAACGTTAACTGAGGTTTTCCATTTCCCGATTGTTCAGAAAAACTTGGAAAAATAAATCTAAAGTCTAATAATGATTATGACTATTTATCGAGTATTTTTATGAAAGACAATATATGTATTTGAGCAAGAAAAAGCTCCTATGGAGAATCTATGTTCAATAAAATTGAATTTCGAATGTAATGAGAAAATTATTTCTAAATGTGCATGTTTAAATTTAATGCCATACGCAAGCGAATGGTTTTTTTGTAGGAATCAGTTGTTCGAAGTAGCTATCGGTATTTCTCTTTTAGAATCATATTTCAATCGACAACACTCTTCTAATCTGGAAGCAAAAAGTCTAGTTATTCAATTTAATAAAAATATTCTTGTGAAAAACAAGTATATTTAAGTGGAAATATTTTGGCTCAAAATTTTTTATCCATAGAAAAAAAGAGAATGATAAACCCTGATAGCAGTATAAAAATTAATAACTTCACACAATTCATTAAATCAAATAATTTTAGTCTTTGTTCATCATTACATTTTAAACAGGATTTTGAAGGAAATTATATATTATTAACGTTTTTCCAAAGTAAAACCCATTTTTATGTCTATTTAATGAAAAAAATAAAAAATCCTAGAGTTAAAAAATATAAGATACCCGCGTTAAAGAATGAAAAGGTGATAAATTCTTTTTGTGATAACGCAATTATTATACCGTATTATAATATATATACTGAATGTTTTCGTCTTTATTCTTATGCATTTAATAATGTAGATAATATTAATCGTTTAAAAATCATATTTGAAGCTTATATGAAGAAATCGGATATAACTGACGTATTTTTAGAAAATCATTGTAAAATTATTTTTAAAAGGCTTTCCCAAACTAAAAAAAAAGAAATATTTCGAAAAGATTTTTTAGATTTGGAAAATAAATCAGTACATGAGGTTACTTTAGACGGTTCGCATTATTTTATTACTGATTTGGATTAACGTTTTGGTTACAGTATTATTTCAACTATAGATAGATTTTCAAAGTTTTTCTACCCAAAATATGTGTTTTCTGAACCAACTTTTCTCTTGGTTCAACCAAACTTTTATGCAAAACTTGCCAGATTAGACAGCGTGCAATGTTAATCGCGCCAATCGAGTCTCGATTGAGAAAAGTTCCTCTCTTGCTGTTTTTAGAGTGAGTCATCGACGACAACATGAATGTGGGATCATTTTCTGAGTCTTCAAATCTCCCTCTTTTCTAACCTACCGCTGGCCTCGACTAACTTGGCTATTTTGTCAACCGCAACTTTGTTATCAATGTGAAGTATTGAATTCGTCCACCAGAAAAATATTTCTTTTTCCAATTTTTTCAACAGGTTTTTTGAAAACAAACTGATTCGAAGCAGAATATTTACAACCTTTCTTTGCTGAACCGTATGCGATATGAAATTCTTTCTTATCTTTGACCAAATTTTCGATAAATTTATCTATGGAATATCATAATAATTATGAAGAAAAATACAAAAATAATACGGAAGGTGACGGTTCTTTCAAGAACTGAACTTTCTCGGAGCATCACTATTAATATCGAATCTGAGAAATTTAAGTAAGACTCAATTTTTCATGATGACACATCCTGAGAATCTTCATAAAATTCAACATAAGGCTTGTATTTTAGCACTAAAACGGGAGGTAGAGGTATGATACACGCGGTTTTATCTGCATGTTCCAGAGCATTGGAATACTTAATTTTGGAAAATAATCGAAAATATTACGGTATTTCCTTCGTTGATAAAGAAAAAATGATGGATTTGAAGAATTTACATTTAAATTTTATCGAAAAACAAAAAGAAATGATGAATGGCAAAGAATTTTAAAAAAATGAATAGATTTGAAAGAATTAGATATTTATTACAAATGGAACAAGAAAATATACTGAAAAAGTTTCAGTCGTTCCTAAAGCTGATAAAAAATATAGATATATTGGTATCGACAACGCCGGTGTTGAAGGTCTATATAAATCATTTCAAAAAGAGAAAGTTACGACAACAAAAGAGGAAATATGGGCTTTGGTTTTTCAAGATATTAATAAAACTTATTCCCGCTAAAAAGCAAAAAGGGATGTGGATAATTATATTACAACGGATGGAATTTCTGCTTGGGTTAGATATTGGAAAAATAAAGAAAAACAAAAACACCCTGAAAACAATAATATAACTATCAAAGATGTAAAAAAATATAATGGGTATCGATCCAGGAATTACAAACTTGAATTAGATCAATTTTCATTCGAAAAAAATGACGGTAACTTTAGTTATCGAGCTGTGTTTCTTTTGATCTAAGACGTCTTAAATTCTTGATTGCAGTAAATTTCCAAATTTCGTTGTAATTTTCGATATATTTTCGAGTGTAATATGTCAATTTTTCAGATAGATTCATGTTTTGTACGACAGTTCGGGTATCATAATTTTTGTTAAATTTTGAAATAAATTCTACTTTAAATTATTCGAATCTTGATAGTATTGCCCAGAAGTAAGTTTATTGGGTTTACCGACAACTTGATAACTAAAGTAATTCAGATTTTTGCCCAATTCAGATTTTTCCCAATTCAGATTTTTCCCAATTCAGATTTTTTTCCAATTCAGATTTTTCCCAATTCAGATTTTTCCCAGTTCAGATTTTTTCCCAATTCAGATTATTTCCCAATTCAGATTTTTTCCCAATTTAGATTTTTCCCAATTCATATTTTTTCAATTCAGATTATTTCCCAATTCAGATTATTTCCCAAAAGATAAAACTTTAATGCACCCCTGCGTGGTGTGGCCACGGCCTTATAAAATCCACCAACACTTTGAACTAAGACTAAAAAATATTTAGTAATTTTTCGCCCCTATCAAAAAATCCCCATCGTAAAATATAGGGAGAAAAATTATCGAACGAATTTTGGAAAAGTTTTCACATACCGCCATTTTTATAATTCGGTAATTCTAAAAATTTAATATTGAAATCGAAAATGAGATTTATTATACATGTCATTTTTACGTACAACTTATGAAATTTTTCAAACATTTGGAACAAAATCTTTTATATTTCTACCATAAAGATCTAATTTCTCAACGAATTTTGAAAAAGTGTTCACATACCGCCATTTTTCTAATTTGGAAATACATTAACTTAAAATTTTTGCTATTGAAATCGATGGAGGGTAGTTAAGCTCCTTTGTTCCAGACAGAGATTATTATTTTTAATATGTTTAATTAAAACATTACATATTACATTTTTTTTTAACAAAGTTTTTCTCATTGTCGGCTATCACTATTCTCGTCAATTAATCATACTTTTAAAATCCTATAACCTTTTCTACTTCACATTTTATTAATTATTGTTGTTTTTTTTAAATTACAACTCTAATTTAAGGGAGATTTTCAAATTTAAATAGTATTGAGTTTAACCAAACCATTTTCCTTAAGCTATTTCGCAAATTTATTATAATTTTTCGTGCCGCGTGCCGTATAGATTGTTCCTCTTTCCCTGCTGCCATTGTTTTCTTCAGTGATTCTTCAATGTAAGTGAAATAGTAGTAGTCAGTTCATAGCCAACGCGTTCTCCTTATTTCGTATTATAATTTTTACCTCTTCCCATGTTGCTATTGTTCAGTTCAGTGATTCTAATTTGGATTATGGTGAAATTTGAAGGTAATTTCGTCTCTTGAAGGTAAGCGAAATAATATTCAATTTATGTTCAAGTGTAGGTGAATTTCGAAAAACGAATAGGTTTTTTGTCCTTCGGCGCTACCATTAAGCTATCGTGAATTAGATGTGGGTTTAATGAAAAAAATCGTCTGCGTATGGTTTTAAATTAAGAAATAATTTTCTACGAGAAGATGGAGCAAAAGATATAGTAGCTCAATTCACAACACCATGGTTCGTAAAAACTAATTTATCTCTTGAAAGTGGAAAAAACACAACCTTCTCCATGTCATTGTTCACAGGGGCGTGAACGTAATAGATACTCAGGGTTAATATATCTGGGGAGAGAGTGACTATCTCCGTTATCATAAAAAGAAAAAAAAACGTGTTGAAAAGTTAGATGAAATTACACATGGCGCCACACAGAAGGAACGGGTGACACAATTTAGAATTTAGTCGTTGCTGTGTAACCGTTTTGGTTTCAGTATTATTTCAACTATGGATAGATTTTCAAAGTTTTTCTACCCAAAATATGTGTTTTCTGAACCAACTTTTCTCTTGGTTCAACCAAACTTTTATGTAAAACTTGCCAGAAAAGACGGCGTGCAATGTTAATTGCGCCAATCGAGTCTCGATTGAGAAAAGTTCCTCTTTTGCTGTTTTTAGAGTGAGATTTGACGACTCCGTTGTCATCGACAACATGAATGTGGGTTAATTTTCTGAGTCCTCGAATCTCCCTCCTTTCTAACCTACCGCTGTCATCTGTTGTATCGACTAACTTGGCTACTTTGTCAACCGCAACTTTGTTATCAATGGGACAACTCTTGGACGTGCCATTCCGCCACTCTGGCGCCAAGATTATTGCATAGCCTGAAATGAGTGGCGCCATGTGTAATTTACGTCAAACCACGAATCTCCTTCTTTTCTAAACCTTTTCCACTGTTCCCTTTAACTTGACGACTACCTTGTCAACTGCAATTTTGTTAGCAATGGGGTAAACTTTTAATGTATTATACTCGACAACCAGAGAAATTTTTTTCCAACTTTTTCAAGAAGTTTAAACAAACTGATTCGGGTCCGAAGAATTACAACGTTTCTTTGTTGAATTGAAATTGTGTATAATCAATTAATTTATTTTTTGACTGGGTCGACTCAAATTTCGCAGACGGATGAAATTACACATGGTGCCACACACGGCGAACATATCAACTGTAAAATAGGTTATTGCGTTTTGATTAGGTTATCATGGAATGAAGGTTAAAGTAAAGAAAATACAATTTAAGCCATTTATTACACACATATTTGTCGAATTTTATCAAACCTTTTTAATTCGGAGAATTTTCCCCACATTTCAATAAATGACGAAATTCTCTCTTTTACCTCAGAATTTGAAATTTCCTTTTCATACCATTTCGCGAACGTGATTAATGAAATTAAATTTTCGAATATTCCAACAACAACCGAGAATTTATTATTAAATTCCTCTGCGTGCAAAAACAAATAATAACTTACCCCCGATGAATTGAAATCAACAATTTTACCAATGTTAAATATAATGTTACCATCATTAAAAGAATTATAATTATTTGTATGTTCAAAATTTTCCGAAATCTGAACCAAAACATTTTCTCGTTTGGCAACATCTATTAAACACAATGAATCGCCTAGAAAAATTAAATCAAATTGATTGTAAACTTTTTCTGTTAACATATCGATATTTCCATTTAGGGTCGATAATTCCCACAGATATTTGGTATCGTAAATGAGTTCAGGTACTGGATTTTGGGGATTTTCATCAATAATGTCGTCATTATAATATTTTGCAAGAAAAGGAAGGCGTTTCTTCTCGCATTTGTATGAAACAGGTGGAACAGGCATTTGTAATGAAATTAAAATGAGTAAAGAGAAATACGACATGAAGCGAGTAATCTTATGGAATAGAATATATATTAAAAGAAAATTAACTTTCTAAATTCAAAATCAAAGTACACCAACCCTATCTATATCTATATACAATCCCACCCCCTTCAATATCGAATGATATTAAATCTTTTTATTTTTTTTATAGCATGGGTTCGATTAAGAAAAAATCAACAAAGAAAAATAAGATGAAATATAAAAAAATGCAGATGATTTTAAAAAGTATATACGAAATTATGAATAATGATGATTCAAAATGTTTATCAACTTCATCTTCGGCTTCATCTTCTAGTCAATCTTTGAGTGAATTTGAATCGTCGTCAGACTTGGAATTAATGATAAAACCTAGCTCTTCAACTAAAAGTGATTTTTATATATAAAAAGGGTTTAAAATTAACTCTGACAACAATAAACGTAAGTAAATTTTCAATTCTACAAAAGAAAGCTTCTTTTTATTTAGTTTTAGTAATAATTATTACATTTTTTTTTTTTTTTAAAGAACGACAAATGATTGAATTTTATGTGGATATTGTGATGAAGCAAAAGGAAACCATTTTATTAAATAAAAATGATGAAATGGAAAAGAAAGTTGAGAGAGTATTGAATCGTTCCGATGGTATCGAATGTTTTTTTTCTGTAGAAAGGTAATTTTTCATTTGTTTTGTTTTCTCTACTTTTTTTTTAATAAAATGTAAATGAAGGAATTTTTTTAAGTTTTTTTATTTTTTTTTTAGGTTGTACAGCGATCTCTCAATGAACATCTTAAATCGAAAAAACACTTAAGAATAAAAAAGGAGGATAGAGAAAATATGATTACATCAATAAAACAAGTTCAAAATTTAATGAAAAACAAAACTTTTGCTTTAATTTGTTCCCTATGCAAAAATCGTTCTACTCTCATTTCGAATCATCTAAGAAGTTTTCATAAAAGAAATAAAAAAGAAATTGAGCGGATGAAATATGAATGCAAAATTGTTTTCACATTACCATTTAATGATCAACATTCAAAGACGGAAGAAAAAATAAATTCATACGAAAGATTTCTTGAACAAAATAAAGTTTTATATAGAAGTGTACTGAATAGGTGGAATCAAATTAAAAGAAATTTACTGGATATAACAAAAGTTTTGAGAGAAAAACATATTGAAATTTGCGAAATGAAAAGTTTTCAGCAGAGAAAATTCATTTGCAATATATTGGCAGAATGGATTTGCGAAGAAACACTTTCACCCAACACCTATTATTGGAAAATAATAGATTTGGTTAAATTTTTACGGGCGATGATTGATCTAGATTTGTGCGAGTCTAAGAATAAAAAAAATACTTTATTACAATTGAAATTCCCGTTTTAAAAAAGTTATGTATTTCTTCGCCAAAAACTCATTTGTTAAGAAAGAAAAAAAAATGAAAAGTATATGATATTTAGCGAAGATATTGAAAAGGTCTTAACTCACAAATATTTCATTGAGGGGTTTAAATATATGATTTCGGATGGAATTGAGACAAGTTCTCTATATACGGAAGCGCAGTTACGAAATATAGTGATTTTCTTGCTCTTAATTTCATCATCGGGAAGATCCGGAAACATTTGCAACCTAACATTAGGTGAATATCATAATATTGAACAAGTTAGCAGCAGCAGCAGAAGGGGAGAAAATGAGAAAGAATCTACAGAGGAACAACAAACCGAAATTTTATACGCCATAAGTTGTGAAAATCACAAAACGAAATCTATGTATGGAGGCGCTAAAATTATTATAACTGAGATTTGTAAACGCGCATTGGATAGATACGTAAGAGATATTAGACCCAAATTTTTAACTGGTGTCAAAAATGAAAACGTTAAACAGCTGTTATTTATTAGTTTGTACGGGACGAGATTTTCAACTCAGGCATTATAAAATGCGATGATAAAATTAACATCACAATGCCAGTTAAAGAAAAAGTTCACTACTACTACGAACCAAAAAGGCACAACCACAGAAACCGCTCAAAACAACCAAAATTAAAACATAACATATGTGAGTTGATGTACCACGATATAAAAACTGCTGAAAAATATTATAAAGCTAGCGTAAATACCATCACAATAGCAAACACTATGCTAAAATCAACAAAGTGGTTAGAGTTATTAAAATTTTCGACCAATATGGAAAATATTTCAATTAAACCTTCATCCGATAGTGTAAGTATTTTCGTTCTTTTAAAAAGAAAATGAGAAATTCTTCCATAAATGTTTAATATATGTGTATTCCTTTTTTATAGAAACCCGCAGAAGATTTGAATAAGGAAAATGATGATGATGTTGATCAGATATTTATTGAACCTATAACAGAAATAAATGAAGAGGAACCTAAGGAAAAGGAAGTGGAAAAAGAGGTAGAATTCTCAAAAGAGATTATTTCAGAAGACGAAGATTCTAATAAAGAACTGGAAATTGTAAAAGAGAAGCAAGATTTTGAGATGAAGAAGACGATAAAAGAAGTAAGTATATTTTTCTAAAAAAAATTTATACAACATTTCATAACCCGCACAGTATATTTATGAAAAACTTACCAGATTAGACGGGGTTGTCATATTCTCCATAAGATCGTCTAAGGGGTTCGGAGGTGAAAGGAGGGTTGCCATATTCTCCATAAAATTGTTTCCAGGGTTCGGAGGCGAAAGGGAGGTGGCCATATTCACATTCCCTAACCAACCAATGCTCCGGTCGTAAAATTAATAAAACAAGTAAAAAAACATATTGGGAGATGGAAGAATTATTATGAGAATTCGAGCGAGAAAAAAAAATCATGGGTTATGGATATTCAAAATATTCAGATACTTTTAGAAAATTATGCTGTTATCGATTCTACAAAAAAAAAGGTTAGATACTTTTAGGAAATGATGCTAAACAAAAAAATCTAGGATTATTTAGGATCAAATTAATAATATTCATACCCAGAATATCCTTTAAAGTTGTTTGAAGAATTTCCCAAGAAGAAGCTGAATCACCTGGACTAGCGGGGGTGGTTGACTCAACTGGAGAAGCTGGAGAATCAGGAAAGCTCTAGGTTAGTGGGTTCTCTATCCAAAAGTTGTGCCAGCGCTGATGGAACTGACGAAGCTGAATCACTTGGACTAACGGGAGTGGTGGATTCAACTGGAGGAGTTTGAGAACCAGGAAAACTCTCGTTAGTGGCTTCTCCATTTAAAAGTTTGGCCGGTGCTGATAGAACCACCTGTTCCAAAGAAGAAGCCGAATCATCTGGACTAGCAAGAGTGGTAGATTCAACTGGGGAAGCTTGAGAGCCAGAAAAAACTCTCGTTAGTGGCTTCGCTTCTCTATCCAAAGTTTGGCCGGTGCTGATAGAACCGTCGCCTGTTCCCAAAGAGAAGCTGATTCACCTACAGTGGTGGAATTATGATTTTTCATTGTTCTGAAAAAGACAAAAAACACATTATTTGAGAAAATATAAAAAAAATGTTAAAATAAAAAAATTAAATAAAAACTATTAAACAACTAACTTTTCTATTTCAGACGGAGTTTGGATACTAACTGAATGAAAAACAGTGTCACGGCTCTTTTTATACATATTGATAAGAGAGGGAGGGAGGGATAATCTTGAGAGTTAGGGGGGACGGGGACGGGGACGGGGACGCGCCGCTCATTGTTGGGTTGCAAAATACCTAGTCGTCGAACAAACAAAGGGATGTGGATTGTGGCTTATAAAAAAAATTAGCTCTCGCCTACATTGGTATTTCCGCTTGTGTAAGCGATGCTTGGATTTGGAGGCGTAAGAGGGGTTGCCATATTCTCCATGGTAACGTTCGGAGTCGAAAGAAGGGTTGCCATATTCTCTATAAAATCCTCTTCGAAGCGTAAGAGGGGTTGCCATATTCTCCATGGTAACGTTCAGAGGCGAAAGAGGGGTTGCCATATTCTCCATAAAATCCTCCCCGAGGCGAAACAGGAGTTATCCTATTCTCCATGGTAACGTTCGGAGGCGAAAGAGGAGTTGTCATATTCTCCATAAAATTCTTCCCGAGGCGAAAGAGGGGTTGCCATATTCTGTATAAAATTCTCCCCGAGGCGAAAGAGGAGTTGCCATATTCTCCATAAAATCGCTCCCTGGTTTCGGGGAATTTCCATGGAAATGTTCCCTAGATAGAGCACATTTTATCGTTCTGTAAAATATGTTTGCATTTTTTTCTTTCCACCAACGAATTATAAAGTTTTCTCTATTCAGATTTTTCGATATAAACCCTCATATTTGATTACTGTGTTGTTTTTTTTCACAGAAAAATAGGAAAAATATAGATGAAGATGACTCGACCAAAGATAAGATGCAAAATATTTTTGGTTTCCAACACTTTCTAGTAAGTAACGTTTTGGTTACAGTATTATTTCAACTATTGATAGATTTGCAAAGTTTTTCTACCCAAAATATGTGTTTTCTGAACCAACTTTTCTCTTAGTTCCATCAAACTTTTATGTTAAACTTGCCAGATTAGACGGCGTGCAATGTTAATCGCGCCAATCGAGTCTCGATTGAGAAAAAGTTCCTCTTTTCCTATTTTTAGAGTGAGATTTGACGACTCCGTTGTCATCGACAACATGAAAAAATATTTAGTAATTTTTCAATAAAATTCCCATCTTAAAATATAGGGAGAAGGATACTTATGATAATTATTTATTTATTTTTAGGAGATGAGGGATAACAATATAACACAAAAACTTGAAGGAGAAGAAGAAAAAGGTAGGAAAGTTTGTTTACCTTATTTAATTTTTAAAAAAACTTAAGCTGATTGAACATTATTATTATTCTTTGTTTTCAGAAAGAGACGAAGAAGACGACTACCCATTCCAAAATCAACTTTCAAAAATCAAAAGTTTTAGAGAAAAAGGAAATATTATGAATAGAAGATGCTTTTCGAAGGAAGAACGTTCCTTTCTCATTTCTCTATTTCATTTCTTATATAGATTCCAGGACAATTGTTAGGAGTTTGGATATTCACGAAGTTTTAGAGGATCAGGTTATTAAATTTTACGAGGATCAATTGAATTATAAAAAGTATACCGTAATTGATCGAATTAAAAGCACAATTAACTCAATAATTAAAAGTTTGAAAGAAAAAAATAAAAGAATTTGAAATTTAATCAACCATTCTCAATTATTATTAATAATAACAAAGTTACAGTTTTTAACTGTGTTTTTTTTCACCCATAACATGTTTTTTTCCAACAATTCTTTTCTTGGTTCTTCTGAAATTTTCCGAAAATTCATCATCCAGATTAGACGGCGTGCAATGTTTATCACACCAATCATCGAGTTTTGGCTGAGAAAGGTTCCTCTTTTGCTGTTGTTAGAGTGAGGTTTTCTTGGGATTTTGGGTGCTAAAATTCGAAAAAGTACGAAAAAGTATAAAAAACTACGGAAAATTTCGAAAAAGTTCGAAAAAGTACGGGAATATACGGAAAATTTCGAAAAAGTACGGAAAAGTTCCAGAAAGTTCAAAAAAGTACAGGAATATACGGAAAATTCTTTAAAAAGTAGTAAAAAAGTACGAAAAAGTACGGGAATATACGGAAAATTTCGAAAAAGTAGTAAAAAAAGTACGAAAAAGAATGGAAAATGATAAAAAATATAAATTATGAAATTACTATCATAATTACTGAAATTTCAAAGGTATTATATAAAAACTGCACATAAATTTAATTTTTTGAGAAGATGTAATTAAAAAAAAAACGTACAAAAACGGACAAGCACCAAGAAACGTACAAAAAATTAAGATATTTGTTAAAATAGGCGTACAAACACGTACTTTACTAATTTTTCGAACAAATTTTGTCATTTAGGATAGCGATTTAATCAGGTTTTGTACGCAAAATTAGTCTGTTTGTACGAATCTGTAAGGAATTGTACAAAATTTAAAGAAAAACAAACAGGTGAGGTTAGGTTAGGTTAGGTTAGTCTGTAAAATTCCTCAGAAGATAGTTAAGAAGGGAATTTCTGATCATCTAGAGAGTAGCAGGTTAATTAATGATGTTCAGCATGGTTTTAGAAAAGGTAGATCGTGTTTACTTAATTTACTGGATTTTATGGATTTTTTAAATAAAGAATTAGATAGGGGGTGAGAAAGTTAATGTGATCTACTTAGATTTCAGCAAAGCTTTTGATAAGGTTCCACATAGAAGACTAGTTCATAAATTAAAGCTGCATCGGATTTGTGGGAAAGTTTTAAATTGTATAACTGAATGGCTGAAAGATAGGAAACAGAGAGTTGTACTGAATGGAGTGAGGTCAGAGTGGAGGAATGTTGTTAGTGGCATACCTCAGGGATCAGTTTTAGGCCCTTTATTATTTAGAATTTATGTGAATAATCTTGGGCAAGGTGTAAATAGCAAAGTGTCAATTTTTTCTGATGACACTAAATTGACAGCTGTAGTCAAAGAGATTAAGGGTAGCTTTAAAGTGCAGGGCGACTTAAATAAGTTGTTAGCTTGGGCTCAGAAGTGGCAGATGACTTTTAACCTTAATAAATGCAAAGTTATTAACATGGGGAGAGATAATAGGGAATTTAGCTATGAAATGGATGGGTATTGATTGGCTTAATTCATTTGAAGATGAGAAGGACTTAGGAGTAGTAGTAGATAGGTCACTGAAGTTTTCAAAGCAGTGTATTGAGGCAAAAAATAGAGCAAATAGGGTGCTAGGTTACATTTAAGGGAATGTTAGCTACAAGAGTAAGGAGGTTATCCTTAAACTATATAACCCTTATGTCAGGCCACATTTAGAGTACTGTATACAAGCATGGTCACCACATTTTAGACATGATATAAACTTGTTAAGAATCAGTACAAAGGAGGGCAACAAAAATAATACCATCCCTGAAGCACCTTGAATATGAAGATAGACTAAGGGTATTAAATATATTCCCATTTGAAAAATGTGTGAGGGGAGATATGATTGACCTTTTTAAAATCTTTTCTGGGATGGATAAATTGGATTTCAGCAAGTTATTTGAGTTAGAAGGTAGTAATATAACTAGAGGTCACCACTTAAAGATTAAAAAACAGAGGTGTAGATTGGATGTTAGAAAATATTTTTTTCACTAAGAGTGATGGACTATTGGAATAGTTTGCCACCTGAGACTGTAGACAACCCAAACTTGAATGTTTTCAAGCACAGATTGGATGATTATATGGGGATGGAGGGTTAACTTCTTACTTTTTGGTATGGGGGTATGTTTCTTGACTCATATCTGTGGATGCAGTTTCTTTTTATTGTATATCTTGAGGGGGGGGGGATTTTATTTTGTTTTTGAAACTCCTATGGATTGTTTTAATTATATATTGTAGATGCATTGTCTGACATAATCCTAGGGGTTGTTTAAATTGTCTATTGTAGATGCATGATCTGACAAAATCATATGGATGCATTATGTGGGTTGGTTTTGATGGATACGGATGACCTTTGATAGGCCCGTGTGGCTTTTGTCATCCATGAAATTGCTATGTTATGTTGGGCTACCAAATGTTGCTCTGACCCTTTGGCAAGTGTGCAGTGAAGGAATTATTCAAATATTATCTTTTTTAGCCAAGCTAGGCCATAAATTAGGGTAGGGGTTACTTTATGTCCAAAATAGGGCTATGTTTGATATATTTATGGCTTTCTAAACCTAATAGACCTATCAAGGTTTGAAATGTGTGATATATTATAAAGTTTTCAATTTGAAGGCTGTCATAGGTAAATATAGGTCTGCGGCCCTTGATGGTTTAATTCATGGGTTTTTAGCTACATAAAGTTGGTCTGAGCATTTGTCAAGGTTGAATTGAAGGATTTTTTCCAATAATATTATTTTTAGCTAAGTTAGGCCATATTCAAACTAAAAATAATCGATAGAGCGGCTTAAAACCCTAAATGAAAATGAGATTCCTAACTTTTTTGCCCATGTTGCTATTCCTTTTAATTATTTTTAACTATGAAATTATTTGATTTAAAAGAAAAAATCGAAAGCTATACTAGAAACATGCCTCGACCCTCTGCTTGTTACAAATATCTGGCACATGTTCGACTTCTGATTCTGAAGGGGTGATTAGAATAAGGGGAGGCTTAGGTTTATCTTAAGGTCAACAACCACTCCTCGGGCTTTCCCTTTTCCAACGATACCCCTATTGTCCAGCTACGATTAGTAGTTTCCGAGAAACAGGCGTTTAAAACAGCTGGACTTACCCTTCAAACTAGGCTCCACCCACTTTTCTTTCAAATATCAAATAAATGCAATTTTCTCTGTAACTACTTACTTAATCTTAACAAATAAGGTATCATTGGAAAGGGGAAGAGTTCCTCTATAGTATATTAACTTTATACACCAATCCTACTATAATTGTAATTTTGAGGCTACTCTTTCCAAAATATGGCTACGTTTGATGTATTGGAGGCTTGTAGAGGTGGTGTTGGGCTTCTAGTTAAGACTACTATACACATAATCACTTTTTTTCTAGTGTCTTCCCTTGTCAAACCACGTTGTCCGGTGCAGTTGGCGGTTTAGGTCGACCCCAGGGATCGACCGTGGAACGAAAACGTCCTCTACAAGACGAAATGTCTCTTCAAGCCACCTAAGAGGGTATAGTTAAATGATATATGCAGTGTTTCGTTTTAAGGCTAAAGATATTCCAAGCTAGGCTTATTTGAGCTTTTAATGGGTGCGGATTTATTTTACAGCTCGTGACTAGGCAACAGGAAGGATGTCACTTACTCTCGTCGTCGCGCTCCTCCACTCCCGAGCCTGTAGAGTTACCCCCTGTTTCGGGCTCACCTCCCCATCCCAAAGTAACCCTTGCACAGTCAAGTAAAGGTAGTGAGCCTCTTTTGTTTTCTTCCGATCACCAGAAGCTGCTGCACATCGTGAAAAGGCTCGATGGCAGGCAAGTTTCTCTTGATCGGAACTTTTTTGAAAGATTTCCTCCCCTGAGAAAGCGTCATTATGAGACACCCGACCAGATGGAGGCACGCCATAAGAATGAGGAGGAGGAGATGGAGGCTCGGTATGCGGCCGAATGAAAGGTGGTTGAGGATGAGGACCGCCTCTTCGAATTGGCCAAGATGGCAGGCAAACCAAAATCCAAAACGAAACACAGGAAGGTGCTCCCCACCCACAGACCTACACGTCTGCGCAAAATGTGCCCCCCTTTTTTTGTTGCAGCATATTTTTCGATCCTTGTAAGCATCTCCAAAAAGCGCACCCGTATATAGTCACTCTCAGTGACAGGCGTCGCTATTTTTGTCTGCTAAAACGCTCTATGAGCCAAGCGATTGGCGAAGAACGGCTTAGCGTCAACCTTGCTTAAAATTTCAAGGAGCATTTACCGGCTGATTCCTGCCAGGAATCGTCGGCTATCGTAGGCCGCGCCTACGATAGATTTGTTGCCGCATCCTTTGAGCGGAAAATGACCCTACAGGGTTCTAAAAGATCGCAGGCGGCCCTTGCCTCACAGGACGGGGACCAAGGTGCTTCCAGCGATCCTAAACGTAGAGCCATTGTAGCTCAAAGGATGCGTGGCAACCTCGCCCGAGTTGGGGCAACTGTTCCAATTAAATTATATTCATGTTCTGTGTGCAGTATCAAAGTTAAAAGGGTGGTACAGCATCTAATTCGGAAGCACCCCGAGTTAGATAAAGGCGCACGGGAAATGGCTCGGGCACAAACCTGAGCTAATTTCTCCTACCAAACGCCTTCGGGTGTGGGAACCCAAGATGACTGATCCTTCAGGTTCACCAAGATCACTCAAGGACCAATCGTTTCGGGGGTGACCACACCTGAAGTGGATGAGCCTTCAGACACCGACGTCTCTGAATCCCAGCCTACCATCGAACCAGAGATGGGAACGACCAAGGTTGAGGAGACACGCCACCAGGTTAAAGAGCGGATGTGTAGGTACGTCGCTAATTACGCTGCCACCCACGGAAAGAAACTATCGGCCATCTACCTGCGACGAGAGTTTCCGCTTCGCTGCGTGTTGAAACAAAGCAGGAAGGACCTCGAGATTCAAATTAAAAAATGGAGTAAGCCCCTCCTTAAGCGCCGGTAGACGGTGTTTTTCTTGCGAAAGGTTAGTAGATTGATTTTGATTCCTCAGAGAGAGATAGAATGTCATTATTTAATCACAGCAACGGTGAAAGCTAGTCAATACAATTATTCTTTTTCAGGTTGCCCTCCACACGTCAGCCACCATCCCTATTACCTTTATAGGATGTTCCAATGAATGCCTTAGCTGTGGAACCATCCTACTAAAGGTTGGTAGATTGATTTTGATTCCTCAGAAATTGGATGTCATTATTTAGTCACACCACCGGCGAAAGCTAGCCAATGAAATTTTTTTTCAGGTCGCCCTCTCAGTTCGTCAAACCACCAGCAAATCAGTCGTCCCTCCCTCCCTCCCTTTCTCATCTATTCCTCAAGTGGATTAGGCCAGGCACTGGGATACCACTATAAAAAAAGCGTTGCCAACGCCCACCACCTCATTGGGTGGCAAGGAAGAGTGGGCACTAGCTTTTAAGGCCTTTGTTTACCTTTTTTCATTCTGATCTTAGCCACGTCGCTAACAATGGTAACACAAATTGAGTTTGTTCGCAATTAATTTCCTATGATTATTTACACTTTTCCCTTTATTGCAGTATTTCTTTAATAAGAAGAAGCGCCTCCGCCGGACACCCCAAAAGGGGTGTCTCACACTAATCAGGGTATGTAAGATTTAATTATTTTGTTCTTAGATACGAGTATAATAAATTTTTATTTTCCTGATTATTTGCATTCTTTTCCATTTTCTAGCGGGCGATACGTCATTGCCGTCGCCAAATCCTTGCCAGCTCTAACGAGGATACTACACGGCCCTCGACCAGCAGAGTGGAGGATTATAGATCGCTCTTTCTGCCACCCCTACCCAGGCCGCCAAGGAAGCCCGTAGGCCATCATCACTGGCACACCTACCCTGAAGAACAAATCAGGGTAGCGGTGCTCTGGCAAAATTACAGACAGAGACTATTGGATGCGGTTATAACCACACCACCAAGGCGGACATAATGCTTATTTAAGCAAGAAAGATAATGTTTATGGTTTAGTTAAATAAAGATAATAAATCTATTTTTCAATTTTAACCAACATCCTTATGGTTATAATTGAAAATGATGTTCCTAGCAGGCTGGACTATAACTGTAACTGGACTTTAACACCCTAGATTTTGGGTAAAATAACTGGCAACTATCAAGAAAAGGGGATAACTAAGGGGTAAACCTGATATAAATCGGTAACTCATGGCCTTAGCACATATAATAATGTATCGTTAGAAAGAAGAAGAGCTCCTCTATAAGCTAGTACATTGAAAACTTCAAACTTTTAATTTGGGGGAGGGGGGAGCAAAAACCGATTTTTTTTTCACCCTAAGACTTTCGTAGTTACACGATTCTTTAGTTGAATTATGAATAGATTAGCCTTTCCTCTTTCCAACGATACCCATAGTGCGTAGCTGCACCTAGTAGTTCCCGAGCAATCAAGGTTTAAAAACGGTGCTCTCCCATCCGAGCTAAGCCCCGCCCACTTTTTTGTTCACTGCTAATCCGCTTTACTAGTCAACTTTAAAGCTTTATAGCTCGGCCGATTTTCATGAAATTTCACACATCGATAGGGAATTGCAGCGCCAATCTACTTTTAAGTGAATGAATAAGTTGAGTGAGAAACCACGGTTTTTAATCGTGGTAAACTGAAAAATTGGGGGGGAGGGGTGGCTTCTAGTTCCAAAACTACGGGTCGTAGGGTGTTGGTGCATAAAACACTTTCGCCTTGAAATCTTTCGTTCTTTCTAACGGTACCATTGCAGACCCTCTACGACTAATAGATCCGAAGATAGCTAGAACGAAAACGAAAACTAGAAGTACTAGTAATTTCAAAGGTATTTTACCCAAGTACATATTTTGAAGAGGTTTGATCCTTGGTAAAACCATTTTCAAAAAATATTTAGTTCGGTGAGTTGGCATTTTTAGAATTGGCCCTAACTGTCCTAGTTAGGTTTATGGCATCAGGGTAGATAGATCTTAAAATAATTTAGAGAATGGTGAAAGTTTGAAAGCTCTACGATTATTAGTTATCGAAATATTGTGGACCCCCCCCCCCCAGAAAAAATTCAGGTACCAGGCTTTCCATAGAAATCCATTATAATGACGTAAAACGAGTTTTAGTATGAGTTTTGCAATCAACGGTTTTCGGTGAGAACCCCGTTAGTTACTATAGAGTATTATATACCGTTTGAAAGAGCGTTTTTTTTCTACGTTTATATTCCGATTGCAAACAGTTTTTTGTACGAGCAGTTTTCGCGAAAATCGAGTTTGAAAACCGGGTGTTTTTTTGGGTGGTGCTAAATTTTCGATGTTTTTCTCAATTATAGGTCTGAAAATTCGAGAAAATTAATTTTTTGGAGAGTTTCACAAAACTACATAACGGGAGCTATCCGATGATATTAGAAGTTTTCGCCCAGCCCCAAATCGACAAAGTTAGTGGACGTTCAAAATCGCACCAAAAAACTGGCAAAAAAAATGACATCGAATAACCTTCTTGGAAATGGTCGGAGGAAACCATGTATCATATTATTTAAGAGACATTTTAGTCTTATTGATAAGCAATTCGAGACTTATTTTAATTTTCGTTTTACCAAATTATCGGGAGCGTCCAAAAGGAAAGGAACCCACAAAAACCAGTTGTTTTCGGATAACATTTTTATGATAAAGAAAAATTTTCTTTTTGGAGCATCGATAGTTAGTGTATAGAGGTACTTAATTTTCCTGGAAAAATTGACCGGATACGCCGAAAGTTCTGACGAAAATTAGGCCTAGAATTTTTCCAAGGGGTCGACCCGGGATAAATCGAGTCCTATTTTCGAGTATTTCACTTTACTCGATCTTAAAGTGTATTCCATCTTTAGACGCATCTTGGCTTCTATCTTCCATCAATATATAGAACCTCCATTTAGGTTGGTAAAAGTTACGGTTGAAAAACCGACGAAAATCGTACGCGCTCAAAATTGCTAGAGCCGAAAAATCGACACCCGAGAGATTGACCATCGATAAAATCGTTAATAAAAAACCTATATGAGTGATTAATATATAATTTAAAGCTTAAAGAATTATCCTTAAGAATATTATATTTAATTTGATATAAATTAAATCCAGCGCGGTAAATTAGGCGATTTTCGAGAAAATTTGACTTTTTGAAAACGAAATTTCATATTTGACCTTAATTTACGCCCCCTGCATTAAAGAAATAGCACAAGTTTTATGAATCTTAATAAAATAGATTCCACACGTTATCTAAATTAATTCATTTAATTAACGTCTGCCAATCCAGATCAGGGTATAGGGGAGCTAAATATTGGGAATGGTAAAAAAAATAGATCAAGCGGGCACCTTGGAAGGGGTGAACCCCCCTTTTTTATTTAAATACCATAAACCATTATATATCAATAGACGTGACTTAGTGCCCTTTACAAAATACATTTTAAATCTCTCATCTATCGCTAGAATTAAGAAAGTTAGGGGCGATTAAAGCGAGAAAAAAAATCGAAAATCCACATCAAATGAGAATTTTCGGAACGCGTTATCGGATATTAAACGGCCATCGCTCTATAGAATATAAAGTTTTATATATTGCTGAAAAGCTTAGAACGTAGCCTTTTTCGCAGTGTAAATATGAGTTTCATGTATATATATATATATATATATATATATATATATATATATATATATATATATATATATATATATAGTGGCGTGAAAAGGTATTCAAGGTGAAAATTTGAGTGAAAAAAAAATCTGCGTTGATACTTTGACCATTGCACTTAGCAACTTATATCCAGAGTCACCATTAAAGGAATTACGGTTTATGGTTCTAATAATTGCTGTTCGCTACTCATCCGTTAGGACTAGCGGCGAAACTTGAAAGCGTATTAGCTCTAGATTTGCTATAGGTATCCATTAAAGATACAAATCTTCTGGATTACAACTGATATATTGAGCTGTCCGCGGTCTCGGCTATTAATCGCCTGTACTGAGACATGCATGGCTTAACCTTTAAAACAAGCATATGACTACTGGCAGGATCAACCAGTGAGTATGCAAGGACAAAATACCAAAAACTACGCAGCAACAAAATAATTAGAAACGATGCAAACGTTAGTCAAAAGTATCCTGCATGCATACCCTTTTTTTAAAATTAACTTCTCATTCGAGAAAGTTGTTATGGGATATATCCATAGACTTGAAAATAATAATATTCTTTTGCCCTCACGAGCAAAAATTAGGGTTTTATCACAGCCGCAAATAATAATAGGAAACACTGCGGAGTGAATGGGAGAGCTACATTTAAAAATAATATGCAACTTTAGCCCACGTTACCCGAAGAGATATGGAAAGTTTTACTATAAACTCTTCGGGAAAACAAAGCTGCTCTTAAAATAGTGAAACGCTACTTAAGACTGATGACAGAAAAAACATCTTTGTGTAAAAATAATTTTCAACGGAACAGAAATAGATTGCATAATATAAGGGGCCATATTGAAAATAATTGTATGCTTCAACCCATGAGGTAAAATCATGTAAAAAAATCCTCGAGGGAACGGAAATACCATATTTTAAAGTGAATGGCCTTCCTTAATTAATTTGCCCGCCTGAGATTAAAACGTATTTGTGCAAAAAATATTCTCGAGCGCGACTTAAAATAGTCGGGCTATATTTAAAAATAATATGCTACTTTAGCCCAAGTTACTCGTTTCGAAGTAAAATGGTCGTTGGTGTATAAATCCTCGAGGGCAACTGAAATAGCATACATACGTGGGGGCGCACGGCTTCTTAGTTTTGGGAAGGAAATTCCCGTAATTGCCCGCCTGAGATTTAAAGGTAATTTGGTGTCGAGGAATAGGCCGAGGAGTGGTTGTAGTTGTATCCGGAATACGGAGGAGTCGTCGTACTACTCCTTATACTTAGTTCGGCCCGTGTCCTGAATGGGTTCATTGCTTAGAGGTTAGCTACGGAGGGATTGGAATGAACTTTGCCAGCAAGCGACCCAAATAAAGTTAGATAACAACAATGTGAAAATATAGTTTTAATGAACACTAAACAAGAATATATATATATATATATATATATATATATATATATATATATATATATATATATATATATATATACAAATAATGTGCTTTGAGAGATAAATTAATAAGTGAATCTCGGATATCTCACTTGGCTTGAAAATTATTATTCACCATACAAATCCCTATACACTTGTAATGCTGGTAAGCTTCGCGGTGAAGTCGGGGAATGCGAAAGGGAAGGGTTACCTTGGAACCTCATGTTCGGGTGGCCCTAGAGGGGTGAAGGTGGTGAGATAAGGGGTGGGGACGATGAGGTAGGTTCTCCAGGGACCCACCTGATCCCACAATTCCGTCACGATTCTTGCTTGAAGAAGGCGGTGACGGGAGCTTCTTGTTACAGAGGGCCCCACGCTCGTGAACTCCGAGGAATCTTGGGTGCCTCTATGAGGGGGGATGGGGGCAAAATGACCTTTAGTTTTCTCGCTTAGGGAACCAGAGTGAGGCTGTTTGTAGCTTCGGCTCTTATACGTGAGTACGAGCTTGGGTCCGCACTGACTTGCAGACCAACGGGGTAAGGAGCCTCCCTAACTGAGACTGATCTCCTATCTGAAGACTTGATGCTTCGACGAATTACCACTACACCGATAGATGGCAATTCCTGCCCCGCCAGACGTTGTGCAAGCTCTACTACTGAGGATTAAAAGAATTCGTCTTTTATACTCGAAACTCGGGAGAGGTTATCAGGGCACCGGAAGTAGATTATATATCAAGCTACTCCATTTCGTCCTTTATAAGCTTCCGGCAACTATCGGAAGCGAAGATGGGCTCCCATTTATCGATAAACAGTCTGGGAAGGAACTCGGTGGTTAGCTGAAATGGCGTGCGGTTCCTTCCGGCTGAAGACCACCAGAAATTGGGCCGGAAGGAGAAGGGTTGATAAGCGGCCCGCCCGGAAGGGAGGTGGGTGAAACTTGGGAGCATTATGCTATTCTCCTACAATATGAAATGTAGTATATATGCTACTGAGACATCTTGCAAAATGCCCTTAATCCCTAATATGTTAATATAGAGGAACTTAGAACATTCTTCTCGAGGGCCGGGGTTTGGGTGAATATCTCCTACGCAAATCAAACTAAATATATAAATTAAAAACAATAATAAATCTTAAAATGTAATAACAATAACGAATAAAGTATAACAAAAAAACGCAACATCAGAAGTGACTGATTATTACAGGTGACTAGAGGGAATTTATAAGGATGACAAATACCATACTAAAAATTAGGACTGCAAAAAAAATTATCCACCTTAGGAGCTGTAACCTATGGTGTGTCACCAAGTCGCCAATTTTATGTGGGATCTGACAGTAGCGATTGCAAAAGAAAGGGAAAATAAATGCACAATTCATCTCATTACATGACTCTTCCATCTAGTGGCATGGTTAGCTTGGATTTCTTGTATTATGGAGAAATTGTGTTCCCCCGAGGTTCACAGGATGCTTGAGGGATACAACCTATGTTTCATGGTGCAAATTGTTAATCGGGGTGCTGTGGGTGCAACTTCTGTAGTGTACTGAGGTGAGCGGGTGCAAAGTTTGCTATTAAGGCTGTGGAGGTATGGATTGCTCCTATATGGTTTCTATGAGTGCTCGGAAGCTGTTCCTTTTTGTGTTTGCTGTGTTTCTTTGTGTTTTTGGAAATTTAGTCATATTATTAGTGTTTACACCGAGCCAGGGCATTCATTTTATGTAAGAAAAGTGGTGTTTGGTAAGGTAATGAGGGAAGGTTTGTTGTACTCCTGGTGGAAGTTTTTGAAGCCAGCTTTTTGCGTGTAGTTTGGGTGCTGTGTGAGAAATGCGATGTAATCTACGTAGCTGTAGTGTTATGTTGGGGTTTCGGAGACAAATTTCATGGAGTAAAACGTTGAAGAGGGTGGAGGAAGGTATGTATCGCTGCGGGTCTGTATTTTGTACGTGGTGCTTTGATAGCTTGCCCTGGTGTTTCTTGTTTACACGTAAGAAAATTGGCGAGCCATTTTTTTATAGTAGGGGTTGATTGGTGGAGTTTAGTGAACACAAAATATGATACTGGAGATCATTACTGACGTCATTCGATCCACTCTAAATCGAACCGTGCCCCTCTGATGTCCCCTCCCCTTCCGTTTGCTAGACTGTCCATTCAACCCCTCTGCAGTGTAGTATACTTTCGTGGCAAATTAGGAGATTCAGGAAAGTTTCGCCCTTTCCGATCCCCTTAGCGACTAATAGTTTCCACTTTTGTCTCTTAGAGCTAAATAAATTCCGCAAATTTTTACTTCCCTCTAACTGTACCACTTTCTTTAAGAACCACTTTATTAAATAAATAAATAATTTAAATATGTAATCGGTTTACCACTATCTCACTGGTTTTAAAATAACACTCATCAGTGGTAATTCCTATTAGTGTTTCCTTTCCACATTCTTACGATTGAGAAAAGAAAGGAAACAGATTAACCAACGATTAAATATTTACTGCGGGGAACAAGAATGAAGAGAGAGTGAAAAAGAAAAGGAAAAGTTGCTAATGCAGGAATGTTGAAATAAAGGAGCACAAGACGCCGAGAATAAACCATTTTTAACCTTGAGATCTGGGTGTGAGAGGGCTCTCGGAATAAGTTCGTACAAACAAATACACAGACAGGACACACTAAAGTAGGAACTTGATTCTGAACTTGGATGTTAAACAGCCAACTATGAAAAAGGAAAGACTCCGATCATTTTATTTGCAATGGCCATTTTGAGGAATCATAAGAAAGAAGAAAGATGGTATTTTGGGCCATTTAATTCACTACTTCTTGAGCTTTTTATTATCCCGATCTTAGATATTTTAAGGTCTAAGTCAAAAACATCTACTCCTCTTTATATCCACCCAAATGTTCAAAACAGAGACAGTTTTTTTCCCTATTCACCCTGTCATATAATGCCCCTTTTGATAACTCCACACCTGACATCACTTTTGGCGTGGTATTCCTTGTGGTCGTGATTTACTTCTTTGATGAAGTAGGCTTTGTTCTAAAAGTGCTAATTTTGTATTGTGAGGAAGAACCGCTTAAAAAACGTAAGGATATAGAGAAACGCACAGGAATTCCCCAAATAAATTTATATTTTTAATTTAACAATTTACTACACAAAAACAAAACATGAATCACAGAAATACTATGAATTTTAAGATACACACAAAAAAGACTTCAATAATTTATCCGTAAGGCTTTCTAACTTGACCTACTTGACATTATAGTGATGGTTGACCAACCACTCACTTCAATTTTAGAAAAAACAAAATGCTAACGGCCTTTACTGGCCGCAACTACTTTTGTGGATACCCCTTGGAACGGGTTTGCGTCTGACCTTGAACTCAATGAGCACTTTACCTCGGGAATGTTATTGTCTTCAAGATGCGTGCCAACCGGCCAGATGGAGGTTGCGAACGAATAACTTGAAAGCCACCACTGACTTTGGCGAGTGTGGCAGCTGGGGTCTACACGGTATTCAATGAGGTGGACGTCTTCAAGGGCAAGAACAATTACGGTGCTTTAGGAAGCCCTAGGGTAGGTGGGGTCTCTCTGGTGAGAGTAAGTTGAACTTGGTTCTTAAACCAAGTTAACTTAGAGTTCGGTGTGACCACCGGGTAACGGGCTCAAGCGGGAGCTTTTTCTCCTTCGTTACGTAATTCCTCATGGGCGAGGACTGTACTCGGGAAAGGAGGGAGTCTTCTTCAAGGGGGAGGATAGAGGAGGGGGTTTCTCTGACGAGAATAAGTTGAACTTGAACAAGTTAACTTAAAGGTCGGTTTGGTAACCAGGAACTAGCTCGAGGATGAGCTTCTTCTTAGTTCCAGTCTTCCTCAAGGGCGAGGCCTATTTTGGTGTTTTGGGATACACCAGGATAGCAGGATGGGGGGGGGGGGTTCTCTGACAAGAATAAGTTGAACTTGGTTCCTCAACCAAGTTAACTTACTGGTTTGGTGTGGCCACCGGGTAACGGGCTCAAGGGGGAGCCTTTTTCTTCTTCTTTTCGTAATTCCTCAAGGGCGAGGAATGTCCCTGGGCTTTAGGATTGTGGAGAAATGGCTACATTAAGCATCCGGGAGGAGTATAGGTACATTAAAGCCCCCCTCCCTTATGAGGAGAAGCGTGGGAAAGGTAGCCGGCGAAAATGCTTACCATGTGTGATCTCCCCGCTGCTCTGGGCAGTTGGAGCTAACATCTGTTTGAAGGCGACCACCTAAGGTCCTTAAATGACGCTCTAACGATAGAATTACCTGCGAGACCCATAAACCCGTGGTTATGATGAAAAAAAAGCGGTGCGAGTCAGAAGGCACGCCAAGTAGCGGTGCGGTTGCGAGCCTATGATTTGCGAGCTGACTTGGGCACCCCTGTGCCACCTCAGGAATTCTCGCACTCCCCAGATGCTAACTCACCATTCGCTCCCCCCTCCCCTTTGCCTCTGTGGCCTGGTCACTTCCCCCTTTAGATGGGGCGGCAATCCGCCTATAAATAAGCCCCGCAAAGAAAGACAAGAGGATTATCAGAAGTCGATACGCCAGAGGAGGATTAGTTCGTGAAGATCGATCCATCGGCCAGACAAGAAGATTATTAGTAGTCGATTCGCCAGAAGAAAGATTAGTTCGTGAAGATCGATCTTTCAGCCAGACAAGAAGATTAGAAGTCGATACGCCAGAAGAAGGGTTAGTTCGTGAAGATCGATCCTTCAGCCATACAAGACTATTTCCGTGAGAAACGAGAGGATCAGATTGAGAAAATCGATCCCCCCTTTCAGGGCCGTATTAAACTAAATAGTCAAGCTTTATATCGGTGCCATACCGAAGAAGCCTTCTCAGTCTGCAAAGAAGTCCGACTGAAGAAAAGCAAAGCCGCTCACCCTCGAGCGACTCTCACATCTCAAGCTCCGTAAGAGTGAGAGGAGAAGAACCCAGCCCCAACGAGCTCCCGTTCTTTAATTACGTTGAAGAATCAGCCCCCGTCACAGGCGACAAGCAATCCCTCCACTAAAAGTCAACCAGCGGCCACAACACTGCAAAGCGAGAGATAAGTCCTCCAGCGACATCCGGCAATCCCTAATACCTACCTGTAAGTTAAAAATAACTTTTATATGTCTATGGCGATAGTAGAAGTTTAGTACGTCCCAAGTTTTAAAGGAGAGTAGAAACCAATGTTCTTGAACCTAGGTCATATGTGTTTGTAGACGAGAGTACGTTAATTTAATGTTTAACGCTAATCAAATAGAGTCGCGATAAAAAAATACTAATCGGCAATTGGTATGTTTACGGGAAGCCTATTTGTTTATGTTTTGTCATTGAAAGATCTTTGAGGCCAAAGATAGAAATGTGTTTACTGTTGGTGTGTAATATTTAAGTTTTTAATTTAAAATACATGTTTATTTTGGTAGATTCTGGTGTTTACTCTTATCCTTATGTGTTTAAAAATAGCTCTTCCTTAAGAACTGAACCACTAAATTAGCACTCTTAGAACAAAGCCTACTTCATCATAGAAGTAACGCACGCCCCTTAAAGCATACCGATACTAAAAGGGTGTCAAAAAGTATAGTGATCAAAACCAAGGGTCATTTTACGACAAGGATGCACCAGGATATGAGGAGTCTCTCTGACGAGAGTAAGTTGAACTTGAACAAGTTAATTCAGCGTTCGGTTTGATAACCAGGGACTAGCTCGAGGGTGAGCTGCTTCTGCGCCCCCTTGGTAGCCCTGCCTCTCTTGCAGGGGACTTCTTAGCCTGGCGACTCACGTATTTTACCTGTCCAGTCTTGGTAGCCCGACCTCAATCCGGGGACTTTGTAGCCTGGAGACTTACGTATTCTACCACGTTTTTCCCCAGTGTTTGTTATTTATACCTCGTCACTCCACTGGGGTACGGGTAGGAGGAAGGGGCTACCTCATCACCCGCCCTAACCAACTCAGGCAAGACTATGATGCGAGGAAAAAACCGTAAAGCAGCGGTACTCAATCGCTAACTTTGATCAGCTCTATTATTGTGTATTGATATTTATTGTCAACCTTTAAAAATACTCACTATCCACCTAATATTAAAAGTTCTGAAACAAAAGAACAAAAAGCAATATGATAGCATATTTCTCCCTAAGTACAGAACTAGTTTCAAGTCTACTTGCCTTATCTTTCAGCTGCACAATGAACATTTTACGTCTTACGTATTGAAAAGGGTAGAATTAAAAGTGTATAATCATAGTATAGTAGATAGGGTTGTTAGGATAAAGTGGTGAAGAGGAATGGGTAAGAGTTAGAGTCAGTTGTTGGGTGACCAGACATCTCTTTGCTTCTTATTTTTTATTTTTCTTTATTAATTTTCTGTATTCTTGATGGGACTCTCGTGCCTCTAGTTCTTCAATAGTTTGCATTTTTTGTTTTTCTTTTTGTTGCGGATTACCTTGATTTGGTTTCTGCTTTGAGTCTGCAATCTCACCTTGGGGGCGGTTCTTCCCTTGAATCGGGTCTACCACTTCTAAAGTTGTCCCACATCTTAACTGCTCTTCTGTGTAAAGACACGTCAGTAGTTGGGAGTTCTATCTGGTTATGAAGATCTCTTATTCTTTTGCATTCTCTCTCCTTCTTGTGTTGGTGATTATGTATACTGCTGAATTTTTCACTTTCTGAAGCTCCATTGCGCTTTTTTTCGAGGGACGGTTCATTGGAATAGCTGGGTAGAGCAACGTGGCTTTTCAGATGGCGTTGTATATTTTCTGTAGGTTTTTGAGTTGGAACAGTTTTACTAGATGTGTTTTTGCTTGGTTGATTCTATTCGCAATGTGTTTACAATAGCCACTTCGGGTGATCTTTAGAACCCGAGTATATTGTAGGGGGGCGAAGATGTATAAGAGAAAACTTCCTTCCAAAGCGAGAATATAAATAGCCCATTAAATTACCAATTCAAAACGGACTCGCCGTAGCGTGACGGCAGAGTCCTGGCCTTTGGATTCAAAGACCCGCGATCGATCTTCAAGTCCACAATTTTTACGAAGAAAATTCACGAAGAAAACGGAGACCATGGAAAACGCTTCAAGGACAACTCAAGAAGACTCAAGATAAATGGATCGCCTCCAGAAGAAAACGGAACTCAAGGAAAATGACTTCAAGGGCTAACTCATCTCAACTCATCAATAAATCATCACGTCATCAAGAGAAGGAATCATCACATAAAGATAAATGCAAGTTATTATGAAGATACATCAAGAAAGAATTACCAAGATCAAGAATTAACCCAGCCTACAAAAATACTAAGAGTCAGATAAATGCAAGACAAATGTTTCAAGGGGCAACTTCAGTCAAGAAGAGATAAATGGATTCGAATATAGAAAATCTCAAGATGAATGATATTGATAACAAAGAAAGATATAATAAGGAGAGCTCCCCACCCCCCATACATTTCCTTCGTTTATATAGCGATATCTCTTCTCTTCAATCACTACTCTTGAGGTCAAGCGCCTCCCTACTGGAATAATTGAAAACTTTTCTGGATTGTTGTGAATTTTCCATGTTCATTGGCAATTTCGGCCGCTGTGATTCTGGCCATAGGTGGGGGATGTCTGTCGTATCGTGGATCGGCCTTGGTAAATCCATCGTATATATGCTATAAAGTGTTGGGATTATACAACCCCCTTGGATGACACCTTGGAGGACTTCGAAGTCCGGGCCATCGATGTTTGCTATTGAGATGAACGCCGACCTGTCAGTTATATAGTCGCAGATGCATTTAGTTAAGGCGGAGGGTATCCCTAGTCTCTTGATTTTATAATTCAGGCCAATTCTCCAAACTTTATCAAACGCCTTTTGGACGTCTTGGATGTCTGTGTAGTTTCTATCGCATTTGGCATTTGCAAGTGATTCGACCAGAATGGCCAGGGCTGTCGCAGTATTTCTGTTCTTTCTGAATCTGTGCTAATGGTTTGGAATCAGTGCTCTCTCTTCCAGGTACTTGACTAATCTATCTTATATGGCTCCCTCCATTAATTTTGCCACTATTTCCAGTAGTGTGATTGGCATAAAGTTTCCTGGGTTATTTGGTGGCTTACCAGGTTTTGGTAGAGAGATAATCTTCCCCCTTTTTAGTGCATCTGGGAAGTATCCTGTGCTCAGAGAGGCGTTGAATACTGCTGCTATCTGCGACAAAAAAGTGACTGGTGCGCGTATTAGGTTTTCTCTTCTTATCCCCGATGTCCCAGGTGCCTTCTGTTTTGTAGCCTTGAGCATTCTTTGAATTTCTTGTATGGTTATCGGCTCGATCCCTTGCTCTATTAGTAGTGCTGGTGAAGCAGCTATGTTGGGGACTATTTCTTGGCGATTTTGCTCCAAGTCCTCTACCACTCTTGTTTCTTGGTGGCCGTCGAAATCCTCTTTTTCGTTGAGGGAGATATTAAAAGTCCTCCTCCAATACTCACGGAACGCTTCTTCCATTTCTTGGGGCTCTTTTTCCTTTCCATCTTCGTTCTGAAGTTTGATTTTTGGCCTTGGCTTTCTCTTTTCCCTGGCGATGTTAATTTTCTGCTATATTTTGGTAGGGTTTAATTCATCATCTATGGCTTCTACGAAAAGGTCCCGCCTTCTGTTTCTTTCTATTTTTATTTCCTCTATTAGTTGGTCTTTCACGCGCCGCAGTTTTGTACGGTCGCCTCTCTGAAGGCCATATCGTTCGATTGAATCGCTTGTGACTTTATGTTCCCTTTCAAGATTTTCGATTTGGGCTGACCTGATTGGATGCGGTAAAGTTCTTTACGTTGTAGTGGGAACATGTCTTTTATCTGCCCTGACAAGCGCCTCCATGATGTCGTCAATCTCTTGGTCTATTTCTTCTAGTGAGGCCTCAGTTACGTCTCTCTGTCCGTAATTGGCGAGCTCTTCTTCGTAGCTGGTCCAATCGGCCTGTCTATATGATTTTGTCGGTGGGCACTTAACTTGAATGGGTCCATAGATAAAGTTATGATCACCATTTTGTGGTCGCTAGTTGATGGAGGGCCTTTCTCTATGTTGTAATTGAACTTAACGTTCGGGGTTGCCAAAACTATATCTGGTTTCGTAGCTCTATTTTGACCCAGATAAGTTGGAAATTCCGGTCCTAGACGCTCTACTATCCCTCTTTCCAGTAGTTGGTCGAGGTTTCTTTCGGATCTATTGTGGTTCCGAGTGTAGCCGGAGGCTCTACTCCGGGCTTTAAGTCGCCCATAAAGACTATTTGGTCTCTGTGGCCGAATATTTCTATAAAGTTGTGGAGGGGCAAGAAGTCTCTCCTTGGGGGTTGGTAGCCTGTTGCAACTATAAGATTGCCTGTTGCTGTTTTAATGCTTATTACTAGATATGCTTCGTCAAGGTCTTTGAGTTTTTGAAGCTTATATCATTACGTATTGCCATAGCGACTCCGTCGTAGTTGATGCCATTTGTGGTTTTGGTAATTACAGTGTAATTGAACATATTGATTTTATTTCTTTCTGGCTCGATGTTAATCTCGTTTAGCAGAATGATATCCGGGTCTTCTTTTAAGTATGCGATGCTCAGAGAGAATCTCTTCTCATTCCATCCAGCTACGTTGTGGCTTATTATTTTTAATTTTCTTGCGTGCGCCATTATTTATGTTTTCTTTCTTCTCTGCTTTATGCGCTTCGCCCTCGATGGGCGATTTTGTCCTTCCACTTCTTTTCTTCTTGAATTCTTCCTTCTTTAGTATACAGCGTAGTTCCTGCGGGATTTCTAAATTGCCTGCTGTTATCACGTTCTGAATACGAGCCTTCGTATTCATATTTATAGAGTCCCTTTTTAATACCTTGTGCCAGGTCTTCGTTGTTATCGTGAAAGGGTTTTTCCTCAGAGGAGTGTAAATCTTTAGGTTGAAGCCTTGATGTTCTTCAACTCTTTCTTTCACAAGTTTTAGGGAGGGAGCTGGGCTCGGTCCTTCTTGGGTTTGGTTTGCTGTTTTCACTTACTTATTATTGTTGTTGCCTGTGGCGACTTCTATCTCCACCCCTTCTTCTTTTTTTTTGTGTAGTATTCCTTAGTCTCGGGTCTCTCATTTCGTTGCCCTGTTGGTCTCTGTGGTTCTCTCTTGGGTTTTGTCTATATTTGTTCGTTTGTATTGGATGCTCAGTATGTCCGCCGATGGTGGGTTTTCGGGGAAACACATCCCGTCTAAACCGTTGTTTTTAAGAATTAGATTTAATTCCCTTGAATATGAGCCCGGGTTTGCTACATTCAACACGTGGGCGTGTAGAATACAAGCCAGTATATTCAGAGACTTCCTTTGTTTAACTTCAATGACGTTCTTTACCGGCTGTGGCTTTAGCAACTTTAGCAAATGTAAGATTCTTCTCTAGCCCTCTCTTTCTTATTCTTGATTTGCTCGCCCTTCATCGGGCCTGCCATTGCAAAGGTACGATAGTTTCCATTGCAGTTTAAACATTTTTTCGTCTGAGAATTACATTCTCGCCATGTATGTTTTTTTTCGCTGAACTCAAAGCACCATTTTATATATTTTACCGGGCAGTCCCTTGTGTTGTGCTTTTCGAGCGCGTAACAGTTGAAGCTAGTTAGTATACTGATGAATTCATCTGTTTTCAATTGATCGGGTGTGATTTTTAGATTAAACGCGAAAATGCCCGATCCTCTCGCCTTCACAGCCATATTTGTTTCGCGGAATATTACGTTGAAAACGTGGGAATACTCCGTATTGTTTGCATGGTTAATAATTTTTATTATTTGTTTGACTTTTGCCCATGGTTGTGCTCTCTATCTCCTCTTTTATCTCGTCCACGTTGTGGTCTCCTATCCAAGAGTCAATTTGACGGCAGTATACAGTCTCCTGGGCCTCTATTTGCGGGGGCACTTTAGCCTCTAATCGAATCCTTGGTAATCCCTCCGTGGCTTTTTCTGAAAGGATTTTATCCACATCTCTGTCGTTTTGGCAAATAGCGATGTAGGGGTTAGTGTAGTCTAGTAGCCTAACCAGCACTACACCGAGTTCCGTGTAGATTATCCAAAATACGTTAGTCCTGTCGGGTTTTTGCGCGCCCTTCTGGAGGCGCAAAGGGACCCGTTTAGTGGTGTCCATCTCCTTACTAACCGGTTCTTTTCTTTTTCTTCATCGGCTAAAGAGAAGGAAAAGAGAGTAGGTATCTATACTCGTAGCTTGCTGTTATACCCACCAAATTGGGCATCTTTTATTCGCATCCATCAAGGAAATTATGTATCCTATTTATGTTTGTCCATCATCTATATTACCAAATGAAGTGTCCGCATATGCTTCCCAATATAACTTCTCCTCTTCTAATTCATCAAGTACAATTTATCCTCTATACTCTTCTTACTACTTTAATTAATTTTCTCATATCCTGAGTTGTTCCTCCTTTGAAGTCTTTGTTCAGTTCACTGACACTGTATGCTATTTCTGGCACGGTGTGTAAAGAAACCCAATTGAGCTGGCCAACTACTGAGCTATAATTAGTCATTTCAGAGGAAGTAAGGACCCTTCTTCCTGTGAAAAAGTCGTCCTTCTGGTTCTTTTATAGTCTATGTATCCTCACTGATGAATACAAACTGTTCTGACTTTCGTCTTCCATAAGCCCTATGTATTTAAAATTATGACTTTCTTGTTCTCTGACTTTCATTCTTTTCTTTAGATTATCAATTGTTTCTTGTGAGGCGCTATATATATTTAGTATTTTCATTGGTGTGTATATACATATTTATTTATTTGGGGGTTTTCTATATTCCTGCGCTGGCTGATATTTATGTTGTAAGGCTGTATATATTTGGGGGTTTTGTACATATTTTAGTATTGCGATCATTGGGGTTATTATTATCCTCCTCTCAAACACCCAGGCGGCTCTGTTAGAACGGCAGGTGTGACAGAATGGTTCTAGAACCTGCCGCCGTAACATCCCCACCCACCCACCACCATCAAACCTTGATTCCTAAAAGGTGGATGTCAATCCCACACAGAAGGAAATGGCTCAAGTCATTAAACGGAATCTGGTATTTGAACCACTGCCAGTCATTTCTTGAGAGCGTCACTCTTATCACACATCCTATCCATTTTACTAAATTACTATCCACTTAATACTCCACTTTCTGCAGACTGAATATTTCTCCCTGCATCTACTCCCCCCCTCCCACTTTTAGTGATTGAATATAAATTTTTTTTTTTCACTTTACAAATTTGTCCCATAGAGGAAAATTGAAATTGATTTTCCAAGTTTATTCAAGCACCCAAATGACAACAGAAAATATAAATTCCAAAAATCAAGATTTCCCTAATTAAAATGATATATACAAATGCATCTATATTTACACCCAACCTTTACTCTTAATTTCAGATTATTTTTTACTGTTTGAGCCAAGCTTTCTGCTCATTTATTTCCTCCAAAACCTCCTGGATGTAGGGCTGAAGGTATCGGCCTTTTTCTTCATTCTGAAACAGTCAAAGTTAACATATTAGCAATAATGAACCAAATTCATTAGAAGATTGTGGTACTATTTACCTTTTTAAATAGTACAACAAAAAAACACCATTACATCACTCTTGTGCTACTTCGGGGATTAAACCTAAAAGGGAAGAGTATTTTCCAATGGGCATTTTTTTTTTTTTTTTTTACTCTAGCCACCCTGTACAATTTACACAGGCAATCGGAGTGTGGGATCACTCCATTTAATCTGCAAGAGGTTTGGGCTGTAATATAATTCCCAAACACCTACTTCCTAACTTACATGGACCGCTAGTCCAGTGAGGCGACGGGGGGAGGGGGGGGATTAATTCTGACAGCATGCAAAAGCCTTCCTCCACTCTAACCTGGACTCTCATGAGAAGGTGCAACCCTACTTAATTGAGGTAGGATCAAATATTTCTCTCTTAATCTCCCAAGCAGTAGGAGGGGGCAGAGGTCATCTCCTCCCTGGGAGCAACACGACTTTTATGACCAAAATTTAAACAATAACATCAAATCTGTTCCAAGGTCTTTCGAATGCATCCACACAAAATGTGCATAAACAAATCCTAACAAAAGAGTATATGAATATATATCCTATTATTATCTAATTCAAGTTAGCAACAAGGTGGAGGCACTTTCACACTGCATAGGGGTACACTTGGGAGACCTCCTTGGTCCAGGCCAAGGAATTGCCTGCGTCCAATGGGCCAATTTAACAGCCCTAAAAAGAACTCGTATCAATTGGGTATTTTAACCTTCACTTTTGCCGTTGCAGTACCCGGGATCATTTTCTCCTACCCGTGGGGGGCACCCTGTAGCTGTTGGATATAGTCATTTGCTTGGCGTGGATGGCACATGTACTCCAAGTGTGCCTGATGTGTTGTGAAGGTGGCTAATCATTGCTATACTAACCGCACACCATCACTGCATACATTGCCATTTTCCCCACTAATTCAAGGCGATTAAATATTCAGTGTAATATTATTTTCCATTATTTCATTAATATAGAATATATAAAATTGGTGAAAAATGTCATCAAGAGATGCTTGTTAGCATCGCAGGTTCGCAGGTGGAAGAATTTCAATGTAGTATTTTGAGGTTAAAACAAAAATGCACACATTGAAGGCGCAGTAGTAGTATTGACAATCTTAATGGATATTTTTTTCAAATTTATGTAGCCCTTTCATGGTGGCAACCGGTAATGGCATCATTGCAACAGAGGGAAAAAGAAAACCCTTGCAGCAGACCAAGTTGGGACATGACATTCACTGAGCTTCATTGGCTTTGAGTTTTAGGGAAAATAAGGTGGCAGCCGCCCAATCTTGATGGACTCTCACTGGCAGCACTGATAAAATGGGGTTGCCCCCTAAGGTCATAAATGGCATGGGAAACACTCAATAAAAATGGGGAAAAGCAAAGGATTAAAAGAAAACAGCACATTACACACTTAAATTACAGGCATACAGCAAATTCTAAAAAGAAGGATGGCTGGGGCAATAAATAAATGACATGTGCCAGCCGCACAGGAGGGCGCAGGACAAAAGATAAACCGAAACACAAAAATGGAAAGAATTTATAAAAGTGATAAAACGCCACTTCGTGATAGTTTATGTAAGGAGGCAGGAGGACTGAAGGGAGTCCTCAGTTAAAAGAAAGCGAAGTCGAGCAGGGGGGGGGGGGGCGATGCCAGAAAGGGTAGGAAAGCAAAAATTTCAAAGAGAAGCAAAGCAGGGACAGACTACTAAGATGTGAGCCACAGACAGCTCACCACCGCATAAGGGACAGCCAGGGGCAACTCGGCCTCCACCCGAAACTAAATAGCCATGGGTGAGTCGCATGTGCCCAATTCGCAACCTCTTAAGACTGGAGTCGCTGAGAGCTAGAGGACCAGGGACAAACAGAATGTTTAATAAGGGACAGCTTAGAAGGGGGGAACGAATCTCACTCTTTCTGCCACAAACAAAAGATATACGAGGGGCGGTCAATAAGTTTTGCAATTCGGATATAAGGAAAAGTGTTTTATTATTTTTCAAGATAACTACCCTCGACTTCAATGCACTGGCGCCACTTGTCCCTGAGGCTTCGAATTTCCGACAACCAGAAATCTCCCGACTTCTGTTTAATCCATCCTGGACCGCGAGCTGGACATCTTCATCGTCTCCAAACCGGCGTCCACGCAGTGCAGCCTTGAGCTGGTGGAATAAAAAGTAGTCGCAGGGCAGCTTGTGCAACTCTGGCCTTGTGGACTTTGATGAAGTTGAAATCGATCATGGGGCGTGAGGTTTCTAGGAACCCAACGGGCAGAGACCTTGGTCATGGCCAAATTGTCGTGGATGATGTTGATAACACTTCCTTGTGATATTCCAAGTTCTCGCTCGATTTCTTCGACCTTCACCGGTCGATTTTCGACGATCATCCTCTCCACACAGGCCACATTGTCCTCGTTGGTCACGTCTGACGGGCATTATCTTCAAGGGACTCACGACCATGGCGGAACTCCCTATTACAGCGAGCAATGGTTGCATTGGAAGGGGCGGTGTCGGTGTACACTGCAACCATGCCTTCATGGATCTCTTTTGCATTCTTGCCTTCCTTGGTCAAAATTTTTATCACTGCGCGGTGCTCAACCTTCTCCATTGTTGAAATATTTGTGACTGACGATCTGCGATCAGCTACTTCTTAAATAGACGAGGCAGGAGCGTGTGGCTGCAGGTCCTGACTTGTCATAACTTGTCCTAACAGCCCTCCCTCTGTTTTGCCCTACCGATTCGCAAAACTTATTGACCGCCCCTCGTATGCCCTGATTATGGGGTATGAATCCCTAAAGGGCAGATGGGCGGCATCCGATACCTCAAGGGCAGCCGATTGGCCTCCTCGTTGCCCGGAACTCCAACAGAATGCCACCCTGTATCTGGAGGCATTTCTAACCAGCCAGGAATGAATCCATAAAACAAAATGATGGGTGGACGTAAAAGAAGGCTGGGGGGAATCGCTTAAAAACAATAAAATCAAATTAAAAGCCAAAAGAATGGCCGTCCACTCTGCGGTAAAAAATGGATGCTACAGGAGGGAGAGCAGACTGAAGGGACTCCGTAGAGGACACCACGGCCACCCCAACACCGAGGTCCGACTTCGAGCCGTCAGTATAGAGGGAACGCTGGTGGGCATGTTCAAGAAATAGGCACTTTAATAGACCCTTTCTCGAAATGCCCCAAAGTATTACAGATATCAGGAGGGCGAATGCTCCAACATGGAGACAGCGGGAATGGGAGGGCCAACACACCGGGAACACTCAGGTAGGCGAAATGGTCCCCAACCGGGAGCCCCAGAAGCCGGGGTAGAGATAGCTGCCAAGGAGGATGGGGCAAAAAGGCATTCATGGACTGGGGATGAATGGTACTGCAGAACACGAAAAAGGATCGTAGGCACACCTGCAGCCGGTGGTATCGCAAGGAAAGCACGCCACTCTCCACAAAGAGGCTAGGGATAGGCAAGGTGCAAAAGGCTCCAGTACTAAGATGGGCCACAAGGGAACGAACAGATTTGAGTAACTAAAAGGCCGAAGGAGACGCTGAAGAGTACACCTGGCAACTGTAGTCCAGTCGGGATAGAACCAGCACCGAATAAAACCACCACAAGGTGTGCCTATCAATACCCCAAGTGGTGTGGGATAAAACACGAAGCAGATCCATAGCCTTCGAACAGGAAGTCCTCAAGTGATACAAATGGGGGTACCCAAGTGAGCTTGCTATCAAGTGTTAAAACCAAGAACTTAAGAATGGGAACATACTCAATCACCGTGCCATCCAAGAAGAGGGGAGGGGGACCAAGGACACCACGACCTGACACAGCTTCAATTGCCAGCTCCAATCAACAGGCAGCAGAAGGCAAGCGGGGAGATGAACAAAACAACGCAAAGTCATCCACCAAGAGAGAAGCCAAAACACCATTTGGAAGAGTGGACACTAGATTATTAATGGCAACCGCAAAAAATGCGAGAGAGTATGTGAAGAGCCATTCTCCCACCCCTTTCCCAATACCCTCTCCCTCCCTCTGTAAGAAAGTGTGTATGAAAGGGTATATAATTTTTATTCTTATTTATATATATAATATATTAAGGATTTCATGTTTTGTTGAAGATGTTTTTGTCTCTTTACAGAGTTTATTGATAAAATTCTTTTTACGGAAAAAGCCCCTCTATTAAAATAGATAAATACATATTACCTTCCTTTTGTAAAGTGGCTGGCATTCTATGATTTGGAAAATACAAATTGAAGATATTGTACGTCCCATTTGTAAGGAGGAAGGCTTCTATATAGCCTCAATACTGCAATAAGATCGTTTAACATTATATCGAGCTTAGAGGCGCCGTTTTTTTTTTAAAGTCTTAGGCATTGTGCCCACTCGAGTGGCAGCTGGCAGGACTTCTCCCCTGGGGTACCACGTGAGTCCCTTTCCATTTGTTTGTTCATTTATTGGTTGTTGTAGTGGCAAATATTTTTTTGTTCGATTTTGTATAGAATTGTTTTTGGGGATTGTAGTTATTTTGGGGTTTTTTCCTTTAAATATAATAGTCTTGAGTGTTTACATATATTGATTGATAGTATTCATAAGATAGGATTAATTGTATATAAATAAGTAATGAAATCTCACCCCTATCTCTTGTAAATATTTACCCCATATTTTGTTTTAAGTAAAGGACTGTATATACAATCTGTTTCATTTCTCCCTCCATTTCTTATGTCCAAATTAGTGTAGGAAGCCGGTTGGAACGATTGGGATTAGAGTATAGAGTTTTGGCCCACTATATTTGCTGTCCAAACAGAGATGTGAGATCTCGAAACCGGGAGCGTGACAGGATTGAATTGCAGTCCACACCCAATTAGAGTGACAAGTAGTTAGTTGTTTTTCCCCTTTTTCTATCATTTTTACTAACTTGGGAGGATGGCTTCTGTGGAACAGGGCCTCCATGATGAAATTGTGAGACTGAGGCTGGAGTTGAGGCAGAAAGAGAAGGAATGTATGATGTTGAGGAGCGTGATTGAGGGATTGAAGTGATATGATGAGTATGGATGAGAGACAGAAGCAGGTCGACCAAAGAATGAAGGACCTATATGACATGATGAAGGGGTCAGGACTGGCCCCAGGACCCTCATCCCTGACCCCTGCTCCAACTAAAGGGAATAAGACTAATGGAATCAAGGGGAGTGTGTGTGAGTCTAGAGAGGATAGGATGATTGTGAGTGATAGGAACAACGGAGAATGGAAGAGAATAGAATGGAAGAGAAGAAGGAAGACTGGGTCAAAGGGGAAGGATTGGAAGGTGAGAGGGAAGAGTGTGGGCTCACTGTACTCAGATGAAGGAGAGAGTGATGGTATGATTGGTATGAGTGAGAGTGAGGGCAGCTCAAGTGAGAGTGAAGTGAATGTGGGGAAGGGTATTTTGATAAGGAAAGTGCCAAAGGTGGATAAGTTTAGGTTGCATAGTGGGAAAAGGGTGGAAGAATTCTTCAGAGAATTTGAGTGGTATTGCAAGCTCAAGTACCCAGAAAATAAGGGATACTGGATGAATGTTTTGGGGGAATGTTTGGACGGAAAAGTATTAGAGATTTTCTGTGTGATCACAAGTGTGGGGGACCCGAGGTATGAGGTGGTGAAGGAGAGACTGATTGGGCAGGTGAAACGAATGAGAGTGTAAAGTATAACAGGGTGAATGAATTTGAGAAGGCTCGAATAGGAAAGAGTGAAAGTGTGAACATGTCTGCACATAGGCTTGAGAGTATGGCGAGAAAGAGGTATGGTGATGATGTGAATGAATGTAAAAAATTGATGAGAAAATTCCTGGATACAGTCCCAAGAAAGGTAAGTGAATGGCTGAATGGAAAAAGAAAGGAGAATGAGGCTGACAGGTGAAGAGTTGGTGTGGGAGGATGTGTTGGAACTGTTGGAAGATGGGCGATTTGATGAGGATGGATGGTACAGTGTAAATGTTGGGGGTAAGAAGCCTAGGAGCTTTCCTCAACCTTGGCAGTTTGTCAGCTATTGGGATGCCCTGAGGGCTGCGCCAGCTGGGGTGATGTCAAGCTTCCTGGGCCAGCAGACTGGATGGGTAAGTGGAAGGGGAAAGATGAGTGGTAAGTGCATGAATGGGTATATGAGGGAGCAACCAAGGTATGTCCCAGCAAATGAGAGACCGAATGGTGTGAGAAAGATCGTGGAATGTCGTAGGTGTGGAAGGAAGGGTCATATGTTGACGGAATGTAGGTGGACATCGGGTGCATGTTTTGGGTGTGGTAAGAAGGGGCATATGATACAGGATTGCCAGGAAAGTGTGAAAGAGTGCTTCAAATGTAAAGAAAGAGTCCATTTAAAGAGAGAATGTCCGAAGTTAAATGGTAGAGCGAATGCTGGGGGAAGTGGAAAATACGCATGTGGTAACTGTGGAAAGGCCGGTCACTGTGCGAGGATGCGTCATGACCAGAGGAATGTATGTAGCTATTGTACGGTGGAAGGGCATTCAAGTGAAAAATGTTGGATTAGACTGAGAGTGCAAGGTGTAAATGGAAAGTCTGAAGGGGGAATGTTTGGAGGGAAAAGGATTGGAGTTTTTCAGCGTGATTACAAGTGTGGGGGAACCGAGGTACGATGTGGTGAAGGAGAGATTGATTGGGCAGGTGAAATGAATGAAAGAGTGTGAAGTATAAAAGGGTGAATGAATTTGAGAAGGCTCGAATGGGGAAGAGTGAACATGTATGCATATAGGTTTGAGAGTATGGCGAGAAAGAGGTATGGTGATGATGATGTAAATGAATGTAAACCACTGATGAAGTTTTTGGACAAGATCCCGAGAAAGGTGAGTGAATGGCTGAGTGGAAAGAGAATGAGACTGACAGGTGAACGGTTGATGTGGGAGGATGTGTTGGAGCTGTTGCAAGATGGGTGATTTGATGATGAAAGCGATCTAGAAGAGGATGGATGGTACAGTGTGAATGTTGGGGGTAAGAAGGCCAGGAGCTTTCATCCACCCCAGCAGTTTGTCAGCTACAGGGATGCCCTGAAGGCTGCGCCAGCTGGAGTGATGTCGAAGTTCCTGGGCCGGCAGAATGGATGGGTAAATGGAGGGTGGTCGAATGGAAGGGCAGATGAATTTCAAGTGTGGGAACAGATATATGAGAGAAACCGAGGTATGTCCCAGCAAACAAGAGACCGAATGGTGGGAGAAAGATTGTGGAATGTCGTCAGTGTGGAAGGAAAGGTCATATGTTGGCAGAATGTAGGTGGACGTCTGGTGCATGTTTTGGGTGTGGTAAGAAGGGGCATATGATAAAGGATTGCCAGGAAAGTGTGAAAGAATGCTTTGAGTGTAAAGAAAGAGGTCATTTGAAGAAAGATTGTCTGAGGTTGAATGGTGGAGCAACTGCTGGGGAAAGTATGAATTATGCATGTAGTAATTGTGGAAAGGCTGGTCATTATGCAAGGATGTGTTGTGACCAGAGGAATGTATGTAGCTATTGTGCAATGGAAGGACATTCAAGTGAAAAGTGTTGGATTAGACTGAGAGTGCAAGGTGTGAATGGAAAGTCTGAAGCGGGAAACTGAATGGTAAGAGGGTACCTGGTGAAGTATCCTTTGGGTGCATGAGTGCGAGTAATGTGTTGGTAAGTCTGTCTAGTGTGAAAGTGCTGTCTGGTAGGAAGTATGAGTGTCTGAGTGTGAAGGTTGAATTGAACGGGAGTGAGTGTTTGGCTTTGATAGATTCTGGATGCAAGATGAGCTTGGTATATAAGGATGTGTATGACAAGGTGAGTAAAAAAGCCCTCCTGTCTGAGTGTAAAGGTAGTTTGGTAGGGATTGGATGTATGAGAGTACCTGTGATTGGAATGATAAGGTAAGCTGTTCGAATGCATGGTATGTTGATGAATGAATGTGAATTCTCAGTGATTGATAAGGTGAATAGTGAGTATGGTGTGATTTTATCAAAGTGAACCTTATGGTGGTGCATCCTGTGAGTGATCAGATTGAGAGAAAGATTGGTAAAAATGGGGTGTATAAGTTGTATGAAGGGAAAGATGGTAGTGTTTTGAGTGTGTGTACCGGTATTGAGGTGACTGCTATGGAAAGTGTAAGGCTTGTGAAGGGTGAAAGGGTGTCTGTTAGAGTGAGTTGAAGTAAGGATGTGAATTTGAATGTGGGTGAGAACACTGCGATATTGGATGGAAAGGATGCGTGTTGCTTGTGTGTTTGATGGCTTGATGAGAATGAATGATCCTTTTGTATGTGTGCAGGCGGACCCCAGAGTGAAAGGGCAGGTGAGGGAGATCCAAGTCGGAGATGTACTGGGTCAGATCTCCACTGTCAATGAGGTAGGTATGGATGATAGTACGGATGTCAGGGTAAATGTTGTGAATGAAAAGATGTGTGAATGGATGTATAATTAAGTGGGAAAGATGGTGGAATTGGATGGATGTTTGACTGAATACAAAAAGGAGGATGTGTATCAAATGTTGTTTGAACGAAAGGGGGTCCTCAGTAAAGGGGATCTGGATTTCAGGGTTGAGAAGCTTCCGGAATTCATGATTATCCTGAAGGAGGACACCACAATCTATCAGCAGCTAAGACATTTCCTGTGGAATTAGAATGATTGGGGGTGATTGAAGAAAGTGAGAGTGCATGGAATAGTCCGATTGTGCCTGTACATAAGCCGGATGGAAGATTGCGTCTGCGTGTGGATTATTGAAAGGTGAATGAAAGGACTGTGAAAGAGAGGTTTCCAATGTGTGTGGTATCTGAGCGTGTGTATAGTATGCATGGGATGAAGTGGTTTACAAAGCTGGATTTGGTAAGAGGGTATTACTAGATGCCCATTGCTGAAGAGAACCGGTCGGTGACTGCCTTTTCCTCTACAAAAAGGCATTATCAGTTCCGGAACTTCAGCTTTGGGTTGGCTAATGATCCTGGAGCCTTCCAGCGGGCGCTGAATGTTGTGTTGAGTAAGTTTGCGAGTAAGAATGTGATTGTGTTTATAGATGATATTTTGATTATGACAGAGTTTTGAGGAGAAAGAAATCCTGGCCTGAATGGCCAGGATTTCTTTCTCAAGGAGATACGCACCACATTGCTTCGAAGAAGCGAGGTGTGGTTCTCCGCAATTGACACACTTGGCTACACACGATTTGGACTTATCGTGTGCGGCCTTGAAGCAATTTACACATAGTTCAGGTGACCCCGACTTTGCACATCTACATGAACGAGTCATATGGCCGAATAGGTGACAGTAATAGCACCTCCGCGACAGTGGCACAAATGCCTTCACACGGTAGTGGTACCAACTGGCATGCACCGACTCAGGGAGCTTGTGACAGTCGAATGTGACGAAGAGTGTAGGGGTGGGTCTCGAGGCCCCTCCCTGTTTTCTCATCACACGTTTGACCTTGACCACCCCATGGTCAGCCAGCTCTAAGGTGATGTCCTCTATGGAGTAGTCAACGAGTTCTCGTGCATAAACTACTCCTTTCACAAAGTTCATGGTAGAGTGCGGCATCACACTCACCGGGGTGCCATCAAGTGTCCGAAGAGCACTTATCTTGGCCGCCCTGGAGGGAATCGCCGCATTTGCCAGAAAGCTCCCGTCCGAGAAATGGGTCACCTTCGGCTCTCTACCAATTACACTAGCTAATGCTCTCTTCTGATGGATCATGTTGCCCTTGGCCAACATACTGCCATCAGTGGAGCGAATAATGAGGAAGCGTTTGAAGCCAGCAGGCTAAAAAACGCCAGGTAACCTCTGAATAAGGGGCCCCGATGTTATCAAGGCTCTGCCCTGTGCCGATCTTGGCTTGGTCGCTTACCAAAGTGGCAGCAGACCCATCCGTCCCCATAGCCACTGCAGATGGAGAGGAGCCCCGAGTCTTCGTAGTCTTTTTCTTATTTTTCCTTTTTAGGAGAGGACGGTAGGGAATGAACTCGCTTCTCCCCTCCACCGGCAGGAGCCCCACAGGCCAGATGGACCGGCCTCAGCCAGGTCCTTCTCCGAAATGGAGAAGGTCCTGGCAGTCGTAGGGGCACCGGTCGGAGGAGATCCCCCCCTCCTTGTACTGCCTCGGAAACCCTAGCTATTTGAGGAGGACCTTGAATAGGGGCGGATTCAGGTTTGGTGCTTGGCGCCAAGCCTGGATTCTCCCCCATGGAAGGCCCTACCGTCTGAGGCTGGGTTGCCTCAAGGACCATGTCTATCTCAGGGAAGGCCTCCAGTTGGCCATCCCCCTCCCCAGGACATCGTAGGTCCCGTTGGCAGAATTGTCACTAGTCACGTGTGGGAAGGCACAGGCCTTGACCCGGGCAAGGTTCATTATTCTTGCCAGCAGGTCCTTTGAGGGAAGTGACAGAAGGGGCCTGGCTTCCCTCTCCCCCCTAAGGGGGTTTGCCCTACCGAGCTGCATCAATGGGGAGCGGTCGGCTATGGGCTACCTGCTGGCTTTATGGGCAGTCCCCTTGGAAAGAAAAGGAGGGACTGCCGCTGGAAACAGGAAGATGCCCGAAAGCACCTCCAGACAAGGGGGTGAGGGAGAGTCCCCTACAACCGTAGGCGTAGGAAAGGAGTAAGCTTCCTCTCCAGTTAGAGAAGTTTGGAGGGTCCCCTGTGCAAGCACAGGGAGCGGGACCATTTTTTCTGTGGAGCTGCCCGAGGGCGGCTCCGTCGATGAACAAGGGAAAATGGTTTTGTTACATTTTTATTCATGGGCATGGTGACCCTATTTGTTCCACAGGAAGCAATTTCTCATCATCCCTCGCAGTAGCCCGCTCTGCAAGGGGTGTGTACAGGACCTGGCAGAGCCAGGTGCCGCCATTTCGGACCACCCCTCCCGCCTGGTGGCCTTGCAGTCCCTCAGCATGGCAGCTCCACCTTGGACACAATGTAAAAAAAAAAAAGAAAGATTGTGAAGTGAGAAGGGAATGTGAAGAAGGTATGTGTGGGGATGAAGTAGGTTGTTAAAAACCCACCATCCTGAACCGGAGCTCAGGGGTTAGGGAACATTGTACCCTCCCCCTCAGCCCCGATCCAGAACAGTTGGATGAGAAGATTAGCATCTACCCTGTGAAATTAGAGGCTGACCAGAGAAAGTTGTGGGAGAGGTTGTATGAAAAGTGAGGAAACCGAGAGGAAACACAAGTGTTCGGAAGGAAGGAAGGAGAAGAAACTAAGCTGGGGTTGACGGGGTGCTGAATCCCATCACTATGGCATACAGGATGGCAAATTGCCGCGTCCCTTACGGGGTTCTTTTGGGGGGACATTAGAAACATCAGAAGACTGTCACAACCATCTTGAGGGGTTTCTCTCCTCAATCTAAAACTCAGTAGAGGCATGTGACTGTTTGCCTTAAGGGAAACGGTCATGTGAGTAGGTGGCTCTAGTTTTAGCCGAGGAAGTTCCTGAGTCTGTGAAGCCAGAAGCTCTAACATGGGTGTAGAACCGCCAGAAATGTCCCGAATGGGTGCAGAAGCTACTGTCCTTCCGTACCCTGAGGTGTAGGATTTCCCAGGTGGCAAATGACCCACCTTCAAAATCCTCTTTTACCCTCTTCACTATTCATAAACTGGAATACAAGCCTCAGATCCTCCTATCAAAGAGCTCCTTAAATGGAATGCCTGCCATGTTTGGGTGACACTTGACACAAGGCCTAACTTTCCAACAATGCATAAGAAACAAGCAAAAATGCACACTGAGCACTAAAAGGAACATTTGGGCAAGCCATCATCCACACTTACTAGGAGTATATCCATCACTGCTACAGTTTCCTATGCCTGAGCATTCCATTTCAGCAATGTTAAGTCACAGTGGGTGTGTTAAGTTGCTGGATGGAATCTCAATTCATGGCACCTCATCATATGTTATACACACTTTACCAAAAGTATAAATCATCACTCATAGATTTAGATATTTAACATATTTAATCAAACTTAAAATTGATCAAAATTGAAACGATGGGCCTTAGCTGGGTGCAACTTAAGTTACAGGATGCAGACAGCATTTGTGCGCATCATGACTGTCTCAGGAAGAAATGTGTTTTTATTTTTTGAGATATATTCAGCAAATTTGGGTGTCTTCATGACATGTTCTGTAGATCTTACTCAATGAACTCATCTATAGCCTTGATGACAGCCTCAAGGCGACTGCAAAACTGGTCACAGGCAATCAACATTATCTTCTGTTTTAGGCACCTGAAGGTCCTAGTAATCTTGGCCCTTGGCTCGTCTGTGTTACAACTGGATTTGTTGGTTTCTCATTCCACTGCGCCTGACAGAAAAAAAAGTCAAGAGGGTTGCAGTTAGGCAAGTTGGGAAGCCAAATGTCAGGTGCTGCTACAGAAGAAATTCTCCCACAGCCAGGTCTGGGTTTTCCAGCTGGTGTAGCATGATGCAGACACTTGCTGCCACACATAAGGCCTCCCTGCAGCTGCCCAGTCGATCCATGGCTCCACCACTTCCCTCAGAACATAGATGTAGCTGCCAGTGTTCAGCTTAAGGTCCTGGGGGAAGACGTGGAGTTGCATGACATCACTGAAGACTATAATTGTTGCTGAAAATTTCACCCGGTTGAGTTTGGGTACATCCTTGTGTGTGAGAATGAGCTATTAGGGTGTCAATTTGTGGGGTAAAAATTATTTTTTAACAATTCCTTCACTGAGGGGTGCTAAAAATATGTTTGGATGCAAGGAATTCAAATCTGCTATTATTTTTGTGATTGCTCAACTTTTAGCTTGGAAAATCTACATTTGAAAAAAAAAAACAACTCATAAATTGCTCTAGGAAAACAAGTTATTAATTTGACCTTTTAAAAATGGCAGGTAATGTTATAAACATTTAGGTTCTGTGCAAAAAACAAATCCTTATTAATAATACATTAAAAAGTGATGGCAGTAAAAAATAAACAAATTTCATCAAGTCTTGCTTTGATTTGTTCTTGGACATCAGCTGTCAACTTATTTTTTGGCCACTTCTATAGTAGCCCTCACGTGACTTGTTTCACACAACTCTCTATTGACCGAAAATGACAGGGCCACTTGCATTCCACTGTAGTCACTTTACATGCCAAAGGAGGTTTGAATACCCTGTCAGCTTCAACAGGGAAGAAGCACTCGGATTGATGAAAGGTGTCAACCTGGGATGTACAGAAAGATCTCCAAGTGTGTGATCATCTCCACCCCTCATGTCACCAATGTTAGGATAGTAGCTCTCATATCCTCACTGTCATCTGAGCACAAGAGTGTCTGGATTATCATTTGGCTGAATGAATACCATACTGAGCACTTGATGATTGGCAAAACAGCATCCACTAAAGACTTCTTTTGCAGCTTAAGTAGCTGCAGCTGGACCAATTTCCAGAAGAGCAAGATTTATAGGAAGATCTCCCTTTCTTATGGCCTATGTGATCATATACCTGTACACTTGATGAGTAGAGAGATCCTTTACAACAAGGCCACTCAGTTAAGTAAGGGGCTCTCAGAGTGAGAGTTTAGTCAATGAAGGATCAATTTCAAGTTCGGTTGCAGTATCTAGCATCTTGTTACTATTACCTGTCAACTTGTTGTTAGGCAAGGTATTCCTATCCAGGGTTGTGATCAAGTGTCGCAGAGGTAATTTGTTAGTGTGGAGGGCACAAACCAACCAGATCAGTTTACAGCCAAGCTTGATTTCTACCCACTGCATGGACCCCCCCCTCCCTTCCTAGCCAGTGTTAACATTTTTAGAATCACCTCAAATGGCCTGCAGGCTTTGTATCAATGCCCTTCATGAAATCTACAATATTATCAGCAAAAACTTCAGCAGATTTATTACTCTGTGAACCTTTCTCAGGAGTAAAGTGGTAGAAATATCTTCCACTTGGCTCATTGCACACAAAGACTTGCTCTTTTTTGATGATACTTTTAGAATAACATTAGTTGCATCTTGATGGCCGTCATAGAAGATGAAGTCAATTCCACCCTTCCTTCAAAGTTCATCAAAATCCTGATCCAGGGATCTCATAACTTTTTCTAGGGCCCTCTTGACTTTATTGTGATCAACTATACGGCCCTTGTCCTCTTCAGTGATCAAGCCAGCATTCATAAAGGCAGATGTGGTGATACCAGCTGTCACACGGAGACCAGAACCAGATTTGATGCTATGCATAGCAACATTAGATATTGCTAATGTGTTGTAATGTGGCTTTTAAATGAAAGTTGAAGATGCGCTTTGTATTTTTAATGTCACTCCATACCTTCCATTCTTTCCATCTTGAGCATCAGCTATTTGTCCATTTTCATCAGCAGAGAAAATTGCTTATATTCACCAACTCTTCTACTTGTCTCCTTATATTCAGAAACTCTTCTTCTTTCACCTTTTTGACTTCGTCTGTTTTACCGAGGTCAATCTGGCAAGCCAATCTGATGTGATCCAATACAACCAAACTTTTGTCTCCGACTTATAATGAAAGCAAGTTTCTTCACAGGGATCTTCATCTCACTTCGGGCATGTACAATTAATATGTTTCATTTTTGTATCAAGGACAGCCAAATTCACAGCAAAGAACAATTTAACACTTGGAACTTACGAAGTCAAAAAATATTTTCAAGTTTTCCAATGAAGGCCACTTTGACATGTAGCTGTCCTCTACCAGGAGATATGTTGTTGGGTTGCTAATACATAGTTCTCTTGGATCTTGTTTAGGATTGTGACTCATGAATTTACAATGGGGGATACAAAAGAACGGTTTGTTCATTCCCACTTTTCAAGCTTTTTAGGGTACATTTCCTTTGCAAGACTGGCTGCTGTGTAGTTTGTCGCATCCACACTACTTTGTTCTTTGAGCAATAGTCCCTATTTCAAAATTTCACGCAGAGTTGGAAGTTCAGAGGGCAACAACTCTCAACTATTTCCAATTAATTTGCTCATATGTGTGAATGTCCCGAGTCTTGTCCTAATTTCAAAAGCTATTGTAGGTCAATTCCCAGTGGTTAGGATGGTAGCACTGATGGACAAGTAATCTTCAGCATACTATGTTTCAATTTGTGAAATAAAATTAAAAAAAAGCAGTGAATTACATATAATGAATAATATAATGCTATTTAATTCCCCCAGTCAAAAAAGTCACAACTTTTAAGTATATTACCAAAGCAGAACTAAATTATATTAAAATAAAAAAAGTATCTTTAAAATTCATAAGTCATGCTGCAACTTTTTAGCAGCCCTCATTTATGGAATTTGAAAGTTGAAAAAATTGACACACCCTACTGAGCCACTTGTTGTTCTGAGTGATCTTCTGGTCTTAGCCAAAATTTTTCCAATCAGAGAAGAACTACATCATGTTAGGCTCCAGACAGAAATTGTCCTTATGCACCACCAGCCTGATGAGCTTTTCATTCACATCTTTCTCCCTTGCAATGGCAAGCATTGACTTTCTGGGATCATTGCTGATGATCTCTTGCATTTTAGCCACAAATTCTGAGTTCTGATGGTGTTCACATTTGTCAACCATGGGTTTTTTCTCTGTGCTATTGCCTCATAGTTGAATCCTTATCTTTTAGCCCCTTTCTGACCTTTTCCATCATCCTTCTGTGATGTTGAGGAAGTTTAAATGCCTTGTTTGTCCCTACAGCATTCAAGCGCAGATACAGAGAACTCCATGCCTCTTCCATAAATTGGGTGGAGGGGCAAAATTTTCCAGTCAATTATTCTGCAAATATGTAAAGCAAAAATGGTTATTGTTTTGAAGATTGAAAAGACCGACAATGAAGGTAGAAAAAATACCTATGGGTAAAATTAGCAGCTAAGCTAGAAATTAAAAACAAATATTGTTGCACCCTGTAGGTCTACAACATAGTGGTGGAAACAGTACTCAAGATTAGAGAAGTTGAGCCACATCGAGTGTAGGTAGTCATTGGATGAAGTTGATATGTTAGCTGCCATACACTAGTGTCCTAAGATTGGGATTTCATGTTAAAACTGTACATGTCCGCATTGAGAAATAAAAGCCCCCAAAGCAAGTCTAAATTGGCAATAAAAGCCAAACTCAGTGATAAGATCATTAAATTAAGACATTTGAATTGCAAAAAGAAAACTAGGATCATCACCTCCTCAAATGAGGTCCACTCCTCTTTAGGCAAATAGATTTTTTTCATAGAAAAGTGCAATGCGCGATAGATTCTCCAATCCCTTTGCTCTTTCTCTTCTGATGGCAACCTTCTTAGTGCCTCTTTAATATGTGGGTATTCTTCAAGAACATCATCATGATAAAGACCTGAAAATAAATCTCAACTTTATACTGAATGGCTTTTGTTGGTTTAGGGCAAACTACATCTAGGCTTGTGAGAGGAATAGGCTCTGAAAAAAGAAGAAAAGGATCATTAAAAAGAAAAATGGAAAGGCTTTCATTGATTCCTAACACACAAAAATCAGAGGAACAATCTGCTGCTGTGGAATTTATGGCACAACTTATTAAACAAATCATTTACTCATTAGTTTCACCAGTTTATAATTTTTTGTATTACCTAGCCTCCAAGGGTAGATGGTAGAGCCTGCATAAAGGGCAGGAATAATACACATACCATCCTTTAGGATGTTGTGAAAGCCAAAATAGTGTCCAGATAGGGAGTTACTGGACTGGGAAACAACCTGAAATTTCCTGTGTTAGTGGCAAAACAGGAGAATTGTAGCCAATGCGTTTAATTTTTTTTAAGGAGCCCATCTGGCAACTACCTACTAGGGAATAAGTCACTGTAATCACAGTAAAGCCTAATACTAGGCTTTTTAAAATAGAGAGATTGTATAAGCAATCATGTGGAATAGTGACTAATGTGTGATCAGGAAGGTGTTTTGGGGTTGACTTCTAAATATTGAGTAGCACACAGAGTGAATGGAGTCAGAGGCTGAAAAGATGAAATCATAAAAAGATAAAAATCTCTCACTATTCTTTTTTTTACTAAATTTGATAACTATAACAATCTAACAATTTGGAGATGTATAATTTCTATTCAATAATGAGCAATCTTTTACCTTAAACAATATTAATAACACTGTAGAACAGTGAAACAAAAGAATGAAAACATTTTGGGGGTACTTTCAGTTGTAGATTTCAAAATTAACTTTTTTTACTTTTGTGACCCACTAGCTTTATTTAAGAGTGAGTTTAATTCAGTGTCACAATTTTTATATGATTCTATGTAAAATGTATTATTTCACTTTCCTGTTTGTGTGAATTATACCTATAAGAATTCCCAATTTAACTCAATATACATATTTAACTCTACAAGTATTATTAATTGTATTTCAGCACCAATGGCCAAAACTTTACCCATTCTGCAGATAGTTTTTGTTGCACCTGGGGTTTGCGGACACTAAAGCAGTACAAAAGAAAACAGTTTTTCTTCCCAAATAACTCAATCGTCTCATCAGACCATAGTACAACATCCCCAAAACTTGCAGGCTTCTCTAAATATTCCTTGACAAAATTCAGACAATTTCTGACATGAATTGGTTTCAACAGAGGTCTCTTTCTTGGTGTGCGAGAATGGAATCCCTCGTTCCTAAGAACTGCTCTAATTGTACTTTTGCATAAATTTGTCCCAGCTGCTTCCAAATTTTTCTGAAGTTCAGATCGAGTCACTCAAGGATTCTTCTTTACCTTACGAAATATATGTTTAGGCGCACAGTTTGAAATTTTAGATGGATGCCCTGAATGTGGTAGACTTGCAGTGGACTGTTATGACGTAAACTGCTGAATCATGTCACCAATGGTTGAGATTGGTATTTTTAGCATAGATGAAATTTTTCTATAGCCTAAACCACTTTTATGTAACTGAACAATTAGTTCTCTGCTCCTTTTTGGCAATTCTTTAGTCTTTAGCATAGAATTAGTGTTGAATGATGACCTTCTCATGCAGCTCTCAGACACTGACTGAGGTCCAAAAGTTCTACCGCATTCCTGTCATGTAAACCACTCTGGAATGTTTGAGAACTATTTATTATTGCTTTAAAACTAATTTTATGTGTGTGTTGAATACTTTTTGAGGCGATAATCTAGCACTTTTGTCAATATAATATCGATGCTTTACTATTTGTGTATTCTAATACCGAATTTGTATTAAACGTACAAAATACATAAGATGTTCAATTTTCAATTACTTTGCTGTTGTGTAACTATGGTTAATAAACTTTTGACCATGTATCAGTTATTTATTGCATCCACTTTATATTAGAGTATTGAGTACCAAAAAGTAATGTCACATTTTCAAGCAATAGTTTGAAGTTATGCATGTTACTAGGTTATAAGGTAGAGGTTTAATCTCATCAGCTGAAGTTAAATCTTTAGTGAGCTCTGTCCACATGGAGAAGAACTTTAATGAATTGCATATTCAATATTGCATAAAGTCAATAATGCAACACATGCAATGAAAAATATATGGATGGTGTATCCCAATGAGGTAATTTAATAACTTTAAGAAGTGAATGACAACACATGACAAGAAAAATAGAGAGGCTATCTCAACAAATGCAAAAAGTAGTGACTATCACCAAATAAAACCAGTTCAAACACCCAAACTAGAAAAATTCAAAGATTTTGCAATGATTTTGATGGAATGAAGATGTATTGTTCAATGAGTTATCAGAATAAGCATCGCTAAATGTGTGAAACAAGTTTTTAATCAATAGAAAGCAGAAAGAGGGGAGGAAGGTCATTCTGCAATATGATAATACAAGGCTATATTCAGTGAAGTTAACCCAAGAAAAAGTTGTGGTGGAGCGAATGTGAGTGTATGTAAAAGGGCCATTCTCCCACCCCTTTTCTCAGTACCCTCTCCCTCCCTCTGTAAGAATGTGTGTGTGTGTGTGTGTGTGTGAATGGGAATGGGTTTGTTTTGTTTTTGTTTATCTTATGTATAAAAATGATTAACATGTTTTTTTCTTTCTTTCCAGGCGCCATATTCTGGAAAGATAGTAGCTAGTTTTGATATATCACTATAATTAAAACAAAATAGTACTTTGTTTAAAATAATCTTTTATCAAAAGATTATATTTTGAGGATTGTTTGGATATACATTTAGAGGTAAGCTAGTTGATAAATTTACTCGGGTAATGCCCACTTATTAGTTTCCCTTCCATGTATAAGTAAATGGGTCATAAACGGAGGATATATCTCTTCTACAGAGAGTGGAAGCTTGGACGGACAGCAAGAAGGGTTCTCTAGATGAGTGCTCCGCCCAGCCCTGAGACGGAGGGCTTTCATACCTCGCTAGACACCTAGACCACCATACCCGCATTGGCTGACAATCCTGCCTCCTTTTATGTTAGCCTACTACCACCCACCTCCAGCACACAAGTGATAGCGCGTGCCCCTTTTCGTTCGGTTGTTGTTGTGTTTTTAGGTTTTGTGTAGATATATTTAAGTAAATTTGTTGTATTCGCCTGTTATAAAATTCTCTTTTGTTATCTTATTTGGATTGGGGAATTTGGCCTCATTTTGAAGTGTGCACACTTCCCTTGTAAATATAAATTACTGTAACTATCATTGTACTTTTTTTGTAAGTAAAGGGACTGTATATACAATCCGTTTCATTCTCCCTTGATTTCTCATGTCCGGACAGTGTAGGAAGCGGGTTGGATCAATTGGGATTAGAGATATATTTTCGGCCCGCTACAAAGTCATAAATACTTCACCAATAGGATAACATTCAGGAATAAAGGTCAAATGAGACAGCACTTAAATGTTTTCAGTATTTTCTCTTATAAACAAACAATTTCGTTTTCCTATGCTATCAGCAAACTGGTTTTACTTTACAAGTCAAATTTTATTGCTGATAACGGTAATGTCATTTTAAATATATTTCTGATGTTTTGTGTTGAATAAAATCCTGTAGGATTTTGGAGGGTGGGGGTGCAATATATTAAAAATAAATTCTCTTGTTGGTGTATTCTATTTTATTAACCTGTAAATTTTGAAGACCACATATAATTAAATTTTTATAGGAAAAACTCTGGAAATTAATTCCTTTACTAAATCTGCACGTAGCACAAGAGTTAAGCCATAAACAATATTGGTTATAATCTTAAGGGGCAAGGTCCACTTTTCACCAAAATTCAGAAAATTAAAATAGAAATATGGAACAAACATGTGAACTGTGTTTTATGGTCTTTCCTATGGCTTAGGAATCATCTTTCAAGGTCTATTAGTTTATATAATCTAAAATTTGGGATAAGTACTTTTTCCCCCATAATTCTGACCCAGGTAATAATAATCCCTTGAATGTCTCAACAGCACGAAATTATTCCCAAAGCATTATAATCCTCTGCTAAATTGAGATATTTCAAAATGTGTGGATGGATGGAGTTACAGGTTGCCATCTTGTGACATAATTTTAGCCCAATAGAAATTTTGCTTTGCCTCTAACTACACCCACTCAATTGGTGTGCTATTATCAATCATGTTGCTAAAGGAATTGGAAGAAAAGTATGTAGATAATAAAAAAAATACCGAACAAGAACTAAGGACATCCTATTAACACATTACCAAAGATCTTGGCTATACAGGCTAAGGAGAGCTATCAGTGACCCAAAGAAAGAAACCAAGAGTAGACGAAAATTTATAAATACTAAAAAAAATTGTAAAATCATTAGTGGATAAAAAGTAAAAGATTGTAAAGGTATTAAAATTCAATTTTTGATTATTATAGTGAATTAAATATCCTGCCTGATACAGACAGAATTTTGAATATCGATGTGTCCTATGATAAGTTGTGGATGACAAGAGGACATCAATCCCACATAGTGGTAGGATGTGTCATAGAACTACATACAGGACTCGGCATAGGTTATGAAATATTGTGTAATTATTGTAGAATCTGTAGTATGCAAAAAAGAAGCTAGATTCTCAGAAGATTACTGTAAAAAAATATGAAGCTTTACAAGCCACATACATATGCTAATAATATATGTGAAAATTGTTTTTATGGTATAATCTGGTTCTATGAAGCCAGAAGATGCTTGAAGAATATGGTCCCCATCGGAAAATAAGGGCTTTAGATATACAACTTTTATTGGAGATGGAAATGCTAGCACCCATAAAGCAGTTTGTGAAATAAACAATGGAAATGGTCCCTATGATAACTACCCAGTTGTAAAAGAAGAATGTATCAATCATGTTGCTAAAGGAAGAATGTATCGATCATGTTGCTAAAAGACTATGAACAAAACTTAGAAAATTAAAAGCAGATCATTGTAAAATTACAGAAACGGCCACAGGAAAAAAGAAAAGTATCCCAACTTGGGGGAGGGGGTGGAGCAATAAACTACCGGATGCCATTATTGATAAATTGGTGTGCTATTATTCCTTTGCAATAAAATGGAGCATCAATCTCTCGAGTGAACAAATGAGAAATAATATTTTAGCAAGCTTTCATCACTGTTCAAGCACAGATAAAAATCCCAAGCATCATGGATGTCCTGAAGGAGCAGTTCATGGTGTTTTTATCAAAAAGACATAGCTCTGGACATCCCAGTAGCTGAATGAGAACTGCACAGAGAAAGTAAAATTTAATTTGCTCCCAGCAGAAAATAGATTAGTTCGAGAAGTTTATTTGGAGATGACAAAGGACAGACTTCCTGATAGATGTAAGAAGGGCAACACCCCAAATTTGAATGAATCCATTCATTCCAAAATATAGACAAAGCTTTCTAAATCAAAATACAACAGAATGCATTTGGCCAATATAAATATTCCATTAGCCATTTTAGAGCATAATGTTGGCTATGAAGCATCTAACATTATCACAGAATGCACAGATTCCTTTGTGCCTAAATTTCAATTATGGGAGAAGAAAGAAGTAACAAGAAAAAGAAAAACAGCTATGGGCCCCAGAAGAAAGAAAATAAAACTGCAGCCTGGAGCTTTCTAAAAAGAAAAGCCAAGAAAGAAGTCAACTGGTGATTCAAAAACTATATATATGTATATATATACACATAGATTTATAAATTTATTTGTATATATAATTATGCATATATAGTTTGAGGAGGACTATGGCTACTGGCGAACCTCCTTTAAAAAAAAAGCAAAGGCATAGTGGTACTTCTTGGTCTTTTGGAAAGCCACTATCCGACTAAGGATCCATAAATTAAATAACTTCTAGAGTTGGTAGGTACAAAAATAAATGTTTATAATGCAATATATACTATACAGATGTGACAATGAAAATGTGAAGAAATATAATAGTCATGCAAAAAATAGAAAACCACCAGTCCTGAGGCAGCATTCTCCAAAATTTCACTGCCTTTTATTTTTTAGATAGTTTTTTTTTCACAAAAACAAGATAAAAATTAATGTATATGCAAGCTAAAGACATTTTTAATTTATGGCAAAAACTGAAAATAAAAAATCCCACCAAAGATTTTTGGCCTCAAAAACGGACCTTGCCCCTTAAAAAATTTCAACAGAAAATCACCTTACCATATTTGTTGTAAGTTGTATTAGCGAAGAAGAGTTTTCTGATTAACTCTGAAAATAATAATTACTATTAACAATATTTAAGTTTCATTAAAATACTAAATATATATATATATATATAAAAATTATTATTGCATGTTACCAAGCTCATATAAGACTGACTCCTGAAACTTTGTTTGAGTTGTGACTATGAAAGTTGATTTTTCTAGGAACACCTGAATTGGGGAGAAACAGTCCCTAGAAAAAGAATAAACTAGTTGCAGTCATCTTATAACACAGGCCTGCTCATTACCTGGCATTAATTATTATTATTATGAGAGATAAGTAGTGGACCTGTAATTACTAAACAAAATGAGTGCTAATATGACCTTAAGTCAGTCAATTAAATGGAAAATGACTTCTCTCTGTAGCCTACTTATTGGTGCTTCCTGCTGGATACTTTGACTGGGATAACCTTTAAAAGGACCTAGTGGCTCTTCTTATCCTTTCCCTCTGCAAGGGTTTAATGTTTGGGCATATTGATACAAGGTGTTCACTGAGGGTTGGTCAAACATGGGCAATAATAATAATAGGTATTTATAATGCGCCCTTCAGAGCTGTTAGCACTCACAGAGCGCAGGTTGTGTAGTGAGTGTAGAGAAAGTTTACAGGGGAGAGAAGGCAATTCTGAAGAGATGAGTCTTCAGGAATCGTTTAAAAGTAGCAAGGGAGGGAGAAGATTGGACTTAGGCAGGAAGAGCATTCGAGTCTAGGAGCACAAACTGAGAAGGAATGGTCACTCATCAAGCACAGGACAGAACGAGGAGTGTTCAGGATGGAGGCGAGGTTAGACTAGAGTGCCTGAGGAGTTTGATGACGGGATTTTTTTTTTTTTTTTTTTTTTTTTTAGAGCTCATCTGGCGACTGCCTACTTGGGCATTAGTCGCCGTATTAAAACTGGCCTAGTTCTAGGCTACTTTAAAATGAAATTAAAGAGAAAAAAAAAACAACACCCCAAAAGGGGGAAAGGAAGCAAGCTGGTGCGTCGGGGAGAGGTCCCCCCGGTGCAGGAGCGTGCAACTAAAGAAAAAAAAAAACAAAAAAAAAAAAACAAATGCAAAAAAACAACAAAAAAAAACAAACAAACCTTGCTTAAATAATAGGGAGAAGGCCGGCCTCCCCCAAGAAGTCAACAAGTCCACAAGTCAGTGTGCACGAATCTGTCCCAAGCACAAGGGACAGGCGGTAGCGACCCCGCCCATCCCGGTACTGGGACAGGTATCGTGCGTGAAGATCACCCAGACTGGGACATTCGACAAGAATGTGCCGAACAGTCTGGGGGACGACGCAGTCGTTGCAATAGGGCGCAGGCGAGCGCTCCATCAGATAGCGATGCGTCACACGAGTGTGTCCGATTCGGAGACGACAGAAAGCAACCTGAAGCCGCCGCGGCATTGGGGGATAGGTCCATGGGAACAGTCGCGGCGCAATGGCACGCAACTTTAAGTTCCCTTCGACCGTCTCCCATCTTCTTTGCCAAGCAGTCCGAAGAGCTGCCCGTATTCCTGCCATGTAGTCGGTGTGAGGAAGAGCGAAACGCTGGTCCGGTCGCAGAGTCCTCGCGGACTCTTTGGCGCGCTCATTCCCCGCAATTCCTACATGTCCAGGAACCCAGCAGAAGATAATCTCGACATCTGCCCGGCTCGCCAAAACCGTGGCGTCACGGATATCGCGAACCAGGGGATGCGGAGATTCCAATGCCCCGAGAGCACTCAGGGCGCTTTGTGAGTCGCTATAAATCACAATCCGGTCTCCGAACCGGGCACGTCGCGTAATCTCCCGTACCGAGTGGTGTATTGCCACCAGCTCGGCCGTGAAGACAGACGCAGCGCCTGGTAGAGCCCCGCTGACTTCAAACAGAGGGGATACGGCGTGGAAGCCGACCCCCTCTTGGGACTTGGAGCCATCCGTATACACTGGCACGGTACCAGCGTGACACGATGTGTGCTCCAAAAAGGTCGAACGCAATACTCCCGGCGCTGTACAAGCTTTGGGAGCAGAGGCGTGGCGACAAATAGCCAAATGTGGTACCCTCCAGGGTGGCGTCCTGGGCAGAACCAGGGGCGCCACCGGCCCGAGAGCTATATCTACCTCTCGAAGGAGTTTCCTGGCCCTAAACCCAAAGGGCTTAGGGTATGACTGGCGTCTCTCGGCGGCATAGGCACCATCGAGATCAGCTGCGGATGCAGTGAGAGCTGTTGGCGACTGAGGGAGGCGCCGGGCTCGCGCGTACAGGCGAGTGATGCACTGCACGCGGCGCAGAGCGAGTGGCATCTCCCCACCATCGACCAACAGGCTCTCAATGGGGGAAGTGCGGAAGGCACCGGTCGCAAGGCGAAGGCCGGTGTGGTGGATCGAATCCACCTTCCGCAATAAACGCTCGGCTGCGGATGCATAAAACTCGCATCCGTAGTCGAGCTTCGAGCGAACAAAGGATCGATAAAAAAGTAAGGCGGTAGCCCTATCAGCGCCCCAAGCGCTGAACGTCACGGAACGGAGAATGTCCATGGCGCGGGTACAAGAGACCCTAAGGCTGCGAATATGAGCCTCCCAGGTGAGGCGTCGGTCGAATACAAGACCAAGGAAACGGTGCGACTCAACCACATCCAGGCGCACCCCATTAAGAAACAAATCTGGGTCGGGGTGAAGCCGTGGATGGCAGCAGAAGTGCACCACCTTAGTCTTAGCCAAAGAAAACCGAAACCTGTGCGCTTCGGCATAGCGAGAGACGCGGTTCAATGCCTGTTGGAGTCGACGCTCCAGAGTTGGCATCTGGGGGGCGCCAAAAGAGATCGAAAGGTCGTCCACGTAGAGCGTAGCGAGAACATCTTCCGGCAGCACCGAGGTGATGCCGTTGATGCTCAGGGCAAAGAGTGTGACACTGAGGACACTTCCCTGCGGGACACCCTCTTCCTGCTCCTTTGGGCCGGAGAGGGCTCCCCCTACCCGTACGCGGAATCGACGATCTCGCAAAAATTCAGATATAAAAATTGGGAGGCGTCCCCTCACCCCCATCGTGTGGAGAGTCTCCATGATACCGTATCGCCATGCGGTATCATAGGCCTTCTCCAGATCAAAAAACACCGTGGCGTAGTGCTGTCTACGAAGGAAAGCCTCGCAGACGGCACTTTCCAGTCGGAGCAGAGCATCCGACGTGGAGTGGAAGCCGCACTGTGCAGAAGACAGATGGCCTCCGCTGTCCAGGAAATAGGCTAATCTAACATTTACCAATTTCTCCATCAACTTGCACACGCAAGAGGTTAGAGAGATTGGGCGGAAACCGGTCGGAGTAGAGTGATCTCTCCCCGGCTTGCGAAAGGCGAGCACAGTAGCGATTCGCCAGGAGTCTGGGAGAAGACCTTCCACCCAGATCCTGTTGAACAAATCTAACAGAAAGGCCATGCCTCGCTCACCCAGGTGTCGAAGCATGGCGTACGGGACATCGTCCGGACCATGGGCGGTGTCCGCGCACGAAGCGAGAGCGGAACGCAACTCACTCACAGTAAACTTGTCGTTGAAGGGTTCTCCGCCTCTGGAGGTAAAGTCCAGCCGGCGGCCTTCCGCGACATCACGACGTGCATTGAATGCTGGCGGAGCAGCATCACGGCTAGAGAATGCGGAAAAAGCGGTCGCTAAGGATTCCGCCACGGACGCGGGGTCCGAGATTGCGGTCCCATTCTCCTGGAGAACGGGAGGAGGGTCCTGCGAGAACTTGCCCCGAATCCTTTTGACTCGCTTCCACACCACAGCTAAAGGGGTCTTCCCGTTAAGTGAAGACACGTATGCCCGCCAAGAAGAGCGGCGGGCGTGCTTCGAAATATACCGGAACCTAGCCCTAGCCCGACGAAATTCAGCGACAGTGAAATCGTTCGGGCGGCGCTTATAGCGCATGTAGGCATAACGCTTCTGTTTGAGGGCCGTCTCACACTCGGCCGACCACCATGGGAGTGGTCGGCGTGCAAAACGGCCAGACGTCCTAGGAATAGTAGTCAGGCCTACGGCGATGAGGTTGCCGGAGAAGAACTCAACGGCCTCATCTACCGACCTAAACTCCTCGACTGAGATAGAGAATTCAGTCATTTCCTGAAATGCAGGCCACCGCGCCCGCGCCAAGCACCACCGAGGTGGTCTCTCAGGCGGCAGTTGCCCTGAAAATGATATTTGAATGGGAAAGTGATCACTACCATGGAGGTCATCGACCACCCCCCAATCAAAATCAGGCTGTGCATCCGAAGAGCACAAAGATAGGTCAAGGCAAGAAAATGAAGCGGTTCTCGGACAGTGATGCGTAAACTCATCCACGTTTAGGACACCCATCTCAAGCTCTTCGATCAGATCGGCAAGGACTTGTCCCCTGGGATTTATGGAGTAATCTCCCCAGAGAGGATGCCTGCCGTTCAGATCTCCAAGCAAGAGATAGGGCCTCGGCAACCGTGCCACGACGCGGCGGAAGTCCCCCGCGTCGAAGTCAGCTGACGGTGGAATGTACGCAGAAATGATAGTATACCTCCTATCCAGGTGCAGCTGCACAGCCACTGCCTGAAAGGAGGTATCTAAAGAGAAAGGAAGAACGGAGACATCATGCCGGGTGTAAACCGCGCATCCCCCAGCCCGGCCATCCTGCGGTGGTGGGGTCGCAAGACCCTTATACCCCGGGAGGGCAGGCAGCGGGCACGCGCCTAGCATGGTCTCCTGCAAAAAAATAGCTAACGGGGAACGGGACGAGACGAGCCTCCGCAGCTCCTCCCAGTTGGCCCGGAGTCCACGGCAATTCCATTGAAGGAATATGCCCTCCAGGCCTAGCTCGGAGGAGACGCGGGGGCCCTCCTCGAATTGAAGACCCTCACGGGAATGGCCGTACGCTTCCCGGGGGCAGAACCCCGGGCGCTGTTGGCCGGACAAAGCGCTGAAGGCGCTGTCGCCTTCGAGGACTTATTGGGGGAGGTTGGGCTCGCCATGCGAGTCTTTTCCTCCCTCCGCCTCAAAACCTTAGGCGGGCGTTGCGGCTTGGGAGGCGGGGGGGCCCTCTTTTCGAGGAACCACCGTCTCCGAGCCACTCGCTCCACCTCGGGGCGTGGGCGAAGGGGCCGAAGCTCCTTTGTTGCTGTCCTCCTTTCGGGGAACAGCTTTAGGAACCCCGGAAGATGGCCTAGCGACCATCTTCAGGGGTGTTGCCTCCTGTGAGTCTAACGACTCTGTGGAGACGCGTGGCCGTTTCGCCTTACGGGAAACGGTCACGCTGGGGGAAGAGGGGGGAGCCCTGGTATTAGCCGGGGCTGGGTGTGAACCCTTTTTGCCGCCAGCTCTACCAGGGGAGCGCCCGGGTGTAGTAGAGCCCGCAGAAGGGCTCCGAATGGGCGCGGAAACAACCGTGCTCGTTGGCCTGGATGGGCCAGGAGCAGAGGGTGCTTTTCTAACTATTGAGGCATATGACGTCCCAGGCAGAGCCGGGCGCGCCAGGACCAAGTCCTTAGCCTCGCGGAATGAGAGTCGATCCTGGGCCTGAACGGCCAGGATTTCTTTCTCAAGGAGATATGCACCACATTGCTTCGAAGAAGCAGGGTGCGGCTCTCCGCAATTGACACACTTGGCCACACACGATTTGGACTTATCGTGTGCGACCTTGGAGCAATTTACACAGACTTCGGGTGACCCCGATTTTGCACGTCTACATGATCGATTCGTGTGGCCGAAGCGGTGACAGTAATAGCACCGCCGCGGCAGTGGCACGAATGCCTTCACGCGGTAGCGGTACCAACCGGCACGCACCGACTCAGGGAGCTTGTCACAGTCGAACGTGACGAAGAGTGTAGGGGTGGGTCTCGAGGCCCCTCCCTGTTTTCTCATCACACGTTCGACCTTGACCGCCCCATGGTCGGCCAGCTCTAGGGTCATGTCTTCTATGGAGTAGTCAACGAGTTCCCTCGCATAAACTACTCCTTTTACAAAGTTCATGGTAGAGTGCGGCGTCACACTCACCGGGGTGCCATGAAGTGTCCGAAGAGCACTTATCTTGGCCGCCTCGGCGGGATTCGCCGCATTCGCCAGAAGGCTCCCGTCCGAGAAACGGGTTACCTTCGGCTCTCTACCAATTGCACTAGCTAATCCTCTCCTCTGATGGATCATGTTGCCCTTGGACAACATGGTGCCATCAGTGGAGCGAATAACGAGGAAGCGTTTGAAGCCAGCGGGCTCGAAAACGCCAGGTAACCTCTGAATGAGGGGCCCTGATGTCATCGAGGCTCCGCCCTGTGCACTCTTGGTCTTAGTCAGGGGCTCCGCACACGAGGGGGTAGAGGGGCCGGATGTGCCGATCTTGGCTTGGTCGCCTACCAAAGTGGCAGCAGACCCATCCGTCCCCGCAGCTGGAGAGGAGCCCCGAGTCTTTTTCGTCCTTTTAGTCTTTTTCTTTTTTGGAGAGGAGGGCGGGGAATGAATCCGCTTTTCACCTCCGCCGGCAGAAGCCCCTAGGCCAGATGGACCAGCCTCAGCCAGGTCCCTCTCCGAAATGGAGAAGGTCCTGGTTGTCGTAGGGGCACCTGTCGGAGGAGATCCCTCCCCTCCTTCTACTGCCTCGGAGCCCTCAGCCATTTGAGGAGGACCTTGCATGGAAGGCCCTACCGTCTGAGGCTGGGTCTCCTCAAGGACCATGTCTATCACGGGAGGGGCCTCCAGTTGGCCATCCCCTCCCAGGACATTGCAGGTCCCCTTGGCAGTGTCGCCAGTCTTGTTTGGGGAGGCACAGGCCTTGACCCCGGCAAGGTTTAATATTTTTGCCAGCAGGTCTTTTGAGGGAAGCGACCGAAGGGGCCTGGCTTGCCTCTCCCCCCTAAGGGGGTTTGCCCTACCGAGCCGCTTTGATGGGGAGCGGCTGGCTAAGGGCTGCCTGCTGGCTTTCTTGGCAGTCCCCCTTGGAAAGAAAAGAGGGGACTGCCGCTAGGAAAAGGGAGGTGCCCGAAAGCACCTCCAGAGAAGGGGGTGAGGGGGAGTCCCCTGCACACGTAGGCGAAGGAGAGGAGTAAGCCTCCTCTCCGGTTAGAGAAATATGGAGGGTCCCCTGTGCAAGCACAGGGGGGAGGACCTCCATTTTTTTGCTGGAGCTGCCCGAGGGCGGCTCCGTTGTTCTTGGGGAAGTTGGGGGTTGGGTTTTTTGGGTGTGATTTTCATCATTGGGCATGGTGACCCTTCTTTTAATACGGGATGCAATAGCGCACACCTCTCGTAGTAGCCCGCACTGCGAGAGGTGCTTACAGGCCCAGCAGAGCCAGGCGCCGCCATTTGGGACCACCCCTCCCGCCTGGTGGCCTGGCAGTCCATCGGCATGGCGGCTCCACCTTGGACACGGCGTATAAATGATAGATTTTGAAGACGAGAGGAAAAGGGATGTGAGGAAGGTATGGGTGGGGATGAAGCAGGTAGTTAAAAACCAGCCACCCCCGACCGGAGCTCAGGGGTTAGGGAACATTGTCCCCCACCCCCTCAGCCCCGATGCGGGACGGTTGGCTGAAAGGAAGGTCAGCATCTACCCTGTGAAATTAGAGGCGACCAGAGAAAGTTGTGGGAGAGGTTCTGTGAAAAGAGAGGAAACAAGTGTTTTGAAGGAAGGAAGAGAGGCTAGGCTGGGGCCGGACGGGGTGCTGAGTCCCGTCAGCACGGCGGCCAGAATGGCAAATCGTCGCGCCCCTTACGGGGTTGATGACGGGAGACAGCAGATGAGAGATAAGGTGGAGCCTCAAGGTTTAGGGCCTTGTAGGTGATAAGAATAGGTAACCAGTGTAGCTCCTGGTTTGAGTAGTGGCCTTGTAGTAGTTTGGTTGTCCGCCTCCCCTCCCCTATGTCTAATCTTTTTCTTCTTTTGCAGAATGTGTGTGTGTGGATCTGTGATCACTGTCTTTGCCTTGTGTGGGGGGACTCGATGGATCTCTATCGTGCTCCCCCATTCATCTCCTGTTTTCTTTTTAGGCGGATTCTTTCAGCAAATATTTTTCTTTAGAAAGTGTAGGTAAAAGTTTGGAAGTAAAGTTTGTGACTGAGGATGGAAGAGCCGCCTAGACGGAAGATAGGTGAGTGAAGATTGTGTGAGAGTGGATATGGTTGAGTGAGTTAGGAGTAAAGATGTTTAAGTGTGGCAGTGAATAGGTGACTGAATGTGCCTTCTCTTTTCCAGTTCCGTGGTACCGATTGTCGTCGACATCTGGCTTTCGAAGACGGCTGAAGCCAATCTTAACTCTCGTGTGGCAGTAAAGGGACGCATCGATTGGGGCCTGAGCCTTCGCACTTTCCGCTCTGACTGGAGCCATCACTTCCTCATCCTTGGGTGCGAATCATTCGCCTTGGATGAAGTTGAACTTCCAGTCCCTTAAGAAAAGGGAACCTCTCTTCCCTCAAGAAAGCGGGCCCGCCTCCCTTTCCCTCCCCCCCCCCTCCCATACCGGTAATAGTGCTCCCAGAGCTGAAGAAAGTTGAACAGACTCACATGGTGGCACTGGGCAATCTGGTTGTGAAGCCCTAAACATTTCCTTATTTGCGTGTGTGTGGCCAGGGTAAAGTTGTAAGGCCCACTATATATATATATATATATATATATATATATATATATATATATATATATATATATATAAATATCTTTGGTTGTGGTTTAAGATAGTTAATATTTTGGAAATTGGGTAAATTTACATTTTTGTTTTCTGGGGTTGTGGTTGATTTCTTTTTTTGTGTGTAAATTAAATTTAGATAATACTCTCTCCTCAATACCCTCTTCTTGAACCACCGAGCGGACCTTGTCAGGGCGGCGGGAACTTTTGGCTGGGACTCGCGATCCCGCCGCTACAGCCTGAATTGACTCCATTTGCATTGGCTGCAGGAGAGTAGTATTATGGGGTGTGCCAATGACAGCTGACTATTTGAGTATGGATATGATTAGTTTCTTTTGTTACAGTGAACAAGGGGTTGGTGAGGTGTAAATTCTATCAATATACTAAAAGGGTTTTTGGTTCTTGCACAGTGGATTTGTGTTGATACTGTGACATTGTTATGATTGGGTGCATGTCTTGTTGTGGAACTTTGTGCTTATCATGTTTAAGAGTGTATCAATGGAGAGAATATTGGTTTCTGAGAGTAGGTGGGTTATGGGGGCATTTTGTATGCAGTTGGTAATTATTCTTAGGGATTTGTTTTGTACTGTTTTTTGTTGGTCTGGGTGAGCTTTAGAAATGCTGGTATGCATAATTGTGGTTTAGATATTGTGCTTAGTGTTCCCATTTGTTGTCCTAATGTGGTGCCTTTTAGAGTATATGTGTTTTTTGAAGGGTGTGTATTATAGGTCAGCCCTAATATTATAGGCATTTTATTATAAGATGCAGTGAGTTTGTAGTGAGATGTCAAGGGTGGTGGTGGCAATGATTCATACCTAGTAAATAATATTACAGTAGATTTTCATGGGGAAGCTGTCATTATGCTGTTTGGAGCCAGATTTATAATTGTAATACATGTTTGTTTGTTTTCTTTGACTATGTTGCTCTGTTGGGGTATAATTATGAGGTCATCTGCATACGAGTATACTTTTACTAGATGAGTGTGGGGGTGGGTGGGTGGTGCATGAAGAGATTAAAGAATAGGGAAAACAGATGTCCCCTTGTCAGACAAATTTATAGTGGCATGTATTTTGAGTTTGTATGGTTGTGATTCTTGCTAGTCTGTTTGAAAGGAAGTTGGTGAGACATTTTATTGTCAATTTGGTAGATGTGAGTTATTTTTTTTAAAAAGGGTGTGTTTGGGCACTGTCCTATGATTATGGTTGTGTTTTTTTTTAAATAAAACCTTCTAGTATGTGTTAGTTAGGTTTGTAAGTAGTGTTGCATGTTTTTAGGGAAACCATATTGTGTAGGGTCAAGTAAAATTAGTGATGAGATTAGTTTAATATTTTGGATAATGTTGAGAGAAGAGATATGGGTCTGTATGATGATGGTCTATAGCAGGGGCGGGCAACCCTTGGCACGCATATCAAATGTGGCACGCCGATGACTTATTTCTGGCACGCAAAAGAGGTCTTTAAGAAGGATGTAGAATGGATGAAAAATTCAGATACTTTCCAAACACAAAGAGGTACATCAATGATCTCCCAAAAGATGACATAACAGACTGCCAATGTCTTGAAAAGCTGTTTGTAAAAATTATTGAGGCAAATGTTGGGCAGTTCTTTGCAAGATTTGCTAGGTTTAGAAAACTGGAAGAGATGGCAAAATTCATTCAGTTTTCAGACAGTATCAAACTGGATGAACTTGCAAATGTTTTCATTGGATTGACATGGATGATTTGAAATGCACTTGATTGAGTTTCAAAGTAGCTCAATTTGGAAACAAAAAATTTGTTAATCTTAGAGTTGACTTAGAAAATAGTGAAAAAGGAGCGATTAGAGACGAAAGTAACAGAGAGAAATGCGGAAAACGAAGTATTAAGGATTTAGAATACTATTCCAGAAAATTATCTGTTTAAAGAACCTTGCAACAGAATTACTATCCATGTTTTCGTCTACATATGCTTATGAATCTTTGTTCTCAGGGATGAACTTTGTTGAGTTTTGTAAGAGGAGTAACCTGATGGATGAAACTAGTAGTGCATGCATATCTCTTAAGGTTACTAAATATAAACCCGATATAAAATCTGTCATCAGTGATACAGCAGCAGAAATCCCGCTGAAAAATAATATATAGAAAGAGTCAACAAGTCTTCTGACTAGTTTTATCTGATGTTTTCTTTTGAAAGTGGTTGTTTGAATGTAGTTTTGAAGGTAAATAAATATATGTATTTTTTTATACATCAATTGTAAAGGATTTAAAATAAGCAAAATATTATCTGTTAGTAACTTTTTACTGTGATTTATTAATACAAAGGTATAACTGGGAAAAAATAATGACTGATTAATCAAAAAAATATCAATGTTAATTTTTTGTGTTGATGTTAATAATAGTCATTAAATTGTGTGAATAGGTATGGCAGTTACAGTTATACTTAGAGGCTAATGAAAAAATCCACACAAAGAACCTTTTCATAAAGCCTGTTATAATCTTTTTCATTAAGTCAGTTTTACATAATTTACATAATGACTTACAATACTGTGTCTTTACTGCTCTTGGGTGGTTCTTTATTATTTAAAAAGTTCTTCAAATGCTTAAGAGATATCAAATAATATGTTCTCAAAAAAATTTGGTTGGTACGTAAAAAAAATTTGTGTTAAATATTTGGCCGATTTTGGCACGCACTCTCAAAAAGGTTGCCCACCCCTGGTCTATAGCTTTTCCAGATGGTTTAGGAATAGAGTTGAGTAGCCAGGGGTAGTATTAAGTTTGTTAGGGCTTGTGGCTGCTAAGTTTTTCATTTTGGGGATGGTGGTATGACTGCCTGAGGGTAGAAAAGGGTGTTAGGCTAACCAAATTTTCTTTGTGTGTTCTTTATTGTTATTCTGTGTGGATGGTTGGTTTGTTTGGGACTGATCTTAGAACAGCGTTTCATGAGGGTGTTGCAGTGCTGTTTAGGTGCGGGAATTTTGTTGCATGTTGTAAGAGCTTCATGTGTGAAGGATGCAAGGTCTGGACATTAAGCAGGGCAAGGATTATTATATAGACAATTTTAAACTTAGTAGGGAAGCTTCATATCATCTGTGGCAGGAGATAGAATGTACATGTAGAAGTCAACATATATGTATATTGGGTGATTTTAATTATAAAAATATAGACTGGAAAGCTCTTGTAGGTGATCAGGAGGCTGATGATTTTTTTACTATGGTGTAGGATAATTTTCTCAGGCATGTTAAAACCAATCTACTAGGGGTGATAATATATTGAATTTATTTCTAACTAATAGAGAAGAAGGTATTAGTGATAGGGAGATTGGGGGAAATTTGGGAAATAGAGGCAATTTCAAAATTAGATTTATTAAATCTAATAAACTTGTGACAAGTACGCCTCAGAAAATAATCTGATAGGAGCTCTCACTAGCCTGGTAGTTAGATTTCCACCTCCCCACACCAAAGCAGCTTCCAGAAACATTCAAACCCACTTCACTCACCACTCTTTCCAGTCACTTTCACATAACACCCTGTTGCATGCACGGCTCCATAACATCCCTTCTCCCTCATGAAGACAGAGTCCACCTGGCCAGGCTGTAGCGTGGACATAACACAGCCCTCCTGAGCTATCAGAAAATGCTGGATGTGGCCATTATGGATGCCTGTCCAGGGGGGTATGGGGCATATATAAAAGACTAAACACACTTACCCCTCACATACCCCGAACGACACTATGACCACCCCTATATATCGCATACCCTTTCCTCCAATTTGATGCATTTATTGTACAATTGTGTGCTGTATGTTACAATAGTTACATATGCATAGAAATGCTATATTTATCATATTGGTGCCTTAACAATTTGCATTAATATAAAAATTTAGTTGTTTGGGAAATTTTATAGGCAAAAGGTTATCTAAATTATATGGGCAAAATAAAGTATGCAGATAGGTAAAAAAACAACAATTCTGGTATATGCGGTACCGTACCTCATTAACCCTTTTGGAGCGGAGAGCAACTTGAGTCGCTCAAATATAGTTAATGCATGAAGGCGAGATGCGACTTTAGTTTATATTACTTAAAAAAATTTCTTTCAACTCAACTTGAGTCATTTTTCTAATATATATTCCCACGATCGCAAGATTTGAGGCAGTAACATTGTAGCTGTAAACGCGATATATTGCGGTAAGTTTGGACTTGCGCTTATGTGATTGCTTTACTTATTCACGTTTTTTGCATGTTTATTATTGTTTTTATTTAATTTTATGTTGATTACCATTTTAAGATTCATTATGAAATATATTTTATACTGTTACAACTATATTTCTTTATTAAAATGTAGTATTTTTTCAGACGACCCAGTATGAATGAGAACAAAAAGACTTCAGTCAAAAGATATTAGCGCAATCCTTCATGATGCTGATTCAGATGTTTTCTCCTCAGAAAGTGCAGATGAATAAGTTGGGCATTCAAATGTGTTCAATGAGAATTCAGATAGTGATGAACTTTCTAGTGAAGATTTGTCAGAGGAAGTAGAAGAAACACAGCAAAGGAAGAAAATTGAAGTAAGGGAAAACTCTTCATTTCCTCTCAAATGAGTAATCGATTTCACTGATTCTCATCAAATAAGAGGCTTTGAAAACCTCAGTCCTTTTCAGATGTTTTCTCCTCAGAAAGTGCAGATGAATAAGTTGGGCATTCAAATGTGTTCAATGAGAATTCAGATAGTGATGAACTTTCTAGTGAAGATTTGTCAGAGGAAGTAGAAGAAACACAGCAAAGGAAGAAAATTGAAGTAAGGGAAAACTCTTCATTTCCTCTCAAATGAGTAATCGATTTCACTGATTCTCATCAAATAAGAGGCTTTGAAAACCTCAGTCCTTTTCCTAACAGCATTTATAAGATTACTGCTGTAGAAACTAATGCCTATGCCAAGAAGAAGATCAATGAGCTTTCACCACTCCCTTCTAGATCAAGAATTCATAAATGGAATGGGATGAAGGATTGCGCTAATATCTTTGACTGAAGTCTTTTTGTTCGCATTCATACTGGGTCATCTGAAAAAATAAGACATTTCAGTAAGGATTTCTTTTTATCCTATACACCTGGATTTAGTTCAGTAATGCCTAGGGATCAGTATTTACTAATTTGATCATTTTTGCATTTCTGGAATAATGAAACTACTGATCTTGAAGATAGAAGGAACAAAATAAAACCTATTATTGATGTTGTTAAGGAATTATACACAGAATATTACTCAAGTAATAGGGAATTGAGTATAGATGAGACGATGATAAAATTCAAAGGTAGACTTTTTCAAACAATATTTGCCAACAAACTTAAGATCTACAATGCGTGCATTCGCTCAAAACTCCTGTACTCCCCGGTCCCTATAAATGTAGATTCCAAGACCCAAGTCCTTAAACTGCAAAGGGTCCAGAATAAGGCAGTATACATCATTACGGGAACCGGAAAGAGAGAAGGGAGAAGGCAGAGTGAACTCCATGGTGAACTGGGGATGACCCCCATAAACGTGGAGCTTGACCTCAGAGCAACCAAAATCTGGGACAAGGTGCACCGGCACCTCCCTCCCGAGTTTGTACTCGAGCACATTGACTTTGACAATTTACGTAACTTAAGATGACCAATTAGTTTCAAAAGCAGTAGACTACCGAATGACATTGACGTCGACCCAAAGTTCACTTAAAGCTAGATAACCCTCATTCATAACACAACAAATCATGAACAAAGCCAAACGAATTTAGCCACTGAATTAGCATTTGCTGAATTTTGTTCTAAAAACACTTCCCCAAATTTTTGTGCGAAATATCGCCGAAAAACAACCAAAAAAACAAACAAAACATCAAATCTGGGTGTGAAATACCCAGAAATGAAGATAAAAATCTTCAACAGATTCACTGTTGACAACTTCCACTGGAAGTGCGTTCCACTTACCACAGATACTGTAGGTGAAAAAATTTCCACACAGATTGCGTTCTGTTCTCACTCAGTGTGAAAATATCCCGGTAGTCAACATTGTCGAACCCTTGAAGTATTTTGAAAACTTCGATGAGCTGACCACGGTCTACGGGTTTCCAGCGAGAACAGATCTAATTCCCTTAGTCTATCCTCATAACTTTTATGTCGGATAGAGGGAATCAGCTTGGTTGCCCTGGCTTGTACGCGTTCCAATCTCGCGATGTCCTTTCGCAATGAAGGACTCCAAAATTGTACGGCATACTCCAGGTGCGGTCGGACAAGTGAGTTGTACAGGCACAGTACAATCTCCTGGTTCCGATAACCAAACTGGCGCTTAATATAGCCTAGCATCCTTTGGGCCTTTTTCTCCGCCTCAATGCACTGTTTCGAGAACTTGAGGTCACTAGTGATTGTTACACCCAAGTCCTTCTCAGTGTCACTCGATTCAAGAGCAGTGCCCTTAAGGATATACTGAGATTGGGGGTTTCTGTGGCCGATATGCATCACTTTGCATTTGCCCACGTTAAAAGGCATTTGCCACGTGTCCGACCACTCCCCAATCTTCCCAAGATCTTCCTGCAGGCGGGCAGTATTTCCATCCTTTGCAACGTTCATACCAAGCTTGGTATCGTCGGCAAGTTTGGAAATCTTGGCAACCATGTCACCGTCCATGTCGTTGACGTAGATGATGAATAGTAGTGGTCCCAGGACAGAACCTTGAGGCACCCCGCTAGTAATGGGCACCCACTCAGAAGAGAGAGAGAGAGAGAGAGAGAGAGAGAGAGAGAGAGAGAGAGAGAGATGGAGATAGAGAGAGAGAGTAACAACAAGGAGTAACAAGGAAAGAAGGTACCCTAGGAGACCTTACGGTCCATTCAAAGAGGGTACCATTGGACTTGCAATCGAGCGGGCACAAGGCTGCTCAATTGTTTTGCGTCCCTAAACGGCCACTTTTCAAGACCTTGTCTAGTCTTGACTTGAACTGGTCAACAGATTCACTGTTGACAACTTCCACTGGAAGTGCGTTCCACTTACCGCAGATACTGTAGGTGAAAAAATTTCCACACAGATGGCGGTTGTAACGCTTCAGTTCAAGTTTGAAGCCGTGATTGCGCGTTCTGTTCTCACTCAGTGTAAAAATATCCCGGTAGTCAACATTGTCGAACCCTCGAAGTATTTTGAAAACTTCGATGAGCTGACCACGCAGTCTACGGGTTTCCAGCGAGAACAGATCTAATTCCCTTAGTCTATCCTCATAACTTTTATGTCGGATAGAGGGAATCAGCTTGGTTGCCCTGGCTTGTACGCGTTCCAATCTCACGATGTCCTTTCGAAATGAAGGACTCCAAAATTGTACGGCATACTCCAGGTGCAGTCGGACAAGTGAGTTGTACAGGCACAGTACAATCTCCTGGTTCCGATAACCAAACTGGCGCTTAATATAGCCTAGCATCCTTTGGGCCTTTTTCTCCGCCTCAATGCACTGTTTCGAGAACTTGAGGTCACTAGTGATTGTTACACCCAAGTCCTTCTCAGTGTCACTCGATTCAAGAGCAGTGCCCTTAAGGATATAAGGATACACTGGCCAATCACAGATCTGTATTCAGTTTCATCAATGACCAATCAGAAAGCTCTATTTGTTTCAAAGCTTTTTGTGCTTTTTATATTGATCAAAACTAGGTTTTTCTTTTATTTTAGATGTTTTTTCCCTTATTTCTTTTCTATATATCCTACCTACCCCATGCCTGACATTATTTAGTCTTTTTAATTACTTGTTACTTAATTTTCCATTGTTGCTCGATTAAACCATATTTAAGGTCGTAAAAAAAATATAATGAAGGTCGTAAAAAAAATATAATGAAGGTTGTAAAAAAAAACTTTAAAAAAATCAAGGCAGAGAAATAAATACAGAACAGAAAAAATGAAAAAGTCGTGTTTTTGTCAGAATTAAGACGTGAGACTTCATTAACAACACCGAAATATGGTTTAATCGAGCAATAAACAATGGAAAATTAAGTAACAAGTAAATAAAAAGACTAAATAATGTCAGGCATAGGGTAGGTAGGATATATAGAAAAGAAATGAGGGAAAAAACATCTAAAATATAAGAAAAAGTTTTGATCAATATAAAAAGCACAAAAAGCCTTAAAACAAATACAGCTTTCTGATTGGTCATTGATGAAACTGAATCCAGATCTGTGATTGGCCAGTGCGATAGCAGAAAAAACACTGAAAAGTAGCCCAAAAAATAAACTAGAGTCGCATGCAGCCATCATCGCAAAATTTACCAAGCTCTAAACTGAAGTATTACCAAAAGCTCAATCATATCTCCCCTCTCGCATCTTCTCTCAAATGAGAACATATTTAGTACCCTCAGTCTATCTTCATATTCAAGGTGCTTCAGGGAAGGTATTATTTTTATTGCCCTCCTTTGTACTGACTCATGTTAATGTCATGTCTAAAATGTGGTGACCATGCTGGTATACAGTACTTTAAATGTGTCCTAACATACAAGATGTAGAGTTTAAGGATAACCTCTTTACTCTTGTAACTAACATTCCTGTTAATGTATCCTAGCACCCTTTTTGCTCTATTTTTTGCCTCAATACACTGCTTTGAAAACTTGAGTGACCTATCTACTACTACTACTAGGTTATGAGCTTTGATGAGCCATTTGTAAATAAATTGAAAATTGTTTGATAATTGTGTAGACGATGGCCGGATGCAATTATTTTGAGCGTCGGCTCGTTGTTGGGTACGGCTCGCCACGGGGATAACACTGCGATGACCCTGAGTTTCAATCATTTGGGGGTGGTCTGGGGGGCACAGCCCTCCCCAGTATAAAAACGAAAATCGCCATAAAATTCTTCGATTTCATCTCTAAAAAAGTAACAACGAAAAGTAGCCCAAAATAGCCAAAAAAAAAGCTAGGCCTAGGATCCGGTCATCGCCGACGTAGCTGTGAGCAAACCTCTATGCTAGAAATATTTCAGCTTTTAATAATCAACTATAACCCTCTTACCCAGGTTTTTCGAAATAGGTTGTCTGACGGCCATAGCAATAAGTGAAATTTATTACTAATAAATTAAATAAAGAAAATAAGTCAAACTGACGGTGAAATGGTGAAAATGTCGAGAATAGTTATTGTTGTATTAAAGCCATTGTGTTTGTAACGATAAGGTGTTTCAATTACCAGCCGGCATAATGGAGATAATCAAAAACTGCAAAATGACTCGATAATGAGAATACCAAACACAATAATAGACAAACTGTGGTGATCATAATAAAGCGTAAATACCTTTCTCTAGGCTATATTCAACTAACCAAACATCAATACAATCTAAAAATAAAAGATAACCAATATAAGTCAACATACCCATTCTAATCAGGTTAACAATCATCGTAACAAATCAAGTAGATAAGGGAGAGAATGTAGATGTAATTTACTTGAATTTTAGTAAAGCATTTGATAAGGTACCACATAGGAGACTAGTTCATAAATTAAAAATGATTGGGATATGTATGGCTGTTTCAAGTTGGATAGCTGAGTGGCTGAAAGACAGGAAGAAAAGGGTCGTGCTAAATCGTGTCAGGTCAGGGAGGAGGGATGTTATCAGTGGGGTTCCTCAAGGATCAGTTCTTTGTCCATCATTATTTTTTATCTATATAAACGATCTTAGGGAGGCAGTTATTAATAAAGTGTCATTTTTTGCCGATGATACCAAATTAGCAGCTGTAGTTAAAGATATTGATGATAATTTTAAAGTGCAGGGGGATTTAAATAAATTGTTATCCTCGCACATAAGTGGCAAATGACTTTCAACCTTGATAAGTGCAAAGTTATTAACATGGGAAAAGATAATAGAGAATTTAACTATGAAATGGATGGGCATTGGCTGAGCTCAGTAGAGGATGAGAAGGATCTAGGAGTAGTAATAGATAAGTCATTAAGGTTTTCTAAGCAGTGTATTGAAGCAAGAAATAGGGCAAATAGAGTGCTTGGTTTCATTAAGAGAAATGTCAGTTACAAAAGTAAGGAGGTTATTCTTAAACTCTTATGTTAGGCCACATCTAGAGTACTATCTGTATACAGGCATGGTCCCCACATATTAGACACGATATTAACCTTCTTGAGTCAGTGCAACGGAGGGCAACAAAGATTATTCCTTCCCTGAAGCACCTTGAATATATAGATAGACTGAGGGTATTAAATATGTTCTCGTTCGAAAAGAGGTGGGTGAGAGGGAATAGGATTGAGCTCTTTAAATTTTTTTCTGGGATAGATAAATTGGATGTTAGCAAGTTTTTTGAGTTAGATGATGGAAATCGGACTAGAGGTCACCACTTGAAAATTAAAAAGCAAGGGTGTAGGTTAGATTTAAGAAAATATTTTTTCACCAATAGAGTGGTGGACTTCTGGAACAAATTGCCGCGGAGGGTAGTAGGTAGTCCAAATCTAAATGTATTCAAGAGTAGGTTGAATGAGTTTATGGGAAGGGAAGGTTGTGATGGTTCCTAAGTTTTGTATATATTAATATTGTTTGTATATATCTATAGCTGCATTATTTAGTTCTTGACAAGCCTTGATTGGCGATACCCTTGTTTCTGGACGCAATCCTCTGGATGTAATTTTCTTGGGAGTTTGGGTGCCTTAAAAAAGAGTCCGTTTGACTCGGATGACGTATGATGAGCCCTTGTGGCTTTTGTCATCTGTTATATTATATTGTTGGGGACTTTGATTTTGTTTTCCCCTGGCGATTATTGATATAGTCCTATGTGGGTGAGTTTTGACAGATGCGGATGACCTTTGATAGGCCATTGTGGCTTTTATCATCCGTGAAATTATGAAATTATGTTATGTTATACTTAAGGTATCTTTTGAGCCTATTGAATCCAGCAATTTTAGTGTCAGAGATCTACCTATTGCGTAGTTCGATCACTCCAAGCTAAAGCGGAAAGAGAATAGGATATATTTGAGGAAGAAAGTATAATTTTCCCTAATCCCCATTTTCCTTATGTTGTTGCAGTGGTACCCGTGATGATAGTAAATTGATCACTGAGGATTTGTTGGGACTATCGTCTTACAACGAATAGAACTGCTAGGCATGATATTTAACTCATTCCTAAGATTGAGGATATGCTAAGCAGTCTCTCAATCTCCCAGGTGTTGTTTTGGATGATGTTCTCATATGTAGTTCATCTAAAGTTCATCATGAGCAGCGACTTAGGTCAATACTAAAGAGACTAGAGACTACTAAGTTTAAAATTTCTTTGAAAAAGTGTACTATTAGTGTCTCTTTTGTGTCTTATTTTGATTTTCGTATTGATCTTCAGGTTATTCATCCCACTTCTAACAAAGTTCAAGTTATTGCAGATGCCTCTATTTCTACTACGAGTATATGACCTAGCTACAGTTATACAGAGAGTTGTTTAACTTTTATAGGAGGTTCATTCCTATAGCAGCATCTTTGTTGGAATTTTTTAATAGTTTATTTACAACTGGTGTACCTTGATCTTAGGGAAAAGCATAAAGAACCGCTTCTGTTGCCTCCGAGCAGATTCTTCTATCTTCTGAGGCGTTAGGGCATTTTGACAATAGGAACTGAGTGTAGTGCTGTATACCAACTGATAGATGGTACAGGGCGTCTTGTTCACTTTGTTTTTCATACCCTAACAGTTGCAGAACGTAACTCTTATCAGTTGGAGAAGGAAGCAATAACGATGTTTTTTGCTCTAAGGAAACTCTTTCTATTTGTGGTGTCAGCACAATTTTACATTTGTGACACATCATCAACCTCCTCTTGGTTTATTTTCTTCTACTCAAAATATCCCACCTATCTCTTCTAGTAGGATATAACGTTGGGCTCATCTTCTCCAAGCTTATATTGCACTCTTATTCATCGTTATGAAACCTTATTAAGTACTGTCGAATCTTTAAGCAGTCTACATTTTCCTAGTACTGATATAATTGGCAATACTCCAGTTCCAACTGACAGAATTATGCTAGTGAATTTTTTTAGACTTTTCACCAGTCATTCGTGTCACTCTCAGGGATTACACACGTCTAGATCCATTTCTTTTTACAGTACACAAGTTCTGAGGTTGGGTTGCCACCCTCAACTATAGTAGATCCCGGCCTTGCAACTTATGTAAAGACGAGCGGTGAGTTGTCCATTCACTTGACTACAGACTTGTTAGGCCGTAGAGTAGTCATTCCTCCTAAGTTAGGGAATGATATAATAAATTAGAAGAGGTTATTTTTAGGGGCCAAGTTGAACAGTGACATCGAGGAACTATGTAGGCCGCTTTCGCATTGCTTCGCTCTACATTCTGCACCTCATAGAGCGTAATTACGTCCTTAAGTTTTGGTCACAGTCGCCATGGCACATGTTGTATGTCGATTATGCTGGGCCCGTAGATGGGAAGCATTTTCTCAACATAGTGTAGCCTCAATCTAAATGGGTTGGTGTTTACCTTTCATCAGATCCAAATACTCGAGAAATTATTAAGTTTCTTAGACATTTTTTCGCTTAGTTTGGTTTGCCAGTTTCCTTTGTTTCTGACAATGGTCCTTGTTTACCTCTGCTGAGTTTAAGGAATTTGTCACAAGTTGTGGTTATTCATCACATTTCTGCAGCAGTATATCAATCTTCTACAAATAGTTTAGCTGAGAAGATGGTTCAGATCTTGAAGAAAGCTATCAGAGATATTTAAAAATTGAGTGTTATATGTTCCCCCTTTTTCATTAATATTTTTTCATATGTATTCATGTTACTAATATTTTGTTTTGTTTCTTTTCAAGATGTATTATGAATATAGTTGATTAAACCCTAAAAAAAGGGGGCAGTTTGAATATACCTGACTTCTCAGTTCTATCATTACAATAAGTGCTTGTAAGGCCGCTATGCTTATCACTATTTTTAACTATCATAACAATTTAATCAACTATTATGGATAAAATCATACGACTTGAGAAGTTTGATGTACCTACTTCGGATTATCATGCTGGCAAATTATGGAAGCTTTGGTATAGAAATTTCTGCTACTTCCTTTCTACAATATCTGATCATTCTCCAGACAAGTTAGAAGTACTCCACTTGTACATTGGTACTCATGTCGCGGATATAATAGAGGGCTGTGCTGATTATTCAAAGGCTATCGAATCATTACAAGCTGCCTATATTAAGGCTCATAGTGAAATTCATGCTAGACATTTGCTTTCTACTTGAATTCAACTTCCAGAAGAATCTATTGATCAGTACCTTCAAGCTCTCAATTGTCTTGCTGTGGTTTGCAACTTTCAGGATGTTACTGCTGCAGTATACCGTGATGAGAGTATCAGGGATTCCTTCATACGGATGTTAAAAACTTCAAATATTCGTGCACGACTCCTTGAGAATCAAAAGCTTATATTAATTGATGTTACTATAGTATATGGTTATCTATGTGATTTATCTTGTTAATAAATCAGCCTAAATAGCGTTTAGAAAACCAAAACCATAAATTTGTTTGATCGAAGTTGTCTGCAGTTAGTTTTAGGCCTAAGGCGACCGCGAAATAAATTTTTGGAATAAAGACTTGGGCCTTAAGAAAGACAATTATTCAAATATAAATATATTCACAAAACAAACGAATGTACAATGAGATAAGTAGGTTAGGTATACAATGTAAGATATTTTAACATAGGATTTACGGTAAAAAGATGCGAAGAGAATTGAAGTATGTGAAATTAATAAGGTGGAATAATATGGTGAAATAATATAGAGTATCTATGATAGAGTAAATAATAATATAGTAAATTATATAGAGTAGTAATGTAGAGTATCTATGATGGACTGAATTGGGGCTGCAATGAGAAGTAAATATAATTAGGATCTAATCTCGTATGGTCGTTTGCAAAGAATTGTGAGAGAAAATGGAATTAACTATGTGTGATTTGTTTAGGGGTAAATGAATAAATGTAGAAGGAATGATTACCGACCTTTATACGAAGAAAGCTGCGAATCGAATGGGCGGAATAGCGTGCTATTTTGATCGAGCTGGGAACGTGTGTTTGTTTGTTTGTGTGTGAAATTTAAGAGATGTTGTTTGGAACAGTATACGTTAATTGAATTGAAAAGTAAAATAAATGAATTAATTAATTATTAAGTTTAACATAAAATGATTTAATTTATAAAAGTTGAAGTAAATTAATTGAATGAATTTTATACATAATAAATGATGATATATATATTTAAGTTTCCCAGGAGGTTTTTATTATAGGAATGCCCAGAGGCATTGCTATAACACTCCCCCCTCCTAAGAAGGTTACTCCCCGCTTATTACTATTTTGAGATTATAAGTGCCAGTACCGGCTTGGCCTCCTGACGACGCGACCGGAGCATGTGACAGTGCCATTGGTTTGGCTGCGGGTACGAGGACACAGATTTGCTGTGGCAGTGACATTAACGTTGAACGAGGCAATGGCACGAGAGAAGGTTGACTGAGCGAAGGTGATCCTCTTGCTGGTTTCTTCCGAGATGGCGTCAAGCAGGATGTGGGAGTCTCGAGTCCCGTTGTCCGCTGACGGAGTAACCAGTGGGGGAGAGATTTGCTCCTGACTATCCACTTCTGACGACGAGGGTTCCTGCAACAAGGGAGGAGGAGGCAGCAAAATGAAAGGTGGAGTTGGAGAGGCAGTAGTTAAATAGGTGGGGTTAGGTTGTTTGGGGGGATTACTGTACCATAAAGGGGTATAGTAGGAGGAGAATGAGGTGATTGGGGTTCTAGACGAACATTTTCGGTATTAGCGGGTTTTAGGCGGTCGATAGAGACAGTATCTTGCCTGGTGCCAAGCTTTAGGACGAAGAATTTCGGCTACCTGGAGATAACAAGAAAGGGTCTGTCATAGACTGGTTGTAACGAAGTGCGAGCTGAATCACGAAGGACGAAAACATGGGAGCATGTTGTCATCTTATTCGGCACGAAGGTTTTATAATTAGCAGGCACTCTAAGGGCAGTTGGCTCAACTTCAGCCATCACCCGTACAAGGTTATGTACGTATGAAGAAGGATCTAGGTGAGAAGGTAGAGGTCGGTCAGAGGAAGAAAAGAATTGACCGGGTAGACGAAGTTGAGTACCGTAAACTAATTCCACTGCAGAGCAAGACAAATCCTCTTTCAAGGAGGAGCGAATGCCAAGGAGAATCAAAGTTAGCTTGTCCACCCAAGTTATGTTTGGATCGGTGGAGCGTAAGCTTGCTTTGATGGTCCGATGCAGACGTTCTACCTTATAGTTACTCTGGGGGTGATAGCTTGTAGTACGAAGGCGAAAGGAGCCAAGGACTGACATGAGTGCATCCCATTGGTGGGATTCAAACTGGCTGCCACGATCAGTCATGATCGTTGAAGGAACACCAAAACGAGCAACCCATGCTGAGACGAAAGCTCGAGTGACAGTGGAAGCTTTGATGTCCGAGATAGTAACCGCCTCTGGCCAGCGAGTAAAACGATCGATCATGGTGAGAAGATAATTTCAACCATGGGAATAAGGAAGATGACCTACTAGATCGATGTGAAAGGCGTCAAAACGCGACGAAGGAAGAGGAAAAGGGTCCAGAGGTGCTTTTGTGTGGCGGTGGACTTTAGCACGCTGGCATGGCAGGCATGAGCGAGTCCATTTGGCCACGGCGGCATTCATACCTGGCAAACGAAGCGTTGTGCAACGAGCTTGCGAGTGGCATTGACGCCAGGATGAGAGAGACCATGGATTTGGTCGAAGATGTGCCGACGGTAAGCGAGAGGAATGAGAGGACAAGGACAGTCAGGAATTGAATAGTCAACCAGGATGTGCCTGGAAGGACTGTCAGGCAAGTCAATCTCGCAAACGACGAGTTGAGAAGAGTGACGCAGTGTTTGCGTGTCTTCATCTTGTCCCTGGGCAAGCGCTATTGTTGCATGATCGATGGGTGCAGTGTAGGAGAGTTGCGTGTCCGAAATCAATGAAATGCGAGAGAGCGCGTTCAGTACGACGTTTGAAGAACCAGGAACGTAGCGAATATCGTTCGTCATCTGCAGGATGAAGTCAAGATGACGAGTGTCAACTGCAGTGTGTACTGACGAAGTAATACGAGACGAACATGTACCGACCAAGGGATTATGGTCAGTAAAAATGGTAAATTCACGCCCTTCCAAATGATGGAGGAAGTGGCGGACAGCGAGATATATTCCGAGGAGTTCTCGAGAGAACGTTGAATATCTCTTTTGAGTATTTGTATGAGCGCGAGAGAAGAAAGAAAGAGGTTGCCATTGGTCACCAACTTTCTGCTGCAAAGTTACACCTACGTGGGTTGAGGATGCATCTGAGGCGACGCTGATTTGCGCTCCTGGAGAAGGACGAGCCAATTCCACAGCGCGGGCGATAGCCTCCTTGGTGCGAGATAATGAATCGCACGCCTCAGCGGACCATTCAAGAGGAGAGTTCTTTTTGGTCTTGGTGAGCATAGAGTTGAGAGGCTGCATGACCTGGGCACATTTAGGGGTGAATCTGTGGTAGAAATGTACCATGCCACAGAAACTCCTGAGTTGTTTGCGTGATGTAGGACGAGAAAAGTTTCGCATCGCGCTAACTTTATCTTCGAGTGGGCTAATCCCTGCACTCGAACATGGTGCCCCAAGAATGAGAGCTACGGGACACCAAAGAGGCACTTAGAGGTGTTTAGTACGATACACTCCTCCTGAAGACGAGAAAAAACTTAGCGAAGGTGAGAAAGGTGTTCCTCCAGCGAGGAAGATGATATTAGGAGGTCATCGATGTAGCAAAATATAAACGGAAGACCCCTAAGGACTTGATCCATAAAGCGCTGGAAACTTTGCCCAGAGTTACGCAATCCATATGGCAACTTGACCATTTCAAAAGCACCAAACGCAGTGGTTATGTTAGTCTTTGTGACATAATCTGGGTGAATAGGGATCTGGTTGAAAGCACGTACCAGATCCAAGCGAGAAAAAATCGTACAACCATGGAGAGAAGAGGTAAAATCGGCTAAGTACGGCAAGGAATAACGATCAGGAATTGTTACAGCGTTAAGAGCTCTGTAATACCCAACTGCTCTGAATTCCCCTGGCGTGGATTTGGGCATAATGTGAAGTGGAGAGGCCCACGGAGAAGAGGAAGGCCTACAAATGCCTGAATCAATCATGAATTGGAATTCATCACGCATAGCAGAGAGTTTATTCGGAGCTAGACGGCATGGCCATGAGAATACAGGACCTCCTATTGTCTCGATCCGATGCACCACACTATGTTTAATGGGCCTGTTCTTCGAAGGTGGAAGGGTGAGCTCAGGAAACTCCTAAAGAAGGCGCTGAAACGGTGGCTCGGTGGACGGGAGACGAATAGAGAGGAGGGAACTCTGAGAAGGTGAGTACGAATCTGAGACAGTGAGGAGAGTTTTGCGGTCGACAAGCTTGCGTTGTCGAGAATCGACCAAGAGGTCGTGAGCCGAAAGAAAGTCGAGGCCCAATATTGGACAATCTACCTCGGCTATAATGAAAGTCCACCGAAAAACCCGACGGAGACCGAGTGAGACTTGAAGGTTACGCCTTCCATAGGTCCTAATATTGGTCGAGTTGGCTGCCTTCAGAGCTAAATCTGAAGGGGCAGAAGCTTTGTCAGCCTTAGAAATTGGTATGACACTGCATTCAGCACCAGTGTCCACCAGGAATGAAAATTCAGAAAGTGGGTCAAAAATACGAAATGAACGAGCTACTTGAGGAAATGAGGTCTAGGCAGGGGATGTAGACCCCTTTGTCCCATGCCTTTCTAGTTTAAAGTTTGTGATTGAAAGATTGGAGTGAGAGGAATGCCAGAATTTGAAGGTTGGGAAATTGAAATTTGAGGATTTCGAGAAAGTGGTTGAGTTGGGTGAAGTGAGAAAACTGGAGGGTTGAGATTTGAAGATAATGGGTCCAAATATGTGCAAGGTTGCAAGCATTTTAGAGCTTGTGCACCATATTTGTTGTGGTACCAGCACCATTGAGTTGGATGGGAGGAAAAGGAAACGTTATGCTTCGGGAGACTACTTGGCGCAATGTGTAAAGAAGCATAACTGTGGCTACAAGGCTGTGTACAGTGTACAGCGTTGTGCCCCTACCTTTGATGATACCAGCATAGGCCCTGATGGTGTGGAAGATGGCGAATATAGTTGGAAGAATGAGGTTGATAATTTTGCTGTCTCTCACCTCTTGCATCGGGATGCCCTCGCTGGTTTCTCTTTCGTGAACCAGAGCGGGAGTTGCGCCTTCGATCACCAAACCCGTGTCCGTTGCTCGCTCTGTGGTTCACGCTGCAGCTTTAATCGCTGGATGTCGGCTTCGATCCTCCGTATTGAAGCCTCAAAGTCTCTCGATAGGGAAGATGGAACCCGTGAATGTACGACCCGTTTGTCAGAGGATCTCGACGTGCCTCGAACCTGCGAAATTGAAGCATTGTTAAATTGGGCGTGAGTTTGGCCGTTGCCCCAATTCACATAAGGACATTTATACAATTTATCTGGGCTGCAGCAACCTCATCCATGCTCGTGGGGTTCGAGCTTAGTATTAATGGCCTAATTCCCTCGGGGACTCCTCTCATGAAAATTTCGGTGAGGAGAGGGCTAAAAAGTTCGATTTGAGCACCTTTTACCCTGATAAGGTCCTTCAGATGAGATAAAAAGGAAGTAGGACTCTTATCTCCCATTTCCTGAGTATTCAGGAGCTCTCTCAGGTCATCTATTTGGGACCTACCTTATGTATTGAAAAAAGCCTCATTCAGGCGGTCTAAAACATCAGCTTGTTCCCCGTTAATCAACCCTTCCCTGAATTGAGTAAATGTACTTATGGGTAACCGCTGGATGATTGCTGATACTTTCTCCTCCTCGGTGATGAGCTGTGGTTTAAGGAGGAGGGATGAGACTTCCAACTATGCAATTGGGTTTGCAGGATCATACACGGGAAGAAAGAGGTCCGCATGTGGTTGTCTATGCGCAGACGGTTGGTCATGTTGAGGTTGGGCGCTAACTGATGTCCTTAGTTGGTGTGTCTGGTCCATAATAGACACTGTTATATGTATATTTGTGCTAGTTGAATGAAGGTGTTTACGTGAGAAGTAGCTGTGGCTGTGTGCACGTGTGTGTGTAAATTGTATCACTAGCACAGGAATATGAAGAAATTAAAAAATAATTGAGAAATAAAGGAAATTGTCCACTCGTTGAATATAGGGGATAATATTAAATTAAAATTGACATGAATTATGATAATTGGAAGAATGATCTTAAAGATTACACGCGATATAAAAAAATGAACACGTGAATAAAAAAATGCTCGAGCGAGGTTTTGGTACGAAATTGACGCGTGGAGTCAAGAATGATTTTATCGTTTAAAATTATTTATTTATTGACGCGAAATTACTAAACTTTAGGCACCAATTTAATAGTATATGGTTATCTATGTGATTTATGTTGTTAATAAATCAGCCTAAATAGCGTTTCGAAAACCATAACCATAAATTTTTTTGGATCGAAGTTGCCTGCTGTTAGTTTTAGGCCTAAGGCGACAGCGAAATAAATTTTGGAATAATGACTTGGGCTTTAAGAAAGACAATTACACAAATATAAATATATTCATAAAATCAACGAATGTACAATGAGATAAGTAGGTTAGGTATACAATGTAAGATATTTTAACATATTATTTACAGTAAAAAGATGCGAAGAGAATTGAAGTATGTGAAATTAATATGGTGGAATAATATGGTGAAACAATAAGGTGAATAATATATAATATAGTAAATAATATAGAGTATCTATGATGGACTGAATTGGGGCTGCAATGAGAAGTAAATATAATTAGGATCTACTCTCGTATGGTCGTTTGCAAAGAATTGTGAGAGAAAATGGAATTAACTAAGTATGATTTGTTTGGAGGTAAATGAATAATTGTAGAAGGAATGATTACCGACCTTTATACGAAGATAGCTGCGAGTCGAGTGGGCGGAATAGCGTGCTATTTTAATCGAGCTGGGAATGTGTGTTTGTTTGTTTTTGTGTGAAATTTAAGAGATCTTGTTTGGAAAGGAAAAGGTTAATTGAATTGACAAGTAAAATAAATGAATGAATTAATTATTAAGTTTAACATAAAATGATTTAATTTACAAAAGTTGAAGTAAATTAATTGAAAGATTAAATTAACAAAGTTAAAGTCAAATAATTGAATGATTAAATTAACAAAGTTAAAGTAAAATAATTGAATGATTAAATTAACAAAGTTAAAGTAAAATATTTGAATGAATTTTAGACATAATAAATGATGATATATATATTTAAGTTTCCCAGGAGGCTTTTATTATAGGAATGCCCAGAGGCATTGCTATAATATATATATATATATATATATATATATATATATATATATATATATATATATATATATATATATATATATATATATATATATATATATATATACCACCTTCGTAAATTTTTTTCGTTATTCCTTGATAATGAACTGAACAACTTTCAAAGTACTTGAAATCCGCCTTTCATTTTCCTGTGGGATTTTTTGCAATATATATATATATATATGGGTCAACTCGAGGAGAGATTATTGCACATCATGAATAATAAGCCACACACATATTGCCGATACGTAGATGACATCTACATCAACGTCCAAAACGAAGAACATCTCTTTAACATCAAGCAACATTTTGAGGGGAACTCCGTGCTAAAATTCACTTATAAATTGAGCACGGGCAATAAACTCCCTTTCTTGGATGTTGAGGTTCATAACCTCAACAGAACTACATCACTAAATTACATAGGAAAAGTACGGACAAGGGAAGATGCCTCAATGCAGAGAGTGAATGCCCTGAAAGGTAAAAAATAAGCGTAATCGGCTCATACATCCGCAGAGCTTATAAATGTTGCTCTACGTGGTAACTTTTCCACTAAGAGATTGCACGAGTAAAACAAATACTCGTGAATAATGGTTTCTCAAACAGCATGATTGACAAACAACTCCAATCATTTTTAAATAACCATTATAAGCATGCGGTTAAAACTGAAAGTAATCATGGAGAAGTCAATAATATTATAGCGTACGAGAAATGCAGGCGAGCTGCTTAAAAGCTTCGTTTGAATGAGTCTTTTTTGAGACTCAGGATGGCCGAGTGGATTCGCCGCTGGCTAACAGTGGTCCAGCGACGTGAGAAGCTGTTCGCAACTCGCATACGCTATTATTTTTTCTTTGCCCCTTTTCCTATTCCCCTCTATCTACAACATTAAAGTGTATTACAGAAACCAGATGCTCACGGCCAATAAAATAGATGAAAATAAACATCAAGGTTAAAAATCAAACGGATAAAATCCAATTCATTATCTATTATAAAACAACAAAAGCCAGCAATCTTTCGATGAAAAATAACATCTGCCCAAACTCCTCGAACTTCAAGTCAACCGACATAGTTTACGAGTTCACTTGCCCCAATAAAGACTGTAAGCTTGATAAAAACTCTAAATATATTGGCATGACAACTACCACACTTTCGAGACGGTTAACTATGCATCTACAAAGCGGAGGGCCGAAGCACCATATGGAGAGTGTACATAATATTAACCTAACGAGAGATATGCTCGTTGATGACACAATTATTAACAGAAAAGAGGTTAATGAAGCGAGGCTTAACATTTTATAAGCTATATTAATAAATGAAGATAAGCCGGCCATGAACAGGCAAGCGACAAGCTGGAATCGCACATTAAAACTATTTAAAAAATTCCACGCACAGGAGTGGCTCTTTTTCTCTAACGTTACGTTTAACCAAAGCGGAATAAATACCCCTTAAAAATCGTTTTCTTTCACTTTACTTTCTGCCAGATCCTCACTCCACTCATTACATCGGTAAAGGAGGCAAGAACATTTCAAAACGCTCCGAAGATGATCTAATAAGAAAAGTATAAAAGACCGCTTCCAAAACAAGAAATCACCACTGAGGAAGACGGAAGGGAGGAGGTAAAGATTCACATTAAGAATTACAAGAAGCAGGTAGTAAAGTCAAACTGAGAGACGGAAAGGGTAACTGATTAAAAGAAATGGAGATAGCCTAACGAGGGAGATTATAAGACACGAGTTCCTTATCCTTGATAAGGAACTTAATAAAGTTCAAAAGTACTTGGAAACACCATTTCATTTTTTCCTGCGGGGCATTGCATTCATTTGCTACCCTCACGTGATACTTTGTGAGTTTTTCATATATATATATATATATATATATATATATATATATATATATATATATATATATATATATATATATATATATATATATATATATGGTGCGGTTAAGGTAATGGCAAAATTAGACAACTGCTCTGCTTCAGGTCCAGCAGGTAATCCTATCCTCCTTGAACTGGAAGACAACACTTAGGGATGACCCATCCATCAGGGCTGATGGATGGGTCATCCCTAAGTGTTGTCTTCCAGTTCAAGGAGGATAGGATCACCTTCTGGACCTGAAGGAGAGCAGTTGTCTAATTTTGCCATTACCTTAACCGCACCAATTTGTCTTGGATATTTTTCCATATATATATATATATATATATATATATATATATATATATATATATATATATATATATATATATATATATATATATATATATATATATATATAAATTTCTTAATTTTCTCCAAGGATTGAATGAAATTTTGGTGATAACTAGTTTATTGTGTTTAAAAACATCATATAAAAACATAATAGTCTTTGAACCTTTCTTCTTTAATCTAGAGTACGTGTTTGAGATGATCTCCATTTAGCTCTGAGCATTTCTTGAGGCGCAGCACAAAGTTGTTCATGACATTGTTACAAACCGACCGACTAATGGCTCTGATCTCTTCCCTGATGGCTTCCTTGAGTCCCGTGATGGTCTTGGGTCTCCCTCCGTACACTTTGTCTTTAAGGTAGACCCAGAGAAAGAAATCTGGGGGCTAAGGTCTGAGCTGTGAGGTGCCCACTCAAAATCAGTCTTAAGACTGATCACACGGCCACCAAAGTTCTCTTTCAGCCAATCTCTGGACAGCTTTTAGGTGTGAGAGCTTGCTCCAACTTGCTGGAACAAGAACTTCTCCATAAGCGACGGGAAGAGGGTCTGCAACTCCCTCTTGCAGGTTTTGAGGACCTCAACATACCGCCCCTTAGTGACTGTAACTGTCGCGCCAGATTCCTCGAAGAAGAATGTTCCGATGATGCCTCTGGCTGAGATTTTAGTCCACACCGTGCACTTAGGGGATTGTAGGGGCTTGGTAGCTACCTGATTTGGTCTGGATATCTTCCAGAAGACACTTATCTTTGAGGTAACATTTCCTTCAAGATGGAAGAGAGATTCATCTGAGATCCAAAGAATGTTAAGGAAAGTTAGGGTCTCCTGAATATTCTCCACTATCTTGACTGCCATAGCCTTTCTATGCTCCTTGTATGATGCTGTAATGGTCTGCTTCGTCTGTATTCTGTATGGGTAGGCCTTTACATCCCTTACTAACACTCTCCTGCAAATCTCAGAGGATATACCGAGGGACTGACTTCGCTTGCGCACAGAGCGTTTTGGACTCTGCTGAACTGACTCACCCTCGCTCTTGTCCAGCACAGCTATACGCTTCTTGGGGCGCCCTGGTGGCTTGGGCGATTGTCACTGGCTGCATTGAAGTTCTCTACAGTTCCATAGTTCTTGAAGTGGTCCACCCAGTCCTTAATTCTGCTCTTTGAAGGTGCTTTTGCACATTCAAACTGATGCACGAAAGTGACCTGCACTTTCTTGAACGAGCCTGTCTTGTAGTAATGTTTGACGCAGTATATCCTTTGCTGGAGGTCTTATTGAGATCTATTTGTGTTCACAGTCGTTGCTTCTGTCATGTCCGGCAAAGTAAGGATGAATAGTGAGTGAATGAAGGGTATATCACAAAAAGTGTGTGCAGGCCCATTTTTTGGGGGTCACCCTATATATATCAAGGAAGTAAGCAGGAATCCAAGAATTCAGATAGCAGCAAAATTTGGCGACAATACGAGTATAATAAAAACGAACATTTCTCGTCTGAAAATGGAATTAAGCCAATACAGCTGTCTACGTCTCAAGAATGGTAAAAATTGTATCGAGAAAGTGTACATTTGTAGGCGTCATTAAACAATGACTTTCGTAGTCCATGAAATAGGAAATAGCCCGGTAGTGGGTGGAGCTAAAAACATTGTGATCTCAGAGGACACGCCTCCTATACTATTTATAGAAGAAAAATGGAGAATTTGAGAGATTCAGAGTCATTCACACTTGGGTAGACAGATCGATAGTAAAGAACTAATTACGGTTCGCTTAGTGTAGCGAAGCCCCCATTGTACTCGCCTATCTTGTTTTCGTAATACTCGCTTTCCTGACCGTAATCATGTAAACGCAAGTCTCCGTTTTACTTTGCTTGTTTTGTTTGTTGGAATTACGCCACCTATCACTTCACTCGTGGGAATTGAGGGACCTTTCCTTAATATCCGCGTCACCTTAAAACTGGTGACGTCCTTCCTCTCCCATAAACTGGGTTTCCTCATTCCCTTATAAACTGGTAACGGTTACCTTTACCTCCTTGCCATAAAGGAATGACTTGAGCCCCTTTATAAAGTAGTGACCCCTACGTCGCGAACAGTGAAGACATCGAAGATATGGACTCTGCAAGTAAACATCATACAGGACAAGGCAAACGGGACTTCTTGAATGCCATTAACATCAAGCTGCCCATCTTCAATGAATCAGCAGTCTCAGGTTGGTTTCGCATTGTGTATGCGCAGTTTCACATTTCTAGGCTAAAAGGGAGGAGACCAAGTTCTTTCACATATTAGCCTCACTTCCGTCTGAGACTATTGACCGTCTTCTGGCAACCATTTTGGCTGAGCATAAATACTAAAGGCTGAAATGTGAACTAACAAACGGTGAAAAGTTGAAGAAAGTTGCATATCTCACCACGTGAACTCCATTCATCTTCTGTTAATGGCTCCATATTCTTACACTGAGTTAAAAATTTAATTTTTCGGTCAGCGGAACAAAGAGGTAAAAAATGAAGCTTCTTCCCAGCAATCTATGAATTATAATGATAATGAGGAAGGTTTGGAATGGTTTTTTTTATCCCACAGATGGGAGGGTGAGGAAGTGGGGACAGGGTTGGGAAACATTTTAGCGATAAGCCAGTAAGAGGGGAGGGGGTATACTCGGAGTGCAAGGTCATGTACGTGTGTACGTGTTTGAATGTACTCATGAGTGTATGCGTGTGCGGTGTGTGTGCAGTCAAACTTCTACCTTAAATACTACTCACGTAGGCGGGAAATAAGACGCCAAGAAGCGCTGCACAGGAAAGCGGGGATAACATCCATTAACAAAGTCATAGAACAACGAACTCGGAAAAGGCAAGAACTGGTTAATCAGGAACTGGATGAGGAAATCATTCAAATGACTAACTAGAAAAGAAGAGCTATATGTTGCGCCAGATTTCCTGGCTCCGCTAACCTAGTGGCTGGCGGAGACGAAGTGCCATTATACGCATGAGTTGAATGTACATAAGAACCATCAGAAATTTGACAACCAACTGAAAAGGAATGAATTCTTTTTAGTGGGAGTGACTGTTATATGATCCCCTTTCTTCATTAATATTTGTTCATATGTATTCATATTACTAATATTTTGTTTTTTTTCTTTTCAATATGTATTATGAATATAGTTGATTAAACCCCATAAAAGGGGGCAGTTGGAATATACCTTACTACTCAGTTCTATCATTACAATAAAAGCTTGTAAAGCCGCTATGCTCATCACTACTTATAACTATCATAACAATGAGCACCTTGGAGTTTCATAAAGTCTATTATAATAGGGCAGCTTTAACCAAATAACATTCCATGAATATATAGGGAATCCGAAACTAAGTGCTCTAGAAGGAGCACTTTCTCAAATCTTGAATACATATTTTTCATTTAATCTAAATTAAACATCTTAGTTATACTTCTCCAAATTATTGTTATTTGCTTAATCACTTCCTTATTTTATTAGTAATTAAAATAAATAAAATTTTCTCTCTCCGTTATTTGAAGAAATTTAAAAATAAACGAAACACTACAATATAGTAATTCTGAGTTAATAAATATAAAATTAGAGTAAAAGACTACAGGAACTAATTACAATCTTATCTTTTAATATATATATATATATAATATAAATCGAGTTTAATAGATGAAAACAAAGAGCATTTATAGGTTAGATAGCTTAGATAAGAGAAACGGTGACATTTTTTGCAATCATATTAGGCCTATGAGAGGCAAGTCATTCTTTTGTCTGGATGTAACGAAAATATTTGATTAATTCCTTGCTCATTATTATTATTATTATTATATAGCAATTATAAGATTTAATAGTTATGTAAGAATTGATCAAATATGTTAATGTAAGTTGAAAGAACTACTTTTATCTTATGAGAACCGATTAAATATATTAATTATTATAAATGGTTCTTAAAAAGACCGCATCTATGTATTCGAGCTGTTATGTAAAAAGGGAAATGGACTTCGTCTAAGGATTAATTCTTTTATTAAGAAACTACCATCTGAAGACCAGTCTAAGCACCCGTCGAATAAATATCGAATTCAGCTTCAAGATTCCTTTCACCTTTTGAGGAAATCTCCGATCACCAATTTACCCAACCTATTAAGCAAGAAGAGACATTTCTACTTTGGAGTCGTAGCCTTGTAAATACAAGGTATTCACTGAAGAAGCAACTAGGCAGCCACCTAGCCGAATGAAGGAACCCATTTGGCTGCCCCAATAGTGGTACCAAAATTCGGTGACAATCAACCCTGGTAATTAAATCACTCTCGAAGGAATGCCCCAGTTATCTACTGACTACCACTTATACATCTTCCGAACCCCTTCGGACGACAATAGATAGATCCCTGTTTAATTGTTGACTGACACCATGCTCTACTACTGCAGTTTCCCCAGCTAAGTTCATGCTTGGTCGACACCTGAGGTTTCGATTTTATGTGTTCTGGCTTATAGAAAAATATTTGCTAGATTAGCCCATAGACAGGAATATCAGAAAGCTAACCATTCAAAGTCTGATCGAAACTTATTTCTGCCACCATCATCTCCAGCGATGATCAGTAACTATACCACTGGTGTTTTTAAGTAGATAACTGCTGATGCATAGGGGCAGACTGGTCCTATATCTTAACCCACTGGGGATGATGTAAAAAGACACCAAGATCAGGTAATTCCTAGATCCATAATATTCACAGAGGATCTTCTAGAAGAGGCAATTATTCCTGTGGCTCCAGGGTTTTGAAATCAGAGTTATCCTTCTCTTAGGTAGATTGCCTGTCGTCATGGCTACGAGCTCCACCTACCCGTCCCCACCATGGTGCCCAGTCACGGAGGCAACCTCCCTAGTAAATAGTGTTAGCTTTGAAAAGAATCCGGACGGAGATTCGAACTGCCGACCCAACTATTGCCAGGCAAGTGCGCTAACCACTATACTAGCAGGGAGGCTAATAATGGCTCCTGCTAAAGAAGCTCCTGTGCTACAACCTGCTTTTCATACTTCTCTGTTCGTGCTCTTTTACTTATGTCCTTCCTGTGGTAGACTCTTCGCAGATTATAGGTTCTCCTTACACTAATGTACGCAGGTCTTCTAGAGTCAAGAAACCTGTAGATAGGTTTTGTTCAGTTATAATTTATTAATTTATAATTAATTAAGTTCATAACTAACCTGTGTTTCTTTAGGTTTGCATATTAAATAAAATTAAAACAGATAGTGTGTCGTAATTTGAGATGATGTGCATAATGTATGGCGATGATCTTGCAGTTCCTCTACTAACTGGACTCCTAGGTTTGTGAAACCAACATTATGCCGCTTATATTAATTCTTTGTTTGTGAAATGGACATGTGCTTATATTTGTGTGTGCTTATGTGGGAGGGTGTTCATTAGAGGTATTATTTTTATAAAATTACTGTATGTTCAGAACCGTGCTTGTTATATCTGAATGTTGTGCTGAAATTATTTTAGGAATCCCATTCCTAAGTAAACATTCTTCTTTTAAGCTAAACTTTGGAGGTCCTCAAGTTGACCTCGAAATGTGCTCTCTGGCTTCTATGATTACGGATCCTCCAAGAGTTTTCACCAACTTATCATCTGATTGCAGACCATTCATCCCGAAGTCACGTAAATTTAAAACGTCTGACTCTGAATTTATTCATTCCGAAGTAGCACGCATGCTCAAAGAAGACATCATCGAACCGAACACCTCTCCCTGGCAAGATCAAATTCATGTTGTGTCGAATCAATCAAAGAAAGGGTTAATTGACCCTTCTCAACCGATTAACAAATTTACTTACTTGGATGCATATCTATTACCCAATGTTGAAGAACTGGTTAATAAGATATCGAACTATAAGATATTTAGCACCATCGACCTAAGTAGTGCTTATCATTGTGTTCCACTTCTCCCTGAGGATAAAATTTAAACTGCTTTCGAGGCGGAGGGGAAGATTTTTCCATTTAAACACTTAAGTTTTGGTCTAACCAACGGTGTTGCCTGCTTCCAGAGAATTATGGACGATTTCATTCGTAAAAATAATCTTGAGGACACGTGTACTTATCTAGATGGTGTTACTATTTGCGGCCACACGCAAGCGGAACATGATATAAAAACTAACTAAGTTTGTATAAGCTGCTGATAAACATAAAATGACCTTAAATAAAAACATAGGCACCTTTCCAACTAATAATATATGTATTCTAGGTTATCAGGTTCCCCAGAATAAACTTCGCCCAGATCCTGCACGCCTTGCTGCTCTCAAGGTTATCCCCGTACCGACAAGCCAAAAATTATTATCTAGATTAGTCGGATTGCTTGCATGCTACTCGCGGTGGTTTCGAAGATTTGCTCAGCGAATTCACCCCCTAATTTATTGTCAGTTTCCACTTTCTGAAGAAGCTACAAATGCAATCGAGGAATTAAAATCAGCTATTATTAACGCTGTTAGTGTGAAAATAGATGACAATTTACCGTTGACACTGGAAACTGATACCTCAAATAGCGCCATTGGGGCCACTTTGAACAAAAATGGACGACCCGTTGCCTTTTTTTTCGAGATGCTTAAATTCCTCCGAGAGAAATCACTGCTCTTTCGAAAAAGATGCCTATGCTATTGTTGAGGCGATCAAAAAGTGGCGTCATTTTCTTCTCGGTCGTAAGTTTACTTTAATTACAGATTAAAAATATGTATCTTACATGTTTGATTCACGTCATAAGAGTAACATAAAGAACGAAAAGATTGCTAGAAGGCGTTTAGAATTGATGACCTTTTGTTACGACGTTATACATCGTCCTGGTTTGCTCAACAGAGCTGTTGACGCCCTATCACGCACTTTCTGCTCAATCATGACCCACAATAATCTTGTCCAGCTTCATAAAACTCTCTGTAAACCAGGGATTACACGATTTCACCATTTTGTTCAAGTACGAAACTTGCCTTATTCTGTAGATGACATTAAGCGATTGGTGTCAGGTGCGAAACGTGTAAAAGGTTAAAACCTCGATATTATCGCCCAGAGAGTCAAGAGTTTATCTGTGCAATGCGCCCTTTTGATTGAATCAGCCTGGACTTTAAAGGGCCACTACCCTTTTCTTCTCCCAATAAGTATTTATTAATTCTGGTAGACGAATATTCGCGTTTTACCTTTGCTTTTCCTTGTAAGGATATTTCTTCATCGACTGTTATACAGTGTCTTACTACGTTGTTTTCTCGTTTCAAGTTATCAGGGTACGTGCATTCACATCGAGGTACTTATTTCATGTCTGCCGAAATAAAATCATTTTTGCACAAGAAAGGGGTTCCAACGAGTCGTTCAATACGTTACCATCCTACCGGGAATGGACAATGCGAGCGGTATGTAGGAATTGTATGGAAAATTTTTACCTTGGCGTTGGAGTCTAGAAACCTGAGCATTAACAATTGGAAACACGTTCTCCCGGATGCTCTTCATTCCTTGCGTTCATTGTTATGTACTTCAAGGAATTCAACTTCTCACGAACGTTTTTTTTATTCTCTCGAAAGACCACGATGGGAATGAGTATATCAAGCTGGCTTGCTTCACCTGGTAAAGTACTGTTAAAACGACATGTACGGAATAAGGATGACCCCTTAGTACGCGAAGTGGAACTAATCAAAGCCAATCTTAAATATGCAGACGCCAGATTTCCAGACGACCGAGAAGATACGGTGACTATCCACGATTCGGCCGCGGCAGGAGGGAGCCAATTAAACGAGATCAAAGATATTCCTAATCTTAATTCCGATACAAAATCCCCAATTCCGTTTCCTGATTGTCCTATAAATGTTGAAACTGAACGAGATCCTAATTTATCGGTTTCACCACCTTTTTATTTGAAAGGTCCTCGACCACGCCTGATATTATACTAACTAACGCAAATTTTGCACTTAATCAGGTGACGGTACCGGGCCCTTATATACCATCTGACCATAGCAGCTTGGTGACAACGATATCAACCTCACCGATACAGGTCGAAATACCCAAGCGAAGGTGCTTGAACAGAGCTGATTGGGACACATATAAAGAATATCTGAACACCATACAAGAAAATCGACTGGAAGAAGCCTCGCTGGGGAGATCGATCAATATCTTTGCAATGTAGTGGAGAAAATTAAAGAGGCTGACCGTCTAGCTATCCTATGGACGAGGTTCAAAACTCTCCCGGCCCCAAGGTGGAATAGAGATATCACCGAGAGGATGGACCGCATGGAAGTCCTTATCAACGATATAAACTTGTTTAGAAAAACACACCCTAACGTTATAAAGAACTGCGCGAGTTGAGATACACCATCAAGCTTCTCATTATGGAAAAGACTAAGCAGAATTGGGACAACATAATTGGCAATATGGACACAGAGGGTGACCCGAGAAAATTTTGGAATAAACTTAAGAGATTGAGAGAAGCACCCCAAGGGATAAAACGAGATGGATAATGCAGAATTTGATGAGGATTACGAAGAGGAAGTAGAAACAAGGTTGAGAGAACTGGGTGATGAGGTAACACCCAACCATCTGGTTAAAAGAACACGCCATATTTGTGAGGAAGGAAGGCCATTCACTCATGAATAGGACGAACCGCACTGAAAAGCTTTAAACAGAAGGCACCGAGAATGAGAGGAATAACGAAAAAGTATCTTATAAACGCACCCCCAAATGTTAATCAAGCTATTTTAAATATCTTCAATACATTCATAAATGTTGACCACTTCCCAGAGTTAATAAAGAAAGCCAAAATGATATTTTTGATAAAGCCTAGAAAACCAAAGAAAGCAATCAGTTACTACAGGCCAATCTCCCTGTTGGAGTTTATAGAAAAACTTTTTGAAAAACTCTTGAACACCAGACTTAGGAGCTACTTGGAAACTGAGGATCTATATAACAACGAACAGCACGGTTTTCGTAGGAAACTCGGCACGGAAACAGCACTGGCCCTCATAACTGAGAAGATTGCTATTGCTAAGGCTAAAGACAATAGAGTAGATATAGTGTTAAGAGACGTGGCCTCAGCATTTGACAAGGTCTGGATACCAGGCCCGAAAAAAAATCTATGACCTAGGCATGGAGGATGGCATGACAAGGATTTTATGCAATTACCTTGAAAATCTAAAGGCCATAAGTAGCATAATTTTTTTAGGAGCACATCTGGCGACTGCCTACTTGGGCATAAGTCGCCGTACTCACCACGACAGCCTAGTACTAGGCTACTTTAGAATAACAACAAAAAACACAACGACAACAATAAAAAGAAAAAGGCAACAGCAGGAAGCTGGCGTGAGCGTCGGTGGTGGGAGTTCCGCCTCCCCTCGGTGCAGGAACGTGCGACCTATAGCGAAAAGAACAACAAGAAAAACCCCACCTAATTAAATAAACGGAAGAAGGCCATCTTTCCTCAAAAAGTCTATAAGTCCACCAGTCAATGTGCACAAACTCGTCCCGAGTACAAGGAACAGGCGGTAGCGACCCCGCCCATCCCGGGACCGGGACAGGTAACAAGCGCGGAGATCGCCCAGACTGAGACATTCAACAAGAATGTGCCGAACAGTCTGGGGGACAACGCAGTCTTCACAGTAGGGCGCTGGCGAGCGCTCCATCAAATGGCGGTGTGTCCCGCGAGTGTGTCCAATTCGGAGACGGCAGAAAGCAACCTAAACCATTTGCAGCATTGGGGGGTAGGTCCATGGGAACAGTCGCGGCGCAATGGCACGCAACTTTAAGTTCCCTTCGACGGTCTCCCATCTTCTTTGCCAAGCAGCCTGGAGAGCTACCTGTATTCCTGCCATGTAGTCGGTGTGAGGAAGAGCGAAACGCTGGTCCGGTTGCTGAGTCCTCGCAGACTTTTTGGCGCCCTCATCGGAACGCTCATTCCCCGCAATTCCTACATGTCCAGGAACCCAGCAGAAGATAATCTAGATATCCGCCCGGCTTGCCAAAACCGTGACGTCACGGATATTGCGAACCAGGGGATGCAGAAATTACAATGCCCCGAGAGCACTCAGGGCGCTTTGTGAGACGCTATAGATCACAATTTGGTTTCCGAACCAGGCACGTCGCGTAATCGTCCGTACTGATTAATGTATTGCCACCAGCTTGGCCGTGAAGACATACGCAGCACCTGACAGAGCCCCGTTGACTTGAAACAGAGGGATACGGCGTGAAAGCCGATCCCCCTTTTTGGACTTGGAGCCATCCGTATACACTGGCACGGTTCCTGCGTGAGACGAGATGTACTCTAAAATTGTCGAACGCAATACTCCCGGCGCTGTACAAGCTTTGGAAGCAGGGGCGTGGCGAAAAATAGCCAAAAGTGGTACCCTCCAAGGTGGCGTCCTAGGCAGAACAAGGAGCACCACCGGCCCGAGATCTATACCTAGCTCTCGAAGGAGTTTCCTAGCCTTAAACTCAAAGGGCTTAGGGTATGACTGGCGTCTCTCGGCGGCATAGGCACCGTCGAAATCAGCTCCGGATGCAGTGAGAGCTGTTGGCGAGTGAGGGAGACGCCGGGCTCGCGCGTACAGGCAAATAATGCACTTTGCACGGCGTAGAACGAGTGGCATCTCCCCAGCATCGACTAGTAGGCTCTCAATGGGAAGAGTGCGAAAGGCACCGGTCGCCAGGTGAAGGCCGGTGTAGTAGATCGAGTCCACCTTCCGCAATACACGCTCAGCTGCGGATACATAAAACTCGCATCCGTAATCGAGCTTCGATCGAACAAAGGATCGATAAAAGGCAGTAGCCCTATCAGCGCCCCAAGCGCTGAACGTCACGGAACAGAGAATATCCATGGCGCGGGTACAAGAGACCTTAAGGCTGCGAATATGAGCCTCCCAGGTGAGGCGTCGGTCAAATACAAGACTAAGGAAACGGTGAGATTCAACGACTTACAGGCGTACCCCAATAAGAAACAAATCTGGATCTGGGTGGAGCCGTGGATGGCGGCAGGGGTGCCACAGGGAGATGTTTGAGCCCCAATATATACAACTGGCTGACGACATCACCTAAATCGTGACGAGCGACTATCGTAACCCGAGGGATATAGCCAACAGAGCAGAAGGAGAAATCGTAAATATAAACACCTACGAAACAATAAAAAAAATAAAGACAAACATGGACAAGTTAAGATAATTCCGATGGCACGCATTCGAACAGTGGAGGTAGTGGTGGAGCGTAAACATTACCATTACTCTACACAAGGCAAAGTACTCGGCTTAAAGATGACAACTAGAAGATATACATAGAACACACCTCAAAAAGAAGATCGCTGTAGCCAGAAAGACGCTCTGATCCCTATTCCGTTTTAGGCTGCTGTCACCGTCCAATAAGAAAAAATTATACCTACTGCTCGTGAGACCACTGCTGCTGTATACAGTCATTCCCACGCACACATTAAACAATACAGCGCTGAGGCTAGCACAGAGAGTACAAAACATGACACTGAGGTTTATCTCAATCGTGACTCTTTTGGATTGTCTTCCCTTAACATTGCTACACACAATAAATGAAATAGATCCAATCAACGCGACTTCATAAGTGAGCAATCGCTATATGGGGAAAAAATTAGGAAAATATACCGGAAGAAATAATAAATCAACTGAGACTACCGAATGAAAACTACGCTTATATATACTTCAAACAAGCGTTTGAAAGCACCCAGCTGAAGACGCAAAGAGAAATTATACCGATATATACCTAAAAAAAATGAAAACAAAAAAAATACATGTAGAACTTAAGAAAAAGGTCCGAAGTAGACATATTTAAATAGAACAACTACAAAATAATAAAGGATCCAAATTGGAGACAACTATAACCCCCCCCCCCCGCGAAATTGACAGATTAAAATAAGATAACTACAATATAATAAAAAATCCAAAGTGGAGAAAATTAAATAATTAATTAAATTAATATATAAAAGATCCGAAGTAGACACATTAATTAAAATTTATTAAAGCATTCAAACATATAAAAAGAATGCAAAGAAGAAAAAGTGCATAAGCAAGTTATCCAAAAATAACACAAAGGCTTGAACGGTAAAGCGTTTTAACAAAATAATCATACAGAAACATAACTACTGAGTTTGCCAGACGAGCTGGCACATATTTCTCTCTCTCTCTCTTAACTACACATACTTCTATCTATTTCTCTATTAGCTATCCATACACCAATTTATCTCTTTAAATATCAAAATCACAATCACAACCTAATTTATCGTCATGATGTTGCTCCTCCAGTTGCTCTCCCTGAAGCCTCCCCTGAAACTATTCTTCGTCGCTCTACTCGACCTAGAAAGCCTGTTGAACGTTACATTGAAAACTGCTAGGCCTATTAGTTTGCCATATGTATGTTGCAAAATGTTTGGAAGGGTTGCTGTGTCTCAACTTACAGATTACCTGGAGAACAATCACTTGCTTTCCCTTTACCGGTTTGACTTCCGTTCTGGCCGATCAGTTTCTGATCAACTACTATACACCTACAATTACGCAACTCATCTAATGATAATGGCTTGGCAGATGATATAATATTCTTTGACTTCCGCAATTATAATGATCATTTAAAACTATCCTTTTTGTTCTTGTGATTCGCGGAAAACTCTGGAGTAATTCTCAGTGTTGATTGCTCATCCTGCTTCAATTTGAGAACTCATTTATTAGTAAGTTATTTATTTGCTTGACTAGTTCATTGATATCGTTTGATCAAAACAATTTACCTATAAACAGTGTGATTATATAATAATATTAATTAGTAATAAACTTCAGAATAAAAACAAAAGTCAGAAGATACAGACAGCACAATAAAGTCAAAGCGGTGCATACGATTATTCAAAACACATTTGATGCATCATTTTCCATGGTGGATAATGAGAAATTTAAAGATATATTTTCAGGTTTATTACTATATGTATTCAATAGATTAGCTTAAATTTATTTGATTAATTATTTTTAACTACTATTTCATTGTAATTGAATGCTATTTCATTACTAATTATTTTCATAGTAACCGAGCTGATGCTATATATATTTATCATCGCATTTTACTATAATTCAATATTCGTTCTGCTCAGTTGTAGAGTTCATCTAATTCATTTTTGAAAAAATTACTAAAGAATTGGAGATGTATATTTGTTCATTTAAAAAGAAAATGGATCGTTTAATATTTCATATTCATGTTTAGTTGTTGAAATCAATAAAAGTTTCATTTCACGTGTTTACGCCTACATTAAAGTACCATCCCGCCGTTCACTGAGCCGCTAAATAGCTTCCAGAACGAATGCAATCTATCGAAATATAAACAAGACTTGACAACTCAACACATATCTGTTTAACGGCTGACATTTAGTCCACTAAGCATGACGGATGGCGGATACTTTAATTTTACTTACGAAGAATCATACGCAATCTATACCTTCGACTTTGTAAAGCGAGTTTCATCGTTTTTGCATCGTTCTTCACTCAAGAAAGAAGCCAGAGAAGTGACTTCAACTGTCAGACGAGAAAATTAATGGACTCTGCACAAGGACGCACTCTTACTTTCCTATCCACCCTCTTTAGGGCGGGTCGGGTAGGGAAGATTTAAGTCTCCTTAGATACCTACTTGTGCAGGAGCCATATCTGAACCGGGCAGCTAACTCGGCGCAGGCCGAAGCTTAGCCCGGGACGGGTTAGATCCCGTGTGAGCGGCGGATACATGTCAGGTGGAGCAAACACTGTTAGACCTAGGGTATAGGTAGGAAGGTAAGGAATACCGACTCGCCAGCTGAAAAATCTGATTAAAATAAACGGATATAACAGTAAGCTATATCTACCTCCTCTCTTTTCCTTCTCTTTAGCCGATGAAGAAAAAGAAAAGAACCGGTTAGTAAGAAGATGGACAACACTAAACGGGTCCCTTTGCGCGTCCAGAAGGGCGCGCAAAAACCGGACAGGACAAACGTATTCCAAATTATCTACGGGGAGCTCGGTGTAGTGCTGGTTTGGCTACTAGACTTCACTAATTCCTACATTGCAATTTGCCAAAACGATCAAGATGTGGATAAAACTTTTTCGGAAAAAGGTTCGGATGAACTAACAAAGATTAAAATAGAGGCTAAAGTGCCCCCCAAATAGAGGTCCAGAGGACGGCATACTGCCGTCAAATTGACCCCTCGATAGGAAACCATGAGGCGGGCGAAATAAAAGAGGAAATAGAGAAAGTTAAACAAGTCATAAAATTCATCAATCATGAAAATAATACGGAGTATTCACACTTTTTAAAGTAATATTCCGCGAAACGAATATGGCCATGGAGGCGAGGGAATCAGGTATTCTTGCGTTAAATAAAAAAAGATCCCCCTTGATCAAATAAAGACGAATTCATCAGCATACAAACTTGCTACAACTGTTAGGCGCTTGAAAAGAAAAACACAGGGGGACTGTCCGATAAAAGAGATTAAATAGTGTTCTGAGTGTAGTGAGAAAACTATACGTGGCGGGAATGTAATTCTCAGATTAAAAAAAGTTTAAATTGCAATGGAAACCATCGCATCCTGGCAATGGCATGCCCAATAGAGCGTGAACAAATCGAAAACAAGAAAAGAGAGAGGGCTAGAGCAGAAGAAGTAAAACATCCTCTTACATTCACCAAAGTCACTAAAGCCACAACCGAAAAAATCCAGCCGGTAAAAAACGTAATCGAACTTAAACAAGGGGTGTTTTGGAATATATTAGCATGTATTCTACACGCACACGTGTTGAATGTAAAAAACCCGGTCTCATATTAACGGGAATGAAATCTAATGTTAAAAAACAACGGTTTAGGCGAAATGTGCTTCCCTGGAAACCCTCTATTAGCGGACATACTGAGCGTCCAATATAAACCAACAAATTTAGAAAAGACCCCAAAACAGCAAAAAACCCCTAGCCAAGAGAAAACCACAGACACCAACCGGGCAACGAATAGAGACCCAAACTAAGGAAGACTACGCAAAAAAAGACAAGAAGAAGGGATGGAGATAGAAGTCGACACAAGAAACAACACCAATATGGATACGAACACAGCAAACCAAACCCAAGAAAAAACGAGCTCAGTTCCCTCTCCAAAAGTTGTGAAAGACCTAGATAAAAACAACGAAGCTTTAACCTAAGGAATTACGCCTCTGAAGAAAAGCCCTTCCTGATAACAACGATGATCTGGCACTAGGTATTAAAAAGTGACACTATAAATACGAATACGAAGGCCCGTATACAGAACGCGAGGTATTCACAATGATTACAACAGGCAACTTAGAAATCCTGCAGGATCTACGTTATACGATGAAGAAAGAAGAATTCAAGAAAAAAAGAAATGGAAGGACAAAATAGCCTATTAAGCATGAATCGTATAAAGTAGAGAGAAGAGTGAAGCCGGGAAGAAAGAAAACAAAAATAATCGCACATGTAAGAAAATTAAAAATAATAAGCCACAACGTAGCTCGATAGAATGAGAAGAGATTCTCTCTGAGCAACGCATATTTAAAAGAAGACCCGGATATCATTCTTATAAAGGAGATTAACATCGACCTAGAAATAATAAAATCAATATGTTTAATTACACAAATGACATCAATTACGACGGCGTCGCTATGGCAATCCGAAACGATATAAGCTTCCTAAAACTCAAAGATCTTGACGAAGCATATCTAGCGATTAGCATTAAAACAACGATAGGCAATCTAATAGTAGCAACGTGCTACCAACATCTCCACAAATTTACAGAAATATTTGGCCACAGAGACCAGAGTCTTTATGGGCGACTTAAATGCTCGGAGTAGAGCCTCCGGCTACACTCAAAACTACAACAGAGCTGGAAAAAACCTCGACCAATTATTAGAAAGGAAGATAGTAGAGCGTCTAGGACCGGAATTTCCAACTTATCTGGATCAAAATAGAGCTACGAAACCAGATATAGTTTTGGCAACCCCGAACTTTAAGTTTAATTACAACATAGAGAAAGGCCCTCCATCAACTAGCGACCACAAAATGGTGATCATAACTTTATCTATGGACCCATTCAAGTTAAGTGCCCACCGAGAAAATCATATAGACAGGCCGATTGGACCAGCTACAAAGAAGAGCTCCCTAATTACGGTCAGAGAGACCTATCTGAGGCTTCACTAGAAGAAATAGATCAAGAGATTGACGAGATCATGGAGGCGCTTGTCAGAGCAGATAAGAGACATTTTCCCACTAAAACTTATACATAGAACTTTACCGCACCCAATCAGGTCAGCCTAAATAGGAAATCTCGAAAGGGAAAATACAGACATAAGATATTCATTTGAACGATATGGCCTTCAGAGAGGAGACCGTGCAAAACTGCGGCGCGGGAAAGACCAGCTAATAGAGGAAATAGCAATAGAAAGAAAAAGAAGGTGAGACCTTTTCGTGGAAGCCATAGACGATGAATTAAATCCTACCAAACTATGGCAGATAATTAATATCGCCAAGGGAAAAAGAAAGGCGAGGCTGAAAATCAAACTCCAAAATGAAGATGGAAAGGAAAAGGAGTCCCATAAAATCGAAGAAGCGCTTCGAGAGCACTGAGGGAGGGTTTTTGATATCTCCCCAAATGAAAACGAGTATTTCGACGGCGACCACCAAGAAATAATCCCTAACATAGCTGCTTCACCAACACTACTAATAGAGCAAAGGATCGAACCGATCACCCTACAAGAAATACAAAGAACGCTCAAGGCTACTAAACAGAAGGCACCTGAGGCATCGGGGATAACAAAAGAAAACCTAATTCGCGCACTAGTCAGCTTTTTGTTACAAATAGCAGCAGTATTTAACACCTCTCTAAGCGCAGGATACTCCCAGGATGCACTAAAAAGGGGGAAGATTATCTCTCTACCAAAACCTGGTAAGCCACCAAATAACCCAGGAAACTTCATGCCAATCACACTACTGGAAATAGTAGCAAAATTAGGAAAGATAGATTAGTCAAGTACCTGGAAGAGAGAACACTGATTCCAAAGCATCAGCACGGATTCAGAAAGAACAGAAATACCGAGACAGCCCTGGCCATTCTGGTCGAATCACTTGCAAAGGCCAAATACGATAAAAACTATATATACATCCAAGACGTCCAAAAGGCGTTTGATAAAGTTTGGAGGATAGGCATGAAATATAAAATCAAGAGACTATGGATACCCTCTGCCCTAACCTAATGCCTCTGCGACTATGTAACAGACAGGTCGGCGTTCATCTCAATATAATTAATCAGTCAAAAGCGCATCTAATAAAACTATTTGAACTTAGAAACCTAAAGAGAAAAAACATAAAGAAAATATACAGCGCTATCTGCAAGGCCACGTTGCTCTACCCAGCTATCCCAATGAACCGTCTCCCGAAAATAAGCGCAATGAAACTTTAGAAAGTAAAAAATTCATCGGTATATATCATCACTAATACAAGAAGGAGGGAACGTAAAAAAAAAAATACTTCCAGCCACAAACGTGGACTTACACAGAAGAGTTTGAAAGCGTGGGACAAACTAGATCGTATAATGAACGAAGACGAAAATAGAGGGATCGAAATCCCGCGTAACTTTAGAAGCAGTAGATCCACTTCGAGGGAGGAACCGCCCCCAAGATACACTTCAAGGCGAGATTGCAGAGTCAATACAGAAATCAAATATTAAGGAAATCCGCAAAAAAACAAAAAACAAAATATGTGAAATATTGAAGAACTACAGAGGCCCGAGAGTTCCATTAAAGAATGCAGAACACTAATAAAGAAAAATAAACAATAAGAACCAAAGAGATGGCTAGTCACCCAGCAACTAATTCTAACTCTTACTCATTCTTCTTCACCACTTTATCCTAAACAATCCTATCCACTATACTATGACTATACACTTTTAATTCTACATTTTCTAAGACGTAAGACATAAGACGTAAGACCACTAAGCATCGCAGCTTCCTCCGAATTCCAGCGCATTGGTTAAGAAATATTAATTTCAATATTATGTCCACCTGTTACACATGCCGTATCATATTATTATTTTGCTTACTTCAATGATTGGTAATTAATAATGGCTGGGTGATTACTGATTTGAATTTTCTCTGAATATTAACTACCTGCATGCTGCAGTTAATAGAAATTAAATTTAGTATTCATGGTACTGGTACTATGGTACCATAAGTAATCTTAGAGTAGGGTTCATTGAAAGAATGAAGACGAACTTAGACAATTAGGAGAAAGACATTGAGCATCTTTTGTGAAGATTCTCGCAGATTTTTATATATAAAAGGCTATAATCACGCTTTGCTATAGAAGTGAGATTTATGTTAAGGATTTGTGGAACACCTTTTTGAGGCATTAATGAAGTTTATCTTTTTGTCATTAGATTGATTGAAACAACTTTAGGAGAAAAAATAAACAATGCGCTTTACAAGATTTAGAGGAGCGCACACTTACACTAGAATAGCAGAAAAACTTGATTTTATCCGGCAAGAATTTTTACTCACTGAGAATAAGGTTGTGGCTAATATAACAGAGAATGGGTCAAATTTTGTGAAGCATTTAAAGAGTTCGGAATGAATTAAATACTTTAATTCCTGTTTAATGGATTCCTAAGAATCAGAAGAAATAACTATTTCCTCAGATTTAAGGTGCTGTTCTCACGTTATGAATCTAATGTAGACGACGCATATTAAAAGTGCGACTTCCAAATTTCACTGTCGTTGTATGACATTATATTACATCAATACCATATTATATCTATGGGGGAGGGACCAATAACTTAAAGGCGAACCAACAAGGGGGACAGAACGCCACGAGTTTCGTCGGGCGGAACAACGAGAAAGAATGCAACGAGGTCAGGTAAAATTTGGGCAATGGCAAAGCTCAAGGTTATTTAAAGAGGCATGTGCAAAAATATAATTTTATTTACATAAAAAATGAGAGAATTGATGGGGAAAATTACATCAAAAAATTAATGGGCAAAATTACATCAGAGAATTAATGGGTAAAATTACATCGGTAAACGAGGGGGGGAATTGTAGTTATGCATTAGACTATAAAGTTAAGTTAAAATTTAATGTATTACAGGAAAAGACTATTCAAATGGGGGGAATTAACTCAAATGGGTTACTGAAGGGGAAGATGGGTTGGCTTACGGAGGATTCCGGGTGAGACGTCGGGGTAAGGCTTCACGGATGTCTTCTGCACGTAAGGCGAGGGTGCTCGGAGCTTCTGAGAGGAAAGTAAAAGGGATGAGGGTTCTCCAAAAGAGATTGGGGGGTGGTAACGTCCGGTCCAGGGGGGAGTATTTCGGCCACCTGAAAACGAGGGGCGAACGAGGAGGGCTTCGAAAGGAGTTGATGAGTGAAGTCGAAAAAATCACTCGGTAGCGATCGTTAAATGGAATTACCTCACTGTCTGGGGCTAATTCCGAAACCCAAATAGTTCAGCCGTTACTTTGCTTCGTTTTTAGCACCTTACTTGGAACTAGGGGAATCTTCTTGGGTCCGGGCGAGACTTCTCAACTCTGTGTCTGCCTCATGGGAGATGAGCACTATATATGTCCGAGGCTCTCTCCGAGGGGGGGAGTGGGAAACAGCTCTATTCTCAAATGGCCTCGAATCTTCTTGCCGAGGAGATTCTAACCCGTGTGAAGGTGGTCCGTGGGGGACGCGGTTCTAGGCTACCGCTTGTGGAAGGGGGGAAGGTTATGCTTACCAAATTAAGCCTAACAGAACCTTTTCCAGCGCAAGGACCTTCCGTGCTGGAAAAGAAATTCCACTTGGAATTCCCCCACCCATCTCCCAACCGAAAGATGATGCTTTACAGAGCAGTTGCGTAGGAAAGAATCATCCCACCCGTCAAACTGGGAATTATCAAGGGTCTAGGGAAATTCTGATCTGCTACGACAGGGGTACACACAAAAAAAACCGTTAATCTGAGCTCAGCGGGGAATTTACGGACATAAGCCTTTAATCGGTTCAATTCTAGAGACAAGTTAACTAGTCCAATTTTAAAGAAAAAAAATCACAGGAGAAAATTGGCCACATTTCAGTGGAACCAAAAAAAACGGATACAATTAAATGGAGGCATAAATATGAGACTAAAGACTAAACAATTTAGTGGCCGAAAAAAAATCATAATTAGGAACATTAATGAGATAATATATACAATTCAAGTGGAAAACCTTCGCTCCCGCCGGAGTATGGATGAGGTAATCCACGGGTCCTCTAGCATCGAGGACGGGGTAGGGTCCCTTTCACTGGCTAAGGAGTTTGTTGCTTCCCGTGGGAAGTAGCACCAGCACCTCCGCGCCAGGCTTGAATTTTCGTTCTCGTGACTCAAGGTCAAAATAGGTCTTATACCTCTCAATAAGTCCTTCTTCACGAGATACGACACTCCTTTGTTACCTCGGGTGGACTCACGCTCGAGGGCTTTAGTTTTCTCCCAAAGGGAAGGGGGGAGAGTTGCGCACTCCTTCTGGGCGCGGGAAAACTTGTCGCTCCGGAGTGCTTGGAACTCCTGGTCGATAGGGGTTTCCAGGGGAACGGTTGCATGGGATTCCAGGGCTGCCTGTGTACGGGTAATCACGGGCTCGGTCACGGGATGGTCGTGGATTACGGTGTTCTGACAGAACAAAACGGAGTTAAACTGGATTGGGGCCGCTACCACTTCGGCCCAACCGGACATATAGTCACACTCGATGTGACAACGAATTCCTGGGAAACGACTCGCCCGGCCAAGGAAGTCGTGGACCACCGCAAATTTCTTGTGTTCGGGGCCAACAGGGGGGAGTAGGTCCTCAGACACTATAATACAGGTGCACCCGGTGTCACGGACGAGGGTGGATACTCGGCGACCGTTCACAGTTCCGTTCTCGAACTTCAATCCACCAGGGTTGTTCTCATTAAAGAGAAAGTTTACCTGCTGGACCGGGTCTTTATCGGGCGAGGGAGGATCGGAGGTCTCTTGAGGCGACGGAGGAGGATCAGGGGTGGCCTAGATTTGGTGCACTTGGTGGGACTGAGAGTTTGCGAATCGGGAGTTTTGAGGACAGTTCGTGTGGTAATGGCCGGGAACTCTGCAGGTGTAGCAGACGATCGGGTTCTTTTGGTACGGCACAACCGGGGGAGAAGAAACGAGGGGCTTAACGTCTTGGTGTTCAGATGGATGGAAGTTTCTTGTCTTCGAGGGACTAGGAAATTTGGTAAATCTTGGAACCAATTTAGGGGGAGTCTTAGGGTTAAAAAATTTAGTTTTTTTTTTGGGGGGGGGGGCGATTGGTGAGCTTTTTAAAAATCCTTAGGGTATAAATCGTGACTACCCGCGTAGACATCGGCCTCTTCCAAACACTCCTTGAAAGTGGCTCAACGTTTATCCTTAATGAAGGCCCGAATTTCGGGAGCCACGGCAGCTAAAAGCTGATCCCTAAGGAAGAAGTCCAGAAGGGACTCGTAGACCTGGGGAATGTTGCACGCATCCAGCCAACACTGAAGGTTTCTTTGGAGGATGTACCCGTGTTTTCGAAATGTTTGGCCAGGGCGGATCCTTTCCTGGTGGAATCGGGAGCTGTAGAATTCGCTATTCATATGAACAGCGGCTAACAATTCGGACTTTAACGTGGAATAGTACAAAGTTGCTTCCGGGGGAAGAGATACGAAGATATCCCTTAACTTGGCATTTAGGAGGAAGAGTAAGCGAGTGACGCCATCATTTTCGAGATCCCATCTATTGATCTGAAAGATTATCTCAAAATGGGTAAAAAATGACCCAAAGTCCTCCCCATCATTGAAAGCGGGAAGGTTGACTGAAGGAGTTTGGGGAATTTCCGTCCGGGAACCGATGGACTGAGAATCCATTTGATTTCGGCTGATTTCCAGCTGACGCTGCCTAATTTGTTTACATTCTTCCATCTCCATCTTCAGTTTGTTCTCCTCCATCTCCATCTTCAGTTTGTTCTCCTCCATCTCCATCTTCAGTTTGTCTCCTCCATCTCCATCTTCAGTTTGTTCTCCTCCATTTTGTTCTCCATCTCCATTTTCGGTTTGTTCTCCTCCATTTTGTTCTCCATCTCCATTTTCAGTTTGTTCTCCTCCATCTCGTTCTTCTCCATCTCCGCTTTGAGTTTGTTCTCCTCCATTTTTCTTAGTTCCTCTTCCCTTCGCCCTGCCTGTGCATTCCTCTCTTCTTTCTGTACATATTTTAGCAGGTCTTTTCCCGCAAGACCTAACATTTCACCCTGACTCTTGAATTTTTCGAAGGATGACATTTTTACGCAGTTAACTGAGGGAACACTGATACGCGAACGAGCTAGGACACTACCCACGCGAAACGAATACTTGAATATTCATGAAGGCCTTGATCACAAAAAAATTAAGATACAGCTACCTACCTCTTCTGTTTCTGAGCGGGAAAAAAATTAAAATGGTCCTACCGGAATTAGGACACCAAAGACCTTAACTCTTTTGGATTTAAAACCAGGAGAGTCTCCAAAATTCGAACACAATAAAAAAAAATTAATTACCTGTGGTCCAACACAAAATCTAAATAGATTACGTTCCACTGCTCTTCAATTAACTTGAACTTGCCTTCTGCCATTACAATACAAAAATTAAAATAAAAGGGATAGATGTGAATAACAAGTGAACTTCTAATGTCGAAATTAAAATCCCACGGGTTCATAAAAACACCAAACACACTTGACACCAAAATTATATAATATGTATATTAATAAATCTATATGTCGTGATATGACATTATATTATATCAATATCATATTATATCTATGGGGGAGGGACCAATAACTTAAAGGCGAACCGACGAGGGGGACGGAACAACGAGAAACAGCGCAACGAGGTCAGGTAAAATTTGGGCAATGGCAAAGCTCAAGGTTATTTAAAGAGGCATTTGCAAAAATATAATTTTATTTACATAAAAATGAGAGAATTGATGGACAAAATTACATCAGAGAATTAATGGGTAAAATTACATCGGTAAACGAGGGGGGGAATTGTAGTTATGCATCAGACTATAAAGTTAAAATTTAATGTATTACAGGAGGAGACTATTCAAATGGGGGGAATTAACTCAAATAGGTTACTGAAGGGGGAGCGGGGTTGGCTTACGGAGGATTCCGGGTGAGACGTCGGGGTAAGGCTTCACGGATGTCTTCTGCACGTAAGGCGAGGACGCTCGGAGCTTCTGAAAGGGAAGTTAAAGGGATGACGGTTCTCCAAAAGAGATTAGGGGGCGGTAACGTCCTGTCCAGGGGAGAGTATTTTGGCCACCCGAAAACGAGGGGCGAACGAGGATGGCTTCGAAAGGAGTTGATGAGTGAAGTCGGAAAAATCACTCGGTAGTGATCGCTAAATGCAATTACCTCACTGTCTGGGGCTAATTCCGACACACAAATAGTTCAGCCGTCACTTTGCTTTGTTGTTAGCACCTGACTTGGAACTAGGGGAATCTTCTTGGGTCCGGGCGAGACTTCTCAACTCTGTGCCTGCCTCATGGTAGACGAGCACTATATATGTCCGAGGCTCTCCCCGCGGGGGTGAGTGGGAAACAGCTCTACTCTCGAATGGCCTCGAATCGTCTTGCCGAGGAGATTCTAACCCGTGTGAAGGTGGTCCGTGGGGGACGCGGTTCGAGGCTACCGCTTGTGGAAGGGGGGAAGGTTATGCTTACCAAATTAAGCCTAACAGAACCTTTTCCAGCGCATGGACCTTCCGTGCTGGAAAAGAAATTCCACGTGGAATTCCCCCACATTCACAATTCCCCAATGAATAAATGCGCTGCTATTTAAAATTGTTCGGGAATGGCAAAATCTATTGAAATAATTTCTAGGGAGCTCGTTATATAATAAGTAGGCTCCTAGCACCAAAATTGCAGGATTAATAGGCTCAACGAGGAACTCCACAAAATGGACCCTCGGTGGACTTAGCAAATCCGAATAAATTGCATTCCATGTGAATAAGATTAAAATTTAAAATTAAAATTTAAAATCTAAATAAAAGCAGTCATGATTAATGTCGTGGTATACGGCCCAGTATGTATGTACGTTTTGTTCCGTACATGAATAACTCCGTTCCTTTTTTGTCTAAGAGTGTGTACTTTTATTTATCCTTTATCTTTGATTCTTTAACCCGGGAGGATTCGAAATATTATATATCTATTGCCATATGCAGCGTTTCGAGGATTTAATTAAACAACTAGAGGAAAAGTATGCTTTTAATTACATAAAAAAATGAAATACTAAAACTTGAAATATACTAAGGCTATAATAAAAGGATCTAAAGACAAATTAATACTACCAATGAGTACTATGCGATGGTTGACGCAAAAATTCACTTTAGTACGGGAGGTTAACTAAAGAACATAAATAAGTTGGAATCTTTTTACCTTTAAACTAAATGGGAGTCGAGCGTGGGATGACCTTGAACGAGAACCTCGTTAATATGATGATTCGAGGTGCGAGGCTGAGTCGGACACACAGCTGTTCATCTCGCTGTGCAAAGGATAACATTGCTGGAAGTTATTGGAGATAACAGGTTACTTCGAAGTAAAGGCTCTCCCACCTTCTTTTGTTTATACTAAGGTGCTACAAAATCTGTTGATGATAATCCTTTTTTTGCAAGCCATCTTGAGGATTGTTTTGGGACAGCGGGGCAAAGAGAAGGGTGGGGGGAGTATCGACCCATATGCCACGTAACTGTTGACGCTGTGTAACCGAACTAGCATCTGTCTGTTCCTCGCGATATTGATTTCCCCATAGTTAAATTTTTATAAATTTTCTGAACTTCGCCAATTATAATAATTTTAAAAAGGAACTCTAAGCTAAATTTCCTCCCTTTCAAAATATCACGTTGCTAAAATATAGTTATAGAAGATATATAAAAATAAAATTTCTGAACTTCACCAAGTGTAATTCTTTGGGTTTTAAAAAAATTCATAAAATTTCGATAAATATATTTATTTCTGAACTTCACCATTTTGTTTTTTGATAATATAAAAGAATTATTAGAAATAACTTTGGTAAAAAAATAAGTCATAACCAAACTAAGATGAAATTATTATTCAAATATTCCAAAAACTTCCCTTCTTAAATTATATTTAGTGATGATGATAATGATGATGATGATGAAAACACATATGTCAATTTGTGAACGAAAAGTAGTTCGCACTCCCATTCCTTGATGTTCTCGTTCGTTCTTCTCAAGAGCGCTTTGTGATCGAAGTATACAAAAAGAGTACAAATTTAGGTTTTTGCATGAGTGGTTCCTCAGAGTGCCCCAATAGGTATAAGAAATCGGTGATTAGCGCCCTCGTGAACAGAGCATTCTTGCACTTCTACAATTGGGTAAGGATTGATGCTGGGTTTAAGCGAGTAAACCAGCTACTTGTGAACAATGGCTATTCACAAACCGTATTCGACTCTCAATCGTTAAAGGGAAGATAAACTCTACCCTCCTTCTCACGGACAGACCAGAAAACCTCACATCAATAGACATATACTACCATGAAACAATGAACAAAGGCTACAAAGAAGACGAGAAGATTCTCAAAGCCATTATACACCGCAACGTTTCCCAGCCAACCCCGAGCATAAAATGAACTTGGTCATATATATATATACAAGACCAGAAAAACACGATCCCTCGTCATGAAGAACAGTTGTCTCCCCGCGACGAACCTCCTACAAGAGGCCCACCTATTGTATGAATACTCGTGCAATGTCGGTGACTACGTTCAGCACAACTCTAAATAAATAGGGATGACTTCTATAACCTTATCACGTAGGTTAACGATACACTTCCAGGGCGGAAATATCAAGAGACATGCTGCAACGAATCATATGCAAATTACAAGAGAAACGATCACCCAAACAACCTCCATCATATTCCGTGATCCTGACTGCCGAAGACTCCGAATAGCCGAGGTAGTTATGATCTGCCAACGCAGACCTTCAATCAATACACAACTCCAGCTAGAGACTATCCTCCCAACGAGTCGCCGCCAGAATCTGCGACGCCTCCGCATGGAACCAGAATTTTTCCTTAACCTTTTCCTCCTTTTATTTATATCCAACATCAATTTTTTGTTCTCGCACATACTTTTTAAACATATACATGTATGTTTATGTTAGTTGATTTTGATGAGCTAGGTGGTGAAATGTGTGGTAGGTGTGATAGGGGTGAAGAAGTTTATTAGTTTAGTTACCCTGGTTGCGAGGGTATCGCCTTCGTTTTACTACCATATTTTTCCTCTTTTGTTGTCTTTTTTATTATTTTTGCCTCTAGTGTTCCCACTGTTGGCATTTTAGACCAGCAAAGCCGGTCAGAATCTTCCTTTTAAATATATATATATATATATATATATATATATATATATATATATATATATATATATATATATATATATATATATATATATATATATATATATATATATATATATTGAGGATAAATCCCAGAGCCACGAGAAACGGATGTAGCATCTTTTAATTTTTCACTACGTTTCGAAAACTACAAGTTTTCATCTTCAGGCTAGAATAAGTTTACAAAGTTAATATGTATAAAGAAAACTTGAAAAGGCCAACAAGACATTATTTTACAGGTCACCAATTACAGAATATCAGTAGAAAGTACTACAAGTTAAATTAAATATGACTTGGCAACAGTTAAATTTGCTTTAAGACTGACTCAAAAATTAGTTCATAAATTTAAAGATTATTGCAGAAATTAATTACAAACTAAGAGAAATTGACTTGACATTATTTAAAGATAATAAATTTAAACTTTTTTTTTTTTATTAAATTTTGTAAAGACTAAGAGTTAAAAACATTTAATATAAAAACGGAAAATTTGGGTACTTACTAAAGCGGATCCATCCTAGAGAGTAAATGGTAGGTTTAACAAAGGGGCTAGTATATATATAGGTTACATTGACGGTTGGTTTATTAAAAGGCAAACTAACTAACAAACTGTAGTTAAAATTAGTTAATTAATAATGATATTGCACTTAAATCTTCATTGAGTGTAGGTTTGTAGTGTTTTATATATAGAGATTCGAGGGTTCTTAGGCAATGTTTGTTGTTGTTAAAGGCTAATACTTTAAAATTCTCAATAGAAATGTTAGTTTTACAGCTTATGGTGTGTTCCCTAATAGATGACTTTTCCTTTCTATTTAATATTTTGCTTGTACGCCAACTAATCCCCATATGAGCAGAGAACCTAGCTCCAAGAGACCTAACAGTACTACCAATGTAAGAGGCTCCAGTACAACTGGGACATTTAAATAAATAGACATTATCACTGCGGAACTCCAAAGAGATAGGATCTTTACTGTTAAAGAAACTTCCTATCGATAGTCTGTTTATAAAAACTATTTTGGGGTTGATTTGGGGAAAATATCTTTTAAAAATAAATAAGATTTTTCTTTTAAAAGTATCGTTCAAAAAACCCATCTCTGAAATTAGTAAATATATGGGCATTTTAGGAACTTTTATGCAGGGTTGAGGGGGGTCAAACTATCGATAGGAAGTTTGTTTAACAGTAAAGATCCTATCTCTTTGGAGTTCCGCAGTGATAATGTCTATTTATTTAAATGTCCCAGTTGTACTGGAGCCTCTTACATTGGTAGCACTGTTAGGTCTCTTGGAGCTAGGTTCTCTGCTCATATGGGGATTAGTTGGCGTACAAGCAAAATATTAAATAGAAAGGAAAAGTCATCTATTAGGGAACACACCATAAGCTGTAAAACTAACATTTCTATTGAGAATTTTAAAGTATTAGCCTTTAACAACAACAAACATTGCCTAAGAACCCTCGAATCTCTATATATAAAACACTACAAACCTACACTCAATGAAGATTTAAGTGCAATATCATTATTAATTAACTAATTTTAACTACGTTTTGTTAGTTGGTTTGCCTTTTAATAAACCAACCGTCAATGTAACCTATATATATACTAGCCCCTTTGTTAAACCTACCATTCACTCTCTAGGATGGATCCGCTTTAGTAAGTACCCAAATTTTCCGTTTTTATATTAAATGTTTTTAACTCTTAGTCTTTACAAAATTTAATAAAAAAAAAAAAGTTTAAATTTATTATCTTTAAATAATGCCAAGTCAATTTCTCTTAGTTTGTAATTAATTTCTGCAATAATCTTTAAATTTATGAACTAATTTTTGAGTCAGTCTTAAAGCAAATTTAACTGTTGCCAAGTCATATTTAATTTAACTTGTAGTACTTTCTACTGATATTCTGTAATTGGTGACCTGTAAAATAATGTCTTGTTGGCCTTTTCAAGTTTTCTTTATACATATTAACTTTGTAAACTTATTCTAGCCTGAAGATGAAAACTTGTAGTTTTCGAAACGTAGTGAAAAATTAAAAGATGCTACATCCGTTTCTTGTGGCGATGGGATTTATCCTCAATATTAAATGCAGGCTTCACGGCCGAGCTCCATATGGATATATATATATATATATATATATATATATATTTTCCTCCGTCGTAGCTTTCGAGCCTTTCAAGTTTGTCTTTTGTTAAATTTAATTAACCTAATATTATTTTTGTGGGCATTTTGCCTCTTTTGTTTTCATTTTCGTTTATTATTATTTTTATTTCGTTTTTCTTTCTTTTTGTGGGCACTTCGCTTCTTTTGATATTTTTTCTCGTACATTAGTTTGTACTTTTTTATTTCGTTTTCTTTTGATGGGCGCTTCGCCTCTTTTATTTATTTCATTTTATTTTAAATTAGTTTGTTTGGTTTGTGGTTTGGTTTTATTGTTTTGTTGTTGTTGTTGTTGTTGTTGTTTCCCATTGATGGGCTCTTCGCATCTTTTGTTTAGTTTTATTTTAAACAGAGGTATCTCGCCTCCTTTTATTGTTGGTCCTTTTAACTCTTTATTTTATATAGTCTTATTCGTTATATCTGTTTTGTTCGGTTTTCATTTTGGTTATTCTTCTGTTTTTATGTTCGTATTTCTCGATCTTTGTTATTTATATATCGGGTTTATTGCCTCTCCCGCGCAGTTCCTTCCGCTTGGGAATAATGCTTTCCTTGCAACTTTGTGTCGTTTCTGCTGTGGGATTGCAATGTTGAGGTTGTCGAGTGTGGGTATAATAGTTTGCTCTATCTTATTCCAAGTCTTTCTCCCTAGCCTTTGAGCTTCCGTATTAATTGGCTTAAGTCCTGCTCTTGCGTGCAGGACTATTTGCCTAATACGGTCGCCTCTTCTCGCTCCAGCTATTAGCAGGGTTGCTTTATTTTGTACTCTCTGCATCGTCCTGAGAGAAGTACAACTTGCTATCTGCGTTATCACTGTCGAGTACACCAGGACAGAGCGTACCAAGGCAGTGTATAGCTTCTTCTTGTTTGAAGCTTTAAGGTTTCGGAACCTGTATAGTTTCCGAAGTTGCCTTTTGGCTAGGGAGACTCTGCTGTTGATGTCGGTTTTGTACCCAGACTTGGTGAACCGTAAACCCAGGACGGTACCCTCTTCCGCGTAAGGAAATAGGTCATCATCTATTTTTCGGCGGTTCATTGGGATTATTTTGAATTTTTGGCGGTTGGTTTTTATTTTCCACTTCTTTTCATATCTATTTATGCTGTTTATTTCTCCAGCTGTATCCCTTGCTTGAACTCTGGCGTTCTTATATGAGCTGAGGACGATTTGTGTAATGTCATTTGCAAATTGCAGATACATCGTGTCGTCCCGCACCGGAGCAAGGAGGTCTATTGTTTACACGAGGTACAGCAACCGACTCAGACAGCTGCCTTGTGGAACTCCCACCATGAGTTCGAATTCGGGTCCTGAAAAGCACTCGATGGAGATTTGGGCTTTTCTCTCCATTACATACTCACAGAGGACCCTTTCTAGGATTGGATTCAGCTGAAGGTTCAGGATCTTGAATTGGAGCCCCTTAGTTAAACCTTATCGAAGGCTTTTTGTACATCACGCACCACTACATCTACGTATTTCCCCTCTGCTTTACAGTGGGCTATTATCTCTGTTAGGAGTGCGAGGGCAGTTTCCGTTCCTCGCCCCTTTCGGAACTCGTGCTGCAGGAGGTTGTGAGCTGCCAGTTCGGCTAGTTGTTGTTGAAGCCAGTTTGCTAGGATTTTTTCGAGAAGAGAGATTGGTCTGTAAGCCCCAACTTGATCTGGGGGCTTACCATCCTTGGGTATAAAGATGATTTTGGCCACCTTTATACCGTCAGGGTAGTAGCCCGTGTTCAGGGAAGCGTTAAAGATGTTGGTGATTCCCTGAATGATCTGCTGGGAGGCATTTTCCAGATTGCTTTTGGTGATACCAGTCCAGCCTGGTGCCTTTTGATTAAAGGATTTCACAGTGACTATGACGTCCTCTGTTGTTATTGGACGACCATGGTCAGCCATCTCCCTTCCCATGTTCGCGTAGTGGTGTGGATGCGTGCGGTATATTATCTGATTCAGATCGTCAATCAGATGGTCTTCGAATTCCTGGTCGAACTCTTCGTTGTCTTCTTCGGTTATATAGAAGATTTTCTCCCAGTATGTTCTGAATCTTCCCTCCAGAACCGCTGGGTCCTCTACATATTTCCCATCCTCTTTGATCCGAGCCTTTTCCTTTCTTTGTAAACTTTTCAGTTTCCTGATTTGGTGCCAGAATTTGGCCGGGCACAGCTCACTCTCTATTCCGGCTATAAAGCTGTCCCAGATCTCAGCCTGTTGGATGTTTATTGCATCCTTTAGTTCGGAGCTTAGCCGGCGTAGTAGCGAGCTTTATTCCCATTTTGGACCTTCTTATCTAATCTCCTCGTACACTTCTCTATGCACATGTGCGATCCTCTTCATATCCTCTGTCCATCTGGGCTGAGGTAGCCTTTTGTATCCATTTCTGGGAACACACTCGTGGTCAGCATCGATTATAGAAGTCGTTACTCTTTCGAGTTCATCGTCTATCTCCTCCAATGTAGCCTCGCTCAGGTCGGGTGGGGCGTATTTTCGGAGTACTCTTGTATCGGTCCCAGTCGGTGGCGGCGTAGTTATTACGTAGTGTAACTGGTAACTGGATTGGAGCGAGTGAAATTGTTGTTAATACCGCAATATGCTTGCTAGGAATTGTCAGGCCCGGCTCGCTATGGTACTCGTAGTTGAATGGAAAGCCTCCGCTTGTCATGATAACATCAGGTTTGGTTGCTGATCTGTAAGTGATGTAGATCGGGAAACCGGCCCTATTATCTGGATGTTTTTCCTGTTGTCGTGGTATGACATTACATTATATCAATACCATATTATATCTTTGAGAAAGGACCAATAACATGAAAGCGAACCGACAAAAAGGACAGAAAACTACGCTTTCAGACGGGCTGAGTAACGAGAGAGTGCAACGAGGTCAGGAAAATTATGGACAATGGCAAAGTTCAAGGTTATTTAAAGAGACATGTATAAAAATAGAATTTTATTTACACAAAAAAATAATAAGAGATTTGAAGGGTAAAATTACCTCAGAGAATTAACGGCCAAAAATCACATCAATAAACGAAGGCGGGGGGGGAGATTAACTCAATTGGGTTACTGAAGGGGGGAGGGGGTTGGCTTACGGATGTCTTCTGTACGTGAGGTGAGACCGCTCGGACTTCAGAGCGGGAGGTTGGAGTGATGACGGTTCTCCAAAAGCAAGGGGGGAGGGTAACTTCCGGTCCAGGGGAGAGTATTGCGGCTACCCGAAATAAGGGGAGCTTCGACAGGAGTTGATGAAAGAAGTCGGGCAAAATCACTCGGGGCGATCGTTCAGTGGAATTACCTCATGGCTGGGGCTAATTCCAAATACACAAAATAGTCCAGCTGCCACTTTGCTTTGTTGCTAGCACTTAACTTGGAACCATGGGGAAATCTTGTGGATTCTGGACGAGACTTCTCAACTCTGTGTGTCTTCCGGGGAGTCGAGCGTTATTTATATCCGAGTCTCTCCCCGGAGTTGGGGGTTAGCGGGAAACAGCTCTACTCTCGAAGGGCCTCGAATCTTCTGGCAGAGCTATTTTAGCCCGCATAAAGGTGAATCGTGGGGGACTCGATTCGAGGCTACCTCTTGTGGAAAGGGGGGGGGGGAGTAGGCTTACCACTTTAGTCCAAGCTGAGCCTTTTACTGCACATGGGAGTTCTTTTCTGCTAAAGATCTTCCACGTGGCGATTCCCTCACACATCTCGCAACCAAAAGAGGATACTTTATAGAGCAGTTGCGTAGGGAAGGATCATCCAAACCCGTCAAACTAGAATTATTAACGGTCTAGGGAAAGTCTGACCTGCTACGACAGGTGTACACACAAAAAAACCCCCGTAAATCGGAGCTCAGCGGGGAATTTACGGGCATAAGCCTTAAACAGGTTGATTATAGAGGATTTAACTAATACAATTTTAAACAAAAGAAAAATCACAGGAGAACATTGGCGACATTTCAATGGAACCAAAAAAAAGGAAACAACTAAATGGAGGCATAAATATGGGACAAAAAAAACTTAACAATTTAGTGGGCCAAAAACAAACAAAAAAAAGAAATCATAATTAGGAACATTAATGAGATAATATATATACAATTCACGAGGAAAACCTTCGCTCCCGCCGGAGAATGTATGAGTCACGGGTCCTCTAGCCTCGAGGACGGGGTAGGGTCCCTTTCACTGGCTAAGGAGTTTGTTGCTTCCCTTGGGAAGTAGCACCAGCACCTTCGCGCCAGGCTTGAATTTTAGTTCCCGTGACTTAAGGTCCAATTAGGTCTCAAACCTCTCAATAAGTCCTTCTTCACGGGATACGAGACTCGTTTGTTGCCTCGGGTGGACTCATGCTCAAGGGCTTTAGTTTTCTCCCAAAGGGAAGGGGGGAGAGTTGCGCACTCCTTCTGGGCGCGGGAAAACTTATCGCTCCGGAGGAGTTTTCAGGGGAACAGGTGCATGGGATCCCAGAGCTGCCTGTGTACGGGTAATCACGGGCTGGGCCACGGGATGGTCGTGAATTACGGGGTTCTGACTGAATAAAACGGAGTTAAACTGGATTGGGGCCGCTACCACTTCGGCCCAACCGGTCATATAGTCACACTCGATGTGACAACGAATTACTGGGAAACGACTCGCCCGGCCAAGGTAGTCGTGGACCACCGCAAATTTCTTGTGGCCGGGCCCAACAGGGGAAAGTAGGTCCTCAGACACTATAATACAGGTGCACCCGGTGTCACGGACGAGGGTGGATACTCGGCGACCGTTCACAGTTCCGTTCTCGAACTCCAATCCACCAGGGTTGTTCTCATTAAAGAGAAAATTTACCTGATGGACCGGGTCTTTGGCGGGCGAGGGAGGTTCGGGAGTCTTCTGAGGCGACAAAGGAGGATCAGGGGTGGCCCAGATTTGGTGCACTTGGTGGGACTGAGAGTTTGCGAATCGGGAGTTTTGAGGACAGTCCGTGCGGTAATGGCCGGGAACTCCGCAGGTGTAGCAGACGATCGGGTTCTTTTGGTACGGCACAACCGGAGGAGAAGAAACTAGGAGCTTAACGTCTAGTTGTTCCGATGGATGGAGGTTTCTTGGCTTCGAGGGACTATGAGCTTTGGTAAATCTTGGAACCAATTTAGGGGGGTCTTAGGGCCATAAAATTTAGTTTTGTGGAGCGATTGGTGAGCCTTTTTAACATCTTTAGGGTATAAATCGTGACTATCCGCGTAAACATCGGCCTCTTCCAAGCACTCCTTTAAAGTGTCGCAACGTTTATCCTTAATGAAGGCGCAAATTTCGGGAGCCACGGCAGCTAAAAGATAATCCCTAAGGAAGAAGTCCAGAAGGGACTCGCAGACCTGGGGAATCTTACACGCATCCAGCCAAAACTGAAGGTTTCTTTGGAGGATGTACCCGTGTTGTCGAAATGTTTGGCCAGGGGGGATCCGTTCCTGACGGAATCGGGAGCGGTAGAATTCACTATTCATGTGAACAGCTGCTAGCAATTCGGACTTTAACGTGGAATAGTACAAAGTTGCTTCCGGAGCAAGGGATAAGAAGATATCCATTAACTTGGCATTTAGAAGGGGAAGTAAGCAAGCGACGCCATCATTTTCGAGATCCCATCTATTTATCTGAAAGATTCTCTCAAAATGTGCCAAGAATAACCCAAAGTCCTCTCCATCATTGAAAGCGGGTAGGTGGACTGAAGGAGTTTGGAGAATTTCAGCCCGGGAACCGATGGACTGAGAATCCATTTGATTTCGGCTGATTTCCAGCTCATGCTGCCTAATTTGTTGACGTTCTTCCATCTCCATTTTGTTCTTCTCCATCTCCATCTTCAGTTTGTTCTCCTCCATTTTTTTCTCCTCCATCTCCATCTTCAGTTTGCTCTCCATCTCCGTTTTCAGTTGGTTCTCCTCCATCTTCAGTTTGTTCTCCTCCATCTCGATTTTCAGTTTGTTCTTCTCCATCTCCAATTTCCTCCGCTCTGCTCGTTCGTTCCTCTCTTCTTCCTATACGTAATTTAGCAGGTCTTTGCCCGAAAGATCTAACATTTCACCCTGACTCTTGAATTTTTCGAAGGATGACATTTTTACGCAGTTAACTGAGGGAACACTGATACGCGAACGAGCTAGGACACTACCCACGCGAAACGAATACTTGAATATTCATGAAGGCCTTGATCACAAAAAAATTAAGATACAGCTACCTACCTCTTCTGTTTCTAAGCGGGAAAAAAATTAAAATGGTCCTACCGGAATTAGTACAACAAAGACCTTAACTCTTTGGGATTAATAACCAGGAGAGTCTCCAAAATTCGAACACAATAAAAAATAAATAATTATCTGGGGTCCAACACAAAATTTAAATAGATTACGTTCCACTGGTCTTCAAATAACTTGAACTTGCCTTCTGCCAGTACATACAAAAATTAAATAAAAGGGATGTACATACGTGAATAACCAGGGAAATTCTAATTTCGAAATTAAAATGACACGGGTTCGTAAAAACCCCAACACACTTGACACCAGAATTATATAATATGTATATTATATATATATATATATATATATATATATATATATATATATATATATATATATATATATATATATATATATGAGGAATTAAACCACATTCTCCGAAGACAATTTAATTCAGAACAGTTTCAGTGTATCTCACACCCTTTTTCAACTGACACTGGATAGAAAATATTAGAAAAGTGCTTACAAACATAACACGGGGTCAGGTCGTGAAAGATCCCCTCTTTTTTCCCCTAATCCCCTACTTGTGGCTAATCAGGGGGGGAGTTAGGCCTAAACATATTGAAAGGCTGACATTTTACTATTTTGTTTATTTGCTTTCGTATTACAGGATTGAAAGAAAAGTGACCCTCAGATAGATTTAAATTAGGAACTGACGATATCAAGCTCGATTCTACGATTCTTCTCTTAACATAGTTAGCCGATTTAAATACCATTTTACTTCCATTGAAATCGATCGAATGATTCAAGTCTCTAACATGGCAAAATATTCCACTGCTTTGGCCGTCCACTCTAATATCTCTCTTGTGTTCGTACAATCTCTTGTTTAGATTTCTCCCCGTTTTCCCTATATAAACTTTATGGCAATCGCTGCATGGTATTGCATATACTCCTATGTTATGATGTTCTTTGGGTTTCCTGGCAATCATCAATTGGTTTAAGAAATTATTATATTTAAAGGCTAGATTAATACCCGCTTTTTCAAATATGTCCTTTAAACTATTTAATTTATTATTAAATGGCAATGTTATACATTTGTTGAAGTCATTAGTCGGGAAGGCTTATTACCATAGAATGTTTTCCTAGCTGCAAAATGGGCAGACGATATAAACCAATAGAGGTAATACAAATTAGAAAAAAATGGTCCTGATAATGACAATTTCTTCATCTAAATAGGAAGGATGACATATTTTGTATGCTCTAAGGAAAAGGTTAGAAATTACCGATTTTTTAACAGTATTATCGTGAAACGAAAAATAATCTATATAGGCATTCGAGTGAGTTGGTTTCCTATAAACGTGAAGTCTTAATTCATGGTGTTCTTTATTAATGAGGACATCTAAAAAGGGGTAATCTATTATCATATTCCCATTCATATTTAAATTTGATGGAGACATGCAAATTATTCAAATTATTAAAAAAGTTATCAAAATCATGGCCATTAGGCCATACAGAAAATACATCGTCAATGTACCTTAACAATATAAAGTTAGGGGGAGAAATCGTGGGAAGGAGTTCAGTCTCAAAATATTCCATGAAGAGACATGCCAATATCGGAGATAAACTATTTCCCATGCTAAGGCCAAATATTTGTCTATAAAACTCATTATTTACTCGAAACACATTGGCAGAGAGACATAATTCAACTAGATCGATAAATTTACTCGTAGAAATAATGGGAAGATCCAAATTAAGTCTAGGCATGATTTCCCGCAGAAGCCAGGGTTTGGTCAACCGGAACTTTGGTAAACAAAGAGTTTACATCAAAGCTCACAAGTTTTCCATCCGGTAATTGCAGGTGGTTAAGGCGATCAACGAAATCTTGAACACTCATGTTGGGGGTTGGGGGTTAGCGGGAAACAGCTCTACTCTCGAAGGGCCTCGAATCTTCTGGCATAGCTATTTTAGCCCGCATAAAGTTGAATCGTGTGGGACTCGATTCGAGGCTACCGCTTGTGGAAAGGAGGGGGGGGGTAGACTTACCACTTTAGTCCTAGCCGGGCCTTTTGCTACACATAGGAGTTCCTTTCTGCTAAAGATCTTCCACGTGGCGACTTCCTCACACCTGTCCATTATCATTTTTAAGTTTCGGCCTCTTTCGTTAGTTTTACCATAGTAGTCCGACATTTGGCATCTGGCATTGAGTTCGCCCCCTAAGAATGCCATTCTCCGGTGCCTGAAAAGTTCACAGAAGTTTGTGACGGGTAGATAGGCTTGGCGAGGGGGTTGATAGGATGCAGCTATCGTGAAGTTCCCCACCAATGTGGGAAGTTGTATCGCCACAAAGGATTTGTCCAATTCTGGGAGACGTTTGGACGTGAGGTTAGCTCTAACAGCTATTGCAGCACCATCGAACCTTTCCTCTGAGTGATTCTTCATGAGCACTCTGTATCCCGGTATTTTGAGTTGACCCCTTGTGGTCTCAATACCATGCTCCGTTATCAGTATTATGTCGGGGTCAAGCACACGGAATATGTTTCCATATGCCGTTGCTTTCCCCTTCCATTCATTAACGTTGAGTGTCAGAATCCTCAATCTATTATTTACGTTCTCCATGTTGGTCTTTCTCTACTGGTTTCTAGGTGAAGTTTATTTTTATTGCGTTCCTTTTTTTTAAATTCTGTGTTGGAGACCTGCTACCACGAATCCTCGTATAGAGTAACGTTATGGCGTAGTAGGGCCTTCTTAACCACTTCAGCCTCGATCGATGCGTCGTACTACTATTTATATATTTTCTTATTTACTTCGTTTAGAATTTTTCTTTCGTCCATATTTCCAGGAAAGGGGAATTTCTCTGACGCATAAATAGTGAGATTAATCCTGTCCGCGTCGAGCGGTTTTTGGTTTTCCTATTTTTCGGGTCTTTTGAGTAGGAAGAGTCCGAGTAATTAGTGGATTCCGTTGATGCCGGTTCCACCATTTCACTTCTCTTCGTGAATTTACTATTAGGTTGAACCTGTGTGGGTTTTCGTGGAGCAGCTTTAAGTTCCTGAGTTTCATTCTCTTTTACTTCCTTGTTGGTGTCCATATTATTTGCACTTTTATGTACCATTTGCAGCTGGAAGACGTCTCTTGATAGAGGGTAGTCCGGGAACCACATTTTGCTCATTCCGTTTTTCGCCAGCATTTGTTTAAGCTCTTTTGCGAAGCAACCAGGTTGGGTTAGACCCCTAACGTGAACATAGAGGATGCAGGTCAGGATTTGTGTGCACTCTTCGTTCCTTATCTTCAAATCTGTTTTCTTTGTTTCTGTTTCTTTGTACGCGGCTTTAGCTACCTGTGCGTAATTAGTGTTTGATCTGCGTACCTCTTCCTCTTTCTTGTCCTTTTTCTTTCCGTTTATTATTTCTTTTTTAATCCGGCATGCTATAGCCATTGATCTGTCGCCCATGCCCGCAGTTGGTGCACCTCTCGTAATTGCTACGGCAGTCCTTCCAGGGCTGTCCCTTCTCGCTTAACTTGAATTACGTTTCCTAGGTTCTGTTCAGTCTTTGGTGGCGTGCTGCTCCATTTTATAGCGCGAAAGCAAAACTGGACCCGAAATAATTTCCCTCTCTATCTATCTGGTCTCCATTGACCTTGCCATTGAACATAAGGAAGCCTTGATCTTTCGCCTTTTGGGCCATCGAGGTTTCTGCGAAGACAACCTTAAATACATGGGTGTAGTCGCTATTGTCCCGCCTGTTATTGTATTTGATGATATCTGCTACTTTCACCCATTTTTGTCTAAGCTCGATTTCCTCTTTTATTTCTCCCCTTTTATGTTGTCTGGTCCAAGAATTGAGTCTCCTGCAAACGACACTAGGATGGGCTTGTATTTGTGGAGGGATAGCAGGCGGTAGTCCATTGGTTTTTAGTACTTCCATAGTTTCTTCTTTCGTAATAGCTTATACGTCCTTTTCTTGTTCGCAGATCATGATGACCCAGGTGGGACGTCTAGGAGCCTTACAAGAGCGATGTTTAGTTTATCGAACATTAACTCAAATACCTTATCTCTGTTGGGCTTGTTCTTCCCGTTGGTCACCTGCAGGGGAATTATTGTAGTATTCTCTTGGGCCATTTTGTACTCAGTGAGGCCCCACGGGGCCTTTCTGATTTTTGCCTCTTCTCTTTTTCTTCTGGTGTTTAGACGATGTTTAAATATCTTGAGTTTTCTTCTTTAAAGCTGTAATTTCTCGTTAAATGGGTTGAGTCAGTGACTAAACCCCTCCAAGTAGCAGCACAGCGTTAGTGAACATAGATGCCGCATGAGGAGATGATGATGATGATGGGTAAACCCGGGAAGGGGCGGGAGGGGGGAAAGGCTCACAATATGTGATTGTATAGCGGACTTTTTGTTGGTTAGTGTTGAATGAACCAACACTAACCGGAGGTGCCGCCATCGTGGGTTTGGGTATCAGAACTACATCTTAGCATACCATAGAGACGGGTGTACTTCCCTCTATGGTCCTGGCTGGGGCCACCGGGGTTTCCCCCAGAGATTGCTGTTCTACCACTTGTCCGGGTGCCTCAGACGCCGAGTTCCACAGTGGGCTACTCCTCAAACCTGCTTTTCTTTGCACCCCCAATCATGTCTATCACAAAGAACGACACAGTTGGGAAGAGAATAAATGAATGACAATCCAGTCCACGTCCACCTGGCTGCCCCTCAGAGGGGGTTTAGGCAGACATGTGTCACCTATTCAAAGTCCCATATGTATTTTTCTCTCTTTAAATTCCACGTAGGGAAAGTGGAAAATATTCCAGGTTTTTGAATTCGCTTCCCTCTCCTCTACCTCCTTTATCGGGTATGAACTTTTTTCTAAGTTAACGTTGTATATTCAATGAACTCTGAGCAGTATATCTGATGTACTCAATGGTGGAAGTTATGCATAGTAGTAGAAGATAGGTGATAAAAAATGGTAGGTTTTGCCATAGTTTGAGGGGCATCGCTTGCATTTTTTTACTTTAAATACTGATTTTTCCTTTTTGGTCGTTTTGTTTTATTATTATTGACTTATCTGTTTGTTTATGTGTGTGTTATTCTTTATATTCTTCTGTGTATTTGTCTCCTTGTTTTGTTCATTTGGTCTTCGTGTATTTTTGAGCTTTCGAGCCTTTATTTGTGTTCAAATTTAATGTATTACCTCGTGTTTTGTTCTGGTTGTATTTGTTTGTTTTTCATTAGTTATGATTTTAATTTCTGTCTTATATTTGTTGTGTCGTACTCTATCTTGTTTATGTGCATATTGGTGCAGTGTTTTCCTCGCGCAGAACCTAGTGCTTGGGAAAAGTCGATTTCGGGTGATTTTCCTACGCAATCTGGCAGGGAGGTTTATGTTGCCACCTGTTCTATTTTTTCTTAGCTCCGGTATGATATCATTGGCCATTGTTGACCAGACCTTTTTGGCCAGTTTCTGCGTTGTGACATTGATGGGCTTCACACGTTGTTTGCGATGCAAGTCCCTTTGCTGAAGATACTCTCTTCGTCTGGTTTTGTTTATGCATTGGGGTGGATAATTCTACACTCGCTAGAGCCTCCACATAGCGGTCTTACTGGCCATTAGAGTCACTACTGCAGAGTAGATGAGCTTAACCCGGTTAAACATCAGGTATATTTTCCTGATATTTGCCGAGCTAAGATTTCAAACCTTAGAGATTTCTCTCTTCGCCATATTCTTCCTCTCCTTGTAGTGATTCGAGTATCCGTGGTTGGAGATAAATTTTTAGGCCTAGGATGGTGCCTGCTTCGGAGTAGCCATATCTCCTTCCATCTATTACAATGAGCCACATCGACTTGCGGCACAGCGAGAGGATCTTAAATTTGTCTCTATTTGTACGGATTTTTTATCTTCTCTCGTATTAGTTGATGTTAGAGATCTCTGCTATAATGTTGATCGCCTGATCCCTTGCTTTCCTCACCCTACTAGAGACGATCTGCGTGATGTCATCTGCGTACTGCAGATACATCGTGTCCCTATGTATTAGAGTAGGGAGGTCAATGGTGAAGCCCAGGTAAAGCAGAAGGCTCAGCCAGCTCCCCTGAGGAACGCCCGCTTTGAGTTCGAATTCTGGTCCTTTGTGTTCTTCGATCATGATATGCGCCCTTCTGTCAATGTCGAAGTCACAAAGTATTCTTTCCAGGACTGAGTCTAGCTGGAAGCCTAGGATCTTGTATTGGAGTCCTTTCAGCCAAACCTTGCCGGAGGCCTTCTGCACGTACCTCATCACGATGTCTACATAGTGACCCTTAGCTCGCGATGTGCGATCTTACCTGTTAGGAGCGTCAGAGCCGTTTCTCTGCCCCTTTTTGGTCGGAACCCATGTTGTTGCGGGTTATGCACTCCTAACTCGTCGAGTTGAGATTGTAGCCTGTCGGCGAAAATCTTAAAGATCTTGCCAGGTATTTCAGGGGGAGGTTGGGCGATAGTTAGCCACTTGGTCTGGGTGCTTATTTCCTTTCAAGATAAAGATGATTTTAGCCATCTTATACCGGTCTGGAGAGTAGACTGTATTCAGGGATGCGTCAATGGTATTCACTATGCCCTGAGTAATCTGCCGTGGAGCATTCACTAGGTTGTTCTTTGTGAGCCCAGACCAACCGGGTCCCTTTCTTTTAAGGACCTTATGGTATTCATGGTCTCTTCAATGGTGATGCGGTGCCCGTGGTTAACCATCGCCCTTTCTCTAGATACTTGCGGGTGTGGGTGGGTCTTATGTATCGTCGCTCTGATGTCTTCGAGCAGCTGGTCTTCGAGTTCTGGTAGAATCATCGTTCTCCTCAGGTGATATTGCAAAGATTTCTTTCTAATGCCTTCTGAATCTCCTTCCGAGAGATTCCAGATCCTCTATGATGTTATCACCTTCTTATATTTTTGTCCTAGGCCTGGAAGGAAAACCCTTAAGTTTTCGGATGCTATTCCAAAGATTTACAGGATTTCTCTCCCTGTCTAGTCTGCCTATGATATCGTCCCAGATATCTTTTTGCTTCTCGAGGCCCCACGGGGCCTTTCTGATTTTTGCCAACTCTCATTTTCTTTTGGTGTTTAGACGATGGTTGAATATCTTGAGTCTTTTTCTTTCTCGTTAAATGGGTTGAGTCAGTGACTAACCCCCTCCAAGTAGTAGGACAGCGTTAGTGAACTTATATTGCCTAATGGCGAGATTGTGATGATCGGTGAATCCGAGTGTGTGTATGGGGGGGGGGGCACCATATCCGGGGGGGGGGCACCATATCCGAGGGGGGGGGGCAACCTCACGAGGTGTAATTGTATGGCGGACTTTTTATTAGAATGAACTAACACTAACCGAGGGTACCACCCGTCGCGAGTTTGGGTATCAGAACTACATCCTGGCATACCATAGAGACGGGTGTACTTCCCTCTATGGCCCTGGCTGAAGCAACCGGGGTTTTCCCTGGAGGTTGCAGTTCTGCCACTTATCCGGTTGCCTCAGACGCGGAGTTCCACAGTGGGCTACTCCTCAAACCTGCTTTCCTTAGGGCCCCCAATCATGTCTATCACAGAGAACAACACAGTTGGGAAGAGACTAAATGAATGGCCATCCAGTTCACGTCCACCTGGCTGCCCATCATAAGGGGGGTTTAGGCAGACATGTGTCACCTATACACAGTTCCAAATTTATTTTTCTTCTGTAAATACCCCGTAGATAAAGTGGAAAAATCCACGTTTGTGAATTCGCTTCCCTCTCCTCTACCTCCTTTATCGGGTATGAACTTTCTTCTGATTTAACGTTGTATATTTAATGAATTTTGAGCAGTCTAGTTGATTAGACCACTTCCTTACAATAATGTTTAAAATATTTTAAAACATAAATCTATCCATGAAATTTTTGAGTTAGCTGATTGGTCCGTTTAATTACGGTAATGTTCAAACATATTCAATATATTTTCCTGTAATATCACGTTAACGAAGAGGACGGATGGCAGATAATTTATTCTTACTTACGAACAATCACACGCAATCTATATCTTCAACTTTATAAAGCGCGTTTCATCTTTTTTGCATCGTTCTTCACTAAAGAAATAAGTCACAGAATAGACCGCTAAACGGGTCCCTTGCGCGTCCAAAAGAGCGCGCAAAAACCTGACAGGACAAACGTATTCCGAATTATCTACGGAGAGCTCGGTGTAGTGCTAGTTAGGTTACTAGACTACACTAATTCCTACATTGCAATTTGCCAAAACGATCAAGATGTGGATAAAACTTTTTCGGAAAAAGGTTCGGATGAACTAACAAAGATTAAAATGGAGGCTAAAGTGCCCCCCAAATAGAGGTCCAGAGGACGGCATACTGCCGTCAAATTGACCCCTCGATAGGAAACCATGAGGCGGGCGAAATAAAAGAGGAAATAGAGAAAGTTAAACAAGTCATAAAATTCATCAATCATGAAAATAATACGGAGTATTCACACGTTTTAAAGTAATATTCCGCGAAACGAATATGGCCATGGAGGCGAGGGAATCAGGTATTCTTGCGTTAAATAAAAAAGATCCCCCTTGATCAAATAAAGACGAATTCCTCAGCATACAAACTTGCTACAACTGTTATGCGCTTGAAAAGCAAAACACAAGGGACTGTCCGATAAAAAGAGATTAAATGGTGTTCTGAGTGTAGTGAGAAAACTATACGTGGCGGGAATGTAATTCTCAGATTAAAAAAAGTTTAAATTGCAATGGAAACCATCGCATCCTGGCAATGGCATGCCCAATAGAGCGTGAACAAATCGAAAACAAGAAAAGAGAGAGGGCTAGAGCAGAAGAAGTGAAACATCCTCTTACATTCACCAAAGTCGCTAAAGCCACAACCGAAAAAATCCAGCCGGTAAAAAACGTAATCGAACTTAAACAAGGGGTGTTTTGGAATATATTAGCATGTATTCTACACGCACACGTGTTGAATGTAAAAAACCCGGACTCATATTAACAGGAATGAAATCTAATGTTAAAAAACAACGGTTTAGGCGAAATGTGCTTCCCTGGAAACCCTCTATTAGCGGACATACTGAGCGTCCAATATAAACCAACAAATTTAGAAAAGACCCCAAAACAGCAAAAAACCCCTAGCCAAGAGAAAACCACAGACACCAACCGGGCAACGAATAGAGACCCAAACTAAGGAAGACTACGCAAAAAAAGACAAGAAGAAGGGATGGAGATAGAAGTCGACACAAGAAACAACACCAATATGGATACGAACACAGCAAACCAAACCCAGGAAGGAACGAGCTCAGTTCCCTCTCCAAAAGTTGTGAAAGACCTAGATCAAAAACAACAAAGCTTAAACCTAAGGCATTACGCCTCTGAAGAAAAGCCCTTCCCCGATAACAACGATGATCTGGCACTACGTATTAAAAAGTGACGCTATAAATACGAATACGAAGGCCCGTATACTGTACGCGAGGTATTCACAATGATTACAGCAGGCAACTTAGAAATCCCGCAGGATCTGTTGTACGCTAAAGAAAGAAGAATTCAAGAAAAAAAAGAAATGGAAGGACAAAATAGCCCATTGAGCATGAATCGTATAAAGTAGAGAGAAGAGTGGAGCCGGGAAGAAAGAAAACAAAAATAATCGCACATGTAAGAAAATTAAAAATAATAGAAGACTTGGAGCAAAACCGCCAAGAACTAGTCCCTAACATAGCTGCTTCACCAACACTACTAATAGAGCAAGGGATCGAACCAATGACTCTACAAGAAATCAAAAGAACGCTCAAGGCTTCTAAACAGAAGGCACCTGGGGCATCGGCGATAACAAAGGAAAACCTGATATGCGCACACTCACCTCTTTGTCACAAATAGCAGCAGTATTTAACGCCTCCTTAAGCACAGGATACTCCCAGGATGCACTAAAAAGGGGGAAGATTATCTCTCTACCAAAACCTGGTTACCTACCAAATAACCCAGGAAACTTCATGCCAATCACACTACTGGAAATAGTGGCAAAATTAAGATTGATTAGTCAAGTACCTGGAAGAGAGAACACTGATTCCAAATCAATAGCACGGATTCAGAAAGAACAGAAATACCGAGACAGTCCTGGCCATTCTGCTCAAATCAATTGCAATGGCCAAATTCGATAAAAACTATACAGACATCATACCCAGAGACGTCCAAACGGCGTTTGATAAGGTTTAGAGGATAGGCCTGAAATATAAAATCAAGAGACTAGGGATACTCTTCGCCCTAACCAAATTCCTCTGCGATAATGTAACAGACAGGGCGTTCATATCAATAGCAGGCTTCAATGGCCCAGACTTCGAAATCTTTCAAGCCGTTCCTCAAGGGGGCTGTATAAGCCCAACACTTTATAGTATATATACAATAGATTTACAAAGGCCTGTCCACGATACAATAACATATATTTAATTCGCCGACGACATTACGATAGTGGCGAACAGCACATACAGATATTTCCCATCCATAGCCAGAATCACAGCGGCCGAAATTTCTAATATTAACAAATTTGAGCGAAAGTGGAAAATTCGAACCAATTAAGAAAAGTTTTCCATTATTTCAGTAAGGAGGCACTTAACCTTAAAAGTAGAGATTGAAGAGAAAAGATACCGCTACGTAAACAAAGAAAAGGTACTCTGGCTAAAAAGCATCCGAAATGGCTATGGCAAACAAATTGCGGATAGAATTAATCACGCAAAAGCACATTTATCAAAACTATTCCATATTAGAAACCTAAAAAGAGAAAACATAAAGAAAATATACAGCGCTATCTGCAAGGCCACGTTGCTCTACCCAGCTATCCCAATAAACCGTCTCCCGAAAACAAGCGCAATGAAACAACAGAGAGTGCAAAATTCAGCGGTATATATTTAATACAAGAAGGAGAGAACGTAAAAAAAATACGTATCCTTACACAGAAGAGTTTGAAAGTGTGGGACAAACTGGTTCGTATAATGAACGAAGACGAAAATAGAGGGATTGAAATCCCGCGTAACCACAGAATAAATAACCGCGGTAACTTTAGAAGCGGTGACCCGATTCGAGGAAAGAACCGCCCCCGAAAATTCACTGCAGGGTGAGATTGCAGAGTTAATACAGAAATCATATATTAAGGAATTCCGCAACAAAAACATAACAAAATATGTGAAATATTGAAGAACTACAGAGGTGCGACAGCCCTATTAAAGAATGCAGAAGACTAATAAAGAAAAATAAACAATAAGAACCAAAGAGATGGCTAGTCACCCTGCAACTAATTCTAACTCTTACTCATTCTTCTTCACCCCTTTATCCTAAACAATCCTATCCACTATATGTACTATGACTATACACTTTTAATTCTAACTTTTTCAAGACGTAAGATGTCCACGAAGAAAGACTGATTTCACTGGAATGACCTGACCTGCATTGGTAAAGAAGGAAAAGCTCCAAAGAAGTCCTACTCTGATTGCCTTTTGTTTTCAAAGTTACGAATAGTATGTGAAGCTGAGACCAGGAATTCCTTATCTACGCTTGTATTTGCTACTATCGACTGGACTATCCTCACGGATCGTTAAGCACGCGCGCGCGTGAGCCCAAGAGAGAAATCGAAGACTTATAACTCGATCAGACTACTTCTATGCTTAAGGCAGAACATCCCTGGTTTAAATAACCTTTCTGCCACTGGAAGATCTTTAGTTTCACCTCTCTCTGGCGTTTCCGAACCCCAGAAGGAAGCCGTACAGGGGGAGCGAAGAAGGGGTCCCGCTCTAGGGTGGAGTTTTGAGGACAGGAAGGAGGACCCTGACAAAAAAATTATTTTGGTAGGGCAGATAAGTGTGAACCGGGGAAGGTCTAGGAGCACGCCCCCGCGATACAGGCCTGCTAGGTACGTGAAAAGGGGTCATCGCGGTTGAGGCTGTCATGGACGACCCCAGCGACAACAAACGTGTCCCTCTCGCGCTGCCAAAAACCAGCGCGAGAGAAGGCCTTTGAAATGGTCTACTCCAAATTGGGAATTGCGCTTTGTAGGCTGAAGGAACAGACATATGTCTACCTGGCATTCTGTAACACCAATTAAGATATGGACAATATATTGAGCGAAAAATAAAAAAAAACTGGAGGAAATTGGTCTTATCTTGAAAATACCACCGCATGTTGCTTCTAAGAGATCGATCATATGTCGTCGAATTGATCCCTACGTTGGATTACACTCAGCGGAGGAAATCTAAAGGGAAATCGAACTCAAGCAGGAATGGGCAAAAATAGACGAGACACATAAATTCCAAAACCACTAGGGGGAATAATATAAACACGTCTTTAAAGTAACCTTTCAGACCACAAAATGGCTGCGAAAGCAACTACAAAAGGATTGGTCATGTTTAACACTAAAGTGTCTGCTAGTTGTATCGAACGTGAGGTATTTGTCCCGCTGCAAATCTGTTTTTCATGTTATGCTCTTGAGAGACATTCCACCAAAGAATGTAAACTTCAGCGCAAAGTTTGCTCGGAGTGTGCTGATCCTGGTCATACATGGAGGGAGTGCACTAACCTTAATAAAAAATGTCTAAATTGCGGCAATCAGCACCAAACATTATCAAGGGCCTGCCCAATAAAAAATACTGATTATTGATAAGAAAAAGCAAATGATTGAGGAGAGAAACAAAAGGGACAAAATAATACGTATGCGCAGACGGCAAGAAAATCCGATCAGGAAAGGACGATTATTCAAATTGACCAGAACATGAGACCAGATTTAATAATCTGCATTCTCCATGCCCACTTAGCTAACGTTGTATATCCGGGTAGCTAGGCAACCGAACTCAACAAAATGCTAGTCCACAACGGCCTTAAACCGATGTGGTTCCCGACGCAAATTAAGAAAATGCCTGAAGCCGTACCAAGGACGCGCTCCACCTCTCGAAACGCACAATTAAACGAACCAAAAATGACAGAACAAACGGAGTCGCAAATGAACGTAAGTCACATCCCCGCAACAGCGAGCTCGTATCAGTGCCACCGTCAACGTCATATACACCAAGCTTCACAACCAAAGAACTATGTATGAATATATACAGATTAGGAAAGGTACCAGATTCAAACAAATCCAAGATCTGGAGGAATCCTATTTAGTCATTAAGATTAAAATGACCTACAATGATATAATTGTGGCAGTGGGATACCATCCACCAAGACGTCCATATTTTCCAATCCTTAAATCTATTCGACTGTTTAGAAGAGAGGCATCAACTATTTAAAAAGATCTAAACACACGATGCAGAGAAGCTGGATACACCACCGCGTTCAACGATGCGGTGACTTAGCTAAGCCTATTAATTAGCAGGGATAGCGTACAAAGAGAAGGCCCCGATTTTGCTATATTTCACACAGCTAGGTCGTCAACTACACCTAATATAGTACTGACGAACCCCAACTTCTCTCTCAATCAAGTGACAACTCCAGGTCCATATATCCCGTCCGATCATGTTAGCATGATAACAACCGTCTTAACATCTCCAATACAGGTAAAGATCCCAAGACGCTGATGTCTGGCCAAAGCAAATTGGGCAGCATACAAGGAGTATCTCACGAACATACAGATATATCAGATCGAATGAGCCACACCCAAATATATCAAAAGACGGCAAAATCACATAATAACAAAGCTCGTGGAAGCCGATCGCTTAGCTGTGCCCTGGACAGAATATAAAGTACTACCAACTTCAAGGGGGGAGGAAATGTATTAAACAAAATGCACCAAATGGAATCTCTCATCAACCAGATAAATACTTATGGTAACACTGCACATTATTACAGAGAGCTAAGAGATACAAGAATTGAAGTCAAGCAACTCATCAGGGAGAAATTCAGAGAAAAAGGAATAACATCATAGCTAAAGTTGATGCAGAAAGGGACCCCAATAAACTTTTAATTAAGCCAATTGAAAAGACTGCGAGGCACCATCCCTAAAAATAGAATAACAATCAAAGTTAACGGTAATGAAATCTCAGAGGATGGAGTAATTCAACGTTACTTCAGAGAGTATTGGAAAACCCGTTCTAGAATAAATGAGGAAGAAAACAGGAATTTCGATGAAAGATGTGAGGGAACTGTTCTCGAAAGGATTAGGGAACTAGGGGAGAAGCTTAGCCTGCACTATAGCGTTGATGGTACTCGTCTCGCACATGAGGAGGGAAGGCCCTTCACTTATGAGGAATATGAGGCTGCCTTCAAGGGCTTTAAACAAAAAGCTCTAGGAATAACTGGCATCACAAAGAAACATCTAATAAACGCTCCCCGAAATATAAACGAGGCCCAATTGGAGATATTTAATGCCTGCCTTAATGTCGGTTATTTCCCAACCGAATTCAAAAAAGCGAAAATAATATTCTTGCTTAAACCAGGAAAACCTACAAAGGATATAGGCAGCTAAAGGACTATTTCGCTCTTGGAATTCTTCAGCAAACTCCTCGAAAAACTACCTGAGAAACTGAGAAACTACCTGGATTCTACAGATCTATGTAATAATCAACAACATGGGTTCAGAAGAAAACTTGGCACCGAAACAGCACTCGAATTCATTACTGAACGAATTGCTATCGCCAAGGCCAAAGACCACAACGTAGACCTAGTACTTTGCGACATGTCCTCAGCATTTGACAAGAAATGGCTTCCGGCACTTAAATTAAAAATAACAGAACTCGGAATTGAATAAAATATAGCACGTTGTAGGGAAGTCGATATCATACCCTAATAAGAGAGGCCCTGTTCGGTCACCACAACGTCCTGGCGCTTGGCAGTGTAACCCGATTACTTAACCCGACCCCTCTCTTCCTTGGACCCGCTGGCCATCAGAGCCTCCTCCAACCACGCTAAGTACGAATCATCAGATTTCGTGCCAGCGAGCATATCAATACGAAGGGAAGAAGACTAGGTGCCATAACAATGGGTAAACAGGCACTATTTACCCTAAGATTTGGGATCTAATTTCGCGTCATAGACGAAATTAGAGGAGGGGCGGCCAAAAGCCGGAAGATGCCTTTAGGGGTAAGTGAAAGACGCTTGGAGAAGAGTCGTTAGAGGAGCGAGGCTTAATTCCTAAGCCCTCACCCCCCTCTACTTTCCCTACACTAGTGGGTTGTTCAAGTATATAGGCGGATAACTGGAGAAAACCGAGGAAAATCGAGTTAGAGATAGACATGACGAAGTCCGGCGGCAGTGGCCAGCAATCAAAGAAAGGAACAGGGAAGAAGCTCATTCTGAGCCAGTTCCTGGTGGTCACACCGAAAATTAGTTTTTTTTTGTATTGAGAATCACTCTATTACATCTCTCGTTAGAGAAACCCCCTACCCCGGTTTACAACAAAAAACCAGAGATAGTCCTCGCCATTTAGGAATACCCAAAGTGAACTCTCCCCCCCCCCCGCCCATTTGTCAAAGGATTGACTTGTTTGCTCATCGCTCGTCAGTGCGAACCCTTCCAAGATTAACCCGAAGATTGGAAATAGCATACCTTCGCGGTCCCGTTGTTTAAATCTAACAAAGACAACGTGTTTAACGCCATCCGTCACCCTCACCGAAATCACCTGTTGCTTCAAGCCCGTCTCCGGGTCAGTCAAACAGCTGGGTGTCTGCGAACACGCCCACGCGCCTAGCAAAATCATTTTTTCGTCTACATAAAAATTCAAGGCCGGATTCACGTATGTTTTTTTTTTAAAGGTAAAGAAATTTAGTTATTTTTGAGTGTGAATTTGCGTCTAATATTAAAGTGAGCTTTGGGTCAACCATTACTTTATATTCATTTGGTTTGAATTAGTAATTCTAACATAAACTCGTTTATTCATAGCTGTATAGTTTTTTTTTTAGATTTCACTTTTTATGTTGTAATTAAAGATATATTATTTTTAGAAGTATTTAATTCAATCCTCAAAACGCTGCACGTGGCACTAGAAATACTCAAAGATCAAATAACGTAAAATAATATAGCACTCTTAGAGAAAACATAATCAAGGAGTTATTCAAGTGCGTAGCAAACCTACGTACGTACACCAACTCAGCCCTTACAATTCCACGACATAAATATTTGCTGTCAGGTTTTATGGGTATTGGAAGAACTCAGTATAGTTGTTTGTCTTGCTTTCCCTTCAGTAATAGTAAAATTGTGCCTAGCGTTCGAGGAAAAGTTAAACATAAAATGGTCCGTCTATAAATTTGTGGTAAGTTGTCGGTGATTATCCAGGTAAGGTTATTAATTAATTTTTTGTGGAGTAGTATTCCAATCGGCAGAAAGTGTTGGGATAAGGGTGAGTTAGGCAGCGCGCTACTTGTTCGAGGTTGCATAAGTACCTTTAGCATATCGGTGAGTTTTTGGACGAACAGATAGAGGTAAAATGGAATCGTTTGACAGATTCCACGAACAAGCCCAAGCTTTGGGACTAAGAGGTAAGGAACTAGTTGCTTATGTCCAGGAACAAGAAGACAAACGAATGCACGCGGAAAGGGAAGTGGAAAGAGAAAAGGCGAAAGCGGACAGGGGAGCGGAAAGTAAAAGGCGAAAGCGGAAAGAGGAAAGGCGCAAGCAGAAAGGGAAGCAGAAGAAAGAAAATTACAAAGGGAAGCAGAAGAGAGAGAACGAGTACGCGCTCATTAAAGGAAAATGAGCAAGGATCAGGCGGAAGCCAGTTCCGTTGGTTCTCGAGCTGGAGCTACACAGATAGCTGCGATGAAACTCCCAGCTTATGAAGACAACGAAGACCTGTGTACGTACCTGACACACTTCGAGAAGATATTCGAGTTGAATCACTGGGACATAGAAACGGGGGGAAGCGCCAGATTAGTGCTTCTGCTTAATACCCGGCTCCGTGACATATTCATCTCGTTATCATCCGAGGATTCCGAGGATTACACCACTTGCAAACACTAGCTACTGGCCGCCGTCAATCCAAACCCCGAGGAGTATCGGATTAAGTTTAGACAAGTTAGAATTCCGCCAGATCAAATATACAGGCAATTTGGATTTATCCACAAAAGGCAGCTCCAATTCTGGCTAGAGTCAAAACAAGTGGGGAATGAGTTCAACTCCTTGCCGACTTCATGCTGAAGGACCAATTGCTATGTACCCACCCCCAGCGATTCGCGCCTTCGTCAAGGACAGGCGATCCGCTACATTCAAGGACTGCGTGGAGGAAGCAGATCTGCATCCTTCCAACTATAGATTATACCATCCATAGTACATAAAGAACCAGCCTTTGTCTCCAAAGAAAGGTGAGTATCCCCAGAAACCCTTTTCTCCAAAGAAAGGAGGTATCTCCAGAAACCCCATAACCTGTTTTAATTGTGGCACCCCAGGTCACAGTAGCTATAATTACTCCCAAAATTCGAGGCTTAGGTCGCTCCCGAGTCAGCAGGTACATAACCTCACTGCAACGCTTAATCAAGAACAACTTCCTAATCCTGCGCCTCCTTTGACCACATCGATTTCCCCTAAACAAAAGATGAACTTTGTGTTAAACAAAAGTTCTCCCGAAGGAATAACGTTTGAGACTGGCTCCGTAAATGGTCGCCGAGTCTCAACCTTGTTACGCGATACGGGGTGCACCTGTATCGTGGTATCAAATAAATTGCTTCCTCCTGTCAGCCCACAGCACCAGAAGTTCGTGGTCGTCCAGGATTTCCTGGGTAGACCAAACAAGTTTTCTGGCGTCAGATGCCACATTCAGTCGAAGTAAGAGTATTTTACTGGCTGGACCGAGGTAGTGACAGTGCCTATTAGATTTTGCTTAGTCTTAATAGGACAGAGCTCTCCTCAAATCCGGTGGCTCAACTCGTAGTCGCCAGGATGCCCGCAAATAAGAGGTCCACGGTCCCGACCCATTTATCCCGTCGTGAGAACCACGTAGACGAAGAGCCTAGCTCCCAAGCCTTCAATACTGCCCCGAAAGTAGGTCTGACTCTCCCATCCCTGGATAGGAAAGCAGCGAAAAAGGAAAAAAGAAATCGAAGAAAGGAGAATATTGATGGACAAAAAAATAGAAGAAAGAAGAATAAAAGAGATAGAGAAGTGGAAGAAAGAAGAATACAGATAAAATAGAAATCGATTAAAGAAGATTACAGACGAGAAGAGATGCGGAAAAAAAAGAATACAGATGGAAAGAGACCTAGCACAAGCGGAAAGATAAGAGAGAGAAGAAAAAGAAAGAATGCTCGTACATGAAAGGGCATCGAGCAGGGATCAGGTGGTAGTCACGGTCGGTGTATCCCGGCCTGGACCTAGGAAAGTACTTATTGTGAAAACCCAGCCAAATGGGGTGACGATGGATGAAGATGGTAGAGTCGGATAACGAGTATCCCCTACACTTAGGTGTCTTCCTCCAGAACGAAACGTCCACGGAGTTACATTTAAAACCCCCATTCGCCGTGAGAGCCACTCCCATTAACGATCCCGTAAAGAAACTTTTCCCCGACCCCATTAGAGGGAATCCAAACGCGATCTTCCAGGTTGGCTTGGTAAAGGACGACGATGGGGCTCCTTTTCCCATCACTTATGCAACCATGAAACAGGCCACCCTAGCCAAAGGTGGAGATTAAACTTAGTCAGTTGCAATAAAAAAAGGTAGTACAGGTACGTTAAAATTCCATCACCAGTTTTTGACATAGTTGGGTAGACTCAATAATTAGAACGGCCGATTTATGCGCTTTAAATAAGTAGTCATCTAGCACCACTTTAATATTAATTATATAAAAGGTGTCAATAAAAAAAGCCTATGTATAACCTGAGCCGAAATCTCATCGAGGGTTATTTCATCTCCCTCTAATCTTAAAACCAGGTGTTTTCTTTTTATATTTAAGGTCTTAAGGTTTAGAAGTGTGAGAAAGTAGCTGGCTAGATACTACTTAAGAGAGGATCATTCTTTTGTGTGTAATCGATGATTTTTTTTCTGTTAAATTGGGTGTTATGAGACGTACCCAGTAGGCACGAGGCTTATCTCGATCACCTGCCTTTGTACGCGCGCGGGTGTGCGCCCGAGTTCAAAGAAACTTAACTTAATAGAATGGTTGACCCAGCTAACGGTAAGAATCAGTATTATGTTCTAAGGCATGTAAGTTTGCTTTTGTCGGTTATGCTTCTTTGCTTTTCCCTTGAATTCCCCCCATTAACCTCTTCAAAGGAAGGGATGTAGGGAAATCAATATCCCACCCTAATAATAGAGGCCTTGTTCGGTCACCACAATGTCCTTGCACTTGGCAGTGTAACCCGATTACTTAACCCCCCTCTCTCCCTTGGACCCGCTGGCCACCAGAAGGCCTCCTCCAATCACGAGAAGTACGAATCATCAGATTTCTGTTCCAGCGAGCATATTAATACGAAAGGAAGGAGACTAGGTGCCATAACAATGGGTAAACAGGCACTATTTTCCTTAAGATTGGGGTCTAATTTCGCGTCATAAACGAAAAATTAGAGGAGCCGCGGACAAAAGCTAGAAGATGCCTTTGGGGCTAAGTGAAAGACACTCGGAGAAAAGTCGTTAGAGGAGCGAGGCTTAATTCCTAAGCCCTCATACCCCCTCCCCCCGCCCTTTCCCCTACCCGCAGTGGGTTGGTGAACTACATAGGCGGATAACTGGAGAAAAACGAGGAAAATCGAGTTACAGATCGACACGACGTAGTCCGGCGGCAGTGCCCGGCAATCAAAGAAAGGAACAGAGAAGAAGCTCATTCTGAGCCAGTTCCTGGTAGTCACACCGAAAATTAGCTTTTTTGGAAATTGAGAATCACTCTCTTACCTCTCTCGTCAGAGAAACCCCCTATCCCGGTTTGCAACAAAAACCAGAGATAGTCCTCGCCATTGCGGAATACCCAAAGTGAACTCCCTAACCCTCCTCCCCCCCCCACCACCCCATTCGTCAAAGGATTCACTTGTTTGCTCATCACTCGTCAGTGAGAACCATTTCAAGATTAACGCGAAGATTGGAAAAAGCATACCTTTTGGTTCCGTTGTTTAAATCATCTGACTAAGACAACGTGCTTAACGCCATTCCTCGCCCTCACCGAAATCACCTGTTGCTTCAAGCCCGTCTCCACGCTAGTAAAACAGCTAGGTGTCTGTGACCACGTGGGCCCACGCGCCTAGCCGAAAAAAACTTTTTTCGCCTACATAAAAATTCAAGGCCAAGGTCATTCTTCAGCCGGATTCACGTGTGTTTTTTTTTTAAAGGTAAAGAAATTCAATTATCTTTTTTAGTGTCAATTAGCGTCCAATATTAAAATGAGCTTAGGGTCAACCATTACTTTATATTCATTTGGTTTAAATTAGTAATTCTTATATAAACTCGTTTATTCATAGCTGTATAGTTTGTTTTTTTAAGATTTCACTTTTTTATGTTCTAATTAAAGATATATTTTTTTTAGAAGTATTTAATTCAATCCTCGAAACGCTGCACATGGCACTAGAAATCCTCAAAGATCAAATAACATAAAATAATATAGCACTCTTAGAGAAAACGTAATCAAGGATTTATTCAAGTACGTAGCAAACCTACGTACGTACACAACTCAGCACTTACAATACCACGACACACGTATACTTTCTGACTACCTGGATGGCCGCCATGCTATCTTAAAAATCAATAATAATGAAGGAGAGCTATTTGAACTGGAAACAGGGGTGGCACAAGGAGGATGCCTCTGTCCTACCCTTGATGCAATTTACACGGGTGACCTGCCCCAACCTAATCAAGAATCAGCACAATATATACAACTGGCAAACGACATAACACAGGTCGTCACCAGCAACTATCGCAACCCCAGAGATATAGCAAATAGGACAAGAAGAGAAATTTAGAACATCAATAGATACGAGAGAGAGAACAAAATAAAAACAAACATCAACAAGTTTAGAATGATCCTGATGAGGCAACGTAAAACTGCAGATGTTCAAATACAAGGCGAACTCTACCCATACTCCAGAAATGGCAGAGTACTTGGACTCAAATTAACATCATACGGACATGTTGAGTGCTTTAAAGAAAAAAATTAATGCGGCCAAGAGGACGCTAGAATCACTGTTTCGTTTTCGATTGCTATCACTGAGAAACAAAAGAAAACTATATATGTTACTAGTGAGACCATTACTGCTCTATCCCGATATTCCCCTTCATGTCTCTAGCGAGACAATGATGAGGAAAACTCCAGCGGTACAGAATAAGGCCACAAGTTTTATGACCAACGTTACACTTCAAGACCGGATCCCATCGAATATCATTCACGAAAATGTAGACATCGAACCAATAAATATGACTGCACAAATGCGCAAAAGATATTTGGCAAAAGATTAACCAATACCTACCAGAAGAAGTGACCCGACAAATAAAACTCGAAGATGAAGAATTACCGAATCTACGTTTCAAACAAACCTTTAAAAGTAGCCAGCTACAGACGCGACAGGCAATTCACCCGATTTATAGATAACAATGATGATAATGAAGAAAAATAAAGAAAATAATAAATAAAAACGATCATAAAAAAGCTCTGTAGTGGACAAAAGAATAAAAAATAAAATAAAAAATAAAAATAAATAAAAATTATGCAGCGACAAGCTTGTTGAATTCCCCAAAGATAATTTTCATCGAATAAAAAGTCTTGAAAGCTTGACTCATTTTTTGAGAGTCAATGTACAGACATAATGGAGAAAAGAGGCAAAAAGACTGAGGTTACCAGACAACCTGGTACAAACCCTCTCACTCGATAAACACATTTTCCTCTCTTTACTTCTACTGCATACACAATTTCCTCTCTTATATCATTGTTGATCGTTGTTCACGAAGATTTTCGGACAGCGATTCAAATCTCATAACTGTTTGAAACTCAGTGTATCGTTTCCTCCTGGAATAGAAGATTTTGAGACTGATTGACAAGACTTCACTCTACTAAGACTTGACCATCGTCATATACTATATCCCACCTCTTCTTAGGGCGTGTCGGTTAGGGAAGCTGAGCCTCTATAGATACTCTTACCGACAGAGCTATATCTGAACCGGGTGGCTTACTCGGCACCGTTCGAAGTTTAGCCCGGGACGGGTTAATACCCGGGTGAGCGGCAGATCCTGTTGAGTGGAGCAAATCTGTTAGGGCTATGTGTCAGGCAGGTTGGTAGGGTTCACTGACACGCTAGCGGAATTAGCCAGACGAATAACTGGATTTCAGCCGCACCTTCTAACTTTCTGTTTTTTCACCCTTTTCTTGCCTTTTCACCTTAGAACGATAAATGAATAAAAGGAAGAAGCTGTATTAGAAAATGGAAGGAACTAAATGGGTCCCTTTGTGGACCATAAAAGGAGCACAAAAACCGGAACGCACTCTTGTATTCAACATGATATATGGGGAAATAGGAATAATACTCATCCGACTCCTAGACTACTCAACCAGCTATGCGGCCATTTGTCAAACGGAAAAAGATATGGATAACTTTCTCAGTGAGAAAGACACATCAAGCTGCTAGAAAATCGGACTAAAAGCTAAAGTTCCTCCATAAGTGGAGGCCCAAAAGGCCATATACTGTTCGCAGATAGATCCGTTGATAGGGAAGCATACGGCAACGGAAATAAAGGAAGAGATTGAAAAAAGACAAGAATAGGCTAAAGTCAAGGAAGTTGTGAAATTCAGAAACCAAACTAACAATGAAGAGTAAATCCGTGTTTATAAAGTTTTGTTCCGAGAAACACGCATGGCACGTAAGGCGAGAAAGAACGGCCTGTTAGCATTTAACCTAAAGATAACCCAGGACCAAATCAAAAGCGATGAGTTAATAAATGTTCTCACTTGTTTCTGTTGCTTTGCTTTCGACCAGCATACGTCTAGGGACTGCCCACCCAAAAGGAGAAACAAAATACTCAGAATGCAGCTCAACTTTACATACATGGAAAGATTGTAAAATCCAAGAAAAGACATGCGCGAATTGTGGCGGGAACCATCGTACGATGGCGATGGTTTGTCCGATTAAGAAAGAGATTATCGAGAAGAAGAGGAAAGAGAAGATAAGGCTTGAGGAGGAGAAGAAAAACCAAACATATGCCAAAGTAGCTAAGGCAACAGCGGAACAAATAGTACCGGCAAAAAATATAATAGAGCTTAAACAGGACACCTTTTTAAACATACTAGCGTGCATACTACATGCTCACGTAATGAACGTTGCGAACCCTGGAACCTATTCCAAGGAACTCAACAAAATGCTAAGTAATAACGGGTTGGAACCTATGTGGTTCCCGGAGAACCCGCCATGGGCGGACGTATTAAACAGCAAATACACAACCTTGACACCGGAAACCCAAATACAAGCAGGTGAAAATCAACCCTCCATCCAATTAACTAGTATCAACCCAGGATTACAGAGAGATCCAAGACTTAGAAACAAACAAGCACAGAAAGAAGAAGAAGGAATGGAAGTGGAATTACCTCTAGCCAAGGCAGGCTGCTCCGAAACTCAACAGAAAAGAAAAGCAATAGAAGAAGCAGGAAACGAGGAAATCCCACTACCAAACCCAGAAGGAAAATAAGGAAAAAAAGCGCATTAATCTGAGAGTATACACCCCTGAAGATAGACCCATCATCATAGAAAACAATAAGGGAATCATCATAGAGATTAAAAGAGGACTTTTTAAGTACGAATTCAAAGACCCATATTCAGATAACGAAGTCCACAAATGTCTAATGAGTGGAGGAATAATAATCCCGAAAGAGATATGCTTTAATATAAAGAAACAAGAATTTAAAAAGGAGAGAAGCGGTCAAACAAAGTCCTCTTGGGAAGGAAAGCTAAAGAAAACTGAGAGAAGATCTTCACTGGAACAATAAGATACAAAATGGAAAGGAAAGGAAAGTTTAAAATAATAAGTCACAATGTGTCAGGTTGGGATGCCACAAGGTACTCGCATTGTAATTCACACTTCAAACTTGACCCTGAGATCATCCTACTAAATGACATCAACATTGATCCGGAAATAATCCCAATTATAATCTTTAACTATACAACAATCTACAAGACAACTGAAGATATAAACTACGACGGAGTAGCGATAGCTGTCCGAAATGACATAAAATTTACAAGATTAAAAGAATTAGATGAGGCCTACTTAGCCACCAAGATAAAGACTAGAACAGGAGATATAATAATTATGTCAGGGTACCAACCCTCAAGGAGTGGATATGTGCCTATACGTAACTTCATGGAAATATTTGGACAAAATGAGCAAGTATTATTCTTAGGAGACCTGAACACCCGAACAAGAGCCTCGAGATTGACAACCCATTTCAACAACAGAGAAAGAAATGTAGATCTGCTAATAGCCAGAGGCATATTTGAGAGGATCGGACCGGAATTTCCTACGTACATTGGCTTAAGAAGAGCAACTAAACAAGATAACGTGCTAGCTTCCCTTAAATTCCAATATAACTATTGATAGAAAGATGCCAACCCACCATCAGCGATCACGAAATGGTGGTAGTAGCATTGTCCGCAAAACCTATACGAATAAAATGCCCAGTTAGAAAAAGCTTTAAAAAGGCAAACTGGCGCGGCTACGCCGAAGACTTAATAAATTACCAGCAACCAGATCTCAACGATGCAACCCTGGAAGAGATAGATGAGGCACTAAACAACATAATTAAAAAGCTAATAGATACAGACAAAAATCATATACCTAGAACAACGTTTAGAACTTTGCCACACCATCGGTATACACCACAATTAGCAGATATGGAAAATGGATATTTAAACCTAAGAGAAAAGATAGAGCGAGTTGGTCCAGAAAGAGGTGATATAGAACGCCTCCTTAACATAAGGACGGAAATGAACACAACAATTATGACAGAGAGAGGCATAAGATGGGACCAGATAATAGACGGGATAGACTGCGAACTAAATCCTACAAAATTCTGGCAAAAATGCAGCATGGCGAAAGGAAATTAAAAGCCGATAACAAAAATAGCCATCAAATACAATGGAGTAGATGCGCTAGAACCAAAACAAATTGAGACCGCGTTTAGAGAACACTGGTATATCGTTTTCAACATATCACCTGAAGAAAACGAAGATTTCGACCGTGACGATGAACTTAGAATAGTTGAAGAGATGGATAGAAACAGAGGAGATGTGACACCCAATCACTCTGCTTCTGATACAGTAATGATGGAACACGGAGTACACCCAATAACACTTGAGGAATTAAAAAAATACCCTAAACAACACAAAGCAAAGAGCTTCTGGAAACAGAGGGATATCCTGCGAAAACATGGTAAGAGCATCAGATGAATTTCTGCCCAAAATAGTAAAAATCTCCAATGCGGCAATAAGTACCGGGTATTTTCCTGACGTCCTGAAATGAGGGAAAATAGTATTTTTTCCCAAACCAGGCAAGCCCCTGACGAACCAGGTAACTTCAGGTCGGTAACTCTAAAAGAAACAGTGGCCAAACTACTTAAAAAAATGATTGGCAGGAGATTGAGCAAACACCTTGAAGACGACGATCTAATTCCTAGCCACCAACACGGGTTCAGGAAAGGTAGAAGTACCGAGACGGCACTGACCATAATAGTAGAAAAAATAGCCAAACTCAAATATGACAGAAACTACACAGACCTGGTATTAAGCGATGTGCAGAAGGCTTTTGATATGGTATGGAGAATAAGCCTAAAATACAAGGTCAAGAGATTAGGACTTCCACCTATCCTAACAAAATGCATATGTGACTGCATCAGAGACCGCAAAGCATTCATCAGCATAGAAGGATATCGGGGACCCAAATTTGAGATCAATCAAGGCATTCCCCAAGGAGGATCTCTCAGTCCGACGTTATATAATATATATATATACAGGGAATCTTCCAACTTCAATCTACGATAACACCAAATACGTACAATTCGCAGACGACATCTCGATAATCGTTAATAGTCCATACAGGCGCCCACCAACGGCAGCCATAATCACTGCTGCAGAAATCGAGAATATAAATAACTTTGAAAAAAAATGGAAGATAAGGACAAAGGCAAACAAGTTTACCATTATTCCTATAGGACGAAGAAAAACTTCAAGAGTAATGATAAAACACACCACCAAGAGAATCAGACTAGCAAAACCTAACTTAGCGAAACTTTACCAGTTAAAAAACCTAAATACAAAAAATCAAATCAAATTATACAACCTTCTGTGTAAATCAATATTATTATATCCGGCAATTCCACACGTGAATCTAAATAAAACCCAGAACGAAAAATTATAGAGAGAACAAAACCGCGGCGTACTATTAATTACAAATACAAGAAGGAGAGAACGCAAGAGGCAGATACATGTGCACCATGAAATAGAGATGGAGCCAGTAAATGGATCCCTACATAAAAGAGCGGTCAGAATATGGGATAAACTAGAAACACTTCTAGACGAAGATGAAAAAAGGAAGATGGAGATCCCAATAGAACATAGAACGATCAATAGAGGAAATTTTAGGAGCGGAAAACCGTTAAGTGGAATTAACCCTATACCAGTATATAGATAGTATAAGAACCGCTACATAATTGCAAACAAAGCAAAGAAGTCACCAACAACTGCAAAATTCGAATAGGACAATAAATATTATTAGAAGAAGAATAGAGGCGTGAGAGCCCCTACACATTTAACTATATGATAAGATATAAAAGTTGAAGATAAGAACTAAAGTGATGACTGGTCACCTAGCAACCTGCACTAACTCTTACTCATTCCATTTCACCACTGTACCCTAATGATTACTATCCACTTTACTCTAACTATATACTTTTAACTTCTACCTTTTTCAAGACATAAGACGTAAGACACCATTCTGCCCCGAATATGACCATACTATTAAGTCGAAAGACGTCTAATCAAATAAACTATTGTTGAGACAATAGTTAAAGTTGTAAGAACGATGCAGACAAAAGTAAACAATGCAGCTCTTGCTGTCGACTTCAATTAATCCTGCATATATATATATATATATATATATATATATATATATATATATATATATATATATAATACTGGTAATTGATTTGTTCCTTGGGAATCTGATATGTAGCAGGAATATGAAGACCCAGGTGATTATACTAATCATTCATTGATTAGTGTAATCACCTGGGTCTTCATATTCCTGCTATATATATATATATATATATATATATATATATATATATATATATATATATATATATATATATATATATGTGTGTGTGTGTGTGTGTGAAAGATAATGGTAAACCACATTATTTTGAATCAAGATTTTATTTATAACTATCGGACTAGTTTCCGCGAGATGCCATTTTCAACTAATAATGAAGAAACTAGGAAAGGAACACACTATATATAAGGTAAGACACATACTAAACAAAATTAAACAGTAAGAAACAATCTGGGAAAAACTCGAGTGAATCTGGCGCGAATGACAAGCTAAATAAAATGAAATGAAACCGGAAACAATCCGGAGAGTTGCTAATCTCCAAGATCCATTGCATCTGGGAGTTTATAAATATGATTGGTGACTTTATTGGATATATATTTGTTAAATTTGTATTTCCCTTCAGATAAATTGAAATTATCAACTTTGTTGATGATGATGGATTCTGCAATGAGCCTCTCAATATAATTGTTTTATTTATAAATTATTTTTGCATGGTTAAAATCAACTCTATGGGCGTGCTTTTGCATGTGCGTAAAGAGACTTGAAGAGTTCGTACACTTTCTGATATCAGGTAAATGTTCTTTCATCCTCTTATTAAAGTGACCTGACTCTCCGTTGTATGTTAATTTGCAATTATAGTATGGTATGCTATATACTCCAGCATCAAGATTGATTGGACGCAGTCTAGTCAAGGATTTTCGAATGGTATTAGGATATTTAAATGTAATATTTATGTTATTTCCGTTCGCATATGATTTTAGGTGGCCAAGGCTGCAGCATATGGGAAACTAATGCATTTTTTAAAATCGTCCTTTCGTGGTGTGGAGATATCATAGAAGTTTTTTTCGTGCTTTCGAATAGCGTCTATTTATGAGATGAATCGGGTATTTTAATTCAATGAAATTGTAGATAAGGTGGTTAATGTTATCCTCGGAGAAAGAGGGAAGAAATAAAAATATCTTAACAGATTTGTCATGTAATGAGAAAAATGTATGTAAGCATTTGACTTTGTAGGCTTTTGATAGACTGAGCACTGGATATGATTATTTAAACGGTGTATATTTACGTCTGGAAACGGTCCCTTTTAATTAAATATAATCAGCCTCAGTTAAATAAGGACTCTACTTCCACACCGTTATATATTGCCTAATTAATTTCGTTTCAAATTTTTCTTTTTTGGCTAGTCACCATGAATTAACTACCACTTAAACAACCAACTAGCTAACTTTGTTGTTGTTGTTGTTGTTGTTGTTTTTCGACCAACCAACTACATAGATCAGAAAACTAACTAATACTAAATCACATCTTTCCAGTTAGCATAATTTTTTAATGCATTCATTCAGCTCACAGCTTTTTCCGAATCAAGTAACAAATTTTAACGTATTCGCTGAGGTTTTCCTTTTCTTCTAATTGTAACTTTATTAATTTCGTTTGAATTTATTTATTTTTTATCTTAATATACAGATTTTTGTCTTTTATATTGCATTTTGATTTTTTTCTTTTTGTTTTACATCCTGGTACATTTTTAACCTAAAGCCATTAATTATCATTGTTCTCATAATTATTAAGCAATTGTTCTTATATGAATCTTTAATATTCTAGCCTAGATGATGGGTCCATAGCCCGAAACGTTGGCAATATATGTTATATTTAGTACTTGCTCTCCATTTCCTGCTGATATATATATATATATATATATATATATATATATATATATATATATATATATATATATATATATATATATATATATATATATGAGAATGGGCGGGGGAAGTAAAAACCTGGAAAGTACACTGAAGTTCTTTATTGACGTTTCGCCTGTTGGCTTCTTCAGAATTGAACTAAACGAAGAACGCGAGATCACGCCATATGTATGCAGCAGATTTATCCCGGGTTACTCTGGCTCAACCTTCGTAGTCTTCTCTGGTTAGATTTGTCCAGCCTTAATCTTTCCGCTTCGTATCTGATGAACCGTCCCGCTCCGTTAGCCAGCCGAAAGAAACCGTCTCGGTAATTAGTTGACCTGTCGGAAACGATATATGCAGCATCAATTATCCTCCTCTCTCTTCTCGTCAATCCTTTGTGGATAACTCTAATCCCATCACAATTAGGCAAGTGACCGTATTCATCGATATGGACCACTATGGCATTCGAGGTTGTATGAGCTCTGACGTCTCTTCTATGTTCACTAATCCTGGTTTGAATGTCTCTACCCGATTAACCATAGTAACTTTGGTCTCATCCCCCACAGGGTATTTGGTAGATAATACCCTTATCTGTTTTAGCTGTCTAATTCTTGCGCTTTACTAAGTCCGTAGAAGTCTAAATACCCTATACATTAGTGTATACATAAATACACCGACACAGCTGCATGTCCTCCTCCCCTTATTCCAAATTCGCCTTTTCAGTTCGAATCTCCTTCACCCCTTCTCACGCCGTCATAAACCCGCAGTTTGAGACCAGCAAAGCTCGGATCGCGGCGAAGCGTAAATATGTCGCATGTCTGGCAGTATACAAAAGGTCTTTCGCGCAGCGATAAAAAATTTATGAGAATGCAGTGCTTTCTCTTGATTTTAGCTCATGAGGAAAATAAAAGGGAAAATTCTCCCTGGAGTCAGGCAGAAGATCTTGGACCTACGTTGTGTGTGGAGCTAGTCCCACAAATAAAACAGTTCGCCCGTCGCAAGAAAGAAACTTCAGGGAATTGGTTGTTGCCGTCACTGTACTTGTAGGTGCCAAACTTCTCGCAGTTCCGCCCCCTCCCTTTCAGAGTCAGAGGTTATAACAGGGCCTTCCTCTGCGGATTAGCCTAGACGCAGCTAGGTAATCATTTTGGCTACCCACTCCAGGAGCCAATAATCAGAAAGGACACTTCGAGGAGAAGAATTCCGATTTGAGTCACAATTTGACTCGCCTTCGCGATCCGGCCTAGGATTATTACATCAGGACACCGGTCTAGGATTACCCACACATTCGGTAACCTCGGACGACCGGGCTAAGTGCGAACATCGTCAGAAGAAGAAGACATTCACCGTCACCCTTCAAATACTTATGAACTCCAAGGTGTCGTTAAAGTGAATTATCCCCTCCCCTAACTTCACCAGTTTAACCGTTAACTAGAATTTCCATCCCGAGCTCATAACCTCGATTATTTCAAGTGATTAATTCAGTCTTTAATTCCATAATATTATTCAATTCATTATGTCGGGTGCAATTAAACGCAAGCATCCTAGTACGTAGAATTCAAGGGTAATCTCCACGACATTACATAGACTAACCAAGTCAGTGCAAATACTAATCCTATTTATACCTATATACGCTGTTTCATATTTCTAATTTATGTATATTAAAGATTATTTTTGTATTTGTGTGTTTAACTATTTTGGACGATCCTTTGGCAATTAATAAGCAATCCACTCGGCTTAATTCTCAATATTACATAAGTCCACCCATGACTGGCTTTTACTGAGTGAGATCACACTCAAGGGATCAATATCTTGATTTTGATCAAAAGGGACGCACCAGGGTTATTCTTATTCACCGGAAGTGGCTACGGTAGGTGTATTGGCTACACTTCACCTCCACTTCACCTTGGTGTGGGATTATAATATATGCCTAGGAAGTGGGACTGGGATTACCCACTCACTAAACCTCGACAAAGTCTCTAATCCTAGTCCCCGCAGAATAGGCTACCAAAATACCTGCCTTCTTAAGAGATCCGTTAATCGTACACGCCACCCTAGAGTATGGGCCAGACAAGTATCTGATCCCTTCTAATCCCTTCGTTGTGGTTACATTATCCTCGGCCACATCAGTGACATTACTTTTTCTACCCCTCTGCTATTTTTATTGCTTTATTTCGTAATTTTATTAACAGTCCCCTTGGATACTTCAGTTTTATGAAAGCTTTCTTTATGTAATCAATTCATCGCTTAAAAATCTTTTGCTACAGATACGAATAGCCCTTAGATAAAACCCGATGACTACCCCGGTCTTCGTTTTCATACCGTGTCCAGACAAATAATGAATTAAATCGTCCCTATTTGTGGGTTTTCTGTACACGGAGAACTCCACCCTACCCCCATCCCTATGGATCAACGTGTCTAGGAAAGGAATTTTGTTGCTTTCTTCCTCTTCCGCGGTAAACTGTATATTTCCATCCACCTCGTTCAGCCGCTTCAATTTATCGCTTACATTAGTATCCGCTGAAATTATGGCCAGGACATCGTCTACGTATCTTACCCATAGGGAATCCCTCCCCATAACGATAAATTAATGGGGGTTAAGGAATGCCACTACAGTTTTATTTTCCCTACGCTTTTGACTGTTGCGAAAAAACTACTACGCCTAAACAATGTACATCTATAAGTACTGCCAGTCACTGTTAAACGCAGTGATGAAGGGGTTTAATCCGGATTCTCTTTAGTTCTCAATGTAGGAAAATCCCATGAAATAAAATTAGTAATTCATGCAAGAGTACATAATCCAAAATTTAAATTGAAATGGATTACAAAAAAGCAGCGATTCCCAAACAGTGTGCCGCGGGAGATTTTAGGAAAGTTGATTCTCCCTCAAACAAGAAAGAGCAATGAACAAATTTCGGTACTGTACGAATGTATGATAAAATTTTCGTACTTGTGACACAATAAAGTGTCCTGCTGTAACAGAATGTCATACCACAGTTATAGTTGCCAGATTTTTACTAATATCAATAAATTCATTTTCTATCTTTCAATATACCAATCCAATATTTTTTTTTTTTTTTGTCTTTAGTCATATTAATATTTATAAGTTTGGTCTTTAGATTTGATATATAATTTCTTATTAAGATATTTAAGAAGATTCATTCTTAAAGCGACTGCATGTGTGCTACAGGAGATTTAAGGAAAATATGTTATTAAGGCTGATGTTTACAAATGATATATAATTGCTTAATTAATGAAAAATTTAAGAAGTTTAATCCTTAAATTTTTGTGTTTGGCAAATACAATTTCTATTTTTCATTGTTGAGTTTATTCCTTGTTAATTAAATAAGTTGATAGGTTTGTTTAATGATATTTGGATTTAGAAATTAAGTGCTTAATTTTTTCTTGTACTCTGAATGTTTTTCTTTTCTTAATTTCTTTGGCTGTTTGTCTTAAAATCTTTACTGTATTTTCTGGGGAATGCGGTATGATTTTTTTTACTGCATTTTATATTTATTTATATTTTTTAAAATTTAGTGTAGCTGATCTCCTGCTAAGTAAGTTGCACTATTATTTTTTATTCATTTCGTGTAGTGTCTGCTTATTGTTAATTTCTTTAAAAGATATTTTTATTCTCATGTTAATGGACTTAGTGTTTATTTTGTTTTAGTTGCATTTTTTAAAATAAATATTCAGAGTCAGATTTTCTTGTTTCCAAGTCTTATGAGGTATGGATAGATTTCTTACAAAGAAACACAATTAAGAAAATGATGACAGCGAAATGGCTCTAGCTAGTTCTGGATTAAAGCATAGGACCGGCAGTGTTACTTTCAAATGAATTGTGCGCCAATATAAAAAAGTCTACTTGTCCTTTGGATACATTTCATCTGGAGAAGAAGACCCACGTCCTGTCTGTGTTGTTTCTGGCGAGAAACTGGCAAACCAAGCAATGGTTCCAAGTAAACTGAAAAAAACACCTTCAAGCAAAGCACTCTCATTTATGTGAGAAACCAACTGCATATTTTAAAAGGCTTATCACTAACCAAACAAGCCAGTCTCGAAAACAGACCAAAATCAGCACTATATCTAAGAAAACTTAATCAAATTATGCTGTTGCATAAATCGTTGCCAAAAATATGAAAGCACATACAATTTCAGAGTCAGTAATATTACCAGTATGTAGTAAAATTGTGTACATTATGTTAGGCGAAAAATATGAAAAAGAGATTTTGAAAATCCCCATGTCAAATAACACCATTAGTCTTCGTATTTCTGATATGTCTCAAGACGTTGAGTTACATGTCATAGCAAAAATAAAGGAAGCCAATAATTTCGCCATCCAACTGGATGAATCAACTGACATCACTGGCAAAGCTCAACTCTTAACATTCAGCAGGTTTGTTTGCAATGAAGATATAATTGTACAATTTCTATTTTGCAAATCACTTCCATAAATAAGAAGAGGTCAAGACATTTTTGAGGTTGTCAGCAATTATTTCATCTCTAACGATTTGTCATGGAAATCATGTATTAGTATCTGCACGTATGACTTGTTAGTCAGACTTTGGATAAAGCAAGCATACTTAGAGACATTATTCGCCGATTAAGGAGCCTGCCTATAAACGTGAATATTTATTCACTTTTTCCTACGTGGATTTTAAGAAGGAGATATATAGAGCACTGATAATTCTACATATGTTGAACTAATCTCCTCCCGCACCCCCTTCACCGGGGTAAGGGCATTGAAATGAACTGAACTACCAATCATCTAGCCTCGTCCCAACTATGCCGTTCTCTATGATAGGCATAATTTTGGGCGCCGGGGAAAGCAGAACTCGGCGTCAGAGGCACCTGGACAAGGAGCAGGACTGCAACTTTCGGGGTTAGGGGGGTCCTCTACCCTGGGAATCCAGCGACGACCATAGAGAGAAGTAACACCCATTTCTAAGTATGCAGTCTGCAGTTCTGATACAAAAACCCTCTAGGGTTCGCACCCCCGGTTAGTGATTGCTGATTCCGCGCTAACCAACAAAACGTTCGCCATATAATCATACCTCGTGAGCCCCCCTTACCCCGCCCCCGGGTTCACCCATAATCATTTCATCCATCTATTCGGCAGTTCCTGCTCATGGAAGCTCGCTTACAACGGTGAAGGGGTTGCCCCCTTCAAGCGTTTTATTTTCAAAGTAAAAATTTGGACCCACAGAAGAGGACACAATGATTTGGTATCCAGCTAATCACTACGAAGGAGCGACCCTACAATGGCAACTGCCCCTCTGGCAAGATGGCTCGAGCTGGGATCACCCGGATCCCGCTACGCACCATCAGTGGTCACACCAGACCGGGCAAAGACAAAGTCTTTGAAGTTGTCTATGGGCGACTTAAAATAGCCATGCTTATGCTACTAGTGGTCACCACGGCTATGTCGCTATATGCGAAACGGAAAAAAATGTGAAAGCCTTGACGAAGGAAGCAGCTGTCGAAGTCCTTCGCGAGCACGGCCTGCAGCCAGCATTCCCTCCCCAGATCCAAACGCACAGGAACGTGATCTGCAGGATATTAGACCCTTGGATTGGGAAGCATTCTAAAGATGAGATCAAAGAAGAGATTATGAAGAACCATCAATGGGACAACTCGGAATATACCCACGTTTTTAAGATCATCTTTGGAAACACATCCATGGCCAAGAAAGCGAAGGAGTCTGGGCTCCTGCTTTTTAACGCCAGGATCAGCGGGGAACAGATCGAATGGAGGAGTTCTACCCTATCCAACTCTACTTCCGTTGCTACAAAATAGAGGAACACAGTACGCGCGAATGCCAGGAGCCCCAAAAGGTATGTTCTAAGTGCATCGAACCTGGTCACCACTGGAACAACTGCCAGAGCCCTCGCGAGAAGTGCGCGAACTGCTGGCAAGGCCACCGATCTATGGCAATGGCTTTTCCCATCAAAAAAGAATTAATAAGGAGAAAGTAAGAGCAAAGTAAAGAAAAGGCAACCAAAGAAGTCAATACAACTTACGCTCAGGTCGCAAAGGCAGCTTTTTCCGAGACAAATATTAAGAAAACTTACCTTAAAATACAAAATGAAGAGTCTACAAAAGTTTTACGTGCATCTTGTATGCCCACGTCAGAAATATTACACAGCCAGGGATATTTTCAAGGGAATTTAACCGGATGCTCGCCAAAAATGGCATGGACCAGATGTGGTTCCCGGACGATCCCCCATCAGGGGATGTGCTTCAACTACAAAGGGTCCCAAAACAAATGTCAGAACTCACTCAAGAAGAGAAAAAAAAACAGGAGGAGAAACCGAAGGAGCAGAAAAAAAACCTGATCCGAGAATAGAGGCAAGAAAGAAAAGGGAGGTTGCGGCCAGATTGCTAAACACGCCCAAACCAAAGAATAATAACCAAAAGAAGAAGAAATAAACGAAAACTTCGGATTCCACAGACACCTCGGACTCTTCGGACTCCGAGGTCATGCCCAAAGATGGACACCGGGAAAAAAGAAAACGGGATGCAAAAAGACCTCTAGATGTTGACGAGATTAACCTCTCAATTTACGCATCAGAGCAGTTCCCCTTCCCAAAGAACATATGCCAACAAAATACTCGTCAGCATCAAAAATAATTACTATAAGTGGGATTTCGATGCACAGTGCGAAGAGGAAATAGTAGAGGATGCACTCTTCAATCATAATGTTAAACTCTACAGAGAAACATTGAAGAGCTTACCATAGCATAGTTCAAGAAGAAAAGGAACGGGGAAAAGCATCCCACCACCAGTAAACACTAGGAGCCAGAAAAAAAGAGAACCCGAACAACAGATTGAAAATTGTGACGCTCAATGTAAATGGATGGGAGGGAAAAACAACCGCATATGGGAACATATTCCGCGTGATCGACCCCAACATCATCTTAATTAGGGAGCACGGTATCGACACAACATCTTGTCAAATAAAGATACCAGGCTACAGAGTTGTCACAAAAAATCATTCTCAATAGAAGTTTGACGGTGCTGCCGCAGCAATCAAAAGGAATCTCTCGTTCAGGCACATCCAGAACTGGACAAGTCATTCGTGGCGATATAACTGCCCACAATAGTGGGCAACCTCGTGATAGCGGTGGCATATCAACGTCCTCGAACAGCGTATCTGCCTCTCAACAACTTCTACACCCTGTTCGGCCATGGCAGAATGGCCTTCCTTGGGGGCGACCTCAACGCCATATACCGAACGGCTGGCTATGGAAACACGAGCAACAGAGGCCATAACTTGGAAATGATCATGCGACGAAAGAACATCCAGAGGATAGGACCGGATTTCATGACCTATATCACCTCTCTTGTAGCAACAACTCCCAAAGAAATCATGACCACTGACGGCTTCCCATTCAACTACCATATCGAGCCAGGTCCAACAGTTCCCAGCAACCATATCACAATCTTGACCACCATCTGACTCGCTCTGATCCAGCTTCCGGTCACTCTCGGCAAAAGCTACGCTTCGGCCAACTGGGAACGCTAAAGAAGAATCCGTAGCGGACTCAAACCAGCTGACCTAAGCTAAGCAACTCTAGAGGAGATCAACGGGGATCGGGAGAGGATAACCGCCCTATGACAGGGTACAAAACTCTTCCACAACCCAGATGGACCGAGGAGATGAAAGAGATCGCTAGCGATCACAGGGAGGTGTATGAAGAAATCAGAAGAGCAGGTACGAGTCGGGAACGAAGCTCGCTGCTACGACACTTGCGTGATGAGCTAAAGCTGGCTATTAACCAACAACAGGCTGAAATCTGGGATAGCCAAATAGGCAGGGTAGAGAGCGAGGTGACCCTCGATAAATTCTGGCGACTAGTAAGGAAATTAAAAGGCCTACTAAGTAGAGGAAAGACCCGCATTAAGGATGGCGATGAAAACTTGGAGAATCTGGCGGTCCTGGACGAAAGGTTTTGCACGTTCTGGAAGGAAATCTTCTCAATAACACCTGAGGGACGATGCGGAATTCGACCAGGAATTCGAAGACCATCTGATTAAAGATCTTAATCAGATTATACATCGAACACATCCACGAGCCTACGTCGACGAAGGGAGGGAGATGGAGGACAATCGCCGACCAATTACAACTGAAGAGGTCATGGCAGTCGTAAAAACCTTTAAACAAAAGGCACCAGGCTGGACGGGCATTACTAAAAACAATTTGGTGCATGCCCCCTGGCAGATCATTCAGGGAATCAATAACATCTACAATACTTCTCTTAATACGGGCTACTTCACCGATTGTTTAAAAATGGCCATAATAATTTTTTATCCTTAAAGGAATGAAGCGCCCCGATCAACTGGTGGACTACAGGCCAATATCCTCCCTTTAGTTTGTAGGCAAAGTCTGAGAGAAGCTTCTAGCTAACAGGCTACAAGAACAGCTGACCAAGCTGGAAGCTCACAACCTCCAGCAACACGGGTTCTGCAGAAGAAGGGAGACTTATACAGCCCTCGCCCTGCTCACCCAAAAGCTCGCCCGCTTTAAAGCTGAGGGGAAATACGTAGATGTGGTGATGAGAGATGTTAAAAAACCTCGATAAGGTTTGGCTGAGAGCTCTACAATTCAAGATATTAGGCCTCCAGGTAAACCCGATCCTGGAAAGTGTCCTCTGTGATTACATCATGGAGAGAAAAGCCCAAATTTTGATCGAGGACTACAGAGGATCCGAGTTCGAGCTTGATGCGGGTGTTCCACAAGGTAGCTGTCTCAGTCCGCTGTTGTACCTTGTTTACACATTGGACTTACCTGCTCCACTCGGGAAGGATGTGATGTACCTGCAGTTTGCAGACGACGTCACTCAAATCACCCCAGTTCACATAGGAACACTAGAGTTCAAGCAAGGGAGACAGTTGCCTAAATCGAAAACATCAATCGTTTCAAAAAAAGGTGGAAAATCAAGACCAACCGCCGAAAGTTCCAGATTCTTACAGTGAACCGCCGGGAACGAGATCACGTCAGAGTCGAAGATGAATTTTACCCGTACTCCAACGAGAGTAAAGTTCTGGGTCTGCACATCACCTCTCTAGCCAAAAGAGAGCTTGGAAAACTGTACAGGTTCAGAAGCCTCAGCGCCAATAACATCAAAAAGGTGTACACTGCCCTGGTGCGCTCAACACGGGTGTACCCAGCAGTAGCAATACAGGCAGATAGTTCAATCTCCCACAGACAAATGTAGAGAGTCCAGGACAGAGCTACCCTGCTGATAGCTGGCGTGCGCAGAATGGACCGTATTCGGCAGACGAAACTGCACGCAAGAGCAGGACTTAAGCCACTGAATATGGTCCTCCAAAGGCTAGGGAGAAAGACCTGGGAAACGTAGATAAAAAAATACTCCCACATATAGATGCAAATCTGAATATACCACAATCCCTAATTGGATCTGTCCCCAGGAGAGCCCTAATCCCAAGCGGAAGACTGTGCTTCCGAGAAGACCGAGCCGAGATATACTCCTAACCAGGACAAAATGATTCTACTTACCAAAGAAGATTTACCGAAATGACTCCACGTTTCGGCCATTTCAGCTAACCACCGAGTTAATTCCTTGGATGGTTATCGATAGATGGGAGCACATTTTGGCTTCCAGTGGTTCCCGGAAGTTTGCAAAGGACGAAGTGGAGGAGCTTGATATCAAATCTACTTCCGGGGCCATGTGAACCTCTCCCGAGTTTCGCGTATATAAGATTAATTCCTTTAACCCTCAGTAGTAGAGCTTGCACAGCGTCTGGCGAGGCAGGAATTGCCATCTATCTCGGTGTGGTGGTAAATTGTCGAAGCACAAAGTCTTCAGATAGGAGATCGGTCCCAGTTTGAAAGGCTCCTTAACCCGTTGGTCTGCAAGTCAGCTCAGACCCAAACTCGTACTCACATTTCAGAGCCGGAGCTACAAACAGCATCAATCAGGTTCCCTAAGTGAGAAAACTACATCTCGGCTTTTCTCCGTGACCCTACGCGTTGATAGGTCACTTCGCCTCCACCCTCCTCACAGAGGCAGCCAAGATTCCTCGGAGTTCACGACCGTAGGGGCCTCTTTAACAAGAAGCTCCCGTCACCGCCTAATTCCAGAAGAGTCGTGACGGAATTGGGGGATCAGGTCGGTACCTAGAGAACCTACCTCATCGTTTCCACCACCTTTACTCACCAGCGCCAGCTGAACATCAGGTTCCAAGGTAACCCGTCCTTTTCACATTCCCCAACTTCACCGGGAAGCTTACCAACATTACAAGTGTATAGGGATTTACATAGTGAATAGTTATTTACAAGCCAAGTGAGATATCCGAGATTCACTTATTGATTTATCTCTCAAAGCACATTAATTGTATATATATATATATATATATATATATTTTTTTTTTCTTGTTTAGTGTTCATTAAAACTTTATTTTCATATTGTTAGGTATCTAACTTCTTTTGGGTCGCTTGCTGGCAAAGCTCATTCAAATCCCTCCGTAGCCAACCTCTAAGCACTCTGAGTCAATAAACCCATTCAGGACACGGGCCGAACGAAGTATAAGGAGTAGTACGACGACTCCTCCTCATTCGGGATAATAGAATATATATATATATATATATATATATATATATATATATATATATATATATATATATATTTTCTCTTGTTTAGTGTTCATTAAAACTTTATTTTCATATTGTTAGGTATCTAAATTCTTTTGGGTCGCTTGCTGGAAATTTTCATTCCAATCCCTCCGTAGCCAACCTCTAAGCACTCTGAGTCAATAAACCCATTCAAGACACGGGCCGAACGAAGTATAAAGAGTAGTACGACGACTCCTCCGCATTCGGGATAATAGGATATATATATATATATATATATATATATATATATATATATATATATATATATATATATATATATATATATATATATATATATTTAAGAGTCTGGGAAAATTTCAACCATCCCTTGGCCTATTCCTCAACAAAGTAAATAAATAAAAGTAAGGAAAAGTAAATGAGAAAATACAAATGAAACAAAAGTTCGCCAGAGTGAGTGACCAACCAGAAGAGTCAGCTAAAACAATAACAACATCGAAGGAAGAGGAAAAAAGAAAGAAGTATAAGTAAGAAGCTTGAGATGCCCTCTACACCAGGGCAAACTAAAAATATTCTTCACCATTATCTATACCTACGCCACATTTCCCCGCTCCGCTTGTTACATCAATATCTGCATGGATGGTGCCCCTTTTATGTCAGGAATCATAAAAGGATTCATCACACTGGCAAAACAGATAAAAACTAGCATTGTTTTGATACATTGTTTCCTGCTTAGACAGGCCCTTATTTGAAAATCAGAGGTAGCTGCGCTTCAGCAAGTATTAGATAGGGCACTGAAAATAGTTAATTATATCAAAAGTAAGCCATTAATATCGAGGCTGTTTTCAACTCTATGTTCTGTCATGGAATCTGCTCACATAAAACTTCTCTTACATACAGAAGTGAGGTGGCTATCTCGAGGGTGAGATCCTTCAAGATTTTATGAGCTAAGGGAGGAGATTCTAATATTTTTAACATCAGAAGAGTCCAACCTGGCTGACCTACTTAGTGATGAATCCTGGTGTAATAAAGTTGCATTCCTGGTGGTATTTTTCCTGCCTTGCACATTCTTAATAAAGGTGTGCAAGGAGAGAAGGAAAACATTCTTACTTGTACAGACAAAAGTAGCTCATTTAAGTAAAAACAAACATTGTGGGGGTCTAGAATAAAAGAAGAGAACAAAGTTGAAATGTTTTAATTAACAAAAGATTGAAGATTCGACAAGAAAAAATCTTACCTTAATTCTACAAAGCCTGTCACTAATCAGTAAGAACATTGCAAAGTATTTTCCATCATTTGAAACATTGTCCTTGGACTCACTGAGAAATCCGTTTGTGGCAAATGCTTGTGAGTCAACAGAGTTAACTGTTACCGAAGAAGATGAGCTGACGGAAATCAGGAACGACAGATGACTAAAACTAAAGCACAAATCCACAAATATGACTGCTTTTTGGTTGTCCATTCAAGACGAATACCCAGCAATTACAAAGAAAGCAATTTAATCTCTTCTTCCTTTCCCAACTTCATATATGTGTGAGGCTGGATTTTTTGCAATGAATACAGTAAAAAATAAGAACAGGTCACGGCTTCAGACACTGGATAAGGACTTGCGGGTATGCCTATCCACCTTTCGGCCTCAGATAAGGGGAATCATGAACCAACGCCAAGAACAAATTTTTCATTGATATTTTTAGGTATGTATGATAAGGCTTATAATTTTTACTCATGTTCGTACTATAATACGTTTAGCCACTAAATTAATAAATGATTAGCATGCCTAACTTATGAACATTTATTAGCATTTATTATTATAGATTAAATATATTCTTAAATACTGATGGTGTCCCTCGACCATATTACTTCCTGGCTTGAGGTGCCGTGAAATAAAAAAAGGTTGGGAATCGTTGAGATAAAGAATGAACTCATCATACCTGCTATGAAAAAAAGGGCATGGGATGCTCGTCAAATCTATTAAATCTCTTTGGGACAACAATGAATATCTTTTGATGGATGCTGCTGCAGACGAGACTGTTAAAGATTTATTTTAATATGAACTTTGTGCTAACATCCCTACAATATTCAAAATTGAAGATGCTAATATATTTGCGTTAGTATCTGGGAGTTATGAAAGATTTTATTGAATACAACACACCTCTTTCTTCATTGGCTCCATTGGAGAGTAACAAGGAGTAACAAGGAAAGGAAGTACACAAGGAGACCTTACGGTCCATTCAAAGAAGGTACCTTTGGACTAGCAATCGAGCAGGTGCATGGCTGCTCAATTGTTTTGCGTCCGTTAACGGCCACTTTTCAAGACTTTGTCTAGTCTTGACTTGAACTGGTCAACAGATTCACTGTTGACAACTTCCACTGGAAGTGCGTTCCACTTACCGCAGATACTGTAAGGGAAAAAATTTCCACACAGATTGCGGTTGTAACGCTTTAGTTCAAGTTTGAAGCCGTGATTGCGCCTTCTGTTCTCACTCAGTGTGAAAATATCCCGGTATTCAATATTGTCGAACCCTCGAAGTATTTTGAAAACTTCGATGAGCTGACCACGCAGTCTACGGGTTTCCAGCGAGAACAGATCTAGTTCCCTTAGTCGATCCTCATAACTTTTATGTCAGATAGAGGGAATCAGTTTGGTTACCCTGGCTTGTACGCGTTCCAACCTTGCGATATCCTTTCGAAACGAAGGACTCCAAAATTGTACGGCATACTCCAGGTGCGGCCGAACGAGGGAGTTGTACAGACAAAGTACTATCTCCTTGTTACGGTATCCCAACTGGCGCTTTATGTAGCCTAACATCCTTTGGGCTTTCTTCTCTGCCTCGATGCACTGTTTCGAGAACTTGAGGTCGCTAGTGATAGTTACACCCAAGTCCTTCTCAGTGTCACTCGATTCAAGAGCAATGCCCTTAAGGATGTACTGAGATTTGGGGTTTCGGTGGCCGATATGCATTACTTTGCATTTTCCCACGTTGAAAGGCATTTGCCACGTGTCCGACCACTCCTCAATCCTTTGAAGGTCCTCTTGGAGGCAGGCAGTGTTCCCTTATTTGCGACATTGATACCAAGCTTGGTGTCGTCGGCAAATTCGGAGATTTTGGCAACCATGTCTCCGTCCATGTCGTTGACATAGATAATAAACAGTAGTGGTTCAGGACGGAACCTTGAGGGACACCGCTAGATACGGGCGCCCATTCAGAGGCCCGACCATTCACCACTACGTGTTGCCGTCTGTCACTTAGCCAGCTCTCTATCCAACCTGCTACCTTTCCGTCTATGCCCTGCGCACGCACTTTCCGGAGAAGGCGGCGGTGTGGTACCTTGTCAAAGGCCTTTTGGAAGTCAAGGTACACAACATCCACCGCTTTATTCCGATCATGCTCACTGAACACGAAGTGGAAGAATTTCACAAGGTTCGTCAGGCATGACCGTTGCCTTCGGAAGCCGTGCTGGGAACTCTTCAGTAGCAGGTTTGACTCTAAATAAGACGTTATCTTGTCCACTATCATGCTTTTCATGAGTTTACCGACTATCGAAGTCAAACTGATGGGTCGGTAGTTTGACGGATGGCTGGGGTCTCCTTTCTTGAAGATCGGAGTCACCTCCGCCTCACGCCAATCTCTAGGAACGCATCTGGTCGGGATTGACATGTAAAAAAAGCTCACAGATGTCGTGATACTTCATCGCACACTTCCTTCAACACCTTGGATAGAAACCCGTCCGGTCCGGGGGACTTATAGGTTTTTAGGTCAGCGATCTTTTTCTTTATTTCTCCTTCGGTGAAGTCCATTAGCTCCAGCTTTTCCCCCAAGTAGGAATCCGTGGGCTGGGGGATGGGACCACACTCTTTAGTAAACACTGAATAGAAGTAGTCATTGAGCAGGTTAGCATTTTATGCATCTGAGTGAGTTAATGCACCCTCCTCGTCCACTAAGGGCCCAATCCTACGGTGGATTGGTTTACGGCTATTTACATAGCCGAAGAACTCCTTGGGATTCTCCTTGCAGAGTCTCGCCACTCGGAGTTCCTCAGACCGCTTAGCCGCCCTTATGCTGGACTTCACTCTTCTGGCTAGCCTCCGGTACTCGTCAAAGGCACCCGAGATCTTCGATTGCTGGTACGCATTTCTCTTTTCCCTAAGCAGTTGGCTGATTTCTCGATTAAACCACTTTGGTTCAACAAAAGACCGACGGAGGCATTTCAGAGGGATGCAACTTGATTGAAGACTCATGAACTTATTTTTGAAATTGATCCACGAATCCTCAACATCTGCGCATACCGCTAGCCTTACATCTGTCAGCCCAGCACGAAGGCTTGCAAAGTCTGCTCTTCTCAAGGCAAATTTCCTTGATTGACTGGCAACAGACCTTACCTTCGGGATCTTGACGGTAAATCTAATTAGCTGGTGATCACTGCCACCGAGCTCTTCGCCTACAGAGAGATCCTCAACGATATCATCATCAGAGGTGAAGGCCAAGTCGAAGATATTGTCTCCTCTCGTCGGTTCTCTGAACCATTGAGTGAGGAACTCGTTGTTGGCGAACTCCAGGAGTAGCGCGCTCTCGCCACAGGCTGCTCTGGTTTCCCAGTAAACTTGTCTGTTGAAGTCGCCCATAACGATGCACACTCTGCCTTGAACAAGCTCACCCAGCAGCTGCTACAGTTCCCTGTCCTTCTCAACGGGTTGAGAAGGGGGTCTGTAAAGCACCAGGGTCCTGTATCTGACAGGACCTATCTCTAGGTCAACGCCTAGAAGCTCCTGATCTGATATAATGTTGGAGTTCGTAGATTTGATTGTATCCTTGACGTACAACATTACACCGCCACCCTCTTTCTCTGGCCTATCTTTGTGGAAGAGTTGGTATTCAGGAACCGTGAATTTGCCTTCAAAGTCTCGGTTTGAGGTTTTTTCCACGATTCTGTTATGGCTACCATTTCGGGGTCGAACCAAATAGAACATTCGAGCGAAAATTTGAACGGGTCAAACATTGAACTTTTGAATTGGAAGATAGACTTCCCGGTATGTATTATTCTCTTTTGTAAATGGGAAGATGTTCTTCCCGGTATGTATTATTATCTTTTGTAAATGGGAAGATATACTTCCCGGTATGTATTATTCTCTTTTGTAAATGGGAAGATATACTTCCTGGTATGTATTATTTTCTTTTGTAAATGGGAAGATGGACTTCCCGGTATGTATTATTCTCTTTTGTAAATGGGAAGATAGATTTCCCGGTATGTATTATTCTCTTTTGTAAATGGAAAGATAGATTTCCCGGTGTGTAGTATACTATCTTTTGTAATAGGAAGATAACTTCCCGGTGTACGCTGTCGGTAAAGTAGCTTCAGAAACCGTTGCCTCCTGTGCCGGGTAGTAAGGTAAAGGGCCAATGTGATGGACCTTTTCTTGGTGTTCCAATCGTGTAGGTCACATAGAGCGATATTGTTGGGTCGATGCTACTCAAAGCTTCTTCTGTTATTCTCTTCGTAAGACCTCGTAGGGAAAAGAGTTCACGTTTTCGACTTCGCTTCCCAAACCTTTGCCTCCTTTACTGAGAATGCACATTCGGTTGCGTAGCTGGATCGGAACTATAATTGATCGCATAAAAGTTCGGACTTGGACTTAAAAAGTTGGTGAAATGAGAGAGAGAGAGAGAGAGAGAGAGAGAGAGAGAGAGAGAGAGAAAGAGAAAGAAAGAGATAGAGAGAGAGAGAGAGTAACAAGTAACAAGGAAAGGAAGTACCCTAGGAGACCTTACGGTCCATTCAAAGAGGGTACCTTTGAACTAGCAATCGAGCGGGCACATGGCTGCTCAATTGTTTTGCGTCCCTAAACGGCCACTTTTCAAGACTTTGTCTAGTCTTGACTTGAACTGGTCAACAGATTCACCGTTGACAACTTCCACTGGAAGTGCGTTCCACTTACCGCAGATTCCACTTAACGCTTCAGTTCAAGTTTGAAGCCGTGATTGCTCGTTCTGTTCTCACTCAGTGTGAAAAATATCCCGGTAGTCAACATTGTTGAACCCTCGAAGTATTTTGAAAACTTCGATGAGCTGACCACGCAGTCTACGGGTTTCCAGCGAGAACAGATCTAATTCCCTTAGTCTATCCTCATAACTTTTATGTCGGATAGAGGGAATCAGCTTGGTTGCCCTAGCTTTTACGCGTTCCAACCTTGCGATGTCTTTTCGAAACAAAGGACTCCCAAATTGTACGGCATACTCCAGGTGCGGCCGAACCAGGGAGTTGTACAGACAAAGTACTATCTCCTTGTTACGGTATCCAAACTGGCGCTTTATGTAGCCTAACATCCTTTGGGCTTTCTCCTCTGCCTCGATGCACTGTTTCGAGAACTTGAGGTCGCTAGTGATAGTTACACCCAAGTCCTTCTCAGTGTCACTCGATTCAAGAGCAGTGCCCTTAAGGATATACTAAGAAAATCCTCTCAAGAATGGGTTGAGGCCTACTTGAAGGATCTTAAATTGTAGGCCTCTCTTCCAGACCTTGTCAAAAACTTTTTGACATCGCGGAGCACCAGGTCGGCATGCCTTTTTTCTGCCTTGATCTTCGCAAGCTTTTCGGTGACGACGGCTAGTGCCGTGTCAGTCCCTCTTTTCCTTCTGAAGCCCTGTTGCTGCTCGTTATGCAAGTTGGTTTCATCGAGAAAAGAGTTGACTCTGTTAGCCAATATCTTCTTGAAGACTTTGCTGGCAAATTCTAGGAGAGATATCGGACTAAAGCTGGCAGGGAAGTCCGGGGGCTTCCCCGCTTTAGGGAGGAAAATCATCTTGGCCAATTTCCACTGGTCGGGGAAATAGCCCGTGTTCAGAGCAGCGTTAATAATGCTGCGAAGGCCACTCCAAACGTTAGGTGGGGCCTGGATGAAAGTCTCGTGGGTCAGCCCCGTAATACCCAGGGCTCTTTGACAAAAGGATTTTAGAGTAACAGTGAGTTATAGGGCAGTTATTTTACTGTAAAGATTTTGGTAAAATAAAAATATTAGAATATATATTAATAGGAGAAATTCCAAATTTTAATTTGTCAGATGGGCAATTAAAATGCAGCCCCCCCCATTCTCGTAATCTCATCGTAAACAGTTGGTCAACGATCTTAGACCAACACCCCCTGATTAATGACCTTTTTTCCCCGTTTTGTGTTTCTTTGTGGGTTTTTTTCTGATATGTACGATTTTTATAGACTTTTGTAACAATTGCATTCTCAGTATACGACTGAAGAGGGTATGATAAACTACATACCGAAACTAGTGTCGTAAATTGAACTTTTGGCTCTTATACAGTGGTTTCACTATCATATATATATATATATATATATATATATATATATATATATATATATATATATACACACTAAGGAAGGTAGCCATTGGAAGCTTAAGAAAGAAAATTTGAGATATTGAGACGGTTAAACGGTTATAACGGATAAAATTAGTTTTCACGATTTTCTCCGTCTCTATATCTCAAATTTTCTTTGTTAAGTTAAATCTGGTTACCTTCCTTAGTTCTGTGATACCAATTCTCTTTTCTTTGGTACTATAAATGCATCTATTATATCAGTGGCATGTGATTTCAGTTATTTATATACCCAGCTCTGGCATTATTAAATAATGTTTGTCTTTTGCCACCGTTATCTCAGGGTGGCTTGGTTGATACAATCCACTTAAAAATGTGCGGATTGACTCATCTACAATAAAGGAAGGAAAACCATTGTGCATAAAGAAAGATTTAAGGTACTGAAATTCTTTGTCTATAATGTCAGAGCTGGGTATTCACAATAAAGTCCTTAGCCAAAAATTACACATATTGCGAAGGAAATACTTCTGTCAAATTAAATTTCAAATTGCCTTTGTCAACAAAATAAATATTGAAATCTTTCTTTACAATAAAGGGTCCGGTTCCAAAGAGTCTTCGGAGTTCGATTATATACTTATTTAAATGTCCTGGGTGTTCCCAAGGCAAATATATCGGAAGCTCCGTGAGAACTCTGAAGGCAAGATTCTCTTTCCATATGGGTATAAGTAATAGAACCGGCAAGATACTTGAAACCAAAGAAAATTCAGCGATAAGAGATCACGTACTAAAGTGTAAAAGTGATATCTCCTTAGATAACTTTGAAATTCTGAATTCGCACAAATGCCCTATTACCCTTCGAATCTTAGAAACACTTTATATAAAACAGCTCTCCCCGAATTTAAATAATGATCTCTCGTCGGTTCCCCTCCTTGTTACCTGAATTCGTTTGGATGTGGGTTGCGGGGCGCAGTTTTGGTACTTTTGGGTCGGCCGGAGCACGTAACACGCTCGTTGGCAAGGTTTGTGATTTTGTATATTAGGTTTCGTCAATTTTTCCTTCAATTATTCGTTTAAAATTTATTCTAAAACAGTTTTATATAATCATTAGATTCATAAATCAAATCTCCCTTACCTTAATACATTTTAGCAATTATACACTCGCTAACTAATTTAAATACTTAAAATCCTTCCCTAGTCTCTATTGTAAATTTGATCCCCATTTTGAAATATTTCCTTAACGCTAAATTGGCCAATCAAAGCTAATACTAGCTAGTAAACTTCTAGATGTACATTTAGCAGTGTGCTCTCTTAACAGTGCAAAATATTTCGTTTCGTTTTTTGTATTTTAGGCCTAAGAAGATGACCGTATTGGGGTCGAAACGTCGCCGGTAAATAAAAAGGATGATACCAGCTATTTTCCTCGCCTTGGGATTTCTGTTAAACATTATATATATATATATATATATATATATATATATATATATATATATATATATATATATATATATATATATATATATTCCTGCATACGATACCTTCCATGTAAGTAGCAACATCCTCAGTCAACTATAACCTCATTATATCACCATAGGAATGAGATATCCTTATAAACAAGACATTTTAGAAAATCTTGAATAAAAATTGAAAAATAATCAAATACAAACTTTCTGGTTTTGTGCGTATTTTACTATTAGTACTTCAACTTTGGAACCTGACCCCCCCCCCCAAAAAAAAATCGCGTTAGATCTACGATATTTATAAGAGCCCATGAAGACATGAAGATGGAACTAATTGGGCATGAAATAAAAAACATCCACCTGCATACGCGAATATAACAATCTGACGCTATAATAGAAATAATAGAGATACTAATGTTTAACTTGGTTATGTGGCAAAAAATCCCAGTTCGAACTCCACTCGATAAAAGGCGACCCAAATTAAGTCCAAAAGTATGTGGAGAAATGAATTTTGAAACAGACACCAAATAAAATTCAGAAAGACGAAAAATTGTTTCTCTCAGCAGCGTCAAACAACTACCTGAAATGAGGAGGCTAAAATATGAACTTGTTGCCGTAGGGTTCTAATTTCTCCTTTCTGTCCCACCATTTTGCATGTTTGGCTGTAACAATCCTTTCCACCCTTGGTTTATTTTACTACTCGTCCTTTTACACTATTTCCCCTTGTTTTAATCTGCCCCTTCTCCCCATTCGCTGCCAAGGCTGGATAAGCCTGCGGCTAGGGTGGAAAAGGCTGTCAAACCTCGTAAAAAATTAAGACATCCTCCTTACCGGTTTTGGTCTGTAGTGCATGCGTGAGTTTTTCCGGCTCCTCACACACACACACACACACATACATACATACACACATACACACACACAACGAGACTTTTGCCTCATTTATTCTTAGCCCGTTGAGCACTCACACGAGTCACGTGGCCCCGAAAGAACCTCCAATAAACGAAAATAAAACCCTTTCCCTTGGCAGATATCGAGACGTAATCATCCATAATAATAATAATAATAAAAACAATCATCGCCTTTAAATTTCCTTTAAAAACACCTTTGAGCCTATTTTCACCCAACGGACCTCGAATTTAGGCAACCCAGTTCGGGGCAGAAAGGTGCAAGGGTGGCTAAGAGTGCCAAAAAGCCTACTTTTAGAGTTGGCACCCAGCGAGGCTGTTTGGAGTGGTATTTTTGAGTTGAGTCGGACAGTAATCGTCGGGGTGAGGCCGCGAGAAGATTGGTAGTGAGGTTCTGAGGGTAGAGAGGTTTACCATGAGGGAAATTGTGCATTTACAAGCTGGACAATGCGGCAACCAAATTGGATCCAAGGTAAATTCGAAACATCGGGGTTTTATTATTTAATTTTGGGCGAAGGATTTTATTGCAAAACGTTAAAGGACGTTAATCCGAGAGCTTGGGTCGACCTCAATCTTCGGACGAGGCGGTTAATCACGTCCTTCCGCCCTTCTCGAGGCCTCGACCGTGGAGGACGCTTTGATGTCATTTACTCTGAATCGCTTTCTAATGATAAACGAATAAACACGAGGATTAATGCCATTTTTCCCGCATAGGCGAGGCCACACGGTTGTTAGAGGAATGAAAGAAGGTGTAAAGCGTAAATAAAAGCTCGAACCCATACGGTCATAGACACAGGAAGTGGATGATTATTATTAAGTTCATAGGAAGAGGAAGAGTCCTCAAAAATACGAACTTAAACCACTTTAGGACGATGTAAACCAACGACGGCATCTGCATTAAAGTCAAGAGGATCGAAAAGAAAGTGATGTGGGTAGGATAAGTGAAAGTATATAGAATATACATGATTCTCCAGAAAATGCCACTGTCGAAAATTAAATGTGAAGCAGTATGTGTTGGGGTTCGGAGGACACACAATTTCACAAATGTCAACTGCAGAATGATTGCCCTAATACTGGGAATTTCTGTTATTATGCCTAAGTACTCGATCTGAATGTCTTTAAGTTCCATATGGAACCTGTACCAATTTGTTTTGGTCCGATTATTTCTTCGCGTTTGAGATCTTACTGTTCTTGTCTGTCTTCCACCTTTCATCGACATCAGAGCCCCCCTTTCCTTATTCTCTTGTCTGTTCTCATCCAATACTCATCATCAGATGCCATTCTGCCATTCTCTGTCATCAGATGCCCTTCTTCTCTTTTGTCTGTTCTTTTCCATTCACCGTCATCAGATGCCCTTCTTCTCTTTTGTCTGTTCTCTTCCATTCACTCTCGTCAGCCGGAGTGGAGACGCCTCAGCTCGATTACGCTATTTCGCATTCATTTCTAATCATCGGTTCAAAGGAGCCCTCACAGTACCCTAGTGTGTACGGCGTTTGGGCCTTCTGACGTCAAGGTGTCGGGCTCGAGCCTGGGTGGGATCAGACGCAAACGTCAGGGCACGTAGAGAGCTCTGGCCACTTGGTGGCGGCGCTGTGCTTAATCACGAGGGGCCAATGAATCTGAAAATAGTAAAAAATGAATGCGAAATGGGAACAATTGAGAATATGAATGTGAAATGGGAAAAAAATGGGGAAGATGAATGCAAAAAAGAAAGAAAATGATTGTAAAAATGGGACAAAATGTGGAAAAACTGAATGCAAAAATGGAATAAATGAATGCGAAATGTAAAAAAAAATCTGGGAAAGAAAATGAAAAATGAAACATTGGGGGAAAATAAATTAAAAAATGGTAAAATGTATGCGAAAATGGATAAAAATTGAACAAATTGAATGTGAAAATTAAAAAAATGAATGCATATATGGAGAAAAATGAATACAACAATGGAAATAAATGAACGAAAAATGGCAAAATTGAATGCGGAAAAAATAAAAATGGAAAAAATACAAAACATGAATGTAATAATAAAAAAATTGAATGTAACAATGCAAGCACATGAATGCAAAATGGGAAAATAATGAATGTAAATATAGATAAAATGGTAAAAATGAAACAATGGAAAAATGATTGTGAAAATAATAAAAATGAAAAAAAAATAATGAGAATAATAGTAAAACTGAATGCAATATTGGGATCAAATGAAAGCAAAAATAGTTTTATAAAATGGAGAAAAATGATTAATAAATGGGAAATGTTGAGAAAATTAATAAAAAAAGGGAAAAAATATATGCGAAAATTGGGAAAAATGCCCCCAAAATGAACGCAAAAATGGTAACAAATGAATGAGAAGATGGGGTAAATGGAAAAAAATGAATGCGAAAATGTGAATGAATAGGGAAAATGGAGAAATTCCCCTCCCCTTTTTCCAAAAAGAGGCAAAATTAATTCATAGCAGCCAAAAACGGAAAAAAGTAAGAAAATGAACACAAATGACCATCAAGATTGAAAGTGGATTAGACAATGATTATTTTCCTTTATTGGGTAGAAGAGGTCATCTACCTTAAGATGCCTCCTTTGGAGAGGAAGGTTAAAATGTCGAGTTAAAATTTCTATGAAAACTATTGGGTCTCCCGTCCATTTCAATTTAATCAAGGACCTCTCCGACCCGATTATGAAACACACATAAAGATCATAATGACATTCGCTGGCAAGTCAGAGGGCTTAAAATTAAGAAGTCTATTGTTAAAGCGTGCGAAACTCAGTGGAAATTAGACGCATTTTCTTTACTTTCATTTTAGGTAACATTTCGATGTGCCATCAACTAGAACCAGCACACCCAAATAACTTAACCCAACTTTCATAACACAGCAACTACACGGATACTACATGAAATTGTTTCTCCCGGAATGTTTCATATCTTGTAACCCAAGTTTAGTTCCTCATGTATCAATTCTCTATCGCAAACAGCACAGAGGTGAACAAAACTCTCAATTATTGCATTTAATTCCAGGTATTTTTTGTTTTTAAATAGACTGACAAGTAGTGCCATACAGCAAACATTGCTACGTTCCCATGAAGACGCCTCAATGTGTCTTAAATTTGCTGTTTTATTCATCTCAATGAGTAAATAAACGCTTGACCGTCACAGTTGTTCAAAGCCACAACCAAGCAAACCTAATATTACGTACATATGTGCGCGTATTGCCTTAGAGCATGCAAAGGGCATTAAAACAGATTGGAAACTCGTTCAGATATTGAATTTCAAAGTAACCTATAAATACAACCTTTGCGAGATATTCAGCCCCATATTCTGCAGATGTGGGGCGACTCACGAGGATTCACTAAGTCCTGCCATCCTGAGGGAGGAAACAAGTCTTTGCAACTGCATTCTCCGACCTCCGCCGTTTGATCGAAATTCCATCGGTCTCTGTAGGCTCCGGTTTCAAGTGGGTGTTCAAATGAAACGTGGGAACTTTTGTTACTTAAAAAAAATATCAGCGGCCACGTCAATTGATACATCCGCTTATTTGCTTGATTCATTCTTAATGAGACTGTCTATCTCCTAACAAAACTGAAGAAATTAGAAAGAAGACCCAAGTTTGTTCACCACATGTTTGGCCTAAGGGAGGAATAATGATCGTACTGATTAGTACAAATTCGGGTTAACCTTTGTCGAGCGATACTTGAAGGTGTCTGTAAGAGTTATTCTTTTGCCATTTTTTGTTTCTCAGTAATATCCAATCATAGATAAACGAGGCTGATTTTTATAGTAATTTTGCTGATACTAATAGCCCAAGAAGAAGAAAATTAGTACATGTATATCGCCAAATCTATTATTCTCCTTCAGCCTAATCCCCAATAACTGGACCCTGGCGTACTTCAACCCATTTCAGAACCAAAATAAGTTTCAGAGGTTCAAAATTTTGGAATGGAGCATTGGAAGTCAGGGTTCCTGTGATATATAAGGTTAGGGCTAGTAGGGTATTTAAACAGGCCTAGTTTTAATTGTTTTTAAAAATTTATTCTGACCAATTACATTTCTTGTTTTATGTCTCGATTCTTCAAATTCTTCTGTCATCTCCATATCCTTCTCGTTAAATCTAATTTAGCATTACTACTACACCATTCACGAACATATTTTTGGATTAGGTCATATATTTCACAAAAATCAATTACAGCTTGGAAATGCCCATAATATACTGCTATTTCACAACCATCACAAATAGCAGTCATTTTGGACTAAAGGCTATTCTACGGCAAGTCAATAGAATTGGTTTCTTTTTTGGTTCTTTGTCTGCAGACAAACAGCACACAAAAACTAACAACTTGCCATCAACAAACTAAACCAACCCCCCAAAAATTAAAAAATCCCCAAAATAAACTAAAAAGAAGTAACCTAGCTAAACCTCCACCTAACCCAAGCATTATTTTGGTTGGCTAAAACAAGATATCAATTACATGACTGCTAATCTATTTTTCGTCATAACATCATAATTAGAAATTTGCGCGCCTTAATTAGTGAAAATGATATAGAGTGTATATCTTTAATATACACTATATAGCTTTTGCGAATTTTCAAATAGATATATTTATAATAGAGGGCCTTCGATTGTGTTGGATCTGTTCATCTGTATAATTACCCCAAATTATGCTCATAGTAAAGAACCTAGGCCTATTTTCTATGTATTCCATCACCCATTTGTAAATATAATGACCTTAAAGGTAAGTCTGAATTGAACGAGTATTCAGTGAAGTGTGTGAAGCAGGAAAGTTGCAGGAAGGAAATTTCCGTGGTGGTAAAGAACACGGCTTGAAGAGGCCTAAGTGTGGAATCCTGTGATCCAGCGAGAACAGAGTTGCAGAAGTCAAGAAGGGAGATGTTGAAAATATGACTGCAAAATGTATTACTCATACCCAAAAGAAATGACAAAGAAATCCCCCATAGTAGCAGTCCAGCTATGTTTTCAATCTCCTTCTTTCTTTATTGTCTCTTACTGAGATTAGGGAGAAGATAGATATGAAACAGAATTGGACCAAGAACCGACCCTTGCGGAAGACTAAAACATACTTCCGATGTCCGAAATATATAATTACTAATATGAATAGATTAAGTACGAATGGAAGATACTAGTAGAACCAGTTAAGAGCAGTTGTAGACATGCAGGAATTCACTGATGCGGTGAAGAAGAACAATAGAGACATTGGTGTCAAATTTTGCCTGGAGGTCCAAAGAGCCAGAATGGAAACTTGAATAGCGTCGGTCGCACGACTAAAGCGATCTGTTACATAGATTAGAGCTTATAACCTCTTTGTCCTGTATCAAAGAGGTCAATTTACATCACCAAAAATGAGTTAATTGGCATTGTAAGCATTCACTCTTGCTATTACAAGAGATGGAATCATCTTTACCCAGCCGTGGGGGTACGCTAGATTATGTAACCTTTTAAAATTGAACTGCAATGTACGCAGCTATGGAATGTGATTAATAAACCAATGGTATAGCTCAGGAGTGGTCAACCTTTTTAAGTTTGTATGCCAAAATTGGCCAAATCTTTGATACAAAATTTTCTTATGTGCCAATACTTGACGAAAACACTAAAAAAGATATAAAATTAAAGATATTCATTTATTCATTTTGAATCCCTTTGCTGCATAAAAATTACAAGGAAAAGATAGTTATTTTACCTAAAACAAGGTCTGCTGACCAAAAGTCGCGTGCTCTCACTTATTCTGATTTATGAACTTACGGCCTTCAAAACCTTAAATAATTCCCGCACTAACCTTGGGAGGACCTTAACAATTATATCATCCGAAAGAGAATGTAAAACAACATTAGGGTTTTAAATTTTGTTAGAATCAGCCGAATAGTTATGGCATTATTACAAAAACAAAACAATTCCCGGGCTAATCTTGGGAGCACTTGGAAAATTATATAATTCGAAAGAGAATATAAAACAACATAAGGCTTCGAAATTTCGTTAGAATCAGCCCAATAGTTACATTATTATTACCAAAACAACAAAAACAAAACAAAACTGGGACCGACCTACCGACATAGTGAGATGTAGAGTCGCTCGCCACTAAAAATATATATATTATATTAAACAGAATCGATTCTTTACCATTTTCAGCATTAAACAACAAATCCAAATTAGAGAAAGAAAAAGTGTGATCTTTTATTTATTTACCATCAATGAGACCTCTGCTGCTACATCATTGATAACAGATAATTTATAACAGGTTGTACACAATGCGGTTGCTATATAAAAGAAGTTGGAGATACATCTATTTAGTTTTCTTAAATTCAGAATCATTTGGCTTCGCGTACCGTAAGAAGTCATGGCGTGCCAAGGGTTTCCCAGGCCTGGACTTTAGCTTCTCGAAACTGCATGGGCACGCCTGGAGCGCCAAGCGAGTGACTGTATCCTAATGACCAAAGGATCATTTCTAAATTTTACAACTTAAAAATCTCCTCAGCCTTAGAGGAGGACGAGTGATCTAGAGTTCCAGTTGACCCCAGCTTTTCAAGGTCTGTTGGGAGATTGGGCGTACTGGGTCCTTTGATTGAGTTCAGATCCGTTTTCTTTCGGATCTGGTGAAGGAGCGTGATTGAAGTCAGATGTCTCCTGCAAGTGGATATTGTTTGCAGCATCGGCAGCTTTGTTCTGGCTGAGATCTGGAGGATTTCATGTGTTCCCGGCACTAATGGTTGCAGGAGAATCTGTGGTTGCATATCTTCCACACATGTTCACTTTCTCGAGCTTCACCAGCTTCTTTACAGGTCTCCTCTTACAACTTTTCTGCGGGATACGTCCTCGCTGGTTTTCATTTTAAATTCGAAGAGGGGAGAGGGAGAGAATGAAGTCAGATGGTACTATTTCATATGAAGGGGAGGTATTAAAAATATCAGTTAAGTGAGGTAGAAGAACAAGGAGGAACTGGCGGTAAAGATAGAAGGAACGAGTATAGGGCTATACAGATGTTTTTCTAAAGTATGAGAAGTTAATTTCTCACGTGACACTTGGGAGTGAGAAAGAAGTTCAGGTGTTGATGGAAAAAAGGTAAGTTTTCCAATGGTGAGGAATAGGGGCAGAGGGTATTCAGTAGGGGATATAGCGGAGAAAGACGGGTTTCAGAGGGGTAGGTAAATCTGCAAGGACCTTGAACAAGCTGTGTATTGTTTTTGTTATCTGAAAAGATACGGCGTGTGTGAGCCTCACGGGCTGACTTCAGGATAGAAATGTATGAGTGTGTAGCAAGGAGGCATGGGCTACGAGCACGAGCACCCCAAAGTCGTCTCTTGCCTGCTCATCTGAGGCACTTTGGTAGAGCATAATTTTCTTACATGTCAGGATTTTCAAATTTTTCAGCTAACGTATACGTCTGAGTGTGGAGGTGATTCATCCAAGAATTTTATGCAGACACGCTATAAACAAGGCTCAAGTATAATGCATTATAAATTATAGTTTGGTGATATGTTTGAAACAGTGTGGCATCAGATTTATCTGTGTGGACACTTATATTTTTACAAAAATAAAGATTTGTTCCCCAAATATTCTCATGCTGTCAAATTCAAAAGGACACCTGTCATCCAGTTTATAATTTTATTCACTCATATTTAAAGGGGAATACCACAAGAGTATATCATGCAAGAAGAGAACACCGTTTCGGGGGAAAATAGTTGAAGGAAAATCTCTGCTTGTGCACAAGTGTAATACGAGTGACCATCATAACTTTTATTCCCCATGGGGCAAATAAAACAAAGCAGATCCGAGGGGGAGGCTCATTATCAAAGTAGTGAAGTCATGGAAGATTAAAATGTATGGTAGATAACGCGGAAAGACATATGAGGAAAGGGCCCATCGAAAAAAGAGATCAGGAGACGCGTGGCTTAACCCACTCGGCAACCCCTGGCCCTAAATTCATTAAAATCAAACCGAATTTATGAGCGGCCAACGATCTCGTGATTTTGATTCTGAGCATAGCACTGGGGCGTTATTCTTAGGGAGTTATTCTTAGAGTACTTCTGGCGAAGTACCGGCAGCTGATGCATAAACTGAAAGAAAAGAGTAGGAATCTTTCTTCTTTCAAGAATAAGGGCGCAGAATGCTTTCTACGGAAAGGCATCTTACATCAATAACTGTGTAAAAGGTCTTTGCAAGAAGGAAGGAGTGCACTTTATCGAAACTTGGAACGACTTCTACGAGCGTGAAGACTTGTTCCAGCAAGACGGACTCCATCTAAATCAGGTTGGAGCTGCAAGATTTGGCAGAGTCTTAAATAATGCTGTACAGGTTTTTCATGCAGGTCAGTCTCAGGACGCGGAGCCAGTGTAGCAGAATGTAGCGTTCTACGCCCAAATAAAATACCCTCTTTAAACGTTTATTAGGACAACGCACGTAATATTAGAAATGAAAGCGACAAATTTAAGCTTTTTGTAGAAAATGAAAACTTCAATCTAATGGCTATTTACAAGAGTTGGACGGATATTTTAAAATCGAAACTTTCTCGGTGAATTTAAAATTTCAAGTTACAATGTCTTTTTCAAGGAGAGGGTAGGTAGAAGAAAGGGCGGCGTGATGTTGTACTGCAAAGAAAATTTAAATCCCATCGAAGTTGCCGTGGATAATCATAGCGATGCAGATATTGTATGCGCGAAATTATTAACTGAAAACATAGTATTCAACCCTGTCTTTGTCTATAGAGCTTCATCCCAGAATGAAATGTCAGATCAGCTTATGTTCTGCTCGGTCCATGAACTTATTGGATGAAATGTAAACTTTGCGGATGCTACTGCTGACAGAGTTGGATCATAACTACTTTACTTCTTAGATGATAACTTCCTTATGCAATGTGTTGATTGAACTACGCGAGGAAACAATATCCTGGATATTATTTTAACGACAAACGGAAACTTTGTGCAAAATGTTAAAGTCGGCGAACCGCTCAGAGATAGCAACAGAAACACAGCAAAGGACTCAATTGGACCAATTAAAAAACAAAATGGAGACTTAATATATGACCCAAGTGCCATTGCCGAGATTTTAAACGATTTTTATGCGTCAGTTTTTTTACAATGAAAAACATCGACACCATTCCGGACATTGATAAACCAATAGTTATCGAAGAAGAATCATTTATGACTAGTATTCAAGTAACAGAAGAAGACGTACTCAAACATATCGAAAATTTAAAGCTAAACAAATCGCTAGGTCCTGATTTGATCCCTCCTCGCCACCTGAAAGAGTTGACAGAAACGATAATGAAGCCACTCACCACAATAATCAACAAATCACTCGAAGAAGGCGTCGTTCCAGAAGACTTTAAAAGTGCAAACATTTCTCGTATCTTTAAAAGGGGTGACCGACAAAGCTCAAACAACTACAGGCCAATAAGCCTGACATCTTTAATCGGAAAATTGCTCGAAATTATTATTAGACAAATTGGGTATCACACGAATCACAGCACGGTTTTACGAAAAACAAATCATGTTTAGGAAATCCGCTTGAATTTTTACAATCTATCATCGAAGAGTTATGACACGAATAGAGCAGCAGATGTAATCTACTTAGATTTTAAAAACGCTTTCGATACGGTCCCCCACAAGCGTCTACTTAAGAAGATTGCCGTTCATGGAATCGGTGGAAACGTATTGAAGTGGATCGAAGACTGGCTCAACGGAAAGAGACAATGTACAGTCATAAATGGTCACCAATCAAGATGGCGAGACGCAACAAGCGGAGTGCCCCTGGGGTCCGTATTGGGTACATTGCTTTTTCTAATATATGTAAACAACTTAGATGAAGTCATAACCAGCCTATTCTCCAAATTTGCTGACGATACAAAGCTGGGTGGTAAATCAATAACACATCAATCAACATAAAATCCAGAGAGACTTAAACAGCATTGTGGAATGGTCAGAAATTGACAGGTAAAACTCAACATTGATAAATGCAAGGTACTACGCATTGGAGCAAGAAACGAAGAATTTAACTATACAATAAAAGGCCTGCCACTGAAAAAATTATCAGAAGAAAAAGATCTTAGTGTTGAGGGGTGCTAAAGTCACCCCTCAATTGGGTCGGGGGAGGGACCCTCCGAGAACGAAGTCGTAGCCCTGACGCGCTGTATCGGCGGTGAAGAGAGGTGGGTGGCGAAGTCGTGGGTCGCGAAGGGCACGTGGCGATTTCCTACGTAGACGTAACAAAGAGGGTCCCAGTGACGCGTTATGAGGGTTCTGCGTGGTTATGTGGGGGGTTATTTGGGTTCTGAGAGGCACTTCGTGGTTCTGTGGGGAGGCTGTAGGAAGTACTGTTCTTTTAGCCGTGAGGATTTATCGTCTGTATCTCCTTCCTGCTCTGGTTCTGCGCCATCGGGGAGAGAAAGCCTAAATGATGGGCGCTAATGGGCTTAGGGGATTTTTGCGCAATAATAAGGGAGATAGGTGGAGGAGGGGGGAACCCAGTGCCGTCTCCGGGAAGGGCACTTGGCACTCGCCGGATGCTATTTCTGTCCCACGAGGCACTTTTGCTTTCTCTCTCTCTGTCTCTCTCTCTCTCTGAAGTGGAGCTGATCTGTGTTAAACTACATTTACGAGATTTTAAAATAAACATAAGACCTGTTTACCGTCGTCCAAATACTACCGTTAATGAGGACCTGGAATTATATAGAATCTTACAAGAAACATTACACGAGGAACAAACGCTATTACTGGGAGATTTTAATTTACCTAATATCTGCTGGGACTTGAATATAGGGACTAGCCAACAAGAAAAATTAATGACAAATTTTATCGATACTAATTATTTACACCAATGCGTAAGGGAGCCAACCAGAGGAAATAATATACTAGACCTAGTTATTGCATCCCAGGAAAATTTAATATCAACTCTGGCCGTAGCGGAACATATAGGTACATGTGAACATAAACTAATCCGCTTTGATCTAAATGCCAGGTATTCAACTACCAATAACTATTCAAAAGTACCAGACTACAGTAAATCTAACTTAGAGGGCCTCAGAGAAGCCCTGGGAAATATTCACGAGCAGCTGATAGAAATAGAAGATGTAAATCAACTTTGCAATAAATTTAAAGAACTATTTTTTATAGCCCAAGAAAACCATGTTCCTCTTAAGACAAGGAATAGTAACGCGAATAGAGGCAAGCCGCCGTGGTTTAATAATGACATCAAACGAGCAATTAGAGATAGAAACCGTCTCCACACATTATTAAAACACAATAGAAGCTATCAAGTTAACCAACAGTATAACACTAGCAGAAGAAAGGTTAAAACACTCATAAGATCAACGAAACGTCAATACGAAATCGAGATAGCGAAAGCAAGCACCACTAATCCCAAACACTTCTATACTTATATCAATAGAAATAGGCAAATGAGAAGCGGGATTGGTTTCCTTGAAAAACCAGTTGGGTGAAATTATTTCAGATGATATGGGTATGGCTAATATCTTAAACGAGTTTTTTAGTTCAGTCTTCACCTTAGGATATACTAATAACGATAACAACAAGTCTATACAGGTCAGACACCCATCACTAAGGAGCCTGGAAGTAAATCCGCAACTAGTAATTGATAAATTAAAGAAAATGAACTCGTACAAGACTCCTGGTCCTGATAAATCTTACTCTAAAATCTTAAAACATGTCCATAATGAGTTAGCAGAGTCACTTGCTCTCATTTTTAACAAATCTCTCGAGCCTGGGGTCGTCCCTGATGATTGGAAGGAAGCTAACGTCACACCTATCTTTAAGAAGGGATGTAAAAACCAGGCCAGTAATTACAGACCCATTATCTTAACCTCAATAGTTGAAAAGTTGCTCGAAACGATCATTAGAGACAAGCTAGTAGAGTTCCTTGAAAACAATAACCTTATACGAGATAGCCAGCATGGTTTTAGGTCTAAGAGATCGTGCTTAACAAACCTAATTGACTTTTACCATAACCTTTTCAACCTATATAACGATACTAAATCATTAGATATAATTTACCTAGATTTCAAAAAGGCATTTGACAAAATTCCTCATCAGAAACTCATGAACAAAGTGCGTACGCTAAGAATTAACGCTAATATATACGGATGGATTAGTAGCTGGTTAAAAAACAGGAAGCAGAGAGTGATAATAAATGGCGTGGAATCGGACTGGGTATCTGTTACCAGCGGTGTTCCCCAGGGATCAGTCCTGGGGCCTATTTTATTTACTATATACATCAATAACATAGACGTGGGAATAAATAATATCATATCTAAATTTGCAGATGACACGAAAATAGGTAACTCAGTATTATGCGAAGAGGACAGGGCTAGCCTGCAAGCTGATATAAATAAAATTACCGAATGGTCTCAGAAATGGCAAATGCCATTTAATATCGACAAATGCCAAATCCTTCAGTGTGGAACAAAAAACAAAAAATACACCTATACAATGCAAGGCGGCTTAATAAACACAACCCCGCAAGTTAAAGATTTAGGAGTAATAATTACAGAAAACTTAAAAACATCAAACCAATGCGCAGCTGCTGTAAACAAAGCTAACACAACACTAGGATTTATAAAAAGAAACTTTACTTATAAAAGCGAGGAAATAATCATGCCACTATATAAAAGTATTGTCAGGCCCCATCTCGAATACGCTGTACAGTTATGGGCCCCTTACTTAATAAAAGACATAGATAAATTAGAAGCTGTACAACACAGAGCGACAAAACTTATCCCGTCAGTACGTAACAAACCTTACCACGAGAGGCTAAAAAAACTCAATCTATTTTCCGTCAGAAAACGAAGACTAAGGGGGCAGCTTATTGAGTGCTTCAAAATACTCAAAGGATTTAACAACGTTAATGCCAATAACTTGTTCACACTGACAGGGGAGTGTCCCACCCGTGGACATGATTCAAAACTTCAGGGTAAAAGAGCCACTATGGATGTAATAAAAAACTTCTTCACTTACTCGATTATTAATGATTGGAATAATTTGCCAAACGCAGTAGTGGACAGCAGAACTATAGACTCATTTAAAATGAGATTAGACAAACACTTAACAAATATTGGAATTGTTTAGCATAAGCTACAAAATAAAATAATATTACAAAAATATAACTCTTTCAGGTTTATGTAAGTGGTTTTCATATTCATTTCATTTAATTACTATTCAATGCAAATTTCCTTCAGGTACTGTCTTCTTACACCTGCAAGGTACTTTTCCCAAATTATTTCATGTACGGCTTTGCCGGAGGGAGTGGAGGGTGGGGAGAGCCTAAAACTTTTCTATCCTTTACTTCTACTATTCTATGTGTAAGTGCCAGAAGATTTAAGGCCAGATCACCTTAGTCTGGGCCGTGAAGGCCCGTGTGATCTGTGTATCTATGTAACTATGTAACTCTTTTTTCTTTCACTGTTTCTCATTTTCTCTTTATCTCTTCTCTGTCTTTTTCTCTCTCTTCTTTATATCTATATTTTTCTCTCTTTTTATTTTCTCTTTTTATCTCTCTCATCTTTGTCTGTCGTTTCTCTTTCTCTTTTCTCCTCCTTTTTTCTCTTTCTCTTTCTTTTCTCTTTTTAGCTCTGATTTGTTCTCTCTTTTTCTCTCTTTATCTCTTTGCTATATCGCTCTTTCTTTGTTCCTCTCTCTCATTCTCTCGTTTGACTTCAAAATTGTATGTAATAACTTAAATGGGCAAAACGCTGGTTTTGAAACCCGTTCTCCAATAATAATCCCATGAGCTCATTCAACACTTAGCTTAGGTCAGGGAACTCCCTCCCTCACGCCCAATTCTTAGAAGTAGCTAGTTTATTTCATTATTATTAGTAGTAGTAATTTAGAACTAAGAAGCGACAACTAAGGAGGGTGTCACCCCCAGAAGGGCGGCGAAGGAAACTTCGTGAAGAAAAAGATGAAGAGAACTAAACCACTGGAATGAAAGTATATAGTTCGAATAACCTAGAGAGGAGACTACTTTGGGCGCGAGTCTGTGTGAGAGAGAAAGGTGATAAATAGATGAAGTCGTAGGTGGGAAAATTAAGGTTTGCGTAGCAACGAAAATTGCATTCATTGGCGTTGCCGCAGACTAAGTTTGGACGGTGTTTTGCCACCGTCGCGATTCTGGCGGAGGTCGCACACTCGGGAGCAGTAACCTGAATCTCCTTGCGGGAGATAAGTGATTAGCGAGAAAAGGAACCTCCATTACGATTTAAGTTTAGGGGTGGGACCTCCTTTCCCAGGAGCATAAGTGATGAGAGAGGAAAGGAACCCCCTGCGCGGTAATATAAGGGAGTCGGAGCCTCCTTTGTGTGAAGGCATAATGAATTCGCGGGAAAATGAAAAGATGCATAAAATAGAAAAGGAAAAAAATAAAAGGAAATCCAATGATGCAACTGACCTGGTTCGAAGCATTTAAAGGTGAAGCTCAACGGGGGCAACACCGCCAGAACGGTAAATGGTGAGTTAGAGGAAGGGAAAGTGTGTGTGGAATGTGCACCAGTCAAGTAGCCGAAAGAGGAGACTACTAGGGGGGTAAGGAAAATGTGGTGCACTTTCCTCCATCCGTCAAGGGGGTGGGGAGCTGGAACCAGCTCTCGCTAACATCTAATTGCTATTCTTTTTTTAATGTGTATTTTTAACGTCTCTTTTCAGCAAAACCAACGAGGGCATATACCCCCAAAAAGTTCGTAGGGAAAATCTGGAAGAAATTTGCGAAGGTGGAAGTGAAAATGTGTGAAAGTCATAGTTTCTGATCTTCCTATTGAAGCCATTAAGGCAAGCGATCGTCCAGATGACAGCTGCAGCATACTAAGATCTTCTTTGCGGGATGAGTCCCGAGAGGGCGGGGAGATTCGAGTTTTGATTATCTAAGGTTCCTAGTTCCTAGGGGTTTACCTCACCCACCCCGACTATTCACGTCTGATACAGGTTTGCTTTTTCACTCATTGTTTTTGTTTTTTTAATTATCTTATTTCCTTCATTCTCCTGTGAGTAAAAATGGTCAGGTTAGGTTAGGTCAATCTCATTTATTTCACTTTGCAAATAAGCATCTACGTTACCAGTAGTAGGAACCAACATTCTCTGTCACTAAAGTCCTTTTCTCTCCCAATAAGCGATAATTCTTAGCCTTTTCTCTTCTCCCAAACATTCGCTAATGGAGGCCACCCTCTGCCAATTCTCTAAACTGCGATCTGGCAATTTCTATTCGAGTTCGAATGTAAATACATCGACATTTACCCTTCGAAATACAATTATGCAAACGATTTTTCCCCCTTAATAATCCCAATAAACTTTCTTACAACTTCTGACCTTTGGATGTAGAAGCCAGAGATGATTCTGTCACACTTTAGCCGGATCTCAAAGTCGGTTGATTTGATCAAGGAGGCAAGGCAACTTTGAAGTTCAACGTGGCTACGTTAGAGAGCATGGTCGTTACATGGAGATCCAAGAGTTATTGATGTGTATATGAAATCCAACACCATTTCTCCCTTGGGTTCCACTGGAATCCAACTGATCATTAGGAGTTTACACAGGAGCAGAAACGTTTAGAACCCAGTCTTGCCTTGGTCTCTGAGACATAAATACACCTTTCGAGGGGGAGATACACGTCCGGTAATAGGACAGAAATAGTAACCGGGAGACGTGGACACATGGGGAGAAAATGGTAACATAAGGGGTCCGTGTAATCCCTTCGGGAAGTTTGCAATGTGTTTCTGATCTAGGAGAATTTGAAAAGATCGTGGAAGCAGAAGCCTACTATTAAAATATAAGGTTTCCTAAAAGTGATAATTGGATCTACAATAAAGACGAATGACACTTTTTAAAAGGCAAAAACTCAAAATCATACGAGTAGTGGCTGATTTTGTAAAGGACAAACAAATTTTCTTTCAGTTTTGGGAGGTGATCAGCGATGAACATGGGATTGATGCGATTGGTCAATGTAGTGGAGAGACCGAAAAGTTACTGGAGAGAATTAATGTCTACTACAATGAAGCCACAGGTAATTATGTCTAATATAATGAAACCACAAGTAAATATGTCTACTACAATGAAGCCACGTGTAATTATGTCTAATACAATGAAACTACAAGTAATTATGTCTACTGCAATGAAGCCACGGATAAGTACATCGACTACAATGAAGCCACGGGTAATTATGTCTACTCCAATAAAACCACAGGTATTTATGTCTAGTAAAATGAAACCACATGTAATTAAATCTACCGCAATGAAACCACAGGTAATTATTGGCTGATTCAGCCCTTCCCCGCATGAGAAAGACAACACTTTTGATATTAAATGTTCTTTGCTACATAATTAAATAACCTTTACATCGATGGGTAATTTCAAGGGTTTGTTTGCTTCCTTGTAATTAGTCCTTTTCAAGAACAAGTCTGGCAAATAATTAAATAGGTTTGTTTACAAGTTCCTTGTTGAAAAGGGCTTACATGGAAAAGGCCATTTCTAATTTTCCTTTAATTACTTCGGGTAAAGTGGGAAAATTAGATTTTTTTTTAATATTTACTTAGAAAAAAAAGTCGAAAACTAAAGGGACAAACTCTGTAAGAACGCTTCTGAAGAAAAAATAGGTAAAGCTTGGTTGAAAGGAATATGTGGAAGCTAAAACGCTCAAGTAGGTAAACGGAGAGATAATACAAAAGAAAATGATTGTATAAAAAGAACAACAAAAATGTCAAATTGAAAATCTGTAACACCGTTGTTCGCCTTCCCATGCTACGGGAATTTGTAGGTCATTTCAGTTTTTAATTTAGAGAGAAAACCAACGAGGGCTTCTCAACAGAAGATAGTGGAAGAGGAAATGCTGTGAAAGATATATAGCAGCCGCTCTATCTGAGAAGGGGTTAGAGTTTGTAGGGGGAACCATACTTCAAGGTTCAAAAACATATTCGTAACAAGAAACAGATGCTAGGGAATACCAATTTAAGCCCCCTACACATTTATTATACTGCGAAATTACAGTAGAAACATTTTACCCCCCTCCCCCCCCACTCACCTATATATGCACTTTTTGCAGTTCCTTTTTTTTTAAATTACTTCGATGGCCATTTTCAGGCGGTCGCTTCGTCCCTCGTGCCATCCTCGTTGACTTGGAACCAGGAACAATGGAAGCTGTCCGCGGAGGTCCAATGGGCAAGATATTCAGACCGGACAACTTCGTTTTTGGACAAAGTGGGGCAGGTAAGTAATTTATAGTTGCGTAATCCACCAGTTTGGGCCAATCTACCAGTTCCTTACTGTCATGAAAAGACACCTTTGCAGAAGAGCGAATCTGACTGTCAAGGATGCAAATGCCCCTGTTTAGACAATAATAGAGATTCTTAATTAAAAATAACACCCAATTGGTCTTAGTGTATGGGGTAGGAAACATTGGAACACGTTTTGTATGGATAATTTCATTCCCCTTTCAGGCAACAATTGGGCAAAGGGCCATTATACAGAAGGAGCCGAGTTGGTTGACGCAGTAATGGATGTTATGAGGAAGGAAGCGGAGAACTGCGATTGCTTACAGGGCTTCCAGCTCACTCACTCCCTCGGAGGAGGCACTGGGTCAGGCATGGGCACGTTACTTATCTCCAAAATAAGAGAAGAATACCCAGATCGAATTATGAACTCATTTTCTGTCATTCCAAGTCCAAAGGTAACTAGGTCCATTAGAGGGATTGAAGAAGGTTCTTTGAATGTAACTTGAGATTACCCATCATATAGTATCCACATTACCAACATAATCCCACAATAGAACTTCTAAACTTTATATTCAGTTGTAATTTGCCCTCTATAGGTTTCCGATACGGTAGTGGAACCTTACAATGCGACTTTGTCCGTCCATCAATTAGTTGAAAATACGGACGAGACGTTTTGCATCGACAACGAGGCTCTTTACGACATTTGCTTCCGAACATTGAAACTTTCTTCTCCGTCTTATGGCGATTTGAATCATTTAGTATCTGTAAGTATACTAACAATCTCATTAGTCATGGAGACCCTGCAAAGAGAATGGTTTTTATTGTCGAACGTGGTCACGTTCGAGACAGATACCTACCCTCTCTCTCCCTATTTTCCCACTCTATGTAGCTTCCACATATATTTAGTTCTATGTTCCCTCCTTTTACCCCAAACTCCAGACATCTAGGCAAATATTACTCCACCGGTTTTCGCAAAATAAAAAGTTATGCGAACATCATCTTGAGAGTTAGGTCATTATGAGGCCCTCTTCTGTCTTGCAGGCTACGATGTCAGGAGTAACGACCTGCCTTCGATTTCCAGGCCAGTTGAACGCCGACCTGCGCAAATTGGCAGTTAACATGGTGCCCTTCCCACGTCTCCATTTTTTCATGCCAGGGTTTGCACCTCTGACCGCTAGGGGGTAAGACCTACTTAATACAAACCGTAAAGTAAATTCGCTAAATGGCTTTGGATGCAATTTAAAAGTCTATTATGCTAATATTCATTGAGCATAAAGTAAAATTGATAATGTTTAAGTGCTAGTATCAACAAAATTTAACAATATGTGTAGTGCTCGGGAGGTGGGGCGCATAAATTTGGTCTAATGTTCGTCGGCAGTACGTTGCCAAATTTCAGATGCCTTAGATGTGATAAAAGGATTTAAAATTATCCACATGATAAATCTAATAATATTCAGCTATAAAAATAGAGTCATCTAATTATTTGGTAATACTATCCTACCTCCAATATTGTACTTTACACTACCAAATCATCTGTATAATTAATTGTTAAACCTTATTTCAAATGGTTCAAGTTTATGTTGGAATGAGATACAAATAAAGTTGAAAAGGAAATTCTCAAACGGCCTAAGACAATTTATGTGTTTAATATTATCTTTCTTTAAAAATACATCAGAATGAGTCATAAATGTGTGTATTCATAGTGTATCAACAGATCGATGGCCACATTATAATACCTTGAGAGAGTGGCGAATCCAAGCTAGAAATTTGAATTCCTCCCGCTGAGAAAAGGGCAGTAGACATTAATAAATAGTAATCTTACACACCATTGATAATAAATAACAGTAACTCACAGAGGAATGAGCACCAAATCTCTCAGGTCCGAATTTTTTTTTCCCATACATCAGAAAATTTTGAAATGTAGGTTTTGGACGTCATCTAAGGTATAATACTGAAATTAATAATTATTTGGGAGATTTACCTCTATTTTATACATGTACCATATAAGATATATTCGATCGGTTTAATATATATATATATATATATATATATATATATATATATATATATATATATATATATATATATATATTAAAATTAACCCCCAGAAAAATTAAAAGATGAATCCAAGCATTTTCGAACTATATTTGAAAGTTCATTTGCAAGGAACTTGCAAATATAGTTCGTAAGTGCTTGGATTCATCTTCTCATTTTCCTGTGGGTTAATTTTCATATTATTGCTTTCCTCACGTGCCACTTTGTGAGTTTTTTCAATATATATATATATATATATATATATATTTATATTAGTTCATAACTCTTTCTGAATAGCAGAATATAAGTATGGCTTAAAAAAGAAGAAACATAAACGGCCTGAAATTTAAGGGGCTTCAGCCTCCTAGCCCCCCTCCTAGATCCGCGCCTGCCTTGAGATGGCGCACGGGGATGTGTGGTGCTATATTGCCGGTCTTATTATATCCTATAAAATATTGGATAGAGTCAGTAGAAATAGCTAAATGTTGCATATAAGCTGCCTTGTTACAACACACTCAACGTTGTTGAGATACAGATGTTTGCATCAATAAAGAAATGGCGGAACAAAGTCGAGTCAATTTTACCCTCTCGACTCTAAAAGAGTCAGATTCATGGAAGTTAGATTTCCTGCCGAAAGGACACCTGCACCCTTAGAAAGTGGAAATGGAGGGAGAGGAGTATAGTTTTATGCTGAAAGAAAGTTATGTTTAACAAATACATTTTTTCAGCACAAGGTTGTGCAGGAATACACATAAAAAGAAGAGTGTGTGAGAATGCTTGAGCATGAAAGAGAGGAGATAAGAGCGAGTATGATAATAAAGACAATGTGCAACAAATTTAAGGAATTACTAGTAGCTAGTGCTGTGTGTTGCTGTACCAGAATTGGAAAGATTAACATAATGCTGAATCGCGGAATGGTGGTGTGAAGTGCGTAGTGGAAAGCAAAAAGGAAGCGTACTTGCGAATACTTAATAGTGTAGATGAGGATGTCAAGGAGAAGCGATTGAATGCACACAAGGACTTGTTTAGGAAGCTGAATCAAGTCAATAACGGGAGTAAGAAATCAGTATATGAAGTGTTTGGAGGAAAGATGAATGAGTATCCGGATGGGAACAGGAAGCTGTTCTGGAAGGAAGTGAGGAGGGTGAGAAACCAAGGAAAGAAGAGTTGTGTGAACATCAAGGACAAGAATATTGTCAAATGCGTGAGGTGGTGATTGAGGATCCGGATGGGAACAGAAAGCTATTCTGGAAGGATGTAAAAAGGATGAGAAACCTGGAGAATAAGAGCTGTGTGGACATCAAAGGCAAGAATGATAGGGTACTTGCGAGAAAAAAGGAGGTTAAAGTAGATGGCGAGAATACTTTGAAGAGTTAGGTAATGTCGGTATGAAAGATGATGCAAATTTAAATATGATCGGCTTTTTTGACATAGATTGGGTGCTGCATCATGGTATGGAATAGATAACCAAGCAAGGGATTGTTGATGTTGTGAGAGGTTTGAAAATGGGAAGGAAATTGTAGTAGATGATCTGTCCTTGAGGTGCTTAAAAGTGTTGGTGATTGTGTTATGAAATTGGTCTGGTAGATGTGCTGCAAGACATTTGAAAATAAAATAGTGCCCGAGGACTTCGAGAATGCATTAATATTTCCGTTTTATAAGGATAAGTGGGAGGAATGTGAAAGGATGACTTACAGGGCTTTAGGTTAGTTGGTAAATTGCTTGGAAATGGAAGAGGAACGGATGGAGATAGACTGGTAAAGAGAACGTGAGTGTCAGGGTGTGAAAAGGGATGAAATACCGAGTAAAAGGTGAGTTGATGATGTGAGTGTTTGAGAGAGAAATGGCTGACCGAGGATGAATTAGATGATATTTAGTATGATAAGTGTGCTTTTAGATGAGATGCTACTGGTCATAACGCCCCATTACTCTGAAGAGCCTTCTGGGTTGAAAAAAAAATTATGGGGGACCTTCTGCTTTATAAAACATTAAGAGAAGTGGGTAGTTTAAAAGGCGGTGAAGTACGTCTACTCCAGTTTGGTAAAAAAAAAACTTAGTTGAAATTGATGTCTGGAAATGAATGTTGAGTGGAATCAACATATCACCAAGTTGTTAAACAAAGAAATCACTTTTTGATGTTTCCGATATTATTCATCTCCTCCTCATTAATAATCGTAAACTGAATTTGCGTGCCATGGTTTTCCTGCATGTTATCCTACTTTTCATAAAAGATGGAGTTATATTGTCTTTTCCACTAAACATTCAACCATAATTCATCATAATATATCATTCTTTGCGTATCCTCTGTAAACAGGTTTAAAATTTGCTTATCAATAGAAATCTTTCCTCCACATTTCAGGTCACAGCAATACAGAGCCCTAACAGTTCCTGAATTGACGCAGCAAATGTTTGATAGTAAGAACATGATGACGGCGTGCGATCCGAGGCATGGGAGGTACCTCACCGTTGCTGCAATATTTAGAGGTACCAAAGGATTCCTTTAATCATTACATTCACACATACATATACTATATATATATATATATATATATATATATATATATATATATATATATATATATATATATAAGAAGACAGCACATTAAAGAAAATTTGTACTTAAATTAAAATCGGTACACTAATCTTGAAAATATTTATAGCTCGCTTATTCAATGAATTTGTAGGGGTGCGAAGATGTATCAGAGAAAAATTCCTCCCAAATCGATAATATAAATAGCCCATTAAATTACGAACTCAAAACGGACTAGGCTGTGGCGTAATGGCTAGAGTGACTGGCGTTTAAATCAAGAGGTACCGCGTTCGAAACTCAAAGTCCACAACCTTTTAAGCAGAAAAATCTCAAGAAGAAAACGGAAATCAAGGAAAACGCTGACGGACCAACTCAAGAAGACTCAAGATAAAATGGATCGCCTCAAGAAAGGAAAACGGAAGAAAACGAGTTCGCCTTCAGAAGAAAACGGAACTCAAGGAAAACGCTTGAAGGACCAACTCATCAGGAATCATCGACTCAAGAATAATTGGAAGAAATATGAAGATGCATCAAGAAAAGAAGGATACCAAGATCCAGAACCAACCCAGCCAACAAGAATACTGGAGTCAAGATAAATGGAAGACAATGTTTGAAGGGCCAACTTAAAGAAAAAGGAATTACAGTGAAGAAAACTAAATAGATTCAATAAAGATAAAATCCTAGATAAATACGTAAATGGAAAATAAGGAATCCCCCCCCCCTTATAAATTCACCATTAACATCAATGACTGCTTCAATTCGGCGGGGTCGGAAGCGTTGGCATGGCCGAATCAGATGATCTTTCTATCAATTTTGAACAGGCTTTGTTGTGGCGTACTTAATAGATTGAATGGTGTTATGAGGGTGGTGATTGACCTCTCTCTCGACGATTCCCATTGGATTGAGGTCGGGTGAGCTAGAAGGTCATGTGTCTGAGAGAATATGATCGTGGAAATTGGCACGCATCCCGGCTTGGGTTTCTCTAGACTTATGAAAGTTATAGAATCTTGTTGGAAGTTGGGAAGTCTTCCGTTCCGTACTTTGTCTGTACAGGGCTTGACAACCTGCATATCCCCTGCATTTCCCTCACTACAATTCTCAGAACCATAATAGTTGCTGGAAACTTGGTATGCATTATAGTTGGAACCTCGCTTGACACTCTGTATAACCATCTCTCATTCCTCGAGACAAACCAAAAGAATTCCAGCTTCTTGATGTTTCAATATGGAGAGCAAGCGGTGCTTTGGACGGAACAAACGATTCTCTTTCGTCCCCCTTGAAGTCCTTTGCAAGGACTCTGATCGACTTTTCTGGATTTTCTTGAATTTTTTCCTCTACTTTCTGCACAAATTCTGGGTTTTGATGGTATTAGAACCCTTTGCATGTGTTATGCATTTTGCTGCTAATGTTGCCGAATTATCGGCAACTTTCAGAGAGCGAGCAATCTCTGTATCATTATGCTGAGCTTTTATACCAACGATTACAGCGTCTCTTTTTATTTGATTCGACAATTTAGTGTCATCCATTATAATTAGTCTGAAAAAAAATCTATAAGGAAGTTAGAGCTATTCAAAATGATGCCCTCAAAATACTGACGCTCTCTCTCTCTCTCTCTCTCTATATATATATATATATATATATATATATAGGGTGTCCACAAAGTCTGGGTACATAGGAATTTTAATATTTTATTTATTTATGTTATTTTTCCTCCCCAGATCGAATGATGGCTCTGTATAAAGAAGAAAGAATCGAGTTAGTACTCTTAAGTGGACAAGAAGGATGGTCTTGTCGCAAAATCGCCGATGAATTTAACCTTCAACACCCTGATCGGCAACCTATTTATTTTACTGCCGTCGGGAAATTGGTCACGAATTTTAAAGAAACAGGCAGTGTCTTGGACAAACCCTGTTCCGGGCGACCAAAGACTTCAGACGAAACGAAAGAGGTTGTCATGGCCAAGATTGCTGCTAGCCCAAAGAAATCACTTCGTCGGACATCCATGGAGTTGGGTATTCCAAGGTCAACTATCCACAAAATCCTGGTAGAGCAGAAGTTCCATCCGTACAAATTACAGATATTGCATCACTTAAATGAAGACGAACCCGATAGACGAATGCAGATGTGCGAATGGTTTTCAGATAAATTGGATGAAAATATCAATTTTACTAAAGACCTTTTGTTGTTCAGTGATGAAGCTTTGTTTTATGTTAATGGTGAAGTCAACAGACAGAATCTTCGATACTGGTCTCAAGACAATCCACATTGGATGGATCCATCCAAACAGCAAGGCTGCCAAAAGGTGATGGTGTGGTGTGGTTTGAGGAAAGCTCATGTGCTAGGACCCTTCTTCTTTGATGAACATGTAACTGGTGAGACTTATCTGAACATGTTAAGAGACAAATTAATGCCTCAAATTGAGCGCCTAGGCGAGGGACTTCCGGACTGGTTTCAGCAGGATGGAGCCCCTGCCCATTTTGCTACAAATGTTAGAGATTGGCTGAATGGCACTTTTCCTCACTGGATTGGAAGAAGAGGTCATGTGGAGTGGTCCCCTCGTTCACCAGACCTTTCTCCCCTTGATTTCTTTTTCTGGGGTATGTTAAAAGAGAAAGTTTACTCAATGAAGATTGCAAATCTAAACCACTTGAGAAAACGCATTATCAGTCAGTGTGCTGAAATTGACGGCAATGTACACCTATTCAATGGAGATCACCAGAATTTAGCAAGGCGCATCGAATTATGCATTGGAAATAATGGAAATAATATTGAAAATATAATTTTTTAACATTATAATTAAATAAAATTGTTTTGTTCTAAAGGTATGTATTTATCCCCTATGTACCCAGACTTTGTGAACACCATATATATATATATATATATATATATATATATATATATATATATATATAGCGAGAAATTTACAGGTAATTGATATTTTTGGATTATTATGTTGCGAGTTAAAAATTAACGATTGGGGAAACTCGTAAATACATCAGGATAAACGAACCTTAAACAATCAGCCTTTAGAGGATAACTGGGGAGAAAGGGCGAGGAGCGTAAGAAGAAAGAGAAGGTTAGGAGGTTGGTAATATTTTTGTTTAGAGTAGAAGTAGTGGGTGAGAAGAAGTATCAGAATTTAAGGAAGGAGAAAGGTATTTAATATACATGGATTCAAGAATCCTTAATGATATGGAATCAGGGGTGGTTTTTAAGATTTTAAATCGTCCATTGTGATACTAGTTTTACAATTAATAGAGTGAAGCCCTTTATACGTCCTTTCGTTCATCCTTCAAATTGAATTGAAGCTGGTTAGGAGAAGCCCTAACCAATATATATATATATATTATGGTGGTCCCCCCAAAATAAAAATTTTGTTTTTTATCTCCACATTCCTAATTGTATTACCACATTGAACAGTAGGTCACATACTCAATTTCATCAAAATCGAACAATATTTACTGGTCGCTATATGGATCTTAACTTATTAGGCTGCTGGTAAATTAATTTTGGGGATAGAAATGAACAGTCTTTGCAAATACTAGTTTATTTGCAAAGTTTTAAGAAGCAGAATGTCATTTAAAGACAATTTTTTTTTAAATATTTATATTAAAGTGAAAAGAAAATAGTTAAATGGCAGATGATTTCTTTTTGACACAAATTATAACTAAAACTGATGATAAACATTGATCCTTTTGAGCATGAGGGAAAATTTTGGTGATGTTTTGCCACAAATCTGAGAATCAACTGTTTCTGTTCTTCATCTTTTGTTAGAGATGCATTATACGATTTGATAAGTGCAATGCCTCTTTCTGCTGGATCGTTAACAACCATTAAGTTAATCAATCGAAGGTGAAATTCTTGAAAGCACGTATTCTCTTCCCAAGAACTTGGGTTAGTCTTCAGAAATGTATCCTCTGCAAACTTGTATCCATCTTTCGTTAGGAGACTGAAGATTAGCTTAGTTTTTTGAGTTACCAGTTCATGCAAGTCCAAATCCCCGATGTTTTTTGTAATATTCAATCGGCGAACAACTTTAGTGTTTTCATTACGTTGGAGATTGGAGACCATCTTCTGTTTGGTCTCAGCATTAATTCTATGATCGAAAAATGCAAGACCAACAAGATGTTCTCCAAGATACCAAAGGTGTCGGTGAAGGGTTGTGGTTGCTTCTTTAGATATTGTCTGATTTGGGTACTTTTGCAAAGTTTTAAGAAGCAAAATGTCATTTAAAGGAGCATTAATTCCAAAATGGGCTTCATTCCAAAAACGCGAGTAGACCTTAGCAATAAAAAGAGAGCACTCTGTAATATAGGCCTTTCCACGTTCCGTTAATTCCAGTTGATGCTTAAACAAGTATATTTTCAGGACATATATAGCCTTAGCCATCCAGCGTGCATGATGAGTCGCTCCTGCGGCTCTTAATATAACTTCTGTCTTATCAATGCCCCCAAGAAAGATGAGACTGAGTCGCGGGAATTCTTCATAATCGTCACGCAACTGACGAGATTTCAAAGCTTCCTGAAAATATGGGACCATTTCTCCTCGAAGATTATGCATTACTGGATTGACAAATAAACTGCTATGCGTCTCTAAAAAGAATCCTTTTTAAGTGACGACCATTGTTCTTCAAAACGTTCAAAGAGACTCCTCTTTGGACCACTTGTAGGCCCAAGTAAAATATTGCAAGCACATGACAACATAATTTTGAAAATATGATGACGGCACGCAATCCAAACAAGCTTCCTTCCTAATACTTTCTCAATTATGGTACAGGCTCCTTTTTGTAGGCCTATATTTGATGCAGTTGTGTTAAATACGAGGCTTTGAACTTCGTCACGAAGATTCCAGTCATTAATTGATGAAATGCATGCCATAGCCTGTTCTTCTCCTGTTGCTCGTGTTATTTTTGGCACACCAAGAAGTTTTTCCATTCCATTTACAGAAACTATTATTACCATTCGTTATACTGTTTCCTTTGCCCCATCAATAGCAAGTAGTAGTTTTCCATCCCAGTGAAGAAGGATCGGTCGTTCAACAGACAAGAAGCTTTGTCTTCATTGTATGTTGCCTCTCTTATTTGCTCTCTGGAACGCCGTATATAACTCCTGGAAAGTGTCATAGCTGCAATATCCTGACTTAAGGCTTGTGCTATTAATCCAGCAACCAATGTTGCTTTTCTATCCGTAATATTTGCACGATCAAGAACAGCAGCCACACCTGAAGTTGTAAAGATATTTTTTGAATTTGAAGGACTACATTGGACATTCTTTTTTCTAGTTGAAGAAGGTGGACAAAACTCTTTGTCTGCCGCAATTAAACTTTCTCCTCCAGATGATGATGACTCGAAATCTGCATGGGCAGCAGCCTTTGCTTGCTTTTTAGAAGTATATACTTTTTCTTTGTATTGTAAAGCCTTCTCATGTCGATATCTTTTGCGGAATTCCTTGGCTGAAGTAATCTTATCACGGCACGACATACTGCAGGAGAAAATGTTCTCTCTCTGCATCAACAGAAATTGGCGGTCTTCTTCATTAAATACCACATTTAAAGCATTTTTTTTGAGGCTATGTCAAAAAGTTTTGAATGAGTCGATTCGAAACTACTCTCATTCATTCTACATGAGTACAGTTCGGTTTAGCGGTTCTTCTTCAAAGAAAGGTATTCTTCATACATCCTTGAGAGTTTCCTAACGCAAGAGTCTATTCGCTGTGTGGGAATTCGGGCTCTTTCCCATACTTTTATAACTTTTTTGCAAGCGAGGTTGTAACTTTGTGTCAAAGTCATTGACTCCACTTGATGGTAGTACGGAAAAACACGAAGTACATCACCACATGCTGGTAGTCTTGCATATGAAAGCTCACTAGTAGGATGTCCTAAAAGCCAGACTGCCGCAGATGAACGAGTACTTCCAGCCATAATCTGAAACAACATAAAGAAAAATTTATTGTAACTGAGTGAGCTCACGGTTCCCCTTCATGTAGTTATACTTAGAAAACAATTTCTTTATACTCTAAAATATCTAAATATTCAATATAAATGAAAGGATAAGCTTTCATTTGACATAAATAAATAGGCTACTGTGTTTGTAAAAAATTACGGCAGTCATGCTTAATTAATATATATATATATATATATATATATATATATATATATATATATATATATATATATATATATATATATATATATTGTGAATTAAAATATGAACATAAAGTGTGTTAACATATAATTCTAATATTCTTTAAGTAAGTCTGATATTGATAAGAAACTGCAAATTATCTATGCACTGAATAAACAAAGTATATTACTTACCTAAATAATTATATATATACTTGCATAAACCAGGACTTGTATTCACTTGTATTCGGTCAACTGTTAAACTTCAAACTACAAATGAACAATTAATCAATCCTCGCTGACTTATATAGGAAATGGTGCGATTGCATCACCATTTGGAACGAGGGGGCGTTATTGTGTCATCACTTTAAAAATGGGCTCAGAAATTAGCAAGCTGAAGCAACAATTATTATTGCATCATACGCCGAGTATGTGAAATTCATTCCACTTTTCAGATAATGCATATCTTTATTTTTTGCGAATTATTGTAATTCATAAGGAATGAGTTATCAATGACAAATATATGATAGTATATGTATAAGTAACAACCAATAAATGCCTATTATTCAAAAGTTCCAATATTTTGACTGAAATTTAAAAATATGGAGACACATAGCGACCTCTAAATATTCACCAATTTAGTCAATATTTTGCATCAGCTCTTTTAACACTTATAGCATAATTTTAGCCATGTGGAGAACATTTCCAACTAATTTCAATTTTTTGCATATATTTTTGGACCACCCTAATATATTATATATATATATATATATATATATATATATATATATATATATATATATATATATATATATATATATATATATATATATATATATATATATATATATATATATATAAAGCCTTGGCCAAAAGTATTAGGCCACCCCGGCGTCCCTGGGTTCTGCTATCTCAATGTTAATTAAACACGTATACATGGTAGTTTATGGTATATTTCCCAATATAAATTAGTTTTAAGATTTAGTTGACCCTCCTTTAGCTTCAATTACAGCTTTTATACGGTTAAGCATAGAATCAACTAGTTTCTTGCAGGTGCTAGGCGCAATCTTACTCCATTCTTCTCAAAGTTTTTGTTACAAATGCTCTTGATTTTTAATTGTTGTGTTCTTGATAGCTTTACCAAGAGTTCCCCATAGGTGTTCGATCGGATTTAGATCGGGGCTTTGAGCTGGCCAGTCTCAAACCATTCACGAATATTCTTTGCTGTATGACAGAAAGCGTTGTCCTGTTTAAAGATAACTGTTTTTCGACACTCTTGGATGCAATTTAGACATTGATGGCTCTAAAATAACCGATAACATGGAAACATAGGTAGCAGAATTCATCTTTCCCTGACATAAAAACATTTCTCCTGGTCCTGCGGCAGACATGCAGGTCCACACTAACGAAGGATACCTTTTGATCGAGATATACTTCTTTCTTGAAGTATACTTTTGTCCGAGAAGGCTTCTTTTTTTTTAAGGAAGAGCCGCTTCAACACGTGAGGATATAAAGAAACGCACAAAAATTATCCCAAAATAAACATATATTTTAAATTTGACAATTAACTATGAAAAAAACAGTAAACACATTTATATCCTCCTCCTAAGCTAACCGAGACCAACCGGTTGGCAACTGGGCCTATTACAATATCTCTTAAAGACAAAAATAAACAAATAGGCTACACGTAAACAGACCAATTGCTGATTAGTTATTTTATCGCGCCCCTTTTAGATTAGCGTTAAACATTCAATTAAATTACTCTCTTCTACTAGTAAATATGACAGGGGTTCACGCACAATTGTTTCTACTTCCGTTAAGTCGTGAAACGTAATAAACTCATACTATCGCAATATGAATATAAATGATCTTTCTAACTTACATGGCAGAAGGGATCAGGGGTTGCCGGATGTCGCTGGAGGGCTTTTCTCGCGCTTCGAAGATTTGGAGTGGCCGATGGTAGAATTTTATCGAGATGGGATGGAGGAAAAGAGGGAGGGGGGGGCGATGTCAACCTCTTATTGCAGCTTTGCCTCTTGGTAAGTTAAGACGAAGGATAGAATTACGGTGCTCCTCGCTCAAAGAGTCCTCTTCTGGATAATCTTGAAGCCTCTTTGCGTTCTATTCTTTACCGCCGGGTGCCCAACTAGTTTTTGGTTATATGATGAGATTTCTACAGTAATTAACAAATGGAACCTCGTTGGGGCTTGGTTCTTCTCCTCTTCTGGATAATCTTGAAGCCTCTTTGCGTTCTATTCTTTACCGCCGGGTGCCCAACTAGTTTTTGGTTATATGATGAGATTTCTACAGTAATTAACAAATGGAACCTCGTTGGGGCTTGGTTCTTCTCCTCTCACTCTTACGGAGCTTGAGCTGTGAGAGTCACTCGAGTGTGACGGGGTTTTCTTTTCTCCAGTCAGACTTTTTCTAAATCTGTAAAGGATTCTTCGGTATGGCACCGATACAAAACTTGGCGATTTATGTTAATTCGGCACTGGGGGAGGGGGGGGGATCGATTTTTTCAATCTGATCCTTTATAGTCTCTCCTCGAATAATCTTGACTGGCTGAAGGATCGATCTTCACGAACTGATCCTATGTCGTTCTCAACGAATAATATTGACTGGCTGAAGGATCGATCTTCATGAACTGATCCTTTATCGTTCTCACCGAATAATCTTGACTGACTGAAGGGTCGATCTTTACGAACTGATCCTAAATCGTTCTCCGCGAATAATAATCCTTTTTCTTTCCTTCAGGAGCTTATTTATAGGCGGACCAACGCCCCATCTAAGGGGAAAGGGGCGAGGCCACAGAGGGGAGAGCGAGTGGTGAGGTCGCATCTGGGAGAGCGAGGAGTGAGGAGGTTGGCACTGAGGTGCCCAAGTCAGCTTGTTAATTAGAGAGACCACCAACCACCACTCTCCTTGGCGTGCCTTTTGACTGGCACCGCTTTTCGGTGATATAACCATGGGCCCACGGATCTCGTAGGTTATTTGATCTTTTGGGCGTCGTTTAAGGGCCTTTAGTGGTTATCTTAACACAGATGGTCGCTCCAACTTCCTATGCGGCGAGTAGATAAAACAGGGTAGGAAGTTAGACTGTTGTTCGCCGGCTACCGTTCCCACGAGTCTCCTCATGGGGGCTCGATTCTCCGGCTTTCTCCACAAAGGGGGGGGCGACTTTAATGTATATGTCCGCCTGGCCCTCCGGGAGGCTTTATGTTGCATTTCCTCTACATTTACCTCTTTCCTCAAGAAATTAAAGGGGAGGGGGGGTATTCCTGCTCCGACACTTATAATAATATATAATGGTAACTTACTAACCACTATATTATACAATAACTTCAAGTTCGTTCGGGAATGTCTCGATAACGTTTCACCTGACCTTACATTAATGCCTCTATTCCTGTTCCAACTTAGGAGATTCTTATCTAAAACTAGGGGGTCACTCGCCCATTCTTAACTACAATTCTAACGATTACAATTGACTTGACACTTACTATATAACAATAGTCGGCATACTCCTTAATCGTCGACAGGATTCCGACTTTAACGGTCGGCCATACAATTGTTGGACCCTTTTATATAGGTAATATTAAAATGGGCGCTAATACCAATACTTTACCCCGCCTGAGTCGGCCGTTCGGGTTATTGAGTCTACCCAAGTATGTCACTAAATGGTAGTGGTATTTCAACCTACTCGAATTATCCTTCTTTTGGTACTTGACTAAGTTTAAACTGAACCTTATGGCTAGAGCGGCCTGTTGCAGTGGGGCATAATTGCTGGGAGTGGGGGTTTCATAGTCCTCCTTTAACAAGATAACTTGGGAGAACGAGTTTGTGTTCGATCGAATTTGTTCGGAAACCATTTTCCCTACCGGGGCCTGTTGCAGTTAAGCATAATTGATGGGAGCGTGAGTCCCATAATCCGTCTTTATCAATGTACACTGGAAGATCAAGTCTGGGTTCGATCTCACGGGTTCGGCGACAAGTTTCACTAAGGGATAGTTAATGGACGTGGTTCTCACGGCGAACTGAGTTTTTAATGGTAACTTCGTGGACGTTCCGTTCGGGGAGGATACTACTAGAGGTAGGTGATACTCATAATCCGCGTCTAACCTCTGAATCGGTTTACATGGGTGTACCACCTTGTCACTTTTATCTTCCTTCATTGTCACCCCATTTGGCTGGGTTCTACTTGTAGGTACTTTCTTAGGTACATCGACTTGTACCTCTTCCCTATTTACTTCGTCCATCATATACCCCATTTGGTTGGGTATTCATCGATCCTTTCCTAGGTCCAGAGCAGGCTAAAACTTCCTCGACCTCCATCTGGTTCTCAAAAGATGCACTTTGAAGTGCGAGCAATCTTTCTTTTTCTTCTCTCTCTTCTCTTTCAGCTTTAGCAAATTCTCTTTTCCTCTGTATTCTTCTTTCAGCTGCTTCTTTTCTTATCTTTATTCTTCTTTCTTTTGACTCTTTTTCCTTCTTCATTCTTCTTTCCTTGGCTTCTCTTTCCGCTTTCGCTAGTAGGCTTTCCCGTCGGGTTCTTCTTTCTTCATCTTCTGTTTTTATCTTTATTCTTCTTTCATCATCTTCTCTTTTATATTCATTCTCCTTTCTTCATTTTCCCATTCCATCCGTATTCTTAATTCTTCTGCTTCTCTTTTCAACAGTATTATTCTTTCGTTTGTTTTATTTCCTCGCGGTATTCTTCTTTCTTCTACTTTTATATTCCGCTGTATTCTTTCTTCTTCTATTTTATGTCAATCGGTATTTTCATTTCTTAATTTTCTCTTTTCCACTCCCTTGTTTTTCTTCAATTTCTCTATCAAACTGTATTATTTCTTCTTCTTCTTCTCTTTTTATTCTCAATTCTGACAGGACGTAGGCATCCATATCCTCGCCTTCAAGTCCCAGAATTTGGGCTTGTTAGTTGAGTCTTTCGACTGGATCCATTTTGTGTTGGTCCGTCGATTTTTCCTTGCTGTACTCTCAGGTACTTATGCCGCCACTCACCAGATAGCGCGCAGCCTAATTTCCCCTTAATCCCACTACTATGCTGATTGTAATACCACTCCGACCAAAAATTTACCACTTGGCCTAACAATTACCTTCAGATTGTTTCCACCTTAACTTTACCAATTTTCCTCTTGTCAAGTATTCTATTATTCCTGGAATTCCTTTTACGTGTCGGCTCTCCCTTAGTTAGACGCTGCTGGGTTCTTTCTAATAAAAACCTACAGATCTGACACCACTTTTGTCGAGGTATAACCTATTGATCGAGATATACTTCTTTCTTGAAGTATACTTTTGTCTAAGAATGCTATTTTTTTAAGGAAGAGCCGCTTCAACACGTATGGATATAAAGAAACGCACAGGAATTAACCTAAAATAAACATATATTTTAAATTTTACAATTAACTATGACTAAAAAAAAGTAAACACATTTATATCCTCATCCTAAGTTAACCGAGACCAAACCGGTTGACAACTGGGCCTATTACAATATCTCTCGAACACAAAAATAAATAAATAGCCTAAAGGTAAACAGACCAATTGCTGATTAGTTATTTTATCGCGCCCCTTTTAGATTAGCGTTAAACATTCAATTAAATTACTCTCTTCTACTAGTAAATATGACAGGGGTTCACGCACAATTGTTTCTACTTCTGTTAAATCGTGAAACGTAATAAACTCATACTATCGCAATATGAATATAAATGTTATTTTTAATTTACATGACAGAAGGGATCAGGGGTTGCCGGATGTCGCTGGAGGGCTTTTCTCGCGCTTCGGAGATTTGGAATGGCCGATGGTAGAATTTCGTCGAGATGAGATGGAGGAAAAGAGGTGGGGAAGGGGACGATGTCAAGTTCTTATTGCAGCTTTGCCTCCTGGTACGTTAAGACGACGGAGAGAGTTACGGTGATCCTCGCTCAAAGAGTCCTCTTCTGGATAATCTTGAAGCCTCTTTGTGTTCTATTCTTTACCTCGGGGTGCCCAACTAGCTTTGGGTTATACGATGAGATTTCTACAGTAATTAACAAATGGAACTTCGTTGGGGCTTGGTTCTTCTCTTCTCGCTCTTACGGAGCTTGAGCTGTGAGAGTCACTCGAGTGTGAGCGGGTTTTCTTTTCCCTAGTCAGACTTCTTCTAAATCTGTAAAGGATTCTTCGGTATGGCACCGATACAAAACTTGACGATTTATGTTAATTCGGCACGGCTGGGGGGGGGGGAGGATCGATCTTCTCAATCTGATCTTTTATTGTCTCTCCTCGAATAATCTTGACTGGCTGAAGGATCGATCTTCACGAACTGATCCTATGTCGTTCTCACCGAATAATCTTGACTGTCTGAAGGATCGATCTTCATGAACTGATACTTTATCGTTCTCCCGAATAATCTTGACTGACTGAAGGATCGATCTTCACGAACTGATCCTATGTCGTTCTCATAGAATAATCTTGACCGGCTGAAGGATCGATCTTCTCGAACTGATCCTAAATCGTTCTCCGCGAATAATAATCCTTTCTCTTTCCTTCAGGGGCTTATTTATAGGCGGACCACCGCCCTATCTAAGGGGGAAGGGGCGAGGCCGCAGAGGGGAGAGCGAGTGGTGAGGTCACATCTGGGAGAGCGAGGAGTGAGGAGGTTGGCACTGAGGTGCCCAAGTCGGCTTGTTAATTAGAGAGAACACCAACCACCACCCTCCTTGGCGTGCCTTTTGACTGGCACCGCTTTTCGGTGATATAACCATGGGCCTACGGATCTCGAAGGTAATTGGATCTTTTGAGCGTCGTAAGGGCCTTTGGTGGTTACCTTAACACAGATGGTTGCTCCAACTACCTATGCGGCGGGGAGATCAAACAGGGTAGGAAGTTAGACTGTTGTTCGCCGGCTACCGTTCCCACGAGTCTCCTCATGGGGGCTCGATTCTCCGTCTTTCTCTACAAAAGGAGGGGGGACTTTAATGTATATGTCCGCCTGGCCCTCCGGAAGGCTTTATATTGCAATTCCTCTACACACACCATGATAGAACCACCACCATGTTTTACGGTTGGTACCAGACATTTAGCCTTAAATGCTGAAAATATTTGTTCGCCAGACATTTATACGGAACCTATATATACACTGCCATTGATAACAGATGTGTTAGCACACATTTACTACTTAGTTTACGGATCCTAGGTGACTAGCGATTCATGAGAGATAAGCATCAGTTAGATACCTAATAATAAATACGAGTAGCACTGAAGAGCAATGAAAGTATACACAACAAATATACACACACTGTAAGTTAGCACGAATCCACTGTTTACACAGACCGCGGACCTTAGATGATGAACGAGCGATTCCGCGTTTGCTGAAAACAATCTTAAATTTTCGACCTCAGTCTGAGAATGGTTACCTTGACGATGTTAAAGTTGATCGGATTGAGAAATCCAAACGCCAAGGTATTCAAGGGCGTGGTAAACATAAGGAAAAGGGATGCATAACTCCCTATTTTTCTTGCGTTGTTTACCAAAGACACGTTAAATCTTTACAAATTTCTTTCATCTGTTTATTAGGTCAAATGTCAATGAAAGAAGTAGATGAGCAGATGTTGTCTGTCCAAAACAAAAACTCAAGTTACTTCGTCGAGTGGATACCCAACAACGTTAAGGTAGCAGTCTGCGATATCCCCCCGAGGGGGCTAAAAATGTCTGCTACCTTCATTGGAAACACAACTGCCATTCAAGAAATCTTTAAGGTAACTGCAACTAAATAGTCATTTAAATGGAGATCCCCATTGGTGTTTACTCCATTTTAAATAAAAAAATGATCAATAAATATGAGTGCTGAGTATCATTGCGAATTATAGGATTGTATACGTAATTTATCTTACGTGGTAAAAAGTCCATATAGATATACAATGCTTACCTAGCCTTCGCATGCTGCTAATTAAATAAATCATTCGAAGTTCCTTAGCCAGAGAGATCACATAGTCTACGCATAGCATTTTATATATTAAGTAAATAAAATTTTCATTGTCACCTGACGAATCTTTGTATTTAATATGGATTTGGAGATTAAATGCAGATATTAAGAAAACTTTCTTCTCTACAGAGGATCTCAGAGCAATTCACAGCCATGTTTCGGCGAAAGGCTTTCCTTCACTGGTATACTGGTGAGGGTATGGATGAAATGGAATTTACCGAGGCCGAATCCAACATGAATGACTTAGTGTCCGAATACCAGCAATACCAGGAGGCCGGCGCCGATGATGAAGACTACCCCGAAGAAGAAGAGGAAGAAGTAGGAAGGGAGCATGAGCCTGAAGTTATGGGTATGGGTATGAATATGGACATGGACATGGGTATACAAGAAGTCCCTATGGATCATATGAATGGTTTGGATCCGCTGGATCCCCTCGGTCCGCAATGATTTAAATTTTGTTTTTATACTCTGTATAAACTTTTTATGGTCGATTGTAACGCTATTTTTACGGGGATGGGGGTTATTATTATTTTGTGGTTGGTAGGCCTGATTAAGAGCCGCGTTCAAATACCAACGGATTTTTTTTGTACAATCATAGTTTATTCATCTTGTGTTTAATGTATGGTAATATAAATTCAAGCTTTTATTATAATGGGAATTTCTTTATTAAATTTTATTTTATAACGAAGTTTTGAGTAGAATATTCGGAAACCTTTTATCAGCACTTTTCACTTTTAAAACTTAAATACGGAAATATAGAAATATTTAAAGTTCGCCACACAAATAGTACTTGCCACAGAAGTGTACTGGGACGAATGAAGTAACTCTTTTATTTCTATTTATTACAGTTACAATTTATTTTACTCATGAAGTTGACGTCATTGGGAAAATGAATTAAAACAGTTTTAGTATGATTCTTGTTTTCAAAATTTAATCTCTGAATTATCTTTGTTTTTTAACTGGATTTTAATCGAAACTCATATTATCTTCTATAGATCGAAAGGTAAAATGGAACCACTTTAGACTTTAATAATATTTAATTGTTGGAATCGAGGTCCGTCTTTTTGGCTCAAAAAACGCTAAATGGACGTATTGAGGTAACTTATATGAATAAAAGTATTTCATATATTTTTTTATTACTATCATTGCCACTTGAGTACGGACACAACCACACAACCACACGCACACATACACACACACACACATATATATATATATATATATATATATATATATATATATATATATATATATATATATATATATATATATATATGAAGTAATCAGTTTATTTAGTATGCAGGATTGGTTGAAGACCAAGTTGTGTATAATTCTGACTACCCTGATTTTAATCTTTTCCATTATGGGGATGTAATTATTAATTGCCTCAGGGAAATGGAAAATAAAATGTGGTAAACCCACTTTTATTTAGTAAAAACTTACCTATTTGCCTCTTAGCCTTTACTTTACCTAAGGCATATTCAGACGCAAATCTAATTGTTGGTGGAGGCAGATTTTGTTTTTATCTATCCGGTATGTTTGCCTCCTTTACTGGTTGTGCGGCTGTGAGCCTGAGTAAGTAATGACGGGGAGATCTATGGAAGAATAATGTTGTTTTTTTGTTGTGTGCAAGTAATAGAAAATTCCGCTGCCGGTCCCACCTTTAGCAGAGGTAAGAAGAGAGGCGCTCACCGCTTTACCCTTCCCGATCCACCACTGCCCTTTTGCCTCAGGTCCAGATGTGCCCGGGCAGGAAAAAAAAGAGGAAGATGAAAAATAAAGTATAATAGGAGAAAAGAAGTTGATCTAAGATGACATTCTTCTTCTTAGAGAGGGATAGGGGGATATAATGGAATACTTCCATTGTTTTGGAGCCAATGACTAACGTGGAGTCTGAATCACGAGAAATTTTGTCTACTTCTCTTTTTGTTGCTCTACTGAAGTGTAAGCTTATCTTCTTTATAGTTGTTAAGAGAACCAATTAATTTATGTTCACTTTTGTCATCATCCTTGTGTGTACTATAGCATTCACGCAGATGTGTGCCAATCTTTGTTGAGTTACTGCCTAGCTGTCTAATGTTATGTATGTCTTATGTGTTTGTATTGAATGTGTAGTTTGCAGGTACAGTACCATCCAAGATCACCAGAATGCCTGTTTTCTATTGTAGTGCCACATTTCAAACCTTCATTGGATTTACATGACACTCATCTGTGAGGCTTCATTGTCAATCCTATTTTGCTTTGCAATGTGGCACTACAGAAAATTTTCTGTTTTATTTATAACATTTGCCGGGAGTGCGTTCGTGACTAGTTGCATGGCTGCCTTAAACTCGCCTCTCCAACGCCACCCCCCTGCTACGACGTCATTTTCCAGTGCTTCGAAAGCTATGTAGTGGTTAACCCTTACTAAGAACTACTCGTATGTAAGTCATGTCTCCATTACTTAGCTTACTTCCTAAGGCGGAATTACATCCTTATGAGTGGCCACAGTCTCCATGGCACAAATTGCATGTCGATTATGCTGGACTGGTAGATGGGAAGCAATTTCTCATCATAGTGGATTATCACTCTAAATGTGTTGATGTTTACCCTACACCGGGTACAATTACTAAAGAAACTATTCACTTTTTAGACATTCTTTTGCTCAGTTTGGTTTGCCAATTTCAGTTGTTTCTGACAATGGTCCTTGTTTTTCATCTGCTGAGCTTAAGGAATTTGCCACAGGTTTTAGTATTCATCACATTACTAGGACAGTATATAAACTTTATACTAGTCGTTTAGCTGAGAAAATGATTCAGACCTTCAATAAAACTACCCGTACATCTTCTAGAAACCTCCGGACGAATATGGATGGATTTCTATTTAATTATCAAATGACACCACACTCTACTGCTAAAGTTTCTCAAGCTGGGTTGATGTTTCATCGACGTTTAAGGTATCGATTATATTTGTTCTGGCTTACAGAACAGCTATTTGCTAAAATAGCCCATAAGCAGGAATGTCAGAAAGCTAACTGCTCAAAATCTGCTAGAAACTAATCCCTGCCACCATCATATTCAGTGATGATCGGAATTATTCTCCTGTTGATACCTGTTGAGGTATATGAGCAGACTGGTCCTTTAACTTATAGGTGTTGTGTACCCACAGGGGATTTTGTAAAACCTTTTTTTCCTATGCCCATTCGTTCTTTTTTACCTCCTACTCCTGTCCCTCCTATCCTGTCCTTACTGTGGTTGACTTTTCACCACAGGTTATTGTTTCTTCTTCAGCTAATGGACGCAGGTCTTCTAGAGTGAATAAACCTGTAGATAGGCTAAATCTCTAAGTGCTGTTATATGTTCTAACTAAGGGTAGAGTGATGTAATGACGTACTCTATTGTTGCGGGTGACTATAGTCTTATTGTCGATACTTCAGTTCTAGGTGATCTCTCAAGGTGCTGTAGAAATACCTAGTCAGTATACGCTTGTGAAGATAAACAACGACCTACTCAAGACAAAAATAGATCTTTTGACTTTAATATGGTGAGAGGAGTAAAAGTGAATATAAGAAGAAGAATTAGTTGGTTTCCGATAGACAGAGAATTTGAAACCAGAAGGCGTGCGGTGTATTAATAAATCAAGGAAAGGAATACTTCCATTCTGGCTTCAAATTCTCTGTCTATCGGAAACCAACTAATTCTTCTTCTTATATTTACTTTTACTCCTCTCACCATATTAAAGGCAAAAGATCTATTTTTATTTCAATGTTTCTCCGTGCACTTCGTGTAACTAGTCGTGATTTTTTTTACTGAAGTTTCCAAAGTTTTTGACATCGGCCTCAAACTTTGCTACCCTTTTCATTTCATTGATAAATGCCTTCAGTTATCTAAAAACTCTTTTTATAGTTTTGAACCTCTCGCGCCTTTTAATATCAAGAATACTCTTGTACTTACTTTTAATTCATCCTTCGCTTCTCTCCCTCATATTTTAAAATCTCTAGGCATTTATGTAGTATTTAACTATAATAATACTATCTCTAAACTATTAGTCAAGAACGCCCCTTTCCCTATTGGCAACGTATATTGCGTAGAATGTATCGATTGCTCTAAATATTACTTTGGCCAATCAGGTAAATGTTTAAAAAAACGAATTTCTCAGCATATATATAATGTCCGTCGTGGCGAAGAAATCAGCTCATTTTATGTTCATATGTCATATCTTAATCACAATAATGATTGGAATTCTGCTAAAATCATCCGTCATAATAACGATATAATTTCCCGAAATATCATTGAATCAACCTTTATTAGTAAATTCCCAAATTTTAATTTAAGTCCTGGCTTATATAAACTTGATGGTTATTTTTTAAATTATATTCACAACGTACTGTCGAAACTTTTAACTTGAGACTAAATATTTATATTAATCTTTCTAAACAATTTAATTTAATTTTGTGTGCATCTATGTAGACTTATGTTTTTGTCCGTATTTATTTCCATTTGAGTCAAGTCTTTAGAACATTTGTACTTATTCTAGCTTGGTTTTTAGATCCTGACCTCTGAGGTTGATCTCTCGTTAAGATTTTTCTCCCTCCTTAATTGCCAAGGACGTATTTTAATCCTCTTGTCAACCTTTAGTCTTTTGAATTTACCTGATTTAATCATCTTATTTTGTATTTATCTTCGATCCTCCTAAGGTTTCCATTTCATATTAATTCATTTTGTTGATTGATTTTTTGCTTTTTTGTGTGTGTTTCCTCTCCTCTCTATCATCCTTATAAATATTACAATTTTCAATACTTCTGTTATTCCTTAATAAAGAACTCGAAATAAAGTTCGAAAGTACTTGGAATCCTCGTATTAATTTTCCCTGCAGGCTTTGTTGCATATATATATATATATATATATATATATATATATATATATATATATATGTGTGTGTGTGTGTGTGTGTGTGTGTGTGTGAAACAGAAGAGCAATGCCCCGCCTATTTACAACGAAAGGACCTAAAATAGAAAAAATAATATCAAAGACGGATGTAAAGTATAAAACCAAGTAGATAAGGTCTACTTCCGGAAAATTCCAAACTGTGCGCAAAGAATGTAGACATTTATGTGACTAAACTAAGTAGATACATACCCGATTGTGAATACATAAAAATAGACAAGAGAGACAACTAAATTAATACAGCAAAGGGCTAAGATTTAAAATGGACAATTTCGTTATAAATAAGCCTTTTAATAACAGGGCCTAGTTTAAAGAGACCAGGGAAAATATTAAAATTAGGCGAGGAATTAATGAATGAGCATTCAACAATATTTCTTTGAATAAAGTCATCAGATTTGTAAATAGATTTAGCCGAATTCAAAAATGATAGAGTGACTGTTTTCAGATAAATGGACAAAGAAAGCCATGTTGCATTCCCCCGTCCTAATATTGTATTTATGTTGAGTCAAGCTTATACTTAATGATTTACTGGTTTGCTCAAAGTATTGCTTAGGACCCCTTTGGCCCTTAATAACGATTATTCAAGAAAAAAAGGTAGAGTATATTCTATTTAATGTTCTATTTGTAATTTACCTTACTTTGGGCAAACTGAAAAATCTTTATCTACTAGAATTTACCAACATAAGTATAATATTAGAAAAGATGAAATAAATAGCGCTTTATTTTTACATTTATCCAAAAATAACCACCTCATTGACTGGAATTCTTCAAAATTTCTTTATCATTCTGCTGATTTCACCTAAAGAAACATTGTCGAGTGTTCCTCAATTGGCATCTTACCTATTATGAACATTTGCCCTAGCTTATTTAAACTCGACCCTGTTTTAAAAAACTTGTACTAAATGAAATAACTTGATAATGCAGCCTGTTGACACTCCTTATTAGTGTAATATCGTTCGCATTGCCTCCCCAACCACGTGTCTTTGTTTGTGCTTGTGGATAAACTCTTAGCACTGAATGTTTTCGCTCTAATGATAATCCTTTAAAATGGTTTTTTTTCAGCCAACCATATTCCATTCATATACATGGCGTTGTTGTTTGTATATCGTTTTAGGGATGCACATGTCTGTTATTAGTTGCCTATTGTTATATTTCCTGGTGTTTTTTTCTGTCTTGTTTTTGTGTTTTTTCATTGGTCTGTACAATGTGATGGGCGTTCCCTACGTATCTTTGTACCCTATATAATGTTGACTTCTCTATTTTCATGTGATTCCTTGAAAATGAACCTGCAAATATAGTTCGAAGTGCTTGGATTCTTTTTTTCATTTTCCTCTGGGTTAATTTTCATATATATATATATATATATATATATATAATAATAATAATAACAATAATAATACGTATTTATAATGCGCCCTTCAGGGCTGTTAGCCCTCTCAGATCATAGGTTGTGAAGTGAGTGTAGAGAAAGTTTACAGGGGAGAGAAAGCAATTCTGAAGAGATGAGTCTTCAGGATACGTTTAAAAGTAGCAAGGGAGGGAGAGGATCGGACTTCGGCAGGAACAGCATTATAGAGTCTAGGAACACAAACTGGAAGGAACGGTCACCCATCGAGCAGAGGACAGAATGAGGGAGTATTCAGGAAGGGAGCGAGGTTAGACCGGTTTACTCGAGGAGTTTGATGACTAGGAGGCCAGGCGAGAGATAAGTTGAAACGTCCAAGTTTAGGGCCTTGTAGGTGATGATAAGAAATATATAGTGGGTACGGAAGCGAATTGGTAACCAGTGTAGCTCCTGTAACACAGGCATCAAAAGAGAGAACCGGGGGCGGCGAAGGAGGAGCCGGGCAGCATAGTGTTGAACTAGTTGTAGGGGCGAAGTGACGAAGAAGGGAAATTCACTAGAAGAGAATTGCAGTAGTCTAAGCGTGAGGTGATGAAGGCATGAATTGCAGTCTCAAGGCTTCGTCGATCAAAATGGGATCGAACACTTGAGAAGTTGCAGAGGAAACTGAGGGAAGACTTACGATGGATGTGCGGTTTAAACGAGAGTTGCTCGTCGAAAATAACACCAAGATTACTCACGGAATCAGAGGAGGCAACATTGGTTTCCCCAAGGTTAAGGGAGGGGAAGAGAGCTTTAGATTTATCCACCATCGAAGCGGTACCAACAAGAATAACTTCAGTTTTAACGTGGTTAAGTTTGAGAAGGTTAGCAGACAGCCATTTGTTTATGGAGGTGTAGACTGAAAGGAGCTTGGTAATTGATTGATAGAATGACACAGGGGATGAGAAAAGGTATATCTGAGTGTCATCAGCATAGAGGTGGAAGGGAAAACCAAAATCGCGAAGAAGGGAGGCAAGAGGAAGTAAGTAGATGAGAAAGAGGAGGAGAGCAAGGACTGAGCCCTGAGGCACCCTAAAATCAATGGGCGCGGGCTCGGAGGAGAGGTTATCGAGCGCGACCAACTGGGTGCGGGAGGAGAGGTATATATATATATATATATATATATATATATATATATATATATATATATATATATATATATATATATATATATATATATATATATATATATATATATATATATTTATATATATATATATATATATATATATTAGATGTACCACCCCGCTAAGCAACTTATTATAAGAGTCAAAATAAATATTTCTATCTGTTAACCAAACGGAAAGATCCAGTCATTACCCAAATTCTCAAGAACGACGGTTTTAAGAGCGTTTCAAGCACTAAAACGCTCTCTGCTGCTAGAGCTAAAGCCACCTCGGGAGAAATTGATTAAGTGACCAACGGGTCTAGCTATTAATTCGTCATGGTTGACGGCCAACCTCTACCAGAAATGTTTGACGTCTGATCTTCTTGATAGATAAGAAAGACAACCATGGTTGCTCCCCATGATTGTCACCCTTTTATCCTCTCTGTTGCTCATGAGAGCCCCTTGGCCGGCCATTTCGCCCACAGGAAGACTGACTCAAGGTCGCACACCAGTTCTATTGCCCTGGTATGGGAACCGAAATCAGAGCCTTCTGCCGTTCCTGCGACAAGTGTCAACGCTTTTCGGCGAAAAGTTCGAGTATGGCCAATCCCACTACAACCCATGCCTATCATCACTGAAACATTTGCCCGCATTGTCATCGACTTGGTTGGACCCCTTTCTACAGCATCTTCCGAAGGACACAGATACATCTTCACCCTCAATGACTTTGCTACGGGTTTACAGAAGATGTACCTCTAATGGACATAAACTCCATATCCGTCGCTGAAGCATTGCTGACAATTTTCTCCAGAGTTGAGAGTCCACGAGAAATACTGTCGGACCGTGGGACCCAATTTACGTCCAACTTGATAAATGAACTTCATAAACTGTTAGGTGTGAAACCCACCTTCACCAATTCTTTCCATCCTAGTGGGAATGGTAGGATTCAGAGACTACTCTGAAGGTTATCCTCCGTAAGTTACATATGAGCCGAGAAGCCTCGTGAGTGGCATAGGTATCTCATTTCAACCTTGTTTGCCCCCAGTAAACTTCCGAGCGACCGGAGTGGATTTTCGGTCTTTGAACTACTGTATGGTCGTTCACTCAGAGGTCCACTCTCCGTTCTGAGAACTGTGGGAAGATCGCACCTTCCAGGAAGATGAAAGGACCAGCTTCCAGTACGCCATCTAACTGCAGGAGATGCTGGCCGAATGTTCCCAGATTGATGCCCAACATGCTGACGTTAGCAATTCCGGTACAAGACTTAGTTCGATCTCAGGTCACAAGACCGTCGATTCAAGCCGGGTGATGAAGTGCTGGTACTCCTGCCAAGTGATACCAGTGGACTGCTCGTTACATGGAACGCACCCTATAAGGTACTGGAGAGGCGTGGTAAGGTAGACTATTTTATTGAGGTTCCTGGAGGACCTAGGTTTTATCATGCTAATCTATCAAAGAAAAGTATCACCATAAGGCCCATGTGCAGCAGGTAGAAGTACTGGACGAAACATTTACTCTGGAAAAACTTATCACTTCTGGAGAAGAGAATGTGACTGTCGTTGAGGAAGGAGACACTGATTGTTTGCAGCTGACAGCCCTGTGGTTGGAACACTCAACTGGGACGAATAATCCCAGCTTCAGGAACTTCAGGAACCAGGGTGTGTTCTACAATGAACACGGATGTACATTCACCCTTACCCATGACATTATTTTAACAGCTGCAGACAGGGTACAAGCCAAGATATATCCAGTGCCTGTATAAGATATAAGCCTATCCTCCAGAAGGAGGTTGAGACCCTCATCCAACAAGGGATTATCAGACGATCCTCCTTCCTTATTGTTCACCTGTCGTAAGGTTAAGGAAAACTGATAGTTCTTACAGAATGGCCATTGACTATCGCCAACTGAATTTTGTCACCGTGTTCCATACCGAGCCTACTTGCAGCATAAAAAAAGATTTTCACAAATTCTCTGGCGCCAAGTACTTCAGTGAAGTAGACCTCTGTAAGGCTAAATACCAGGTACCTCTTTTCGACAAGGCCAAAGTTTTGACTGCTTTTCCTATTTATCTAGGTTTGATGGAGTTCTGCCGTATGCTTGTGCCCAATTTATACTCGAGTGCGTTAATCCAAGGTTGGCGAATAAAAGGGGGGAATCGAGATTACCGTTTCTGCTCAGGAGTTATTGAAAGAAAAACCTCTTACAAACATTTTCTTTAATATACAAGTAAATAATAGAATTATTATTATGCACGAAAACTAAACAAACTAATATAATAATGAATAAGTGACCAGCGGTTAATACAGGTGGGCAAGGACTAAATAGGAATTGTAACAATCACTTGGAAGACCGTTATTAAACGCGGGGAATTACGGGGGTTTTCGGGGAGTGAATTCAATGGAGTAAAAATCATGGGACTGAGACCTCGGTTTTACCTCTGCGGTGCCGAATTCGATAGCGTTACCGGTTGAAGTCTCGGGGGGAGGGGGGACTTCATATAGCGGAAGATGAGCGTAGATCAGGTTCCAAGTTGTCCTACCCATGGGAATCACGAAATGGGGGGTGAAGTAGAGTCCGGTCCAGGGACTGGTGTGGGTACGGAGACCAGATAGGAATCTGCACGGAAGGACTTCTCGGACTTCCTTGTTCTTGTCTCACGGTTGAGGTTATGGTACACGGACCTTGAGAGTGGAGAGAATGAGCGAGAGTTGATTCCGGTTACCCCTCCGAATTGGGAATAACGAAGGAGAGTAATCCGTTTCTGACCAGAGAGATTACGAAGGTAAGATCCGCTCAAGGGATCGCAAGCGTCGACACGGCGACCCAACGGGGAACGACCTGACGTACGGGCGTCGGAATAAAATCTCACTGACAATCAATGGAGTCGCTTGCATAAATATGGCAGGTTTCTGCGGGGAACGGGATAGGGAGAGAGGCGCAGGACACCTGGCGTCCCATGAGAGACTTGGGATATAGCCGTGTAAACAGCCCCTAAGTCACGGGCGTCTCACAGTGGCTGGGGGGGGGGTGATAGTTCTCGTTTTCTACTTTCCACTGGGGGATGATAACCGAGAACAATGGAGGGGGGGGGCGTGACAGGGTTTCGAACTGATTAAACGGTCTGGGGGCCATCAACTAAGGTGATATGGCCAGACTATGTCTGGGAATGTTTCCACCTTTGACCTCTCTTTGGCTAACCTTCACACTGATGCTTCTCTTCGTGGACTAGAAGCTGTTCTCCTACAGTATTGTGAGGAATGTCCACATCCTGTCGCTAATGACATTAGCAAACCTCTTGACCGGGAGAAGAGGTACTCCACTATCGAGAGGAAATGTCTTTCACTTGTTTTCTCCATCACTAGGTATGATTCCTATCTTCGTGGTAAGGGATTTGTTCTGAAAATTAACCACAAGCCTCCTTTGTATTTAGTCACTTTTAAAGCTAAAAATTACAGATTACTTCGTTGAGCTTTAGCCCTTCAAGCCTGCAAGTTTAGAGTTGTCTACAATGCTAGAAAAGACAACTTAGGTTCTGACCTCTTGAGCAAGCCCCTTTGTTTATTATTCTTGTTAGTTTTCCGTTCTTTTCTTTTGTTTTCCGTTCTTTCCTTTTACATTTTTATTTATGTTTTTATGTTGTATTAATATATGTTAATCTACTCCTAGTAGATTCTCGTTCTTGGGGTAGTGTAAGGATAAACCACTATGTAGATATTGACGCACGGAAAATTACGTCGTAGCAGCTGAGTGGCGCGGGGCGGTGAGTTGAAGGCTGCCATGCAGCTAGTCATGTACGCACTCCCGGAAAAGGTTATCAATAAGATCCCCTAACGAGAAGAAACTCATAGCGGATCAGGAGTTGGTACAGAGAGTACTTTCTGTTACGTGCACAACTTTACCAGACCCTTGCCAGTACTAGTTGCCATTACATCTGCCGCTGCAACTGTTGTGTGCTCCCGACATACCCGTCTTTGTCGCTCTCACTGGGAATTCGTATACATCTTTGCTTGTTACGATTCTCTCCCGTTTCCATGACAACCACCATCTACGCATTGCCTCACTACTTCCTTGGAAGGTATTTCGAGTATTTCTTTTGATCTTTCGCCCCATTCTTTTGTTCTCGTGATCGAAACCTACAGTTACTTAGAAGCAGTGGTGGCTCGTGTATAGGCACTGCGAAACTGCAGCACCCTCTATTTCCACTCGATATTATCGATAACTTTCAATATAATGAGCCTTTTTTCTTTCATTCTTTCTTTATATAATCCTTATATAATCCTTATATACATTATATAATCCTTAAGCTCAATGTCAGTAGCCATCCCAGTTTATGAAAAAAATACAAAAATCCTTGTATGGAACTGTGCGCTTCACAGTTCCAGCGACGCGGTGTTTGGTTGTTGTGCGCATGCTCACATGTCCGAGATAGGAAGCTGCACGCTAGGGAGAGTGAGCATTGTGGCTCATGCAGTGCCGACCCTGGCGTGCTGGTGGAAGATAGTGTTTATTTTTAACTCCGCGTATGTTGTGCTTAAAAACGTGTTTATATTCTTTAATGTGATAAAGTGTAGAATTAAATGCATATTTTTTCGGTTTTATTATTAATTAAATAATTGAGCTGCTGGAAATTATCTTGGAAAATATTCTAGATAATGTTCTTAGTAAAATTACGAAACTTATAAAAATCCTCTTGACAATTCCCATGAGTATACCAGAGGCAGAACGCTGCTTTTCAATACTGAAAAGAATAAAAACTTTACTAAGAAGCACTATGAATTCTGGAAGACTAAATGTATTTATAGTGCTTGCAATGAAAACTTCGATCTAATGGCAATTTCCGAGAATTGGACGGATATTTTTAATCAAAACTTTGTCGGTGAATTTAAAACCTCAGGTTACAATGTCTTTTTCAAGGAGAGGGTTGGTAGAAGAGAGGGCGGCGTGATGTTGTACTGCAACGAAAATTTAAGTCTCATCGAGGTTGCCGTGGAGAATCATAGCGATACGGATATTGTATGCGCGAAATTATTAACTGGAAACATAGTATTCAACACTGTTGTTGTCTATTGAGCTCCATCCCAAACGGAAATGTCAGATCAGTTTATGTTCCGCTCGGTCCATGAACTTATTGGATCCACAGCCAAAATAATTAAAGGTGACCTTAACTTTCCAAATGTAAACTTTGCAAATGATACTGCAGATAGAGTTGGATCACAACTACTTCACTTCCTAGATGATAACTTCCTTATGCAATGTGTTGATCAGCCTACGCGAGTAAAGAATATATTGGACATTAATTTAACAACAAACGGAAACTTTGTGAAAAATGTTAAAGGCGGCGAACCGCTCGGAGACAGCAATCACAGTTCTCTCAGATATAAAATTGCTACAGATTCAAACACCGACTCAAATCGTATGCTGGTACCTAACTTTAAAAAAAAAAATTTGAAGACTTTGAGCGTGTGTTGAAGAACGCCCTTAGTTCTAGGACTAATAATAGCAACACCGTCACTACAATGTGGAATGATTTCATAATAAAATTCATAAACGCTGACCAAATATACGTCCCAAGGCATCATAAGCAAAAATCTACAGTAAAACCAAAGTGTTGGAACAACGAGATCAAAGATATAATCAAAAGGAGAAATCAGGCATATAAACATTGTAGAGATACTCGCGGAGCACATCCAGTCGAATACATAGAACCAAGACTCGGTGTCAAAAAGCTAATTCGAAAATTAAAGAAGAATTACAAAATCGAGCTAGCTAGAAATGGAAAAGAAAGTCCAAAGATCTTCTACCAGTATGTAAACAACAGAAACACGGCAAAGGACTCAATTGGCCCACTTAAAAAACAAAATGGAGAGTTAATATATGAACCAGGTGGCGAGATTTTAAACGATTTTTATGCGTCAGTTTTTTTACAATGAAAAACATCGACACCATTCCGGACATTGATAAACCAATAGTTATCGAAGAAGAATAATTTATGACTAGTATTCAAGTAACAGAAGAAGACGTACTCAAACATATCGAAAATTTAAAGCTAAACAAATCGCTAGGTCCTGATTTGATCCCTCCTCGCCACCTGAAAGAGTTGACAGAAACGATAACCAAGCCACTCACCACAATAATCAACAAATCACTCGAAGAAGGCGTCGTTCCAGAAGACTTTAAAAGTGCAAACATTTCTCGTATCTTTAAAAGGGGTGACCGACAAAGCTCAAGCAACTACAGGCCAATAATCCTGACATCTTTAATCGGAAAATTGCTCGAATCTATTATAAAAGAGAAAATAGTCGAACATTTAGACAAATTGGGTATCACGCGAATCACAGCACGGTTTTACGAAAAACAAATCATGTTTAGCAAATCCGCTTGAATTTTTACAAACTATCATCGAAGAGTTATGACACGAATAGAGCAGCAGATGTAATCTAATTAGATTTTCCAAAAACCTTCGATACACTCCCCCACAAGTGTCTACTTAAGAAGATTGCTGCTCATGGAATCGGTGGAAACGTATTGAAGTGGATTGAAGACTGGCTCAACGGAAGGAAACAACGTACAGTCATAAATGGCCACCAATCAAGATGGCGAGACGTAACAAGTGTAGTGCCCCAGGGGTCCGTGCTGGGTCCATTTTTTTTAATATATGCAAACGCCTAAGATGAAGGCATAGCGAGTCTCTTCTCCAAATTTTCTGACGATACAAAGTTATGTGGTAAATCAATAACACTTGCCGTTCAACATAAAATCCAGAGACTTAAACAGCATTGTGGAATGGTCAGAAAATTGGCAGAAGAAACTCAACATTGATAAATGTAAGGTACTACGCATTGGAGCATGAAACAAAGAATTTAACTATACAATAAAAGGCCTGCCACTGAAAAAGGTATCAGAAGAAAAAGATTTTGGTGTTATAGTCTGCACCGATTTGAAAGTTGGAAGACAGTGCGCTGAGGCATGCAAGAAAGCAAATAGAGTGCTCGGTTTCATATAAAGAAATTTTGACTACAAATCGGAAAATATAGTCATTGCCCTGCACAAATGCAGTTCAGTTTTGGAATCAATACTTGCGGAAAGATATATGTGGGGGGGGGGGGGAGGCTTTTGTAACGTTTTGGAAGGGTTTGTATGTGCTGATTTGGATAAATGATTTGGATAATGGTAGAATCACCTTGATATATTTATATTCCACTTCGTTTTGTGATCCTCTTTGCTATTGCACTCCCCATAAGATTGATGTGAAACGTTGATCGTTAAACTGGATTTGGGTGATACGATAACGTTCCGAGAAATTATTACCAGACTCCAAAAGGTAATGGGTGAATATTTTTGGCTGGGCGATGAGCAGAAATTCTGATATGATTTTGCCTTCGAGCAAAATGGTGATGGAAACAAGAAGACTGCAGTTCAATTTTATTTAGTGGCTTTGGGTAGCAAATGGAAGAGAGTTCGAATTAGATTGATAATCGATTTCACGGGCTTATCTTTGATGATGCTTAAATACAACTCTCTAAATGTTCCTTGCTTTGTTACGATGAATGAATAAGACTCGTTTTGATGCAAGATCAGTTGCATAAATGTTATCTCCTCTTGCGGAGTAAATGATTTGATTGGTATGGCCAGAGCGATATGTGAAACTGCTCCTCTAAATGATTTCTCTCGAATGAATGATGTCTCGAATGAATGATTCTCTCCTCCTCGATTTGCTCGTTTTATACTGGGACACATTTACAAACATACAAATATATATACATATACAATACTTTTGAAAACCTTTTCTCTCGTGAGAAAATATACTGTAAGGGAGAAATTATGTCAAACGTTTTTTTCGTCTTCCTTAACAAAATAGAAATATAATATTGTAGTTGTAATTTGATGCTCACTGAGTGTCGTTACGATCGAACTAACCAATTTTAAGGTTCCCTTTTGTAGCCACAAAATAATTAGTCTCATTGTCAGTTTACATTTTCACCGCTACTTTGGTCTTTTCGTGAAATAAAAAATGGGAACGGTTCTAAAATATCCTGTTACATCTTACAATGTTTTATTTGAGTTTACTTTCGTTTCGTTTTACGCACATAAATTTATTTACATTGGCTGAGTGTACACATTACTACTTCATGGGATTGTGTGTGCACATATTGTGTGCACTACAGATATAGAAATGTTGGAGAGAGTGCAACATCGTGCTACAAAAATTATACCTAGACTACGTCAAAAGTCCTACGAAGCCAGACTCAAAGCACTCAACCTGCAATCACTTGAGACGAGAAGGTTAAGAGGAGAACTCATACAAGTCTTTAAGATCCTAAACAATTTTGATAAAGTAAAAATTAAAACTCTTTTCGAGTTGGACGCTTCCTCAAGAACCCGAAGCCACGGATACAAACTTAAGAGACGAAGATTTTTAAACAAATATAGCAAAGAATTTTTTCTTAAACAAGGTAGTTTCCTCGTGGAACGAGTTGCCGGAGATTGTTGTTAAATCAACAAGCATAAACATCTTTAAGAACCGCATAGATGCATGCACACTTTGAATGTATCGGCGTGGTTTGAAGGAGAGCTGACCCAGAAGTGGACCACACGGTCTTTGCCGGCTCTGACATCTTATAATCTTATAGTGTGTCCACAATGACATCTCCAGAATCTTTCAGCAAGTCCAAAGTGAGGTCATCCGGACCTGGTGCTTTTTACCTCTTCATTTTATTAATTGCAATTTCTGATTTGAGAATGCCTGAAACATCATTCGGTATTGTTGGTTGGTTGTGGTTCTGGATGTTTTTTTTGCTTGAGTACAACTTTTCATAGTACTCCTTAGTTCTGTCAACTAACTATTCTTTCTCGATCCTTGATGATTGCATCCTCTTCTTCTTTAATAGCTACTATGTAAGATTTTCCTTTGAGAAGTTTCTTTTGTAGCCATTTAATACCCTTTTCCTTCTTTGATGGTTTACTCAACAATGGTTTTATTATATTTCTGATGTCAGATCTGTTTCTTTTTAATGAGCTTGTTTAGTCTTGCTAATTCAATTTAATAGTTGTTGTTATTTGTTACTTTAAGGTATTTGCGCTTCTTCATTAGGTTTATGGTTTCTTCTGAAGTTGTTATTGTTCTTAATTTGAGTTTCTTTGTATTTTTCAGCAGTTCTATCATGTTTTTCATCGAATTATTGTTCACGCCAAATGCCAAGGGCATTTTCCTTGTATGTTCTATGAAGATGGAGCTGGAATCCTGGAACGAGATTTTTCTGGATTTAAATGGGCTTTATTTTTTTAATGGAGTAGCTTTCTTCTCTTTCTTAATGTTAATTTTTATCTCAGATCTGATCACACTGTCGTCACTGATTTTTATTTTATTGATGACTTGGTAAGTATTTACAGTGTGTTTTGTGTCAGACAGCATGTAATCAATTTCATTGTATATTTCAAAGTCCATCCTTACTACTGATTCTTTTTTCATATAGTGCTTGGAATTTTGAGGTCTTGCGCGAGTGTAAAGTCATCGAAATCTTGTTCTTTGCATTTCGTTCCACCCTTGAGAACCTTAACATGCATGACTCAACTTTTGCATTAAACTCTCCCATGACGATATTAAAATAGCTTTTGTATTTGTTTAGGCTTGGCTGATGTCATCAAAGAATCTAGCTAATTCTGCCTCCGAGCTAGTAGATGTCGATGCGTGCACTTGAACTATTTTGAGGTTGTACATCTTAGAGACTCGTATGTTGACGTAAGCTACTTTTTCCTATATGGAAAATTTGAACGGTTCACACCATTGAACCTTATAAATGGAAAGACAAACCTCCCGGTATGTATTGTTCTCTTTCGTAAATAGGAAGACAGACTTCCCGGTATGTATTTCTCTTTCGTAAATGGGAAGATAGACTTCCCGCTTTGTATTAATCTTTTTCGTAAATGGGAAGATAGACTTCCCGCTGTGTATTCTCTCTTTTGTAAATGGAAAGTTAAACTCCCCAATATGCAGTATTTTTTCTTGTAAATAAAGGAACGAATATACCGGTGTACTCGGTCGGTGGAGGAGCTTCCGAAACCGTTGCCTCCTGTGCCGGGTAGTGAGGTAAAGGAACAATGTGATGGAGTTTTGGGGAGCACAAATTGTGCCGGTCACAGAGAGCGATATCGTTGAGTCGATGCTACTAAGAGCTTCTGTTATTCTCCTTGTAAGACCTCGTAGGGAAGAGTTCATCCCATCGGTGTCGCTCTCCCAAACCTTTACCTCCTTTACCGAGAATACACATTCGATATCGTAGCTGGATCCAGGATTCAGGATCATAAAAGATAGAAAAAGGGTGTGATAGTAAAAGAGGTAAAAGATAGAAAAAGCGATATTTTAGTAAGAGAATGATGTGCCAGTACATCTGGCTATGGCTTTCCATGCACTTGTATGATGCTTCCGTGCATGTTATTTAAGCATTCGAGCCTTTGTTTTTATACTTTTGCGTAGAGCTTGATTTTGCACTGCTTGTGCCGTGCGAATTTGTGTCTTGCTTACCAAATGTAATGGAACGGAGGGGTATAGCAAGATTGGCCTAACTAAGGCCAAATACAACTTCCTCTTATTGCGGAAGGAGAGTCTCCTGAACCTGTAAAGTTGTCTAAGTCTGATCTTGGCTTGCGAGACCTTCTCCTTAATATGAATGTTATATCTATTTGACGTAATCTGCAATCCCAGAAAACGGGCTTCTCGTATATATGAATAGTATTCCCCATTTGCTATAATGTCGGCCGTTTTGGCACGTCCGATAGGGAGAATTTTAAATTTATCCATATTGGTGCGAATTTTATTCCTTTTTTCGTAGAGGTTGAGGTTGTTGATTTCCCCGGCTGTCCTATTTGCGACATCTATAGGAGCATGGTAATGGCTCGTTATAATTTGAGTAATGTCGTCGCCTAGCTGAACATATATAGCGTAATCTTGAGTAGGAAAAGGGCGGTCGCTCGTGTAGATGGTATACAGAGTCGGACTCAGACACCCCCCTTGAGGCACCTCTGCGTTCAACGAAAAGGGTTGCCCTTCGTAATCATTGATTTTTATGGTTGCCTCTCTATCCTCCAAGTAATCACAAAGGATCCTGGTGATATTGGTTTCCATCTCAAGGTTACATAACTTGATCTTCAATCCAGGCACCCAGACCTTGTCAAATGCAGAGGCCACGTCTCTGAGTACGACGTCCACCTGCCTATTTTCGGCTTTTGCATTTGCAATGTACTCTGTCATAAGAGCAAGGGCAGTTTCCGTACCGAGGTGACTACAGAATCCATGTTGCTGTCTGTTGTAACCGTCCCTTGTTTCTAGAAGATTCCTCAGTCTGTCGTTAAGAAGTTTCTCCGAAAGTTTCCCATGAATTCTAGAAGGGAGATGGGTCTGTAACTTTTGACTTCCTTTTTTGGTTTCCTTGATTTCAAGATGAAGATCATTCTGGCCCTTTTGAGTAGATCTGGGAAGTAGCCAACGTTTAAACAGGCATTGAAGAGACTTAGTAAGGCTTCATTGATGTTTGGAGGGGCATTCACTAAGTGCGCCTTGGTAATACCTAATACACCAGGGGCCCTCTGTTTAAAGTTCTTTAAAGCTGTCTCGAATTCTTCATGGGTGAACGGTTCTCCTTCGGCTTCTGCTCGTCGGGTGTGATCGACGAAGTGGTATGGCGTTATGGTTGGTCCTCGCTCTTTCAGGTTTGACAAGACTCTTTCCTCGTATTCCCAGTCAAAATCGTCATTTTCTTCCTCCGTTATGTCGAACTTTCTCTTCCAGTGCTCTCTGAAGTGGAATTCTATATCTCGGTCATCGGTGATAGTTCTTCCCTCAGCTGTGATGGTAATATTGGACTTACTTTGCTGAGTGCCACTTAATCTTTTAATCTGAGACCAAAATTTCCTGGGGTCGGTTTCGATGTCCATCTTATCAATCATGCCATCCCAGATTGCCTTAGACTCCTCGCTGATGAAATATTTGATTTCCATGCACAGGTCCCTAAGTTCACGGTATCGTACCGCCGTGTTCCCATTCTCATTTATTTCTGCAATAAGCTCCTCCACGTAGCTGGATCCGAGCTCTGATTTAGCGCTTAAAAATTCGGAAAATGGATTTCAGCCGTGTTTCAATGCAAACGGTTTGAGCGTTATTAACGTTGTAAATCTATCGTGACGCTGATTGGACAATTATTGCGGTGCTTGTCTAAAAGCTGGTTGGTCATTTTTTTAACCCTAAGGTCTGTAATTTCAAAAATAAACATAAGTATGACAATTAAATGTATCTCAATCCTGATTGGTTGAGTTTTGTAGAATTATGAGTAGATAGAATGACTATTTATATAGGTGTATTTTTGTGGAAAAAAGGAGTTTCCAATCATTATTATTCAACAAGAAAGAAGTTGTCATATCCGTTCGCTATTTCGAGGCTTGTTCCAGTCGTTTACCAAGGAATAAAGAATCCAGCTATATATTTTCCTTTATCCTAAGGAAGCTCGTTGATCACATAACCCAGCCTACCAAAGAACGAGAGAGAAATAGTTAGCCAGCCCCTATAACTCAACTATCTTATCTATAAGCTATCTATGTGTCAGAAATCTAACTCCATGCTACCTTTAGTCTTATTTTTCTTTGTTAAATCCAATTTAAATTCTCTTTCTTAAAACACAGGTTGAAATAGAAGGAAATTGCAACACTTTTTAATATAAAAATATTACTTAACTTTAACACTTACTGAACTGAAATGAGATCGCGAAGAGCAAGATGGCTTATGGCGCAGCTCATGAATGTAACTGTTCTGGTGTACTCAATAGTTGAAGATTTAGATAGTGGTAGAAGATAGATGGTGAAAGAAAGGTAGGGTTGCCCTTGTTTGAGGGGCATCGCAGGCATTGTTATTCTCTAACTATTTATTTTTCCTTTTTGTTTTATTAATGTTGTCTTGTGTTTGTCTCTGTTTGCGTTCTTCTTTGTGTTCTTTTGTGTATTTGTCTCCTCGTTTTGTATACTTAGTTTTCGTGCAATGTTAAGCTTTCGAGCCTTTATTTGTGCCCAAATTTAATGTATTACCTCCAGTTTTGATCTGTTGCATTTGCTTGTTCTTCATTAATTGTGAGTTTAATTTCTGTCTCGTAGTTTTTTGTGTCGTACTCTTGCTGGCCGTTTGAGTCACTACTGCAGGGTAGATGAGCTTAGCCTGGATAAACATCAGGTATATTTTCCTGATATTCGCCGAGCTAAGATTTCTGAACCTATATAGCTTCGAGACTTCTCTCTTCGGCATATTCTTCCTCTCCTTGTAGTGACTCGAGTATCCGTGGTCCGAGATTTTTAGGCCCAGGATGGTGCCTTTGGCGGAGAAGCCATATCTCCTTCCATCTATTACAATGAGCCACATCGAATTGCGGCACAGCGGGAGGATCTTAATTTTCTCCCTCTTTGTCCGGATTTTCCATCTTCTCTCATATTGATTGATGTTCGAGATCTCTTCAATAGTGTTGATCGCTTGATCCCTTGTTTTCCTAACCCTACTGGGGACGATCTGCGTGACGTAATCACGGAGGACTTCTTAAAATGAACTGAATGGACTTAGATGAGTTTAGTTCCTACGCCAGTGGATGAAGCGGGAACAACTGACTGAGATCGTAAATAGCAATCAAAATTCTGATGATGAAAAGAGAGATATGGCTTGTTTGTGTGTGTTGAGAAATTGGGCAGAGTCGTCTGATATTCACCGTGGGTGGATCTCATCAATCTTTTATGCGCGCATTTGTGATTGAAATGTTTGTGTATGACTTCGGTTGATTTGGGGTTTATGCTGCTCACCCTCGAATATTTTGATAATTCATATATATATATATATATATATATATATATATATATATATATATATATATATATATATATATATTTAAAAACAATAGTTTTTTAATGTAGACAATGTTTTTTTTTGAGATAATTTAAAAAAGTATTGTTTTTTTTTGTTTGGCTATTTCAAAATAGGGGATTCGATCCCCCATACCATCCACTTAGTGTGAGGGTTTGCCCCCCCCCCCCGCCCAACACACACAATTTAAAAAAAAAACTCGCAATATTCCTAATTTGAAAGCCTAATATTAATCATATTTTCTTTAAAATTAATTAATAGGAAATGTCAATACGATATTTTAATTCACAAAAATATTCACTTCAAAATGATATATAATATACACTATAATGTGAATCAAACTTCACAATGTGTCTCTCAAGACGGCGGCCAATCTATTTTTCGCCATATCATAATTAGAAATTTGCTCACATTATGGAGCGAAGGAACTATTTAGAGTATATCTATGATATACAGTATATAGCATTTGCGTATATTTTGAAAATAAAAATATTTATAACAAAACACCCACAAAATTTGAGGGTGGGCATAAACCCAACATTAACCATGACTTCAAATGTGATAAAGTTTTCAAATCTGTATTTTTACAAAGCGCTTGGCAAGCTTCTGCTGAAAGGCGTGGGAACAATGGAAAGTGTTTGTGTATTTCCTAAAGGGAAGAGAAAATGACCTATAAATTACCATTTGAATGAGAGGAAAAGGTATATGTTTATTAAGGGTCTTAACCTCAAAGAAGGGCCCCGCATCTCCTTCGAGGTAGGCCTGGAGGGCATTTGCCTTCAATGGAATCGCCGTGACTCCTCCCCTCTTGTTTCCGTTATATCTCTTCAGGAGATCCTGTTTGACGCAGGCTTCCTAGCCACCCTCCCGAGGTAGAAAGATGTGTGTTGGACAGGGGGATACACGAATTATACCTGGCTCGATATTTATATGTCTGTGTATATTACACCGTCAGCAAACATTAATGCAGCATACTCCCGCCATTTCGTGCACGGTTGCAAAAGCCTTTTCACTTCTTCAGAGATTTAAGCAGTAGCCACTCATTCTGAGGAAACTACATGATCAATTTTAGTTGTCAGGTTTTCGACGATCTGATCGAATGGTTAGAGATAGGTGTCATCACACTCTCCGAATGCACACCCTAATTTTATGTGAGAGCTAGTCGAGGACCTTCACAAGAATGACAATTTTCCTATCCAAATATAATTTTATGGGCTGCTGCCACCTGAGAAACCAACTAGGTGATGCTTGGAGGAGGCGCGTTTGTTTAAATTTCAGGAAATGACCAATTTCGTTGTCCAAGTCCAGGAGTTTTGGATGGTTGGTGAGGCCGTTGATTACTTGTGGATAACCTAATCGTTGCTAATCCCAAGTCGAATGCAAGCTCCCTCCTCAATGTTGGTGGAATGTCAGACCGTTTTTCATCTCGTATTTTTCCCTGATGGCTCTGAGACTGCCCCAGAGTGAAGAGAATTGCTTACATTTGCTATGAAGGTTGAACGAATGATTTCGCAGTCAGAAATTTTCACCGAACTAGGGCTAGATTCCAATATGTTTTGAAGCAAGCCCGCCGCTCATCTTGGTGGACATACGCTTCTTCTCTTAAAAGGAAGCGAGTCAAAAGGACTCGGAGCAAATTCTCTCAGGACCCCCTCTCGTCCGCCAGGATAATGGGATCGCAGTCTCTTACCCCGCGTAAGTAGCAGAGTCCTTCGCGATCGCTTTCACCACATTTACTAGACATGATGCGGCTCCTGCCGCTACTGAAGGCCGTGGAATGGACTTTACAACTTAATGCCGGACGGATAACCATTCAACAACAATTTCTCGCTAAGTTAGTTGGGCTCCACTTTTGTTTCATGCGCAGACACCACTGGTCGGGGCGATGACTCGTATGTCATGCTTCGACACCTAGTTGAGGAAGGCATGGGCTCTTTGTTAAATATGTTCAACAGGATCTTAATTGAGGGTATCCTCCACAACTCCTGGCGAATGGCTACTCTACTCGCATTTCGCAAACGTGAGAGATCACTCTACCTTGCCCCGTTTCGCCCTCCTGCGTGTGCAATTTGTAGAAAATGATAAATGTTAGACTATTCTTTTTATGGAGAGCTGAGGCCACCTGTCTTCTGCAAGTTACAACTTCCGCAAGTTCCACCCCAAGTCCGATGTTCTGCTCAGACTGAAAAATGCTATCTGTGAGGCTTTCCGTCGTAGACAGCACTATGCCTCGCTATTTATGACACTATATCGTACGCGAAGTGCAGGGGAGCGTCTTAAAAGCTTCGCTTGAATGAGTCTTTGGGGGGGGGGGGGCTCTGGATGTTCGAGTGGATTCGCCGCTGGCTAACAGTGGTCCAGCGACGCGGAAAGCTGTTCGCAACTTGCCTACGCTATTATTTTTTCTTTACTTCCTTTCCTACTTCCCTCTATTTACAACACCGATTGCCGATGCGGTATCATAGAGACCATCAAGAACATGGGGGCGAGGAGACGGCTCCCAATCTTCATATAAAAGTTCTTGCGAAATTTGTGCTTTTGAGTACAGGTGGAGGGAGCTAATTCTGGTCAATTCGGACAGGAAGAGTGGGTCTTGTAGGGAAGTGTGCTCAGTGTCGCACTCTCTGCCTAAGCATCAACGGCATCACCTCGGTGCTGTTGGAAAATGATTTCGCTACTCTTCTTAAACGACCTTTCGTTCTCTTTTGATTCAACCCAGATGCCAACTCTTGAGCGTCGACTCTAACAAATATTGGGCCTCAACTCTAAACGGACTTTGCCGGAAAGTGGTAGAATCACAACGTTTGCTTTGTTTTGTTTTCCACAGATACCCCTTTTGAGAGAACCATATGCGAAACCTTAGTGTCTTATACCCATGTGATGGGCATTCTTCATTCTAGGACATTCAGCACATTGGGTGATGATAAGAATACTGGTTTGCTTTACTACAGATTCGCTGTTGCTCGTAGATTGACTATGGAAGCGAGTTTTACTCATCCGCAATCAAGCGTGAATTGGAGAAAGTGGACTTGATTTACCACACCGGTCTCCGTTTGGCAACTGGTGTCTTCAGTACGTCCGCTATTTAGAGTATGCTTATCGATGCCGCTCACTCTACACCGTAAACAGTGCATTACGCGCGCTAAGCGTTTCGATGTGGCCAACGTCTCTCATTGTATCTGCAGTCGATCTTGACGGTGTATATGCCCCCAAGAGACGCCAAATACACCCTAAGCCTTACCTTTTTAGGAGCCCATCTGGCGACTCCCTACTTGAGCATAAGTCACCGTAATCACAAAAGCCTACGACTAGGCTATATTAAAAAACAAATAACAAGTAAATAACAAGGATAAACAGATCATAGGCTAAAAACAAATACAAAAGCAAAAAGGTAAGAAGAAGGAAGCTGGCTGAAGCGTCTGTGATAGGCCAGCCTCCCCCGGTGCAGGAGCATGCGAACTACAAACGTGAAATAAAGTGGAGGATGCCAACATCCTCCAAAATGACGTAAAGTCCGCAAGATGGTGTGCACGAACCAGTACCGAGCACAAGGGACAAGCAAGGGCGAACCCCCCCCCCTACCTCGTCCTTGTACCGCGACAGGAAACGTACACAAAGATCACTCAGACTGGGACATTCAACAAGAATTTGCCGAGTTGTCTAGGGAACAACGCAGTCAGGCGCATGCGAGCACTCCAGCAAATGGCGGTGCGTCTTGCACGTGTGTCCAATTTAGAGATGACAGAAAGCAACCTGAAGCCATCGCAGCATTGGGGAAAAGGTCCATGGGAACAGTCGCGGCGCAATGGCACGTAACTTTAAGTTCCCCTTGACCATCTTTTTTTCCAATCTGCCTAGGGCAAAGCCTCATCCCTGCGATGTAGTCGGTGTGAGGAAAAGCGAAACATGGGTCTGGTCGCCCAGTCCTCACATATTCTTTGGCGACCTCATCGGCGTGCTCATTCCCCGCAAGTCCTACATGTCCAGAAACCCAGCAGAAGATAATCTTGACATCTGTCCGGCTCGCCAAAACTGTGGTGTCGCGGGTATCGCGAACCAGAGGATGTAGAGATTCCAATAACCTGAGAGCATTCACGGCGCTTCGTGAGTCGCTATAAATCAAAATATGGTCTCCGAATCGGGCACGTCGCGTTATCTCCCATACAAAGCGATGTATTGCAACTAGTTCAGCCGTGAAGATAGACGCATCGCCTGGCAGAGACCCGCTGACTTCAAACACATGGGATACAGCGTGGAAACCGAATCCCTCTTGGGACTTGGAGCCATCCATATACACCTACACAGTTCCAGCATGACACGAAGTGTGCTCCAAAAAGGCCGAGCGCAATACTCCCGGCGATGTAGAAGCTTTGGTAGCAGAGGGGTGGCAACAAATATTTAAAGGTGGTACCATCCGGGGTGGTGTCCTGGCCAGAACCATGGAAGCTACCGGCCAGAGAGCTATACCTAGCTCCCAGAGGAGTTTCCTAGCCCTAAACCCAAAGGGCTTATGGTATAATTGGCGTCTCTCAGCGGCATAGGCACCGCGGTGATCAGCTGCGGGTGCAGTGATAGCTGTTGTCGACTGGGGAAGTCGCCGGGCTCGCGCGTACAGGTAAATAATGCACTGTGCGCGGCGCATAGCGAGTAACATCTTCCCAACATCAGCAACTAGTCCTTTAATGGGGGAAGTGCGGAAGGCACCGATCACCAAGCGGAGGCATGTGTAGTGGATCGAGTCCACCTTCCGCAATACACGCTCGGATACGGATGCATAAAGCAAGACCCTTAATCGAGCTTCAAACGAAAAAAGGATCGATAAAAAAGTAAAGCAGTAGCCCTATCAGCGCCCCAAGCGCTAAACGTCACGGAACGAAGAATATCTATGGCGCGTGTACAAGAGACACTAAGGCTACGAATATGAGCATCCAAGGTGAGGCATCGATCAAATACAAGACCAAGGAAACGATGCGAGTCCACCATTTCCAGGCGAACCCCATTGAGAAACAAGTCTGGATCAGGGTGGAGACGTAAATGGCTGCAGAGATGCACCACCTTAGTCTTGGCCAAAGAAAACCGAAGCCTGTGTGCTTCGGCATAGTGAGAGACGTGGTTCAATGCCTGTTGGAGTCGACTCTCCAGAGTTGGCATCTGGGCCGCGCCAAAAGAGATCGAAAGGTCGTCCACGTAGAGCGTAGCAAGAACATCTTCCGGCAGCACCAAGGTGATGCCGTTTATGCCCAGGGCTAAGAGTGTGACACTGAGGACACTTCCCTGCCTCACCCTCTTCCTGCACCCATGGGGTCGGAGAGGGCTCTCCCCAGCCGTACGTGGAATTGACGATCTCGCCAAAAATTCAGATATAAACTTGGTAGGCCTTCCCTCGCCCCCATCTCGTGGAGACTCTCCATGATACCTTACTTTTACCCATTAAAAAAAAGGGCCAGGTATTATACTCGAATTATATTAATAGAAACTTGGAAAATCTTGAAGAATGCTTCTCAACAAAGACAACTCTCCTCTTAAAGCCAGACGAGTTAACCGAAATTTCAAGCATGCATCATATAACTCATACACCAATGAAACTGTACGATAACTTTTAAACGTATATGGCACCATGGTTATTCACCAGACACAAAAATCCTTAGCAAAAAATTATATATATATATATATATATATATATATATATATATATATATATATATATATATATATATATATATATATATATATATATATATATATATATAGTAATGAGGATTGCTTTTAGATAGACTGAATTTAATTTTTAACAAAAATCCCAAGACAAGGAAAATTGCTGCTGACATTTTTTAATTTATTTAGTGACGACGTTTCGACCATAATACGGTCATCTTCATGGGCCTATAAGATATATACTAAGTTGTTGAAGTTGATATAAGAAGTAGGAAAATGTGTAGTAGGTATATAAAGATAAAAAGATGATGAGTTTTGCCCTGGTGTAGAGGGCTCCTCACAGGTTTGTCTTGTATTTGGTTCTTTTATTCCTTCCCTTTATTTGTTATTATTATTTCTATTTATCAATATATATATATATATATATATATATATATATATATATATATATATATATATATATATATATATATATATATATATATATTATTTTATTTTTTCTTTCGTTTTTGTTTTTATTTTATTTTGTATTTGTTTTTTTTTTTGGTTTTTATTATTATTATTATTTAACTAAAATTAGGTAAATAAATATATTTATTTTTTTCCTCCGTCGTGGCTTTCAAGCCTTTCAAGTTTATTAGTTGCTATACGTTTCATATTTTAAATTTCTATTTTAGAGTTATTACATGTATCGCCGGGGTTTAGGTTTGAGTTTTTGGTTGTCTTGGTTAGTTTTGTAATGAGCACTACGCCTCTTTCACTCTTCGCTGTGATCTCTTCATCCTTTGGATTAATGTTGTACTTAATCTTGCGGTTAGGTATATATACCGACTTGTTGGTCTCGGGAGCAGTTCCTTCCACTCGGGAAGAGGGATTTCCGTTTGACACGTCCCCTGACTGCTCTCGGTATGTCTAGGTTGTGGTTAATATTTGGGAGTATCTCTTCTTCAATTTTGTCCCAGGTCTTTCTCCCTAGCCTTTGGAGTTCTATATTCAGCGGGGTTAGTTCTGCTCTTGCGTGCAGGACTGTCTGCTGAATATAGTCCGTCCTTTTTGCTCCAGCTATAAGCAGGGCTGCTTTGTTCTGCACTCTCTGCATTTGTCTGAGAGAGGTGGAATTCGCAGCCTGCATGCTCACTGCCGGGTACACTAATGTTGAGCGCACCAGAGCAGTATACAGCTTTTTAAGGTTCTTGAAGCTGAGGTTTTTAAACCTATACAGTTTGCCAAGCTGTATTTTGGCTAGGGAGATTCTGTCACTAATGTGCACTTTATACCCTTTTGGAGGTAAATTGTAGACCTAGGACTTTTTCTTTGTTACCATATGGGTAAACATCTCCATTGACTGTGACATCCACACGTTTTCGGCGGTTAATTGGTAGGATTTGGAACTTTTGGCGGTTGGTCTTGATTTTCCAATTTCGTTCATATCGATTAATGTTGTCGATTTCGATGGCTGTCTGCCTTGCTTGATATCCGGCATGTTTGTAATAGCTGGGGACGATTTGCGTGATGTCATCTGCAAACTGCAGGTACATCACTTCCTCCCCTATTGGATCAGGTAAGTCCAATGTGTACAGAAGATACAGCAGGGGACTCAGACAGCCACCTTGTGGAACACCCGCCTCAAGTTCAAACTCGGGTCCTCTGTAGGCCTCGATCGAAATTCGGGCTTTTCTCGCATGATGTAATCGCAGAGGACCCTTTCCAGGGTAGGGTTCAGCTGGAGGCCTAAGATCTTGTGTTGTAAGCCTCTTAGCCAAACCTTATCGAAGGCCTTTTGCACATCTCGCATCACCACGTCTACGTATTTCTTCTCAGCTTTACATCGGGCAAGCTTTTCGGTGAGAAGGGCAAGGGCTGTATCCGTCCACCTTCTCTTGCAAAACCCGTGTTGCTGATGGCTGTGGGCTTCTAGCTCGGTCAGTTGATCTTGCAACCTGTTAGCCAGAAGCTTTTCGTAGACTTTGCCTATAATCTCCACGATGGATATTGGCCTGTAGTCCATCAGTAGATCAGGCTTCCTTCCTTTGGGTATAAAGATGATTTTAGCTATCTTTAAACCATCTGGGAAGTAGCCCGTATTCAGGGAAGCATTGAAGATGTTGGTGATTCCCCGAATGATCTGCCGGGAGGGCATGTACCAAGTTATTTCTGGTGATGCCCGTCCAGCCTGGTGCCTTCTGTTTGAAGGTTTTTATGACTGCCATGACCTCTTCAGGTGTAGTTGGCCGGCCATAGTCTACCAAATTCCTCCCTTCGTCAACATAGGCATGTGGAAGCGTGTGATGCACATTCTGATTCAGTTCTTCAATCAGTTGGCCTTCGAATTCCTGGTCGAATTCCGCATTTTCCTCTGGTGTTATCCTGAAGATATTTTGCCAGAACATGCGGAATCTTTCCCCCAAAACCGCCGGGTCTTCCAAGTAGTCATCGCCCTCCTTAATGTGGGTCTTTTCTCTACTTGTAAGACCTTTCAACTTGTTCTCAAGTCGCCAGAACACATCGGGTCAAACCTCGCTGTCAACTTTTTCAATCAGGCTGTCCCAGACTTCCGCCTGTTGCTGGTTGATAGCCTGCTTAAGCTCTTCACTCAGGCGTCTTAGCAGCGTTGTTCTTTCCCGATTAACACCTATTTTCCTCATACACCTCCCTGTGCACTCTAGCGATCTCTCTCATTTCCTCGGTCCATCTGGGTTGGGGGAGAGTTTTGTACCTTTTCATCGGCACACTCTCGCGATCTGCTTCGATGATATGGGCAGTAATCACTTCCAGCTCCTCGTCGATCCTCTCCAGACTCACCCCGTTGACACCCACTGGTTCATATCTGGCAAGGATTTCCTTGTAGCGTTCCCAGTTGGCCGAAGCGTAGCTTTTCCGAAGAGGTATTGGGAGCTGAATTGGTGCGAGAGAAATTGTCGTCAAGATCGATATGTGGTCGCTGGGTACTGTCGGGCTTGGCTCACTACGGTAATTGAAAGGGAAGCCATCACTTGTCATGATTATGTCAGGTTTCGTAGCGGACCTTACGGTGAAATAGGTCGGAAAATCCGGTCCTATACGCTGAATGTTTTTCCTTCTCATAATCATTTCCAAGTTGTGACCTCTTTCGTTTGTGTTCCCGTAGCTAGCCGTTCGGCATCTGGCATTGAGGTCTCCCCCAAGGAATACCATTCTGCCGTGGCCAAACAGGGTGTAGAAGTTTGTTAGAGGGAGGTATTTGCGTCGAAGTGGTTGGTATGCTGCCGCTACTATGAGCTTGCCTACTAATGTATGCAGCTCTACCGCCACGAAGGATTCGTCCATATCTGGAAGGCGTTTGAACGACAGGTTCCTTCTGACGGCAATGGCAGCACCGTCGTACCTCTCTTGAGAATGGTTTTTAGATATCACTTTGTAGCCTGGTATCTTCAACTGCCTATTGGTCGTATCAATACCATGCTCTGTAATCAGTATGATGTCGGGAATATGGAATATGTTGCCGCACGCCGTGGCTTTCCCCTCCCATCCATTACTGTTGAGCGTTAATATCTTTAACCTGTTGTTTTGTTTTTTTATTCTCTGTTATGGCTTGTGTGGATGTCTTAGTGTTTACAGGTGGTTGATTTCCTTTTCCCGTTTCTCCTTTTTTGAAATTCTGTTGGGGACAGTTCAACGAAGGTTTCACGGTGGAAGGCCATACTTTGGTTATGCAAAGCTTCCTCTACCGTTTCTTCGTCGCATTGGGCATCGAAGTCCCATTTGGAGAACTTCTTCTTTATTCCCACATAGATTTTATTCAAGTCCCCGTCCTTCGAGAAGGAAAATTGCTCCGAGGTGTATAAATATAGGTTAATCCTATCTGCATCAATCTTCTTGTTCTTCGCCTTCTTCACCTTTTCGGGCTTTGCTTCGCATACGGAGCCCTCTGAGTCCGAGAAGTCCGTGGTGTCGGATGTCTCCACCTCTTTCGTGCTCTCCGCACACTGTGTCTTTGGTTGGACTGTCTTGATGGCAGCCTCTTTTTCTTTTTTGGCTTCGATCCTGGATCTGGCCGTCTTACCTCATTATTGCTCCGCTTCTCTGTCTCTTGGTTCTGGTTAACTGTTTCTTTGGAGACCATTTGTAACTGCAGAACGTCTCCAGATGGTGGGTTCTCGGGGAACCACATCTCGCTCATACCATTTTTTGCCAGCATCTGGTTTAGTTCTTTAGCAAAAGTTCCTAGGTTAGTTAGATTTCTGACATGCGCATATAGTATGCATGTCAGTATTTTAGTGGAGTTTTCATTCTCCAGTCTCAGGTAGGTTTTCTTCGCTTCTGTTTCAGTGAGGACTGCCTTCGCTGCTTGCGCATACGTGGTGTTCTGCCTCCTGTTCTGCTCCTCTTTCTTTTGCTGCACCTTCTTCTTAATTATGTCTTTTTTTAAGAGGGCAGGCCATAGCCATAGAACGATGTCCTAGGCCGCAGTTTGCACACTTTTCCCTCGGGCTACTACAGTTCTTCCAGTGGTGCCCCGCCTCGCTTCACCTTGAACAGATCGCATGTGGTTCGGGACAATCTTTTGTGGCGTGGCTCTCCATCTTATAACAACGGAAGCAGAACTGAATGGGAGTAAATTTTTCCCTTTCTATCTGCTCTCCGCTGATTTTCCCGTTAAAGAGCAGAAACCCGTTTTCTTTTGCCTTTTGAGCCATCGCTGTGTCCATAAAGATAACTTTGAACACATGTGAGTATTCTACATTATCCTTTCTGTTCCAGAACTTAATTACTTCTGAGACTTTAGCCCATGATTGGTTCTTAGTTATTTCTTCCTTGATCTCTTCTTTGAATAGGAAAAAAAAATAGAGTTTAAATAATTTCTAAAATTATAGTCTAAATTTATAGTAAAAAAGATAGTTTTTTGTTTTTTGAATTTAAATTAGTTAGTACGAGTAACTGCAAAATATTATTTAAATTTCATAAGTATGATTATGATTTTAATATTTATAATGAACTATTTAAAAAAAATTAAACGAAGTACTAAACACTATTAACCAACGCCAAATCATTATTTAAGTCTGGGTTGAGTTGTTTTATATACATGCTGTTTCAATAAATTTGATATCATTTGAGATTTAAATATCACAGAAACTACATAGTCAAGGCAAATAAAACTAAACAGGCTTAATGTTAAACAACATAAGATTTATTCCTCCAAATTAGAATGAGAAAATCAAAGGTATGTCAAGTCGGTAGTCAAGCTTCTCCTAAACACGCTGCAGCATGTCTTTGGTAACAATCTTCAGGGCGGTAGTGATTAGGTGCTTGAGTTCCTCTAGGTTTGCAGGAAGATGGAAGACATCGACCAGTCCCTTCACATAGCTCGAGAGTAAAAAAAGTGGCTGGGTGTCAGGTCAGGTGAACGTGGCGGCTATTTCAACAGCACATTGTCATCATCACCAGCTGTCCCAATCCATCTCCCTCGCAGATTGTCATTGAGATAAGCCCGCATATTGAGCTTCCAGTGAGGTGGAGCTCCGTCCTGTTGAAAAATGAAGTTTTCTTGTTCATTTGCAATATGCTTATCCATTAGCTACGAGGGGCAGTCAATAAGTTTTGCAATTCGGATATAAGGAAACTAGTTATTAAGATAAGTGTTTTATTATTTTTCAATATAACTACCCTAGACATCAATGCACTTGCGCCACTTGTCCCTGAGGCTTCAAATTCCCGATTGCTGTTCACTTCACTCCTGGACGGCGAGCTGGACATCTTCATAGTCCCCAAACCGGCGTCCACGCAGTTCAGCCTTGAGTTGGCGGAATAAAAAGTAGTCGCTAGGGGCGAGATCTGGACTTTAGGGGGGATGGTTGAGCTCCTCGAATCCGCACTCGCGCAGGGCAGCTTGTGCAACTCTGGCCTTGTGGACTTTGACAACGTTGAAGTCGATCATGGGGCGTGAGTGTTGATAACACTTCCATGTGATATTACAAGTTCTCGCTCGATTTCTTCGACCTTGACCCGTCGATTTTCGAGGATCATCCTCTCCACACAGGCCACATTGATCTCTTTGGTCACGTCTGACGGGCGTCCTGAACGGGAGTCATCTTCAAGGGACTCACGATCATGGCGGAATTCCCTATTACAGCGAGCAATGCTTGCATAGGAAGGAGCGGAGTCGGTGTACACTGCAACCATGCATTCATGGATCTCTTATGCATTCTTGCCTTCCTTGGTAAAAAATTTGATCATTGCGCGGTGGTCAACCTTCTCCACTGTTGAAAAATTTGTGACTGACGATCTGTGATCAGCTACTGCTTCTTAAATAGACGAGGCAGGAGCGTGCGGCTGCAGGTCCTGACTTGTCATAACTTGTCCTAACCCCCCCCCCCCACACACACACACAAACAGCCATCAACCTTCCTCTGTTTTGCCCTACCGCAAAACTTATTGACCGTTCCTCGCATATATATATATATATATATATATATATATATATATATATATATATAAATTTTTAACAGAAACCCCAAGACATGGAAAATTGCTGCTGACATTTTTTTTATTTATTTGGAAGCTCTGTGATAACTCTGAAGGCAAGATTGTCGTCTCATATGAGCATAAGTAATCGAACAGGCAAAATACTTCAAACTAAAGAAATTTCAGCGATCAGAGATTACACAGTAAAATGTAAAAGTGATATCTCTATAGAAGATTTCGAAATTTTAAATTCACATAAAAGCTCGATTACACTTGGAATTTTCAGGAGTGTTTAAAAAAAAAATGATATCAATTTGCAATCTAATAACTTTGCCAGTTCCCGTTCAAATGACTTCAAATTTTAACAGCATGGTTAGAAACAGGTCAAAATCTTATGTTTGATGTTTTTATTTTTCCAGATATAGAAATGCCATTCACTGGAAGTGAAAAGGCGTTTTGTGTGTTGGAGTATGCTCGAACACAGTCGAACAAGACTGAGCAGTGTCCATTTGTGAGAGAGTTTTTTTAAGCAGCCACCAACGGCAATGCAGATTTGGATATGGCACAAAAATTTCAGAGAGGAAGGCTGTCTGTGCAGGGCAAAAGGATCTGGACGACCAATATATATATGTACATATATATATGTATATATATATATGTATATATATATATGTATATATATATATATATATATATATATATATATATATATATATATATATATATATATATATATATGTATATTTATATATATATATATATATATATATGTATATTTATATATATGTATATTATATATATATATATATATATATATATATATATATATATATATATATATATATATATATATATATATATATATATGTATATATATGTATATATATATAGGAAACTAACCAACAACTTAACCTATGTCCATTTTTATTCAGGCCACCATCTTAATATTAAGATATCAATTTTTTCCTCTATGTTTTTATGTGCGTTGCGCATTGTCAGTCCTCAATATTTGGATCAGGAAATTGAATCTATACGAAAAATCGGTGCAGACTTGTGTTATCCAGAAAATATACTTGATATTTGTTATAATAAAGCCAAAAAAAAGTTTTATAACGAAAGTACTATTGAGAAGGAAGCGCCCAAGAATATCCTCATTTTACCTTATTTTAATGGCTTTGAAACCGTAAAAACATTGTTAAAAACCCTTAATGTAAATCTTGTTTCCTCTTATACTAATACTTTAAAAAGAATGCTAATAAAAAATTGCCCTAATGAAACAAATAACGTAATTTATAAAATCCCTTGTTTGGATTGCCCTTCATTTTATATTGGGCAAACTAGCAAGGATCTGAATGTGCGTATTAAGCAACATAAGTACTCTGTAAGCACTGGGCAAACATCAAATGCCATTTTTATCCATTTGAGTGAAAATTCCCATCGTATTAATTGGAAGGAGAGTTCTGTGATTACCAAATCAAATGACTTTTTTTCACGAAATCTTTTAGAATCAGCATTTATACAACTGACTTCGAATTTTAATCTCAGCCCTGGAATGTATTTTTTGGACCCTTGTATCAAAAGAATGTTTAAGAATGACTTTAAAGATTAAATTTCTGAATTAATGATTACCACATAGAAGTTATTTTAGCTTATTTATATAAAAAACCTTTCCTCATATTTTTCTAGTTATCATGTGTAAACTTTCTTTTGTTGTTTTCATATTGCATATGTGATTCCCAAGCATTGCCCCTCCCCCTTTCTTTTGTAACCCGTAAACTTCTTTTTTTTTTAACCCTGACGGCTCATCTTGTTAATAGGTTTTTTCCAGGTATCTGTTAATTCCACCCCTTTTAATCTTTACATCCCATATTTTCATTAATCAGGTGTATAAATATCTTTCTCTTTTTCCCTGTCTTTTAGTCTGCTCAGTAAAGGACCATTAGTCGAAAGGCCTCGCAGTTCTCCGTTGTTTCATTTTCCTCGTGGCTGTAACGTTATTCATAAATTCCTCACGTTCCTTATTTTCGTGATTCAGTTATACATGTATATATATATATATATATGTATATATATATATATATATACATCTCGAGACCAGTTTCGGCATGGAGTTTGTCATGCTATCCTCAGTCGAACACTAAGAATACATGCAGTCCTACCAAGAGTATAAATATATATAGTTTACAGAGATCCAATTGGAGTTGTAAAACCCTCATACTCGACGAGGGTGAGTAGGGTGCACGTGCACAACATGCGAGGTTTCCTTCGACTACTTAGTGGAGGCGGCTTGGCTTGCTGCAAGAGGCGGGGTGTCTTTTGGGATCGGTCTATCCTGTATTTGAGGGTGCCGAGTTACCAAAGCAACTCTTCCAGGAGATAAAGAGCCTAAGATCACATCCTTTCGGCGCGAGTGTAAGGAAGCCTCTAGGATGGCCAGACGGCTGATAATAGCTAGCTATAGCATTCTGTTGCACGGGAGATAGAACCTGAAGAAGGCTTCCGGATGGAGCTGGTAGCTACGGAGCTCGTATGCCTGTAGAGGATAGGCTAAGAAGTGCTTCTTAGCTTGAAAGCCTACGAAGTCCTAGGGCGCGATAGAAGAAATTATTTGGCTTCCCTGAAAGTGACTCAGTCCGCATACTGAACCAGGGCCTCTTCCTCGAAAAGATACGACCAAGCAGGGTTTGGCTAGTTGCAATTTACAACAGATTTATCCTGCAAGGCTTTTGTGGTGGGCCGCATAGATTTTGAGTGATCCGTTAGCAGGCTTACTTGCATGAGCCAAGCGGTGGTAAGGGCAGCTAGCACTTTCGCGGCAATGGCAGGAATGCATTGCCACGGTAGCGACACTAGTGTGCCGATAAGTAAAATTGACCAGTTTTAAAGTTTCTTAAATGTCTTTCCGGAGATTCAGATGGCACAATAAATTCACAGATTGCTAAAGTGGTCCGGCAATGCAGGAAAATGTTCGCAACTCGCCAACACTTTATTTCCTTATTTTTTCTTTTTGGCCCCCTCTATTTATGATGCTAACCAGGTCACAGTCATGGAGCCTGTCACAAAAGAACGTAACGAAGTGTAGGGTGCGTCTGGAAGCTTATCTAATCATAGGCTTGACCTTAACCACTCCTTGGTTGGCGGACTCATTATTATTCTCATAAAAAGCAGTTAAATTGTTCAATCCCATACTTTACCAAAGTTCATAGTAGGGTGAAGTGTTAAGTATTGGTGTCTGAAGAGAGAACACAGGCGACCTTCGCCTGTCTATCTAGAACCCTATTTAATGCCTGGCGCTGATGGAACATGTGCAAAGTCAGGCTCCCTGCTAAGGTAGTTTTTGCCCAATCAAAAAAAATCCCAAAGACAGTGGATCTGGCGTTGCGTGCTCGCTGTCTTCTTAGCTGGTCAATGCGAAAGTAAAAGGGGTGACCACCGCTATTTTGAGTGATCGTAGGAGGGTGACCAAGGAAATGGGTGAGGGCCAAACCTCTTCGTTTTAGGTTAGATGGGCCCCTGATAAAGATGCCAGGAAGCGGCTCAAGTGGTAAACCCATTTATCAATGGGGAGGCGAGGCCCTCCACCAGACGAAGGGGTGACTGATTGCCTAGTCCTCCCCGGCACCCAAGGTGAACGACGCCAGGATTGGAAGCGACGCTCCTTTTACTTCTGAGCACATTCCACATTTTGCCTCATTTGTGGCCATAGATTAAGTAAAAAACGGATACTATCACCTCACATTGCCTTCATAATGTGAACACTTGCACATACTCGGCCTGCGGATGCGAGTTAAGGTGGGGCTTGACTGGCCATGTTATCAGTGGTAACAGGAGCACCCACCCAATATGGTTTTGCAAAACCGAAACATGATGGGAGCTTGATTACAGGAGAGCCAGCCAGTCCCCCTTCATCTCAAGGCAGTGGGAGCCTATCCGCATACAATTCAAGAAAGGTCAATGAAGAAGGGGCGTGACTAAGTGATTGGGTACATACCAAGCACTTGTATAACCCCATGAATGCATGAAATGGACTTCGATTACCATTTATTAGCGTTCACAACATTAACCACCACTCAGACTTGTGGATTCAGCTATGGGCGGTGATGGACTTCCTGGAGCATCACATTTGAATGTATTTCATGTGAGGTTGTTTCAATAGAACTCCTACTTTCTAACTGGTGCATGGATCGCTAGCACAAGGTATGGGAGGGAAAATTCTTACAGCATGCAACAGCCTTCTTGCACTCTAACATAGTCCTTCAGGTCCCCCTTAATTGTGGCAACTTTCCTGGGGATTACTGCACAGGCTGTAGGATCAAAGCTTTCTCCCTTAATCTCCCAAGCAGTCAGAGGGAGCAGAGATTACAGCTGTTCCAGGGGAGCTATAACAATATTTTGCTCAGGCCAACCATAGATAGCAGGCTCTTAAAAGTGCACAATTTACTCTTTTGGTACTAATAGCAATTAACTATAAACTACACATGAATCTTGCAAATAGAGATGCAATAAGTGACTATAACCAACTTTTAATTTCTTGCACAAAAATACAATTATATTTGTATGCAAATGATATAGGATTCATTCATTTTTGTTAAATATTTTTATTAAATAATGGTGTTAGGAATATCAAACAAGACAGTAAAAATTTATAAAAATCTTACCTAAAAATTATACAACGCATGAATAAAAACTTTAAAGTGTGGTGTAAAGATTTAATAAGTTTGCTTCTTTTTCTTTTGCAATAAATTGACATTTTGAAGTGGAATGAATAACACTATATATTTATATATATTTTCCTTATATTCATATTGTGTAATAAATAGTGGAATTATGATCTTGTGTATTTGCCCCAAATGTGAAGCATGAAAACTGTGGCGATGAAGACAAGCGAACCAACCAGCACTGGTAAAGGGCCTCTGAAATGAAGAAATATTCATTAATTCAAATGTTATATAAAAAAAAATTGACCAATCCTGAAAAACAGAATATGAGAAACAACTCACAATAAACAAGGAAAATGTAAATTGTTGGCAATGATAAGATTCAAAGCCCTGGCCATCAAGTTTAGAAGAACTTTATTCGCAGGTTGAGCATTTAATGTACCATGCGTGCATGCTCTTTTACCTAGCCACCTGCTACATGTCATCATTCTAGAAATAGACAGTTCTCTTGCTGCTTGGAAACCTCCCTGTATCAGGAGGTAATTAAGACAACAAAGTTTCACTCACCCAAAGTTGCCAGTTAAAGAGAGAATATAATTTGTTGGTGGAGATGAGGGGTGTAGGAAAAATAAAGAATGAAATTAGCGTAGGCAAGTTGCAAACAGCTTCATGCATCGCTGGGCGCTGTTGGTGAGTGGCGAATCCACTGCTCCATCCTGAGTCTCAAAAAACAAAAAGACTCGTTCAAGCAAATGTTTTAAACTGATTGTTTGCACTTTTCAGCACACATGACACATGCATACCCTTAACCTTTCCTGTTATTACTATTATTATTTCTATCCAGTTCTTTCATTGTACCTTTTCTTACCTATTCTACACTAAAAAATGTCCTTGATGCTTACAACACTTTTCCTAAATTGAAATGTTCTAAATTATCTTTTAAAAAATTAAGACTTGAAAATATAAACGTGAATTTTTAAAAGTTAAAGTTGAATCTTGGTTGCAACAAACCCACATTTATTGAAACCCTTCAGCTGATATACGAGGGGCGGTCAATAAGTTTTGCAAATCGGTAGGGCAAAACAGAGGAAGGGTGATGGCTGTTTGTGTGGGTGGGTGGGGGTGGGTTCTGACAAGTTAGGACCTGCAGCCGCACGCTCCTGCCTCGTCTATTTAAGAAGCAGTAGCTGATCGCAGATCGTCAGTCACAAATTTTTCAACAATGGAGAAGGTTGAGCACCGCGCAATGATCAAATTTTTTACCAAGGAAGACAAGAATGCAAAAGAGATCCATGAATGCATGATTGCAGTGTACACCGACAACTACCCTTCCTATGCAACAATTGCTCGCTGAAATAGGGAGTTCCGCCATGGTCGTGAGTCCCTTGAAGATGACCCCCGTCCAGGACGCCCGTCAGACGTGACCAACGAGGACAATGTAGCCCGTGTGGAGAGGATGATCCTCGAAAATCGACGGGTCAAGGTCGAAGAAATCGAGCGAGAACTTGGAATATCACATGGAAGTGTTATCAACATCATCCACGACAATTTGGCCATAACCAAGGTCTCTGCCCGTTGGGTCCCTAGAAACCTCACGCCCCATGATCGACTTCAACGTCGTCAAAGTCCACAAGGCCAGAGTTGCACAAGCTGCCCTGCGACTACTTTTTATTCCGCCAGCTCAAGGTTGCACTGCGTGGACGCCGGTTTGGGGACGATGAAGATGTCCAGCTCGCCGTCCAGGAGTGGATTGAACAGCAGTCGGGAGATTTCTGGTTGTCGGGAATTCGAAGCCTCAGGGACAAGTGGCGCCAGTGCATTGAAGTCGAGGGTAGTTATCTTGAAAAATAATAAAACACTTTTCCTCATATCTCGTTTCCTTATATCCGAATTGCAAAACTTATTGACCGCCCCTAGTAAGTTAAAGAGCATAATAGTAAAAATGGGCATAATCCAATGAAGGTATATTGAATCACTAATTAGCAAACAAAAGATAAGTAGCAAAAAATATGAGTGAAAAGTTTCTAAGAGGAATAATCTTATATAAAAAGCAATCACAGAAAGAATACAAATCTAAACCACCTTCCACGATGACAATAGATTAAATAAAGACACTGAAAAATGTGGATAAATATACCCAACAGCACTGTATATAATATCAAGGGACACAAGATTCAAGATAGTTTCATTACAGTTTTACAAACAACCAGTAGACACCCCCAAAATACAGGTGTCAACATTTTCCAAATCTTACAGACTTGTACTCTCTCAGCAAGTAACTTTAACACACACGCATCAAATATATGAAAAGCTTTGCATTTAGTATAGCAATGAGTACCCAACTCCATCAAACATGCCTGGATATGCTCTTCATCCAACCCTCACAACTGACTGTAACAAATCAACCAATCTAACAGCCCTAAAAAGACCCATCAATTGCACCCTTTAAACTTCAATTTGCCATCGCGTGGATGAAGAGTGTCCCCCGGTAGTGTGAAGGTGACTAGTCATTGTTACACTTATCTTATATAATCATGCATATACAGTGCAGTTTTCCTTAATATAAAAAGCTTCACTTACACTTTGATTCCAGGCGAATCATCAGTATAAAACCTCCACATTCCACCAGTTGAAGCAGCGGATCGGCTACTGCTACTTGTTGTGCCCCCTTTGCGCTGCCTAACTGAAGAGGCTGATCCACCAGCAGAACTCCTTCCTGCCCTTCCGATAGAGCGACCTCCAGCACCCACAGAGGTGGAGCTTGGTGATGCAGGCTAAAATTTAAAACAAGGAAATTAAAGAGTAGTATTGGAGGAATCACTGATAGGGAATGTGAAATTTTGAATAAAGGACCAGAAACTGATTGAGTGAATACCAGGGACCCTGGTATTCAAATAAATATAGAGTGTCATAAAAAGACTTTATATCATATATTTTATTTTAAAAAACAAAATATATGAATTATTATTACAATTGCCAATAAAAGGTAAATTAGTGATCTGAATAAAATGTTTTATCAAAGACTTGCAATGCATTAATTAGCTTATAGACTGAATGTAGTCTAGTCACCCACTAGTTTGCTTCAAGACTGAGCCTACACACTCATTCTCTGATACAAACTCTACAGCATTCAACTTCATTTAGTTAAGGATAAAAAGCCATGTTGCATAAGTATTTGACACTGAATCAACATAAAAAAAAGTGTTCTGAAATAGGATTGCAAATTTAAGACTGTCTGCTTCTCTCCCATCTATCCTTGGCTCTTCACCTTTCCTCCTGTCTATCCCTGTCCTTTTCCACTTCTTGCGCTCCTCGACTCATCTCTCCCCTTTCCACTTCCCATCTCACATCTGCTCTCCCTCAGCTTCTATTTACTAGTTTCTCCCCCTCTTTCATCTTTATCCCCTTCCTTGCCTCCACTCCTTTCACACCCTATAGTTTGGCCTTACTCTTCTATACTTCTGCTTCCGTAATCTTTCCCTTTTTCTTCTTCTTAGGGCCTAGGGCAGTGGTCAGCAACCCTTATAGACAGAAGAGCCATTTTTTTAAAGTTTAATAAAAAGTTGCACTGTCAGAGCCGCAATACAAAAAAAAATGGTCTCATAAAAAAATCTACAGGACTTCAACAATATGAAAATATACCCCACTTTAAAACAACTAATTATAGTTATATTGTTCAATTTACTTATACTCTCAAAACTAATTAAATTATGTTATATTACTCAGTATGCTTTCATATTATATGTCATATGAGAACACTCATAAAACAAAAATAATAATGTTAATCTTTGTGCTTAGTTTTAAAAATATTTTGTTGTTGGTTTTAAGAATTTTTCCTTAGGTATATGTTAAAGTATAAATTTGGTGTACAACCCCTGTAGAGAGTCTTCATAAATAAAATAATATTGTTATTATTAATATTATATGATAAATAAACACTAGGAAAAATATAACAAAATATAGGTTCCTTGCATTAATATAAATCATAGCATCTTATTCTTGTACAGTACCGGTAACTAAAAGGAAATTTAATATTATAAAGCACAAATATAATTTTATCAATAACTTACTTAAGGTAGTTGATTAATGTGATATCTGTTCCTGGGTTTCCTTGGAGAGCTGCTCAATGTTCGGAGAGTAAGAAGTGGTCTTCAGTTTTAGGCAAGATGGAAGCTCACATCATTTAGTCCATTTCTTAATTTGCCATTTATAAGGTTCATGCTTGAAAAAACTTGCTCACACAAATAAGTGGATCCAAAAATGGACAAAATATCAAATGAATAATTCTTGGAGTTATTGTAGGTGTCTGGCAATGCACTCCATACCTCAAAAATCATCTGATCTGGTTTTTTTTTCAGATTTTGTAGTTCTCCCCACTTGTGTTGACCTGCTAGTGTGGCTTGTTGTCTTTCTAACAATTCAAGGTCAGCAAATAGAACTTTAAATTTTAAAGCCCAAATCTCTTTCTCTTTCAAATCAGCAATTTCAAGCTCCACTTCTGCTCTGTTCCTGGGTTTCCTTGGAGAGCTGCTCAATGTTCGGAGAGTAAGAAGTGGTCTTCAGTTTTAGGCAAGATGGAAGCTCACATCATTTAGTCCATTTCTTAATTTGCCATTTATAAGGTTCATGCTTGAAAAAACTTGCTCACACAAATAAGTGGATCCAAAAATGGACAAAATATCAAATGAATAATTATTGGAGTTATTGTAGGTGTCTGGCAATGCACTCCATACCTCAAAAATCATCTGATCTGTTTTTTTTTCCGATTTTGTAGTTCTCCCCACTTGTGTTGACCTGCTAGTGTGGCTTGTTGTCTTTCTAACGATTCAAGGTCAGCAAATAGAACTTTAAATTTTAAAGCCCAAATCTCTTTCTCTTTCAAATCAGCAATTTCAAGCTCCACTTCTGCTCGGTTCACTTTAGAAAAGGCTGCAAAATTCAGAACAGAGATATCTGCCTCAAGTGGTTTAATCACGAATGACAAAGTTGCCTTTTCCCTTCTGAATTCTTGGAAACAACCTTTAAAAGACATCTCCATCTTCAAGACAGCATTTTTTTAGGCTGCTAACATCCACCTCTCGGCTTGCTGCTTCTCTGTATTTCTTCAATGATGGAAAATGAAGAAACCCATTTTTAGCCAGGTCTCTAGCAAACAATGCAAACTTTCTCAAAAATGACAGTTCTTCTAAAAGGAATAAAGCAGTATTTCACTTTCCTTGAAATTTCCGGCTGAGTTGATTTAAATGTGAAGTGATATCCACCATGAAGTTGAATTTTTCCAGCCATTCAGGTGTTGTAAGCTCTTGACTAGCATCACTTTTCTCAAGCGAAAATGTTTTCACTTCTCCCAAGGCTACAAAACGCTCAAGCACTCGTCCCCTAGAAAGCTCTAGAATATTGGCAATCAGCCTCTTCCAAGAGCTCGCGAAACTGTCTGTGGTTCAAACCCTTTGCTAAAATTTTATTTACCATTTTCACTACTAATGTCATCACTTCATTGAATTCAGGAGGTAAAGACTGTGCACAAAGAGCCTCTTGATGAAGGATGCAGTGAAATGATATCACTTCATGATCCAGCTTTTTATTTAATAGAGAAACAAAGCCCTTATGTTTTCCCATCATGCTCAGTCCCCCATAAGTTGCAACAGAGATAATATGGTTGGTGTTTATTTCTTTTGATCCAGACACGAGATAATAGCTCTAAAGACATCTTCACCTCTAGTTTGACCAGTGAGAGGTACCAAGTCAATGAGCTCTTCTTGAGGGCCCTCAGAATTCACATACCTAAAAACCAGTGCAACCTGCGCTATATCAGTAATATCACATGACTCGTCACAAGCAATAGAAAAACCTGGGGAAGAATTGGGAAGAATTAATGTCTTCTATTTGTTTATTAGTTGTCTTTTTCTATCTTCAATGTTCTGTCTCTCACAGTCTTTGCAGACAATACCAGTTTGTATTTTCTTCACTATTTCATCCTTGTTTCCAAAGTCACTGAAGATATGTTCTGATGCCCTAATAAAGCAATCCTTAATAGATTCTCCGTCTGTGAAAGGCTTTCCTCTCTATATTATTTCATGACTAATCACAAAAACTGGCAGCAGTTGTGGTACTGGATGATTTGAACCAGTTTGTAAATACATTCAGACTCAGTGTTACATTACAATTCAGTTCCTCCGCCACTTTTTTTCTGGCATCTCCACTTGGATGCTTCTCAGCAAATGCACTATGCTTTTTCTAAAATGCCTTTCAAGATTGCACTTTGTATTATTGGACAGTACTTCTTTACAAATCAGAGAGGATGGAAGTGCTCTAGGGTTTGGTATGAATGCATAAGAGTCTGTCCAGTCACTTTTAAATTCTCTATTTTCATCTTCTATTTTTATCTTTTTGCAGCGATTGTTTATTCTTAATTTTCTATGTCTTATACCTTATATAATGTATCAACTGAGTGATAATATACGACACAGGTGTGCATAGTTGAGCTGTATTTTTTTTTTAAGGGGTTATCTGCTGACTGCCCACTTGGGCATAAATCGCGCAAACAAACAGCCTAGTTCTAGGCTACTTTAAAATAAAAATTTGAAAAGAAAACAAAGATAAAGGAGATGACAATGAGGAAGCAAGCTCCGGCGTCGGGGGGAGCGTGCAACCTAGAAAGAAAACAACAACGACAAAACCTATTCATGGTGTATGCACTCGTCCCAGGTACAAGGGGCAGTCAGAAGAGCTGCCCGTATGCATGCCATGTAGTCGGTGTGAGGAAGAGCGAAACGCTGGAACGGTCAGAGTCGTCGAGGACTCTTTGGCGCCCTCATCGGCGCAATTCCTACATGTCCAGGGACCCAGCAGAAGATAATCTCGACATCCGCCAGACTCGCCAAAACCGTGGACTCACGGATATCACGAACCAGGGGATGCGGAGATTCCAATGCCCCGAGAGCACTTAGGGCGCTTTGTGAGTCGCTATAGATCACGATCCGGGCACGTCGTGTGATCTCCCATACCGAGTGGTGTATTGCCACCAACTCGGCCGTGAAGACAGACGCAGCGCCTGGCAGAGCCCCGCTGACTTCAAACAGAGGGGATACGGCGTGGAAGCCTACCCCCTCTTCGGATTTGGAGCCATCCGTATACACTGATACCGATCCAGCCTGACACGAGGTGTGCTCCAAAAAGGTGGAACGCAATACTCCCGGCGCTGTACAAGCTTTGGGAGCAGAGGCATGGCGACAAATAGCGAAATTTGGTACCTTCCAGGGTGGCGTCCTAGGCAGAACCAGGGGCGCCACCGGCCCGAGCTAGACCTAGCTCTCGAAGGAGTTTCTTGGCCCTAAACCCAAAGGGCTTATGGTATGACTGGCGTCTCTCGGCTGCATAGGCACCGTCGAGATCAGCTGCGGATGCAGTGACAGCTGTTGGCGACTGAGGGAGGCGCCGGGCTCGCGCGTACAGGCGAGTGATGCACTGCATGCGGCGCAGAGCGAGTGGCATCTCCCCAGCATCGACCAACAGGTTCTCAATGGGGAAAGTGCGGAAGGCACCAGTCACAAGGCGAAGGCCGGTGTGGTGGATCGAGTACACCTTCCGCAATAAACGCTCGGCTGCGGATGCATGAAACTCGCATCCGTAGTCGAGCTTCGAACGAACAAAGAATCGATAAAAAAGTAGGGCAGTAGCCCTATCAGCGCCCCAAGCGCTGAACGTCACGGAACGGAGAATATCCATGGCGCGGGTACAGGAGACCCTAAGGCTACGAATATGAGCCTCCCAGGTGAGGCGTCGGTCGAATACAAGACCAAGGAAACGGTGCGACTCAACCACATCCAGGCGCAGCCCATTAAGAAACAAATCTGGGTGGGGGTGGAGCCGTGGATGGCGGCAGAAGTGCACCACCTTAGTCCTGGCCAAAGAAAACCGAAACCTGTGCGCTTCGGGATATCGAGAGACGCGGTTCAATGCCTGTTGGAGTCGACGCTCCAGAGTTAGCATCTGGGCCGCGTAATAAAAGAGATCGAAATGTCGTCCACGTAGAGTCTAGCGAGAACATCTTCCGGCAGCACCGAGGTGATGCCGTTGATGCTCAGGGGAAAGTGTGACACTGCGGACACTTCCTTGCGGGACACCCTCTTCCTGATCTTTTGGGCCGGAGAGGGCTCCCCCCACCCGTACGCGGATTCGACGATCTCGCAAAAATTGAGATATAAAGACTAGGAGGCGTCCCTTCGCCCCCATCGTTTGGAGAGTCTCCATGGTACCGTATCGCCATGCGGTATCATAGGCCTTTTCCAGATCGAAAAACACCATGGCGTAGTGCTGTCTACGAAGGAAGAGCTCGCAGACGGCATTTTCCAGTCCAAGCAGAGCATCCAACATGGAGTGGAACTTGCGGAAGCCGCACTGTGCAGAAGACAGCTGGCCTCCGCTGTCCAGTAAAAAGGCTAATGTAACATTTACCAATTTCTCAATCAACTTGGACACGTAAGAGGTTAGAGAGATTGGGCGGAAACTGGCCGGAGTAGAGTCATCTCTCCCCGGTTTGTGAAAGGCGAGCACATTAGCGATTCACCAGGAATCTGTCCACCCAGATACTGTTGAACAAATCTAACAGAAAGGCCATGCCTCACTCACCCAGGTGTCGAAGCATGGCGTACGGGACATCGTCCGGACCATGGGCGGTGTCCGCGCACGAAGCAAGAGCGGAGCGCAACTCACTCACAGTAAACCTGTCGTTGAAGGGTTCTCTGCCTCTGGAGGTAAAGTCCAGCCGGCGGCCTTCCGCGACATCACGACGTGCATTGAATGCTGTCGGAGCAGCATCACGGCTAGATAATGCAGAAAAAGCGGTCGCGAAGGATTCCGCCACGGACGCGGGGTCCGAGATTGCGGTCCCATTCTCCTGGAGAATGGGGGGGTGGTCCTGCGAGAACTTGCCCCGAATCCTTTTGACTCGCTTCCACACCTCAGCTAAAGGGGTCTTCCCGTTAAGTGAAGACACGTATGCCCGCCAAGAAGAGCGGCGAGCGTGCTTCGAAATATACCGGAACCTAGCCCTGGCCCGACGAAATTCACCGACAGAGAAATCGTTCGGGCGGCGCTTATAGCGCCTGTAGTCATAACGCTTCTGTTTGAGGGCCGTCTCACACTCAGCCGACCACCATGGGAGTGATCGGCGTGCAAAACGACCAGACGTTCTAGGAATAGTAGTCAGGCCCGCGGCGATGAGGTTGCCGGAGAAGAACTCAACGACCTCATCTACCAACCTAAACTCCTCGACTGAGATAGAGAATTCAGTCATTCCCTGAAATTCAGGCTACAGCGCCAAGCACCACCGAGGTGGTCTCTCAGGCGGCAGTTGCCCTGAAAATGATATTTGAATGTGAAAGTGATCACTACCATGGAGGTCATCGACCTCCCCCCAATCAAAATCAGGCTGTGCATCTGAAGAGCACAGAGATAGGTCAAGCAAGAAAATGAAGCGGTTCTCGGGCAGTGATGAGTAAACTCATCGACATTTAGGACACCTATCTCAAGCTCTTCCATCAGATTGGCCAAGACTTGTCTCCTGGGATTTATTGAGTAATCTCCCCAGATAGGATGTCTGCGGTTCAGATCTCCAAGCAAGAGAAAGGGCCTCGGCAACTGTGCCACGACTCGGCATTAGTCCCCTGCGTCGAAGTTAGTGATGGTGGAATGTACGCAGAAATGATAGTATACCTTGTATCCAGGTGTTGTGGTGGAGTGAATGTGAGTGTGTGTATAAGGGGCCATTCTCCCACTCTTTTTCCCAATACACTCTCCCTCCTTCTGTAAGAATGTGTACGAGTTAATGGGAATGGGTTTGTTTTTTGTTTGTTTTTTGTTATTTTATGTATAAATAAATTACCATGTTTTTTGTTTTTTCCAGGCACCATATTCTGGAAAGGACTTAGTCTAGCACATCTTTATATAGCAAACAAAATATTACTGTCTTAAGTAAATTTAACGAAGAGCCCTATTAGTATTGTTAATGAAAGAGGGCTTAGAATAGCCACGCAAGAGTGATAAGATCACTTATCTTCCATCAAGCGCCAAGTGTTTGGAAGACAGGCATTTTGCTCATTTGAGTGGTAGGTGGCTGGACATCCTCCCCCACCCTCTTTGTACCATGTGAGGCCTTCTCTTTTTTGTAAACTATATATTGACTGTTATAGTCCAGATTTCTGTTTTTTTGGCTGTTATTTTTTAATGTTTCTTAGGATCAATTAATAGGATTTGTAAGTAGAATTTGTTTTTGTTTTTTTATTGTGGGTATAAAGGAAATTTAGCTATATTTTTGTGTGAATAGGAAAGATCTCTAATATATCACCCCTCTCCATTATAATTATCATTGTACATTTTTTTTTGTAAGTAAAGGGACTGTATATACAATCCATTTCATTCTCCTTCGATTTCTCATGTCCGGATTAGTGTAGGAAGTGGGTTGGATCGATTGGGGGTTAGTCTAGATTTTTGGCCCGCTACATTTGGCGACCGAATAGGGACGTGAGACTTCAAAACTGGGAGCATGATGGGATTGGATTGCAGTCCATACCCAATTAGCATGACTAGTTTGATTGATTTTTCCCTTCTCCTATCTTTTTACTAACTTGGGAACAATGGCTGTAGCTGAAACTTTGAATGAAGAAGTAGTGCAATTGAGACTGGAGTTGAGAAAGAAAAGAGGAGTGCGAAGTATTGCGGGGAATGGTTGAGGGAATGAAGAATGAAATGAAAGGGATGAATGAAAAGACTGATAGGATGAAAAAGGAAATGGGAGACTGGACAGGATCAGACTGACCGACGGATGCAGGACCTATATAACGATGACAGGGGCTGGACCAGCCCCAGGTGCCTTAAAAAAAGAGGCCGTTTGACTCGGATGACCTATGATGAGCCCTTGTGGCTCTTGTCATCTGTTATATTATATTGTGGGGGACTTTGATTTTGTCTTCCCCTGGTGATGCTGCTTTTTGTGGGTGGGTTTTAACGGATGCGGATGACCTTTGATAGGCCCTTGTGGCTTTTGTCATCCGTGAAATTATGTTATATTATGTTAGGACCTATGACCCTGACCCCAGCTCCTACTGAAAGGACTCCATTAAATGGAATGGATGGCAGTGCGATTTTGAGTCTAAAGAAGATACTATGAGTGATAGGAAGGACAGAGAATGGAAGAGAGTTGAATGCAAGGGAAAAAGGAAGTGGTGCAAAGGGGAAGGATAGGAAGGTAAGAGGCAAGAGTGTGGACTCATTGTACTCGGATGAAGGAGAAAGTGATGGTATGAGTGATATGAGTGAGAGTGAAGGCAGCTCAAGTGAGAGTGAAGTGAATGTGGGAAAGGGTATTTTGATAAGGAAAGTGCCAAAGATAGATAGATTTAGGTTACATGGTGGGAAAAGTGTGGAAGAATTCTACGGGAAATTTGAGCGATATTGTAAGCTCAAGTACCCGGAGATGAAGGGATACTGGATGAATGTTTTTGGGGAATGTTTGGAGGGAAAAGTATTGGAGTTTTTTCGCGTGATTACAAGTGTGGGGGAACCGAGGTACAATGTGGTGAAGGAGAGATTGATTGGGCAGGTGAAGCGAATGAAAGAGAGTGTGAAGTATAAAAGGGTAAATGAATTTGAGAAGAGTGAAGTGTGAACATGTATGCACATAGACTTGAGAGTATGGCGAGAAAGAGGTATGGTGATGATGATGTAAATGAATGTAAACCACTGATGAAGTTTTTGGACACGATCCTGAGAAAGGTGAGTGAATGGCTGAGTGGAAAGAGAATGAGACTGACAGGTGAACGGTTGATGTGGGAGGATGTGTTGGAGCTGTTGCAAGATGGGTGATTTGATGATGAAAGCGATCTAGAAGAGGATGGATGGTACAGTGTGAATGTTGGGGGTAAGAAGGCCAGGAGCTTTCATCCACCCCAGCAGTTTGTCAGCTACAGGGATGCCCTGAAGGCTGCGCCAGCTGGAGAGATGTCGAAGTTCCTGGGCCGGCAGAATGGATGGGTAAATGGAGGGTGGTCGAATGGAAGGGCAGATGAATTTCAAGTGTGGGAACAGATATATGAGAGAGAAACCGAGGTATGTCCCAGCAAACAAGAGACCGAATGGTGGGAGAAAGATTGTGGAATGTCGTCAGTGTGGAAGGAAAGGTCATATGTTGGCAGAATGTAGGTTACCAGGAAAGTGTGAAAGAATGCTTTGAGTGTAAAGAAAGAGGCCATTTGAAGAAAGATTGTCTGAGATTGAATGGTGGAGCAACTGCTGGGGAAAGTATGAAATATGCATGTGGTAATTGTGGAAAGGCTGGTCATTATGCAAGGATGTGTCGTGACCAGAGGAATGTATGTAGCTATTGTGCGATGGAAGGACATTCAAGTGAAAAGTGTTGGATTAGACTGAGAGCGCAAGGTGTGAATGGAAAGTCTGAAGCGGGAAAGTGAATTGTAACAGGGTACCTGCTGAAGTATCCTCTGGGTGCATGAGTGTGAGTAATGTGTTGGTAAGTCCGTCTAGTGTGAAAGTGCTGTCTGGGAGAAAGTATGAGTGTCTTGAGCGTGAAGGTGGAATTGAATGTTTAGCTTTAATAGATTCTGGATGCAAGGCAAGCTTGGTGTATAAAGATGTGTATGACAAGTTGAGTGAGAAAGCCCTCCTGCCTGAGTGTAAGGGTAGTTTGTTAGGTATTGGTAGTAGGAGAGTGCCTGTGATTGGAATGATAAGGTCACCGGTTCGAATGCATGGTATGTTGATGAATGAATGTGAATTCTCTGTGATTGATAAGGTGAGTAGTGAGTATTGACTGACCTTCGAACAGGTAGCACGTGTTTCATAGAGCTCTCAGTCTGTTGATCTATTTTTCAGATTTTTCTACAGTTTGTTTGTTTTTTGTTTTGTTTTTCTCACCACAATCAGCGAAAGCTAAGTTGCTCTTCTTTTTTTTTCTTATTACTAATAAAGTTCTTTCTTTGTTTGAATAAGTGATGGAGTTTGGGGATGAAAGTGAGCATGAGTGTCGGAATGTATGCATTGGTTGTGGTGTATTAGGTGAGGGGTATACATGTGTTGTATGTGGGCTGCGTGAATGCATTGTAGATTTAGAGGGGATGAGAAGGCAGGATTTAGACAGGATATGTAGGCTGGAGGGGTTAGTTGCTGAGCTCAGGAGGGAACTTAGTGTTAGGCCTAGAGCTGGGAATAGGTTAGGTGGTGAGGTAGGCCAGTTAGATGTTTCAGGTGAAGGTAGAGGGCCGGTGGAGGAGGTAGGATATGATAGTTCTAGTGATAGTGAAGTTAGCCCCCTTAGATTAGTTAGAAATAGGCATGGTGAGGATGGGGGACAGTGGAGAGTGGTTAGGAAACATGAAGCTAGGGAGGCTTCTCCTGTTCTTTGTGAGAATAGGGTTGCCTCTGTTGAGGTTGTTAGCCAGGGGGAGAATAGGTGTGTGAGTCAGAGGGACACAGAACCTATTAGCTTGACTAATAGATTCAGTGCCCTAAGAGAGGAAGTAACTGGAAGTGATATGACTGATGGGGGTGGGGGTGGAGTTCGAGTGACTGGTAGTTTGAATGAGAATAGGAGTGGGGATGGAGTTAGGTCTGTGGAGGTTAGGAATAGGAGTCTGACTGAAGTGCTTGTGATGGGTGATTCGCGAGTTAGAGATTTAGATAGGAAGTTGAAGGCAAGTAGATTGAATGGTTTGAGGGTGTGTTTGCCGGGTGCTGGAGTGAGAGATCTGTCTGATAGGTATGAGGAGCTGGTGTCTGGCTGTGCAAGGGATGCGGTTGTGATTACACATGTAGGAGTGAATGATGTGAAGAAAGTGGGTGCATGTGAGTTACGTGAGAGGTACAAGAGGTTGATTGAAAAGGTGAAAGAAAGTAGAATGAAAGGTGTTGTGACAGGTGTGCTTCCAAGAATGGATGTTGGGGTAGAATGGATGTCTCGTGCAATTGGGCTGAATGATTATGTGAGGAGGATGTGTGAGATGGAAGGTGTCATGTTTGTGGATGTGTGGGATAGGTTTGTTGGAATGAAAGAAATGTATGCGATGGATGGACTGCATTTGAGTAGGAGGGGGGTAGATGTGTTGTGGGAGGAGTATGATCGTGTTATTAGGTCTTTGCGGGTGGGAAACTAGATACTAATAGTGGTCATGGAATTACGAGAGGACATTATAGTACTGAAAGTAGAATGGACTTGGCAGATAACAGAAATAGGTTCCAAGGCGATAGAGGTGAGGTCATTCAAGTTTCAAGAGGTGCTTCAGGGATAGGGGGGTTAAATTGTTTCTATACAAATGCTCGTAGTCTTAGATACAAGAAGGATGAGTTATTTAGTTATATTAGCAATGAGGATATAGATATATTATGCATTACTGAATCATGGGTTAATGAAATAGAATTTAGTGACACTATAAGTGAATTTGATTTACAGGGTTATAATATGTACATTAGTCAAAGGACAGGTAGGATTGGTGGAGGAATAATTATCTATATAAAAAACAACATTGTTTCAAGTTTAAATACTTCAATAAAGCAGGATGGAGTTGAGTCACTTTGGATAGATATTAGGTTCAGTAAAAATAGAATGGTGCATTTGGGAGCTTTTTACAGGCCACCTGGGCAGACTGATGATATGGATGAACTAATGATAAGGGAAATAAGTAAGGGATGTGAAACAGATGCAGTTATTATTGGGGACTTCAACTTAAACTCTGTGGACTGGGAAAATATGATAGGTAGGGATAGAACAAGTGGCAGGTTCATAGAATGCTTTGAGGATAATTTTTTGAATCAATTTGTTAATGAACCAACGAGGGGGGACAATATATTAGATTTAGTACTTTGTAACAGTTATCATTTAGTTCAAGAATTGACTGTTGGGGAAGCATGGGGAAATAGTGACCATCAGATAGTTTGTTTTAACTTGGGAATTGAGAAGGGTAAAATAACCGAGAATGCTGAAAAAGTTCCAAATTTTCATAAGGGAGATTATGTAAAACTTCGAAGCTTGCTAAATTTGGTAGACTGGGATGTAGAATTCAGAGGTAAAAATGCTTATGGTATGTGGGATACTTTCAAGCATATAATAAATGTAGTCCAAGAACAATGTATCCCAATGAAGGCCATTAGGAACAAAAGTAGGAAACCATTATGGTGGGATCAGGAGATAGCTAGAAAAATTTCAGAGAAGAAAAGGGCATACAAAAAATTACAGGTACAAAATAATATTCAAAATTTAAGTGATTATAGAATGGCTAGGAATGAGTTAAATAAGATTATAAAGAAGAACAAAAGGGTGTCAGAAATTAAATTAGCTCAGCATAACAACAAAGATCCTAGAAAGTTCTTTAGTTACTATAAAATATGAAGGGGTTGTGAGAGAAACTGATGAGGAAATAGTTGAGGTACTAAATGGTCATTTTGCATCAGTATTTACAAAGGAGAAACTAAATAGTCTTATGTATAGTACTCATGGGTCAGGGAAAGAGGTGTTTACTAACATTAGTGTGGATCGGAGGATGATAAAAGGACTAATAGGTGAGTTAGATACTACCAAGGCCTCCGGCCCTGATAATATTCATTCTAGGATACTTAAAGATGTAGAAAGTATCTCAATAGCTCTGGAGAAGTTATATACTAGGTCACTGGAATATGGAGAAATACCCGATGATTGGAAGAGAGCGAATGTAGTCCCCATTTTCAAGAAGGGTAAAGAGGATCCAAATAACTTTAGACCGGTTAGCGTAACTCCTGTAGTCTGTAAAATTCTTGAGAAAATAGTTAAAAAAGAGATTTGCCAACATCTAGAGAGGGAGGGGTTAATCAGCGATGCTCAGCATGGGTTTAGATCAGGTAGATCATGTTTGACTAACTTACTAGACTTTCTGGAGTTTGTAACAGATCAAGTAGATAAGGGAGAGAATGTAGAAATAATTTAATTAGATTTTAGTAAAGCATTTGATAAGGTACCACATAGGAGACTAGTTCATAAATTAAAAATGATTGGGATATGTGGGGGTGTTTCAAATTGGATAGCTGAGTGGCTGAAAGACAGGAAGCAAAGGGTAGTGCTAAATGGTGTAAAGTCAGAGTGGAGGGATGTTATCAGTGGGGTTCCTCAGGGATCAGTTCTCGGTCCATTATTATTTGTCATCTATATAAACGATCTTGGGGAGGCAATTAATAATAAAGTGTCAATTTTTGCAGATGATACCAAATTAGCAGCTGTAGTTAAAGATATTGATGATAATTTTAAAGTGCAGGGGGATTTAAATAAATTGTTATCCTGGGCACATAAGTGGCAAATGACTTTCAACCTTGAAAAGTGCAAAGTTATTAACATGGGAAAAGATAATAGAGAATTTAACTATGAAATGAAAGGGCATTGGCTGAGCTCAGTAGAGGATGAGAAAGATCTAGGAGTAGTAATAGATAAGTCATTAAGGTTTTCTAAGCAGTGTATTGAAGCAAGAAATAGGGCAAATAGAGTGTTGGGTTTTATTAAGAGAAATGTCAGTTACAAAAGTAAGGAGGTTATTCTTAATTTCTATAATTCTTATGTTAGGCCACATCTAGAGTACTGTATACAGGCATGGTCCCCACATTTTAGACACGATATTAACCTTCTTGAGTCAGTGCAACGGAGGGCAACAAAGATTATTCCTTCCCTGAGGCACCTTGAATATATAGATAGACTGAGGGTATTAAATATGTTCTCGTTCGAAAGGAGGTGTGAGAGAGGGGATATGATTGAGCTCTTTAAAAAATTTTCCGGGATAGATAAATTGAATGTAGCAAGTTTTTTGAGTTAGATGATGGAAATCGGACTAGAGGTCACCACTTGAAAATTAAAAAGCAAGGGTGTAGGTTGGATTTAAGAAAATATTTTTTCACCAATAGAGTGGTAGACTTTCTAGAACAAATTGCCACAGAGGGTAGTAGGTAGTCCAAATCTAAATGTATTTAAGAGTAGGTTGGATGAGTTTATGGGAAGGGAAGGTTGTGATGGTTCCTAAGTTTTGTATATATTAATATTGTTTGTATATATCTATAGCTGCATGATTTAGTTCTTGACAAGCCTTGATTGGTGATACCCTTGTTTATGATGCAATCCTCTGGATGTAGTTTTCCTGGGAGTTTAAGTGCCTTAAAAAAGAGGCCGTTTGACTCGGATGACCTATGATGAGCCCTTGTCATCTGTGATATTATATTGTGGGGGACTTTGATTTTGTCTTCCCCTGGTGATGGTGCTTTTTGTGGGTGGGTTTTGATGGAGGCGGATGACCTTTGATAGGCCCTTGTGGCTTTTATCATCCAGGTAATTATGTTATTATGTTATGGTGTCATTTTGGGGTATGATTTTATGAAAATGAATCATATGGATGTGCATCCTGCGAGTGATTAGATTGGTAAAAAAGGGGTGTATAAGTTGTATGTAGGGAAAGATGGTAGCGTTTTGAAGAGTGTGTTTACTGGTATTGAGGTGACTGCTATGGAGAATGTAAGGCTTGTGAAGGGTGAAAGGGTGTCTGTTACAGTGAGTTGGAGTAAGGATATTAGTTTGAATGTGGGTGAGAACACTGTGATATTGGATGGAAAGGATGCGTGTTATAAGGTAAGGCTGTTGCTTGTGTGTTTGATGGCTTGATGAGAAAGAATGATCCGTTTATGTGTGTGCAGGCGGACCCCAGGGTGAAAGGACAGGTGAGGGGTATCCAAGTCGGAAATGTACTGGGTCACCTCTCCACTGTCAATGAGGTAGGTATGGATGATAGTACGGATGTCAGGGTGAATGTTGCAGGTGAAAAGATGTGTGAATGGACGTATAATGAAGTGAAGAGCATGGTGGAATTGGATTGATGTTTAACTGAGTATGAAAGGGAGGATGTGTATCGAATGATATTTGAACAAAAGGGAGCCCTCAGTAAGGGTGATCTGGATTTTGGGGTTGCCAAGCTCCCGGAATTCAAGATTGTCCTGAAGGAGGACTCCCCAATCTATCAGCGGCCGAGGCAATTCCCACCTCCGGTTGCTGATGAGATTGAGGAGCAGTGTTTGAAATTAGAGCAATTGAGGGTGATTGAAGAGAGTGAGAGTGCATGGAATAGTCCAATTGTGCCTGTACGTAAGCCGGATGGAAGATTGCGTGGTTTACGAAGCTGGATCTGATACGGGGGTATTACCAGATGCCCATTGCTGAGGAGAGCCAGGCCAGTAACTGCCTTCTCTTCCACAAAGAGGCATTACCAGTTCTGGAACCTCAGCTTCGGGTTGGCTAATGCTCCCGGAGCCTTCCAGCGGGCAATGAATGTTGTATTGAGTAAGTTTGAAAGTAAGAATGTGATTGCGTTTATAGATGATATTTTGATTATGACAGACTTTTGAGGAGCATATGAGATTGGTGAATGATGTGTTGAGAACGTTGGAGAGTGTTGGTGTGAAGGTGAAAGTGGTTGTGAAGGTGAAAGTGGTGAAGTGTGAATGGTTTGCGAAAGAAGTGGAATTCCTTGGGCATATGGTGAGTGAGAATGAGTTGCGAAAATCACCAAAGTATGTTGAGAAGGTGCGAATGTTTCGGAAACCGGTGACTGTGAACCAACTGAAGTAGTTTTGGGGTTTGATTGAGTTCCAGCGAAAGTTTATATGTGATTCTTCTGGTGTGAGTAAGCCTCTGACTGAGTGGATGGGCAAGAAAGGTAGTACGGTTGTCAGGTGGAATGATAAGATGAATGAGGCGTATGAGAAACTGAAAGAGGCAGCAGCTGAAGATGTTGAATTGGCGTATCCAGATTATAGTGTGAATGCTAAAATGCTTGAATTGTATACAGATGCGAGTGGGTATTGTATGAGAGGTTTTCTGATGCAAGAGCAGAGTTTGAATTGAGAGAATGTCAGGTGAATAATTGGGTATGTATCCAAGGCTATGAATGCAGCAGAATGAAAGTATTCGACTGTGGAGCAAGAGTTGGCTGTTCTAAGGTATTGTTTGAAAGTGTTGCGCACATTTTTTTTTATAGCGTGAAGTTTGTGATCAAAACAGATCGCCAACCTCTTGTGTATCTGCAGCGTATGAAGTGGGCCGATAGTAGGATTGCAAGGACTTTGGAAGATTTGAGTGACTTTGACTATGTGATTGAGTATGTGCCTGGTGAACGGAATGGAGTGGCTGATTTGATGTCAAGGTATCCTGGTACGAATGATGAAAATGTGTGTGGAGTGAGTGATCCTGAGTATTTGCCGAAAGGAATTATGAATGGAAAAGAGAGTAAGGGTGGTGGTGATTCCTTGTTTGAGAGTGTATGGAATGGTTTGCAAGATTTGAAGAGTGATGGAGTAGATGTGAGAGTGCCCGATAGTGTGGATGATTTAAGGAAGGAGGTAATGAATGAAGTGTGTAGGAAGCCTGAAAGCATTGGTATGGCAAAGGTGCGGAACTTCATTCTAAGAATTGAGAGCGATGTGTATGCAAGGGGTCCCGCCATTTCAGGAAGTGTTGATTGTAGTGAGTCGTTTGTATGGAGTGATTGTTTATGTGCACTTTGGTGGTGAGAGGCCGATTGTGTACAAGGATGAGAAGATGAAGGGTTTGAATCCTCATGTGGTACATCTGCAATGTTTGAGCGGTGTGCACTACAATTGGGTGATTGAAAAGTGTTCATATATAAGAGAGAAGAATGATTGTCTGGATGAAGATGAGCGTTGTGTGGTGAGTGATGATATGGGAGTTAATGACAGTGTGGATATCAGTGCTGATGTTGGTGTGCTTGTTCCTTCTGTGTATTGCGAACATGGTGGACCTGATATGATGGAAGCGAGAGTGAAAGTTGGTGAAAGGTTTTTCTGTGGTTTGATTGATACTGGAGCGCAAGTGTCTTTAGTGAATGAGAATATTCTGAGTAAGTATGAAGAGTTTAGATGTTGCGAGCATAAACCTGTGAAGTTACGGATAAGTGGATTAGGGAATGGCATGATAGTGGCATGGGAACAGGTTAGTCTGAAAGTGAGTTTGGGTAATGGTGTGAATGTGAAGCATGACTTTGTGATTCTGAAAGATGAGCAAATGCCGTGTTGTTTCTTGCTTGGTGTAGAGTTTATGAGATTGAATGATTTGTCTTTGGATGCTGATAAGGATCGTCTTATGAAAGGTGAATGTGAGGTGATGAAGTTGAATGAGTGTGCGAAGAATGTTGTCAAATTTTGTGGCATGATTGAGTTGGTCATGGATGATGAGAATGTGATTTTAAGTGATGATGATATTCTAGAGATGCAAGAGATGTATCCTTTTGTTAGTGAGTTGAAGAAGTGTGTAATGATGCGTGTTGATTTGAATGAATGGCCAGAGTGTTTAAGTGATTTTAAAAGGTATGCTAAGGATTTTGTTGTTTGTATGGATGTTGTATATTTTGTGAGGCATGTGAAGGGTGGTGATGATATCTATGTACCTGTGATGTCCTTAGTTGGTATGATTGGTCTGGTGAAGGTTGTGCATGATAATTATGGGCATATTGGTAAGTTTAAGCTGTGGGAGTGTATGAAGGAACGTGTGTTCCATCCGTTTCTGAGAACTGTTGTGAATGATGTTGCAACTACGTGTGAAAGGTGTCAGAAGCAAAAGGTGCAAGGTGTGCAAGTGAAACCACCGGCGTTGAAAGTTGATGCGAAAGAACCGTTTGAATTGGTAGTGATTGATTGTGTGTCTTTGCCGAGTACGAGTGCTGGGAATGTTTATATGGTTGTGATGGTTGATCATAAAAGTAAGTTTGTGTATGCAGTGCCTGTGAGAGATAAAAGTAGTGTGACTGTTGCGCGTGTGGTTGAGCAGTTGTTTTTTCCTATGTGTGTATGGAAGCCTAGAAGATGTCTGAGTGATAATGGGCCTGAATTTGTAGGAGAAGTGTTTGAGCAAATGTTGAGAGAGAATGGTGTGGAGCATGTGAGAACAACTCCGTATGTACCGTCTTCAAATGGATTGGCTGAACGTACTATAAGAACCTTGTGTGAGATGTTGAGAATGATGAGTACGACAGTGAATGACTGGGATGTATGTCTGGGGAGTGTTGTGGGCGTATAATTCAACTGTGCATAGCGCAACTGGAATGTCCCCATGTCAGTTTGTGATGAATTTTGAAAGGCGAGTGAAAGATAGGTTTCGTTTGAGTGAAAGTGAGCAGAGTGTATGGCGTGAGGCACATGAAAGGTTCCGTTCATTTGAATTAGGTGCAAAAGTATTGAAGGTGAAAGAAGTGAAGGGTAGGTTGAATGTGTCAAAGATGAGTGAGAAGTTTGATGGACCTTATAGAGTTGTGAGAGTTTGGGAAAATGGGGTGACATATGTTTTGGAGAGTTTGAATGACGGTATGACTGAGAGAGTGCGGGCTCATCAGAGTCAGTTAAGGAGATAGAGAGAACCTCCTGACTACCTGGTGAGTCATCCAGTGTATGAACTGTGTAGAGAGAGAGGTAAAGTGCATGATGATGAGATTGAATGTGATAGTATGGATCTGTCTGGGAAAGAGCTAGTCTTAGTCCCAAGGAGTAGAAAGCGTACAAAGAAGAGTGAAAGGAAGAATGAAAGTAAGTCCAAGCAGAGTCTTTCTGGTATGGGGGATCTTGAAATGGAGATTGAGTTTTTGCGTAAACAGGTAAGTGATTTGGCTGGTATAAGTAGACGAGTGAGTGAGCTGCCTGTGCCTGATTTTTCTGGTTTTGGGAACAGTATGAATGATAGTGTGTTTGGGCAGAATGAACCTAGTGTGGCTGATTTTTCGGGTTTTACGAATGGTAACAGTAGGGGCGAATTTGATGTAGTGAACGATGAAGTGGCTGATTTTTCAGGTTTCTGGTGGAAACCAGTCGAAGGGGTTTCTGGTATGCCTGTCGAGAACACGGGGGATGTGACTGACCTGTCTGTTTCGCAAGAGTGTACCTTGAGTTGGATGAGAGCTGTGAGTGAGGAGCTGATGAATAGGGGTATGAAGAGTGAAGGTTCTGAACGGAAGAGTATGAAAGAATTCTGTCGTGAGATGGGAGAACTGGTAATGAGGGCTAAGAGTATGGTTGACGAGATGATTAATAGTGATGATGAGACTGACAGGAAGACTGATGATCAACCCCGACTGATTGCTACGCGTAGCCAGGGACCAGTAGACGAGTGTGAATGGGTGCAGAAGGATGTGATTGAGTATAAAAGGTACTGTGAGTAAGGATTGAGAGTGTATTGTGAGTGACTGTGGTCGAATGGCTTAAGGAAGGAGGGGTGTGGTGGAGCGAATGTGAGTGTGTGAAGGGGCCATTCTCCCACCCTTTTTCCCAATACACTCGCCCTCCTTCTGTAAGAATGTGTGTGTGAGTGGGAATGGGTTTTTTTATTATATTTTCTTTTGTACATATGTATTTGATTTCATGTTGTATGAATAAGGTTATTTAACATCTCATGTTTTTTTATTAGCTACTAAATGTTAAAGATTTTATGAGACAGCGTTAAAGTACCAGAATAGAAGAAAAAAAAGAAGAAAAAAAAAAAGAAAGAAAAAAAACAAACAAAAACATTGCCTGCATTTTGCAAGAGCGACTGTAACGAAAATATTTTGAAGATATAAGAAGTCTTCTAAGAGTACTTGACTAGATCTTAAAGACAACTGAGCTCCGAGGTGGCAGGCACCATATGCCCTGCACACCCAATTTTGTCACAAGAGTGACTGCCGACAAGATTTTCCCCGGAGAGGCCGGCAAATCGTAAACCGTGGTACCACGTAAGAAAACTCCTCTTTTGTTGTCTCTTGTTTTGGTTGTCCCCTTTTGTATATTCACTCTTAGTATTAATATATTTTTTTTGATTGATTGGGTTCCAAGATAGGATTGTTTTAGTATATATATAAATAGGCTCATTGGGTGCATATTTACCCATATTTTTTGTAAATATTGTATTTTTTTTTGTTAGTAAAGGACTGTACATACAATCCGTTTCATTCTCCTTCGATTTCTCACGTCTGGACCCCAGACCGGAGCTCAGGGGTTAGGGAACATTGTCCCCCACCCCCTCAGCCCCGATGCGGGACGGTTGGCTGAAAGGAAGGTCAGCATCTACCCTGTGAAATTAGAGGCTGACCAGAGAAAGTTGTGGGAGAGGTTGTGTGAAAAGAGAGGAAACAAGTGTTTTGAAGGAAGGAAGAGGGGCTAAGCTGGGGCCGGACGGAGCGCTGGATCCCGTCAGCACGGCGGCCAGGATGGGGTTAGAGAGAGAGAGGGGGACAGGGTGGAGGAATAAGAGTTGGGGGAGAGGGAGGGAGTGAATGTGAATAGGGAAATAATTAAAGGTCTTATATTGGAGTTAAATACTAGTAAGTCATCTGGCCCAGACAACATTCATTCTAGGTTACTCAAAGAAGGTGTAGATAGTATTGCAGTAGCTCTTGAGAAGATATACTCTAGATCACTAGAGTTTGGAAAATACCTAATGATTGGAAATTAGCGAATGTAGTAAGAATTTTTAAAAAGGGAAGTAAAGAGGACCTAAATAACTTTAGGCCGGTAAGCTTAACCTCTATCATTTGTAAAATTCTTGAGAAGATAGTTAAGAAGGGGATTTCTGACCATCTAGAATGTGGTAGGTTAATAAATAATGCTCAGCATGGGTTTTGAAGAGGTAGATCGTGCTTAACAAATTTACTGGATTTTATGGATTATGTTACTAAACAATTAGATAAGGAAGAGAATGTTGATGTAATTTACTTAGATTTTAGCAAAGCTTTTGATAGGTTCCACATAGGAGACTAGTTCACAAATTAAAAATGCATGGGATATGTGGTAGAGTTGTGAATTGTATAACTGAATAGCTGAAAGACAGGAAACAGTTGTGCTGAATGGGGTGAGGTCACAATGGAGGAATGTTGTCAGTGGTGTAGCTCGTGGATCCGTTCTAGGCCCTTTATTATTCATAGGTTATATATTTTTATTATTTTTTTTTTTAAAGCTCATCTGGGGACTGCCTACTTGGGCATTAGTCGCCGTATTAAAACTGGCCTAGTTCCAGGCTACTTTAAAATAAAATTAAAGAGACGAAAAACACCCCAAAAAGAGGGAAAGGAAGAAAGCTCCTGCGTTGGGGGGAGGTCCCCCCGGCGCAGGAGCGTGCAACCTAAAGGAAAAAAAAAAACAAAGCAAAAAAACAAACTCTGCTTAAATAATAGCGAGAAGGCCAGCCTCCCCCAAAAAGTCAACAAGTCCACCAGTCAATGTGCACACACTCGTCTCGAGTACAAGGAACAGGCGGTAGTGACCCCGCCCATCCCGGTACTGGGACAGGTAACGTGCGCAAAGATCCCCCAGACTGGGGGACGACGCAGTTGTCGCAATAGGGCGCAGGCGAGCAATCCATCCAATAGTAATGCATCACACAAGTGTGTCCGATTCAGAGACGACAGAAAGTGACCTGAAGCCGTCGCAGCATTGGGGGATAGGTCCATGGGAACAGTCGCGGGGCAATGGCACGCAACTTCAAGTTCCCTTCAACCATCTCCCATCTTCTTTGTCAAGCAGCCCGAAGAGCTGCCTGTATTCCTGCCATGTAGTCAATGTGAGGAAGAGTGAAATGCTGGTCTGGTCGCAGAGTCCTCGCAGACTCTTTGGCGCGCTCATCCCCCACAATTCCTACATGTCCAGGAACCCAGCAGAAGATAATCATGACATCTGCCCGGCTCGCCATAACCGTGGCATAACGGATATAGAGAACCAGGGCGCTTTGTGAGTCGCTATAGATCACAATCCGGTCTCTGAACGAGTGGTGTATTGCCACCAGCTCGGCCCCGCTGAACTTCAAACAGAGGGGATACAGCGTGGAAACCGACCCCCTCTTGGGACTTGGAGCCATCCGTATACACTGGCACGGTTCCAGCATGACACGAGGTGTGCTCCAGAAAGGTTGAATGCAATACTCCTGGCACCGTACAAGCTTTGGGTGCAGAGGCGTGGCGACAAATAGCCAAATGTGGTACTCTCCAGGGTGGCATCCTGGGCAGAACCAAGGGTCATAGTTTATATAAATGATCTTGGGGAGGCTGTAAATAGCAGTGTAAATTTTTGCTGATGACTCTAAATTGGCAGCTGGAGTCAAAAAAAGTTGAGGATAGCTTTAAAGTGTAAGGTGACTTAAATAAGTTATTAGCTTGGGTCAGAAGTGGCAGATGACTTTGAACCTTAAAAAATGCAAAGTTATTAACATGGGAAGGGATAATAGAGAATTTATGGGCATTGGCTGAATTCAGTTGAGGATGAGGACTTAGGCGTGCATAGTAGTAGTAGATAGGTCACTCAAGTTTTCAAAGCAGTGTATTGAGGCAAAAAATAGAGCAAATAGGGTGCTAGGATACATTAAAAGGAATGTTATCAACAAGAGTAAAGAGGTTATCCTTAAACTCTACAACTCATATGTTAGGCCACATTTAGAGTACTGTATACCAGCATGGTCACCACATTTTAGACAATACATCAACCTGCTAGAGTCAGTACCAATGAGGGCAACAAAAATAATACCTTTCCTGAAGCACCTTGTATATGAAGATAGACTGAGAGTACTAACTATGTTCTCATTTGAGAGAAGATGTGTGAGGGGAGATATGATTGAGCATTTTAAAATCTGTCTGGGATGGATTTTAGCAAGTTATTTGAGTTGGAAAGTAGTAATAGGACTAGGGGTCACCCCTCAAAAATTAAAAAACAGGTGCAGGTTGGATGTTAGAAAGTATTTTTTCACCAATAGTGGTAGATTACTGGAATAGTTTGCCATCTGAGATGGTAGACAGTCCAAACTTGAATGTATTAAACACAGATTAGATGATTATATGGGGGAAGGAGGGTTAACTTTGCGGGGTATTCTGGATTCATTCCTGTGGATGCAGTTTTTTATTATTGTATATTGATTGATTTGGAGTTTGATGAGTCTTGATGATGATGCCTTTTGTTTTTGACACATCCCTGTGTATGGTTTGAATTGTATATTGTAGATCAGGGGTCGGGGTAACTTTTTGGGGTGTTACCCCAAAGTATTTGTAGTAAAATGAATTTACCCCTGACTTTGAAGTGCTCTGGGGGACAAACCAGTTTACTTATAAAAATCATAGATAATAAAGACACAAAATAATTTATATTGGGATAATGTTTAATTTTTTATTTCATCTATCCTTAGGAAATAAAAGTCTGTCTTTTTGACATGGAAATAACACACAAGAAAAAATTGTAGGAAATTATATATTTATAAACAGAAATAAAACAATCACTTTTTAGCATTACATGGCACACAAGCAAAATTATTGACTATGTCACTATCATGTATTTAAAATTTGTACAAAAACAAAATAGGAAAATGTTATTGAATCCACTATTATGGGGAAAAAATGTTTACCCTTTCTGGCATGAGAATGGTACACAAATAAAACTGATAAAAAACTATTGAAAACTTGAATATATCAGCTCCCTCAGAATTTGGAAAAATGATACCGTTTCATCTTTGATACAACAATTTCAATATCAGGGATTTTTGATGTCACTGCTACTTTCATGCTGTCTTCAGGATCCAACTGGTTTCTGTATTTTGTTTTTAGATTTACAAGGGTAGAAAAACCTTGTTTGCAAAGGTAGGTTCTTGAAAAGGTAGCAGCATTTTAGTTGCTTCCAAATGTGCCGTATTATAAGCCTTTGCAGCTTTTGACATCCAAAAACTTGAGAGATCATCCTTGCTTGTTTCACTGATGGAATGCAGTTCAATAAGCTCTTCTGTCAATCCTCCAGTTCACATTTGAAGGGGTTTACAACCCAGCTGACAGTATGTGAATCAAGCTCTGGAAAGTAGTCACAGTACCTATTCCTAATTTTGGTCAGGTGCCTTGTGACTGATACCTTCCTGTCACTAAGACTGCAGTCTTCACATTCTTCTAAAAACTATGCCAGCTTTGGAAAGACAGCAATCTTATTGGCATTTACTTTTTGGTTCCAATACTGAAGCCTTGATATAAATGCTGAAATTTTTTCCCTTGCTAAGATGAGATTGATTTTCTTTCCTTGCAATTCCTTGTTCAGCGCATTTACATGCCCAAAAATGTCAGCTAAGTATGCAAGAAGAGCTAGCCAGGTTGATTTTCTGAACTTCTCTGCAAGTGTGTGTTTTTGATCAGTCAGAAATATTTCAAGTTCGGTTTTAAGAGCCCACACTCTATTCAGGACATTTCCACTTGAAAGCCACCTCACTTCTGTATGGAAAAGAAGGGTTGAATATTCAGCCTCTCCATCCTCACATAAGTCACAAAACATCATCGTGTTTAGTGCATGCCCTTTTACAACATTGATAATCTTAATTACATCATTCAACACAGCTTCCACTTCTGGTTCCAAATCCTTCACAACTAATGCCTGGCAATGTATCATACAATGGATGACCTGAATATTTGGATTCTGTTGTTTGGCCAAAGCCACAAAACCAGTGACGTGACCAAGCATGGCAGGAGCTCCATCAACTGATACTGCAATACAATCTACCCACTTTAAATCAACACCTTGTTTTTTGAAGTATGCATCAAACTTATTGAATACATCAATACCACGAGTTCTCAACTCAAGATAGCAACATAGCAACATTTCTTCTTCAATTTCATCAGAACCCCTGTATCGAACGTATATCATCAGCTGCAAATTGCTACTGACATCTGTATTCTCATCAAGTTGAATGGCAAACTCTTTACTCTTTTTTACGGAAGAAATCACTTGTTCTCTCACATTTTCTGCCAAGATGGAAATTCTTTTTTTAAATTAAAACTCTTGCAGACAGAGGCACTGTATTCAGTTGTTTAACTACTTTCTGCCCATACATTATTTCTGCCATTTTCACAGCCGCCGGTTTGATTAAGTCTTCACCAATAGTATGTGGTTTCTTGTTTCGAGCAACCAACCATGCCACTTCAAAACTAGCTATTGCTGCTGAATGTTGGTAAAATGTTACACTCTTATTATTTTCCAATCTCTCTTTTGACTATTTTTTCCAGATTCTCAAAGTATTCCCTTGGTTTGCAAGACGGATGTGAATGAACTTTGTCCAAGTGTTTCTTCAGTTGATTCTTTTTGAAAGACTCGGCAGTCAGTACTTTTATACAGACGACACATTGAGGTTTCATTTGTCCTTTGTCCTCTATTTCTGTGAAGCCATAATTAAGGAACTCTGCCTGATATGTCCTTTTCCTTGCTGATGCCATCTGAAAATGAAAGACAAATCTATCACTTTTTTAAGGTCTTTTGACTTCTATTTTTGAAAAAGAAAAAAAAATTTAGTCGACAAATTTAAGAGTTTAAAATAAACTTTAAAATAAGATAACATAAAATCAAACCAAAACTCACAACCATAAAAATTCAAACAATAAGACTTAAAAAGAGTGAGCATTACATCTGTAGGGGCTGCATGAAATCTTCTTAAATAGAGTTAAACTCGTTAAAAAACTTACTTTTAATATAAAATAATTCATTAAAATAAATAAATAAATGAAAAATATAATAGTTATCCCTAAAAAAGTGATGGGACAATTAGGCCCTTTACAAATAAACTAAAATATCCAAAAGTCTAAACTAATCTATATTTACATATTTAACTTTTGTTGAATTTTAATCCCAAAAGTCTAATTTACCCCTGTTGTAGATGCATGATCTGATACAATATTATAATTATATCATAACTCACCTTATGTAAATAATTATTATATCACTTGATCACCTCTGAAAGAGGCATGTTCAAAACATGGCAAAATGCCACTTAATTAGGAAAAATGTTGCAAGATTTTACCGAAAAATAGAAGAAAGGCTCCTCGATGCATTCTTTTTCTACAACTTTCATATTTGTTTCCCTCACTTAGCACATTCTCATCCATTACCCCCCATTTTTTTCTAAATTACCCCATTTGGGGTAATTTACCCCTGTTGTAGATGCATGATCTGACACAATCCTCTGGAGTGTTTATGTTGTATATTGTGGATCTGACACAATCCTATTGATGCATTTTGTGGGTGGGTTTTGACAGATGCGGATGGCCTTTGATAGGCCCTTGTGGGTTTTATCATCCGTGAAATTATGTTATGTTATGTCCCCCTAGGTCTAGCATTACCCTCCCTCCTGTTCTCATTCAAACTACCACTTATTTCACTTTCTGCCACAACCACATCAGATAAATCACTTTCAACCTCTTCCTCTCTCAGGGCATCGAATCTGTTAGTCAATCTAACAGGTTCCATGTCCCTCTTACTCACAGACCTAACCTGTCCTAACCTATCTATTCTATCCATATTTACCCACCATTTATCTTCACTCACATCAGTCACTTCTTTCTCTCCAGTCCCTAGTCTAGGCCTATCTTCCATCCTCCTGGTCTCAGGGTGGGCAAATAAAAAACCCTGGTTTGAGCATTTTCAAAATTATATTTTTTGTCAAGAAATAAATGCTACTTATTATTTTATTCAAAATTCATATTTATGTTTATAATTTCAACAAATATGTATCAAATTAAGGCCATTTCTCTGAAACCAACTCATAATTCATCTCTCCTTTAACAGGTTATGGCTATCATGGGTACCTACAATGATCTGTTACTGTGGTCTGTTCTTACTATAATATAATTATTAAACTAAGTAATTATTAATATTATATAAAAATAGAAATAGCTATTCTTTTTCTATCTTATTCTAATGCTTGTAGCATTTGTTTTTGGAAAAAACCCAGAATAAACCCCGGGTTTTATTGGGTTTTTTGCCAACCCTGCCTGGTCCCAGCCACATTCATGTGTACACTCACATCCCTTCTCACTTCATTCACCAACTCACTTAATCTCGAGCACTCATCATGTAACCGACTCACCTCCTCTACCAAAGCCACATTTGCACACCTCTGACCTTCGAACAGGTAGCATGTGTTTCATAGAGCTCTCGGAATATTTTGATATTTGCTATACTTTGGTGTGTGACATAGTAAACAAATATTAAGTTATTAAATTGTATATTTGGTTAATATAACGGTTAAATTGTAGTTTGTTTTTTTTGGGTGAGAAAGTGACTTTTGTTTACTTCGGTGGCCATCTTGATTAGCAGGTTTTAAACTTGCACACACAAATTCGGGTCAAATTCTTGTTGTTTGTAAGTTTTTGTTTCTATTATTGTTCTTGTTTAAGTATGGCTGACTGTTTGGATGTAGAGAGTATACCTTTTGAAAGTAGTGTGTATGTAGTGTGCGATGTCTGTGGTGTAGAGAGGAGAGTGAATGAGTCTGAGTGCCGTGTATGTGCTTTGACTGAGGAGGTGGGTTGATTACGTGCGGAATGCTTGAGACTGAATGATTTAGTGTCTGAAGTGAGAAGAGATGCAAGTATGTTTGAAGAGTCAGATTGGGACCAGGAGGGAGGAAGTTAGGCCTAGAACAGGGACTGGAGAGAAAGCAGTAAGTGAAGTAAGTGATGATGAGTGGTGGGTGAAAGTGAACAGAATATATAATGTTTATTACCATTAGTGTGGATCGGAGGACGATAAAGGATAATATTCACTCTAGGATACTTAAAGAAGGGGTAGAAAGTATCTCAATAGCTCTGGAGAAGTTATATACTAGGTCACTGGAATATGGAAAAATACCTGATGATTGGAAGAGAGCGAATGTAGTCCCCATTTTCAAGAAGGGTAGTAAAGAGGATCCAAATAACTTTAGACCAGTTAGCCTAACTCAACATGGGTTTAGATCAGGTAGATCATGTTTGACTAATTTACTAGACTTTCTGGAGTTTGTAACAGATCAAGTAGATAAGGGAGAGAATGTAGATGTAATTTACTTGGATTTTAGTAAAGCATTTGATAAGGTACCACATAGGAGACTAGTTCATAAATTAAAAATGATTGGGATATGTGGGGGTGTTTCAAATTGGATAGCTGAGTGGCTGAAAGACAGGAAGCAAAGGGTAGTGCTAAATGGTGTAAAGTCAGAGTGGAGGGATGTTATCAGTGGGGTTCCTCAGGGATCAGTTCTCGGTCCATTATTATTTGCTATCTATATAAACAATCTTGGGGAGGCAGTTAATAATAGTGTCAATTTTTGCGGATGATACCAAATTAGTAGCTGTAGTTAAAGATATTGATGATAATTTTAAAGTGCAAGAGGATTTAAATAAATTGTGGTAAACATGTAGATGAGCGGCCCAGCCGGAAAAATTATGGTAACACTTCAGATTCGGGGCGCACGGTAGATGGCGCTGTTAGTCGGCTACAATTTTGGGCTACAGCACATCTCTTATGACGTCAGACGTGAACAATATCGGCGTAATATTTTTTTTGTATATGAGTATATACTAGGGGACTGCGCCCCCCAGACCCCCCCCAATTGATTGAAACTCAGGATCATCGCAGGGTGGTCCCCCTGCAGCGATATCTCCCCCACGAGCAGTCTCCTTGAATTTACTGTTTTTTTGTTCTCCCAAACAGCTTTTTACTGGCAAAAAAAACTAATCTAATAACAAACAATTCTTACTTTTATGGTTTTCTTGATTAGTTTATGCGCCTCTAGATAATCTAAAAGTTTTTCGCGATCATACAAAGTAAAGCCATAAGCGAAAAACAAAGAAGCACATGGGGAGCATGAAAACACAATAACGAAAGAAAAACATTTGCAAAACGGGTCCTATTTATAAGCTACGATGTTGCTAGTAAGAAGCTCCTATCATTCGCAGTAAACAAAAAATACGAAAACAAAAATAAAAACAATAAAAGACATCAAGAAACCTTACCTAACTTAGAAAAAAACTATAAACGAGCAGAGCGCAGATATTTAGTAAATAATAGACTAAAAGTTACAAATCTCAAAAACAACAAAAAAAGATAACGCAGTGATTGTCCCATCTGACGCTACCGTTTGACGTCATAAGAGATATGCTGTAGCCCAAAATTGTAGCCGACTAACAGCGCCATCTACAGTGCGCCCCGAATCTGAAGTATTACCAAAATTATTTTGTGTAAATAAGAACATAAGAAAAGAAGGAGACTGCAAAAGACCATTCATGGCCTACACTTGGCAGCTCCTGTTCCATTCAACACACAAAAGATTTCTTACCAGAGAAAAGTCATCAACATTGTCACCCTTTAAGGAGTTTGTCAGATCTAATCTACAATATACATAAAATGCATCCAGAGGATTATGTCCATTCATGCAACCGCAAAATATAATCTTCCCACTCCTTAGAAAAATATATACATATGTACATAAAAAAAAGTCAGTCCCATCTTGCAGCTTCATCCATATATTTATCTAATCTATTCTTAAAACTACCCAGAGAGGAGGCTTCTATCACATGCCTAGTGAGCCTATTCCATTCATCTACCACACAATTTGTAAACCAATTCCTCCCAATCTCCTTCCTAAACCTATACTTATCAAGCTTAAACCCATTGCTACGTGTCCTGTCATGTTCACTAAGTATAAAAACCTTACCCAGATCCCCTTTATTATATCCTTTTACCCATTTGAAGACTTCAATCAATTCCCTTCTGACTCTTCTCCTTTCCAATGTATGTAGATTTAGTTTTCTGAGCCTTTCACCATAGGGTAAGTTCCTTAGCCCACCAATCATCTTTGTCATCCTTCTCTGCACAGACTCAAGCAAATCAATATCCTTCCTATAATATGGTGACCAAAATTGTACTGCATAGTCTAGATGAGGCCTAACTAGCGCCAGATACAGTTTTAGAATGACTTCAGCACTCTTGTTGCTTACACTCCTACTAATGAATCCCAATATCCTATTAGCTTTATTCTTAGCATTTAGACATTGCTTTCTAGGACGAAGGTCTGAACTTACCAAAATACCCAAGTCTCTCTCACAATCAGTCCTCCCTAAAATTCTGCCATTTAATTTATAACTATTCAATGGATTATTTCTACCTATACTAAGTACACTACATTTGTCTATGTTAAACTTCATTTGCCATTTCTCGGCCCAATTGGACAGAATGGTCAATTCCTCCTGCATTACAACAGCATCAGAATCAGCCCTAATGGCCCTACCTAGCTTAGTATCATCAGCAAATTTTCTCAGGTCACTACTTATACCTATGTCAAGATCATTAATATAAATTAAGAATAGCAAGGGACCCAAAACAGATCCTTGAGGAACTCCACTGCTAACACACCCCCACTCAGATTTAACTCCATCTATACTAACTCTTTGCTGTCTGTCACCAAGCCATGACTGAATCCACCTAAATATACTGCCATCGATCCCGTGTGCTTTAACTTTGCTCAGAAGTCGTAAGTGTGGCACTCGTTCAAAAGCCTTACTAAAGTCCAAGTATAAAATATCATAGTTTTCACCATTATCTGCTGCTTCATACACCTTACTATAAAAAGACAGCAAATTAGTCAGACAGGATTTACCCTTACTAAAGCCATGCTGTGATTCTTTTATCAACTTATGCTTATCCAAGTGATCTCTAATATTCCTTGCTATAATAGATTCCATCATTTTCCCTACCACTGATGTCAAACTTACTGGTCTGTAATTAGACATATTTGTTTTATCCCCTTTCTTAAATATAGGTATCACATTGGCTTTCTTCCATGCCACTGGCACAATGCCACTCTCCAATGATTTTCTAAAGATGCATGCTAGGGGCTCACTTAACACATCCTTACATTCTTTCAAAATTCTAGGAAAGAGCTCATCAGGACCGGGTGCTTTACTACTTTTGATTTTATCAATTTCCTTTGTCACTATCTCCTTTGTGATCAATATATCCTTTAATTTCTCTTCATCATTACCCCGAAAGATCATTGACACCTCAGGTATATTTAGAGTATCCTCCTGTGTAAATACTGAGAGAAAAAAGTCATTTAGCATTCCAGCCATTGAGTCCCTATCACTCACTAATTCTCCATTGGAATCTATAAGTGGGCCTATTTTATCTCTAACCTTAGTTTTGTATAATTGATAAAAACTTTTAGGATCTTCCTTTGCCCTATTTGCCACTTTAATTTCATAATTTCTCCTTGCTACTCTAACTAACTTTTTAACATCTCTTGCTAGTTCATTATATTTCTGCCTTAAGTGATCCTCCCCATTTTTTATTTTCCTATAAATGCCCTTTTTAATGCCAATATAATGCTTAATTTTATCTGTCATCCATTTTGGGTCATTATTTTTAGTCCTAATCTCCTTATATGGAATGTTAATCATCTGACCTGTAATTAATTGCTCAATTATTCTTTCATACTCCTCTTCAATTGTAATCTCTTCCTCCTGGTGATTATTGTCTCCACTAACTGATATCATTGAATCTATTCCTGAATTGATTTCATTGCCTGGTTTCTGTACAACTGCCTCCAGGTAAGTCAAGAGCCCATTATAATTTGCTCTTCTAAAGTCAGGAATTTTAACATTGTTCATGCTACTATCAATACCATTCCATTTCATCTTGAATCTAATTTCACAATGGTCACTATTACCCAAATTTCCTCCAATCTCAGTATCCTTAATAACTTCTTCCCTATTTGTCAGAACTAAATCCAGTATATTATTACCTCTAGTGGGTTCGTTAATAATCTGCCTCAGAAAATTATCTTGGACAACATTAAAAAATTCCTCAGCCTCCTGATCACCCACAAGAGCTTCCCAGTCTATATTTCTGTAATTAAAATTGCCCATTATACACACATGCTTACTTCTACATGCCCGTTCAATCTCCTGCCACAGAAGATTTGAAGCTTCCTTACTAAGATTTGGTGGTCTGTATAATAATCCTAAGACAAGCTTGTTTTTACCTTCCTTTACATTTAGCCATAATGACTCTGTGTTATCATCTAATTTGATTGTACTGTTTACACAACACTGGAGATTATCTTTAATATAAATAATAACCCCTCCTCCTCTCTTCCTATTCCTATCTGTATGGAACATGTTAAAGACCTCAATCTCAACCTCAGGTTTAAAGTGATTACCTGCCAAATCAAGCCATGACTCTGTTATCGCAATTATATCAAAATTCTCTTCACTTGCTAACGCTCTTAAGAGATCTATCTTATTCCTTATACTCCGACCATTTGTGTAGTATATTTTTAAGTTTTTTTTATTATTCCCATCTTCATTGCATTGTGCTTTTTTATTCCTAGTTATCTGCTCATTCACTTGTGCATTAGTCCCCCTATAACGCATCAGTATGCCCTCTCCCCTAGCTATTCCTCTATCACTGCATCCCTTCCATTTCCTACACCTGCCCTCTATTCCTGTTATTCCCTTACCTCTAACAGCTTCTAGTTTCCCACCCGTAAGGACCTAATCACACTATCCAGCTCCCCCCATAGAACCTCAACACCTGCCCGACTAAGATGGAGCCCATCCATCGCATACAACCTCCTATTCCCGTAAAACCCTCCCCAGACATCTACAAACACCAATCCTAGCTCCTCACACAGTCCTTTCACAAATTCATTCAAACCAATTGCACGCGACAACCATTCTACCCCCACATCCAATCTCGGAAGCACACCAGAAACAACACCTTTTACCCTGCTTTTACTCATCCTTTCAACTAACCTTTTATACTGCTCACGTAACTTACATGTACCCACCTTCTTTACATCATTCACTCCCACATGCGTTTGGTTGTCCGCCTCCCCTCCCCTATGTCTAATCTCTTTCTTCTTTTGCAGAATGTGTGTGGGTGTGGATCGTGTGATCACCGTCTTTACTTTGTGTGGGGGGACTCGATGGATCTCTATCGTGCTCCCCCATTCATCTCCTGTTTTCTTTTTAGGCGGATTCTTTCAGCATATATTTTTAGTTAGAAAGTATAGGTAAAAGTTTGGAAGTCATTAGTTGTGACTGAAGAAGGAAGAACCGCCTGGACGGAGGATAGGTGAGTGAAGATTGTGTGAGAGTGGATATGGTTGAATGAGTTAGGAGTAAAGATGTTTGAGTGTGGCAGTGAATAGGTGACTGAATGTGCCTTCTCTTTTCCAGTTCCGTGGTACCGATTGTCGCCGACATCTGGCTTTTGGATACGGCTGAAGCCAATCTTGACTCGTGTGGCAGAAAAGGGACGCATTGATTGGGGCCTGAGCCCTCGCACTTTCCGCTCTGACTAGAGCCACCACTTCCTCATCCTTGAGTGCAAATCATTCGCCTTGGCTGAAGTGAACTTCCAGTCCCTTAAGAAAAGGGAACCTCTCTTCCCTCAAGAAAGCGGGCCCGCCTCCCTTTCCCTCCCCCTCCCCCCTCCCATACCGGTAATAGTGCTCCCAGAGCTGAAGAAAGTAGAACAGACTCACATGGTGGCACTGGGCAATCTGTTTGTGAAGCCCTAAACATTTCCTATTTGCGTGTGTGTGGCCAGGGTATAGTTGTAAGGCCCACTATATATCTATATATATATAAATATCTTTGGTTGTGGTTTAAGATAGATAATATTTTGGAAATTGGGTAATTTACATTTTTGTTTTTTGGGGTTGTGGTTAATTTCTTTTTTGTGTGTAAATTAAATTTAGAAAATACTCTCTCTCCTCAATACCCTCTTCTTGAACCACCGAGCGGACCTTGTCAGGGCGGCGGGAATCTTTGGCCAGGGAATCGCGATCCCGCCGCTACATATTTTTGGCGCCCGAATAGGGACTGCCCGGTGGTTTGAGGAAGGAGAGGAGTGAGAGCCTGTGTTTTTTGTCCCTAATGGAGGAGGAACAGATTGGGACCATGGAGTTGGAGATGAGAAGACTAAATGAGTTAGTGCGGCAGAAAGACAGAGAAAATGCGCATTTGAGGGAAGAGAATGATAGTTTGAAAAGGAAAATGAGGGAGATGGAAGTGAGAATGGAAGAGAGGATTAAAGACAGTGAGGTGCGAATGGAGGAAAGATTGATGCGAATGCTGAATGAGAAAATGGGAGAATCAGGTGCAATTGGTGGGGGTGTGGCCTCGACTCCACTTGGAATTGACATGACTGATAAAAAGGGATTGACAGGCATAAAGGAACCCCTGCAAATGACTAGGCATCGAAAAAAGAAGACCCCAAAGACTAGATGCCCAGACCGACAGGAAAGGACCCGACTGGCTAGTATTGACTCCTTATATTTCAGCTCGAATGAAGGCATGAGTGAAAGTGGGAGAGAAGTGAGTGATAGTGAAAGTGATGCTGAGGTTCATCGGAGTATACTGATCAGAGAAGTGCCAAAGTTAAGTAAGTTTAGAGTGGAAGGAGCAAAAGATGTGAAAGTGTTTTTGAAAGAGTATGAAAATTATTGTAAGGAAAAATTTGGAGAGAATAATAGGTTTTGGGTGAAAGAGTTGTGCGAGTTTCTGGATGGACGTATGAAGGATTTTTACCGGACGATTATGAGCGTGGGTGAGCCTAAGTGGGAGGTTATGAAAGAGAGAATAATAGAGCACTGTAAGAGGATGAAGACAAGTGTGAAGTATAAGAAAACAAATGGGTTTGAGGAAGCGAGAATGGGGAAGAATGAGGATGTGAATTCTTATGCGCATCGCTTAGAGTCCTTGGCACGAATGAGATTTGGAGATGACGGAATAAATGGGAATAAGGAGCTGATGAAGAAGTTTTTAAATACGGTTCCAAATGAAGTGAGTGAGTATGTGACGTATAAGAGGAAAGAGAAGATGAAATGGGCTGGTGAAAGATTGCTATGGAAGGATGTACTGGAGATGTTAGAGGACCGTGAATTTGAGGATTATGGAAGGGAGGAGGCCTCGATTCACACTGTGCGCAACTCAAGTATCAGTAAGTTGCCCCAGTTCCGGTCCTATCGGGATGCGCTGATAGAGAACCCGATCGATGTGATGACAAGATTTTTGGAAAATTATTACAGCGGGCAGAATGAACAACAGAGTGTGTATGTTGGCCGCCAACCGAGAGGGAGTAAAAGTAGGAGTGAGAGTCGGAATGGGTGGAGTAGGGTTCAGAATGGTCGGAATAGTGGTCGCACAAATGGTAGGAATGACAGTAGATCTAGAGTAAATGAGCCTAGGTGTCAGAGATGCAAGAAAGTTGGGCATATGAGGGTTGACTGTCGCTGGTCACAAGGAAGTTGCTTTGGCTGTGGACAAATGGGGCACATGATAAAAGATTGTAGTCGTGCGAGGGAAAGAGCGTGTTATGGATGTGGAAGAATGGGCCACTTGGTACGAGATTGCAGGGAAGGTGGTCAAGTAAATATGAGTGGACCTGGAGTGTGTGGTAATTGTGGGCAGATAGGGCATTATGCCAGGATGTGTGCCAGTCCAAGAAATACCTGTGGTAAATGCGGAATGGTAGGTCATACAACAAGGTTGTGTAGGACTGGAGAAAGATGCATGAATGAAAGAATGAATGGGAATGATGCAAGTAATCGAGAGGATACGACTCAGGGAAACTAAGGAATGAGAGGGTTCCTTCTGGGGAATTCTCTAGAGTGCAAGTGATGAATGTGAGAGAAGGATTGTCAAATCGTGGAGTGAATTGGGGTCAGAGAGTGAATAGGTGTATGTGTGTTAAAATTAAGTGTGGAGAACGAGAAGTTAGTGCATTGATTGATACAGGATGTAAGGTGAATGTGGTGTACTATGAAGCATTTGTAAGAATGAAAGTAAGTGAAGTTAAGGATCGTGGATATCATTTGACTGGATTAGGTGAACAGGATGTGCCGATTGTTGCAAGGTTTAGAGAGAGTGTTTTGATTGCCGGTGTCCGGATGAATGAAGATGAATTTTGTGTTGTAGAAGGTGCAAACAAGAAGTATGACATGCTATTAGGTTATAAGTTTTTGAAAGCGAATGGTATTGTGATTCACCCTGATTTAGAGATGATTGAATGTAAGAAGGATGGAAGTATGAAGTGTCAATGGTATGTGAATCCAGATGGAAGTGTGAGAGTGAACATCATGAAAGGTCTGGAGGTATATGCGATTGAGAGTGTGCCTGTCAAGCAGAATGAAACATTGAGTGTAAGGATTGGATGGAATTCGGATGTTGAGATAAATGAGAATGATGGGAATATTTATGTCTTGGATGGTAGTGCTGCGAACTATCGATTAAGGCGAGTGGTGCATGTGTTTGATGGTATAATTGATATGAAAGATCCGCGTGTCTGCATACAAGTTTGGCCTGATCTGCGAAGGAAGAGTCTTAGAGGAGTGCAAGTGGGAGATAAATTGGGTGTGTTAAATACAGTGGTGAATATGGAGAATGATATGCATGTGGTGAACGCAAATGTGTTTTCCGTGAGTGTAACGTCGAATGTTTGGAAGTATGAAGATTTGATTGAGCAAGTGAAATTGGAAGAAAAGTTGAGTGAATGTGAGAAGCAAAAAGTTTACAGGATGTTGTGGAATAGGAGAGGTGCTTTGAGTCAAGGGGATGAGGACTTTGGCAACGCTCGCTTGCCTGAGTTCAAAATAATTTTGAGTGACGATATGCCAATATATCAAAGGCCTCGTCATTTCCCTGCCCCTGTGGCTCAAGAGATTGAGGAACAGTGTGAGGAATTAGAGAGAATTGGCGTGATTGAGCCGAGTGTGAGTGCCTGGAATAGTCCGATTGTACCTGTACGAAAGCCAGATGGACGTTTGCGACTGTGTATTGACTATAGAAGAGTGAATGAACGAACGTTGAAAGACAAGTTTCCTATGAGTGTTGTGTCTGAATGTGTGTACAGTATGTATGGAATGAAAGTGTTTTCTAAGATGGATCTGGTACGTGGATACTACCAGATGCCTGTGGCTGAAGAGAGTAGACCTATTACGGCGTTCTCTACCTCAAAGCGCCATTATCAGTTTAGAAACCTGAGCTTTGGGTTGGCGAATGCCCCAGCTGCTTTTCAGCGTGCTATGAATGTAGAGTTGAGTGGTTTTCCGTGTAAGAATGTACGAGTGTTTTTGGATGATATTTTGGTGATGAGTGAGAACATGGAAGAACATATGACCTTGGTGAATGATGTTTTAAGAAAGTTGGAAGAGGTTGGTGTCAAAGTGAAGTTGTCTAAATGTGTATGGTTTGCTAGTGAAGTTGAGTTTTTAGGACATAAGGTGAGTGCGGTTGGATTGCGTAAATCGGAGAAGTTCGTGGGAAAGGTTAGGAATTTTCCTAAGCCTACCACAGTGAGAGAGTTGCGTGGATTTCTTGGTTTAGTTGAGTTTGGAAGAAAGTTTATGAAAGATTGTTCAGGTGTAATGAAACCGTTGAGTGTATGGACTGGGAAAAAGAAGAGTACTGTGATTAAGTGGAATGACTCTATGAATGCAGCGTTTGAAAACTTAAAAGCGGAAGTTGCAAAAGATGTGGAACTTGCGTATCCAGCATATGGAACGAATGCAGGAATGCTTGAAGTGTATACGGATGCAAGTGGTCATTCGATGGGTGGATGTTTGATGCAAGATCAAGTTGTGAATGGGGTTGAAAGAAAGCGAGTAATTGCGTATGTTTCCAAGGCGTTTAGTGTGGCAGAGCGTGCATATTCAACGATTGAAAGAGAGCTGGCTGCGTTAAGATTCTGTCTCAAGTCGTTACGACCATTTCTGTATGGAGTACGGTTTGTAGTGAGAACAGATCACCAGCCACTAGTGTATTTGCAGCGTATGAGGTTAGTTGATAGTAGGCTTGCAAGGACGATAGAGGATTTGAGTGATTTTGATTTTGTGGTTGAGTATTTGCCAGGTGAAAGGAATGTGATTGCTGATTTGATGTCACGTTTGCCTTGTAGTTTGAATGAGAGTGAGGTTGTAAGCATAAATCCTGAGTATTTGCCAGCAGGTGTAGTTGTTGGAAGAAAATGTAAGGGTGGAGGTGATTCTATGTTCGAAAGTGTGTTGTATGGTTTACGAGACTTGGTGAAAGATGGATTGCTTGAAAAGGTGCCAGAAAGTGTGAATGCATTACGAAAGGTGGTTATGGAAGAAGCGTGTAAGAGACCAGAGCAATTGGGAATGGAAAATTCAAGTAGGTTAAGAAAAGAGTTGAGAAGTATGTGTATGCCAGGAGTGATGATGTTTCAGGAAGTGTTAGCGATAGTGAGTAAGCTGTTTGGTGTGAGAGTATATGTGCATTATGGTGTGGAGAAGCCAGTGATGTATCGTGGTAAAGGTGTAGACCGAGTGAATGGGTGTGAGTTGCATCTGCAATGTTTGAGTGGTGTGCATTATAATTGGCTGATTGAGAAGAAGAATTATGTAAGAAGAGAGATTGACTACGTTTGCGAAGGAATTGTTCCTGTTAGTGAAGATGAAGGTTTGGATGCTGCAGAAGTGTTTGTGGAACAGACCGAAGTGTTGAATATAATGTGTGAACATGGACTTGAAGAGAGAGTGCAAGTTACCTTGACTATGAATGGGAAGAGCTATTGTGGAATGATTGACACAGGTGCGCAAATTTCCTTGGTGAATGCAAAAGTTGTGCGTGATGTTGATAATATGAGTTGGAATGTTTCTAGAAAAGGTGTGACAGTTTCGATAAGTGGACTCGGAAGTGGACGTATTATGGCATGGGAGGAAGTGAGTTTGTCTGTAAGCATGGGGAAGTTGAATGATATATTGCATGAATTTGTTGTGCTAAGTGAGAATGAATTACCTTATTGTTTTCTGTTTGGGATTGATTTTCTGCGTAAGAATAGGATTTCAGTGGATGTATGTAATGAATGTTTAGTGAAAGATGGTGTAACAGTTGGGAAGTTGCAGAGTGAGCTTGTAGGCTCAACTGGATTTGTAGGAGTGGCAGGTGTCGATTTGAGTGAAGAGCTGTTGACTGCTGAAGATATAGAGAGCATGCAAGAGTCATGTCCGATGGTGCGTGAATTGAAAGATAGCGTGATGACCAGTGTTCCTGTGAATGAATGGAGTTGCATATTAAGAGAGTTTAGAAGGTTTGCTGGAAAGTTTGTAGTGTGCAAGGGTTTAGTGTATTTTGTTCAATGTATAGATGATGAGGATGTATATATTCCGGTGTTTTCCGTGTGTGGCACGATTGGAATGGTGAAGATTGTGCATGATAGGTTTGGACATATGGGTAAGAATAAATTGTGGGAATGTATGAAAGGATGTATATTTAGTCCCTTTTTGAGAAAGATTTGCGTGGACGTAGCGACTACGTGTGAAGTGTGCCAGAAGAGAAAGTATCAGAGAGTGTATGCCGCCCCACCTGTATTAAAGTTGAGTGTGAATGAACCCTTTGAAATGGTAGCGATCGATTGCGTGTCTTTTCCGAGGACTGCAAGAGGGTATGTAGGGATGATTGTGATGGTGGATCATAAGAGCAAATTTGCGTATGCTGCACCTGTGACAAATAAATCTTCATTGACTGTTGCTAGAGAAGTGAGTGAGAGAATGTTGCCCATGTGCATGTGTAAGCCTGTGCGAATGTTGAGTGACAATGGACCTGAGTTTGTGGGACGTGCTTTTGAGGAGATGTTGAGTGAATGGGGAATAGATCATGTGCGAACGACGCCGTATATGCCTAGTGCAAATGGTTTGGCTGAAAGGACGATAAGAACTTTGAGTGAGATGTTACGATTGATGGTGAAAGATGGGAAAGAATGGGATGAATGTTTAGGAAGAGTGCTTTGGGCGTATAACATGACAGTACATAAGGCGATTGGAATGTCACCATGTAAGTATTTGATGAACTTTGAACGAATGATTAGGCCACATATGGGACTTAGTGAGAAGGATCGTGAGTTGTGGAGAAAAGGGAATGAAAGGTTTGAAAGTTTTTCTGTGGGTGATAAAGTACTAAAGGAGATTGAGACAAAAGGTAGACTGAATGTGGATAAGTTGAAAGAGAAATTTGAAGGTCCATTTGTAGTAAGAAAGGTTTGGTCAAATGGGGTAAGTTATGTGATAGTTCGTGAAAGAGAGGATGGAAGTTTGGATGAACGTAGAGCGCATCAAGGTCAGTTGCGAAAGTGGCGTGAACCTCCTGAATATTTGGTGCAACATCCGGTGAATGAATATCTGTCTGAAAGAATGCAAGACTGTGAAATGGTGGATGATATAACTAGTGCTTTAGAGGGGAAGCAGTTAGTGTTAGTTGAACATCGAAGGGGGAAGCGTAAGAGTAAACGGTTGAGAAAGGATGAATGGATGGAACAGTTTGGTGAGAGTGATGTGAGAGAGTTTTCTGGGTTTGTGCAAGATCGAGATGGAGAATATGATAGAACGTACAGTATTTGTAAGTTTCCGTTGAATGAGTCTGAGTCTATGCTAGAGAGTATAAATGGGATAAGTGCGAAATTGGAACAAGAGTCGATAAATGCTATGAAAGAATGGGAAGGTTTGATGGATGTAGTAGAGAGGTTAGTTGAGGATTTGAGTGGGATTGGTCAGGGAATGTCGGATGTGTGTGTGGATGAAGTACATAGAGAAGGGGCCATGGACAGACATGAGGAGACATTACGACAGATGACAGAGACAGTTGATGGACCTGTGACTAGGAGGAGAGGCAGAGTGAAAGAGTATGACTGGGTGATGTCGAAAGCATTGTGAATGAATGAAGATGGGGATTGAGACATGGTGAGGTGAGGCGAATTTAGCTGGGAGGGATGTAGTAGTTTGGTTGTCCGCCTCCCCTCCCCTATGTCTAATCTCTTTCTTCTTTTGCAGAATGTGTGTGGGTGTGGATCGTGTGATCACCGTCTTTACTTTGTGTGGGGGGACTCGATGGATCTCTATCGTGCTCCCCCATTCATCTCCTGTTTTCTTTTTAGGCGGATTCTTTCAGCATATATTTTTAGTTAGAAAGTATAGGTAAAAGTTTGGAAGTCATTAGTTGTGACTGAAGAAGGAAGAACCGCCTGGACGGAGGATAGGTGAGTGAAGATTGTGTGAGAGTGGATATGGTTGAATGAGTTAGGAGTAAAGATGTTTGAGTGTGGCAGTGAATAGGTGACTGAATGTGCCTTCTCTTTTCCAGTTCCGTGGTACCGATTGTCGCCGACATCTGGCTTTTGGATACGGCTGAAGCCAATCTTGACTCGTGTGGCAGAAAAGGGACGCATTGATTGGGGCCTGAGCCCTCGCACTTTCCGCTCTGACTAGAGCCACCACTTCCTCATCCTTGAGTGCAAATCATTCGCCTTGGCTGAAGTGAACTTCCAGTCCCTTAAGAAAAGGGAACCTCTCTTCCCTCAAGAAAGCGGGCCCGCCTCCCTTTCCCTCCCCCTCCCCCCTCCCATACCGGTAATAGTGCTCCCAGAGCTGAAGAAAGTAGAACAGACTCACATGGTGGCACTGGGCAATCTGTTTGTGAAGCCCTAAACATTTCCTATTTGCGTGTGTGTGGCCAGGGTATAGTTGTAAGGCCCACTATATATCTATATATATATAAATATCTTTGGTTGTGGTTTAAGATAGATAATATTTTGGAAATTGGGTAATTTACATTTTTGTTTTTTGGGGTTGTGGTTAATTTCTTTTTTGTGTGTAAATTAAATTTAGAAAATACTCTCTCTCCTCAATACCCTCTTCTTGAACCACCGAGCGGACCTTGTCAGGGCGGCGGGAATCTTTGGCCAGGGAATCGCGATCCCGCCGCTACAACGTAACTTACATGTACCCACCTTCTTTACATCATTCACTCCCACATGCGTAATCACAACTGCATCCCTCTCACACCCAGAAACCAGCCTATCATACCTCTCACAAACATCACTTACACCAGCACCCGGCAGACAAACTCTCATTCCCTTCCACTTGCTATCACTCAACTTCCTATCTAAATACCTAATCTGAGAGTCACCCATCACTAGCACCTCAGTCATTCTCCTATTCTGTCTTGGCCTAACATTACCCTCCCTCCTGCTCTCAGTCACGCTACCACCCATCCTGCTTTCATCCACAATCACACCAGGCAAATCACTTTCACACTCTTCCTCTCTCAGGACATTGAATCTGTTAGTCAACCTAACAGGTTCTATGTCCCTCTCATTCACACACCTAACCTGTCCTAACTTATCTATCCTATCCATTTTCACCCACCATTCATCATCACTCACAACTTCCACACTGTTCCCAGTCCTAGCCCTATCTTCCACCCTCTTAGCACTAATCTCACCCTTCAATCGCACACTTGCATCTCTTCTCACCTCAAACACCAAATCATTCAACCTCTTACATTCCCCACTCAACCTCCTAACCTCCCCTTCCAGAAAACACACACGGCATTCAGTTACATTCACTCTCCTTTCAACTCCACAAGCATCACACACCACATACACACTACTTTCAAACGGCATGCTCTCACCATCTATACAAAAAGCCATACTCTCAGAAATTTACTAAGGAAAAAGTTAACACTCACCAAAAAAAAAAAAAATTCTTGCTCAGGATTGCTGATAGTTATCTTCCCCAAAAGTATTAATCACTAATGTATTTATTATACAGTGATTGATGTATTAAATAAATACAAGAAAAATTACATACCCAAATCAGTATTATATCCCAATCTTACAATGAGAATCAGGAGCTCCTGTAAGACAACCTTCCAGAACAAAGCCAGACAGCCAACCTATTATAATTCGCAAAACGATTAAAGGCGCTGACATGATGTAGTTTAAGCATTCACCTCTGTAAAGGTCAGAACATTAGAAAAATTAGGATTATATACTGGGGGGCTGTGCCCCCCAGACTCCCCCCAAAATTTTTTTTAAAGAAATTCAGGATCATCGTAGTGCAGTTCACGCATCGTGTTTAACTCCCCACGAGCCGTCCCCTATAAATGTAATCCAAAAATGTGAAACATTTTGGAACATGGACGAAATAGTACAACTTATCGGCCGGGCCGCTCGTCTACATATTTACTTAAATTGATATCCTGGGCACATAAGTGGCAAATGACTTTCAACCTTGATAAGTAGAAAGTTATTAACATGGGAAAAGATAATAGAGAATTTAACTATGAAATGGATGGGCATTGGCTGAGGTCAGTAGAGGATGAGAAAGATCTAGGAGTAGTAATAGATAAGTCATTAAGGTTTTCTAAGCGGTAAATATGTAGATTATCGGCGCGAATGATGGGACGTAGTATTTCGTCCGTGTTCCAAAATGTTTGACGTTTTTGGAGTACATTTATAGGGGACGGCTCGTGGGGAGTTAAACACGATGCGTGGACTGCACTACGATGATCCTGAATTTCATTAAATTGAGGGGGGTCTGGGGGGCAAAGCCCCCCCAGTATATAATCCTAATTGTTTATAGAATAATAATTTGAAAAGGACTTAAACGCGCATGAATATTTCGACATGAGTGAACGATAATATTTACACACAATTTTTTTTTTTCAGCCGGGCCGCTAATCTACATATTTACCTTCTAAGCAGTGTATTGAAGCAAGAAATAGGGCAAATAGAGTGCTGGGTTTCATTAAGAGAAATGTCAGTTACAAAAGTAAAGAGGTTATTCTTAAACTCTATTACTCTTATGTTAGGCCACATCTAGAGTACTGTATACAGGCATGGCCCCACATTTTAGACACGATATTAACTTCCTGGAGTCAGTGCAATGGAGGGCAACAAAGATTATTCCTCCCCTGAGGCACCTTGAATATATAGATAGACTGAAGCTATCAAATATGTTATCACTCGAAAGGAGGTGTGAGAGGGGATGTTAACTATTGACCACTCTGACCATGACTAGGCTCCTCCAGTGGACGAGATTTTAATTAATAGTACTTACCATAATCAAAAGTAGTGTTTAAGTCAAATGCCCTAAATTCTATATAATAACCCAAAATTGATCACTGGAAGATGAAAACAAAATGTAAAGAAGAGCTCACAAATGAACTTTCAAATCAAAAAGAGAAAGGAAAACGCAAACATTACAAGACAAATTTGGATAGAAAAACGTCTGATGAGTTGGAACACTGGTTGGTTTTAAAAGTGAGATAAGGGTCATTGTGAAATAAAGTATTTTCCCTATATTCTTAAAATAAGACTTTTATACTATCGAAGAGAATGAAGGTCAGATGCATTAACTAACAATTAAAACTAATATAACAAAACAAAAAATGGCCAAATTATATTTGTTTACAGATTTATATTTTAGTCTATCTCCTAAATTATATTCAACTTATATACTGAAAAGCCATAAATCATGGGCAGCGTCAAGATGATATCTATACAGAAAGTATAAATTGGAAGTGACAAAGAGATTTTTACAAATCTTGCTATGTGTTTCCTATATCAGTAGACAGAGCGCTCTGACACACTCGGTTAAGCATGTTCGGCACATTTTAAGTATGATACCAACCTCTTTTGTTATAGTATAAACATTATTATCTATTTTATTTAGGTCCAACCTATTAGTGTTCGATACTTAGAGATTAATTTCGTCAATTTTCAGCTATTTTAACCTAATTAATGTACCTCTTCGTTTGTTATTAGGTATTAATTATAATTTTACTTTGTTTAAAATAATCTTTTATCAAACACCAAACAGATAACATCTCTTTTGAGACAGAGTTCTAGAATTGCTAGAATATATCTTATCTACTTTTTATGTTGATATTTATATGGAAATAAATATATTATTGCTTTGTTTAAAATAATCTTTTATCAAAAATTTCCGCGAACAATAACAAAGCGAAACAAAACCAAGACTGTGAGTGCTATTCCTGTAAAATAAAAGCGGACCTAGAACATACAATTGAGTGCAATGGTTGTAAAAACTGGGTGCATAATTACTGCAGTGTTCTTCCCACGTACTATATATTGTGCCTCTATAGAATAAAAAGAAAGTTTATGTGCGAATTATGCTGCATGGAAAAATATTGGGAGGACACACCATGGATGCGTGAGGCCAAAGCAGCGATTATTCACCACAGATAAGCACTAAAAGGAACGGGGGGCCTTAGTAAAACAACAGAGACTAAATTTACAAAACAAGCTGCACCTTGAAAGAAGTACAAGCCTAGGAAACATCAAATTGTATGACCAAATCATAACAGTTGCTCTTACTGGAGACAAAACACCCTCCCAACGGTGATACAAACAGTCTCTGTTGCCAATCAAACGTCCCAACAGAAACACCCCATAGAGCCACCACTAAGGACAGAACTCTCGACTTGGGAATGGGGATCCAACCTCCGGACCTGAACTTCAGTCCCTCAAGGTCTCCTGAAAACTTCCAGGTAACCAGGACTGTCGGGACTGTAACGAACCCAAATACGGGGCCCAGGCTCAAGACTAACAGTGCGAGTAAGCCTGAAGGTGAGGAACAAACTAGGCGTAGGCCAACTGGCACTCAACGAACACAGAACGCTACCCTGGAAATACTGGTATCGGAGGTATGCATCCGAAAGAAAAAACGGCAAATGTCCCTACGGCTGCCTTGGGACAGGTTGTAATTACAGGCACCCTAAGCCATGCTAGAAATTTGTCGAGCACAGGAAAGACCAGGAGAAGGGATGTACGTCGGGAGACAGGTGCCCCAGACTTCCCCTTACACACAGCAAGGGATCAATCAACAAAGGGTGAATGCCTAGACGCAGGGTGTAAGAAAGCACACGGTAAGGGCACAAAAATATTCAGGCCTAGGACCAAACAAGAACACCGACGCCAACAAGACAACAATCGAAAACAGCCGCCAGCAACTCCAAGATTGAGAACACCAGCCCGGAACCCTCAGGGACAGAGGGCCCAAACAATTACCGCAAAACAGCCCGCTTCAAATGACAATAGAATACCTCCACATTTTTTCAGGTATGCTGACATGGAGGAAATAAACCCTAGACACACTTATGAGGGCTATAGAGGAACAAATGGCGGTCATAGCTACACATGTGTTGGGTCGCCAACCACAAGTTCCACAAATGTTCCAGCACCAGCTGCAGTCCCAGTCTCCTATGACACCCTGACTAAACCCAGTAGCGGCAGCCTAGAAACCATCCTCTTGAGCAACATCTAAGGCCTCTACCCAAAGACAAATAAGTCTAAAATACCTTTTATTGCGGATATGGCCAAGGTAGAGGACCATATGTTTATAGCCCTCACAGAGACTCACCCCAAAGAGGAGGTAAGAGATGCAAATATGGAAATAAATAACTATACTCCCCATAGAATGGATAGAGCAACCAGAAGCCATGGGAGTGTTGTCACTTACATAAGAAATGATCTTGTCCCAGACACAAGAGAACTGGCTGCATACTCCGATGGTCATGTGGAATTGTCCACATCCATATGTCCAAACGCAATTTAAGACTGAAAAATTGCTACCGTCCACCACAGTGTCCCCCTGGAAACTTCAAGAAAGCGATGGAATGCATCACTAAATTGCTGAAGGACCAACCAACGCCTACACTGGACACAATCATTTGTGGTGACTTCAACTTCCCTTCATCAAGTGGCCAGGAGGATACGTCATGGAGAGCTCACGGGAGGAACAAGCCAAAGCCCTCCTAAAATCTCCGACAAATTCCTCCTGCCTCAGGTCATAACCACTCCAACCAGGATCAACAACATACTGGACTATTCTTCACCAACAACCCAGGTGTGGTGCTAGAATATAGGGTAGACAAAACAATTTTCTCTGACCATGGCCTGATCGCCATTAATACTTCCTACACAAACCCAGGTGTTCCGATGGGAAACTCGATAAACCAGCACTAAACCCCACCACTAGGTTAAACTTCTACAGCAAAGACGCAGACTGGGAAGAGATAGAAAAGTCCCTAGATCAAATCAATTGGGACTCTGTTGGACGACAAGTGAATGACTCAAGGAAGCTACCATCACTCCAAACTACAAGGGAGGGGACAAAGTCCTTCCTAAAAACTAAAGACCGTAGCCCTCACCTCCCGCATCAGCAAGATATTTGAGAAAAATTTTAGAAACAAAAATTGCCGAAACCAACACGGTTTCCGAAAAGGCAGGTCCTGTCTCTCAAAGCTGCTAGCCCACATCACTGACATCCACCTCCTATAACAAGAACTCCAAAAGGTCTACACACGGGCTTTCACCAGAAATATAGAGGGTATGAGGCACCTAAACTACTGGGAACGGTTCAAAATCCTAGGCCTATATTCCTAGCAGAGGAGGAGAGACAGGTACCGTGCCATATATGCGTGGAAGGTTATGGAGAACCGGGTGTCTAACCCCACATACAACGACATCAAACCAAGACCCAACGACCGTACAGACTACACATGCTCAAGGAGTGCCCTGCCCACAATTTCACTTGAAGGGATTAAGACCTTACTGGCAGTCAATCTGAGCCACAGCGGGCCCCAGATATTCAACTCGCTCCCAATAGAGGTGAGAGGGAACCACAGGCTGCCCGGTGGACAAGTTCAAAAGGAGGCTACAAAAATTCCTCGAAAGCCTAACTGACGAACCACCGGTGATAGACTACGCAGCTGTCTGCAGAGCCACCTCAATCTCAATACCGCACCAGATCAGCCTCATCAAAGGAGACTCAAGATCCGGGTGCAGCGGTGCACCAGCATGGAGCAGAGGACTTGGCCTCAAGACTTCGTAATAAGTATAAAAGTAAGTAAAGTGCCAGCGGAAACTCCTATTTTAGTTCAAGTTTAAAGCCGTGATTGCGCCTTCTGTTCTCACTCAGGGTGAAAATATCCCGGTAGTCAACATTGTCGAACCCTCGAAGTATTTTGAAAACTTCGATGAGCTGACCACGCAGTCTACGGGTTTCCAGCGAGAACAGATCTAATTCCCTTAGTCTATCCTCATAACTTTTATGTCGGATAAAGGAAATCAGCTTGGTTGCCCTGGCTTGTACGCGTTCCAATCTCGCGATGTCCTTTCGCAATGAAGGACTCCAAAATTGTACGGCATACTCCAAGTGCGACCCAACGAGGGAGTTGTACAGACAAAGTACTATCTCCCTGTTACGGTATCCAAACTGGCGCTTTATGTAGTCTAACATCCTTTGGGCTTTCTCCTCTGCCTCGATGCACTGTTTCGAGAACTTGAGGTCGCTAGTGATAGTTACACCCAAGTCCTTCTCAGTGTCACTCGATTCAGGAGCAGTGCCCTTAAGGATACACAGATTGGGGATTTCTGTGGCCGATATGCATTAATTTGCATTTCCCCACGTTAAAAGGCATTAGCCACGTGTCCGACCACTCCCCAATCTTCCCAAGATCTTTCTGCAGGCGGGCAGTATTTCCATCCTTTGCAACGTTCATACCAAGCTTGGTATCGTCGGCAAATTTGGAAATCTTGGCAACCATGTCACCGTCAATGTCGTTGACGTAGATGATGAATAGTAGTGGTCCCAGGACAGAATCTTGAGGAACCCAGCTATTAACGGGCACCCACTCGGAAGCCTGTCCATTCACCACCACCCGTTGCCGTCTGCCACTTAGCCAGTTCTAGATCCAGCCGGCTACTTTTCCGTCTATGCCCAGCGCTCGCACTTTCCTGAGAAGGCGGTGGTGTGGTACTTTATCAAAGGCTTTCTGAAAGTCTAAGTAGACCACATCCACCGCCTTGTCCCGATCGTGCTCACTGAAGACGAAGTGGAAGAATTCCACAAGGTTCGTGAAGCATGACCGTTGCCTAGGAAGCCGTGCTGGGAACTCCTCAGTAGCAGGTTTGACTCTAAATACGACGTCATTTTGTCCACCATCATGCTTTCCATGAGTTTACCGACTATCGAAGTCAGACTGATAGGTCGGTAGTTTGACGAATGGCTGGGGTCTCCTTTCTTGAAGATCGGAGTCACCTCCGCCTCACGCCAGTCTCTAGGAACGCATCCGGTCCGGATTAACATGTTAAAGATAGCGCACAGATGTCGTGATACTTCATCGCACACTTCCTTCAACACCTTGGATAGAAACTCGTCCGGTCCAGGGGATTTATTCGTCTTTAGGTCAGCGATCTTTTTCTTTATTTCTCCTTCGGTGAAGTCTATTAGCTCCAGCTTTTCCCCCAAGTAGGAATCCGTTGCCTGGGGGGTGGGACCACACTCTTCAGTAAACACTGAAGAGAAGTAGTCATTGAGAAGGTTAGCATTTTCTGCATCTGAGTGAGTTAATGCACCCTCCTCGTCCCCTAAGGGCCCAATCCTACGATGGAATGGTTTACGGCTATTTACATAGCCGAAGAACTCCTTGGGATTTTCCTTGCAGAGTCTCGCCACTTGGAGTTCCTCAGTACGCTTAGCCGCCCTTATGCTTGACTTCACTCTCCTGGCTAGCCTCCGGTACTCGTCAAAGGCACCTGAAATCATCGAACGCCGGTACGCATTTCTCTTCTCCCTAAGCAGTTGGACGATTTCTCGATTAAACCACTTTGGTTGAACAGAAGGCCGACGAAGGCATTTCAGAGGGATGCAACTTGATTGAAGACTCATGAACTTACTTTTGAAATTGTTCCACGAATCCTCAACCTCTTCGCATACCGCTAGCCTTACATCAGTCAGCCCAGCACGAAGGCTTGCAAAGTCTGCTCTTCTCAAGTCTAGTTTCCTTGATTGACCGGCAACAGACCTTACCTTCGGGATCTTGAAGGTAAATCTAATTAGCTGGTGATCACTGCCACCGAGCTCTTCGCCTACAGAGACATCCTCAACGATATCATCCTCAGAGGTGAAGACCAAGTCGAGGATATTGTCTCCTCTCGTCGGTTCTCTGACCCATTGAGTGAGGAACTCGTTGTTGGCGAACTCCAGGAGTAGGGCGCTCTCGCCACAGGCTGCGCTGGTTTCCCAGTCAACTTGTCTGTTGAAGTCGCCCATAACGATGCACACTCTGCCTTGGAAAAGCTCACCCAGCAGCTGGTACAGTTCCCTGTCCTTCTCAACGGGTTGGGAAGGGGGTCTGTAAAGCACCAGGGTCCTGTATCTGAAAGGACCTATCTCTAGGTAAACGCCTAGGAGCTCGTGATCGGATATAATGTTGGAGTTCGTAGATTTGATTGTATCCTTGACATACAACATTACACCGCCACCCTCTCTGTCTGGCCTATCTTTGTGGAAGAGTTGGTAGCCAGGAACCCTGAATTCGCCTACAAAGTCTCGGTTTGAGGTTTTTATTCATGATTCTGTTATAGCTATCATTTCAGGTTCTTCCGTCGCTACGAGGCCACGGAGCCCAGGAAACTTGTTCCTGATTGACCTCGCATTGAACAGAAGAACTTTAAGGGAGTCCTCTAATGTAGGACTCCCTACGCTCTTCCTTTTCCCGGCTTGTTTGTTGGCGAGGCACCCCTTTTTGCGACCTCTGAGAAGGTCGTTCCTGGAGTGGCACGGGCGTACTGGCGTACGTCCGCCCTCACTCTGGGCCGGATACTCTTTGGGGTCCTCTCTACGACATCCTGGATGATGTTCAAAAGAAAGGCCTTTCCTTTAAAGGAAAGATGTACCCCATCCCTTTGGTAGAGATCATTTCTACCATAAAAGGTGCAGTACTGGTCCACAAAAAAGATCTCCTCTGCCGTACACAAATCTGCCAGGCGCCGGTTTAAAGAGACATTCATCGAGTGAGCGGTCCGTGTTGAACCTCTCCTCGGGAGCATCCCGACTACCACACGCTCGCGGGGTTTCATCCCACAGTCGTCCACAGCACCCATGACCGTGTGGAGGATTTTATCTGTAGGGCCTATCCTACCTCCTCTCAGGTAGAGGTCGTTTTCACTGACCATCAGAGCAACGACTGAGCTCTCAGAAATCTGTGATTTCTCAGCCTTTACTTTGATGTGTTGGTTACTACATCCTGGCAGGCAGCTTACCTTCACACTAGTGCGAAGGCGGGCCGCTAGCAGGGACTGCAGGCCCCGTGCTTGAGAATCATCAATAAGGGTGACTCTTATACATTTGTCTGCAGGCGACTTAGTCTTTCCTCTCGGAAGCGACCCTCCGCTTTCCTCTTGTATCTCTAAATTTTTCTTTTTCTTCTTCTTCCTATTTTTCTTGTCTTCATTTGTTTTCTCTTCTTCCGTTTCTCTTCTTCTCTTTCCACTTTCCCTTGCGCACCAGTAACGCTCGAATCCTCTACACTGGAGTGAGCTGCATTAAGGTCGTTGTTCTTCATTTTATTCTTTTTCTTATTCTCATTTGCTTCTCAGCACGGCTGAAGTGGGACTGCCAATGCAGTTTCACCTCCATGAGCTGGAGTCACATCGGCGAAACCACCCAAACATAACATATAACATAATTTCACGGATGACAAAAGCCACAAGGGCCTATCAAAGGTCATCCGTATCCATCAAATCCCACCCACATAATGCATCCATAGGATTTTGTCAGAGCATGCATCTACAATATACAATTTAACAATCCATAGGAATGTCCAACCATGCATCTATAATATATAATTTAAAGCCTCCATAGGAGTCTGTCAACAACAAAATCAAAGTCTCCCAAAATATACAATAAAAAGAAACTGCATCCACAGGAATAAGTCAAGAAACATATCCACATACCAAAAAGTAAGAAATTAACCCTCCATCCCCATATAATCATCCAATCTGCGCTTGGAAACATTCAAGTTTGGGCTGTCTACAGTCTCAGGTGGCAAACTATTCCAATAATCCACCACTCTGTTGGTGAAAAAATATTTTCTAACATCCAGTCTGCACCTCTGTTTTTTAATCTTTAAGTGGTGGCCTCTAGTTCTATTACTACCTTCTAACTCAAATAACTTGCTGAAATCCGATTTATCTATCCCAGAAAAGATTTTAAAAAGCTCAATGATATCTCAATGCCCTCCTTTGTACTGACTCTAATAAGTTTATATCATGTCTAAAATGTGGTGACCATGCCTGTATGCAGTACTCTAAATGTAGCCTGACATAAGAGTTGTATAGTTTAAGGATGACCTCCTTACTCTTGTAGCTAACATTTCTTTTAATGTAACCTAGCACCCTATTTGCTCTATTTTTTGCCTCAATACACTGCTTTGAAAATTTCAGTGACCTATCTACTACTACTCCTAAGTCCTTCTCAACTTCAACTAAATTAAGCCAATACCCATCCATCTCATAGCTAAATTCCCTATTATCTCTTCCCATGTTAATAACTTTGCATTTATTAAGGTTAAAAGTCATCTGCCACTTCTGAGCCCAAGCTAACAACTTATTTAAGTCACCCTGCACTTTAAAGCTACCCTCAACCTCTTTGACTACAGCTGCCAATTTAGTGTCATCAGCAAAAATTGACACTTTGCTATTTACACCTTGCCCAAGATCATTTACATAGATTATAAGTAATAAAGGGCCTAAAACTGATCCCTGAGGTACTCCAATAATAATATTCCTCCACTCTGACCTCACTCCATTCAGTACAACTCTCTGTTTCCTATTTTTCAGCCATTCAGTTATCCAATTTAAAACCTTCCCACATATCACAAGCAGCTTTAATTTATGAACTAGCTTTGCTGAAATCTAAGTAGATCACATCAACGTTCTCATCCCTATCTAACTCTTTAGTTACATAATCCATAAAATCCAGTAAATTAGTTAAACACGATCGACCTTTTCTAAAACCATGCTGAGCATCATTAATTAACCTGAAACTCTCTAGATGATCAGAAATTCCCTTCTTAACCATCTTCTCAAGAATTTTACAGACTATAGAAGTTAAGCTTACCAGTCTAAAGTTATTTGGATCATCTTTGCTTCCCTTTTTAAAAATTGGCACTACATTTGCCAATTTCCAATCATTTGGTATTTCTCCAGACTCTAGTGATCTAATAAATATCTTCTCAAGAGCTACTGTAATACTTTCTACACCTTCTTTGAGTATCATAGAATGAATGTTGTCAGGGCCAGATGCCTTACTAGTATTTAACTGCATTATAAGCCCTTTAATTTCTTCTCTGTCTATATTAATAGAATTTATCACTACTTCCCTTGACCTAGAATTATCATCAATTAGTCTAACTGGTTTCTCTTCTGTGAATACTGAAGCAAAATGATCCTGTTCCAGTCAACATACAAAAGATTTCTTACCAGAGAAAAAATGGTGCCCGGAATATTTCAAATAGGACTCAAACGCACATGAATATTCAGGCAGGGGTGAACAAAATATAAACAAACAAAAATCTACTTTTTCAGCCGAGCAGCCACTCTACATGTTTACCAATAAAAACTTTAGAACATTATTCTATAAACAATTTTTATTATATACTGATGGGCTGTGCCCCCCAGACCCCCCCCCCCATTGATTGAAAGTCAGGAACATCGTTGGGGGGCTCCCCTGCAGTGTTTAACCCCCCCCCCACAAGCAGTCCCCTTGAATTTACTCAAAAAAGGTGAAACATATGGAATACAGACGAAATAGTTTACGTCCCATTGTTCGCACTGCTGATCGTAATATTTACCTTAATAATTTATTACAGGACCTAGATATGAGTGAGCAAGTCATATTTGCCATATTTTTGCATAAATTAATTTTCTCCTTATTGCCTTTAAAACAATCTATTTGTTCATTTATAGTTACCCCATTATTTTATGTTTTCCACAACCTTAATATCACTTATTTTTCAGCTTTATTTTTTTCATGGAAAATCATACATTTACTTTTTTCTTTATTAATATTCGATCCAAAGTCCATTGCCACTCTCACCAAGACCTCCATAAACTGCTCCATTTCCTGAATTAAACTTATCAGCAATCCATCGTCAGCATAAAAAAGTGCGGGCAGATATATTGTCTCATTTTTGTAACCAAACCTTGTTTCACATGTCTTTTTTATGATTAAATTTGTCACAAGTATAAATAGCTGTTCAGTGCCACCTCCCGCCTCAATTCAAAAGATTTGAGACGGAGAAATCAAAAGGAATGCAATAAATATATTACAAATAAATAACTAGTTATAAATATGAGAAACAGAAACCGAACGGCTATACTTATAACAACTTTGCGAAATATTATTTGGTTTCTCGATGCAGAAAAGTAGATAATAGGCAAGTTTATTTTTGTTAAAACAATTCTGAGTCAGTGGGACTTTCGTCTCGAGCTTGAGCTGACTGGGCCTCTAGTTTAGAGGCTAGCTCTAGGATTTTTTCCTCGATGCGCCGAATCTGAAGCGCGTGCTGCGTTTCTAGGGTCTGTATTCTACTTTCCAGTGCCCTAGATTTTTCTTCAGAGGTTGTGAAGAGATCCTTGAGTTCATTGCAGTATGTCACTGCCTCTTGGACCTCTCCTTTGAGGATGCAGTCGGTGCATATACTTCCCGGGTGGCATTTCGAAAAACATCCTTCCGGGAAGTCAACGCACCACTTATCCTTCTGGCATATCGCACATGGATATTTGAGTGCAGCTGGACCTTTTTTCCCTGTCATTTTAAACACTTTATCTCTTTAGAAACTTTGCGACCAATCAATAGAAAAAAGAGGGTTGGTGAGTTCTCCCCGCGTGAGTCGCTCCCGCCTATCCATCGGAGACGTTTCGGATCTTTCAGAAGACACGCTCCATGTGCTGCTGTTCGTTCGACCGAGTCGTCAAGCCTCGGCGTGCCGTGGCTCCCAACCAAGCAGCACAGACTGTCCCCGAAGGGCACATCGGTTTGTCACCAGGTGAACAACAACGGGGCACGCTTCGTACTAAACTCCTACTAGTTCCCTTCGCGACGGCCAAGATCTCGGAGCAGCGTTCAATGGATATCCCGCCACACCAAGAAACTCGAACCAAGGCTATTTGTTGGCCTGGCAACCAACATGGGAACAAAGGGCCGTCACCACGGACCAATGCTACCAGAGGAACCCGTTAACGGTCACTGGGAATGGTCAATAGTTATGTGCCAGGAAAGGGGTTAACGGGGCACTACCCTCATCCCATTCATCGTGCCCCAACGCATAAGACCAATCAAGTCCTAGTCAATCGCAACCAGTGAGCGTCGATTGGCGTTGTTTATAGAGGTTCCAAAGCCTCTCTTCTGACGCGTGAGGTAGTTGCCAGTTCCTTATATGTAGATAGATGAAAAAAGGGTAAGAGTGACATGATAGGTATAGGGGTTGTTTTTTGTTGCTTTTTTCTTTTTGTATAAGTAGAAGAAATAGGATTAATGTAAAAAAAAGAGGAAGGATAGAGTAGGATAAAGAAAGACAAAGAAAGACGCACTTAGTCTGGAACCTAATTTACGACCAAATCGACAAGGCAAACCCTGCCAGGGGTGCCAGAAGATCGGTACCCCCGCCGAAATAGCTCAAGGGAGAGAGAGAGAGAGAGAGAGAGAGAGAGAGAGAGAGAGAGAGAGAGAGAGAGAGAGAGAGAGAGAGCGAGAGAGAGAGAGAGAGAGAGAGAGAGAGAGTGTGTGTGTATGTAACAAGAAGTAACAAGGAAAGAAAGTACCCTAAAAGACCTTGCGGTCCATTCAATGAGGGTATCTTTGGACTAGCAGTCTAGCGGGCATATCTCTGCTCAAATGCTTTATGTCCTTAAACGGCCATTTTTCAAGACCCTGTCTAGTCTTGACTTGAACTGGTCAACAGATTCACTGTTGACAATTTCCACTGGTAGTGCGTTCAAACTACCGCAGATACTGTACGTGAAATTTTTCCACACATATCACGGTTGTAACGCTTCAGTTCAAGTTTAAAGCCGTGATTTCTTGTTCTAACCTCAACAAGTGTCATAATCTTCCTGTAGTCAACATTGTTGAACCCTCGAAGTATTTTGAAAATTTCGATCAGCTGACCACGCAGTCTACGGGTCTCCAACGAGAACAGATCTAATTTCTTTAATCTATCTTCATAACTCTTATGTCTGATAGAGGGAATCAGTTTGGTTGCCCTGGCTTGCACGCGTTCCAATCTCGCGATGGCTACGGTCTCCTTTCTTGAAGATAGGAGTCACCTCCGCTTCACACCAGTCTCCAGGAACGCATTCGGTCTGGATTGACATGTTGAAGATTGCGCTTAGGTGTCGTGAAACTTGATTGCGCACTTCTTTCAACAATTTAAGTAGAAACCCATCCGGGCCAGGTGACTTATTTGTCATTTGGTCAGTGATCTTCTTTTTTATTTCTCTTTCGGTGAAGTCCATATCCTCCAGCTATTACCCCGAGTAGGAATTCGTTGGCTGGGGGATGGGACCACACTCTTCAGTAAACACTGAAGAGAAGTAGTCGTTGAGGAGGTAAGCATTTTCTGCATCTGAGTGCTTTAATGTCCCCTCCTCATTCCTCAAAGGGCCTATCGTTCGACGGATTGGTTTACGTCTGTTTACATATCCAAAGAACTCCTTGGGATTCTCTTTACAGAGTCTTGCCACTCGGAGTTCCTCAGACCGCTTAGCCGCCCTTATGCTGGACTTCACTCTCCTGGCTAGAATCCGGTATTCGTCAAAGTCACCCGAGATCTTCGATTGCCGGTACACATTTCTCTTCTCCCTAAGCAGTTGGCTGATTTCTCGATTAAACCACTTTGGTTGAACAGAAGACCGACGGGAGAATTTCAGAGGGATGAAACACGATTGAAGACTCATGAATGTGGTTTTGAAACTATTCCACAAGTCTTCAACAGCCTCGCACACTTCTAGCCACGCGTCACTCAGTCCAGCACGAAAACCTGCAAAGTCTGCTCTTCTCAAATCAAGTTTTCTCGATTTACTATTTGCAGGCCCTGCATTCGGGACTTTGATTACAAGTCTCATTAGTCGGTGGTCACTGCCACTGAGCTCTTCTCCAACAGAGAGGTCCTCAACGATGTTATCCTCAGGGGTGAAAAGCAAGTCGAGGACATTGTCTCCTCGCGTTGGCTCTCTTACGCATTGAGTCAGAAACTCGTTGTTTGCAAACTCCAGGAGTAGTGCGTTCTCGCCACAGGGTTCTCTGGTTTCCCAGTCAACTTGTGTGTTGAAATCGCCCATGACGATACACACTCTGTCTTTTACTAGTTCGTCCAACAGCTGGTACAGACTCCTATCCTGTTCTAAGAGTTGGGCAGGGGGTCTGTAAAGCCCCAGGGTCCTGTATCTGGCAGGACCTATCTCTAGGTCAACACTTAGTAGTTCATGGTCGGATACGATGTTGCTTTCCGTCGAGTTGCGAGTACCCTTGACATACAACATCACAAGCCACCCTCTCTGTCTGGCCTATCTTTCAGGCATAGCTGGTAACTGGGAATCGGAAATTCACCTTCAAAATCTCGGCTTGAGGTTTTATCCACGACTTTGTTATGGCCACCATCTCAGGTTCTTCTGTTGCTACGAGGCCACGAAGTTCAAGAAACTTGTTTCTGATAGACCTCGCATTAAACAGAAGAACCTTGAAGGAGTCCTCGACTGTAGGACTCCCTACGCTCTACTGTTTCCAGCTTTGCTTCTCTGTCGCGGGGTCACTCCCCTCTTTGTGATCTCAGAAAAGGTCGTTCCTGGAGTAACACGGGTGTACTGGCGTACGTCCTCCTTTACTCGTGGCCTGACACTTCTTTGGGTCCGCTCCACAACATCCTGGATTAATGTTTGCGAGTACAGTTTTCCCTTTAAATGAAAGATGCACTCCGTCCCTTTTATACAGGTCATTTCTTCCGTAAAAGGTGCGGTAGGGGTCTACAAAGAAGACTTCTTCTGCCATGCAGAGATCCACCAGCCATCGGTTCACTGCGACGTTTCTCTCGTGAGTGGTTCGGGATGGATCTCTTCTCGGAAGCATCCCAAGCACGACACGTTTGCGGGGTTTCTGCCCTATGTCATCCACGGCTCCCATAAGCGTTTGGATGGTATTACCACTGAGGCCAACCTTACACCCTCTGAGGTAGAGGTCGTTACCACTCACCATCAGAGCGACAACTGAATTCTCAGAAATCTGAGCTTTCTCTGCCTCTTCTTTGAAGTTGTGGTTACCCCGTCCTGGCAGGCAGCTTGCCTTCACGTTAGTGCGAAGGCAGGCCGCGAGCAGCGGCTGCAAATCCCGTGTTTGCGAGTCCCCAATGAGGGTGACCTTCAGGCACTTAGTCTCTGAAGACGGGGTCTTCCCTTGTGGAACAGTCATCTCCGTTTCCTCTTTATTCTCCTCATTCTTCTTCTTCTTTTTCTTATTCCCCTTTTTCTTCTTGTTTATGCGTTTTTCTTCTATTTTTAGTTCCTCTTCTTTTGTTTCAAACTTATTCTTTTTCTTCTTTTTTCTTTTTTTCTTTTTTCCTTCTTCTCTTGCCTCAGCTGGCTTGACCTCGGATGATACCGGAATCACCGCTTGGCTAAGAACTACGTCCCCGGAAGATTCCGACACGTCAGTGGGCGATGCCTCTTCTAGGCATCGAATGTGAGCTGCGTGAAGATCTTCAAGTTTCTCCACCTTTCTCTCAAGAATTGGAGCTCTCTCCTCTGAGGTTCTATAGAGGTCTTTTAGTTTCTCTACCTCTCGCATCAGGATACAAGTAGTGCAGATACTTTCCGGGCTGCATTTTGAGTAGCATCCCTCTGGGAAGTCCACGCACAACTTATCCTTCTGGCATATCGGACATGTATATTTGAGTGCAGCTGGTCCTTTTTTTTCCTGTCATTTTGAGCGCTTTCTCTCTCTCTGAAAACTCGTGACCAATCAATGATAAAAAAGGGGGGGGGGGGTTGATGAGTTCTCCCCGCGTGAGTCGCTCCCGCCTATCCATCGGAGACGTTTCGGATCTTTCAGAAGGCACGCTCCATGTGCTGCTGTTCATCCGACCGAGTCGTCAAACCTTGGCGTGCCACGGCTCCCAACCAAGCACACCCACTGACGGTCCCAGAAGGGGCCATCGATTTCTCACCAGGTGAACAACGGAGCAAGCCCCGTACTAAACTCTTACTAGTTCCATTCACGATGGCCAAGATCTCACAGCAGGGTTAAGTCACCAAGTGACTAAACCTAAGGCTTTTTATTGGCCTGGAAACCAACCTTGAAACAAAGGGCCGTCACCTCGGACCGATGCAACCTGAGGCGCCCGTAAACAGTCACTGGGAAAGGTCACAAATTAAGCGCCAGGGAAGGGGTTAATGGGGCACTACCCCCATCCCATTCATCGTGCCCCAACGCCTAGGACACCTTTAGTCCTAGTCTTTTTCAACCAGTGAGCGTCGATTGGCGTTGTTTATAGAGGTTCCAAAGCCTCTCTTCTGACGCATGAGGTCGCTGCCAGGTCCTTATATTTAGAAAGATGGAAAAAAGGGTAAGAATGATTTGATAGTAGTAGGTTTTTTTAGTTGTTTTTTTTATTTTTATATAAAAAATGGAAGAGATAGGATAAAAGTGAAAAGGAAGAAAGATAGAGTAGGAAAAAAGAATGACGCACTTAGTTTGGCACCTCGTTTCCAACCAAATCGACAAGGAAAGCCCGACCAGGGGTACCCAAAAGAGAGGTACCTGCGCCGGCATAGCCCGAAAAGTCAAAGGTACACACAAGCTCTCTTCCCGCGACAAGGGGGCGTCACCTCTCCCTCTACTTTCTTTATATATATATATATATATATATATATATATATATATATATATATATATATATATATATATATATATATATATATATATATATTGTAGCAGGATGGCCTTTTTTCATTACTCCACTTTTTAACACCACTTTTGTGTCGTGTTATTCCTTGTGGTAGTGATATACTTCTTTGATGAAGTAGGCTTTGATTTAAGAGTGCTAATTCGGTTGTTTTGTTCTTAAGGAAGAGCTAATTCAACACGTAAGGATAAGAGGAAACACTTTGGAGTGTTGTCTTGGCCGATCATTGAATCTCGTAGAGGTAGTACGGCGGGAGTGAGATGAGACGATGTAGATTGTAATTAAAGACCGGGGGCTCGTTGTGGCTGGGTTCTTCTCCTCTCACTCTTATGGAGCTTTAGATATGAGAGTCACTCGAGTGTGAGCGGGTTTACTTTTCTTCAGTCAGACTTTTCTCCAGTCTATAAAGGATTCTTCGGTATGGCACCTATATCAAGATTGAATATTTATGTTAACTCAGGCCGGGAAGGGGGGATCGATTTTCTCAATCTAATCCTATCGTTTCTCACGGAAGGATCGATCTTCACGAACTGAACCTTCTTCTTTCGTAACGCCTTCTAATCTTCTTGTCTGGCTGAAGGATCGATCTTCACAAACTGATCCTTCTTCTTTCGTATCGACTTCTCATCTTCTCTCTTTCTTTGCGGTGCTTATTTATAGGCGGATCACCACTTCGTCTAAGGGGAAAGGGGGAAGGCCATAGAAGGGATCGCGAATGGTGAGTTCGCATCTGGTGAGGGCGAGAAGTGCAGAGATTGGCGCTGAGGTCTCCACATAGGCTCTTGCTAATTAGAGACTCCCAACCGCCCCACGACTTGGCGTGCCTTTTGACTAGCACCGCTTTTTTGTGTGACCTAACCACGGGTTTATGGGTCTCGTAGGTATTGGATCGTTAGAGCGTCGTTTAAGGGCCTTATGTGGTCGCCTTAAAACAGATGTTAGCTCCAACTGCGCAAGGCGGCGGGGAGATCAAACAGGTTAGACAGTTACGGCTATTCACCGGCTACCGCTCCCACGCTTCTCCTCATGGGGGGGGGCTTTAATGTACCTTTACTCCTCCGGGATGCTTAATGTAGCCATTCCTTTACACAGACACAGACACACACACACACACACACACATATATATATATATATATATATATATATATATATATATATATATATATATATATATATATATATATATATATATATATATATATACGCAGCCTTGCCCTTCAATAGAGCGAGAGAAACAAAAGACAAATGGGCGACTCATTTCGTCTGCGCTAATGGAGGTGCGAAATTATGAGACGCCGCAGTGACCTAAAATGCCGCCATCACAGGAAGCTGCGACAAGTTTGAGAGCCCAGAAAGTCTCATCTAAAGTCGGACGAAGTTCGCCTCACCGACTTAGGAACCTTCCTGCGCTTGCGCTAAAAGGCCGAGATTATTCTCGTCTGCCGATGCGTTTAACCCGAGAACCCTCCCTTTCGGACGGAGGGGGGGGGGGCATTCGACCCCTATAAATCCTCCAGTGCCAGAGTTGGAAGGCAGTATCCGCCACACGCCCTGCCCCATCCCTATTCGCCGTCTGCACTTCCCCGTTCATATCCGCTTTCCGTTAGACTCTGCACAATTCTTGCAGAACCCCTCATGCTCCTGGTATTCTTGTTAATTCACGTGATTCTACCTCGACCCGCTTCCTCCTGCTCCTCAAACGCAGCGCGCTTAGACTCAATTCGTGTTACTCGAAAGCAGGATTTAAGTTCACTCCGTAATAGTCATTGTCAAGAGACTATTGTTTGAACTTTGCGCCAAGGCAAGGATTACTCCCTCGGACCAAATTTTCGAGGTAACAGCAACGCGCAAATCTCCTGTGCAAGTGCTTTCTCTATACTTCCTCCCCCTCCAATGTAAAGCCTTTATCATCGGCTTAGTATACGCTCAAGGTCATTCGAGCGCCCCTTGGTCAATATTGTTCCTTTGTATGTACGGTGAACGTCCTCATCAAGTCTTCCCCCCGCCCCTTTTCGCCACTGAGACCCGTTTACATCTAATGTGTGTATAGCTCGTTTTAAAACTCCTTTTAATCTTGTAAAAAAAAAATTATTTTCCATATTAGTAAAGTTATTTTTGTACCCGTTTTTCTGTTACCCCGGAACCTCCAAGATAGTCGACTGTGGCTAACCTAGATTCAGTAATTTGCACTGTGATTATATTATGAATCTACCACGCACTCTTAAACGCATAAAGGGTTAACTTGACCCTATTCTACGCCATTGCTACTTCAAAACGAATAAATTCAGAGTCAGACGTTTTAAATTTGCGTGACTTCGTAATCACTCGTCTGCAATCAGATGATAAGTTGGTGAAAACTCTTGGAGGATCCGTAATCATAGAAGCTAGAGAGCACACTTCAAGGTCAAGTTGAGGACCTACAAAGTTTGACTTAGAGGAGGAATGTTTACTTAGGAAAAGGATTCCTAAAATAATGTGAGCGTAACATTCAGCTTAAACGAGCAAACGTACAGTACAGTACTCAGTGCTTCTGACTTTTATACTAACCACGGTTCTGGTGTGAGGAATTTCTGCAATAATAACATTTATTATGTTTTCGAAGTAAAGGAGCTGCAGCACAATTCGAACCTTCACGATTAGAATTAGAAGAGTCGACTTCAGCATACTGCTTATGAGATTCTTCTGAAGCTACACGACCAGAAGGGAATGAATGATACATAGGCCTCCGAATCCCTTGTGGCAATCTCAAACGCTCTCGCTTGATCAACAGCTGAAGTCTCATTTGGATTTTTGAAGATGAAAGCCCAGTAATAAAGGCATCTCGAATATACTCGTTTCTATACGTTTGGCATTCCCAGCCTTGAAATTTTAATGCAAACTGAATGTCTGAGGAGCATGTACATATTCATAAATCGTTTTACCATCCGATTGTTTACGAGTCGCAAGCTTGTGTCGCGCCACGACCTCCTTCGCAGATTGAATGAAGGCGCTTTTGAGAGCAGCAAGAGCATCGTCGAAAGTAGTACATTCGGAAATTATCTCCAAATTTTCAAGAGAAATTGAATTAGCCCTAAATACGAATCGCTTCTATCTTCAATTGATGCTTTGTACCTCGAGAAGACAATCAGCCAGTGTTTAAATACATGTGCAGCTTCTGGTGCAGTTGGAAGAACATCCAGATGATCAGGACGATGACCACGTTCCATTCTTCCTAGTAAATAAATCGAAGGAGCCGAAAGGAAAGAATTCTCAGAAGGTTGGCTTTATTTCACTGAAATAAACACAGCACATAAGAATACAAGAAACTAATACATATAATAAACTAATTCTCGCATAAGCACATGCAAATATAGGCTCATGTACATTTCACAAACAAAGAATTATTAATGACAATTATAAGTGGCATAATGTTGGTTTCACAAACCTAGAAGTCCAGTTAGTAGAGGAACTGAAAGATCTTCACTTTTATACATTATCGTCAGCAATAATTCTATATCATAATTTCAGGTAATATTTAAACTCTGCTAAATTTGCTTTAAACAAAGTAATACCTAATTAAAGAAAGAAAAACAGGTTAATCCAACAAATTATGACACCTGCTTTATCAAAATGATGCTTCAACACACATTACTAAAGCAGATAAATCTGGTGCAGTTGTTATTATGGATAGAGTGTCTTATATTGCAAAAGTGGATCTATTACTAAATGACCAATCTACCTGTCACCCTAGAAAAACCCCCTAAGATTCAAGTTAATAGTGATTTCCTCAAAAAGGTGCGTACCCATCATAAATATTTTCCCGACTTAATTGCAATATTTAAATCTAGTAACGCCTCTCTGCCATATTTATTTGGTCTAATAAGCCTAATAACCATATGCGTCCTACATTATTGATTAACTCAACTCCATTTCTTACTCTAATAACTTCTCTCTTGTTTGCTTCGATTTGTGTTCGCTTTATATTAAAGTGCCGGTAAACGATCTTTTCCCCTTCCTTAGTGATAAATTGCGTAACTTTGATATTCCCTTGACGGTTACTATTTTCATTGAACTCATCTGAAACTGTACTAAAAACTGTAAGTTTTCTTTTAATGGTAAATTTTACATTCAAAAGTTTGATTTAGCTACGGGAAATTGCTCATCTCATGTCCCCTTTAATCTATACATTATATATTTATTTAAGGGAAACAAGGTGCCAACCACCCAATCCTAATGGACTCTCAATGGCAGCACTGTTAAAACGGGGTTGCTCGAAAAAGGTCACAAGGGGCGTGGGAAACACTCAATAAAATGGGAAAAACAAAGGACTAAAAGAAAACAGCACAACACACACAGACGCACACTTAAATTAGGCATACGGCACACATTATAAAAACAAGGGTGGCTGGGGCAATGAACAAATAACATGCACCATAGGCACGGGAGGGCACAAGACAAAAGATAAAACAATAAATCTAAACACAAAAATGGAGAGAGAATTTATAAAAAGGATAAAACACCACTTCGTGATAGAAATGTAAGGAGGTAGGACGACCGAAGAGAGTCCTCTGTTAAAAGAAAGTGAAGTCGAGCACGGGGACGACGCCAGAGAAGGTAAGATAGCAAGAAGTTCGAAGAGAAGCAAGTCGGTGACAAACTACTAAGATGTGAGCTTATACAGCTTGCCACCGCAAAATGGACAACGAAGGGCAACTCAACTTCCACCCGAAACTAAATAGCCATGGGTGAGTCGCATGTGCCCAATTCGCAACCGGCAAAGAGCAACCTCCCAAGACAGGAGTCGATGAGAGATAGAGGACCAGGGACGGACAGAACGTTTAATAAGGGACAGCTTAGAAGTGGGGACGAATCACACTCTCTCTGACACAAAGTAAATATATACGCCATGATTAAGGGGTAGGAGTCCCTAAAGCGGAGAGGGGCGGCGTCCAGGACCTCGAGGGCGGCCGAACGGGCCAGCCGATCGGCCTCCTCGTTGTCCGGGCGCCAACATGAGCCAGAGCCTAACAGAACCCCAAACAGTAACGGGAGGTATTTCTAACCAGCCAGGAACGAATCTGTAAAACCAAAGGGTGGGTGGACGTAATGGAACGAATCGTCTCCAAAGCAGGGTGGGAATCGCTAAAAACAATAAATTCCGAAGAATTGACGGATAAAATCAATTTAAAAGCCAAAAGAATAGCTGTCAACTCTGCGGTAAAAACGGATGCCACAAGGGTGAGAGCGGACCGAAGGGACTCAATAGAGGACACCGCTGCCACCGCAACACCAAGGTCCGACTTCGAGCCGTCAGTTTAGATGGAACGCTGGTGCGCAAGAGAACACGCATGTTCAAGAAACAGGCACTTTAATAGACGGGTTCAGTAGCCTCTTTTTCGAAACGCTCCAAAGCAGTAAAGACCTCAGGAAGGCGAACGCTCCAGCACGGAGACGGGGGAATGGGAAGGCCAACACACCGGGAACATCTAGGGATGCAAGATTGTGCCTAACCCGGAGCCCCAGAGGCTGAGCTAGAGATGGTCGCCGATCAAAAGATGTCGAAGACGACGGTGCAAAAAGGCATTCATGGACAGGGGATAAAGGGTAATGATGAACACGAAACAGAGATCATAGGCACACCTGCAGCAGGTTATATCACAAGGGAAGCACGCTACCCTCTAAAAAGAGGCTAAGGATAGGCGAGGTGCGAAAGGCTCCACTTCTAAGATGGGCCTCAAGCGAACGAACAGAGTCAAGTAACTTCAAGGCCGAATGAGACGCTGAAGAGTACACCTGAAAACCGTATTACAGCCGGGATTGAATCAGCGCCGAATAAAGCGACCACAAGGTGCGCCTATCACTACCCCCAAGTGGTGTAAGATAAAACCTGAAGCAAATCCATAGCTTTCGAACAGAAAGCCATCAAGTGACGCAAATGGGGCACCCAAGTGAGCTTGTTATCAAGCGTTAAACCCAAGAACATAAAAACATGGACATACTCAATCGCCGTGCTGTCAAAGAAGATGGGAGGGGGACCAAAGACCCCAGGACTCCGATAAAAATGCATGGCCTTCGTTTTGGTGACCGAAAACCGGAAACCCTTGAAAACAGCATGACCCGACACGGCATCAATTGCCATCTGTAATTGATGGGGGGGGGGCAGAAGGAAAGCGGGGAGATGAACAAAACAACGCCAAGTCATCCACGAAGAGAGAAGCCAATCCCCCTCCTGGAAGAGTAGACACCAGACTATTAATCTATTAATGGAAACGGCGAAACATGTCACACTTAAAACACACCTCTGGGGAACACCCTCCTCTTGAACCCGCACGCCTGAGAAAGCATCCCAATACGTATCTTAAAATTACGGGACGATAAAAATCATATAACTGACGTAAAACACCATATCTCCACGTGGTTTCGCAGGACTTCTGAATGTCGAAGAACAGCGCCAATACCTGATTTCTGGAGGAAAAAGCTCGTGAAACAATGTCGTACAGACGGATTGGGTGGTCAAGAGTACTACGGCTGCTGCGAAAACCGTACTGAAGTGCAGAGAGTAGTGATTTGGACTTCAAAAACCAAGTAAGGCAAACTTGAACCATCCTCTCAAATAACTTACTAAGGCAGCTCGTACGAGCAATCAGACGATAGGGACTGGGGTCCAAACCATCCCTAACGGGCTTGGGAAAGGGGTAGAACAACCCCCACACGCCAGAAGGACGGATAGATCCCTTTGACCCAAAGCAGGTGGTAAAGGTCAACCAAAAATAACTCGGAGTGGGGATGGAGACGACGGAGAAACTCGCAGTGAATGCAATCATCACCAGTAGAGGTATAGATATAGTGAGACAAAGCATCCCGCAGCTCATAAACGGAAAAGAGAGCATTATAAGAATAGGTGGCACGCGTGGTAAAATCTAGAAGGCGAAACTATATGGCGGCCTTATGATAAAAAAAACGTCGAGGATAGCTACCAGTGCTACTCACCATAGCAACACAAGCGAGAGATCCGACACAAGCGAGCTTCCAATATCCAGAGTGGGGATGGCATGACCAACGTAGCGAGCACGGATCTTATTGACCCACTTCCAAACCTAAATCAACGACGTGGACGAAGAGATAGAAGATACATACCGGCGCCAAGACTCATGGCGGGCACGTCGGATAGTCCTCTGACGTATGGCACGAGCTCGGTTCCAACCCCCTCAATTCGAGACGGTCTGGTTCCGCCTATAACGAGAATGGGACAACTGATAAGCAGAAATAGCCGACGCGTAATCCCTCGAGGCCCAGGGTACGGTTGAGTGCCCCGCAACAGGGCACCTCCGCGGAACAAAGCGCTCAGCAGCCTTGGAAATATGAGTCTTAAAATATGAGACTGTTGAATCAATAGTACGAAGGAACCCAGGGCGGCATCATTAAAGGAAGCCTCTCGGAACCCAAACCAATTTGCTAACCGCAGAACCCAACGAGGAGAGAGGGAAAGGCACGGGTCAGGAAGGGCGCCCGTCAGGACGATCGGGAATTGATCACTCCCGGAAAGGTTATCCCGAATCGACCACCAGAAATCTAGGAAACAGTCGGGCGAACATAAAGACAAGTCTACAGCACTAAAATAATCCGTTTGAACATGATAAGAAGTAAAATCAACGGAATTTAAAAGACAAAAGGAATCAGATAATAAGAGAGACTCAACCACTCCGCCCCGGGGATTACGGCCAGTATCACCCCACGACAGGCCGCAGGCATTAAAATCACCAATAAAAACAGGGTATGTAACTGACTTATAAGCTCGAAAAGGTCAGACTGGCTTAAATTAAAATCCGGGATGGATGTACACAGAACAAACAGCAACAGCCTGCAAGGTAGTACGGAGGGGAAGTGGCGCAGAAAATAGCGAAGAGGAAATTAAAAGAGAAGTACCACCATGGACACGCCCCGGCGGGAAGGGGGGCTGGAATTAAACGCCCGGAGGTACGAAGCACCGGGAGGGGCGGATCCCAAGTTTATTTTCTTGCAAACAGACCACCAAGGGCCGAACGCTAGAAAACAAGAGCTGGAGTTCATCCCATTTGGAAAGAACCCCTTGATAATTCCACTGTAGAATGACAGACATTGTCGTCTCGACACCAACGTCAGGGATTCTAGTGACGGAAACCGTCGAAAATTCCCGACGACTAGACGACCCAGAGGGGAAAGGGACAAGTCGCGGTGAGCCGGGGTCGTACCTAGCACGTACTTGGCAGCGTGAACGGCGGGAGGCGAAAGCTGAGAGCCAGACCGAACTCCCAATGTGAACGGCTCATGGCCAGGAGGAAAGGAAGATCGAACAGAGATGGACGAGAACTAAGATGCGAAAAAGATAGAACAGAAGGCTGAACATGGACATAGGGTAATAATTGAACAAGGTCAGAGGGTAAGGAGGGAATTGGGTCAGAATGAGAGGAATGAACAGGGTTATATGGTGAGGAGGTCACAGGGTTAGAAAGAAATGAAGAAACTGGGGCAGAGTTCAAGGAAGGCGGAATAGGGGTAGGAGGCATCAAAGACTGAACAGAGGTAAGGGGCAAGGAAGAAGGAACAGGCGTAAGAGGCAAGGAAGACGGAACCGGATGAACCTCTGCTCTCACAATGACATCGGTGATGCCAACGGGGGAGGCCAGCGAAGACCGGGGAGGAGAAGGCATCAAAACAGAGGGCACCCAACAAACCACTCGGGGGCCAAACAAGCCTCATCAGAGGCATCGCGCTTTGACTTCTAACGGGGTTAGGAAGAACGCTTCCGTTTGCGCTGAGGCAAAGGAACGGAAAGAACAGAGGGGACAGGCGCCTGGAGGAACTTCCGGATATCCTCCAGCGTCTCAGCTCGGTCGGTCTCACGGTCAGCGACAGAGGGAAGCACATGAGAAGAGACCAAAGGCAAATGAAAGGGCGCAACAGAGGAACCGCGGGAGGGACCGAAGGAAAAGGACAGGGAGTAACAGAGGGACCACGAGGAGAAGGCAAAGAAGGAGTGGGACGACCGGGAGGAGGACGGCGGGAACCCGCCTCCCGGAGGACGTCAGAGAAGATACGGCCGGAGGGGGCGAGCTGGCCCCACACCCTACGATGATCTTCATGGAAGTCCAGCCTGAGGGAACCCCGAAATGCCAGGACCTCCTTCTCAAAAAGGAATATGGGACAAGAACGCGAAGCCGCGTTATGGGAACCTCTACAATTGGCGCAACATTAATGAATCCCACAAGAGGAGCCATAGTACGCAAACGCACAGGCCACACAGCGACGAGACTGCCTACAATTGCTGCTCATATGGCCAAACTGGTGGCAACTAAAACAACATCTGGGGAGCTAGACATAACGGGACACAGGAACACGAAGATAACCAGCATGAACAAACTGCGGCAGATCCTGACGCTCAAAGGTGACGATGAGCGTACTCGTAGGAACATTAGCGGGACTAACAGACTTAGAAACCTTATAAACGTCCGTAACCCTCTGGGACGAAAGTTTATCCTTTAGTCTCGAGACATCATACTGCAGTAATTCGTTGGAGCGAATCACTCCCTTAACAAAATTAAGGCGAGGGTGGGGCACAACTGAAATCGGGACCTTCAAAAGGGGGGACAAATCCTCCACGGCGCCACACTGCTCTCGCAAAAATACCTCAACCACTAAATCACCACTACCGGGGGCCCACATACGGCGGGGCGCACTACAGTGGGACTCCAACTCCTCATTCAAATCAAACACGTCCAATTTAGAAAGCGGAGACCCGGAACTGGAATTCAGCACCAGAAAACGAGGATAATCCAAATCAGGATCTATCTCTTCTGTGAAGAGATCTAACAAGCGCGGAAAAGAGGACTTATTTTATTAGACCTTTAAAGGAAAGTATAAAAGGGGGTGAGAACTCGCGCAGCGCAGTCACAGTCTATCTTCGCGACACCTAATCGGAGCGCCGGCCCAACCAGGGTGTATGCCCGTCGACACCCGACCCAACCATCGTTTTAAAATGGTCGGCCAGGCTCGGAAATTTACCAGTTGGGAAAGCAAAGACCTCCAAGAGCGCTACTCCGTCTCAGGCACCCACCAACCAACACAGGCAGGACCCGCCATTGGCTCGCGCTCTCTGACGGACAGCTCTGATAGACCGAGATCGCCAAATAAACATATATGGAAGGATGCAGGGTGAAAGAGAATTGGTACAGACGACGAAGTAGGGGTTAGCGGAAGAAGAAGAAAAAAAATGCCAGACTGGGGCCGGAGGGGCACAGAGTTTGTCAGCACGGTGGCCAGGAGAGCAAATCGTCGTGCTCCTTACGCGGCTAATCTATGCATGGAGTTCTTTGAAACTACTTTACTCCCCACCAGTATCGATTTTCCCCTTGTTTGGTTCCGATATATACACGATATTATTTGTTTGTTGCCTACTTCTAAGGATCCAATGGTTTTCTTACTGAAATAAATTCGTTGGTTCCCTCTATTAAATTTACCCTTGAACTCGAACAAAATGGTGTCCTCCCGTTCCTAGATCTACTTATTCGCAGGAATCCATCTAGATTTAAATTTTCCGTTTATCGAAGTCTACCAACGCCGGTTCTTATATTTATTTTTACTCAGTTCATAATGATAAAGTCAAAGTCTGTATTTATTCAATGTTTCTCCGGGCGTTGCGGGAATTAGCCCGGAATTCTTGGATCTTGAGATCTATAAGATCTTGGAAATAGGTAACAATCTTTTCTACACTCAAAAACTTTTTGCAGGGTGCCTAGATTTGGGATAAAAATCGTTTTACAGAACTGAATTCCCTCCTGCATACAATTTTAAGAACTCGATTGTTTTACCGTTTTCCAAGTCCTTTTCCTTGCTTCTCCGCTTCTTGAAATGTTTAAGTGTTTCAGTCATATTCAATTATGAGTCTACTATGTACAAAATGTTGATTCAAAATAATAACAAAAGTATAGGGGGTGTTATTCTGTCGATTGTGCCGTTTGCCCGAAGCAATACTTTGGGCAAACCGGAAAATCATTAAATGGGCGTTTGAATTAACATAAGTACAATATTACAAGATGTCAAAGTAATAGTGCTTTCTTTATTCATTTATCTAAAAATAGACACCCTATCAATTGGAATTCGGCTAAATTTATTTACAAATCTGATGACTATGTTAAAAGAAATATTGTTGAATGCTCATTCATTAATTCCTGGCCTAATTTTAATATATCCCCCGGTCTTTTTAAACTGGACACTGTAATTAAAAGGCTTATTTCTAGCGAAATTGTCCATTTAAAATCTCAGACCCTTGCTTTACTAAATTTTTTATATTTCTTTTGTTTATCTCAATGTATTTATAGTTGTATTTGCATGTACTCATAGCTGTGTAACCTTATGTCTACATTTTTCACATTTGGATCTTCCGGAAGCGATCGTATCTGCACATCTTTACTCTTCCTATCCGGTATTTAATCCCACTTTTGATATTTTTTGATTTTGTGTCCTTTCGCTGTACGTGGGCGGAGTACCACTTTGTAGTCTCTTATATATACCACCTCTGTAACGCAATTCGTTATTCTTTGAGAATGAATTGAACAAGTTCGAAAGTACTTGGAATCCGCCTTTCATTTTCAATTAGTTTCTTTTGTTTTATCCCGGCCTCAGTTTTGTTATTCTTTTATGTATATTGGATATACATATACTAATGTATATTTTTCCATTTTTATGACATATGTATTTCTCATTTCCTTCATTTTATTATTCTTGCTCTCTCTTATATTTTGTTATGTTAAGAAGGACAGCCAAGATCTCGATTGGCTGTGATATCATAAATATATCATAAATAAATAAATAAATATATATATATATATATATATATATATATATATATATATATATATATATATATATATATATATATATATATATATATATATATATATATATATCATCAATAAACATTACGTTAATGAAGTATTTATGATATCACAGCGAATTGAGATCTTGGCTGTCCTTCTTAACATAACATTTATTTTTATTTTTTTTTAAGAGCTCATCTGGCGACTGCCTACATGGGCATTAGTCACCGTATTAAAACTGGCCTAGTTCTAGGCTACTTTAAAATAAAATTGAAGAAACGAAAAAAAAACACCCCGAATGGGGGAAAGGAAGAAACCTAAAGGAAAAACAAATAAAAACAAAAAACAAAACAAATGCAAAAAACAAAACAAAACAAAAAAACAAACCCTGCTTAAATAATAGGGAGAAGGCCGGCCTCCACCCAAAAGTCAACAAGTCCACCAGTCGATGTGCACGCACTCATCCCGAGTACAAGGGACAGGTGGTAGCGACCCCGCCCATCCCGGTACCGGGAGAGGTGTCGTGCGCGAAGATCACCCAGACTGGGACATTCGACAAGAATGTGCCGAACAGTCTGGGGGACGACGCAGTCGTTGCAATAGGGCACAGGCGAGCGCTCCATCAAATAGCGATGCGTCACACGAGTGTGCCCGATTCGGAGAAGACAGAAAGCAACCTGAAGCCGCCGCGGCATTGGGGGATAGGTCCATGGGAACAGTCGCGGCGCAATGGCACGCAACTTTAAGTCTCCTTCGACCGTCTCCCATCTTCTTTGCCAAGCAGTCCGAAGAGCTGCCCGTATTCCTGCCATGTAGTCAGGGTGAGGAAGAGCAAAACGCTGGTCCGGTCGCAGAATCCTCGCGGACTCTTTGGCGCCCTCATCGGCGCGCTCAAGCCCTGCAATTCCTACATGTCCAGGAACCCAGCAGAAGATAATCTCGACATCTGCCCGGCTCGCCAAAACCGTGGCGTCACGGATATCGCGAACCAGGGAAGGTGGAGATTCCAATGCCCCGAGAGCACTCAGGGCGCTTTGTGAGTCGCTATAGATCGCAATCCGGTCTCCGAACCGGGCACGTCGCGTAATCTCCCGTACCGAGTGGTGTATTGCCACCAGCTCGGCCGTGAAGACAGACGCAGCGCCTGGTAGAGCCCCGCTGACTACAAACAGAGGGAATACAGCGTGAAAGCCGACCCCTTCTTGGGACTTGGAGCCATCCATATACACTGGCACGGTTCCAGCGTGACACGATGTGTGCTCAAAAAAGGTCGAACGCAATACTCCCGGCGCAGTACAAGCTTTTGGAGCAGAGGCGTAGCGACAAATAGCCAAATGTGGTACCCTCTAGGGTGGCGTCCTGGGCAGAACCAGGGGCGCCACAAGCCCGAGAGCTATATCTACCTCTCGAAGGAGTTTCCTGGCCCTAAACCTAAAGGGCTTAGGGTATGACTGGTGTCTCTCGGCGGCGTAGGCACCGTCGAGAATCAGCTGCGGATGCAGTGAGAGCTTTTGGCGACTGAGGAAGTCGCCGGGCTCGCGCGTACAGGCGAGTGATGCACTGCACGCGGCGCAGAGCGAGTGGCATCTCTCCAGCATCGACCAACAGGCTCTCAATGGGGAAAGTGCGGAAGGCATTAGTCGACGGGCGAAGGCCGTTGTGGTGGATCGAATCCACCTTCCGCAATAAACGCTCGGATGTGGATGCAAAAAACTTGCATCTGTAGTCGAGCTTAGAGCGAACACAGGATCGATAAAAAAGTAAGGCAGTAGCCTTATCAGCGCCCCAAGCGCTGAATGTCACGGAACGGAGAATGTCCATGGCGCGGGTACAAGAGACCCTAAGGCTGCGAATATGAGCCTCCCAGGTGAGGCGTCGGTCGAATACAAGACCAAGGAAATGGTACGACTCAACCACATTCAGGCGCAGCCCATTAAGAAACAAATCTGGGTCGGGGTGAAGCCGTGGATGGCGGCAGAAGTGCACCACCTTAGTCTTGGCCAAAGAAAACCGAAACCTGTGCGCTTCGGTATAGCGAGAGACGTGGTTCAATGCCTGTTGGAGTCATCGCACCAGAGTTGGCATCTGGGGCCGCGCCAAAAGAGATCGAAAGGACATCCACGTAGAGCGTAGAGAGAACATCTTCCAGCTGCACCAAGGTGATGCCGTTGATGTTCAGAGCAAAGAGTGTGACACTGAGGACACTTCCATGTGGGACACCCTCTTTCTGCTCCTTTGGGCCGGAGAGGGCTCCCCCCACCCGTACGCGGAACCGATGATCTCGCAAAAATTCAGATATAAACATTGGGAGGCGTCCCCTCACCCCAATCGTGTGGAGAGTCTCCATGATACCGTATCGCCATGTGGTATCACAGGCCTTCTCTAGATCGAAAAACACCGTGGCATAGTGCTGTCTACGAAGGAAAGCCTCGCAGACGGCATTTTCCAGTCGGAGCAGAGCATCCGACATGGAGTGGAACTTGCGGAAGCCGCACTGTGCGGAAGACAAATGGCCTCCGCTGTCCAGGAAAAAGGCTAATCTAACATTTACCAATTTCTCCATAACTTGCACATGCAAGAGGTTAGAGAGATTGGGCGGAAACCGGTCGTAGTAGAGTGATCTCTCCCCGGCTGGCGAAAGGCGAGCACAGTAGCGATTTGCCAGGAGTCTGGGAGAAGACCTTCCACTCAGATCCTGTTGAACAAATCTAACAGAAAGGCCATGCCTCGCTCACCCAGGTGTCGAAGCATGGCGTACGGGACATCGTCCGGACCATGGGCGGTGTCCGCGCACGAAGCGAGAGCGGAACGCAACTCACTCACAGTAAACTTGTCGTTGAAGGGTTCTCCGCCTCTGGAGGTAAAGTCCAGCCGGCGGCCTTCCGCGACATCACGACGTGCATTCAATGCTAGCGGAGCAGCATCACGGTTAGAGAATGTGGAAAAAGCGGTCGCTAAAGATTCCGCCACGGACGCGGGGTTCGAGATTGCGGTCCCATTCTCCTGTAGAACGGGAGGGGGTCCTGCGAGAACTTGCACAGAATCCTTTTGACTCGCTTCCACACCTCAGCTAAAGGGGTCTTCCCGTTAAGTGAAGACACGTATGCCCGCCAAGAAGAGCGGCGGGCGTGCTTCCAAATATACCGGAACCTAGCCCTAGCCCGACGAAATTCAGCCACAGTGAAATCGTTCGGGCATGCGCATGTAGGCATAACGCTTCTGTTTGAGGGCCGTCTCACACTCGGCCGACCACCATGAGAGGGATCGGCGTGCAAAACGGCCAGACGTCCTAGGGATAGTAGTCAGGCCCACGGCGATGAGGTTGCCGGCAAAGAACTCAACGACCTCATCTACCGACCTAAACTCCTCGACTGAGATAGAGAATTCAGTCATTTCGTGAAATGCAGGCCACCGTCACCGCGCCAAGCACCACCGAGGTAGTCTCTCAGGCGGCAGTTGCCCTGAAAATGATATTTGAATGGGAAAGTGATCACTACCATGGCATGGAGGTCATCCACCCCCCTTAATCAAAATCAGGCTGTGCATCCGAAGAGCACAAAGATAGGTCAAGGCAAGAAAATGAAGCGGTTCTCGGACAGGGATGCGTAAACTCATCCACGTTTAGGACACCCATCTCAAGCTCTTCGATCAGATCGGCAAGGACTTGTCCCCTGGGATTTATGGAGTAATCTCCCCAGACAGGATGCCTGCCGTTCAGATCTCCAAGCAAGAGATAGGGCCTCGGCGACCGTGCCAAGACGCGGTGGAAGTCCTCCGCGTCGAAGTCAGCGATTCGCCAGGAGTCTGGGAGAAGACCTTCCCCCCAGATCCTGTTGAACAAATCTAACAGAAAGGCCATGCCTCGCTCACCTAGGTGTCAAAGCATGGCGTACGTGACATCGTCCGGACCATGGGCGGTGTCCGCGCACGAAGCGAGAGCGGAACGCAACTCACTCACAGTAAACTTGTCGTTGAAGGGTTCTCCGCCTCTGGAGGTAAAGTCCAGCCGGCGGCCTTCCGCGACATCACGACGTGCATTCAATGCTAGCGGAGCAGCATCACGGCTAGATAATGCAGAAAAAGCGGTCGCGAAGGATTCCGCCACGGACGCGGGGTCCGAGATTGCGGCCCCATTCTCCTGGAGAACGGGAGGGGGGTCCTGCGAGAACTTGCCCCAAATCCTTTTGACTCGCTTCCACACCTCAGCTAAAGGGGTCTTCCCGTTAAGTGAAGACACGTATGCCCGCCAAGAAGAGCGGCGGGCGTGCTTCCAAATATACCGGAACCTAGCTCTAGCCCGACGAAATTCAGCGAAAGTGAAATCGTTCGGACGGCGCTTATAGCGCATGTAGGCATAACGCTTCTGTTTGAGGGCCGTCTCACACTCGGCCGACCACCATGGGAGGGGTCGGCGTGCAAAACGGCCAGACGTCCTAGGAATAGTAGTCAGGCCCACCGCGATGAGGTTGCCGGAGAAGAACTCAACGGCCTCATCTACCGACCTAAACTCCTCGACTGAGATAGAGAATTCAGTCATTTCCTGAAATGCAGGCCACCGCGCCCGCGCCAAGCCCCACCGAGGTGGTCTCTCAGGCGTCAGTTGCCCTAAAAATGATATTTGAATGGGAAAGTGATCACTACCATGGAGGTCATCGACCACCCCCCAATCAAAATCAGGCTGTGCAACCGAAGAGCACAAAGATAGGTCAAGGCAAGAAAATGAAGTGGTTCTCGGACAGTGATGCGTAAACTCATCCACGTTTAGGACACCCATCTCAAGCTCTTCGATCAGATTGGCAAGGACTTGTCCCCTGGGATTTATGGAGTAATCTCCCCAGAGAGGATGCCTGCCGTTCAGATCTCCAAGCAAGATATAGGGCCTCTGCAAACGTGCCACGACGCGGCGAAAGTCCCCCGCGTCGAAGTCAGCTGACGGTGGAATGTACGCAGAAATGATAGTATACCTCCTATCGAGGTGCAGCTGCACAGCCACTGCCTGAAAGGAGGTATCTAAAGAGAAAGGAAGAACGGAGACATCATGCCGGGTGTAAACCGCGCATCCCTCAGCCCGGCCATCCCGCGGTGGTGGGGTCGCAAGACCCTTGTACCCCGGGAGGGCGGGCACTGGGCACGCGCCTAGCATGGTCTCCTGCAAAAAGATAGCTAACGGGGAGCGGGACGAGACGAGCCTCCGCAGCTCCTCCCAGTTGGCCCGGAGTCTACGGCAATTCCATTCAAGGAATATGCCCTCCAGGCCTAGCTCGGAGGAGACGCAGGGGGCCTCCTCGAACTGAAGACCCTCACGGGAATGGCCGTACGCTTCCCGGGGGCAGAACCCCGGGCGCTGTTGGCCGGACAAAGCGCTGGAGGCGCTGTCGCCTTCGAGGACATATTGGGGGAGGTTAGGCTCGCCATGCGAGTCTTTTCCTGCCTCCGACTCGAAACCTTAGGCGGGCGCTGCGGCTTCGGAGGCGGGGAGCCCTCTTTTCGAGGAACCACCGTCTCCGAGCCACTCGCTCCACCTCGGGGCGTGGGCGAAGGAGCCGAAGGTCCTTTGTTGCTGTCCTCCTTTTGGGGAACAGCTTTAAGAACCCCCGAAGATGGCCTAACGACCATCTTCAGGGGTGTTGCCTCCTGTGAGTCTAACGACTCGGTGGAGGCGCGTGGCCGTTTCGCCTTACGGGAAACGGACACGCTGGGGAAGAGGGGGGATCCCTGGTTTTAGCCGGGGTTGGGTATGAACCCTTTTTGCCGCCAGCTTTACCAGGGGAGCGCCCGGGTTGGGTAGAGCCCGCAGAAGGGCTCGTTGGCCTGGATGGGCCAGGAGCAGAGGGTGCCTTTCTAACTACTGAGGCATATGACGTGCCAGGCAGAGCTGGGCGCGCCAGGGCCAAGTCCTTAGCCTCGCGGAATGAGAGTCTATCCTGGGCCTGAACGGCCAGGATTTCTTTCTCCAGGAGATATGCACCACATTGCTTTGAAGAATCAGGGTGCGGCTCTCCGCAATTGACACACTTGGCCACACACTATTTGGACTTATCGTGTGCGACCTTGGAGCAATTTACACAGACTTCGGGTGACCCCGACTTTGCACGTCTACATGAGCGATTCGTATGGCCGAAGCGGTGACAGTAATAGCACCGGCACGGCAGTGACACGAATGCCTTCACGCGGTAGCGGTACCAACCGGCACGCACCGACTCAGGGAGCTTGTCACAGTCGAACGTGACGAAGAGTGTAGGGGTGGGTCTCGAGGCCCCTCATTGTTTTCTCATCACACGTTCGACCTTGACCGCCCCATGGTCGGCCAGCTCTAGGGTGATGTCCTCAATGGAGTAGTCAACGAGTTCCCTCGCATAAACTACTCCTTTCACAAAGTTCATGGTAGAGTGCGGCGTCACACTCACCGGGGTGCCATGAAGTGTCCGAAGAGCACTTATCTTGGCCGCCTCGGCGGGCTTCGCCGCATTCGCCAGAAGGCTGCCGTCCGAGAAACGGGTCACCTTCGGCTCTCTACCAATTGCACTAGCTAATCCTCTCCTCTGATGGATCATGTTGCCCTTGGACAACATGGTGCCATCAGTGGAGCGAATAACGAGGAAGCGTTTGAAGCCAGCGGGCTCGAAAACGCCAGGTAACCTCTGAATGAGGGGCCCCGATGTCATCGAGGTTCCGCCCTGTGCACTCTTGGTGTTAGTCTTGGTCAGGGGCTCCGCACACGAGGGGGTAGAGGAGCCGGATGTGCTGATCTGGGCTTAGGCGCCTACCAAAGTGGCAGCAGACCCATCCGTCCCCGCAGCCCCCGCGGATGGAGAGGAGCCCCGAGTCTTTTTCGTCCTTTTAGTCTTTTTCTTTTTTGGAGAGGAGGGCGGGGAATGAACCCGCTTCTCACCCCCGCCGGCAGAAGCCCCCACGTCAGATGGACCGGCCTCAGCCAGGTCCCTCTCCGAAATGGAGAAGGTCCTGGCCGTCGTAGGGGCACCTGTCGGAGGAGATCCCTCCCCTCCTTTTACTGCCTCGCAGCCCTCAGCCATTTGAGGAGGACCTTGTATAGGGGCGGATTCGGGTTCGGTGCTTGGCGCCGAGCCCGAATTCCCCCCCATGGAAGGCCCTACCGTCTGAGGCTGGGTCTCCTCAAGGACCATGTCTATCACAGGAGGGTCCTCCAGTTGGCCATCCCCTCCCAGGACATCGTAGGTCCCCTTGGCAGTGTCGCCAGTCTTGTGTGGGGAAGCACAGGCCTTGACCCCGGCAAGGTTTAAAATTCTTGCCAGCAGGTCTTTTGAGGGAAGTCACCAAAGGGGCATGCTTCCCTCTCCCCCCTAAGGGGGTTTGCCTTACCGAGCCGCTTCGATGGGGAGCGGCTGGCTAAGGGCTGCCTGCTGGATTTCTTGGCAGTCCCCTTGGAAAGAAAAGAGGGGACTGCCGCTGGGAAAAGGGAGGTGCCCGATAGCACCTCCAGAGAAGGGGGTGAGGGGGAGTCCCCTGCACCCGTAGGCGAAGGAGAGGAGTAAGCCTCCTCTCCGGTTAGAGAAATATGGAGGGTCCCCTGTGCAAGCACAGGGGGGGGACCTCCATTTTTTTGCTGGAGCTGCCCGAGGGTGGCTCCGTTGTTCTTGGGGAAGTTGGGGGTTGGTTTTTTTTTGTTTGATCTTTATCATTGGGTATGGTGACCCTTTTTTTAACACGTGATGCAATAGCGCACACCTCTCGCAGTAGCCCGCACTGTGAGAGGTGCTTACAAGCCCGGCAGAGCCAGGCGCCGCCATTTGGGACCACACCTCCCGCCTGGTGGCCTGGCAGTCCATCGGCATGGCGGCTTTACCTTGAACACGGCGTAAAATATATAGATTGTGAAGAGGAGAGGAAAAGGTATGTGAGGAAGTTATGGGTGTGGATGAAGCAGGTTGTTAAAAACCAGCCACCCCAGACCGGGGCTCAGGGGTTAGGGAACATTGTCCCCCACCCCCTCAGCCCCGATGCGGGATGGTTGGCTGAAAGGAAGGTCAGCATCTACCCTGTGAAATTAGAGGCTGACCAGAGAAAGTTGTGGGAGAGGTTGTGTGAAAAGAGAGGAAACAAGTGTTTTGAAGGAAGGAAGAGAGGCTATTCTGGGGCCAGACGGAGCGCTGGATCCCGTCAGCACGGCGGCCAGGATGGCAAATCGCCGCGCCCCTTACGGGGTTGTGAAGAGGAGAGGAAAAGGGATGTGAGGAAGGTATGGGTGGGGATTAAGCAGGTCGTTAAAAAAACCCTATCCCAAACCGGAGCTCAGGGGTTAGGAAACATTGTCCCCTCCCCCCCTCAGCCCCGAATGGGACGGTTGGCTTGAGAAGAAGGTCAGCATCTACCCTGTGAAATTAGAGGCTGACCAGAGAAAGTTGTGGGAGAGGTTGTATGAAAAGAGAGGAAACAAGTGTTTTGAAGGAAGGAGAAGAGGCTAAGCTGGGGTCGGACGGGGTGCTGAGTCCCGTCAGCAAGGTGGCCAGGATGGCAAATTGCCGCGCCCCTTACGGCTTAACATAACAAAATATAAGAGAGAGCAAGAATAATAAAATGAAGGAAATGAGAAATACATATGTCATAAAAATGGAAAATATACATTAGTATATGTATATCCAATATACATAAAAGAATAACAAAACTGAGGCCGGGATAAAACAAAAGAAACTAATCGAAAATGAAAGGCGGATTACAAGTACTTTCGAACTTGTTCAATTCATTCTCAAAGAATAACGAATTGCGTTACAGAGGTGGTATATATAAGAGACTACAAAGTGGTACTCCGCCCACGTACAGCGAAAGGACACAAAATCAAAAAATATCAAAAGTGGGATTAAATACCGGATAGGAAGAGTAAAGATGTGCAGATACGATCGCTTCCGGAAGATATAAGTGTGAGAATTGCGTTACAGATATATATATATATATATATATATATATATATATATATATATATATATATATATATATATATATGAGGGTAATCCCAAAGGTGAGGTCTCCAAATATTTAGGATTCACAGAAACGTTTATTGTCTTATTGTCAATAATGTTTACATCATTTTAACGTTTCAATATTTAGCTAATTTTCTACATAATCGCCATTTCGGTCGATGTATTTTTGTAGGCGCTGAGGCAGTTTTTGTACTCCCATGTCATACCAGTTCGCCGCCATGTGGTTGAGGAAACTTCTAACCTCATCGTCAGTGTTCAAGCTTGTTTCGGCCAAATGTTCTTTCAACTTAGAGAACAGGTCGTAGTCACTGGGCGACAAATCCGGACTATAATGTCAGTGTGTGATGATGGCCCATCCAAACGGTCGCAGGAGAGCGACGGTATTATGGGCACGTGGGGGCGAGCGTTGTCGTGGAGAATGCTTATGCTTTTGCTCAACATTTCTCTTCTCTGGTTCTAGGAATAGTAGTTAGGGCCACGGCGATGAGGTTGCCGGAGAACAACTCAACGGCCTCATTTACCGCCCTAAACACCTCGACGGAAACAGAGAAATCGGTCATTTCTTGAAATGTGAACCACCGCGCTCTCTTCAAGCACCACCAGGGCGGGCTATCGGGCGGTAGTGGCCCAGAAGATGATATTTAAATGGGAAAGTGATAACTACCATGGAGGTCATCGATCACTCCGACCCCAAATCAGGCTGTGCATCCAGAGAGCACAAAGAGAGAACAAGACATGAAAATGAAATGGTTCCCAGGCAGTGATGCATAAACTCATCCACATTTAGGATGCCTATCTCCAGTTAGTCAAGGACTTAACCTCTAAGATTAATCGAGTAGTCTCTCCAGAGGGGGTGTCTACCGCTCAAATGTCCGAGCAAAAGAAAGGACCTCGGCAACCGTGCCACGAAGCGGCAAAGTCCCCCGCATTGAAGTCGGCTGAGGGTGGAATGTACACGGAAATAACAGTGTACCTCCTATCCAGGTGCAGATTCACAGCTACTGCCTGAAAGGAAGTATTAAAGCGAAGAGAAGAACGGAGACATCATGGTGGGTGTAAATCGCGCATCCTCAAATCCACCCCCTCCCCATCCCATCCCGTAGTGGTGGGGTCGCAAAACCCTTATACCCCGAGGCAGAATAGGGCGCACGAGCGCAGCATGGTCTCGAACAAAAAGATAGCTAACGGGGAACGGGATGAACCTCCGCAACTTCTCCCAGTTGTCCCGGAGTCTGTGGCAATTCCATTGAAGGAATAGGTCCTCCAGGCCTAGATCGGAGGAGATCCGAGTGCGTTCTTGGAAGAGAAGACCCTCACGGGAATGGCCGTACGCTTCCCGGAGGCAGAGCTCCGCGCACTGTCGACTTCAAGGACTTATCGGGGGAGGTGGGGCTCGTCATGAGTCTTTTTCCTTCATCCGCCTCGAAATCTTAGACGAGCATGGCGGTGGTCACTCTTTTGGAGGATCCATCATTATAGCAATGCCTCTGGGCATTCCTATAATAAAAATCTCCTGGGAAACTTAATATATATATATATATATATATATATATATATATATATATATATATATATATATATATATATATACATCAATCATTATGTAAAATTCATATTATGCAATCCTTTAACTTTGTCAATTTAATCTTTCAATTATTTTACTTAACTTTTGCAAATTAAATTATTTTATGTGCAACTTAATAATTAATTAATTCATTTATTTTCTTGTCAATTCAATTAACGTATACCGTTCCAAACAACATCTCTTAAATTTCACACACAAACACGTTCCCAGCTCGATCAAAAGAGCACGCTATCCTGCCCACCCCACTCGCTGCTTTCCTCGTATAAAGGTCAATAACCATTCCTTCTACAATTATTCTTTTATTTAGTTAATTCCATTTTCTCTCACAATTCTTTGCCATCGACAATACGAGAGTAAGTCCTTATTATATTTGCTTCTCATTGCAGCCCCCAATTCAGTCCATTATAGATACTCTAAATTACTACATATTTACTCAGATACTATATTATTATTTACTCTACATTGTTTCACCATATTATTCACCTAACCTACTTATCTCATTGTACATTCGTTGATTTTATGAATATATTTATATTTGTGTAATTGTCTTTCTTAAAGCCCAAATCATTATTCCAAAATTTACTTCGCCGTCGCATTAGGCCTAAAGCTAACGGCAGACATCTTCGATCAAACAAAATTTATGGTTATGGTTTTCGAAACTCTATCTAGCACGCTATCCTGCCCACCCCACTCGCTGCTTTCCTCGTATAAAGGTCGATAACCATTCCTTCTACAATTATTCTTTTATTTAGTTAATTCCATTTTCTCTCACAATTCTTTGCCATCGACAATACGAGAGTAAGTCCTTATTATATTTGCTTCTCATTGCAGCCCCCAATTCAGTCCATTATAGATACTCTAAATTACTACATATTTACTCAGATACTATAGTATTATTTACTCTACATTGTTTCACCATATTATTCACCTAACCTACTTATCTCATTGTACATTCGTTGATTTTATGAATATATTTATATTTGTGTAATTGTCTTTCTTAAAGCCCAAATCATTATTCCAAAATTTACTTCGCCATCGCATTAGGCCTAAAGCTAACGGCAGACATCTTCGATCAAACAAAATTTATGGTTATGGTTTTCGAAACTCTATCTAGGCTGATTTATTAACCGAAGATAAATCACATTGATAACCATACACTATAAAATTGATGCCCAAAGTTTAGTAATCTCTCGGGTCTGGGCACCATTGTAGATAGGCAGGGGGGGGGGGGGAGAGTAGTAAGAGGAGGCAAAGAAAAAATAATAGCGTAGGCGAGTTGCGAACAGCTTCCCGCGTCGCTGGACTACTGTTAGCCAGCGGCGAATCCACTCGGCCATCCAGAGGTTCCCCCCCAAAAAGACTCATTCAAACGAAGCTTTTAAGCCGCTCGCCTGCACTTCTTGTACGCTATAGGCAAGATGATCAAGAATAATTAAATAAGTTATAATAAAGAGCCTCCCCCCCCCCAACATAGAACTGCCTAAAGGCAGTTCCATCGATGGTGAAGTGAGAGAGTAGATTTTTTTTTATTTTCATACATGGGTATGGTGACCCTTTTGTTGACACGGGAAGCAAACGCTAATCACCCCTCGCTGTTAGGGGTGAATACGGGGCAATCAAAGCCAGCCGCCGTCATTTGAGGCCATTCCTCCCGCCTAGTGACCTGGTAGCCCATTGGTATGGCGGCTCCACCTTAGTCTTTGCGTAAAAATAGCGAAATTGAAAGGAGAAAGGGCATGTGAGGAAGGTGTGGGTGGGGATTAAGCAGGTTGTTAAAAGCCCGCCACCATAGACCGGAGCTAAGGGGTGAGGGGACGTTGTCTCCCCGGATCGGCTAACTATCCCGATCCGGGATAGTTAGCCGAGAAGAAGGTCGGCGTCTACCCTGTGAAATTAGAGTCCCAACAGAGAAAGCTGTGGGAGAGGTTGTAGGGAAAGTGAGGAAGTAGGGTAAAAACACAGGGTCAGAAAGGAAAAGAGGCTAAGCTGGGGCTGGACGGGGCGCTTAGTCCCATCAGCACAGGGATCAGGAACGCAAATCGCCGTGCCTCTTAAAGGGGCTTCCGAAGCTAAAACTGCAGCATTCCTTTTCTCCACCTCTTAATTGCGTAGCCAGCCGCCCTGCTTCAGCTAACCCCTATGACATTAACAATCTTCTCACTGAAGCAGCAAAATTCTTTAATACCGCCCACTAATTCCCTTTTTTCACTCTGAATTATATACTATTGGTTAATACTAAAGTAGGAGTATCCTCTATCTTCAAAGTGTATCACATTGGCTCAGTTGTAAGAAATATCCTCCCCATTAAACTCATGATAAAGGTAACGATAGTTATTGTAAAAACCATCCCACCGTGTTCAATGATCTATATAACCATTGGCTCTATTGTAAATTATAAATCAAATATCCACGACTATTATTATAAAACCCATCCTACTATGTCTTAATATTTTATGCAACCACACTCACTTGATGCAAACATAAACTTTTTGAGATGTCTCAGAAATAAATCTACTTCCTTGAATTTGTCGCATTACGTCCTTCTGTCCCGTGTAATTCAACCTAACCGATTCAAACCTTCAAGCGACTGGTCTCCTCCAACTACTCCTCTGTAGAGCATTGTGCCTTCTCCAGTCGTAACATACATTAGCAGCCGTATCAGATGACATTCCGAGCACCAAGAGTTTTCTAGTCGTAACAGACCACGTTACCAGCCGAAATCTTCCTCACCCATCTTATCAGATGACGTTCCGAGCATCGTGTCTTCTCCACTCGTAACACACGAGGTTACCAGCCGTCACAGTGTCTCCAATTAATGGGAAGATCCTTCTCGCAGATATAGAAGTCAAAAGGATTAGGTGCAATTTCTCTCAGCCCTCTTCTCCATGAGAAAGGAGACCGTCATTTCGTTCTTCGCATCCGTAGACCTCTTTCTCCACCCTCTCTAATCGAGAGGGTATTAGCCAACATTCAATGCACGACGTGGTCCCTCTAAGGGCCACCGAATGGACTTTACGTCCAGAGGCAGATAACCCAAATTTCTCTAAGCTCTTGCGTGCGCAAGTTGGAGAAATTTGTAAATGTTAATCTTTTTCCTGGGCAGTGGAGGCCACCAGTCTTCAGCAGGTTCCACTTAAGTCGGTTGTTCTGCGCATGGGGAAGGCCACTCACCCCTAACGCCGGAGCTTGCTTTTTTTTCTTCTTGCGTTCCGTTTCTAATTTTGGGAGTTTTTTTTTTACTTTCAGTGTAGACTAGCCCTAGGTTGAAATTTTAATTACAAACTTATGCACTTGAGGGCGCACCTCGTCACAAATAAAACGCAATAACAAAGTTCCTTGCTTTAAATAACATTGAACTTTCGGAAAATTGGCCTGGGAATTCGCCAGATTTGAACCCAGAAAATTTGTGGGCGATACTCAAACGCGGTTGATATACAGAAGCCATCTAAATGCGAATGCTTGAACAAAAATTGAGCAAAATTAGTCAAGATCTGACGAATTTAGTCTCCAGCATGCCAAAACAAATTGAAGCACTCCTGACTAACAAGGGACATCAATGTAAATATTGACTGTACGCATCAATTAACTATATTATAAAAATGGGTTTTCTATATTTGACCTTCAAATTACATATGTTAACATAAAACAAAATGCAACTTCCTCAAATAGAATAAAAAATCTCAGAAAACTCAGAGGAACAAGGAAAATAAATATTATCGATCGAGTTTAATAAAAGAACGCAACAATATTCAAAATTCAAAAATATAAACGGCAAACGATGCAAACATTAAAAAAAAATCAACAAGAAGGAACTGTATTAGTGCCGCGCTAGCAGTCATTATTATCTCCCAATTCATCACAATCCATTTTCTCAAGTAGAGCATCGAAACCTCTCCGCCGATATTCCGTCGCCTTGGCAACGGGGTCTTCGTGATCGACGACTGAGCGCCCCACAATAATTATGTCCGCTCCTTTATCTAACACCGCTTCCTCGGGAGTCGTATACTGAGGGAAAGAGAAGAGGGTCGGAAAGTGGAATATTAACACTACCCTCGTCTTATGCTCACTTCGCTGCCTAATAGATGAACGTAGGCATATATGAATGCAGTGGGATTGGGGATGGCAGAATTTGAAATTAGAAAATAAAAGAAAAAAGAATAGACCGCCCAAAAGTAGATATGGACCGGAGAATCCCACCAATCCAATCAACAGACCATTTGCTAAATAAGTTTCCAACCAAAAGTCTTCTTTCATTTCCCCATGGGTCCAGTTTCATTAGGGGGGCTACTTGGTGCAGCTAATACGGTGCAGGTATTTTTATGAACTGAGAGCGCAGTGCCTATATATTTTAATTTTAAGATTTTTTTTGGCGGCCTTCATCGAGGGAAGCCTCCTAAACTACCAAAATGCCTATATTTAGGCGAAAAAAACGGAGGCAAATAACTACATACAAAGCACGTTCAAGTACCGGGGGATACCGCTCCCACGGTTGCATGAGCGCACAACTCAGACTAGGACACAAGACTAAGAATTATCGACTGGGGAACCAAGCAGTCGTGAGTGCTATTTTTTTTTATATGGCGACTCCAAAGGCATAAGTCGCCGCAATTAAAATTTCAGCAATTTCAGCCTAGTACTAGGCTGCTTTAAAAGTAAAAAAACGCAAAAAATAAGAAACAGAACAAAGGCAATTGTAATTTAATTTTAAGGATTTTAAGCCATCCCTATCGGCTCATCTGGCTTAAATTTGTGGTAAAAATAAGGGCTAAAATATGAACCGCCAGCAAAAGAGGCGATCAAATAACGTGGAAATATCGGTTCGTTAACAGATTAAAAACGAAGCACTAACAGGCTATCAAACAAGGTCAGTTATGTAAAATAAGAATGGACAAGTCTCGGAATCTCAGAGAACAGAGGCAAAGGTGGGGTAGGATCGAACTCTTCTCGAGCACAAAGGTCAAGCGGTAGCGACCCCACTCCCAGAGACTGGGACATTAAACATGAATGTGCCGAAGTCTGGGGACTACGCAGTCGTAGCATTAATGTATAGGGTACCGCTCTATCAAATGGCTGTGTGTACCGCGAGTGTGCCCAATCCGAAGACAAGGCTATCTGTACAAGCCGAGGTATTGGGGGTAGGGGCCCAGGAGAAAAGTGGCGAGGCGATGAAAACAACTCATCGGCCGTTTCTCATCTTCTTTGTCCAGGCAGCGCGAAGGGCTGACCTGAATCCTGTCATGTAGTAGGTTGGAAGAAAAGCGAAACGTTGCTATGATTGGCTAGGCCTCGCCGAACCCTTTGGTGCTCTCAATTCCGAAATCCCTACATCTCCAGTAATCCAGCAGAAGATAATCTCTATATCCGTCCGGCTCGTGGCAACCGCGGTGTGACGGATAACGCGAACCAGGGGGTGCAGAGATTATAATACCCCGAGAGCACGAGGGGGGGGGGGGGGGGGTGATGGGTCGGTTTTATTTTAATCGCGAACGTTCACAACGCTTTATGTGCTGTACCGATCGGTTCATTGAAACCAACTCTATCGTAGACAGACGGAGCGCTTGGCAGCGTCCCACTGGCTTCAAACAGAGGAGATACGGCGCGAGGAAATACAGGCTATCTGAAGGAAGGGAGGCTAAGCTGGATCCCGTCAGCACGTCGGCCAGGATGGCAAGTCGCCGCGCCCCTTACGGGGTGCAGAGTGAAAGAGAATTGATAGGCGACAAATGGCCAAAGGGGGCGGTGATCCTAACAAGGGGGCTCGATAGGCTTAGGTAGGAGTCATAGGGCCTGGCATGCCGGCGTACAACAAGGTGACGCCCCTGTGATCTATTAGGTGAAGAAGCGAGGTCCAGAGGACCTAACCCAACCCCTAAAGAGGTTCGCTTATTCAGCCAACCTCCATCAGGGGGTGGGAACTGAGGTGGAGGTGCCTGTCCATCACCATATTCTAGGCGGGTCACTGAGAAAGCAAAGGATGAGCCACCGTTCGTAAAGTAGTCTGGTGGAATGGAGGGGGAACCCCCGAACCCATAGGTATACGAGAGGACTAATTCCCTCGTCAGCTAAGAGATTCTTGGATGGGGCCTCACCTCCATCTCGGCAGAGGAGGTGCCCGAGTGTGCTCCGGAGAAGCGCCTCCAGAAGTGATAGTGTTTTAAACTCCTCGCAGACCCCTCACCCAAGAGTTGGGAGGCTTCGTTTATAGGGACAAGCAAACGCACTAGAAATTCTTAAGATTTTGACCATACAGTGCGACTCACGGCATTAGTTCAATTCGACATTCCAAAATAACTTTATTCAATTTCATTGGATTTTCCCAAAACTTCAGGAAAATCCACTTTACAATATGTCAACAGTGCAGTATATGTAGGTTACAGTGACGTGCACCGGTTTGTTTGCTTATTGCGTCAGTTTCCTAAAAGATAGCGTTGATCAGGTGGCTCACGCTATTAGTTCATTGTTCTGTGAAAGCGAAATGGATCGTGGAAAAAATTTAAATGAAGCTGAAAAGGTTATGATTATAAAGGAAGTGACTAAAGGCACTCCTGTGAAAGTTATTGACTCCGAATTAGGCCGCAATGTTGTGACTATCAAACGATTTGCGGAGAATCCTATGATGAGGAAGACTCATTCAGATGAGGCCGGATCAATTCCTGCCTCCACGATAAGGAAATTGGCCGAAACGGGCAATGATAGGATCAATGAGGTCATCAGCCGTCGAGGATCGTATGCTCATAACTTTTTGTACTACACGTTTCAAGTTACTAAAATTTTCATTAAGCATGTTTATACATTAAAATGTTCCTTTCAGTTGAATATCCTTTATTTCCCTACGGTAATTTTACGCTAGTATCACTGGTCATGGGCGTTATCGGAAAATATCGTTTCTATCATTCAGTAATTTTAACCACTTAATATTATTAGCGTTGGCAATTGCTAAACAGAATTTCATAACATTCGAGTCCAGCAAAGGAAAGTTATGTAACAAACTATCAAAACTAATACCATTGGCTTCACTGTATATAGGAAAACGGTTGCTGGGACAAATGCCCTATCCCGTCTCGGGCTCTCTAACATGCAATGGGAGCATTAGTGTTTGTGGGTGAGCAGCGACGCATACCCAACAGATGTCTCCTAGGGGACGGTCTGTCCCCAAAGGCCGCAGCTCGCGAGTAAGCAAGCAACCAGGTGGATTCTTTACTGGGTCTTACTAATCGTCGCCAAGATCTAAAGATGTGGCAGACCAAGACCCATTATTTAGTTGGTCTGGCAGTATAGCCTTATGCACTCGAGAATGGCCGCAGAGGGAGGTAGTCGGGCCCGTTAGGCGCAGAAGGGGATATTGTGGCAAAACCGATCTTCCCATTAATCCCGCCCTAACACCCATATATTTCCTCTGCGGGAGTTTTTTGGCGAGGTACCAAAGCCTCTCTTCTGAAAGGGCATGAGGTAGCTGGTCAATTCTTTAGAGCAAGGAATTGACAGGAAAAGAGGATACACCAGCAACCCTATGCCTAGTCAAGGGGTCAAGTCACCCCAGTGAGCCAGGCTTTCCCCATTCGCATGGGGCTGAAGTGCTACTTCTCTAGCTACCAAGTCTACCCCAGTATAGCGGAATTTACCAAAAGCGGGCGGCCGTAGTCGTGTTTCTGAGTGGTTCTCCAGAGGCCGCAGCTCTCAAGTGATCAGTAAGAGGCAGGCTGGATCAGGGAGAAACCCTCAAGTACTGGACAGGGCAGCCAGGATATAAGATTTCATTTGACAGACCCACCCAGAGAAGGGAACTGAAATTAGTACAGCTCTCTGCACCCGAAACCGTCACAGTTGTAGTCATCCCATTACTAGCAGGTAAAGGGTTATAGGGTGTAAACCCCCTATCCTATTAATCATGCCCAACATCCAGAAGCCCTCAAGCTTTCTCTTGCAATCTGCGGGCTTTGTTTATACAAGTTCCTAAGCCTTTAACACAACATGAGATAAATGTCATTAATACTAAATAAAAATAATGAAATTGAAATTATAGAAAGGTACAAATGAGGACCTGAGAGAGCACCTGGCAGTTACCACTGCCGTATTCGGCTTCCTTACGGGTGGTTGCCCATGCTACAGCCGACCACTCACAGGTGCACCGGGGTCGGGGCGATGCAGAGAGTATAGAACTTCTTACTTAGATTGATTTAGGGACTCGCCCGTCATGGCGGCTTGCCTATTATATCCACCACATGCTAGTGTCAATTTTGGACGCTCTCGCTTCGATACTGTGCGTCTTTGGGCATGTGACCCATTTGAAAATTAGTTCTACAATCTCCCAGTCACGGAAGACAATATAAAAATGTTAACCTTGGCTAGTAATCATACTTTCCCTAAATGGAAATTAACAAATAATGGATAGGCTACTAGTACCTACAAAGAACTTATGAACCATATCCAAAGTTGTTTCAGAGCCGTAGGTACGAGAATCCCTTACCCATTGCCCAAGGGTGCCCTCGGAATAATTATCACCGATGCCAGCTGTGAATAAGATGAAGTCTCTGTCTTGGGTAATGCAGCTTTGACTCATAAAACCAATCACGAACTGCCGCCAGTACTGAGCCAATTTTAAGCATCCTAGAAACAAGGGAAAGTTAGCAGTCCTGGTGCTATTTTAAAACCTATTTTCACGGGTTGATGGCCATCACACCGACTAGTTTTAAGTGCGCTCAAACCACCCCCTTCCGTCGATGGGTGCATGTCGTGCCAGTTACAAAGTGGAATGATCCTATGGAATAAGAAAACTACGTATGACCTACAGTTGAATGGAGAATGCAAAATGACAAACAAGCATTTAGTCTGACGTCCTTGTTGTACACCAAATAACCCACCTACCATCATAGGGTTCTCTTCAAGCAGTGTCCAATTTACTTAAACATCTCTGATGGTGCTAAATACCTAACGACGCAAGAACTTTCATTTTTCTGTTTCACTCAAACTCTTTAAAGTTCTAAGAAAGATTACTTAAATAATAACATTGAAACCATCCCCCTATCCTTCAGATGCAACTGATTACGTTAAGATTTCATTCAATACTCGAGGTTGTTTTCCTCTCTTTTCTATAAACTCTTGGCCATTTGGAGGTAGTCTTTCATCCATGCTATCAAGAAGTTCCAAGTAAATACCTTGAACGTAGGTGGCATTGCTCAAGTGCTGGTCAGAGCTCATCTCTGCAACAAGGACACATCCACGTTTCTGGGTGGAACACATCTTCATCAGACCTGGTAAAAGACAAGTCTGTGGCATTGATCAGGGGAATAATGAAGTCAATGACAGCATTTTTATGAATAGCTAACGAAAGATGCTTCACAAAAACTAGTCTATAGAGCGCTGTACATCTATTAGTACAAATTGCGAACCATACTCGAGATATGTCAGGCAGAGCACAGCTGATACCAGTATGGTAGTATTCTTTACTACCACCCTAGAATTTAGTGATGGTAGTTGGCCACCAACCAACCATCCCTTGCCCACACTATACCTTGAATAGTTCCTGGTCCAGGCATGCCATGGACAGACACCAGATCTGCCCATTCGAGGATACGATGAACACCGGCGGAATATTGGAACTGGACAGTGTTTCCGACATCGGCAAAAATTCTGTAACCAGAGGCATTTTTAAACACGGGTAAACTTCACAAAAACTTAACCCATGCACACAAAATTTACTTTTATTCACGCAGGTGACATTTTAGCTAAATTAAATTTAATAAACAGTATTATTACTAAAGATGCAAAATGATTTGAGGAGTATTTCTCAAGGTACGAATGATTAGTAAATAAACTAAACTAAACTAAACTAAACTATACCCAATCATCAGCTTCCTCTTTTGCGGAGCTCACGACGCCCCCATTGACCCCAGCAATACAGTTTGATATTACTCGTGTAAAAGCTCAAAATAATTTCAATTTCAGAAATCTTTGCAATTCACTTACAAAGTCATTTGTATGGAATCTAACCAGTAAAATGCAAATACATAGGACATTCTGCATTTAGAAAGATAAAACTAAACTAATTTCAACTTTCATTTTAACAATACAAACCAGTGGCGAAAACAACACACAAAAGGCGCAGCTAATTCTTGTGCATTTAGTGAACTCTGGGTGGGTTTAAGGGTAGGAACCAGTTGTGTAGCTGCCCAATCCAAGTGGATTCTAAATGGTAGCTACGATAAAATGCGGTAATTTAGTTATAAAAGGGAAAAACCACTTTGTGATCATTTAAAAAATGAGGGTTTAAAAGACCTCTGCCAAAATGAATCAAAGATGGGCGAGGCGAGGCAGAGTTAATAGGGTTGGGAAACAGGACGGCCAGAGAATGGCGAAATGAGTGCATTCTAGTGGAAGGTGGGCAACCGATTGGTCCCCACCACACAAAAAAGACAGCAAGGGCTGATTTGAGTATTAGCCGAAACAAGATGACCTTGAGTAAGTCTTGTGTGGCCAATGGGAATGTGACAAAGGGCCACCTCTAATGACAGTAGTCTCTGAAGGCTCGAAGGTCAAAAGGGGAAAAGAAATTTTGATTTTATATAATTTAAATGATAAACACCCATCCCATTCATTCTGCCACAAATGAAAAATATATTTTCTTATAAAGGGAAAAATCTCAAAAAGGCAGATTTTCATTTTAAGACCATCTGGCGACTACCTACTTGGGCATAAGTCGCTGTATTAAAAAACAAACGAGGGTAAAAAGGGAAGATGGCAATAATTAGGAAGCAAGCTCCGGTGTAGGGGAGACGTCCCCCTCCCCAAGGCGCAAGAGCGTGCGACCTACAAAGAAAACAATAACAAAAAAACAAACGTAGTTAAATAAAGGGGAGAACGCCGGCCTCTCCCCAAAAGTCTAAGTCCACTAGTTAATGTGCATGAACTCATCCCAAGTACAAGGGACAGGCGGTAGCGACCCCACCCATCCCAGTACCGGGTAAGGTAACGTGCGCGGAGATGGCCCAGACTCGGACATTCAACAAGAATGTGTCGAACAGTCTGGGGAATAACACAGTCTTCACAGAAGGGCGCTCGCGAGCGCTCCATCAAATGACGGTGCGTCCCGCGAGTGTGCCCAATTCGGAGACAACAGAAAGCAACTTGAAGCCTTCGCGGCATTGGTGGGTAGATCGATGGGAACAGTCGCGGCGCAATGGCGCACACAAATTTAAGTTCCCTTCGACCGTCTCCCATCTTCTTTGCTAAACAGCCCGTATTCCTGTCATGTAGTCGGTGTGAGGAAGAGCGAAACGCAGGTGCGGTCGCAGAGTCCTCGCGGACTCTTTGGCGCCCTCATTCTCCGTAATTCCTACATGTCCAGGAACCCAGCAGAAGATAATCTCGTATCCGCCCGGCTCGCCAAAACCGTGGCGTCACGGATATCGCGAACCGGAGGATGCGGAGATTCTAATGCCCTGAGAGCACCCAGGGCGCTTTGTGAGTTGCTATAGATCACAATCCGGTCTCCGAACCGTGCACATCGCGTAATCTCCCGTACCGAGTGGTGTATTGCCACCAGCTCGGCCATGAAGACAGACGCAGCGCCTGGCAGAGCCCCGCTGACTTCAAACAGAGGGGATACGGCGTGGAAGCCGACCCCCTCTTGGGACTTGGCGCCATTCGTATACACTGGCACGGTTCCAGAGTGACACGAGGTGTGCTCCAAAAAAGGTCGAACGCAATACTCCCGGCGCTGTACAAGCTTTGAGAGCCGAGGCGTGGCGACAAATAGCCAAATGTAGTACCTTCCAGGGTGGCGTCCTGGGCAGAACCAGGGGCGACACCGGCGCGAGATATATCCCTAGCTCTCGAAGGAGTTTCCTGGACCTAAACCAAAAGGGCTTTGGGTATGAGGCGTCTCTCAGCGGCATAAGCACCGTCGAAATCAGCTGCGAATGCAGTGAGAGCTCTTGGCGACTGAGGGAGGCGCCGGGATCGCGCGTACAGGAGAATGATGCACTGTACACGGCGTAGAGCGAGTGGCATCTCCCCAGGATCGACTAGTAGGCTCTCAATGGGGGAAGTGCGGAAGGCACCGGTCGCAAGGCGAAGGCCGGTGTGATGGATCGAATCCACCTTCTGGAATAAACGCTCGGCTGCGGATGAATAAAACTCGCATCCGTAGTCGAGCTTCGAATGAACAAAAGACCGATAAAATGTAAGGCAGTAACCCTATCAGCGCCCCAAGCGCTGAACGTCACGGAACCGAAAATATCCAGGGCGTCGATACAAGAGACCCTAAGGCTGCGAATATGCACCTCCCAGGTGAGGCGTCGGTCAAATACAAGACCAAGGAAACGGTGCGATTCAACCACTTCCAGGCCTACCCCATTAACAAACAAGTCTGGGTCGAGCCGTGGATGGCGGCAGAAGTGCACCACCTTAGTCTTGGACAAAGAAAACCGAAACCTATGCGCTTCGGCATAGCGAGACGTGGTTCAATGCCTGTTTGAGTCGACGCTCCAGAGTTGGCATCTGGGCCGCGCCAAAAGAGATCGAAAGGTCTTCCACGTAGAGCGTAGCGAGAACATCTTCCGAAAGCACCGAGGTGATGCCGTTGATGCTCAGGGCAGAGTGCGACACTGAGGAGACTTCCTTGCGGGACGCCCTCTTCCTGGTCCATTAGGCCGAAGAAGGCTCCCCCATCCGTACGCGGAATCGACGATCTCGCAAAAATTCATATATAAAAATTGGGAGGCGTCCCCTCGCCCCTATCGTGTGAGGGTCTCCTTGATACCATATCACCATGCGGTATCATAGGCCTTCTCCAGATCGAAAAAACCGTGGCGTAGTGCTGTCTACGAAGGAAGGCCTCGTAGACGGCATTTTCCAGTCCAAGCAGAGCATCGACGTGGAGTGGAACTTGCGGAAGCCAGATGGCCTCTGCTGTCCATAAAAAAGGCTAATCTAACATTAACCAATTTCTCCATCAACTTGCACATACAAGAGGTTAGAGAGATTGGGCGGAAACCGGCCGGAGTAGAGTCATCTCTCCCCGGTTTGCGAAAGGTGAGCACAGTAGCGATTCACCAGGAATCTGGGAGGAGACCCTCCACCCAGATCCTGTTGAACAAATCTAACAGAAAGGCCATGCCTCGCTCACCCAGGTGTCGAAGTATGGTGTACGGGACATCGTCCGGACAATGGGCGGTGTCCGCGAACGAAGCAAGAGCGGAACGCAACTCACTCACAGTAAACCTGTCATTGAAGGGTTCTCCGCCTCTAGAGGTAAAGTCCAGCCGGCGGCCTTCCGCAACATCACGACTTGAATTGAATCGCTGGCGGAGCAGCATCCCGGCTAGAGAATGCGGAGAAAGCGGTCGCGAAGGATTCCGCCACGGACGCGGGGTCCGAGATTGCGGTCCCATTCTCCTGTAGAACGGGAGGGGGTCCTGCGATAACTTGCTCCGAATCCTTTTGACTCGCTTCCACACCTCAGCTAAAGAGGTCTTACCGTTAAGTGAAGACACGTATGTCCGCCAAGAAGATCGGCGGGCGTGCTTCGAAATATACCGGAACCTAGCCCTAGCCCAACGAAATTCAGCGACAGTGAAATCGTTCGGGCGGCGCTTATAGCGCCTGTAGGCATAACGCTTCTGTTTGAGGGCCGTCTCACACTCGGCCAGACGTTCTGGGAATAGTAGTCAGGCCTGTGGCGATGACGTTGCCGGAGAAGAACTCAACGGCCTCATCTACCGACCTAAACTCCTCGACCGAGATAGAGAAATCAGTCATTTCCTGAAATGAAGGCCACCTCGCCCACGCCAAGCACCACCGAGGTGGGCTCTCAGGCGGCAGTTGCCCTGAAAATGATATTTGAATGGGAAAGTCATCACTACTATGGAGGTCATCAACCACCCCCCAATCAAAATCAGCCGGGCATCCAAAGATGTTTTCCAATGTTCCTGAAAACGTCAAGGAATATCTGCCAATCCTGGCTCAAGAATAGGACAGTGTTGCAAGATTTGGCACTTAATTTATAATAATTATAGCACAAGTTAAAATGCTGCAAATTAAAAATAACACGTTAATAATATATTTTGCATCAAGTTTAACAAAATATTTCTAGCACTTTTGTAAACAGATAATATTTTTGCAGAGAATCATAAAAGTATACTACTGCAAAACGTTTGAAATGATCCAATTCAAATTAATGATGCAATCAAGCATCCTCGGAACAAAGTAGCTTCAGTTTAGTATTAGTGAGTTCATCGTTCAGTTGTGCCATGTGAGAGTAATAATTTTATTATTTATTTTCTTGTGATCAGTAAACCCATACCATGAGTAACAAACAACCAAGAACATATTTTAACTCAGAATGAGAAGAGCAATTCTGTTTTACATATTTCAATCAGAAAAGCAGGTGTTTGTTATGCAGACAGACCGTGGCAGTTTCAAAGAGAAGTAATGTTGAAAGGCATTTTAATAGAGCTCATAACAATTTTAACACTGACTTTCCAATAAATTCTAAACTCGGAAAAAAAAAAAAAAATAGAATTTGAAAGGTGCTTTAACATAACAGCAAAGTGTTTTTACTAAACATGTTCATAAGTCTGAATGAGCAACTGTTGCGTCTTTTGAAGTTTTGCAATCGTTAGCTAAGAAGATGGAGATCTCCTTAAAGATGCCATGTTAAAAGCGGCTAATGCACTTTGTTAAGATTTTCCAAATAAAGAGATTACTTCATCAATCACAAATGCAGATATCAGCCAAAACAGTAACTAGACGAATTGACGTTATTGCCAGTGATATGAAAATAATACTGGCAAATGATCTGCAACAGTGCTGCTTTTTTTCTTTACAAATGGACGAGTTGACAGACATTTCAGACACAGATCAGTTAGCTATTTGTATGAATGGCATTTAATGATTTTTCTGAGTTTAAGAAGTGCAATGCCATTGCAACTGATGGTGCTAATGCATTTTGAGGAAAAAACAAACTATTGGTTTATGGAGCTGATCCTACATTTTCAAAATTCTTTGCTTATTATTGTATTATACATTTGGAAATGCTATGCAGTCAAGTGATACAGTTTGATCATGTTGTCAAGACTGTAACTAAAATAATAAATTCACTACAATCTTCTTCAGCTACTTGACATTTGTTGTTTAAATTGTTTCTTGAAGTGGAAAATGCTGAATTTGCTGATCTTTTGATGCACACAGAAGTGAGATGGCTAGTCAGCCCCGCTGACTTCAAACAGAGGGAATACGGCATGGAAGCCGACCCCCCTCATCAGACTTGGAGCCATTCGTATACACTGACACCGTTCTAGCCTGACACAATGTGTGGCTACAAATAGCCAAATGTGGTACCCTCCAGGGTGGCATTCTGGGTAGAACCAGGGGTGCCATATCTAGCTCTCAAAGGAGTTTCCTAGCCCTAAACCCTAAAGGGCTTAGGGTATGACTTGCATCTCTTGGCAGCATAGGCACCATCGAGATCAGCTGTGGATGCTTTGAGAGCCGTTGCCGACAAAGGGAGACGCTGCATTCGTGCGTACAGGCGAGTAAAGGAAGCTAAGAAGACCCGATTAGTAAGTACCATTGTTGGTTTTGGCAATGCTCTTACACAAGGAGATGGTACATCGACAGGACTGCCTCTCAACTGCCGAGGCAGTTCTTCGATGCCTGAGATGGCCCATCCAGAAGGAAATATGTGAAGGCAAACCAACACGGCCACTCAAAAGGAAATCTGCCAGGATCGTCCTTATCCAGCTGAAAACATTCTACACTAAAGCAAATATTCCTATGTTTTCAGACCATCAATGGTGAAAACTAATACTTGACCTTCTTAAAGGGAACAAGAAATTGCATCAAATACCTGTTTGTCGCAGAGAATCTCCAAACATTTTTGCTAAGTCTTAATCTTGATAAGCAGGATGGGCAAATAAAACCCCCAGGTTTTATTCCCATTTTTTGGGGGGCTTTTTCGAGTGAAATTTGAAAAAAAGCCGGTATTTTTTTTCAAAATTACATTTTTTTTAAGAAATAAATGCTAATTATTTTATTTAAAATTCATATTTGTTTATAATTTCAACAAATATGTATCAAATTAAGGTAATTTCTCTGATACTGACACATAATAATTGATCTCTCCTTCTACAGGTTATGGCTATCATGGGTACCAACCCATAATTCTCAATCAGTGATCTGTTCTTACCTTAATATAATTATTAAACTATGTAATTATTATTATAAAAATAGAGATAGCTATTCTTTTTCTATGCTATTCTACTAATGCTTGTATTGTAGCATTTATTTTTGGAAAAAATCATTAGACCTAATGATTTTTATACAGCTACCTACCTACCAAATTATTATATTATGAAAAAGAGGAGAATGATTTATTACTTATTAGGCATCTAAAATGAATACCCATTAATTAATAGTGACTTTTGATTGATCACATTTTTACTATGCCAAGCTATTTCAAATGAGAGAAGAAAGATTAAAATAAGAGTGTAATAAACCTATTCTCAGTAATGCATTATGATGTAGCCATTAGCTAACTTAATACCTATTAGGGTTGAAGCGCTGGACTGAGAAAACATGAAATAATTAAAAATAATGTTGATCATTGAATAGGTACCTACTCTTTTCTTGTGTTTTTTCCACTTCTGTGAATTTATGAAGAATCAAATCTTAAAAAGCACTAATGGAAATGTTTGTTAGTTATAAACCAGTCTACCAACCTACAGCCTTTGCACCTAAACTTTGACCTATTTCTACTAAGATATAATACTTGACGATTATTATGCACTTCTTTCTTCTTTGCTCACCAATTTTCTGGGACAATGCAATGATTGAAGCAGCTATATTGATATTGTATATTAGAAATTTTAAATATAATTGCTTCAATCATTTATATACGTGTTTATTTTAATTAATTTATTGTATATTGTTTATAAACAGTAATTTACTATTTGGATCTTTTTCAGGCTTTGTTTCATTAAGATGGTGAATTGAAAGTACTGCAGCGATCCACTGAAGATCCATAAATCCCTGCAAAAGAAAGACCTAAGAAATGTTTCTGCTCAGCTTTTGCAGAAGTTCTCATCTCTTCTTAGCAAAGATGATAAGCTTTGTTCTGTTTGTAGGAAGAAGCTTTCAAAGTTACTAATGGAGCAAAATACTCCAGAGGAGTCTGGAACTTCAGCATCTGAACAGGAGTTCAATGAGATGCCTGGCTAAAAAGAGGATTCAGATGTTATGGAAGTTGAAGTTGACTTACTGAACCAATCATTGTCTTTCATCATTGAGAGCCCCTTTGGTAAAAGGAAAGCCTGAGAAAAGGTTAAAAGTTGAAGAATCTGTTAGGAGAAAGTTGATTTGGTTGTGGGTAGTAGTTCAGGAAAATGAGATGTGCCATAAAGATGTAATGTGAACCGTATGCCAGAAGTCATCCAGTTTCTAAAGGAAAACTATCGGCAATCAAGCTGTACAGATCAAATCAGAATTCTAACAATATTTGTAACCAATATGAGAGTCATAAAACTCATGAACGAGTTTGATTGCTCTCAGAGCATGGCCGTACAAGCTCACCATATACTAAAGGAGAAAGGAATGTTAGCTTCACCTAACTCTAATCTCGGCAAAGGGCCTCCTGAGGAACTAAAATCTTTAGTCCTTGAATATTATCTTTGTGATGACATGAGTCAGGTTTTACCAGGAAAGAAGGATTGTCTAGTAGTGAGAATTGAAGGGGAAAAGCAGAGGTTACAGAAACGACTCTTTCTCAACAATTTGAAGGAACTTCATAGCACTTTCAAAGTGAAGTACCCTGAGGTAAAAGTATCATTCTCAAAGTTTGCTATGTTACCGTCACACGAGTGTGTTCTTGGGCGAGGTAGTGGAACTCACTCAATATGTGTATGTACAACACATCAAAATGTAAAACTGATGATGGTTGGATCCAAGATGTCTGATATCATTGATCTACACTCTTACCATTACCTAGTTGCCTCTGTCGTATGTAATCCAGCCTCTCCAGCATGCTACATGAGATCGTGCGAATAGTGTCAACCTGTGGATTAACTAAAAGCAAAACTATTTGGAGTTCATGAACAAGAGAATGTGGATAATATTAAATTCAAAAAGTGGACATCAACTGATAGATCTGAGCTGGTAACCCTGGTATTATCGCTTGATGATTTCATGGATAGATTTTGTGGTTGTCAAAACTTTGGTACAACATGAGTTTGTTGCAAAATCACAAGCACAGTACTTGGAAAGTCTGAAAAAAATATTGCAGATGGTGAATTTGTAGTAATTGGTAATTTTTCAGAAAACTACTCACTTGTAATACAAGATGCAGCCCAGAGATATTGGAATTGCACAGAGGTGACAATACATCCTTGGGTGTTTTATCACATTAAAGATGGAAAACTGCCATGACTCACAGCATAATTTCAGAGTGTAACATCCACGATAACGTGTCACGTGCATCTATTTCAGCAAATGTTGATAGAGTATCTGAAACCAGTATTCAAAATGGTAAAGAAAATGTACTACTTTTCTGACAGATCTGCAGCACAGTATACAAACTGTAAATCTTTCCAGAATCTTTGCTGGCATAAAGAGGAATATGGTATAGAAACAGAGTGGCATTTTTTTGCCAATAGCCATGTGAAGGGCCTATCATACAGCGTAGGTGATACCATCAAAAGCGAGGCTAGTAAAGAGAGCTTGAGAAGACCCTATGACAGATTGTATCACCAAGAGATTGGCTCGGGGGGACCCAGAGCCATAAAAATTGGTATGTGATGTTACCTCACCAGATCCCATTTTTATTTTTGCTGGAGGTATGGAGGAGAAATAGTTAACTTTAGAAAATATTTTGGGAGGATCGAAGTTGCACTTTGGCAAGGGTCAAAGGTCAGAGTTCAAAAAATGGTCATTCTTCCACTCATTTGAAAGATCTTTCTCCTGAGCATTTTGGTACCAAAATCGTTCTGATTGGTTAACTCTAGCCAAAGTCATGACCTCTCAAACTTTTTCGGTCAACCAGTTTGACCAAAAATTAACATGGCCATAAAAATGACCATGGGGGACCCAGAGCCATAAAAATTGGTATGTGATGTTACCTCACCAGACCCAACTAGCATGCAAAAAATCATTAAAATCTATGACCTAGTGTTGAGATTTTGCCAAAAGGTGTGTACACTTCATGTAGAATGTCCAGCTGAAAAGGACTTCAACCGTGTCTGTTGCTACTCAATTAAACATACCTCCTGTTAACAGCTGTAATTTAAGAGGCAGGTGGTGATCCACATAATGTGGCTAATCAATATAAGTACAATACTGAACTACAACTGTGTAATATAGAGTTCCAAACTGTAAGCATACGTGATATGCTAAAATTTAACATTTATTTTGTATAACAAAATGTACTTTTTGAAACTAATTTATATATATTATAATTGTATTCCTGTCATCAAGTCCATCAATTTGATACCAAACATGACCAGGTTTGGGTGTAAAATAACTGCCTCAAATTTTTTTTACATACTGCGGCTCCTGAAAATGGTCCTAAATATATTAAAGTAGCCATAATAAAAAAGTTGCAAAAGATAGTAAAACAAATACCTCCCACTCCCCGAAAAAACTAACGACAAAAGCAGGAAGCATTCTCCAGACTGGGGTGCAGGATCATGCACCTAACACCAAAGTCAAATAAAAGTGAGGAGGCCAGCCTCCTTCAAAAAGTCATGGTCCACTAGTTTGTTTGGACGAACTCGTCCCAAGTGGTTATGACCCTATTCAACAGGCTTGAAGGTCACCCATAATGGAACATTCAACAAGAATGTGCACAATCCAGGGGACAGTAAGGCACAGGCGAGTGCTCCATCAAATGGTGGTGCATCCTGCAAGTGTGTTCAATTTGGAGACGACAGAAAGCAACCTGAAGCCGTTGTGGCATTGGGAGGTAGGTCCATGGGAACATTGTTTGAAGCATTGTTTCTAAATGTTCTGCTGGTAGGTGGTGAAGAGTTTATTTTTCTGTCAAGCTCATGCAGATGCGAGTCGTTTATGTGTGGAAGCTACCCGTTTTATCCATTTCTTTTATGAGGTTGTTAATTCGAGGTTTTAAATTGTGATTGAAGCATTTCCTGTCCTTGGGAGATATAGTTCTTGCTTGCAGGATTGTATTGAAGCACATGGCTTGGTAGAAGCGAGTTGCTTAAGTTTCACATTTGTTTTCTATGTGAATTTGGTCCATTTGGCTATTTTGTAATGTATGTTTTCATTGAGCTGTGGATATGTGGGTTAGTTGCTATGGGATAAGGATTGGGAGAGAGAGTGCAGTACATGGAAGGTTTGTAGGGCGGCTCTTTTGTGGAAATGATAGGAACAGAAGTATGTCCCAGGATGGTGTGTTTTGATCATTTTGTAAAAGTTTAGTTGTTGGTTGATTAGTTGCGCATCTAGTAGTAGTTGTCTGATGATGGTGGTGTCTCTTGGTCTGTCAGATTAAGGTTAGCCAAGTGTGGTCATCGGAGTTGAAATCACTCCTTAACAAGAGCTTGAGGAACCAAGTGTTGCTAGGTTAGGGAAGAAACTGACAGAAAAGGGGTGGGAGCAGGGTGGGATGTAGATATTGAAAGGACTAAGAGGACTCACTTAAGGGATATGAAAGTAACTTTAATTCATCTCACTTAATTATGGTAAAATTAAGAAGCCTGAAAATAAGTTTTGCATTCTTTAGAGGTAAAAAATAGAACAAAGTTTACAACTTTACTTTCCACCATTTTTCAGCCTTGAATAATTTGTTTACCAGTTTTACTCAAGCTCTTTAATGTACAAAATTTAAAGCTTAGGGTGGGCTCAGTAAAGAACCATGAAATGCATATTTATAGGAAAATGTACAACCAACACAGATTCTTTAATATACTCAAAGTCAAGCTGAGCTATTGCTTCTAAGACAAGAGATCCATTTAAAATTTTAAGAATATTGCAACTTAATAAATTGTTATTCACTCTAATTAAAACCCATCAACTTTGGGATAACCTGTTTTGGACTAGATGAGTTAAAAAGGCATGGCAAAGGAACTTAACCACTCAAACCAAACCTTGTCTTGTGGTAAAAGCTCTTAGGAATGCATTTCACCTCTAAAATTTAAAGGCCTATCAATAGTTTGCTTTAAGCATTACTATCCATTGCTACTCCCATCAAAGCAAGGCATTAAAAGTTTTGTTCAAACCCAAATACATGAAAAATACAAGTGCAATGTTCTTTGTAGCCAGTCAAACTAATACATTTTCTACATACACCCTAAACAGCATCTCAGCACCCTAGTTTTTAAAAAAGAAGGATATAAGTACCTGTCCTCAAAAATGAGAAAATTGTGCTTTGTAGCCAAGTTTTTCAATGAGTCTACCGTTTCTTGTGAGAAGTCACTCAAGATGTCAATATGAGTTTTCAGTAAACAAATATACGGACCAAGCTGGAAAAAAAAGAAGGTTTTCTTCTGGTTGGAGGAAGGGAATGTGCAAAGTAAGAATAACTTTATTGGAAGCAGCTTAAACCTAATAAGTGCAACTAGCAAAGCCAGGTCTTACTTTATCAGCCAAAGACAGCAATTCTGTTGAGGTCTGAACATCGATGGCTATACATAAGTTAGTCCTCTTAAGTTCCATTAAACTAAGAAGACGCTGAGCTACAGGGTTTGTAACTCTTGCTGCTCTTTCCTTCAACGTCATTGGTGACAAACTAATTTGTTCTGAAAAGTTTAAAAAAGAGCGATAGCTACACAAAGGCTCACCTCTGGAATGGAGTGATGAAACCACTGGTACTTCATTAGGAACAATTTTCTTTAGAAATATGGCCTCCATGCCTCTAAGGAAATAAGTCCCAGAAAAAACAAAACAAAAGGTAGCCTAATCTTAGGCTACATTAAAAGTAAAAAACAAAGCCAATAACCCCTCCCCACAATGCATGGCCAGGCACCCGAGAGAGCCGCTCCAACAGGTACCCAAACCAAAGGAAAAAAAGAGGCCAGATTCCTCCAAAAAGTCTATTAGGCCACAGTCAGGAGTACACATACCCGCCTAGTTTCATTGGGAACATTATAAGGCTACAAGTAGATGCACATTAACCCCTTCCTGCTCTAAAGAATAAATTTGCCCATTTTCTAGATTTAAAAATAAAACTAGAAGTTTAACCAAACACCAAATTAAGAATTCTACTCTAACAATGAATCGCTCCATGTAGCAACTTGCCTTAAAGAAACAAAGGAAAAGAGTAGAGGTTGGCTATGGTGCTAAGTATTGAAGCAGGAGGGGTGCATTCAGTCTTCAGGAACAAATTCTTACAAAGAACCCTGGCAATTTGAAACCCTGTTTGCAGGGTCAATGGTCTGGATACCAAAGGACAGTAAAGAGACCATTTGTCCCTCACATATGGTTAAGAGCCCCAAACTGGATAATGAAGTTTATATAATGATCAGAATTATGTGGCAAGCCCCCAAAGGCACCAGGGTCTTGCACTCCTTATGAGGAGGGGGGATGTCTGCAGTAAGTGTTTTTTTTTATACCAACCAATAACCAAAAAACTATACTGACTCCAATTCACAGTTCACAACTCGGTCACCTACAGGCCTCAAATTCAAAGATGCTCAGCACATCCATCTCACCATTCTCATCTCAGTACGCTTGATCCTCTGGATGTCCTCTTCCTTGACAGCCCAAGTTTCATTGCCACACAACATTGCACTTTGTAGGCACATAGTGTACAGATGTCCCTCAGCATCAAGAGAGGAAGCAGCTCTCTAAATTTTTTCCAACCACTTCTAACCCTTGCCATAGAACTCGCCCCAGTATCTTCCCCTGCACTGATCATATTTCTCAGATAGCAGAACTCCTATGCATTCAAACAACACCATCAAATACAATCCTCAACTCTACACACAGTGCACTAAAACTCTCCATCATTCTGCAGCCTACCTCTGAAACCACTATATCTTTTATGCACCCACAAACCACATCTATTACACAGGATAGTTATTTCCTACCCCTCTGTGACAGACTGCAAATGGCCACACACCCTCAATGCAGTCATTACCATCACCAACTCTTGAAATCATCATCTTTATTTTATCCAAATTCACTCTCAGCCCCATGGAATTCATCCCTTCTCTCCACCACCTGAACTTCCCAATTGCCATCCTCTCATCCTCAGCAATCAGCACTAAGTCATCTGTGTACAACTCAAATGGCAATTCTGTTCTAAAATTCAGTGACAGCACTTCCAAGACCATAACAAAGAGCAAGGGACTCAAAACGGATCCCTGATGCACACCAATCTTCACAGAAGTCATCACTCAATTCTTCATTTACCATCACCCGGGTTGTCGAACCTTTGTACATAGCCATGACCACCCTAACCAACTACTCAATCCCTAATTTTCTCATTGCCCACCTCACCACATCTCTTGGTACCCTATCAAAAGCCTTTTCCAGGTCAACAAAAATATAATACAAAGCTCATTTCATAGCGATGTACTTCTCCTGGAGCTGTCTAACTATAAATATAGCATCCATGGTTACTTTTCCAGGCATGAACCCAAACTGTGTGTCATCAAAGTTTATCCATTCCCTAATCATTTCATCTAGAACACACTCCATAACTTTCATAACATGATGGAGGAGCTTTATGCCTCTGTATCTACCTCTTTCTAGCCCATCACATTTATCCTTATACACTCACAATCACTCTTCAGGTACAGCACATTCATATATGACAGCATTTATAAGGTCTGTGACCACCTGGCACACCGATATCTCCAGAGGCTTTCAACATATATCTCAGAAACACCGACTGCCTTACCTTCTGGCATGTGATTGATGGCTCTGCTCACCATTTTGTCCTCAATTGATGGCCACAGTCCAGCTACAGGTTCTGCGGAATCAACAAATCTCCTGTCCCAGTCAAATTCTATGTTTAATAACTGATTATAATGCTCCATTCTGCCCAACCACAACTCTACCATAATCATTTTCAATGCACTGTTCACCTGCTATATCAATATTTTGCTTTTTCATCTGCCCAGCCAGTTTAAACGCACTTTTCTTGCCGTCAGTACCATTGAGGCTCTCAAGAAGAGGTTTTTGGGCCTCTGACTTAGCCCTATATACTTCCCGACTTTTCCTTCTTTTCACTGCCAAGTATACTTTCTTACTCCCACCCTGCTTCCATGACATAAACGATTTTTTCTCCTTCACTGCAGCCTCAACTTCCTCATTCCACCACCAAGAGGCCTTATGTCTAGGTGGACCTCTTGACAATCCACAAGCCTGTTCAGTGTCTTTTAGAAGGCTATCTTTCAGTCTCAAACTTCCATCAGTCACTATTCGCCGCTGCCAATGTACAGAACTCCTCATAAAAAGCCTCCCCCACTTCCTCAATTTTAAGCTTCCACACCTTCCTCCCAGGCACAAACACCCTCCTCACCTGAAAATTTCCTTAACCAAAGGTCACACACCATTAACTTATGTTGCTGTACACACTCTTCCGTGGGTATCACTAACATCTTTCACAAATTTTCTCTTGCTTCTTCTGCAATAGGGTCTCAACCACCTCTCCCTGTCTATCCTTCAAACTACCCACATTCCAACTAGAAATTCTCAGCCTCATTTTTTGTTCTTGTTGATTAGGTGATTTGGATCCAGGTTTATGTCTTTCTAGTTCAGGTACAATCATGATAGAATATAAGTGGAGGGAAGGAGAAGTAACGAGCCCATCACAAGCACACAGCCAGCCAGGAGACCCAAATCCCATTCCCACAAGCCTTAACCCGCAGATGTATTAGTGGCCTCTGAGCACCCCACTGGGACAACTACATGGACACGTGTCCATGCATGCACATGGCACTGTAACTATCCTGCCACTTTTTACCGAATAGCAGGGTAGCCTCCTAGGGCACTACTGCTAGGTTTGGGGCCCCAACTATTGCGTGGAGATAGTAAACTTGTACCCTGTACCCTCTGACACAAAGTCCCAGGACCCCAGCTCCAACCATGTACATTATGGCTAAAGGGCCCGCTCACCCCCCCACCCCCCTCTAACTGCCAAATAGGTAGCAGTGGAAAATTTTCATTGGGTCTCATGCCCTTGCTGCCCCCCCATCCTGGTATTGGCTGAGGGCCTAGCCTTTGCCTAAAAGGCTGTACCCTACAAGCAGCAGGAGGTTTTATGATGTTTCCTTTTCCTAAAAAGGCTAAGAAAATCCTGCAAGGCAGCAGGCCCCTGTGTTGCAGGGGATGCAAGGCTGAAAAGCCTTTAAGTGTAGGAATAAATCAAACCTGTAGTCACAAGTTTAAAATAAATAATGTAGTAGAATACTACTCTTCTCAAATTATTCAAGAACCTCTTTCTGAGATTCAATTCCATCATTACAGGGGGCATACACTACAACCACACTCACTTTCACCCCTGCAAATCTCTACTTCATCCACAAAAATCTCAAGCTCACACCAATGCATCATGCCACATCAATCAAAAGCACTGCAACGCCCTCTTTAGCATGAAAAATGTGAGGTAGCTTTGAGGTTGATAAAGCATAAAAGGGTAGGTAGTTTTATTAGCAACAATTAAGCATGCCCTCCTCACTTTATGAGAAAGCTCTTAATTATAATGATTAAAAGGGCAAAACAAATTGTCATAAAAAGAAGTGGTGCATGAAAAAAATATTGCACATGGGATATATTTTGCAGCATCGATTGTAAACATGTTTAACCAAGTACAGCTGTGTATTGCAGCGTAACTTGCCTGGATGGGATCAGTGCAGTGACAGCGGCTCATCACCATTATTGGGTTGTTCTGGTTTGAATGAAGCCTTGGGGGTTTCCCAGGACAGCAGGACCATATCTGAGCTTAGTCAACTTATAAGACATGCTGGAGTACTAAGAGAAGTACGTATGAGAATAATGGAAAGAGTGTGCGAGATTGATGAGGAATGGTTGTAGCCATGTTGGTATGTGTTAATGACCTGGTGTTGGTGGCTGAGAGTGAGAGAGTTTTAAAATGTTGATTGGAGCTATTGAGCACTTTTACCCCTGAAAGAAAATTAAAAAATAAATTTTCTTTCCTTATACCAACTACTGGTTAATATTTGGACATTGGATTTCATTTTGTTCTTCTTTATTAGAAATATGCAAGTCTATTGCCTACTTCACTAGCAGCTTCTCAACTCAACTGTCTCATCCCTCTGCTTCATGAACTACTACTAATCATAAAATTAACCCTTTAGTCAACCAAGATTTAAATTAATTTATTTACAGTCACAAACGTTTTTCTTCAAACCTGGCAATAACAAGTTACAAAAACTGATCACCAAAAGTCAACTTAAAATCGACACTATTAAACATTTATTCCAATAAGGTAAAATGATATTATGGATTAACTTGACATTGTAGTTTTAAAGCTAATTAGTGCTTTTTTGAATTACAGTTCTATGCCACCCTTTTCAAGTATAGTGTTTGTAGTACTGACCATTACTAATTATTAATATACCAACTCCCTAAAATGCAGTTTAGGCTTCTTGATATACCTCGGCCACACTACCAGCTCAAAACAAATTAGTGGCCATCATACGTTTTAACGTGGGGAAATGCAAAGTGATGCATATCGGCCACAGAAACCCCCAATCTCAGTATATCCTTAAGGGCACTGCTATTGAATCCACCGACACTGAGAAGGACTTGGGTGTAACAATCACTAGTGACCTCAAGTTCTCGAAACAGTGCATTGAGGCGGAGAAAAAGGCCCAAAGGATGCTAGGCTATATTAAGCGCCAGTTTGGTTATTGGAACCAGGAGATTGTACTGTGCCTGTACAACTCACTTGTCCGACCGCACCTGGAGTATGCCGTACAATTTTGGAGTCCTTCATTGCGAAAGGACATCATGAGATTGGAACGCGTACAAGCCAGGGCAACCAAGCTGATTCCCTCTATCCGACATAAAAGTTATGAGGATAGACTAAGGGAATTAGATCTGTTCTCGTTGGAAACCCGTAGACTGCGTGGTCAGCTCATCTAAGTTTTCAAAATACTTTGAGGGTTCGACAATGTTGACTACCGGGATATTTTCACACTGAGTGAGAACAGAACGCGCAATCACGGCTTCAAACTTGAACCGAAGCGTTACAACCGCAATCTGTGTGGAAATTTTTTCACTTACAGTATCTGCGGTATGTGGAACGCACTTCCAGTGGAAGTTGACAACAGTGAATCTGTTGACCAGTTCAAGTCAAGACTAGACAAGGTCTTGAAAAGTGGCCGTTTAGGGACGCAAAACAATTGAGCAGCCTTGTGCCCGCTCGATTGCTAGTCCAAAGGTACCCTCTTTGAATGGACCGTAAGGTCTCCTAGGGTACCTTCTTTCCTTGTTGTTACTCCTTGTTATTAAGTGGTCTGAGCAAGAAGTCAGTCTAAAGACACTTTTACCCCTGAAAGAAACTCTAGGATGAACCATGCTAGCTAGCTACCTAACAATTCAACTAGTTAAAATTTTTCATCTGTTCAATTTAAGCCAGCTACATCAATTACATGAAGCTTCATTATAAATTGTTCTTTACCATTATTGCTACAGAGAGTTAAAATTCTGAATATTTATAGAACCACTCAAATATACAAACCAATTAAAGGTATGGTAGGTGATGAATAAGCAGGAACAGATTGATTAGAATCTAAATAATTCAAAACATTCTTCAGGGTAACTTCATCAATGTTTTCATACTTGTGTAGAATTTTTAACATCTGTGTAGAAATTCAGAAATAAATCTCAAAATTAACAAAAGAACTATATTTAATAAAGATGGCTCTAAAAATTAACCATGGAAAAAATTAGATCAATATCTAGATTTATTAGTGATGGTACTAATGATTATGTTGAATATAAATAATTTGCTGTTAACAAACTTATTGCCCATTCTTTCACCAGAAAAACTGAATTGTACTTTCTCTAAATTAAATTAGAGATGCTTTCAAACATAATCAAAGCTCCTAATCTCAAATTTAGTCATTGTCAGCCTTCAAAATTTTAAAATTATGTCAGTAATTGGAAGGAAATAATCTTACTTGACGAATTGTCAGAACTGATGAAAAAGTAATTTCGTGGTTTTCTAGATTAGTTCTTCCACCTTGCTCCCTATCAAGGAATATTATAATTTTCTTAATATTCAATTTGGCATTTTGGAGTATCTGAAATGATCACACAAGTTTGATTAAAGGCCTGTCTTTGAATTAAGAAAGAAGCATAACAAATGTCAGAAAAAAAAGGAGGAAATCCAGACTAAGAATAAGGTGTCTAAAATATTGGAGAAAGTTAACTCCAAAAACTAAGAAAATAGCCACATTCAAACACCTTTGAGCAATGAATTTAAGGATGCAAGAAATTTAATGGAGGATCACTGGAAAAGAAGTGACTGGAGAATGAATTCACAAACCTACAGGAACAAATTCCTAATAAAAGAACAGGTACTTCACCCAAAACAACTGGTTCTTTGGCAAAAAAGTTTCCTATGAAGCTTAGTTGGGTAAAAGAGGCTAGAAGTTTAAAAGCGCATACAATTAAATTTCAAGAGAGAAATTGCAGTTTGCAAGAGCACTTAGCAAAAAGAAGTGAAAACTAAATTATAAACAGTGATTACAGAGAAAAAGAAAGAAAAAATCTTTGACTAGCAGACAACTTAAGGCATAGTGAAGATTATGTCTTGAGAAGCGACATCTCAGACATCAGTTAAATAGCCAATAAAGTTATTTTTAAATAGATTTAGTAGTTTTACACCTCACAATGGAACTCATTACAGGGAATTTAAACAAAATCGCGAGTGGTATGTCACCCTCACACCCACTGACAAACTGTAAAAACTAATGGTTTGGATCCTATGTTAAAATGTAGGCCCACACAAATAAAAGGTTTCTTAAGCAAGTGCAGATCAGTGGTAAACCCCCCCCCCCCCCTACCAAATGAACAAGGATCAGTGGTAAAAAAACACTTGTTTAAAATAATTTTGAAAAAGAAAGCCATGAAATGAAGTACAGAAAGAAGAAATCAGCCATTTCCAACCGTACTTGGGAAATTCCTTTACCGAAACAATTCTATACTTTTATTCTTGATTTCTATATTCAAATAATATGGTGAAATACTTTAAATAATTTAACTTGTTCAAGCATAAGAGATGCTTTAACTTGTTCAAGCATAAGAGATGCTCTAAGCTGTTAAAAAAGTTTATATCCAACAACTAAATAGCTCAAAGTGTGCTTGCTTTACTTAAAAAATATAACTGACTTTTTAATATAAAGTAGTGCACCTGCATTGTGCAAAGGCAATTATAGTTGAAAAGCTTTGCCTAAGTACTTTAATTATTGCCACCTGTAGAAGGATACCCCTTTTTTTTTCCCTTTTGCAATGTTTAGTACATGGCAAGAAGCCATGTGGTTAGCCAGACCCCACGCGGCCGAGTCGCATGGCGAAGCAAGCCCAGATGCCCCCCTTCCCATCGTACGATCTAAGCAGTGTCGAGAACATCCCCTATGCAGTCGTAAATTCCAGCAGTTTCCTCCACAGTAAAAGAACTGTTTATTGCCTAGGCTGCCCCCTGGGAATTCCCCATTTCCTGCATGAGGAGTCTCTCCATATTTAAACCACTTAGCCGCCTTTGAACAGCAGTAAGAACAAGGTTCACTCGCAAGAAGACATCCCTCATCCTAAGTTGGTGTGTACCCAACTGAAGACTGGACACACCCCAGTAAGGCATCCACAATCAAACGGATTACTCCGAGTCCTCCAAGCACCCAGTCCTGTCGATGTTACCCTGAGATAGACATACCTCTCCAGAGAATCACCAAGGATTCCAGCTCCACCCCCTCAAGCCCCAGCTAAAGTTAGAACTTACACCTTCACACCCCCAGGAAGTAAGGTGCCTAGCCTCCTTGAAGTCGCCGTCACCATCTGATCCGTAAGCCCCCCCCCCCCTTTAATCTTTTGAGCCCATTTGGATCTGTGCAGGTAGCTCTAAACTAAATTAATAGAAATTAGACTGTCACTGGTAATGATACATCATTATCCAAACTTTAATTTTCCTTTATAATCTTGATCATTTTTAATTTGTAAATAAAAATGATATTTTCTTATGTTCACCTTTAATTAACCTGAATGTCACTCTCGGCCTTGTTATTCAAATCTTGCCAACCTCTAACTCGATCTGAAGTGTATTGACCCAGCACCTCAACCTGACCTTTCTAACCCATGCATCAACATAGCATTCAGTCATTGGACAGTTCACTTCAATAGCCGAACTCTCCCCCTTCATACTAATAATAGATATTACATTATATAGTTGGCTATGCCACGACAGCACCCACTTTTAAACTAGAAACAGTTCTTTGGTGTTTTTCGGTTGCCTTCATTATAAAGTATATTGGACAAATAATTACTTACTTGACAGGTTTCTAAAATAGTTGCTCCGGACAAAACTACATCATCTATAATAAGACAGCTCTGACCTTCAGAAAAAGATCCCTCAATTATTTTTTTGGTCCCATATGATTTGGCTTCTTTCCTTCTTACAAGCATTGAAATTTTCTGAAAAGTTTACCCATTTAAACAAGATGTCAACCGAACTATAGATGCAAGTTCTTATAAAATAGTCAATGCATGCATTTTAGAAGCAATAGTATTATTTATTAAACTAACTTGTTTGACTGATATCACAGAGGCAACTGGGAGTGCTGTATACGGTACTCCACATATATGATCATACTGCTCTCCTGTAGCAATTCCCCAAATGAGATCACACACCATTTCCTGGTAAAAAAAATTGAAGAACAATTTACTAGTCTATGAAGCATAGATAATTGAATAGCAGTTTTAACTAAAGTCCTCAAATTAACATGTGGAAGCAACATCGAAACAAAATTGCTACAAAAGAGGAAATGACACTCAAGTAGGGCTAAATTTGTAGTAGTTTAGAATTAGAACAAAAGGTCTCAGGAAATTTCAATGAATTTCAAATGAATCTTAAGATTGATATACATGTTTAATTAAAGATCAGGTTGAATTTAGTCTTAATGGGCTTGGTTTTACTCTATTCAATTTGATTTATACTTTTCTTATTATGGTGGAAAATGGAAAATCAATTGTGGTAAATCCATTTTTATTTAATCAATATTTATAAAAAATAAATCATTGTTTGGTCACAAGCTTTCACCTTTCTTAAGGCATCTTCAGATGAGACTTCCGATCTGTTGATGTAGATTAGATTCCTCATTCGACCTTAGTATCCCTTTGCTTCCTTTATCATGTGATTGACAATGATCCAAAGTGTGATGAATGATGCACAGGGTTTCCAGAATCTTTGGGCAACAGGTTGAGTTCTTCCTTTCATAAAGGAAAGGAAACCCAAGTTCACAAGAACTCAGATTAAATTCTTCTCAACCTCTTCCATAGAAAATTTTAACCTAATTTGCACTGTCTACCAATATAAGGCCCACCTGAAGACTCCAGACATCATTTATCTCATAGTTTGGATCATTATCATACACATGATAAAGGAGTCTAAGCAACAGGTAGGCCCAAAGAGAAAACTACCTCAACCAATCAAGACCCATCTGAAGATTCAGGACAGTCTGGAAGATAATGCATTAAGGTACAGGAAGGTACTTAATCATATAGTAATGTGTCTTGCAAGTGTGCCCTATTCAGAAGAGAGAAAATGACCCAAATCCATAGAGGCATTGGAGGTAGGTCAACAGGCGAAAGTTGGAACAGAGGTGAACAACTTTAGGTTCCATGTGAGAAGAGTGAAATGCCAATCCAGTTGCCCAAGTTCTTGCAAATTGTTTAGGAACTAGATTTCCCACAATCCCAACATATCCAGGAACACAGCAGAAGACAATCTTAACATCTTTCTGGCTTGCAACAGCAAAACTATCATGGATACCAAAGAGATTCCAATACCTCAAAAGCATTCAGGGTGCTCTGTGAACTACTACAGAATACAAGCTGGTATCCAAACTGGGCACAGCCTGCACTCTCCCATACAGTGCTGTATTGAACCAGCTCAGCAGTGAAGACCTCTCCAGCACCCAGTAGAATCCCTACAACCTCAAATAAGGGGAAAACCGTATAAAACCCCTCTTTGGATTTGGTGCCATCTATATACACAGTCATAGCTCTACCATGACACACTGTATGCTCCTAAAAGCTGTTGTAGTTGCTTTGCCCTAAGCCCAAAAGCTTAGGGTGTGCTGGGCATCTCACCGAAGCATAGGCACTGTCAAGATCAGCCATGATTGAAATGAGAGCCATTGGTGGTGACTGTGTTTTTAAATTTTAAGAACTCATCTGGTGACTGCCTACTTGGGCATTAGTCGCCGTATTAAAAACAGCCTAGTACTAGGCTACTTTAAAATAAGATTAAAAAAAACAAAAAAAAACACTAAAAATAAAAAAAGGAAAAAGGCAAGGAGAAGGAAGCAAGCTCCTGTGTTGGGGGGAGATCAGCCTCTCCCCGGCGCAGGAACGTGCAACCTACTAAAATAACCAAAACCAACAAAAAAAAACTAGTTAAATAAAGGGGAGAAGGCCCGCCTCCCCCCCAAAGTCTAAGTCCACCAGTCAATAAGCACGAACTCGTACCAAGTGACCCCACCCATCTCGGTATCAGGAAAGGTAACATGCCCAGAGATCGCCCAGACTGGGACATTTAACAATGTGCTGAACACACTGGGGGTCCATGTGGTCTTTACAGTAGGGCGATGGCAAGCACTCCATCAAATGGCTGTGCATCCTGCGAGTGTATCCAGAAAGCAACCTGAAGCCTTTTAGGCATTGGGGGATAGGTCCATGGAAACAGTCGCGGCGCAATGACATGCAACTTTAAGTTACCTTGGACTATCTCTCATCTTCTTTGCAAAGCAGCCAATATTTCTGCCAAGGAGTCACTGTGGGAAAGAGCGAAACGCTGGCACGGTTGCCACATCCCCAGACTTTTTGGCACCCTCATTCCCAGCATAGACACCGTCGAGATCAGCTGCGGATGCATCAGTCAAATACAAAACCAAGGAAACGGTGCGATTCAACCACTTTCAGGACTACCCCATTAACAAACAAGTCTGGGTTAGGGTGGAGCCGTGGATAGCAGCAGAAGTGCACCACTTTAGTCTTGGCCAAGGAAAACTGAAACCTGGGCTGTTCAATGCATGTTGGAGTTGATGCTCCAGAGTTGGCATCTGGGCCAGGCCAAAAGAAATTGAAAAGTTGTCCACGTAGAGCGTAGCAAGAATATCTTCCGGCAGCACCGAGGTGATGCCATTGATGCTCAGGGCAAAGGGTGTGACACTGAGGACACTTCCCTACGGGACACCCTCTTCCTGCTCCCTTCACCCATACACGGAATCAACGATCGCGCAAAAATTCAGATATAAAGATTAGGAGGCATCCCCTCACCCCCACCGTATGGAGAGTGTTCATAATACTGTATTGTCATGCTGTATCATAGGCCTTCTCCAGATCAAAAAACACCATGGCATTATGCTGTTTATGAAGGAAGGCCTCGCAGACAGCATTTTCCAGTCGGAGCAGAGCATCCCATGTAGAGTGGAACTTGCGGAAGCCACACTGTGCAGAAGACAGATGGCCTACACTGTCCAGAAAAAAGGCTAATCTAGCATCTACCAATTTCTCCATCAACTTGCAAATGGAACAGGTTAGAGAGATTGGGCGGAAACCAGCTCAAGTAGAGTGATCTCTCCCCAGTTTGCAAAAGGTGAGCACAGTAGCGATTCGCCAGGAATACATGGGGGGGGGAGACCCTCCACCCAGATCCTGTTTAACAAATCTAACAGAAAGGCCATGCCTCACTCACCCAGGTGTCGAAGCATGGTGTACGGGACATCATCCAAACCATGGGTGGTGTATGCGCATGAAGCAAGAGCGGAACGCAACTCAATCAAGAGAAAACCTGTCATTGAAGGGTTCTCTGGAGGTAAAGTCCAGCCTGTGGCCTTCTGCAACATCACAAGGTGCATTGAATGCTGGCGGAGCAGCATTCCCGGTGCTGTACAAGCTTTGGGAGCAGAGGCCTGTCGACAATTAGCCAAATTTAGTACCCTCCAGGGCAGTACCAGGGGCGCCACCGGGCACAGAGCTATACTTAGCTCTCGGAGTTTCCTGGCCCTAAACCCAAAGGGCTTAGGGTATGACTGGCGTCGCTCGGCGGCATAGACATCGTCGAGATCGGCTGCGGATGCAGTGAGAGCTCTTGGCGACTGAGGGAGGCGCCGAGCTCGCGCGTACAGGCGAGTAATGCACTTCATGCGGCGTAGAGCGAGTGGCATCTCCCCAGCATCGACCAACAGGCTCTCAATGAGGCAAGTGCGGAAGGCACCAGTCACAAGGCTAAGGCCGGTGTGGTGGATCGAATCCACCTTCTGCAATAAACGCTCGGCAGCGGATGCATAAAACTCGCATCCGTAGTCGAGCTTCAAACAAACAAAAGATCAATAAAAAAGCAAGGCAGAAGCCCTATCAGCGCCCTAAAGGCTGAACGTCAACGAACGGAGAATATCCATGGCGCGGGTACAAGAGACCCTAAGGCTGCGAATATGACCCTCCCAGGTGAGGCATCGGTCAAATACAAGACCAAGGAAACGGTGGGATTCCACCACATCCAGGCGCACCCCATACAAATCTGGGTCAGGGTGGAGCCATAGATGGTGGCAGAAGTGCACCACCTTAGTCTTGGACAAAGAAAACCGAAACCTGTGCGCTTCGGCATAGCGAGAGACGCGGTTCAATGCCTGTTGGAGTCGACGCTCCAGAGTTGGCATCTGGGCCGCGCCAAAAGAAATTGAAAAGTCGTCCACGTAGAGCGTAGCAAGAAGATCTTCTGGCAGCACCGAGGTGATGCCGTTGATGCACAGGGAAAAGAGTGTGACACTGAGGACACTTCCCTGCGGGACACCCTCTTCCTGCTCCTTTGGGCCAGAAAGGGCTCCCCCACCCGTACGAGGAATCTACGATCTCGCAAAAATTCAGATATAAACATTGGTAGGCGTCCCCTCGACCCCATCGTGTGGAGATTCTCCATGATACCGTATCGCCATGCGGTATCACAGGCCTTATCTAGATCGAAAAAAAACGCGGCGTGGTGCTGTCTACGAAGGAAAGCCTCGCAAACGGCATTTTCCAGTCGGAGAAGTGCATCCGACGTGGAGTGGAACTTGCGGAAGCCGCACTGTGCACAAGACAGATGGCCTCCGCTGTCCAGGAAAAAGGCTAATCTAACATTTACCAATTTCTCCATCAACTTGCACACGCAAGAGGTTAGAGAGATTGGGTGGAAACCGGTCGGAGTAGAGTGATCTCTCCCCGGCTTGCAAAAGGTGAGCACAGTAGCGATTCGCCAGGAATACGGGGGGGCGGGTGAGACCCTCCATCCAGATCCTGTTGAACAAATCTAACAGAAAGGCCATGCCTCACTCACCCAGGTGTCGAAGCATGGCGTACGGAGACGCGGGGGCCCTCCTCGAACACAAGACCCTCACGAGAATGGCCGTACGCTTCCCGGAGGCACAACCCCGGGCGCTGTTGGCCGGACAAAGCGCTGAAGTCGCTGTCGCCTTCGAGGACTTATTGGGGGAGGTTGGGCTCGCCATGCGAGTCTTTTCCTCCCGCCGCCTCGAAACCTTAGGCAGGCGTTGCGGCTTTGGAGGCAGGGGGCCCTCTTTTCGAGGCAGCACCGTCTCCGAGCCACTCGCTCCACCACTAGGCGTGGGCGAAGGAGACGAAGCTCCTTTGTTCCTGTCCTCCTTTCGGGGGAAAGCTTTAGGAACCTCGGAAGATGGCCTGGCGACCAACTTCAGGGGTGTTACCCCCTGTGAGTCTAACGACTTTGTGGAGGCGCATGGCCATTTCACCTTACGAGAAACGGTCACGCTGGGGGAAGAGGGGGGAGCCCTGGTTTTAGCCGGGGCTGAGTATGAACCCCTTCATGCCGCCAGCTTTACCAGGGGAGCGACTGGGTTGAGTAGAGCAACCAAGTGCTTAGCCTCACAGACTGATTCTATCCTGGGCCTGAACGGCCAGGATTTCTTTTTCAAGGAGATATGCACCACATTGCTTCGAAGAAGCAGGGTGCGGCACTCCGCAATTGACACACTTGGCCACACACGATTTAGACTTATGTGCGGCCTTGGAGCAATTTACACAGACTTCGGGTGACCCCAACTTTGCACATCTACAAAATCAATTTGTATGGCCAAAGCGGTGACATTAAAAGCACCGCCACGGCAGTGGCACAAAAGCCTTCACGAGGTAGCGGTACCAACCAGCACACACAGACTCGGGGAGCTTGTCACAGTTGAATAGGACAAAAAGAGTAGGGGTGGGTCTTGAGGCCCCTCCCCATTTTCTCATCACACGTTAGACCTTGACTGACCCATGCTCGGCCAGCTCTAAGGTGATGTCCTCAATGGAGTAGTCAACGAGTTCCCTCGCATAAACTACTCTTCTCACAAAGTTCATGGTAGAGTGCGGCATAACACTCACCAGGGTGCCATGAAGAAAAAGGTCACCTTCAGCTCTCTACCAATTGTACTAGCTAATCCTCTCCTCTGATGGATCATGTTGCCCTTAGCCAACATGGTGCCATCAGTGGATCGAATAATGAGGAAGCGTTTGAAGCCAGCAGGCTTGAAAACGCCAGGTAACCTCTGAATGAGGGGCCCAGATGTCATCTAGGCTCGGCCCTGTGCACTTTTGGTCTTAGTCAGGGGCTCAGCAACCGGGGGGGCAGAGGGGCCAGATGTGCCGATCTTGGCCTGGTCGCTTGCCAAAGTGGCAGCAGACCCATCTATCCCCGCAGCCCCTGCCGATGGAGAGGAGCCCCGATTCTTCTTAGTCTTTTTCTTTTTTTGGAGAGGAGGGCGGGGAATGAACCTGCATCTCACCTCTGCCGATAGGAGCCCCTAGGCCAGATGGACGGGCCTCAGCCAGGTCTTTCTCCGAAATGGAGAAGATCCTGGTGGTCGCAGGGGCACCGGTCGGAGGAGATTACTCCCCTCTTTGTACTGCCTCAGAAACTCTAGCCGTTTGAGGACCTTGCATAGGGGCGGATTGGGGTTCGGTGCCGAGCCCGGATTCCCCCCCATGGAAGGCCCCACCGTCTGAGGCTGGGTTTCCTCAAGGACCATTTCCATCACAGGAGGGGCCTCCAGTTGGCCATCCCATCCCAGGGCATCGCAGGTCCCCTTGGCAGTGTCGCCAGTCTTGTGTGGGGAGGCACAGGTCTCGACCCAGGCAAGGTTTAAAATTCTTGCCAGCAGGTCTTTTGAAGGAAGCAACCGAAGGGGCCTGGCTTCCCTCTCCCCCTTAAGGGGGTTTGCCCTACCGAGCCCCTTACACGAGGGGCGGTCAGCAATGGACTGCCTGCTGGCTTTCTTGGCAGTCCCCTTAGAAAGAAAAGGAGGGACTGCCGCTGGAAATAGGGAGGTGCCCGAAAGCACCTCCAGAGAAGGGGGTGAGGGCGAGTCGGCTTCACCAGTAGGCGTAGGAGAGGAGTAAGCCTCCTCTCCGGTTAAAGAAATATGGAGGGTCCCGTGTGCAAGCACAGGGAAGGGGACCTCCATTTTTTTCATGGAGCTGCCCGAGGGCGACTCCATTGATGAGCAAGCGGTATTGGAAAGAGATTTAGAGTTTTTTAAAAATTTTGTCATTCATGGGCATGGTGACCCTCTTTTTTACACCGGATGCAATCGCCCATCACCTCTGGCAGTAGCCTGCACTGCAAGGTGCTTACAGGCCCGGCAGAGCCAGGCACCGCCATTTAGGACCACCCTTCCCGCCTGGTGGCCTGGCAGTCCATTGGCATGGCGGCTCCACCTTGAACACGGCATAAAATTGATAGATTGTGAAGAGGAGAGGAAAAGGGATGTGAGGAAGGTATGGGTGGGGATGAAGCAGGTTGTTAAAAACCAACCACCCCAGACCGGAGCTCAGGGGTTAGGGAACATTGTCCCCTCCCCCCTCAGCCCCGATCCGGGACAGTTGGATGAGAAGGTTAGCATCTACTCTGTGAAATTAGAGGCTGACCAGAGAAAGTTGTGGGAGAGGTTGTATGAAAAGTGAGGAAACAAGTGTTTTGAAGGAAGGAGAAGAGGCTAAGCTGGGGTCGGACGGGGTGCTGAGTCCCCTCAGCACGGCGGCCAGCATGGCAAATCAGCGCCCCCCTTACGGGCAGCATCTTAAAAGATATACAGGAAAATACAAGGAAATATGGAGGAGCCTATGACAAAATAAAATGAGAAACTATCATCTTTACTCCAAATAATCCATTCCCTATCAGCTTCATCTTGGGTGAGGACAACTCTTCTGATTCACCTGCATCAAAAGAAAAAAAAATTCAAAATTTATGGACTCTTTGGTCATGTTTAGGCTAGATTTAATGAGTATGGACCTCTGGAACACGCATCCCTATCAGGATCCAATGCCACCTGCCTGTATAAATCCTTGATGTACTAAGATCCAACCCTACCCAACTCCAAAGTACACAAAGAAGAAATTTAATCTCTTTGCACTGAGTAACTGGATTACACATTTAATGGCTAGAAACATAGGACATCTCTACTACAGTCTCTAAACAGAGATTTACAGGGATAATAACATCAGGAATATTCATGGCCAAATTACGAAAAAAGGGCAGCCTAGCATACTAGTTAAACATACCTACTTAGAGTAAATAACACGCTAACTTAATTAGGAAGAACGATCTGGCTGTGGCTTACCAGTACATTAGGGTAGGATACAATGACCCTTAGGTCAAAATATATTGGAGATTTTAGTTCATTTTTTAGAACAAAACTGCCAAACTTAACAGCACCAATTCGAAATAACTCTACTACACAATTCTCAAGAGGATGTATAGGAATGCCAAATTTGGCTGTGACTCCAACTATATTAGACATTGACTAGATTTAAATGTAATAATATAAGTTTCTGAAATTACTAAAAAGATTTAATTAAAACTTAGAAACAAAGCTTAAGTCTTTAGAAATCCATCAAAAAATTATATTGGTAGGAGTTTTACCACTAATCTGACCCCTTTAAGATGCCCCGTATTTCTCAATGGGGACCTATGTGGAATCTGAGCTACATAAATTTACAACAAAAGGCAGCTATATGAATTTACTCAATCCCTTAAACTACATCTACAAGTGTACACAAACATTTATCCACCAAAAAGTGGTAAAAATCAAAGGGAAAAAATGTAAATGAACCATGATAAAGCCCTGAAGAACTAGACAGATGGTAGCAACCCTTCTTATCCCACAAGTGATACAAATACTGTATGCTGTATGCTAATTGGACCATTTAACCAAAACTAGTCTGGGGCCCCAAACTATCCCTACAGAAGAGTTCTGGGGAGTATTCCATGGCAAGATGCCGAGTTCTGCCAGTGTACATCAAGAAGCAACAAAATGCAATCAGTAGTCATTTAGGAGGATAAGTCTATATGAATAATTGAAGCACCATCTTATATTCTAGTCAATCACCCAACTTTTGAAGATTATACTGGTCAACAGCCAAAATGGTTCACATATGAGATTATGCTCACACAACTAATTTCATATTGCTGAATTTAAATTTGATACATTTTGTTCTATCAGACGAGGTTTTCTAAAAAAAAAATCAAGATATGTACAAATATTCAATATTCCATCACTTGTCGTGCAACAGATATTTAACCCAAAACAGACCAGCTCATCTCTTATGTGACTGTGCTTGTAGACTAATTTCACATTGTTGAGTATGATTTAGATGTTTTATTCTACTATCAGATCTACTTTCTTAAACAATCATAAAAATAGTAAATATGATGACATTAATTGTCTCACAAGATAATGTTATTAAACATAACATAAGCTCACAAGAAATTGTACCAGAAAGCATAAGTTCAAATCCTTTATAATTGACAAAATATGAAGTTCTAAAAGTGCTTCTGAACTTTACCCTTTTGTTTGTACAGCTCACTCTCTTTTTGCAGTGCCCAGCAATAGTCGCCCATCATGTTAGGACTGAATTGTCCCTGATATCTGCTCTCCATTATGGCAATGTCTTTAAGAAATCTTTCACCATGTTCATCACTAATATCTCAAAGGTTATCTGGGAAGTGGAAAAATGCAATTTCAAGGACATCCTTGCTCCCAATGCATGATAATTCTGCAGCATGGTTGTAATGATTTCTTTGTAGTTGTCAGTATGATAGTTTCTAAGAAAAAGCTTTTTACACATTGACAAATGATTCCCATAAGTTTTTCTCCAGTGGGTTTAAGTCCTTGGTGAATTCGGCATCATGAACTAGTATGCAAATCTCTGGTCCATTCAAGACACCTGCTTTCAACTTTGTTTCAGAAACCACACCACGTAGTTTTTTACATAAGTATCAAAACCCAGCATTGGATTGACTCATAGTGATCAAAGTTTTAGCCAAACTGAGCTTTAGATGCAGTGGAGGCAAAAATATATTTTCTGGATCTACAAGAGGATTGTGAACACAGTTGAACCTTCCAGGCACATCTCTTGGTCTTGTCAGCCTTTCCTTTCTCACATAGTGCTTTGCATCAGCTCTGCTGCCTCACAAACACAAAAAAGCACATGTGCTTTGTGTAGCCACTCTGAAGGCCCAGTAATAAACAGATGACTGAGATCTCCACATATCTTCCACTGATGAAGCAATTTTCATTGCTTCATAGCTCTCAGCCATCTTTGCTGCAGAGCTATTGGGACAGATGGAAACTGATTGTCATTGTGTAAAAGAACAGCTTTGAGAGTCTTTTCCATCATCTGACTTGTATGGTTCAGACTTGCAGAATTATTGCACGAGAGATTCTGCACCCTCACAGTAACAAAGGTTGTTTACCATCTTAAAAATGCAGACAGCTCTCTATGTCAGTAATGAGCTGTAGCTATACTCGCTTTCCCTTCCAGCAGGTTATGCTGCTTTAGTCTGGATCCCAGAACTTTGGCCTTTTCTTTGGATAAGTCTAGGTCCTTGAGATCATGAAACACTTCTTGAGTACAGAGTTTAGGCCTGGTATTTTCAGTCATCCTGGTAGTAGTCTTCATTTGAGGTAGAATTAGAATTGGAATCGCTCATCAATTTTTGTTCAGTTTGTGGATTTGGGACTGGGAGTTCAGCGTTGTGCAGTACTGGTCAGATTGCAGAAGCAATATTGGGGTACTGCACCTTGCCTCATGTTTTGAGGGTTATTGCCTGGATGTTTGTGAGATGGTAGCAGTCACTGATGGGTCATTCCATCCGAATTCAACAAGGGACATTTAGTCACCATCACCGATTTTGATGAAAATTGGTATACAGGTTGATTTTGATGAGAGAAAAACAATGAAACACTTCCCAGCCCTCAATTTTGAATAGCTCAAAAGTTATAACCTGTCAAAGTTGAGAAAAATTGTCAAATTTCTTGATACCAGCATTGATAAAAAAATTATTTCTCCCTTATTATAGCACATAAAACAATGAATTATGTATTTTTTTTAAGCTTAAGGGTTGCTCTAAACATTTTTAACAACAAAATTAATTTTTGGTAAAAAAATTTGTTTGACCTTTAAAAAAATATATTGGTATCAATAAATTTGTGTAAATTTTTTTTTAAATATATATGCCTTTAGACTACAATATAAGATAAATTTCATTCTGGGATTTTCATTATATCAGGAGTTATGATCAATTTTGTAACCACTGGTATGGCCATTTTTTGCTATATTCACAAATAATTTTTTTTATATGCATCTTTGTCATATTAACAGAGTTACGTCATATTCACAGAGTTAGTCATCAATTATTAGATGCCTAAGTATTATATTTGAATGCTTTTAATATATACTCGTGTATTAGAATCATTAATTCTATAGATATGTGTTAAATCCTACCTACAAGAAAAAATGAACTTTCAGTAATTTTTTATTTAAAATTATAAATATTTTTAAAGCTACCTACCTATGTATTTAATTTATAATTTGCTATGGTCAATGGTGGCAGAGCCACTACCAACAGTTAAGATACCTGCATAACTGCTGGTATCCCCATCGCCTAAGGGGCCACTCCTGATAGCTCAGCAAAAAAGCCACAGGTCCCACCCAACCTCCCAAAATGAATTTATTCTTTTTATAATAATTTAGGAATCAATTTTTTTCTGCATTATTTCTGTTGATTTTAATTGTTCATTTTTAGATAGTTTGTAAGTTCTTCCTGTTGCTGTTACAGGCTCAACAATGCTCAATATGTCATCTAATGGCAATACTAATACATCTGGTTTTCTTGGATATTTAAATGAATTTGATGGTCCTTCTGGTTCTAGGAATGTTATTTTAACAGTCATTTTCTCAACATTGGTATCCAATACACACCCTAAGTACCATTTGTCATCATACTTAGCAGTGACAAATCCTTTTACATCCTCCAAATAATATTGCCTCTGTATAGGATATTTTCACTTTCTTGAATTCTGATGCAGATGATATTGTTTTCACTTTTAGTTCATTTTCATTAACTGGCTCAAAACTGTAATTTTGGGGTACCAATTATTGCAGAGGCCTGGTCAAATCTTTCTTGCAAATAATTTTTTTCTTCAATGTATTCACTATTTGGGACATGAAAATTTGATTCCCTTAATGCGTCTTTCAGCAAAATCAAAGAGCTGTTGAGGAGTCATTATCTGATCATTATATGCTCTTTGCAGGCTAGCTTTTGCTGCTAGTCTTTTTACTGTGCCCCCTACACCATCGCATGGTCCTTTTCCATGAGATGTAGCAAAGAAATGCCATTCTGCTTCCAATCCAAAATCTGATTTATGGTGACATAAATTAATAAAGTTTTTAAAATTTTTATATTGTGACGCAGCTCCATCAGAAAAATATATAATTTTTGTTATTGGGAATTTGAATTCTTTTTTAAAAAAATTCAATAAGTTTTTTTTTAAATAAATGGACTGCAACAGTGTCATGCTTCAAGCAGTTTGAAATCACAACAAAACTTATGTGTTGTGTTTCCCCAGCTTCTTTGTAGTAGGAAAGAAAGGGATGTAATGTAGCTTGGGAAGTATTCCAGTGGTACCCTTGTCCTGCATCCTGAAGAAGGAATGAGTAATTTTCAGCAAAATTGCATACTACTAAGATTTCACCATCTTTTAGTTCTTCTTTTTTAGTTGAACAAAATTGTGCCTGCTTTTTTGCTATGAAATCATGATTTCTTAAATTGAGAAGACTTAAGGTAAAAGTGTCTATAAATTCTTCAGTTGTTCTTGAAACAAGCTCTAAAGTTGAGCGATCAGTTCAGAGCCACTGCTTGTAATTTACCTCATCAATCATATTGTCATCCAAAATTTTAGTAACATATAGTTTTAGTTCGTCTATTTTAGAAAAACATTCTGAGCATTCATCAAAATAGCACTCATAAGTTGGAGGGTCACATGTAATGAATGATAGACATGTTTTGTAATCATCTAAATGCAGGTCACTGTCTTTTGTCAACTGTGGTAGCCTTGTACCAATAATCATCAGTTTAACATTTTGATGATGTGTGCAAACACGCACACTGAGTTCCTGCACCACCAGCTAAATACACACTCGTTGGGTCTCAGCTCAGCAAATTTTGAAAAGCCAATCTTAGTGTCTGGGTATTTTGTTTTAAATAAATGATAAATTTCTTTTAAATTTCCCAAAATTAAGTATTTTTGTTCATGAGTTTTCTGTCCATCTTTTCTAACACTCTTGAAATCTTTTTTCCCTGGCATAATTCTGCTTACTTCTTCATTTTTATAAAAGTCTTCTACTACTTTAATTGTTTCTGATGGAAATGTACCTTTTCTTTTGCTTGGCAATGACATTATTCCTTCTTCCATTGCTAGTTTTTTAGCTTGTCTGGCCATGTAATTAGTAACATTAAATTCAGATTTAATTTTGGATAAGCTCCAGCTTTTTGGCAAAACAGTTAAGATTTGCAGCTCCTCAGACCTTTTACTAGTAGTTTGAAATTTCTCCTTCAGTTGATTTATCATTTCTTCACCATCTTTACTTGATTCTGTTCTAGAAGACTCTGGGTCTTGATCCAAGGGTAATGGATATTTTGTTGCAGAGCCTACAGTTCTGAGTTTACTTGAAATGGATTTTTGAATTTTATTCATTTTATCTGAACTATATTTTTTTACTACATCCATTTTAAATTTCTTGACTGGTGACTCTCCAATAGCTATTAATGATTTATTTAATTCAGTTAATGCTTCTTGTGATTCTTCCTGTTCAGTAATTGGCTCAATTTCCATTCTTTCTTCTGAAAGGCTTGGATTTGTATTTTGAGATGAAGAACTATCATCATCAGCTATCTTTTTTCTGCAGTTATCACAGATTTTTTGGTCCTTAAATTTTTTAATTTTGGATATTCTCTTATTAAGTCTTCTGAAATTAGTCTCAGATTTTTCTTTATTAATTTTTTGTGACCTTTGTAAGGATCGCAGCAATACTTAATATTTAAAAAATGCTTTCTCTTCTCATCCATAATAATTTGTTAAAATAAAAATAATTGGTAATGCAAATTATTAATTACTTTTTTATCAAAATATTAAACTTTCTGAAAAAAAAAAGAAAAATTTTTAAATTAGCTTTCATAGTTTATAAAGTAACACCTAATAGGTAAAATTTATAACATAAAAATAGGTAAAAATTGGCATACCAATGGTTACAAAATTGATCATAACTCCTGATATAATGAAAAACCCAGAATGAAATTTATCTTATATTGTAGTCTAAAGGCATATATATTTATAAAAAAAATTACACAAAAATTTATTGATACCAATATATTTTTTTAAAGGTCAAAAAACTTTATCAAAAATTAATTTTGCTGTTAAAAATGTTTAGAGCAACCCTTAAGCTTTAAAAAATTACATAATTCATTGTTTTATGTGCTATAATAAGGAAGAAATAATTTTTTTCAAATGCTGGTATCAAGAAATTTGACAATTTTTCTCAACTTTGACAGGTTATAACTTTTGAGCTATTCAAAATTGAGGGCTGGGAAGTATCTCATTGTTTTTCTCTCATCGAATTGAACCTGTATACCAATTTTCATCAAAATCGGTGATGGTGACTTAAAATTTCCCCCAAAATTGGTTGATTTCATATGGAATGACCCTGATGTGGTCTTTGGGTTCATGCCATATCATTGGTACAGCAAACGGCATTCCTGAGATTTGCTTACCACACATCCACTCGCTCAGGTAGTTGACAAGACTTAGAGCTTATATGAGGTACTCATTTCTTGTCTTGGTCACCCAAAGGACATTTGAAATAACTTTTGTAGTTGAGTCAAGCAGCTTTTGTGATTGGTTTCTTGAGGCTACCAGGAGTGAAGTAACCACGTATGTAAAAAAAAATCAGCATCATTCACTCACTTGCCACATTCTACATTTTTTTAAGTTAAGAGTAATTAGAAATTAGGCAGTTGAAGATATGCACCATCATGAACCAGCAATCTGAAACAAACAAAAAAGGACAAATTAAGACAAAATTACTGCATAAGTGGAACTTTTTTTTTCTTTTTTTTTAAGGTGCTATCTGGCGACTGCCCACTTGGGCATAAGTCCCCTCAAACAAACAGCCCAGTTCTAGGCTACTTTAAAATAAAATTTTTAACAGAAACAACAATAAAAAAGGATAACAATCAGGGAGCAAGCTCGGGCGTCAGCCCCCCTCCCCCCGGTGCAGGAGCCTATGACCTACAAAAAAAAACAATAAAAACAAAAGTTAAATACAAGGAAGAAGGCCAGCCTCCCCCAAAAAGTCTATCAGTCCACCAATCATGGTACACGTACTCGACCCGAGTACAAGGGACAGGCAGTAGCGACCCCGCCCATCCCGGTACAGGTAAAGTGTGCGAAGATCACCCAGACTGGGACATTCGGCAAGAATGTGATGAACAGTCTGGGGGATGCAGTCGTAACAATAGGGCAAAGGTTAGCGCTCCATCAAATGGCAATGCGTCACGCGACTGTGCCTGATTCTGAGACGACAGAAAGTGACCTGAAGTCTTCACGGCATTGGGGGATATGTCCATGTGAACAGTCACGATGCAATGGCACGCAACTTTAAGTTCCCCTGGACCGTCTCCCATCTTCTTTGCCAAGAAGTCCGAAGAGCTGACGGTATTCCTGCCATGTAGTCGTCCTGAGGAAGAGCGAAACGCTGGTCCAGTTGCCTGCGGTGTATTGAAGCAAAAAATAGAGTAAATAGGGTGCTAGGATACATTAACAGGAATGTTAGCTACAAGAGTAAAGAGGCTATCCTTAAACTCCAACTCGTATGTTAGGCCACATTTAGAGTACTGTATACAATCATGCTTACCTATGAAAAGATAATGGGGAATTAAGAAGTTTCTTTTTGTGGTGATCTCCACCTCAATGACCTGTCAGCAACATGCTCTAGTGCTATGTGCCTGTCATACCTTGACTTAAAAGTGGCTATTGTAGGTGCGCTTACTACACTTTCTCAAAGTGCATTACAGGGGTCCATAACCCTAAGGGCAAACCAGTTGCCTTTCATTGTGGTGCGCCAGTGGTCAGGTTTACGCAGTTTAATGGAGTGGCCCCGCAGCTGGTTAGTGTCAAGCTAAAAGAAAGTAGTATAGGGAACATCTTCATAACTGTGCAAGAGCTTGAATGTCTCAATCATGTCCCTTCCTAACTTCTCTCTTGCAACACCTGCAGACCAAGGTGTTGGCAGCATGACTCATAGGGCTAGTACCAGCTTTGCTGCTCTCCTCTGCACTGTCTCTAGGGTCTGGATGTCCTTCACCAGATACGGGGGACCATAACTGGGCTCCATAGTACAGAATGGAGCAGACTAAAGAAAGGTAGAGTGGCAGCAAAATGTCCTTAGTAAGCACACTGAAATTCCTCCTGATAATGCCCAGCCTGTTGTTCGCTTTGGCAACCACAGTTGCAACTTGGGTTGAGGACTTTAGGTCATCAGCCACAATTATACTGAGGTCTTCTCTGGTCGGATTTCCCCAGCTTACTGCCATTAAGCTGGTAGTCTGCTTGCTGGTTGCTGCGGCCTGTATGCATGGTCTTGCACTTGGTGGTGTTGAATGTGAGCAGCCACTTATCGCTCCATTCCTCCAGGCATTTCATGTCTCGTTGGAGGGCATCTACATCATCCTTGGTCTTCAAGACTCTGTATACCTTTGCATCATCAGCAAAGACTCACAGATGATCCAAGGCTGAAGGCAATGTCATTTACATACACCAGGAAAAGGGCCAGCCCCAGGCCTGACCGGTAGCCAACCCGAACACTCCATGATGCAAACCCAATGTCTCCTATCTGTGATAAAGCTTCTAATCCAGTTACTCCTATTGCTTTCAGTTTCACCATTAACTTTTCATGAGGGACTGTCAAAAGCTTTTTCACAATCTGGGTAATTCACATCCATACAGTGTCCACAGTCCACTGCATTGACCAGGTCATCTAGGTAGCACAACATATTGGTTAGGCAACTCCTGTTTTTCCTGAAACCATGTTGTGCATCCATTATTAATGCATTATCTCTGAGGTGCTGCACAATATCTTCCCTTATGATCTTTTCCATGATTTTGGACACTATACTGGTCAATGACTCTGGGCGATAGTTGAGTGGGTTTGTCTTTGGTCCTTTTTTGTGTATGGCGAGATGTTGGCCTTCCTCGTCAAGTGGAACATCACCAGTCCTCATAGATGGTAAAAATATGTCCAGTAGTGGCGCACAAAGAATGTCAGAACACTGTCTCAGTACATATGGCGATATTCCATTTGGACCTGGTGCCTTGCTGTCATTTAGTTCTGAGAGTTTTTTTTCCGGACGTCTTTCATTGTTATGGTGATGTCTTGTAGCTGGTTTCTGTGGAGCACTTGGCTTGGCATTGAATTGCCTAGGCCTGTGTCCTCCCTCAAAACAGTGTTGAAAGCTTTGTTCATTTTCTGTGCAATGTCTATGTCATCCTCTATGTCTTCTCTATTAATGGTCTTCAGTGTTGTAATGCAGTCCTTTACTGTAGTTTTGGAGCATACATGTGCCCAAATGTGCTTAGTGTTATGGTTGCATCCTCGTTACCTTCTCTTACTCATATTTTGCCATTCTTGTTGCCAAAGTTGCAGTGTTCCTTGCTATTTTATACTGTTGATGGTTTCTATCAGTTTTGTTTGCCCTGTATCTGCTCCATGTGTCTAGTTTCTTCCTTATTATTCTTTGCAATGCAGTAGTCATCCACTTGGGCCTGCTTTCATGTCTTTTTCTAGGTAGGGACACACGATTTCAGAACCCTGTTTTAGTGATCTCTGAATGTTTCCCATTTCTAGCTTGCAGTTTTGTCCCTCATATGCATATTCCAGTCTATCTCATGAAACAGGTCTCTCATTTTTACATTATCAGCCTTGAAATAATTCAGTTTCCATGAACAGTCGTTTTGCATCCTTGGCTTGGAATCTGCTTTGATGGTGAAACACAGGACAGCGTGCTTGCAACCTGTATGACCTACTTTTTATCGTAGTCAATTATCCACCTGTTCTTTATCTCCTGATCTTTACTTTCCTCCAACTGTTTTTCTTCCCTTGCTACTTTGTCAACCATGTCTGCTAAATCAAATCTCACTCTCAGAAGATCCTGGTCACATAATCAAAATCCCCAGCTTTCCCCACTGCCATGTCACCTGTGTTTGGCTCAGGAACTAATAGTATTAGGTTCCTCACTCAGTACTCCTTACCTTTTTCGTGCAGTTGGTCACTGTGTTTCCCTGCTGGGATATTTCACTTCCACTCTGTAATACAGTTTGCAGTTCCTCTTTCACTTCATCCTTTAGCTCCCCTTTCTTACTTTCACATGCCATTGTTACCTCACTCACTGCCTTGGAGATTTCCTTCTCTGCTTCACAATTCTTTTTTTCAAATCCTCTATCCTCCTTGTGTTGCTATCCACTTGGTCATTCAAAGAGCCTACAGTATTTATAAAGTGCTCTGCTATCTGCTCACAATTTCACACAGAGCAGTAGAACTTTGCACGCTTTCCCACTTATTTCACACAAGCCCCTCATCTGAAATTCCTTCACACTTAAAGTGAACCCAGAACCCACAGCAGTCACAACATATTCCTTTATTCACTTTCACTGAGCAGTAACCACATATATCAGTGCTCTTTTTTGCCTTGTTGAGATTGTTTACATTTGAGGTCACCATATTGTGGGGGCTCGCCATCACAACCACCACTTTACACTCTTATATCTCTGACTAGGCACTTTAGACTTGGCTGACAGGCCTTACCTAGTTTCCCCACTCATATACTTAGGCAAGTGAAGGAAATGCTGGGCCGAAGGTGATCTGGGGTTCCACAACTTCTTGATAATGTCTTGATAATGTATTATCTCACTATGTTTAATTCAAGCTTAATATGTTAAATATACGAATAATTTACTTTGTTAAAGCACCAGTAAAGCCTTTGGATCAGCACTGATATAAATCAATTCTTTCAATCAATTTGGGGACTATATCCATTTTAGACACGACCTCAACCTGCTAAGAGTCAGTACAAAGGAGGGCAACAAAAATAGTACCTTTCCTGAAACACCTTGAATATGAAGATAGACTGATGGTATTAAATATGTTCTCATTTGAAAGAAGGTGTGTGAGGGGAGATATGATTAAGCTTTTTAAAATCTGTTCTTGGATTGATAAGTTGGATTTTAACAAGTTATTTGAGTTGGAAGGTAGTAATAGGACTAGGGGTCATCACTTAAAAATTAAAAAAAGAGTTGCAGGTTGGATGTTAGAAAATATTTTTCGTCAATAGAGTGGTTGATTACTGGAAGTTTGCCATCTGAGATGGTAGACAGTCCAAACTTGAATGTATTCCTGTGGATGCAGTTTTTATTATTGTATATTATGAATGATTTGGATTTTGACGCCTCTTTATGATGATGCTTTTTGTTTTTGACACATTCTGCGGATGGTTCTAATTTGTCATCCATGAAATTATGCTGACAAGGATGAAACCCTGGACACACTGACGAGGGCTATGGAGGCACAAGCGGCGGTCATAGCTACACATTTGCTGGGTCGCCAACCACAAGTTCCCCAAATGTTCCAGCACCAGCTACAGTCCCAGTCTCCTAGGACACTGTGGCTAAAGCCAGTAGCAGCAGCAGCCTAGAAAACATCCTCATGGGCAACATCCAAGGCCTCTACCCCAAGACAAATAGGCCTAAAATACCTTTTATTGTGGATATGGCCAAGGTAGAGGACCATATGTTTATAGCCCTCACAGAGACTCCCCTAAAAGAGGAGACAAGAGGTATGGAGATAGAAATAAATAACTATGCTCCCCATAGATGGATAGAGCAACCAGAAGCCATGGGGGTGTTGTCACTTACATAAGAAACAACCTTGTCCCAGACAAAAGAGAACTGCTTGATTTTTTTCAAATCCAAAAAATCGCCAACCTTGCCATAACACAATTTCTGTATATTTGAATTAAAAAAAATCTAATTGATTTTTTTGTCTTATTATAATCAATTAAAATCGCTTGATTAAAATCATTTGATTTTAATCATGCCAACCCTGTACAGGATACAATCAAAAATACCATATAAGAAAATATGTGAAAAATACAAGAGGAACAGTTGCCCCTTTGGTATCAAGGTGAAGGTTGCAACAAGGACTACCCAAAAGCATGCTGGCGACTGCTCAACCATGGTCTAGATGAGCACCTTGATTGCTGACAGGGATGGAAATGCCAGTACTTCCATCCTACAATGTGCAGGTACTCTATAAGGTCAAGAAAGTGCACAGACCAAAATTGCAAGTACCCGCATGTAAAAGGAACCAAAAGAAATGTTGCTGAGAATGGTACTCAAACAAATAAACCCCAGAGAGGACCTTCATCCAACACCAGCCAGAGACAGACACTCGCCAGCCCACACAGGTGGCCACATGGCAAGTACAAAATATCCAATCACAAAGCAGCCATTTTTTTAGAAATGATTAACGAACTTTGCCTCGGATAATCAAACAAAGATCCCAATACTCTAGGAATTAGCATAACAGGAAAATTTATTATTCCTTGTCTTAATGGAAACCCACCTCAGCATTGACCACCTTAATGCAGAAGTGAACATGAAAAACTACACTATCTTCACAGTAGATAGAATAGGACGGACCTATAGGGGGTGTGGAGATCTACACAAGGGAGGACATTGTAGCAACTACTGAGAAAGTACCATCATTCTCAAATGAAATAACCGAGCTACTAGGTGTCTTTATCAGGAAACTGAATTTGCTGTTAATCTCCATCTGCAGACCGCCAAATACAACCCAGGAAAAATTCAAGGAAGCCCAAAACAAAATAGAGGAGCTCTTAACCAACGTACCTATGCCAGACACTGAAATAATCATCAGAGGGGACTACAAATACCCCATGATCAACTGGAAATCAATGAGGTTTAGTGCTGGTACACTCGAGGACAAGAGCCAAGCTACAGAACTATTATGTATGGTAGAAGACCACTATCTCACACAGCACATAACAAAACCAACAAGAGGAAACCACATTCTGGACCTAATCCTCAGCAATAACTCAAATCTGGTGCACTTCATTGAATACAACACAACAATAATGTCAGACCATAAACTGATCAAGGTGACAGCAAACCTCAATACAGCTTTGGTACAGGCAGCAGTGAGCCACCAAAAACAACAAGCATTAGGAGACACCCTAAACGATCTTAACTTCTACAGTACAGATATAAACTGGGAAGCTATCAAGAGAGACTGGTACACTACACTACAGGGTCAAAATGTAAACATGCTCAGTACACTTATAAACAAATGCCAGGAAACCTGTATCAAGTATGTTCCTAAGAAGCAGAGAAAAAACAAAAATAACCCATATTCTGAGGGACAGAAAAATTCTGATGAAGAGAAACTCCTTTCAAACAAGACTCGGGAAAACCAGCTATCCCCAGCTACAAGCTAAACTAACAAATAAGAGAAAAACTAGAAGCAGTCAGCAATATAAAAGATTGCTCAAAATTCTTCTTGAGCAATATTTTGGGCACCCGAATAGGGATTGCCCGGTGGTTTGAGGAAGGAGAGGAGTGAGAGCCTGTGTTTTTTTGTTCCTGATGGAGGAGGAAAGATTGCAGCCATGGAGTGGAAGTGAGAAGATTAAATGAGTTATTGTGGCAGAAAATGCTCAGTTGAGAGAAGAATGATAGTTTGAAGAGGAAAATGAGAGAGATAGAAGTGAGAATTAAAGAGAGTGAGGTGTGAATGGAGGAAAGATTGATGAAAATGGAAGAATCAGGTGCAATTGGTGGTGTGGCTTCAACTCCACTTGGAATGGAAATGATGGACAAAAATAGATTGACTTTTTAAAAAATTTTAGAAGCCTATCTGACAACTAACCACTTGGGCACAAGTCGCCGTACTCACAACAGCCTAGCACTAGGTTACTTTAAAATAAGAATATAAAAATATAACAACTGTAAAAAGGGAAGATGGCAATAATTAGGAAGCAAGCCCAGGAGCATGCGACCTACAAAGAAAACAACAAAAAAACCTAGTTAAATAAAGGGGAGAAGGCTGGCCTCCCCTCAAAAGTCTATAAGTTCACCAGTCAATGTGCATGAACTCATCCCAAGTACAAAGGACAGGCGGTAGCGACCTCACCCATCCCAGTACCTGGTCGGGTAAGGGGCGCGGAAATCACCCAGGCTGGGACATTCAACAAGAATGTGTTGAACAGCCTGGGGAACAATGCAGTCTTCACAGTATGTCACTGGCGAGCGCTCCATCAAATGGCAGTGTGTCCAGCAACATTGGGGGGTAGGTCCATGGGAACAGTCGCAGCGCAATGTTTCCAACGTCTCTCATTTTCTTTGCCAAGCAGCCCAAAGAGCTGATCTTATTCCTGTCATGTAGTCAGTGTGAGGAAGAGCGAAATGCTGGTCCAGTCGCCAAGTCCTTAGACACTCTTTGGCACACTCATTCCCGGCAATTCCTACAGGTCCAGGAACCCAGCAGAAGATAGTATCAAAATCCGCCTAGCTTCTCAAAACTGTTGTGTCGCAGATATTGCGAAACAGGGGATACCGAGATGCCAATGCCCTAAGAGCACTCAAGGCGCTTTGCGAGTCACTATAGATCACAATCTGGTCCCTGTGTGGTGGAGCGAATGTGAGTGTGTGAAGGGGCCATTCTCCCACCCTTTTTCCCAATACACTCGCCCTCCTTCTGTAAGAATGTGTGTGTGAGTGGGAATGGGTTTTTTATTATATTTTCTTTTGTACATATGTATTTGATTTCATGTTGTATGTATAAGGTTATTTAACATCTCATGTTTTTTTATTAGCTACTAAATGTTAAAGATTTTATGAGACAGCGTTAAAGTACCAGAATAGAAGAAAAAAAAAAGAAAGAAGAAAACAACAAACAAAAACATTGCCTGCATTTTGCAAGAGCGACTGTAACGAAAATATTTTGAAGATATTTAAAGAAGATATAAGAAGTCTTCTAAGAGTACTTGACTAGATCTTAAAGACAACTGAGCTCCGAGGTGGCAGGCACCATAAGCCCCGCACACCCAATTTTGTCACAAGAGTGACTGCCGACAAGATTTTCCCCGGGGAGGCCGGCAAATCGTAAACCGTGGTACCACGTAAGAAAACTCCTTTTGTTGTCTCTTGTTTTGGTTGTCCCCTTTTGTATATTCACTCTTAGTATTAATATATATATTTTTTTTGATTGATTGGGTTCCAAGATAGGATTGTTTTAGTATATATATAAATAGGCTCATTGAGTGCATATTTACCCATATTTTTTGTAAATATTGTATTTTTTTTTTTTGTTTGTAAAGGACTGTACATACAATCCGTTTCATTCTCCTTCGATTTCTCACGTCTGGATTAGTGTAGGAAGCGGGTTGGATCGATTGGGGTTAGTCTAAATTTTTCAGCCCGCTACACCTGAACCGGGTACTTCACATAATCTCCACCACCAAGTGGTGTATTGCCACTAGCTTAGCTGTGAAGACAGATGCAGGGCCTGGCAGAGCCCCACTGACTTGAAACAGAGGGGATATAGCGTGGATGCTGACCCCCTCTTGGGACTTGGAGCCATCCATATAGACTGTCACCGTTCCAACCTGAGACGAGATGTGCTCTAAAAAGGTTGAGAGCAATACTCCCGCCGCTGTAGAAGCTTTGGGAGTTTCCTAGAACTAAGTCCAAAGGACTTAGGGTATGACAGGCATCTCTCAGCGGCATAGGCACCATCAAAATCAGCTGGGGATGCAGTGAGAGCTGTTGCTGACTGAGGGAGGGGGCGGGCTCGCACGTACAGGCGAATAATGCACTGTGCATGGCGTAGAGTGAGTGGCATCTCCCCAGCATCAACTAGTATGCTCTCAATGGGGAAAGTACGGACGGCACCGGTCGCCAGGCAAAGGCCGGTGTGGTGGATTGAGTCCACCTTCCCGCAATACACACTGGGCTGCGGATACATAAAACTCGCATCCGTAGTCGAGCTTCGAACAAACAAAGGATCGATAAAAAAATAAGGCAGTGCAGTAGCCCTATCAGCTCCCCAAGCGGTGAACGTCACAGAACAGAGAATATCCATGGCACTGGGAAAAAAGAGACTCTAAAGCTACAAATATGAACCTTCCAGGTGGATAGCGTGGTTCAATGCCTGTTGGAGTCAACTCTCCAGAGTTGGCATCTGGGCCGCACCAAGAGAGATCGAAAGGTCATCCATGTAGAGCATAGCGAGAACATCTTCTGGCAGCACAGAGGTGATACCATTGATGCTCAGGGCGAAGAGTGCGACACTGAGGACACTTCCCTGCAGGACACCCTCTTCCGGAGAGGGCTCTCCCCCCACCTGTGTGCATAATCAACGATTTCATGGAGACTCTCCATGATACTGTATCGTGACGAGGTATCATAGGCCTTCTCCAGATTGGAGCAGAGCATCAAAAGCAGTAGAACTTGCAGAAGACGCACTGTGCAGAAAACAAATGGCCTCAGCCATTGGGAAAAAAAGGCTAATCTAACATTTACCAATTTCTCCAACTTACACACGCAGGAGGTTAGAGAATTTGGCCAGAATGATCTCTCCCAATTCGCCAGGAGTCTGGGAGGTTACCCTCTACCCAGATCCTGTTGAACAAATCTAACAGAAAGGCCAGGTGTTGAAGCATGTCATACAGACCATGAGTAAACCTGTCATTGAAGGGTTCTCCGCCTCTGGAGGTAAAGTCAAGCCAGCAGCATTCTGCAACATCACAACTGGCATTGAATGCTGGCAGAGCAGCATCTTGGCTAGAGAATGTGGAGAGAGCAGGTATGAAGGATTCCGCCATGGACTGGGTCAAGATTGCAGTCCCATTCTCCTAGAGAACAGGAGGATAGGTCCAACGAGAACTTGCCCGGAATCCTTTTGACCTCTGCTAGAGGGGTTTTCCCATTAAGTGAAGACATGTATACCCACCAAGAAGAGCCATGTGCGTGCTTGCTTCTAAATATACCAGAACCTAGCCTGACGAAATTCACTGACAGTGGAATTGTTCAGGCGGTGCTTATAGCACATGTAGGCATAACGCTTGAGGGCTTGTTTGAGGGCCGTTTCACCCTCGGCTGACCACTACAGGAGTAGTCAGCATGCAAAACAGCCAGACATTCTGAGAATAGTAGTCAGGCCCACAGTGGAGGTTGCTGGAAAACTCAACGGCCTCATCTACCAAGGTGGGTTCTCAGGCAGCAGCAACCCAGTAAATGATATTTGAATGGGAAAGTAATCATTACCATGGAGGTCATCCACCACCCCCAATCAAAATCAGGCTGTGCATCCGGAGAGAACAGAAATAGATCAAGGCAAGAAAATGAAGCGGTTCTCGGCAGTGATGCGTAAACTCATCCACATTTAGGACACGTATCTCAAGCTCTGCGATCAGATCGGCAAGGACTTGTCCCTAGGTATTTATTGTAGCGGGCCAAAAATCTAGACTAACCCTAAACGATCTAACCGGCTTCCTACACTAATTCGGATGGGAGAAATCGAAGGAGAATGAAACTGATTGAGCATACAGTCCTTTTAATTACAAAAAAAAATACAATAATATTTACAAGATAGAGAATTGAATTTTCTTATAAGAATTCAATGAGAAAAAAAATGTGTGCACAAGGTCAAAATTCCCCAATCAAAAACAAGACAGGATAGAAAAAACCTACGACAGATGATAAAAGAATTTATATAATAACATCAATCGGTATTGAGTCAAACACAATGTGCACGCCAAAAAACTTAACGTTACAAGATATTTCAATCAACATCATACATTGCTTTTATGAGAAAAGGGGGGTACAGGGGTATCACTCACGAGTTAGCCAAGGCTGTATAGTTCTTGGTTCAGGACAAGGCTTAGGGAAACCAGGTGCGGTCGAGGCTTCCAATGAAAGATTGTGCAAACCCTCCTATCAGGATGGAGATAGAAGCTGGCATCTTTTCAACCTCTGCTAGAAGTTTGCTGTCCCACAGCTGTGTCCACATGGTCTGCACTATGCTCAAACTCGGCAAATAGTCTCTAATCCGACAACACTCCTCCTCACCAGCATTTTTTTTAAATGTATATATATTATGCTTTCAACCTATTTTTTAATTAACTCTAATCTTTTGATAAAAGATTACTTAAACAAGTACAATCTTTTGATGAAAGATTATTTAAAACAAAGTACAATCTCTCAAAAGAGAAAACAAACAAATAAAAAAAATGAAAAAAAAACAATTTAAATGCATTATTCACACACACACCCATTCACACAGAGGGAGGGAGAGGGTATTGGGAAAAGGCTGGGAGAATGGCCCTTCACACACACACACTCACATTCGCTACACCACATTCCCAGAGAGGATGTCTGCCATTCAGATCTCCCAGCAAGAGAAAGGGCCTTAGCAACTGTGCCACAAGTCTCCCACATCATAGAATGTATGCAGAAATAACAGTATACCTCCTATCCAGGTGAAGCTACACAGCCACTGCCTGAAAGGAGGTATCTAAAGTGAAAAGAAGAACGGAGCCATCATGCCGTGTGTCAACCGTGCAAAACCCTTATACCCCGAGAGGGCAGGCAGGGGAAACGCGCCTAGCATGGTCTCCTGCCAAAAAATAGCTAACAGGGAATGGGACGAGATGAGCCTCCACAGCTCCTCCCAGTTGACCTGGAGTCTGCGGCAATTTCCATTTAAGGAATATTCCTTCCAGGCCTAGAGACGCCAGGGCCTTCTTCGAAGAGAAGGCCCTCACGGGAATGGCCATAAGCTTCCCAGAGGCAAAACCCCAGGCTCTGTTGGCCAGACAATGCACTGAAGGCACTGTCGCCTTCGAGGTCTTATTGGGAAAGGTTGGGCTCACCATGCGAGTCTTTTCCTTCCTCCACTTCGAAACCTTAGGCCGGCATTGCAGCTTCGGGGGCAAAGGGCCCTTTTTTTGAGGATATACCATCCTGGCTACCCATCCCACCACTAAGTATGGGTAAAGGAGCTGAAGCTCTTATGTTGCCGTCTTTCAGGGGATGGCGCAGCTTTAGGAACCCCAGAAGATGGTCTGGTGACCAACTTCAGGGGTGTTGCCTCCTGTGAGTCTAATGACTCGGTGGAGGTGCGTGGCCGTTTCACCTTACAGGAAACGCTCATCATGGGGGAAGGGGGGGAACCCCGGTTTTAGCCTGGGCTGGGTGTGAACCCTTTGTGCCGCCAGCTTTACCAGGGGAGCGCCCTAGTTGAGTAGAACCCACAGAAGGGCTCTGAATGGGCGCCGAAACAACCGTGTTCATTGGCCTGGATGAGCCAGGAGCAGAGGGTGTCTTTCTTAGCATTGAGGTGTAAGACATCCCAGGCAGAGCCAGGCATGCCAGGACCAAGTCCTTAACTTTGCAGAATGAGAGACGATCCTGGGCCTCAATGGCCAGGACTTCTTTCTCAAGGAGATATCCACTGTAGCGGGCTGAAAATCTAGAATAACCCTAATCGATCCAACCCACTTCCTACACTAATTCGGACATGAGAAATTGAGGGAGAAATGAAACGGATTGTATATATATTCCTGTATTCACAAATAAATTACAATAATATTTACAAGAGAAAATTGAATTTTCTTATAAGAATTCAATGAAAAAGATGTGTGCACAACACAAACGAGGCCAAAATTCCCCAATATTAAACCAAGATAAAAAAAAACTACGCCAGACGAAGAGAAAGTTTAGACAATAACACCAATTGGTATCGAGTCAAACAATGCTCGCACAAAAAAATGAAAAGAAAAACTGAGCAGTGCAAGATACTTCAATCAACACCATACAATGCTTTTAAAACAAAAGGGGAGTACTGGGGTATCACTCACGAGTTAAAGCAAGGCTAGCCAAGGCCATATAGTCTCGGCTCAAGATGAGGGGTGGTGAAACCAGATGCAGTCATGGTTTCCAATGAGAGGTCATGTAAACCCTCCTATCAAGGTGGGGGTAAAACACTCTCGGCCTCTTTCCAACTTCCACTAGAAGTTAGTTGTCCCACAGTTGCATCCACATGGTCTCCACTCTATGCTCAAACTCGGTAAATCTTCTTTAATCTGACAACCCTCTTCCTCGCTAGCGTTCTTATGATAGGTACATAAATATTAGGCTTTCAACCTATTTTTAACTAACTCTTTTCTCTGAAAAGAAAAACCAATAAAAATTGAAAAAAATAAAAAAAATAAATGCCAGTTATTCACACACAACACTCGCACAGAGGGAGGGAGAGGATATTGGGAATTGGGTGGGAGAATGGCCCTTCACACACACACACACTCACATTCACTCCACCACAGCACCACATTGCTTCGAACAAGCGGGGTGAGGCTCTCCGCAATTGATACAGTTGGCCACACACAATTTGGACTTATCGTGTGTGACCTTGGAGCAACTTACACAGACTTCAGTGACAGTAATAGCACCTCCATGGCAGTGGCAAAGAGTGTAGGGGTGGGTCTCAAGACCCCTCCCTGTTTTCTAATCACACACTCAACCTTGACGGCCCCATGGTTAGCCAGCTCACATAAACTCTCATTTCACAAAGTTCATGGTAGAGTGTGGCATCACGCTCACCGGGGTGACATCAAGTGTCTGAAGAGCACTTATCTTGTGCTGCCTCGGAGGGATCCGCCGCATTCACCGGAAGGCTCCCATTGGAGAAACGGGTCACCTTGGGCTCTCTACCAATCATACTAGCTAAAGCTCTCTTATGCTGGATTATATTGCCCTTGGCCAACATGCTGCCTTGAGTGAAGCGAATAACTAAGAAGCATTTGAAGCCAGCAGGTTAAAAAATGCTGGGTAATTTCTGAACGAGGGTCCCCAATGTAATAGAGGGTGTACCTTGCGCACTTTTGGTCTTCGTCAGGGGCTCTGCTCTGCACCCAGGGGAGCCGAGGATCTGGATGTGCAGATCTTGGCAGCAGACCCATCTGTCCCCGAAACTCCAGCAGATGGAGAAGAGCCCCAAGTTTATTTAGTCTTTTTTTTTTAGATGATGGGAAATGAACCCTCTTCTCCTCTCCTCGCACAAGGTCCTTCTCCGAGATGGAGAAGGTCCTGGCAGTCATAGGGGCCTGGGTCGGAGGAGATACCTCCCCTCCTTGTAATGCCTTGGAAACCCTAGGAGCGGAATCGAGATTAGTGCTTGGCACCGAGCCCGGATTCGCTCCCATGGAAGGACCATGCCTATCTGGGGTGGGGCTTCCAGTTGGCCATCCCCCCCATGACATCACAGGTCCTATTGGCAGCAGTGTCATCAATCTTGTCTTGGGAGGCACAAGCCTTGACCCCTGCTAGATTTAATATTCTAGCCAACAGGTCTTTTGAGGGAAGCCAAGGAATGGAGCCTGGCTTCCCTATCTTCCCTAAAGGGGTTTACCCTACCCTACTGAGCTGCTTCCTTGGGGAGCGGTCGGCTATGGGTTGCCTGCTGGCTTTCTTGGCAGTCCCTTTGTAAAGTAAAGGCGGGACTGCCACTGGAAAGAGGGAGGTGCCTGGAGGCACCTGCAGACAAGGGGGTGATGGGGAGTCCCCTACACCCGTAGGCAAAGGAGAGGAGTAAGCCTCTTCTTCGGTTAGAGAGATTTGGAGGGTTCCCCTGCGAGAGCACAGTCTAGGGAAGCTCAATTTTTTCTGTGGAGCTGCCTTCAGGCAGCTCTGTTGATTGTGATGGGGAAAGAGAAAGGTTTTTTTATTTGAATCATCAGGCATGGGGACTTTAATTTTTCTACAGGATGCACACACTCACCACCCCTCGCAGTGTGATAGAGTGTGAAGAGAGAAGAGAAGAGGCTAAGCTGGGGCCAGACGGGGAGCTGTGTCCCATCAGCATGGCGGCCAGGAAGGCAAATTGCCATGCCCCTTACGGGGAAAAGGATCGACACTTAAACGAACCCCCACAAGTGACTAGGCACCGAAAAAAGAAGACACCAAAGACTAGATGCCCAGAGCGACAGGAAGGGACCCGACTGGCTAGCATTGACTCCTTGTATTTCAGCTTGAATGAAGGCATGAGTGAAAGTGGGAAAGAAGTGAGTGAGAGTGAAAGTGATGCTGAGGTTCAGAGTATTTGATCAGAGAAGTGCCAAAGTTAAGTTTAGAGTGGAAGGAACAAAAGATGTTAAAAGTGTTTTTGAAAGAGTATGAAAGTTATTGTAAGGAAAAATTTGGAGAATAATTGGTTTTAGCTGAATGAGTTGTGCAAGTTTCTTGATGGGCATATGAAAGATTTTTATGGGACAATTATGAGTGTGGGTGAGCCTAAGTGGGATGTTATGAAAGAGAATGATAGAGCAATGTAAGAGGACAAGTGTGAAATATAAGAAGACAAATGGGTTCGAGGAGGCGAGAATGAGGATGTGAATTCATATGCACATCACTTAGAGTCCTTGGCACAAATGAGATTTGGAGATGACTGAATAAATGGGAATAAGGAGCTGATGAAGTTTTTAAATACAATTCCAAATGAAGTGGGTGCATATGGGACATAAGAGGAAAGAAGATGAGATGGGCTGGTGAGAGATTGCTATGGAAGGATGTACTGGAGATGTTAGAGGACCATGAATTTGAGGATTATGGAAGGGAGGAGGACTCGAATCACACTGTGCGCAACTCAAGTATGAGTAAGTTGCCCCAGTCGTATTGGGACGCGTTGATAGAGAACCCGATCAAGGTGATGACAAGATTTTTGGAAAACTATTACCGACAGAATGAACAGCAGTGTGTTATGTTAACCACGAACCGAGAGGTTATAAAAGTAGGAGTTAAATTTGGAATGGTTGGGGTAGGGTTCAAAATGGTCGAAATAGTGGTCACGCGAATGGTAAGAATGGCAGTAGATATAGAGTGAATGAGTCTAGGTGTCTGAGGTGCAAGAAAGTTGGGCACATGAGGGCTGACTGTCGCTGGTCACAAGGAAGTTGCTTTGGCTGTGGGCAAATGGGGCATATGATAAGAAATTGTAGTCATGCGAGGAAAAGAGCATGTTATGGATATGGAAGAATGGGCCACTTGGCACGAGATTGCAGGGAAGGTGGTCGAGTGAATATGAGTGGACATGGAATGTGTGGTAATTGTGGGCAGATAGGGCATTTTGCCAGGATGTGTGCCAGTCCAAGAAATACCTGTGGTAAATGTGGAATGGTAGGTCATGAGACAAGGTTGTGTAGGATTGGTGATAAACGTGTGAATGAAAAAATGGATGGGAACGATGTGAGTAATCAAGATGATACGATTCAGAGAAACTAAGGAATGAGAGGATTCTTTCTGGGGAATTCTTGAGAGTGCAAGTGATGAATGTGAGAGAAGGACTGTCAAATCATGGAGTGAATAGGTGTATGTGTGTTAAAGTTAAGTGTGGAGAATGAGAAGTGCATTGATTGATACAGGATGCAAGGTGAATGTGGTGTACTATGAAGCATTTGTAGGAATGAAAGTAAGTGAAGTTAAGGATCGTGGATATCATTTGACTGGATTAGGTGAGCAGGATGTGCCGATTGTTGCAAGGTTTAGAGAGAGTGTTTTGATTGCCGGTGTCCGGATGAATGAAGATGAATTTTGTGTAGTAGAAGGTGCAAACAAGAAGTATGACATGCTATTAGGGTATAAGTTTTTGAGAGTGAATGGTATCGTGATTCACCCTGATGTAGAGATGATTGAATGTAAAAAGAATGGAAGTATGAAGTGTCAATGGTATATGGATCCAGATGAAAGTGTGAGAGTGAACATCATGAAAGGTCTGGAGGTATATGCGTGAGAGTGTGCCTGTCAAGCAGAATAAAACGGTGAGTGTAAGGATTGGATGGAATTCTGATGAGATAAGTGAGAATGATGGGAATATTTGTCTTGGATGGTAGTGCCCCTAACTATCGATTGAGGCAGGTTGTGCATGTGTTTGGTGTAATTGATATGAAAGATCTGCATGTCTGCATACAAGTTTGGCCTGATCTGTGAAGGAAGAGTATTAGAGGAGTGAAAGTGGAAGATAAAGTGGCTGTGTTAAATACAGTGGTGAAAATGGAGTGATATGCATGTGGTGAATGCAAGTGTGTTTTTCGTGAGTGTAACGTTGAATGTTTGGAAGTATGAAGATTTGATTGAGCAAGTGAAATTGGAAGAAAAGTTGAGAATGTGAGAAGCAAAAAGTTTGCAGGATGTTGTAGAATAGGAGAGGTGCCTAGAGAACTTTGGCAATGCTTGGTTGCCTGAGTTCAGAATAATTATGAGCCACGATACACAAATTTACCAAAGGCCTCGTTATTTCCCTCCCCCCGGTGGCTCAAGAGATTGAGGAAGAGTGAGGAATTAGAGAGAATTGGTGTAATTGAGCGGAGTGTAAGTGCCTGGAATAGTCTGATTGTAACTGTACAAAAGCCAGATGGACATTTGCGACTGTGTATTACTATAGAAGAGTGAATGAACGAATGTTGAAAGACAAGTTTCCTATGAGTGCTGTGTTTGAATGTGTGTACTGTATGTATGGGGAAAGTATTTTCTAAGATGGATCTGGTCGTGGTTACTACAAGATGCCTGCAGCTGAAGAGAGTACCCCTATTGCAGCGTTCATTCTCCACCTCAAAGTGCCATTATCAGTTTAGAAACCCCGAGCTTTGGGTTGGCAAATGCCCTGGCTGTTTTTCAGCATGCTATGAATGTAGAGTTGAGTGGTTTTCCATGTAAGAATGTAAGTGTGTTTTTGGATGATATTTTGGTAATGAGTGAGAACCTGGAAGAACATATGACCTTGGTGAATGATGTTTTAAGAAAGTTGGAAAAGGTTGGGCTGAAAGTGTAGTTGTCTAAATGTGTGTGTGATTTGCTAGTGAAGTTGAGTTTTGGGGACATAAGGTGACTGCGGTTGGATTGCATAAATCGGAGAAGTTCGTGGAAAAGTTTAGGAATTTCCCTAAGCCTACCATAGTGAGAGTTGCATGGATTTCTTGGTTTAGTTGAGTTTGGAAGAAAGTTTATGAAAGATTGTACGGGTGTAATGAAACCGTATGGACTGGGAAAAAAACAAGAGTACTGTGATTAAGTGGAATGACTATGAATGCAGTGTTTAAAAAGTTAAAAGCGGAAATTGCAAAAGATGTGGAACTTGCGTATCCAGCATATAGAACAATGCAGGAATGCTTGAAGTGTATATGGATGCAAGTAGTCATTCAATGGGTGGATGTTTGATGCAGGATCAGTTTGTGAATGGGATTGAAAGAAAGTGAGTAATTGCGCGTTTAAAAGGCATTTAGTGTGGTAGAGCGTGCATATTTGATGATTGAAAGAGAGTTGGCTGCATTAATATTCTGTCTAAAGTCATTACGACCATTTCTGTATGGAGTACAGTTTGTAGTGAGAACAGATCACCATCCACTAGTTTATTTACAGTGTATGAGGTTAGTTGGTAGTAGGCTTGCAAGGACGATGGAAGTTCTGAGTGATTTTGATTTTGTGGTTGAGTATTTGCCAGGTGAAGGAATGTGTTTGCTGATTTGATGTCATGTTTGCCATGTAGTTTGAATGAGTGCGAGACTGTAAGCATAAATCCTGAGTATTTTCCAGCAGGTGTAGTTGTTGGAAGGAAATGTAAAGGTGGTGATTCTATGTTCGAAAGTGTATTGTATGGTTTACAAGACTTTATGAAAGATGGATTGCTTGAGAAGCTGCCAGAAAGTGTGAATGCGTTACGAAAGGTGGTTATGGAAGAAGCGTGTTAAAGACCAGAGGAATTGGGAATGGAAAATTTAAGTAGGTTAAGAAAAGAGTTGAGAAGTATGTGTATGCCAGGAGTGATGATGTTTCAGGAAGTGTTAGCGATAGTGAGTAAGCTGTAGACTGAGTGAATGAGTATGAGTTGCATTTGCAATGTTTGAGTTGTGTACATTATAATTGGTTGATTGAGAATAATTATGTAAGAAGAGAGATTGATTACATTTGCAAAGAAATTGTTCCTGTTAGTGAAGATGAAGGTTTAGATGCTGCAGAAGCATTTGTTGAACGGACAGAAGTGTTGAATGTAATGGGTGAGCATGGACTTGAAGAGATAGTGCAAGTTATCTTAACTATGAATGGGAAGAGATATTGTAGAATAAATGACACAGGTGCACACACTTCCTTGGTGAATGCATAGGTTGTGCGTGATGTTGATAATGAGTTGGAATGTTTCTAGAAAAGGTGTAAGAGTTTTGATAAGTGGATGTATTATGGCATGGGAGAAAGCTAGTTTGTAAGCATGGGGAAGTTGAATGACATATTGCATGAATTTGTTATGTTAAGTGAGAATGAGTTACCGTATTGTTTTCTGTTTGGGATTGATTTTCTTCTTAAGAATAGGATTTCAGTGGATGTCTGTAATAAATGTTTAGTGAAAGATTGTGTAACAGTTGGGAATTTGCAGAGTGAGCTTTAGTTCAACTAGATTTGTAGGAGTGGCAGGTGTCGATTTGAGTGAAGAGCTGTTGACTGCTGAAGATATATAGAGCATGCAAGAGTAAAATAATCTTTTATCAAAATTTGAGGAACTTAGCCTAATTTGCAAAAAGGCCTGGCTCGCCAAATTTGAAATGAAGCCAATACCAAAATCCTCCTGAAAACATTATTTTCAGTTGCGAATATTCAAGTTGTTTTTATATCCCCAAAATCTCTCCTGACCTGATTTTGAACTTTACAAAAGCAAATCCTTTTAAGAAATTAAAGCATCATAGCATCACTAAATCCAGAAATTTTCAATGAAGAACATAAGAAAAAAAAACATGGCTGCTCCCACACAACCCCAAACAGACAAACAAATGTGCTGCATGCAGTTTGGATGATGATTATGACACCCACACTGCAATGCAATAACTGCAAGGATTGGATACAATCTACCAACTAATGTGCCTGCTTAAAATGAACAGAAAATACACTTGTAAAAAGTGTTTCACGATCAAAGTGCCGAGCGATATTGAGTGGAACAAAGATATGGAAGAAGCACAGCAGGCCATCAGGAGACAGGCAGGCAACAAGGAACCAGAGGAAGAACCTGCCACCCAGACACACGTAGATGAGCTGCAAAGCTCTACCCCAATCCCTGGGCTCCAAGAGAATGCCCCGTCACCACCTCCACTCCCACAAGATCCAGAACCAGTGGAGCAACCACAAACGCCCACGCTGTCAGAATCTGACAATGGCCAATCACAGCAAACCCAGCTAAGAAAACAGTCAACCCTGTGCCCTCCACAGCACCCCAGATTACAGCACAATGTGCCCCATCCCAGCAAACCTCACACAGGACCGGGCGCTAAATGAAAGCATGCTTTGTTACCAAACAAGAACAAAAACCAGTACCAATATCCTATTTCTACAAACAAGGAACATGCACACACAGCCCAGCAGGAAGATTGTAAATTCCATCACCCCATACAAAGGCGCAAACTAATCAAACATGGATGCAAACGGGGCAGAGACTGTATACTAACATCCCAAGCTCTGCCCAGACTATCCAAAAATGGGAATGCCTCAATGAAGACTGTACCCTCCCACACATCCGAGGAACAAAGAGACATAAAACAGTATAGGTAGTGCAAACAATGCCCCACCTCAAACAAACCATAAGCCCTACCCAAAAAGAGCAACCCACAGCAGTACCAACACCAAAATCGGAAATGTCCAAACGGAGAAAGCTAGGAGATAACCCAGCCCCACACCACAGTACCCATTCACAGCAGGCCTAACCCACATAAAGAAAGCCATGCTTTTTTTAAGGTACATAAAAAGACTAGAAATGGTCATAGAAACACTATCAAAGATGGTAGAGATGCAAGGCTTAATGATCTCCAACCACATGATCGGGAAGTAGCGGAACCTGGGTCAGGACAGCTCATATCCTCCCCAACCCTGGTTGAACCAAATAGCAAGCCGCTAGAAAGTGCTCTCATGGGGAACATTCAAGGTCTGTATCCCAAATCCAACCAAACCAAATACCCTTCCTAGCAGACCTGGCAAAACAAGAAGATTTCCTCTTCATAGCACTCACTGAATCTCACCTATGCCCAGAAATAAATGAAGCTGAGATCACAATAGAAAGCCACACCTCCTTCAGAGCCGACAGGAACACATGAATGAGTAATAACATACATCCGCAACAACCTAGCTGAAAGTATGAAAACCCTCAAAACTTACAGCAATGGAGAAGTTGAGCTACTTATAACATACAGAGCCAAAATTGGACTACTAATTACCAACATGTATCGCAGCCCAGAAAACCAAGAGTGCAATCTAAGAAATGAACGAACTTCAGGAGCACAATCCAAGAAATAAACGACAATTGAATCACTCCCACTGCCAACACCTGACATCATAATTACTGGCGACTAACTTTCCTACCATCAAATGGCCATAACGCAAGATCAGTGGAGGTACTCGAGATGACAAATTGGAAATCAAAGCACTACTGCAGCTAAGCGAAAAACTATTCCTAGATCAACTAATAGAAGAATCTACATGAAAGGACAACATCCTAGACCATTTGTCAATAACCAGGAACTAATCTCCACATACCAGACAGAAAAGACAATCTTCTCAGACCACAACATCATTACTCTACACACTAATTACAGAAAGACCAGAACTACTGTGACAAAGGAGACCAAAGATTCAAACCCATTCAGAAACATGAATGAGACCATAGAGTGGAACAACATAATCAGCCACCTCTCCAAAATTAACTGGGATCAAACACTCTCTGGAAAAAGTCCCAATGACCAACTCCACACCATTACCAGTATCCTGACTGAAGCTTGCACACCCCATATCCCAATGAGGAAAAGAAGGCTCACCCACCAAAACATCCCCTGTGACAGAAAAACCCTAATGAGGAAACGAACAACCCTGAACAAAAAACTATTAGCAAACCCAAAGAGGAAGGAAAATATAACAAATTTAATTGAAGAGATAGAAACAAAACTAAAAAGGTCATATGAAGAACAGCATCTAGCTGATGAAAATTGAGCAATTGCCAAGATCAAACGCAACCCTAAATACTTCTATGGCTACACAAAGAAATTCAAAAGGACACAAAACCAAATTGGTCCACTCCTCACCCAGAATGGAACCACAACTGACGACCCACAAGAAATGAGCAACACACTCCTGCAACAATATGAAGCAGTCTTCAGCATCTCAGATCGTCAGCACCAAGTAGACGACCCCCAAAACTTCTTCAACACAAACTCAGATGCCCAAGCAAGCACACTAGCAGACTTTACCTTCACAGAAAGCGATATAACCAATGCACTCAAGGAACTGAAATCAAACTCTGCTGCCGAACCTGATGGAATACCAGCCATACTACCCTAGAGTGCCAAGATGTCCTTGTCTGCCCCATCTACCTCCTATGGCATAACTCCTTGAACACTGGAGTCATACCCACTCTCTTGAAAAAAGCATTCATCACGCCCATTTACAAAGGAGAAATAAGTCAACCCAAAAACTAAAGACCCATCGCTTTGACCTCGCACCTCATCAAAATCTTTGAAAGTGGTAAGAAACGAGCTAACAGCCTTCATGGAGAGCAACAATCTAATGAACAACACTCGGCACAGTTTCTGGAAGGGAAGGTCCTGCTTCTCAAAATTGCTAGCTCATTACGACTAGATGCTCCAACAACTTAGTGACTGAAGCAATGTAGACAGTCTTCCTTGACTTTGCCAAGGCTTTTGACAAGGTGGACCATGGAATTCTTTTCCACAAAATAAGAAGCCTTGGGGTAAGGGGGGAAACTGGGCATATGGCTACACAACTTCTTGACCCACAGAACACAACAAGTTGCAGTTGAAGACCAGAAATCAATGGAAAGACCCGTCATCAGCGGAGTTCCACAAGGCTCAGTCCTGGGCCCCCTCCTATTTTTCATACTAATGGGAGACATAAACGATGAAATAACCGACTCCTACCTATCTTCCTTTGCCAATGACACAAACATCAGCAGAACATCAAACTCAGAAGATGACCTATCCCAGCTGCAAAAGACCTTAACAACATATATGACTGGGCACAAACAAACAACATGACCTTCAACGAAAACAAATTTGAAATGCTAAGATGCAATATGGTAACAATGAATACCTAGGCCCCCTGCAAACTGAAGGTGGTTTACCAATCATGACAAAACCCCACATGAAGTGTTTAGGTGTGCACCTAAGTAAAGATGACACATTCCACACCACATCAAGGAAAGCACAAAGAAAGCCAGAAAGACAGCAGGGTGAAATCTAAGGGTTTTTTCACTCACAAGAACAAGACCGTCTCCTCACACTCTGGAAAATCCTGCTCCAGCCAATCCTCGACTACTAAAGCCAGCTTTAGTCCCCCCACAAAAAGGCTGATGTCTAATCCCTTGAAGCCATGCAGCATGAATTCACGCTGGTGATGGTGCTTTTTGTGGGTGGGTTTTGACGGATGCGGATGACCTTGGATGGCCCTAGTGGCTTTTGTCATACATGAAATTATGTTATGTTATGTTATACCAAACCCCAATAGAAATAATGTAAATATTACATATACTATACTCTCATTGGCATTAAAAAATGTAAACAACCTAACAAACAAGATCTACTACATCACCAATTACTGCATCAACAATAGTATTGATATATTTGCCATTTTTATTGTATATTTTGGGGGACTTTGATTTTGTTTTTGACAGACTCCTACGTAGGTTTTAAATTATATATTGTAGATGCATGGTTGACATTCCTATGTATTGTTAAATTGTATATTGTAGATGCATGATCTGACAAAATCCTATGGATGCATTATGTGGGTGGGATTTGAAGGATACAGATGACCTTTGATAGGCTCTTGTGGCTTTTGTCATCCGTGAAATTATGTAATGTTATGTTATGAGAAGGATCTGGGGAGCTGGATATCTATCCTACTGGGAGCATCTGAAGCACTTTGGCATATACTCTCAACAGAGGAGGAGAGAACGGTATATATCCATATATACACAGAAAATCTTAGAAAACTTGGTATCAGATCCAAACACCGGCAACACGAACCCAAAATGCACAAAGTGAATTGGCCAAATGTATGAAAGAAAAGACCTGCCCTCCCATACTCCAGAAAGAATAAAGACTAACCACAGCCAGTCTGGATCATTACGGCTCAAAAACCTTGGGTAAATATTTATATTAGCGGCTTGAAAGATGAGACATACTATTTCGTTTGTGTTCTAAAATGTTTCACATTTTGGAGTACATTTAAGGGGATGGCTCATGTGGGGGTAAACACAATGGGGGAAACCACACTATGATGATCCTGAGTTTCAATAAATTGGGGGGTCTGGGGGCACAGCCCCCTCAGTATATAATCCTAATTGTTTATAGACTAATGTCCTAATGTTTACAGAGGTGAATGATTAAACCAAATCATGTCAGCGCCTTTAATCGTTTTGCAAATTATAATGGGGGTGGGGTCTAACATCAGACAACTCAAACGCGCATGAGAATACCAGCAGGGGTGAATGAAAGGTAAACACACAAAATCCACTTTTTCGGCCGAGCCACTAATCTACATATTTACCAAACCTTCAACTGCTTACCAAAAAATGTGAGAAACCTAACAAACTGTTCTGTAGAAAAATTCAAAACAGAGCTGGACAAATTCCTGCAAACACTCCCAGATGAGCCACCAATACCAGGGTACACCTCAATCTGTAGGGCCACATCTAATCCAATAACTGACCAGGTGGACCTGATGAAGTGGAACTCTGAAATCAGCAGGAGTGGTAATGCATCATGGCTCTGAGGCAGCGGCTTCTAGACTCTCCAAGGTATCCAAGGTAAGGACCACCTCAGCTATGCCACTAAAGGGCAGAATCTACAAAAGTAACTAAGATGATATGAAAAACTACCATTAAATTCATGGCATATGACAAAAAAAAATTGACTTAGCAGGCAGCAGTGGTGGTCGACAGTGGCAATTATGAATAAATAGTAAGCAATGGAAAATTTGACAATGCTTGCAGCTTGACTTGATGTGATCTACAAAGTTTCACTATCAAATTGTTATACAACTTTTATACCGCTCTTATCTTGAAATATTTGTTATTCTTCTTTTAGTATTAACTAAGTTCATATTGTTTTGAATTGCTCAGGAGGTTTTGTCTTCGCATCAATATAAGTTTATTATTTTAAGAGGTTTTTAACAAACAACAGTAAACCTTAAAACTGCTGCTAAAATTTGGAGCTAATTCACCATAGTAAAATGTGTAATACTACAGTACCAATTAGCATACAATATGGATCTACGTGATACCATAAGCGTCATGCCAATAAAAAATGAGGGGCATAGGTGGGCGCGATAACGAAAAAATGTATCACGATAACCGATACATCGATAACAATAACCTTGTCGGCGATAACCGATAGCGATAAATTGATCACCCGATAAGGTGATAACCTATAAATAGATAAATCCAAAATTATAATACAATATTGATTATTACTATATCTAGCGTTATTGCATGTATAATACAATAGTAAGAATATTTGAAAACCGTTTCTTACCTGGTGAGGCTCTAACATAACATAACATAAGCTCTCCTTCATCTCATTTGTTTTGAGAATCCTCCTCCAAGGTGGGACCTAGCTATTTCTGCCTTCAAGACACGCGTGGCTTTCCCTTGTGCTAAACTGGAACCAAAGAATGGAATTATCGATTACAGCTAGTTTGGAACCAAAGGTATCAGCGATACCAATAAATCGATAACGCGGGGAAAAAATATTGGATAACCTATAACCCGATATCGTTATCGCGATAATTTATCGCGATAACGCCCACCTATGCTGAGGGGTCACGTGCACCCTCATGTTTTTGTATCTGGACTTTTTTCTATTTTTTCTTTTATTACTATTATTTTTAATACCATAAAATGTAGTTACGATTATTTTATAGTATGAGGCAGATGTGTTCTTCAAATTTGTAGTTGATCACACCACAAAAAAAATCACCACCCCCTCCTTTTTCTACGGTATTGGTTTCTTCCAAAGCAAAGTCAGTTCGTTGGTGATTGAAGTTGCTCAGAGATATAGCAGTTGCTGACAAAGTGAATAGTAGATCAAATTTCCCTTTAAAGACGTGTGAAAATAAAGTGAGATTAATTTGAGAAATCAAGACATTTAGTGTTTAGAGTTGTTGCAGTTGTTAACTAGCTAGTAATAGTAGGCTAGCGGTCACTTACCAGAACCATGGCTCTATCAGCTACTAACAAATTAGATTAACTTTTAGCTAGATAGCTAACGTTAGCGCTTAGCGACATAACATAACATAATTTCACTGGTGACAAAAGCCACAAGGGCCTATCAAAGGTCATCCGCATCTGTCAAAACCCACTCATAAAAAGCATCCATAGTATTGTGTCAGATTATGCATCTACAATATACAATTTAAACAATCTAGAGGATTGTGTCAGATCATGTATCTACAATATACAATTCGAACCATACGCAGGAAGAAGTCAAAAACAAAAGGCATCATCATCAAGACTTGTCAAAATCCAAATCAAATGTAATATACAGTAATAAAAAAACTGCATCCACGGGAATGAGTCCAGAATACCCCGAAAAGTTAACCCTCCCTCATCATATAATCATCTAAACTGCATTTGAATACATTCAAGTTTGGACTGTCTACCGTCTTAGATAGCAAACTATTCCAGTATAGCAATGCCCTCTGGCGTTCCTATAAAATATTCCATTGCATCAATTTAAATATTACCATTACCTAAAATCATTTTAACGTAATGTAGCCTGTGCATAAATATTATCATACTTGCCTTTTTAAAATCAACGTAAAATTATCCATTTATTTTCCCATTTAATTTCTGCAATTTCTATTAAATCTTATGTAAAATCTCAACTTAGTTATTTATAAATAAGCAATCCAAAATCTCAAATATTGTGTATATTAGAGCAACGCCCTTTGGGCATTCCTATAATAAAAACCCCCTGGAAAACAAATATATATATATATATATATATATATATATATATATATATATATATATATATATATATATATATATATATATATATATATATATGTATATATATATATATATATATATATATATATATATATATATATATATATATATATATATATATATATATATATATATATATATATATATATACATATATATATATATATATATATATATATTAAGTTGTACATAAAATATGATTTAATTTACAAAAGTTAAGTAAAATAATTGAACGATTTAATTGAAAAAAAGTAAAAGAATTGCATGATATGAATTTTACATAATAATTGATATATATATATATATATATATATATATATATATATATATATATATATATATATATACATATATATATATATATATATATATATATATATATATATATATATATATATATATATATATATATATATATATATATATATATATGTATATATATATATATATATATATATATATATATATATATATATATATATATATATATATATATATATATATATATATATATATCAATTATTATGTAAAATTCATATCATGCAATTCTTTTACTTTTTTTCAATTAAATCGTTCAATTATTTTACTTAACTTTTGTAAATTAAATCATATTTTATGTACAACTTAATAATTAATTAATTCATTTTGCTTAAATTGTCAATTCAATTAATTTATAACTTTTTGCAATTCAAATATACTATGACGAAAAACTGAATTTATTTAACGTACTACTGTTTCAAACAACATCTCTTATAATTTCACACACAAACAAACAAACAAACATACGATTTCAGCTCGACTTTCTGGAACATTATTCTCTCCCATTCGACTCTCGCCATTCTCCGCATAAAGGTCGGTAATCATTCCTTCTACAATTAGTCATTTACCTCCAAAAAATCATACTTAGTTTGATTCCACATCCACTCGCAATTCTCTGCAAACGACCATACAAGAGTATGTCCTAATTCTATTTACTTCTCGTATTTGCAGCCCCCAATTTAGTCCATCATAGTCAGCATATTATTTCATATTTATTTCACTTACTTTGTTTCTCTTCACATCTTGTTTCTGTAAATCATATTTTACCAAATCTTGCATCGTATACCTAATCCAAGTTATCCTCATTGTACATTCGTTGATTCTATGAATATATTTATATTCGTTTAATTGTTTTTCTTAAAACCCAGTTCATTATTTCAAAATGTATTTCGCTTTCGTCTTAGGCCTAAAAACTAGCAGACGGCAACTTCGATCAAACAAATTTATTGTTATGGTTTTCGAAACGCTATTTGGGCTGATTTATTAACAGAAAATAAATCCCATGAATAACCATATACTATAATATGTATTTTCAATATATCTTTTGTAATATATAATTGCCATCCAAAAATCATGGCTAAAATAAATTCTTTTTGGCAACACTTACTCTAGACAAACACACAAACTAACACGCTTTAAGCTCATACACATTGAACACGAATATTCCCAACTCGTCTCTCGTTATTCTCAGCATAATGATCCTATTCACAGTCCATCAAAGTTACCATAATTACTTTAACATACCTTACCTCACTTCAGCTTACATTTCACCCTATTTTTCATTAATTTCATACATTGCATTACGTTGTATTTCTTAACAATCCTCAATTTAATTATATCATTAATCTGTATAATTGTAATAACCGATCACTAGTTATTTCCTAATTCAATTCTCTCATTGTGCATTCATTGATTTTGTAAATATATTCATTTGGTTTATCGTCCGTTTTTTTCTACGAACCTCGCACCCGAAGTTTCTAAATTCAGTTCACGTCAGTCGTTAGGCCTAAATTCAGTTGAGGTCAGTAGTTAGGCCTAAATATTAGCAGACGACTGTTCAATCCAATTCAACAAATTTATCGTAACGGTTTTCAAATAACTATCTAGGCAGATTTATTAACTAAAATCAATTCAACTAATAACCTAATACTATGGCAGTAATCTACCACTGTAATGGTGAAAAATTATTTTCTAACATCCAACCTGCACCTCTGTTTTTTATAATTTTTAAGTGATGGCCCCGAATCCTATTACTACCTTCCAACTCAAATAACTTGCTAAAATCCAACTTATCCATCTCAGAACAGATTTTAAAAAGCTTAATCATATCTCCGCTCACACATATTCTCTCAAATGAAAACATATTTAGTACCCTCAGTCCATCCTCATATTCAAGGTGCTTCAGGGAAGGTATTATTTTTGTTGCCCTCCTTTGTACTGACTCTGGCAGGTTGATGTCATGTCTAAAATCTGGTGACATGACTTGTATACAGTGCTCTAAATGTGGCCTAACATATGAATGGTAGAGTTTAAGGATAACCTCTCTACTTTTGTAGCTAGCATACCTGTTAATGTATGCTAGCACCCTATTTGCTCTATTTTTTGCCTCAATACACTGCTTGGAAAACTTCAGTTACCTATCTACTACTACGCCTAAGTCCTTCTCATCCTCAATTGAATTCAGCCAATGCCCATCAATTTAATAGTTAAATTCTATATTATCCCTACTCAATGTAAGAAATTTGCATTTTTTAAGGTTAAAAGTCATCTGCCACTTCTGAGCCCAAGCTTATTTAAGTCACTCTGCACTTCAAAGCTACCATCAACTTCTTTAACTACAGCTGCCAATTTAGTGTCACCAGCAAAAAATGACACTTTGCTATTTAAAGCCTCCCCAAGATCATTTATATAAACTATGAATAATGAAGGGCATAAAACGGATCCCTGAGATGCACCACTGATAACGTCCCTCCAATGTGACCTCATCCCATTCAGCACAACTCTCTGTTCTCTGTCTTTCAGTCATTCAGTTATTCAATTAAACTCTACCACATATCTCATCCATTTTTAACTTGTGAACTAGTCTCTTTCGTGGAACCTTATCAAAAGCTTTGTTAAAATCTAAGAAAATTACATCAACATTCTCTCCCTTATCTAATTGTTTAGTAACATAATCCATAAAATCCAGTAAATTTGTAAAACACGATCTACCTCATCAAAACCCATGCTGAGCATTATTTATTAACCTACTACTTTCTAGATGGTCAGAAATCCCCTTCTTAACTATCTTCTCAAGAATTTTACAAACGATAGAAGTTAAGCTTACTGGCCAAAAGTTATTTGGGTCTCCTTTACTTCCCTTTTCAAAATTGGCACTACATTCGCTAATTTCCAATCATTAGGCATTTCTCCAAACTCTATGACTTAGTATATATCTTTTCAAAAGCTATTACAATTCTATCTACACCTTCTTTGATTAACCTAGAATGGATGTTGTCTGGGCTAGATGACTTACTAGTATTTAACTCCAATATAAGCCTTTTAATTATTTCCCTGTTAACATTAACAGTGTTCATCACTATTTCCCTTGACCTGAAATTATCATCAATTAATCTATCTTAATTCTCTTGTGTAAATACTGAAGCAAAATGATCATTAAGAACCTCTACTATTTCCTCATCAGATTCTTTCAAAAACCCCTTCATATCTAATAGGCTCAATTTTATCACTGTTAGATTTGTTATTAACTCTAATAGCAAAAGAATTTTCTTGGATCTTTATTATTATTTTGAGCTAAATTCATTTCTGCTGTCATTTTGTTGGTCTTAATAATCTTATTTAGCTCATTTCTGGTCGATCTATAATGATTTAAATTGTCAAAAGTACTTTCTGTCTGTAATTTATGGTATGCCCTTTTCTTCTCAGAAATTTCCATAGCTATTTCCTGATTCCACCACAACGACTTCCTATATTTCTTCCTGAAAGTCTTTATTGGAATACACAGCCCCTGGACTATGTTTAGTATAGTCTTAAAAGTGTCCCTCATCTCATAAGGATTCTTCCCCCTAAATTCTATATCCCACCTAATCTGATTTCGCAAGTTTCGTAATTTATCGTAATCTCACCTATAAAAAAAATAGGGTTTTTGTGGACTTTGTTGTTGCTCTACCTTTCATTATTCCCAAGTTAAAACGAACCATCTGATGATCACTATTTCCCAATGCTTCCTCGACAGTCAATTCCTGAACCAAGTGATCATCATTTGAAAGAACCAGATCTAAGATATTGGTACCTCATGTTGGCTTATTAACAAATTGAGTCAAAAATTATCCTCAAAGCATTCTATAAACTTACAACTTGCTCTATCCCTTCCTATAATATTTTTCCATGCCACAGAATTTAAATTAAAGTCACCAAAAATAACTTCACGTCCTTTACTTATTTGCCTTATCATTAGCTCATCAATACAGTCAGTCTATCCGGGTGGTCTGTAAAAGGCTCCCAAGTGTATTATCCTATTTTTACTTACCCTAATATCTATCCACAGTGACTCAACTTCTTCTTGCTTTATAGAATTATTTAGATTTGAAGAAATGCTATTTCTGATATAAATAATCAACCCAACATTCGTCCTATCTCTCCTTTAACTAATGTACGTATCATAACCCTGTAATTCTAATGCACTCACGTTGCCATTAAATTTATTTTCATTAACTCATGATTTTATTACAGATATTATATCTAAATCTTCATCAATAATATAACTAAATAACTCATCTTTCTTATTTCTAAGACTACGAGCATTGGTATAAAAACAACTCAGCCCTCCTATCCCTGAAGCACCTCTTTTAGAATGTATATCTCTTCTGCATCTCTTTCCTTCCCCTGCCCCACCCTGTGCTCTTATATTTCCCTGACTACTATCAATGACTCGTTTCCCGCCTGCAAAGAGCCAACGACACTATCTAACTCCTGCCACAACACGTTAACCACAGCCTGGCTTAGATGTAGTCCATACAATGCCTTATTCCCATAAACTCGTTCCATGCATCTACAAACACTAATCCCGTCTCCTCATACAGGCCTTTCACATACTCATTCAGTCCAATTGCACAAGACAACCATTCCATCCCCACATCCAATCTTGGAAGCACACCTGAACCAACACCTTTCACTCTCCTTTCACTCATCCTTTCAACTAACCCTTTGTACCTCTCTCGTAACTCACATGAACCCACCTTGTTTACATCATTTACTCCCGCATACATAATCACAACTGTATCTCTCTCACACCCAGACACCAGACTATCATACCTCTCAGGCGTATTATTTACACCAGCACCCGGTAAACAAACTCTCTCTCCCTTCCATTTGCTTGCACTCAACTTCCTAATAAAGAGTCACCCATCACAAGTACCTCAGTCATCCTCCTAGTCCTCCTAGGCCTAGCATTACCCTCACCTCCCTCCTGTTCTCATTCAAACTACCACTTATTTCACTTTCTTCCACAACTACATCAGACAAATCACTTTCAACCTCTCTCTCTCTCTCTCTCTCTCAGGGTATTGAATCTGTTAGTCAACCCAACAGGTTCCATGTCCCTCTTACTCACAGACTTAACCTTTCCTAACCTATCCATTTTATCCATATTCACCCACCATTCATCTTCACTCACATCAGTCACTTCTTTCTCTCCACTCCCTTCTCTAGCCCTATCTTCCACCCCCCGCCCTTCCCCTGGTCCCAGCCACATTCTTCATACGTACACTCGCATCCCTTCTCACTTCATTCACTAACTCACTTAATCTCTTGCACTCATCACGCAACCGACTCGCCTCCTCTACCAAAGCCACATTTGCACTAATCACATAACAAACCAGGCATTCAGATACATTTGCTCTTCTTTCAACACCACAAAAATCACAAACTACATACACACAGGTTACATCAAAAGGCATACTCACTTCATCCGCATACATACTGAAAACTTTCCAAAATATAATTGAAAATTTCTTTACTATTATGTCTAATACTCACAGTTAACTATCTACGAGTCCTCAAGTTGATTCTGCTGTGTGAATCTTTTGGTAGTAAGCTGATAGTTAGCTAGCTACCACCACTATACTGAATTATTTTCATATTTCTCCAACCAGGTAAACAGAGCAATGAAAAATATCTAGTTTCTTGAAAAAAAAAAAAAGGCCAGAAGCCCCTAACCTTGCCCCTGTTCTTAGTCAGGACGAGATTTATGCAAGAAGAGGTAATGTTAACTTATGTTAGCTAGCTATCTAAGGGAAGATGTATAATTATAGTCTATTTTCTTTTAGGGAAATATATTGATATGTAAAATGAAAAAAAATAGGGGGTTTGATAAAAGAAAGCCACCAAGACTTCGATCAGCAAGTGATTTAATAATAGATGTTTTTTTTCAGACTTTCAGACTGAGAGGCACATTGTTGAGCACGAGGAGCCCCGTCCCCCTACAATTCAGAAAAGCGAGATAGAAGGTAGGGTAATCTAGGGTGTGAATCGGGACTTTTCTTTGTGACATTATGTAGGCTAAACATTCTATTCCACGTATAATTGTTTATAGTCTCTAAGCATTGTCTAATATAATTTTCAGAGGAAAATGCTTTTATTATTCCTCAATAGCGTCTGGCAAGGGAGAGTTACATAAAGAGAGGGCCACATTCCATGCGAGGAAGAAAACTATCACAATACATTAATTGGAAATAAACATAGAAGCTTCAACAAAATTTGAGTAAAACACTAGCAGTGGTTAGAGTACAAGAAAACGTCAGAGGCAGCATTTTTTGCCCATGTAGAGTGTTTGGATGCGCTGCAAACTATGACAAGACATTTTCCATTGACAGATTTTGAGATTGGAAGTCAGCTTTGGAGACAGGGAAAGACTTTCTGAGACACATGTGGTGATCAAAGCTTCATGTAACTTTATATGTATAATATCCTGATGAGTTACGCTACATTATATTGTCTACTTATAACTAATTGTACATGTGTTAGTTACCAATCTATGGGGTTATCCAACTTATATGAAGGTGAATTAAGTATCTGACTCCGAAGATAATTTCTTCACTGTGTTCTTATTTTGGTTGAGCTTACTGAAGGTTTCAGGGTAATCGAGATAAAGAAGGACGTTGCAAAAATATACTTTATTCTAATATGGGCGCGTCACGAAGTTACTTTGAGGACGACTGGGACCCGGTCCTCTTCCTGTTTTCTGCCTGAGTCCATGGGCGGTGCTGATCGCCCTGAACGTTATCATTTTGTGAGGGAGTTAATCTCGACGATTTTAATCTTTCTACTGAGACAGTGTGCCTTCTTCCGTCAGGGAATTTCAAAGTGCAAACTTTATTGCCGCGCTCGATTAACGGGAAAGGGCCAGCATATGGCGCTTCTAGTGGTTTTCGCACGCAGTCTATTCGGACCCACAGATTAAATGCTTCGCGAAGATTTGGGGCATGAAAAGCTGGGGCACAGAGGGCAGTTGTCCTATTGATGCCTGCGCAAAATCGACTTGTGCCATGGTTGATGCCAGTTTTTTTGATAAATTTGGGGTCGGCATTCGATGACGATGACGAAACTAAAGGTTTGGGGGCACAAGAGCGTGGTTCCCGTTACTACGGTAACAGGTGAAAATCCCGATTCATTGGACAAAGAGTGAATGCCTAAAAGGACAATTGGGAGTGCCACCAGCCAGCCTTGTTGACGGGCCATTACGGAGCACTTCAAATTCATGTGTGCCTTTTCCACCATCCCGTTCGTGGACGGGCGGTGCACTGTGGTGCGGAGACAAAGAAAACCAACGAGGGCAGACAGTTCCTTGAATAGTTCTGATTAAAATTGGATGCCTCTGTTGGTTACTACGTAAAGTGGGACTCCAAATTAGGAAATCCACTCAGCCAGGAAAGATAACGCAACCGTTGCGGCACTTATGTCCGGGGTCGGTAGCGCTTCGATCCATCTCTTCGCTCGGTCGATGCATGGTAGTAAATACCTATTGTGTGAGGGGTAAGATTGTCCAGGCAGTGTACAGGGTGGGAGTGGTCCAACTATATCGATATGCACAGTTTTGAACCTTGAGAATGCAATACCAATAGGCAGGATAAGGGATTTTATGTGGTGATTAATATTGGAAGATTGACAAGAACGAATATCCTTGTAAATATTGGGCCAGAAATATCGGGAATTGATGAGACGAAGTGAAGCAGCCTTGTTTCCAGGGTGTGACATATTTGTAATTGATTGAAGATAGTTCTCCTGCATGCCAAAGGGACAAACGGTCGTGGGTATCTTAATGTTACATCACAACAAAGCTGAATTTCCTCGGGAAAAGGGTAAGATTTTAGCCGCGAGCGAAATTCCTTCGTTTCTTCGTCATTATCCTGCGCTGCCGCCAAAGCTCGGAGGTTAAGAGAGTCAATTTGGACTGAATTGACGTTCCTTGAAAGGTAGTCAGCGACTACGTTGTCCTGACCACGCCGCACGTAAGCGATATCATTGACGTACTCTAGAATGGATGTCCAATAGCGTCGTTGACTGTCTGTTTTAGCACTTAATGCTGATGCAGAAGCTGATACTAAAGGCTTGTGATCAGTGCAAAAGGTAACGTGGCGACCTTCAATCATGTGTCTGAAGTGCATGAAAGCAAGATACGCCGCTAGAAGCTCTCTGTCGTAGGTGGAATATGCTTGCTGCGTCCGGCTTAGCTTGCTCGAAAAGAATGCCACCGGTTTTGCAGATCCGTCAACCATTTGGTGCAGGGCAGCACCTGCAGCGTATTGGGAGGAATCCGTGACCAGCTGGTACGGTGAATCATTGTGCAGCGAGTGACAGAGTTTAACGGAGCCGATTAATACTGATTTTGTATTTTCAAATGCTCCTCGTGCCTCATCATTCCACACACGCTCACTAGCCTTTAGTTCCAAGCGTACAAGCTCGCTCAACGGGGCTGCGATCACGGTAAAGTTAGGAATCAGTCTGCGGTAGTATCCTAACATGCCTAAATATCTTAAAATCCCCTTGTAGTGCTTTGGTAATGGCATGTCTCCAATTTCCTCCATTTTCTTCGCTGCTGAGCAAATTCCTTCCACCGAAATGTGATGCCCTAAAAAATCTATTTTCTCTTTCACGAGCTCGCACTTCTCTAGGGATATTCTCGTGATTTTAAAGACTTGCTCCAAATGGTTCAGGTGGTCGTTCATATTGTATGAATATATTAGGATGTCGTCTATATACACAAAACGAACCTTAATCCTCGAAACCGGTTGCCCATGTGCCGTTGAAAGGTGCAGCTTGCATTTCGGAGACCGAATTGGGAGCTTAACGTACTCCCATAAACCAAATGGGGACGTGACCGCACATTTCTCTATGCTGGCCTGGTTTATAGGGGTTTGATGATAGGCACGAACCAGATCCAACCATGAAAAGATCCTTAGCCATGAAGGTGGTTCGTAACACTTTGAATTCGCGGCAGCGGATACCTGTCTGGCTTTTTGATCGCATTGAGCGCTCGGAAACCGCTCGCCACCCTTACTTACCGGGTGAGTTTTTCGGTACCATGAGAATTGGCGAAGCCCAAGGTGACTTTTACGGACGCATGCCCTTCCCCCTCCTTCAATAGTGTTTTGAAAGTTGCTTTGGAAACCTGTTACTTATCTATTGACAAAAGTCCTGGTTTTGCGAATGTCGGTGGAGCACTACCAGTTTCGATCGTATGTGTCAGTGAGTTTGCCTATTTTAGGAAAGCCTATTTTAAGGGTTACCTTCTCGTGTATGTGAGAAGAACTCCTTCTGAGGGTTTTGAGGAAGACTGTGTTTGCCAAAGATAGCATTTTAACTGCATAATTAATTGCGTTACTGCAATATTTTTTCTTAATTTATAAGGTGTGGCGAAGATGGAGAATCAAACAAATTTTCAATTCTCTTCGAAAAGCAAGGGTGACACTTAAAAACGCCAATCGAAAGATAGTTTTTTGTTTATCTGAGGGAACGCCTATTTTAAGCGTTACCTTCTCTTGTATGTGAGAAGAGCTCCTTCCGAGTGCTTTGAGGAAGACTGTGTTTGCCAAAAATAGCCTTTTAACCGCATATATATATATATATATATATATATATATATATATATATATATATATATATATATATATATATATATATATATATATATATATTTATAATGGAAGATATAACATTAACGTGATGTATATCAGTGAAAGATAATGGTAAATCACAATATTTGAAACAAAAATTTATTTATAATTATCATACTAGTTTCGGTAAGATGCCATTTTCAACTAATAATGAAGAAACTAGGTAAGGAGCACAGTATATATATAAGGTAAGACACATCATATACTTAATGAAACAGCAGGAAACAATCTGGAAAAAAAATAACGAGTGAATCTGGTGTGAATGACAAGATAAACAAAATGAAATGGAACCGGAAACAATTTAGACAGTTGCTAATCCTCGAGACTCATTGCGTCCATGAGCTTATAGATACGATTTTCGACCTTTATTCATTATATATTTGTTAAATTTGTATTGCCCTTCAGATAAATTGAAATTATCAACTTTGTTGATGATGCTGGATTCCGCAATTCACCTCTCAATATAATTGTGTGATTTATAAATGAATGTTCTATAGTTAAAATCAATTCTATGGTCGTGCTTTTGCATGTGCGTAAAGAGACTTGAAAGGTTCGTACACCTTCTGATATCAGCTAAATGTTCTTTCATCTTCTTATTAAAGTGGCCAGACTCCCCGATGTATGTTAATTTGCAATTATAGCTTGGTATACTGTAAACTCCGGCATCGAGATTGATTGAGCGCAGTCTAGTCAAGGATTTTCGAATGATATTCAAATATTTAAATATGATATTCATGTTATTGCCGTTCCCATATGATTTTAGAGGAGCCAAGGCTGGAGCGTATGGGAACTAATATATTTTTTAAAAATCATCCTTTCGTGGTGTGGTGGTGGCATAGAAGTGTTTTCGTGCTTTGGACTGACATCTATTTATGAGGTGAATTGGATAGTTTAGTTTAATGAAAGTGTAGACAAGGTGGTTAATTTCATCCTGAAGCAAGATTGGGTCGCACGTTCTATAGGCTCGGAGAAAGAGGAAAAAAATAACAGATATCTTAACGGATTTGTCATGTAGTGAGAAAAAAATGTATGTAAGCATTTGAATTTGTAGGCTTTCGATAGAATGAGCACTGGCTATAATTATTTAAACGGTGGATATTTACGTCTAGAGACGGTAGAGAATTATTCTGCTCCCATTCTACTTTAAATTTTATCGATGGGTGTAACGAATTCAGGTTGTTGAGAAATTCATTGAAATCGTTGTTGTCTATGGGCCATGCCGCAGGATGTCGTCTACATATCTGAACCAGATAAGAGGTTGGGACTGGATTGGATACTAGAAAGTAGGGTCATTCCATAGTTTTCCATAAATAGATTGTATAGGATGGGGGAAAGGGGATTACCCATACTTAGGCCAGATTTTGGGCGAAAAAAACTTATCTTCAGTTGAAAATACATTATTCGTTACACATAGGCGCACTAATTTAATAATTTTAGGGATCGGTAAAGGTAGGTTAATATCTAAATTGGTTAGAAATTTCGATAACATTTTAAGTGCTTCATCGACCGGGACTTTTGTAAACAAACTATTTACGTCAAAGCTTAACAGTTTTTTTACCACTGAGGTCAAAATTTTTAATTTTGAAAATAAGGTCTGATGAGTGCATAATGTGTGAGTGAGAGATTTTTCCCACCGCATTTTATAAGATTCCAGCCAAGCATTTGGATATCTTATAACTATGGGGGCCAGTGAAGGAGATGATTGGGCGGAATGGGATACCTTATTTATGGGGTTTCGGTCACCGGTACATGTACGGAAGGGAGGGGTTGATTGTTTTAATTTGGGGGGTTAATTCAGATTTGGAACCTAAGATTTTTCGGATGGCGTCATTAAAGGATTTCGTCTTTTTGTTCAGATGATTAGAATTTAAAATTTCATAGGTAGTGTTGTCACTTCGGAGATCATTAAATTTGTGCGAATATTGAGTTTTATCCATCACAATAATTTGGTTAGTTTTGTCGGATTTTGTTATCACTATGTTTTGGTCTTTCTTTAAAAGTTTTAAAGCCTTAAGTAACCTTTTGGGTATATTTTGATAGTTCACATTAACATTCGAAAGGAATTAACAATTCCTAAAGACCGTAATCCCTTATGCTGTGTTATTGGTATATTTTCCTATTATTCACAATGGGGTTTCCGATTTTCTGACAAGATCAGACGACCCCTTGTTGCAAGTGCCACTTTCCCTCTGAGTCTAGAGGCCCTGAAAACTTTCGATGACCTCTTAGAAGAGATTGTGAGGTCTGTTGTACACTCAATTGATGAAACTATTCCTTTGGCAGTTGAGACTGATGCCTCAGATACAGCCATTGCTGCTACTCTGAATCAGGCAGGCCGTCCAGTTGCCCTTTTCTCTTACACCCTCACGCCTACTAAATACAAACACTCTGCAGTAGAAAAGGAGGCATGTGCAATTGTAGAATCTTTAAAATGGTGGTCACATTACTTGACAGGACGAAGTTTTACCTTAGTTACGGACCAACAGGCTGTCAGCTTCATGTTCCCTACGACTAAGCTTTGAAAAATTGAGAATAATAAAATTCAACGATGGAGGATCGAGTTGGGGTGCTACAATTATGATATCATGTACCGTCCTGGTAAAAAACATCATTCCTGCAGACACTCTCTCTCGTGTCCATTGTGAAGCTAGTAATAATAATGACTTTGCCATCCTGGTGCAACGGAACTTACTCATTTCGTCAGAGTGAGAAATCTTTCTTATTCCGTTGAAGATGTGGGAAAGGTGTGCTCTGAATGCCCACAGTGTATCCGATTGAGGCCTCGGTTCTAAAAACTACCCCAAACTCCCTTTATCAAGGCCATACAGCCCTCTGAACGTCTTAGTTTGGACTTCAAGGGGCTCTACCCTCAAACTCCAGAAACCAGTATATGTTCACGGTACTGGATGAGTATTCTCGTTTTCCATTCGCATTTGCCTGTCGGAATATGACTACTGGTACTATAATCCATGATCTAAATAATTTTTTGGGGGGGAGGGGGGGGGGTATATTTGGTATGCCTTCCTACTTGCATTCTGATGACTGCACCCTCATTTATGACTGTCGTAGAGTCGAACTTCGATGCTAGCTGATGATTGACTCTGCGGTGATGCGAGAAAGACACGCGCCAGAAATTGGAAGGGCGGGGGGAATATATTGATCCCAGTGCGAGGGTTATATAATCAAAATCGAGTCCGGTTGGCCTAAATAATCAATTCTTAGAGGTTCTGGGTTCAGAGAAACTGATGTAGAAAAATTAGCTTTACCTTATTCAAATAAAATATTATTAGCAAAAGTAAATAGATGACAATAAATAAGATGAGACCCAGGGTACAAGACGGAGGGGGGGGGGAGGACATTGACTCGATGGGGACGAGAGTCCGAGAGAGGATGTACGATGATTGCTTCCAGGGAAAATGGCAGAATGCAATTACCGGGGAGACTCACGTAAAGCCTAATTGACTGGAGGCTTTGTAGTCGACGAGGATACGGGGCGCTGCAAAATTCAACTTGCAAGATTGCTTCTTCATTTGATCTCGCTGAAAAATGAACGAGGGAGTACTCCATACGAAAACGAAGTGGATACACGAGTAATAGATACCTGTCTGTGTCTATCGTCTGTCGGTCGGGAACTCTGGCATTGGGTACGAGTGAGGGCGAGTAGAGAAGTGACGTATTGCGTTCGTAGCTGGAAGCCGTTGGGAGGTGGAGCAGGGCGTACGAGACTGTACGTGACTGCTAAGCACGACGGGGCTCTGTGGTACTAATTTCTCATAGCTTTTTCCGAAGTATTTATACTGCCTCGGCGGAAAAGGGTCATCATGGGCCCCCAAAGGGGGTAACGGGGTATCTCATTAGGCTTAGCGCGCCAGGTGAGAGGGGGATATTCTCGGTGAACATCACAGGCTCGCGCGAAAGTCCTCGACGCGGAAGGTCTGGTGCCGACCAGACGGTGTGACGGGCGAGAAAGGGAACCTAACACGGATCACACGGCCGCGCGACATTCTTGAGGCGCCCCCTTTGGCTTTAACTGACCCGACCATTCTTGATAATAGCGCCGGGATTATCCGACCACGCGAAATTCTCGCTGCTCCCTTGGGGCTGTCTGGGAGTGCAGGTGGATCTTCTCTCAGGCGCCACTAGTAGACGTGGGGTTGTAGGTGGGGGAGGTGACGTTCTCTCATATCATAACATAACATAACATAATTTCACAGATGACAAAAACCACAAGGGCCTATCAAAAGTCATCCGTATCTGTCAAAACCCACATACAAAATTCATCCTTAGGATTGTGTCAGATCATGCATCTACAATATACAATTCGAACCATACACAGGAATGTATCAAAAACAAAGAGCATCATCATCAAGACTTGTCAAAATCCAAATCAATCGTAATATACAATAATAAAAAACTGCATCCACAGGAATGAGTCCAGAATACCCCCCAAAGTTAACCCTCCCTTCCCATATAATCATCTAATCTGCGTTTGAATACATTCAAGTTTCGACTGTCTACCGTCTCAGATGGCAAACATTTCCAGTAATCTACCACTCTATTGGTAAAAAAATATTTTCTAACATCCAACCTGCACCTCTTTTTTTTAATTTTTAAGTATGACTCCTAGTCCTATTCTAATAATGGACAAGGAGCAACGTGAATACTTGAACAATTTAGGCATCACCACTAGCCGAATGAGACCGTAAAACCCTCGAGGAAATGGGCAGTGTGAAATGTACAATGATATAATTTGGAAGCACATAACCCTTGCTCTGGCATACGGGAACCTTCAAGAATGTCACTGGTAAATTGTGCTGCCTGACGCTGTTCATTAAATTAGATCCTTCCTCTGCACAGCCACAAATGCTACGCCACATGTGAGACTCTTCTCGTACCAGCGTTGATCTCCCAGTGGCCATTCGCTGCCCACATTCCCACCAGCAAATACGAAACCCTCCTTGATGAGGTTCAGTTGATAGAGGCAAACCCACAATATACTCATAAAGATTTGCTGATGGGCGCGAACCAACGATATCAGTCCATGACTTGGCTCAGGCTGGTAACGTCTCATTGAAGGAGAGGCAAAAGATCTCAACATCGATCCTTCTACAGAGATTGCTTTGGTGGAGATTTCTCCAATGCCTGCTGCCGATTCATCAGAGTTGGATTCTTTCGATGCCGCAGGTGATCAGAGTATATTCATCAATGAGAGAGATATGGAAGCTGATTATCATCTGAGCCAGGTATCCGGTACTCCAGCTAATCTCCATCGATGGATGAACCATTCGCCCCTGTGCATACTGGCCCGGAACAACTGCGCCGATCTACACGGGAACGCCGCAAGCCTCCTCGCTATAGGAAACATTGATTCTTCAAGGGAGGGGAGAATGTAGTGATCTAAGCTTCATGTAACTTTGTATGCATTAAGAATCCATTAGGATTGGGCAGCTGCCAACTGGTTTTTTGCTTAAACTTAACCTTAACTTTGTATGTATAATTGCCTGATGGTTACGCTACATTATATTGTCTACTTATAGCTAATTGTGCATATTAACCTGATTGGAATGGGTATGTTTACTTATATTATTTATGTTTTGTTTACAGACTGTGTTGATGTTTTGTTAGTTGAATAAAGCCTAGAGAAAGGTATCAAGACTTCTTCACCCTACAACCAGGGCCGGTTTAAGGAGCTCCTTTATTCATTTTCATATAACGGTTAAAATAGTTTCCCTATTGTCCGTTCCTATAATTCCTCCATTTCTTTCTTAAGCTTTAATGGACCACGTAATTAATTTCCTTAGTGTTTTTCCGCGTTGTGTTACCAGTTACCAGTTTCTTTATTTCTTTGGGCCTTTAAATATATATATATATATATATATATATATTATCTCACCACCACCTCCTCCCCTATTTTTCTTTGCAGCGAGGAAAAAATGATAGTATGGCTGGGAGGACTCAACTGAAAAGAGATGCTTTTATTTTTTACAATTTTTATTCCTTTATAAAGAACAACACCGTGCGTACCAGTAGCTTAGCCAGTAGACTATTTGTGCTGCCTTGAGAATCTTGGAACCATTTGCTGAATTGAGTGCACACCAACTAAGTCAGTGAAGGAAATACACATTTAAGAATCCATCGCCAGGACCTTCATGCTATTTAATTTATATATGGTTCTTTCTGCTGCACCCAGAAAGGCCGGATTTGGACCGCGGGCCGCCAGTTGAGTAGCCCTGGACTATACGCTGTACTACTATAACATACGAGGGGCGTTCAATAGGTTTTGCGAATCGGTAGAGCAAAACAGAGGAAGGGGGATGGCTGTTAGGGGGGGGGAGGGTAGGACAGGTTATTACAAGTCAGGACCTGCAGCCGCACGCTCCTGCCTCGTCTATTTAAGAAGCAGTAGCTGATCGCAGATCGTCAGTCACAAATTTTTCAACTAAGATGAATTTTGTATTCAAATACTAAAAAAATCCCCTTCTTAAATTATAGAGTTAGTGATGATGATGATGATCATCATCATCATCATAATATAAAAAATCCGGAAAATGAATAATTATTTTGTTTCAGCCTTCTGTGCCTAAGGGCAAAAACTTAATTATTACTAATTGTTTACATCACCGATGGGCTCTCTGAAACGCGGGGCCCGCAGCACGTGCTACATGTGCTACTAGGTTAAACCGGCACTGCCTACAACACAGTACAAGCCAACAGCATGAGGAAAACTTTCAAAAGTGGCAGATGTACTTGATGACTACTCCAATTGGTCAACAGCTGTCAGCGCAGAAAGCGAAGCAAATAAAGCAGAAGACAATAGATTGGAACAACAGATACAGTGCTGTCTACAGGATAGTAGAAATAACCTCCACACTAGCCCACCTGAGGTCACCCTTCAGAGGCCACAACGAATCAGCTAATTCCCCAAACAAAGGTGCATTTAGAGAAATAGCCGAATTGGTCGGGAGATATGATGATGTTCTTGCTAAACACCTTGAATGTGCCCATAAAAATCCAAAAGGTGTACCCAATTTTTTATCTGCTCAGAGTCAGAATGAGATGATTGAATGTGTTGCAAAAGAAGTCAGAGATAAAATCATAGACGAAGTAAAAGAGACAAAATTCTTCTCAGTGTGTTTAGACACAACTCCAGACTCATCGAAAAAGGATAAGTCGTCTGTCATTTTTCGATTTGTTTACAAAGACAAAGCCAAGATACAGGAGTGCTTCATTGATATAATACATGCTAAAGACACAACAGGCGCTGGTATCAGGGGGCAAGGATATGATGGCTGTGCTGCTATGTCTGGAATACTCGTATATAGGGGTATTCAAGCTATTATGAAACAAAGTAGAGAGAATTCATACTTTGTGCATTCCATACACATCGATTGAACTTAGTAGTGTTTGATGTGTGCTGTAAGAACATAGCCTCACGCAACTTCTTTGGTGATAATGAACAACCTACAACTGTACACCTTTATGAAAGGTTCTACCAAAAGTCAGGCTATTTATCGATGTGCAAAAGGAACTGATGAAAACTGACCCCAACACAGGGAGACCCATGATACTAAAGGCTTTGATGCATTTGACCGAAAGACACGAGCATCTGCAATGGTACTGAGGAAAGCCATTCATTTTGAGTTTTGTCTCCATCTTGTAGCCCTAAGTAGAATTCTCACGGTGACTGGTGTGCTTTCAATATACCTTCAGAGTGTAGACATGGACATCAGCACAGCTGCTCATCTGGTGGAAGAGTGAAAATCGAAGCTGTCTGTCTTGAGGACAGATGAAGGTTTTGTGGAGATGTGGGACAAAGCAGCGGTGGTTGCTTCAGAAATCAATTTCAATGGATTGAAAGAAGAAGCAGAAAGGTTTCAAGGAGACTACATAACAACTGTCAAAATCAGACGCAGATGAGCCACAAAGAAGAGATGAAGGTTAATTAGTAGGGCACATTCTATAAAATAGGAAGGTCTCTGGCACCAAATTGCAGGATTTAATAAGACCAGCGAGGAACTCCACAATTGGACGCTCGGTGGATTTATCAAATCCTAAAAATTGCTATGCGTGTAAATTAAGGAAATAATATGTCAAGCCTAATAAATAAAGAACCAAAGAAAATTAGGAAATGAAACTATATATATGTTAAAGTGTATAAATAGATCTGAGACAAGCAGTCGTTAGAGTCGTGCGGAAACCAACGAACATACAAAAATATCAAATGTGACCACCTGACAAATACCAAAGAGAGAGAGAGAGAGAGAGAGAGAGAGAGAGAGAGAGAGAGAGAGAGAGAGAGAGAGAGAGAGAGAGAGAGAGTCACAGGGAGTCACAAGGAAACTAAGTACCCTAGTAGACCTTAATGACCATTCAAAGAGGGTACCTTTGGCCGAACAGCTGAGCAAGCCTAGTTCTCGAAAGTGTCAATTGACACCCTCGCTGAACACACGCAGAACGGTTTATGTGCCCAATCGGCGATTTTTCAAGATTTTGTCTAGTCTCGACTTGAACTGTTCAACAAAATTGTTACTAACAACTCCCACTGGAAGTGCGTCCAAGTACCACATATGCTATATATGAAAAAAAAAATACCAAACAGATCGCGGTGGTAACGTTTCAATTCAAGTTTGTAGCCGTGATTTCTGGTTCTGTTCTCGCTTAACTGGAAAATATCCCTGTAGTCCACATTGGGAAAGCCTCAAAGTATTTTAAACACTTCGATAAACTGACCACAACACAGCCTCCGGGTCTCCAATGTGAACCAATCTAATTCCCGTAACCTATCTTCGTAACTTTTGTATCTGATAGAGGGAATCAGTTTGGTTGGCATGGCTCGCACACGTTCCAATCTCGCGATATCCTTTCGTAACGAAGGACTCCAAAAATGTACGACGTATTCCAAATGCGATCGGACAAGGGAGTTGTACAAGCAGAGTACTATCTCCTTGTTCCGATATCCAAACTGTCGCTTTATGTAGCCTAGCATCCTTGGGCTTTCTTCTCCACCTCAATGCACTGTTTCGAGAACTTGAGTTCACTAGTGATAGTAAGACCAAAGTCCTTCTCGGTATCGGTGCATTCAAGAGCAGTGCCCTCAAGGATATACGGTGATTTGGGATTTCGGTGGCCAATATGCCTCACTTTGCATTTGTTCACATTAAAAGGAATTTGCCACGTATTTGACCCCCCCCCCCAATCTTCCGGAGATCTTCTTGTAGGCGAGCAGTATTTCCTTTCTTTGCAACGTTTATACCAAACTTAGTATCGTCGGCAAATTTAGAAATCTTCGCAACTATGTCACCATCTATGTCGTTAACATAGATGATGAAAAGAAGTGGTCCCAAGACGGAACCTTGAGGAACACCGCTAGTAACGGGCACCCACTTAGAAGCCTGTCCATTCAACACTACCCGTTGCCGCCTGCCACTTAGCCAGTTCTCTATCCAACCTGCTACATGTCCGTCTATGCCCAGCGCACGCACTTTCCGGAGGAAAGACGATAATTTTTCTACTATGATTCTTTCCATGAGCTTACCAACTATCGAAGTTAAAATAATAGGTTGGTAGTTCGACGGCGGCTCGAGTCTCCTTTCTTGAAGATAGGAGTTACCTTCGCCTCACGCCAGTCTCGAGGAACGCATCCAGTCCGGATTTACATGTTGAAGATTGTTCCCAGATGCCGTGACACCTTATCACGCACTTATTTCAACACTTTAGATAGAAAATTGTCCGGGCCAGGGTACATATTCGTCTTAAGGTTGGTGAATTTTTCCTCTACTTTGGTTTAGGTGAAGTCCATTTCCTCTAGCCTCTCACCAAGTAAGAGTCCGTGGGCTGGGGGATGGGACCACACTCTTCAATGAACACTGAAGAGAAGTAGTCGTTCAGGAGGTTTGCATTTTCTAAATCTGAGTGCTTTAATGCCCCCTCCTCATTCATCAAACGGCCAATAGTTCGACGGATTGGTTTACGGCTATTTGCATATCCAAAGAACTCCTTCTCTTTGCAGAGACTCGTCACTCGAAGCTCCTCGCCACGGTTTGCCGTCCTTATGCTGGACTTCACTCTCCTAGCTAGCCACTGGTACTCTTCAAAGTCACCAGAAGTCTTTGACTGCTGGTACACAGTTCTCTTCTCCCTTAACAGTTGACCAATTTCTGGATTAAACCACCTTGGTTGAACAGAAAACCAATGCAGGCTTTTTGCGGGGATAAATTGAGTTTGAAAACTCATGAACGTAGTTTTGAAACTATTCCATAAATCTCACTTTCGCCTCTCGTCGGCTCTCTCACCCATTGAGTCAGGAACTCGTTGTTCGCGAACTCCAGGAGCAGCGCATTCTCGGCACAGGGTTCTCTGGTTTCCCAGTCAACTTGGGTGTTGAAATCTACCATGACGATACACACTCTGTCTTCAACATGTTCACCCAGCAGTTGGTACAGATACCTGTCCTTCTCATCGAGTTGGGCAGGAGGTCTGTAAAGCAGCAGGGTCCTGTATCTGGCAGGACCTTTATATAGGTCAACATCTAGTAGCTCATGGTCGGAAACGATGTTGCAGTTTGTCGATTTGAGTGTATCCTCGACATACAACATTATACCACGACCCTCTCTGTCTGGCCTATCTTTTAGGGAAGAGAGAGAGAGAGAGAGAGAGAGAGAGAGAGAGAGAGAGAGAGAGAGAGAGAGAGAGAGAGAGAGAGAGAGAGAAACAAGGAGTAACAAGGAAAATAAGTACCCTAGGAGACCTTACGGTACATTCAAAGAGACTACCTTTGGACTAGCAATCGAGCAGGCACATGGCTGCTCAATTGTTTTGCGTCCCTAAACGGCCACTTTTCAAGACTTTGTCTAGTCTTGACTTGAACTGGTCAACAGATTTACTGTTGACAAGTTCCACTGAAAGTGCGTTCCACTTACCGCAGATACTGTAAGTGAAAAAATTTCAACAGAGATTGCGGTTGTAACGCTTCAGTTCAAGTTTGAAGCCGTGATTGCGCGTTCTGTTCCCACTCAGTGTGAAAATATCCCGGTAGTCAACATTGTCGAACCCTCGAAGTATTTTGAAAACTTTGATGAGCTGACCACGCAGTCTACGGGTTTCCAGCGAGAACAGATTTAATCCCCTTAGTCTATCCTCATAACTTTTATGTCGGATAGAGGGAATCAGCTTGGTTGCCCTGGCTTGTACGCGTGCCAACCTTGCGATATCCTTTCGAAACGAAGGACTCCAAAATTGTACGGCATACTCCAGGTGCGGCCGAACGAGGGAGTTGTACAGACAAAGTACTATCTCCTTGTTACGGCATCCAAACTGGCGCTTTATGTAGCCTAACATCCTTTGGGCTTTCTTCTCTGCCTCGATGCACTGTTTCGAGAACTTGAGTTCGCTAGTAATAGTTACACCCAAGTCCTTCTCAGTGTCACTCGATTCAAGAGAAGTGCCCTTAAGGATATACTGAGATTGGAGGATTCTGTGGCCGATATGCATCAATTTGCATTTCCCCACGTTAAAAGGCATTTGCCACGTGTCCGACCACTCCCCAATCTTCCCAAGATCTTCCTGCAGGCGGGCAGTATTTCCATCCTTTGCAACGTTCACACCAAGCTTGGTATCGTCGGAAAATTTGGAAATCTTGGCAACCATGTCACCGTCCATGTCGTTGACGTAGATGATGAATAGTAGTGGTCCCAGGAAAGATCCTTGAGGCACCCCGCTAGTAACGGGCACCCACTCAGAAGACTGTCCATTTACCCCCACCCGTTGCCGTCTGCCACTTAGCCAGTTCTCGATCCAGCCGGCTACCTTTCCGTCTATGCCCAGCGCTCGCACTTTCCGGAGAAGGTGGCGGTGTGGTACCTTATCAAAGGCTTTCTAAAAGTCTAGGTACACCACATCCACCGCCTTGTTCCGATCGTGCACACTGAAAACGAAGTGGAAGAATTCCACAAGGTTCGTCAGGCATGACCGTTGCCTTCGGAAGCCGTGCTGGGAACTCCTCAGTAGCAGGTTTGACTCTAAATACGACGTCACTTTGTCCACCATGATGCTTTCCATGAGTTTACCCGCTATCGAAGTCAGACTGATAGGTCGGTAGTTCGACGGTTGGTTACGGTCTCCTTTCTTGAAGATAGGAGTCACCTCCGCCTCACGCCAGTCTCTAGGAACGCATTCGGTCTGGATTGACATGTTGAAGATTGCGCTCAGGTGTCGTGACACTTAATCGCGCACTTCTTTCAACACTTTAGGTAGAAACCCGTCCGGGCCAGGTGACTTATTCGTCATTAGGCCACTGATCTTCTTTTTGATTTCAACTTCGGTGAAGTCCATATCCTCCAGCTTTTCCCCCGAGTAGGAATCCGTCGGCTGGGGGATAGGACCACATTCTTCAGTAAACACTGAAGAGAAGTAGTCGTTGAGGAGGTTAGCATTTTCTGCATCTGAATGCTTTAATGTCCCCTCCTCATTCCTCAAAGGGCCAATCGTTCGACGGATTGGTTTACGGCTGTTTACATATCCAAAGAACTCCTTGGGATTCTCTTTACAGAGTCTCGCCACTCGGAGTTCCTCAGACTGCTTAGCCGCCCTTATACTGGACTTTACTCTCCTGGCTAGCCTCCAGGATTCGTTAAAGTCACCCGAGATCTTCGATTGCCAGTACACAGTTCTCTTCTCCCTAAGCAGTTGGCCGATTTCTCGATTAAACCACTTTGGTTGAACAGAAGATTGACGGGAGCATTTCAGAGGGATGAAACGTGATTGAAGACTCATGAATGTGTTTTTTAAACTATTCCACGAGTCTTCAACAGCATCGCACACTTCTAGCCTCACGTCAGTCAGTCCAGCACGAAGGCTTGCAAAGTCTGCTCTTCTCAAGTCTAGTTTCCTTGATTGACTGGCAACAGACCTTACCTTCGGGATCTTGACGGTAAATCTAATTAGCTGGTGATCACTTCCACCGAGCTCTTCGCCTACAGAGAGATCCTCAACGATATCATCCTCAGAGGTGAAGACTAAGTCGAGGATATTATCTCCTCTCGTTGGTTCTCTGACCCATTGAGTGAGTAACTCGTTGTTGGCGAACTCCAGGAGTAGCGCGCTCTCGCCACAGGCTGCTCTGGTTTCCCAGTAAACTTGTCTATTGAAGTCGCCCATAACGATGCACACTCTGCCTTGAACAAGCTCACTCAGCAGCTCGTATAGTTCCCTGTCCTTCTCAACGGGTTGGGAAGGGGGTCTGTAAAGCAGCAGGGTCCTGTATCTGACAGGACTTATCTCTAGGTCAACGCCTAGGAGCTCGTGATCGGATATAATGTTGGAGTTCGTAGATTTGATTGTATCCTTGACATACAACATTACACCGCCACCCTCTCTGTCTGGCCTATCTTTGTGGAAGAGTTGGTATCCAGGAATCTTGAATTCGCCTTCAAAGTCTCGGTTTGAGGTTTTTATCCACGATTCTGTTATGGCTACCATTTCGGGTTCTTCCGTCACTACGAGGCCACGGGGCCCAGGAAACTTGTTCCTGATTGCCCTCACATTGAGCAGAAAAACTTTCAGGGAGTCCTCTAATGTAGGACCCTCTATACTCTTCCGTTTCCCGGCTTCTTGGTTGTCGCGGTGGCACAATTTTTGACAACCTCCGAGAAGGTTGTTTGGGGAGTGACTCAGGCGTACTAGCGTACGTCCGCCTTCCCAATGGGCCGGACACTCCTTTGGGTGCGCTCCTTGACATCCTGGATGAGGTTGGCTAAAAAATCCTTGCCCTTAAAGGAGAGGTGCACCCCATCCCTTTGGTAGAGGTCTTTTCTACCATAGAATACGGCGTATGGGTCGGCAAAAAAGACACCCTCCGCCGTACAGAGGTCTGCAAGGCGCCGGTTTAGCGACATGTTCCTCGCGTGGGCAGTCCGGCTTGGACCCCACCTCGGGAGCATCCCCACCACGACGCATCTGCGGGTTTTCAATCCACAGTCGTCGACAGCGCCCATAACTGTCTTTATAATCTCGCCTGTAGGGCCTACCCTACTTCCTCTGAGGTAGAGGTCGTTGCCACTTACCATAAGGGCAACGACTGAAGTCTCAGAAATCTGAGAGAGAGAGAGAAAGAGAGAGAGAGAGAGAGAGAGAAGGGGGGAGAGAGAGAGAGAGAGAGAGAGAGAGAGAGAGAGAGAGAGAGAGAGAGAGAGAGAGACAGGCAGACAGACATACATACAGAGACAGACAGACAGACAGACATACTCTCATTATAAAGAAGATTAATTATCCCTGATTCATTAACTCAATTCATTCCCTTAGTAGCATCCCGGAATCCTGTTTACTCGCCTAAGTCCTGCCACCTATAGACTCCATACTTCGCGTAAACAGTAAGCCTACACATTGACCGCAAAGAACTCCAGTCGTTTCCGATTGCCCCTTTAGTAGGACAATTCAAGAATAAAGTTATCTCTTCTTTGCCGCGTCCTTTCAAAGTCCTTTGCTTACCTCGATTACCGAGACACCTTCGGTAAGCCCAGCTTAAGGCATAACCCTCGTGAGAAATTATAAAGAATCAGAACCAATTCGACAAAGCCATAAAGTTGGGCCACTGCCTAAAGTCCTTGTCACCCGTCGAGCGCAATAGCAATGAAAACTCTTCAATACACGCCCTTATAATTACCAACCACGCACCCACAAACCGGTAACCTATACCACCACATAAACTGGTAATCTTCACCGGCAACATCACCCCCTCCCTCCATAAACTGATGACTCCTTTCGGCCAAACAGCGAAGGTAACGAAAAAATAAACGTATCAGACCATCAACGAGCAGGACAAGGAGAGACGGAGATCGTAACGGCCATCACAAACCATGCCACCAGGGCCGCTTTAAGGAGCTGCGGGGCTCGTAGCACAAGGAACAGCGGGGCCTCCTTCCGTATATATATATATATATATATATATATATATATATATATATATATATATATATATATATATATATTGTATCTCACCCCCACTTCCCATTTTCCTCTGCAGAGAGGAAAAAAATATCTGAGGAATTTAAAAGAACTGCTGGTATAGCTGGGAGGACTCAACTGAAAAAGGAGGGGTTTATTTTGTACTTTTTATTCCTTCTTAAAGGACATCACCCTCTACTACTATAACATAATGCCATACTTATTTTACTACGCAGTATGATCTAGTGAAGTTTTTTATATATTTCTTATATATAGTAATATCATATATAATAATAATATAAAAAATCAGGAAAGTGAATAATTATTTTTTCTCGGCTTTCTGTGCCTATAGGCAAAAACTTAATTATTGCTAATTTTTTACATCCCCGCAGGGCCTTCTGAAGCGCGTGGCCTGTAACGCGTGCTATATGTGCCACTAGGATGTTAAACCGGCACTACAAGCCACCCATCTTTAACGAAGCTGCAGTTGCAGGTTGATACAAGATTGTATAAGCCAAATTTCACATTTCAAAATTAAGTAAGTACTCGTAGGATACTATATTCGTTCATGTTTTGGTTGCATTACCTACCAAGACTGTCTTCCGGCTGCAATCCTATCTACTCCTAATTACCAGCCACTAAGGACTGAGGTGATTGGGCTCTTCGAGAGGACGAATCCCGAGCTTTTCGAGAAGCTCATTTCCTCCTCCACGCTCACCGGTCTACCTTCTACTAATTTGGAAGAACTAAGGAGAACTGCACAAATTTATCCAATACCTGCTAGACAGCATCGCGCCCATAATTGCTACCCAGAAGGAACTTACCCTAGCCCAGTTAGGAAAGTTTTCGGATGAATTAATGACATTCTATAGAACACATTGTCTTAATGATGATAGTGAATCCTTAGTACGTAGTGCCACTTCTTTGTCCGATATATCTATTCATATTCCTAATAATAGAAATTATAATTATATAAATAGTGTGAATTCTACGAGTAGTGCGCGATCAGTGCCCGTGAGTGCGTACCCTAATGGGAACCGTCCCAATTTTGTGCAGCGAAATAATGATCACAGTTCTTATAATATACTGGTAGGATTGCGACCTTTTCGAAGGAACCAAAAACATGTAGTCTACCGTTAACATTTGTACTTTGGTTAGAATGCAAAATTATGCAAACCCTGGTGTAGGTGGCCAAAGAGAGGAGAGCACTTGAAAATGCAACCTTCCTCCAGGCCATTTTCGCCAGCCCCCAGCGGAAAACTAGCAGGACATGCCATTGCAAGTGCGGCCGCTGTTATGCCATGTGTTTTCACCATCGTGGCTAAAGTGAATAAAATTAAAAGTGAATTTCTAATTGATACGGGGGCGAGTGTGTCGATAATTCCGCCTAAATTGGTGACTCCAGGTGGATTGAACGAGTCCAGTGTAAATATTACGACGGCTAATGGTAGTAAAATAAAAGTCCACTGCAAGGTACACACGGATATAGTTATCCCTAGTTTCCGCCGATCATTCAGGTGGTTATCTATGTTATCTGATACCACTTCACTGTTATTAAGAATTGACTTTCTTAGGTATTTTAATCTATTAGCGGACTGTGCTCTCGGCATACTTATCGACGAACAAACCAAACTCCTATCAGAAGTGAAACCATCAGGGGAGCCTGCGGTAGCTTTAATTATTTATTAATGACCTACAGCACTTATGCCCCATTTTAAAGCCACATTGAAAAAATATGAGGCTCTGTACCGTCCCGCACCCGCTAATTCCTCCTCAACTTCGCCGAACTCAGTGACGCATACAATTGAGACAGGTAGTGTCCGCCGACATTCGCGTTGCTGAGACCTCTTTCAATGGAGAAGGGAGAAGCTGCAGGTTACCAAAGCGACTTTCGAAACACTAATGAAGGAAGGAGTCGTGCGCCTGTCAAAATCACCATTGGCGTCGCCGATTCACATGGTACCGAAGAAGTCACCCGGTGAGTACAGGGTTATTTGCGATTTCCGAGCGCTTTGTGCGATCACAAAGCCCAACAGATATCCATTGCTGCGAATTCAAAGTGCGGCAAACCACCTCCATTACAAAAGGATTTTTTGAAGTTGGATCTGATTGGGCTTACCATCAAATTCCTAAAGCCCGGCGGACATAGAGATGACTTCGATGATAACGCTGTTTGGATTATGGGAGTACGTGAAGCTTTCATTCGGTCTCCGGAATGCAAGTTGCACATTCCAACAACATATGAATAACCTGTTTCGAGGATTAGGGTTCGTTTATGTATAGATATACGACATCCTGGTATTTTCGGACAATATGGACGACCACTTGAGACATTTAGATCAAGTCTTCAAAATCCTAGTCGAAAACGGTCTGAAGATATCCCTGGAGAAATGCGAACTGGCAAAGGAGAAGATTGATATTTTAGGGCATCACATTTCGGTGGAAGGAATTTGCCCACTGGCCAAGAAAATGAAGGAAATTGGAGACATGCCCTTAACAAAGGACTATAAGGAAATACGACGATATTTGAGCATGTTGGGATATTACCGAAGGATGATTCCTAATTTTGCCGCAATTGCAGCCCCGTTGACCAAGCTTGCACACCTGCAACCTAAGGCTCGTGAGCTCGAATTGAACAATGTGGCACAAGGAGCATTTGAGAATACTAAATCGGCCTTAATAAACTCCGTCAAACTCTGTCACCCGCTGCCCAATGATTCGCCATACGAGCTGATGACGGATTGCCCTCAATACGCGGCAGGTGCTGCCCTGCACCAAATAGTAAACGGATCGCCATGACCGGTGGCATTCTTTTCGAGCAAACTAAGCCGGAGACAGCAAACATGCTCCACATACGACAGAGAGCTCCTAGCGGCGTATCATGCTGTTATACAATTTCAGGCACATGAGTGAAGGTCGCCACGTTACCTTGTGCACAGACCACAATCCATTAGTATCGGCTTTTTCGTCGCCATTAAGTGCAAAAATGGACAGGCAGAAAGGCCATTGGACAGCAATTTTAGAATACATTAGCGATATCACCTACGTGCATGGTCAGGACAACGTAGGTGCTGACTGCTTTTCGAGGAACGTCAATTCCTCGAAGCTCAACTATGATGTGAAATAACAGGAAGATACCTACGACCGTTTATCCCTCTAGCGTACAGAAGGACTATCTTCAATCAGTTACATAATCTGTTGCATCCTGGAGTCAAGGCATCACTTCGTCTTATTAAATCTCAATATTTCTGGCCTAATATGGACAGGGATATTTGCTGCTGGACAAAGGATTGCCTCTTCCAAGATCAGTCGCCACACGAAATCTCCGCCCCTGCCCATTGATATTCCATCTTCAAGGTTCGAAAGAGTGCATATTGTATAGTTGGGCCATTCGTACCGTGTAAACAGCCTGAACAATGCTACTCTTCGCGAAATCGATTTTTTTCTATCGTGCATCGACCGAGCTATGAGATGGATTGAAGCGTTACTGATTCCGGACATAAGTGCCGCAACGTTCGTGTTGGCTTTCCTAGGCGGGTGGATTTACATATTTAGAGTCCCGCTTTACGTAGTGATCGACAGAGGCGCCCAATTTGAATCCGAACTATTCAAGGAACTGTTTGCCCTCGTTGGTTTTTTTCGTCTCCTCACCACGTTGTACCGCCCGTCCACGAACGGGATGGTGGAATGGGCACACATGACTTTGAAGTGCTCAATAATGGCCCGTCGACAAGGCTGGCTGATAGCCCTTCAAATTATCCTTTGGGGCATTCGTTACTTGCCTAATGACTCGGGATTTTCGCCTTTCACAGCAGCCACGGGAACCACACTCTTGTGCCTGAGACCCTTAGTTTCGTCATTCGTCATCGAAGACCGATTCAAAGTTTATTAAAAAAATTATTAGCTACAACCATGGCACAAGTCGATTTCATGCAAGCACCCCTAGGACACTTGAACACGGTGCCAAAGTTTTTCGTACCCAAAGATCTTTGGGAGGCAACTTATGTGTGGGTATGAATATATCGCATTCGCAGACCACTGGAAACGCCATGTGCTGGCCCAGTCCGCGCAAATTGGAATTCCCTGATGGCAGCAGGGACACTGTCTCAGAGGATAGACTGAAACCGACGAGGCTTCCTCCCTCACATTGTAATAATGTACTGGATAATCAACAACGCCCGAGGACTCAGGCAGAGAATAGGAGGAGGACCAGTTGCTCTTCACCTCTTGGAGTGCATGAGACAGAAGACAATGATGCTAAAGGGACTAGACGAGACACCTCTACAGGGACCGGAGAGAACAACGACAGGCCAGACGTCTTCACGCACTCCGGGAGACGAGTCATGTTTGCCAGGAACCCATCATTCTTATATTTTGAATCATTTGGTAAGCATTATATTGCAGCGGCATATTATAATGAAAGAGGAAAATGCATAAATATAAACACGCTTCGTTACTCTATAGCTTTTTGCGTATCGAACTATGTATATGTAATGTGTCATAATTATAGCACTTGTATAGCAGTCGAAAAAGGGATGAGAACCAATTATAAGATAAATTAGCTATTATTGTGTATTATATGGCAGAACACGGCATAATGAATAGGCCCGTTTTGTTGAGTACAGATGTATGTGCTTACGAATACCGATGCCCTGTACGAATGTTAAAATTGCTGTTAGACATTAAGTCTTCCTGAAATATGTATTGAATATGCATCTACCTATGTAATTATAATGCATTATATTTCAATAACTCCATTGCTAGTAGGGGAGTCCTGGAGGGCTCGTTCTATAAAATAAGTAAGCCTCTGGCACCAAAGTACAGAGAACTGCAACAAGCCTTTCCCTATAATAAAGATAAATCTATGGGAAATATGTAGGCACAACAGGTATACCTACCTGTCGAAAGCTCTGCCCAAGGGGTGGAAATAACGAACAACGCCCCTTGGAGACGATATATATATATATATATATATATATATATATATATATATATATATATATATATATATATATGTGTGTGTGTGTGTGTGTGTGTGTGTGTTAATCCAGCAAACTGCAAGAAACAGAAAAACAGTATAATTTTTCTTCGGAAATGCCATTTCCTAATTCGCAAAAATTCCATACAAGAGTGGAATTCGAACCGTGCACACTGAGGCAGTGAGCAACCGCTTTGATCTCAATTAAACCGTCCTTGGACCACTCGGTTACGCGGAAGACAAAAATCTTCCGAATAAACAAGCTTTTAAGGTACGCTTCGCAAGGCCAATCGGGAATGTGAAAGAGAGAGAAATTAATAGGGAATTCAAAGGGCAAAAGAGAGTTGAGGTAAACACGCGGCGAATATACAATGTATAAATCTTGCATGAACGCGAAAGAATGATGAAATGAATCCAGCAAATCTCAAGAAACAGAAAAACAGGATAATTTTTCTTCGGAAATGTTATTTCATAATTCTCAAAAATTTCGTACAGGAGTGGGATTCGAACCGTGCACACTGAGGCAGTGAGCAACCGCTTTGATCACAATTAAACCGTCCTTATTCATCCGAATAAACTTTGAGAGAAAAGAGGGATGAACAATATATTGCGGAATTTTACTCAGATAAAAGGAATCACAAAAAGGGGTGAAACAAGGTTTGAATACCAATTAAAATTGCTTTCCTTAATAATATCACATAACAATTACTAAATAGTCAAATATTATGGTGCGATAGGTAATCTGTCGCCCAAATTCTGCAAATATAAAAGAAAATTAAATTAATTTATAGAGATATATTCACCAAAACGGCATCCAAAAGAGCTGGATGGTTGTACTATACATTTTATTCAATGAAATCGCCGTCGACGTTAACCCCGTAAGTGGGGATATCTCTCTCCCTAACATAAGTGCGTTAAGTGTGAAAATGACAGAAGTGACAATGTGCCCAACCAGCTACAGCATTGAGCCAATGCGCGTTCAGTGCTCATAGCTGCGTACCCCGATGACAATCGTTGTAACTTGGTGCCGCGTACAAACCACTATAATAGTGCGAATAATATACCAATCGGGCTGCGACCTCTTTGCAGGAACCAAAGGCCTGTGGTATTTCGATCCCATTTATATTTTGGAGAAGGTGCGAAATTCTGAAAGCCTTGGCGCAGATGACCGAAGAGGAGTGAAAACGTGCAAATGCAACCGCCCGCCAGGCCAATCTTCGCCAGCCCCTCTCGAAAACTAGCATGGCTGCCGTTGCAAGTGAGACCTCCGATCTGTCGTCACTGTTCACTGTCGCCACGTAATTAGATTATATTTAAATAATAATCAAATGACAATAATAAGATAATAATTGAAATAATTAATTAATAAATAATTATATTTAGGCCGTTGTCGCTTTAGAGCGATGGTGCGCTATGATGCTGTAGCATCTTACTCAGAGTCCCCCTCTCCGGGAAAGCCATAAACCATCCCCCCTCTAACCCCCAACCCCCCAAGCACATCATGTCACCGATCCCCTCCTTGTGCATATCTCGCATCTATTGCCATCGGTTGTTTCCAGGGATTCTTTTTGCACTCTTTTGAGGGTTGCGCCATAACACACACATGCACAAACATACACATTAGTCCTCCTAGTCAGTGATATTCACCAGCAGATATTTGTTATTGTAATTTTTGTGCGCAAAAATCTTTCCCATTCAACCATACCAACTACTTTATCTTTACACCTACCATCACTATCAGTTCAAGTTCGGCTACGGCATGGCCAAGAAGAAGCATCGCCCCTTCACCCATTAGTTAACCTGGATTGGGTTGGTTTTGTAAATGAATGGTAGCCATATTTCGTCGCTACCCGTAGTCCCGGACCAGTGTTAAACTGCTGGTCTCCACGAACATACCGGACGTTTAGTACAAATTGGTGGTAATTCCATACAACGAGACGATTTCTCTTTTGTCCCAGATCACCACTTAAAAAATAGATAGAAACCTACATATACACAAAATAATAACATTAAAATAAAAACAATTACTGAGAATCAAATTTGCATGAGCGGAACTTCTTAAAGATATTTGCATTATTATTCACAGTATAATGTATACATACGCTCTCGACAAAAGTCTCTTCTATACTAATATTAAAAGAAAATCTGAATCTTCCTATTTGAACTAAGCTCTTTGAAGAGCGAGAAGTCACGTTTAAACTATTCTGAGAATGATAAATAATTATTCGTATTTGCGACAGAAGGTAGATTTAATACTTTGTTAAAATTTGAAAATATATCGTACTTTACTATACGAGTACTAATGAATTATAACTGTGCTTATGACTTATGGATTTACACACATTAAACAGAAAACCCCCACAAACATTATGAATTATTAATCATCTATCGAATATTAACGAATTATAAATCATCCATCAGGTAATGACAAAGTGCAATGACACTGAATGTGTAGTTTGATCTGTTTAAAAGAGTAAATGATTATTCATAAGCGGCAATTATTTATTCTTAGCCTGACACGAAACTCCGGAACTCCGGACATACTGAATGGTCTTATCGAGACGGGCAATTGGTCAGTGTCGCTTTAACGGGATTAGAGTGAGAGAAATCTTGGTGCTCCTTAAGGTGGGGTCTACACTCACACTCGCTGTTTTGTGTACAGAAGACGTAACTCAAACCAGGTAAGGTTGATGGCAATGCACAATAAACCGAATGTATGTCTAGACTTCGCACAGGACACAGAAATATCTCCTTTGTATCTAGACTCTACAATGAGGTACAGAATATCAACGTATTTTCTTAATCAATAAATGGCACTTGTGTAATCCAACCAGGAGTATTTTAAAGGGAGATAACATACGTGGGATCAAACGCTATGCATAAAAATCATCCATCCAACAGCTAAGAAGTTCGCACTTAAAGCAAATTATATGGTTGGCCAGAAAATCTTGATTCACTTAGGAAGCATAAAGAAAACAACAAAGTTTCATGGAGCAACACCAACATTTATTCTTCAAAATAGAGTCTATCATTCTCTACGATCTACTTCCACCGATCAGCCAGCATACAATTCTGCCCCAGATACCATTCATCTGGGCTTGAATAAAAAAAAACAACAACTGTAAACGAGCCTCCTTTACTCCATCAAAAGTGTTCAATCGCTGGTCACGGAGGAAGTGTGCCATTGAGCGGAATAGGTCATAGTCACTAGGAGCAGCATCAGGACTGAATGGTATATGTAGAAGTATCTCAAGACCGTCCATCTTTTTAAACTTTTCTATAGTAAACCTGGTAGTGTGTGGCTTCGTATTGTCTTACTAATACAAAGCCTTACCTCGATTGATCAAAGCAGGATACTCCTACTTTGTATACGAGGGGCGGTCAATAAGTTTTGCGAATCGGTAGGGCAAAACAGAGGAAGGGAAATGGCTGTTTGGGGGGGGGAGTGTTAGGACAAGTTATGATAAGTCAGGACCTGCAGCCACACGCTCCTGTCTCGTCTATTTAAGAAGCAGTAGCTGATCGCAGATCGTCAGTCACAGATTTTTCAACAATGGAGAAGGTTGAGCACCGCGCAGTGATAAAATTTTTGAACAAAGAAGGCAAGAATGCAAAAGAGATCCATGAACGCATGGTTGCAGTGTACACCCACACCGCCCCTTCCTATGCAACAATTTTTCGCAGGAATAGGGAGTTCCGCCATGGTCGTGAGTCCCTTGAAGATGACCCCCGTCCAGGACGCCCGTCAGACGTGACCAACGAGGACAATGTGGCCCATGTGGAGAGCATGATCCTCAAAAATCGACGGATGAAGGTCGAAGAAATCGAGCGAGAACTTGGAATATTAAATGGAAGTGTTATCAATATCATCCACGACAATTTGGCCATGACCAAGGTCTCTGCCCGTTGGGTCCCTAGAAACCTCACGAAACCTCACGCCCCATGATCGACTTCAACGTCGTCAAAGTACACAAGGCCAGAGTTGCACAAGCTGCCGTGCGCGAGTGCGGATTCGAGGAGCTCAATCATCCTCCCTACAGTCCAGATCTGGCTCCTAGCGACTACTTTTTATTCCGCCAGCTCAATGCTGCACTGCGTGGACGCCGGTTTGGGGACGATGAAGATGTCCAGCTCGCCGTCCAGGAGTGGAGTGAACAGCAGTCGGGAGATTTCTGGTTTTCGGGAATTAGAAGCCTCAGGGACATGTGGCGCAAGTGCATTGAAGTCGAGGGTAGTTATATTGAAAAATAATAACACACTTTTCCTCATATCTCGTTTCCTTATATCCGAATTGCAAAACTTATTGACCGCCCCTCGTAGTTTGTCGTACACGCGGTCTAGCTGCTGGCAATACAGTTTAGTGTTGATGGCGAAACCAGGTAGAACAAGCTCGAAATGCAGTACTACTCGGAGATTCACCCAAACGGAGATCCTGACCTTTTTGTCAAACCGATTCAGTTGTGGAACGGATTCCGGTTGTTCACCTCGGGAACCCATTTTCGCTCCCCATCGTGATTAACCAAGTACACCCACTTCTCATCTGATGTGACAATTCTATCGTTGGTTAGGGCCGTTTTTTTAAAGAATTGAGTACTTGTGCGCTATGTACGAACTTGTTCCAAGAGGGTTCTTATGTTCCTTCCTTGCCCCAACATTGATGGGTTTTACATCTTGCCATTTGAGCCAGGATTTTGTTAACTACTCGTGTTTATTCCTTGTTCTTATTTTGTTTGGTTTCTTTGGTTCCTATTGGCGAGTGGTTAGGTTTCAGCAAAGGGGTTTTACCCCTGATCTTAGCCCTTGGAATTTTTTTTACCACCAATCTTCACCCATGATATTTTTTCTCATCGATCTTTACTTTCCGAATGGCTTTTATTATTGATCATGGGGTTAAAATTTAATTGACAAGATAAAACCTCGTATAAAGGTCCCCATCATTTCATGGGGTCATAATTTTGTTGACAAGATAAAACCTCGTATGAAGGTCCCCATCATTTCATGGGGTTTTAATTTAATTGACAAGATAAACCTCGTATAAAGGCCCCCATCATTTCATGGGGTTATAATTTAGTTGACAAGATAAAACCTCGTATAAAGGTCCCCATCATTTCATGCGGTTATAATTTAATTGACAAGATAAAACCTCGTATGAAGGTCCCCATCATTTCAGAAGTTATAATTTAATTGACAAGATCAAATCTCGTATAAAGGTCCCCATCATTTCATGCGGTTATAATTTAATTGATAAGATAAAACCTTTTATTAAGAACACCATCATTTCATGGGGTTATAATTTAATTCACGAGATAAAACCTCGTAACCGCCCCCATCATTTCATGGGGTTATAATTTAGTTGACCATAAAAAAACCTCGTATGAAGGTCCCCATCATTTCATGGGGTTATAATTTAGTTGACAAGATTAAACCTCGTATAAAGGTCCCCATCATTTCATGTGGTTATAATTTAATTGACAAGATTAAATCTCGTATAAAGGTCCCCATTATTTCATGGGGTTATAATTTAATTGACAAGATAAAACCTCGTATAAAGGTCCCCATCAATTCATGGGGTTAGAATTTAGTTGACAAGATAAAACCTCGTAAAGGTGCCATCATTTCATGGGGTTATAATTTAGTTGACAAGATAAAACTTCGTATAAAGGTCCCCATCATTTCATGGGGTTATAATTTAATTGACAAGATAAAACCTCGTATAAAGGTCTCCATCATTTCATGGGGTTATAATATAGTTGACAAGATAAAACCTCGTATAAAGGTCCCCATCATTTCATGGGGTTATAATTTAGTTGAGAAGAAAATACCTCGTATAAAGGTCCCCATCATTTCATGGGGAAATAATTTAATTTACAAGATAAAACCTCGTATAAAGGTCCCCATCATTTCATGTGGTTATAATTTAATTGACAAGATTAAATCTCGTATAAAGGTCCCCATCATTTCATGGGGTTATAATTTAATTGACAAGATAAAACCTCGTATAAAGGTCCCCATCAATTCATGGGGTTATAATTTAGTTGACAAGATAAAACCTCGTAAAGGTGCCATCATTTCATGGAGTTATAATTTAGTTGACAAGATAAAACCTCGTATAAAGGTCCCCATCATTTCATGGGGTTATAATTTAATTGACAAGATAAAACCTCGTATAAAGGTCTCCATCATTTCATGGGGTTATAATATAGTTGACAAGATAAAACCTCGTATAAAGGTCCCCATCATTTCATGGGGTTATAATTTAGTTGAGAAGATAATACCTCGTATAAAGGTCCCCATCATTTCATGGGGAAATAATTTAATTTACAAGATAAAACCTCGTATAAAGGTCCCCATCATTTCATGAGGTTATAATTTAATTGACAAGATTAAACCTCTTATAAAGAATCCCATCATTTCATGGGGTTATAATTTAATTGACAAGATAAACCTCGTGAAGGTCACTATCATTTTATGGGGTTATAATTTTGTTGAAAAGATAAAATCATCGTATGAAAGTCCCTATCATTTCATGGGGTTATAATTTAGTTGAAAAGATTAAACCTCGTATAAAGGTCCCCATTATTTCATGGGGTTATAATTTAATTGAACATATAAAACCTCGTATGAAGGTCCCCATCATTTGATGGGGTTATAATTTAGTTGACAAGATTAAACCTCGTATATAGGTCCCCATCACTACATGGAGTTATAATTTAGTTGACAAAATAAAACCTCGTATAAATGTCCCCATTATTTCATGGGGTGATATATTTAATTGACAAGACAAATCCTCGTATAAAGGTCCCCATCATTTCATGGGGTTATAATTTAATTGACAAGATAAAATCTCCTATAAAGATCCCCATCATTTCATGGGGTTATAATTTAGTGGACAAGATTAAACCTCGTATAAAGGTCCCCATCATTTCATGTGGTTATAATTTAATTGACAAGATTAAATCTCGTATAAAGGTCCCCATTATTTCATGGGGTTATAATTTAGTTGACAAGATAAAACCTCGTATAAAGGTCCCGATCATTTCTTGGGGTTATAATTTAGTTGACAAGATAAAACCTCCTATATGGTCCCCATCATTTCATGGGGTTATAATTTAGTTGACAAGATAAAACCTCGTATAAAGGTCCCCATCATTTCATAGGGGTTATAAATTAGTTGACAAGTTTAAACCTCGTATAAAGGTCCCAAACATTTCATGGGGTTATAATTTAGTTGACAAGATAAAACCTCGTATAAAGGTCCCCATCATTTCATAGGGTTATAATTTAATTGACAAAATAAAATCTCGTATAAGGGTCCACATCATTTCATGGAGTTATAATTTAATTGACAAGATCAAACCTCTTATAAAGAACCCCATCATTTCATGGGGTTATAATTTAATTGACAAGAAAAAACCTCTTATAAAGAACCCTATCATTTTATGGGGTTATAATTTAGTTGACAAGATGAAACCTCGTATAAAGGTCCCCATCATTTCATGGGTTTATAATTTAGTTGACAAGATAAAACCTCGTATAAAGTTCCCCATCATTTCATGGGGTTCTTAATTAATTGACAAGATAAACCTCGTATAAAGGTCCCCATCATTTCATGGGGTTATAATTTAATTGACAAGATAAAATCTATTATAAAGGTCCTTATAATTTCATGGGGTTATAATTTAGTTGACAAGATAAAACCTCGTAAAGGTCCTCATCATTTCATGGGGTTATAATTTAGTTGACAAGATAAAAGCTCGTATAAAGGTCTCCATCATTTGATATGGTTATAATTTAATTGACAAGATAAAACCTCTTATAAAGAACCCCATCATTTCATGGGGTTATAATTTAATTAACAAGATAAAACCTCGTATAAAGGTCTCCATCATTTCATGTGGTTATAGTTTAGTTGACAAGATAAAACCTCGTATAAAGGTCCCCATCATTTCATGGGGTTATAATTTAATTGATAAGATAAAACCTCGTATAAAGGTCCCCATCATTTCATAGGGTTATAATTTAGTTGACAAGATCAAACCTCGTATAAAGGTCCCCATCATTTCATGGGGTTATAATTTTATTGACAAGATAAAACCTCTTATAAAGAACCACATCATTTCATGGGGTTATAATTTAATTGACAAGATAAAACCTCGTAAATGTCCCCATCATTTCATGGGGTTATAATTTAGTTGAAAAGATAAAACCTTGTATAAAGGTCCCCATCATTTCTTTGGGTTAAAATTTAGTCGACAAGATAAAACCTCGTATAAAGGTCCCCATCATTTCATGGGGTTATAATTTAGTTAACCATATTTAACCTCGTATAAAGGTCCCCATCCTTTCATGCGGTTATAATTTAGTTAAAAAGATAAAACCTCGTATGAAGGTCCCTATCATTTCATGGGGTTATAATTTAGTTGACAAGATTAAACCTCGTATAAAGATCCCCATCATTTCATGGGGAAATAATTTAATTGACAAGATAAAATCTCGTATAAAGGTCCCCATCATTTCATGGGGTTATAATTTAATTGACAAGATAAAACCTCTTATGAAGAACCCCATCATTTCATGGGGTTATAATTTAATTGACAAGATTAAACCTCGTATAAAGGTCCCCATCATTTCATGGGGTTATAATTTAGTTGACAAGATGAAACCTCGTATAAAGGTCCCCATCATTTCATAGGGTTAAAAATTTAGTTGACAAGATAAAACCTCTTATAAAGAACTCCATCATTTCACGGGGTTATAATTTAGTTGACAAGATAAAACCTCGTATAAAGGTCCCCATCATTTCATAGGGTTATAATTATTTGACAAGATAAACCATCGTATAAAGGTCCCCATCATTTCATGTGGTTATAATTTAATTGACAAGATATAACTTCGTATAAAGAACCCCATCATTTCATGGGGTTATAATTTAATTGACAAGATTAAACCTCGTATAAAGGTCCCCATCATTTCATGGGGTTAAAAATTTAGTTGACAAGAGAAAACCTCGTATAAAGGTCCCTATCATTTCATGGGGTTATAATTTAATTGACAAGATAAAACCTCGTATAAAGGTCCTCATCATTTCATGGGGTTATAATTTAATTGACAAAATAAAACCTGGTATACAGGTCCCTATCATTTCATAGGGTTATAATTTAGTTGACAAGATGAAACCTCTTAAAAAGGTGCCCATCATTTAATGGGGTTAAAATTTTTTTTGACAAGATAAAACCTCGTATAAAGGTCTCCATCATTTCATGGGGTTAAAATTTAAAAGGAAAGATAAAACCTCGTATAAAGGTCCCAATCATTTTATGGCGTTTTGATTCAGTTGACAAGATAAAACCTCGTATAAAGGTCCTGATCATTTCATGGGGTTATAATTTAATTGATAAGATAAAACCTCGTATAAATGTCCCCATCATTTCATTGGGTTATAATTTATTTGACAAGATAAAATCTCGTATAAAGGTCCCCAAAATTCATGGGGTTATAATTTAGTTGACAAGATAAAACCTCGTATAAAGGTCCCCATCAAGTCATGGGGTTATAATTTAATTGACAAGATTAAACATCGTATAAACGTCCCCATCATTTCATTGGGTTTTAATTTAGTTGACAAGATAAAACCTCGTATGAAGGTCCCCATCATTTTATGGGGTTATAATTTAGTTGACAAGATTAAACCTCGTATAGAGGTCTCCATCATTTCATGGGGTTATAATAAAAAGGACAAGATAAAACTTCGTATAAAGGTCCCCATCATTTCATGCGGTTATAATTTAGTTGACAAGATAAAACCTCGTATAAAGGTCCCCATCATTGCATGGGGTTATAATTTAGTTGACAAGATAAAACCTCGTATAAAGGTCCCCATCATTTGATGGGGTTATAATTTAATTGACATGATAAAACTGCTTATAAAGAACCCCATCATTTCATGGGGTTATAATTTAGTTGACAAGATAAAACTTCGTATAAGGTCCCCATCATTGCATGGGGTTATAATTTAGTTGACAAGATAAAACCTCGTATAAAGATCATCATCATTTCATAGGGTTATAATTTAATTGACAAGATAAAACCTCGTATAAAGGTCCCAATCATTTCATGGAGTTATAATTTAATTGACAAGATAAAATCTCGTATCAAGGTCCCCATCTTTTCATGGGGTTATAATTTAATTCACAAGATAAAATCTCTTCTAAAGAACCCCATCATTTCATGTGGTTATAATTTAATTGAAAAGATAAAACCTCGTAAAGATCCCCATCATTTCTTTAGGTTATAATTTAATTGACAAAAACCCCTCGTATAAAGGTCCCCATCATTTCATGGGGTTATAATTATTTGACAAAATAAAACCTCGTATAAAGGTCCCTATTATTTCATGTGGTTATAATTCAATTGACAAGATAAAACCTTGCATAAATGTCCCCATCATTTCATGGGGTTATAATTTAGTTGAAAAGAAAAAATCTCGTATAAAGGTCCCCATAATTCATGGGGTTATAATTTAATTGACAAGATAAAATCTCGTATAAAGGTCCCCATCATTTCATGGGCTTATAATTTAGTTGACAAGATAAAACCTCGTATAAAGGTCCCAATCATTTCATGGGGTTATAATTTAATTGACAAGATAAAATCTCGTATAAAGGTGCACATAATTTCATGGAGTTATAATTTAATTGACAAGATAAAATCTCCTATAAAGGTCCTTATAATTTCATGGGGTTATAATTTAGTTGACAAGATAAAACCTCGTAAAGGTCCTCATCATTTCATGGGGTTATAATTTAGTTGACAAGATAAAAGCTCGTATAAAGGTCTCCATCATTTGATATGGTTATAATTTAATTGACAAGATAAAAACTCTTATAAAGAACCCCATCATTTCATGGGGTTATAAATTAATTAACAAGATAAAACCTCGTATAAAGGTCCCCATCATTTCATGTGGTTATAATTTAATTGATAAGATAAAACCTCGTATAAAGGTCCCCATCATTTCATAGGGTTATAATTTAGTTGACAAGATCAAACCTCGTATAAAGGTCCCCATCATTTCATGGGGTTATAATTTTATTGACAAGATAAAACCTCTTATAAAGAACCACATCATTTCATGGGGTTATAATTTAATTGACAAGATAAAACCTCGTAAATGTCCCCATCATTTCATGGGGTTATAATTTAGTTGAAAAGATAAAACCTTGTATAAAGGTCCCCATCATTTCTTTGGGTTAAAATTTAGTCGACAAGATAAAACCTCGTATAAAGGTCCCCATCATTTCATGGGGTTATAATTTAGTTAACCATATTTAACCTCGTATAAAGGTCCCCATCCTTTCATGCGGTTATAATTTAGTTGACAAGATTAAACCTCGTATAAAGATCCCCATCATTTCATGGGGAAATAATATAATTGACAAGATAAAATCTCGTATAAAGGTCCCCATCATTTCATGGGGTTATAATTTAATTGACAAGATAAAACCTCTTATGAAGAACCCCATCATTTCATGGGGTTATAATTTAATTGACAAGATTAAACCTCGTATAAAGGTCCCCATCATTTCATGGGGTTATAATTTAGTTGACAAGATGAAACCTCGTATAAAGGTCCCCATCATTTCATAGGGTTAAAAATTTAGTTGACAAGATAAAACCTCTTATAAAGAACTCCATCATTTCACGGGGTTATAATTTAGTTGACAAGATAAAACCTCGTATAAAGGTCCCCATCATTTTATAGGGTTATAATTATTTGACAAGATAAACCATCGTATAAAGGTCCCCATCATTTCATGTGGTTATAATTTAATTGACAAGATTAAACCTCGTATAAAGGTCCCCATCATTTCATGGGGTTATAATTTAGTTGACAAGATGAAACCTCGTATAAAGGTCCCCATCATTTCATAGGGTTAAAAATTTAGTTGACAAGATAAAACCTCTTATAAAGAACTCCATCATTTCACGGGGTTATAATTTAGTTGACAAGATAAAACCTCGTATAAAGGTCCCCATCATTTCATAGGGTTATAATTATTTGACAAGATAAACCATCGTATAAAGGTCCCCATCATTTCATGTGGTTATAATTTAATTGACAAGATATAACTTCGTATAAAGAACCCCATCATTTCATGGGGTTATAATTTAATTGACAAGATTAAACCTCGTATAAAGGTCCCCATCATTTCATGGGGTTAAAAATTTAGTTGACAAGAGAAAACCTCGTATAAAGGTCCCTATCATTTCATGGGGTTATAATTTAATTGACAAGATAAAACCTCGTATAAAGGTCCTCATCATTTCATGGGGTTATAATTTAATTGACAAAATAAAACCTGGTATACAGGTCCCTATCATTTCATAGGGTTATAATTTAGTTGACAAGATGAAACCTCTTAAAAAGGTGCCCATCATTTAATGGGGTTAAAATTTTTTTTGACAAGATAAAACCTCGTATAAAGGTCTCCATCATTTCATGGGGTTAAAATTTAAAAGGCAAGATAAAACCTCGTATAAAGGTCCCAATCATTTTATGGCGTTTTGATTCAGTTGACAAGATAAAACCTCGTATAAAGGTCCTGATCATTTCATGGGGTTATAATTTAATTGATAAGATAAAACCTCGTATAAATGTCCCCATCATTTCATTGGGTTATAATTTATTTGACAAGATAAAATCTCGTATAAAGGTCCCCAAAATTCATGGGGTTATAATTTAGTTGACAAGATAAAACCTCGTATAAAGGTCCCCATCAAGTCATGGGGTTATAATTTAATTGACAAGATTAAACATCGTATAAACGTCCCCATCATTTCATTGGGTTTTAATTTAGTTGACAAGATAAAACCTCGTATGAAGGTCCCCATCATTTTATGGGGTTATAATTTAGTTGACAAGATTAAACCTCGTATAGAGGTCTCCATCATTTCATGGGGTTATAATAAAAAGGACAAGATAAAACTTCGTATAAAGGTCCCCATCATTTCATGCGGTTATAATTTAGTTGACAAGATAAAACCTCGTATAAAGGTCCCCATCATTGCATGGGGTTATAATTTAGTTGACAAGATAAAACCTCGTATAAAGGTCCCCATCATTTGATGGGGTTATAATTTAATTGACATGATAAAACTGCTTATAAAGAACCCCATCATTTCATGGGGTTATAATTTAGTTGACAAGATAAAACTTCGTATAAGGTCCCCATCATTGCATGGGGTTATAATTTAGTTGACAAGATAAAACCTCGTATAAAGATCATCATCATTTCATAGGGTTATAATTTAATTGACAAGATAAAACCTCGTATAAAGGTCCCAATCATTTCATGGAGTTATAATTTAATTGACAAGATAAAATCTCGTATCAAGGTCCCCATCTTTTCATGGGGTTATAATTTAATTCACAAGATAAAATCTCTTCTAAAGAACCCCATCATTTCATGTGGTTATAATTTAATTGAAAAGATAAAACCTCGTAAAGATCCCCATCATTTCTTTAGGTTATAATTTAATTGACAAAAACCCCTCGTATAAAGGTCCCCATCATTTCATGGGGTTATAATTATTTGACAAAATAAAACCTCGTATAAAGGTCCCTATTATTTCATGTGGTTATAATTCAATTGACAAGATAAAACCTTGCATAAATGTCCCCATCATTTCATGGGGTTATAATTTAGTTGAAAAGAAAAAATCTCGTATAAAGGTCCCCATAATTCATGGGGTTATAATTTAATTGACAAGATAAAATCTCGTATAAAGGTCCCCATCATTTCATGGGCTTATAATTTAGTTGACAAGATAAAACCTCGTATAAAGGTCCCAATCATTTCATGGGGTTATAATTTAATTGACAAGATAAAATCTCGTATAAAGGTGCACATAATTTCATGGAGTTATAATTTAATTGACAAGATAAAATCTCCTATAAAGGTCCTTATAATTTCATGGGGTTATAATTTAGTTGACAAGATAAAACCTCGTAAAGGTCCTCATCATTTCATGGGGTTATAATTTAGTTGACAAGATAAAAGCTCGTATAAAGGTCTCCATCATTTGATATGGTTATAATTTAATTGACAAGATAAAAACTCTTATAAAGAACCCCATCATTTCATGGGGTTATAAATTAATTAACAAGATAAAACCTCGTATAAAGGTCCCCATCATTTCATGTGGTTATAATTTAATTGATAAGATAAAACCTCGTATAAAGGTCCCCATCATTTCATAGGGTTATAATTTAGTTGACAAGATCAAACCTCGTATAAAGGTCCCCATCATTTCATGGGGTTATAATTTTATTGACAAGATAAAACCTCTTATAAAGAACCACATCATTTCATGGGGTTATAATTTAATTGACAAGATAAAACCTCGTAAATGTCCCCATCATTTCATGGGGTTATAATTTAGTTGAAAAGATAAAACCTTGTATAAAGGTCCCCATCATTTCTTTGGGTTAAAATTTAGTCGACAAGATAAAACCTCGTATAAAGGTCCCCATCATTTCATGGGGTTATAATTTAGTTAACCATATTTAACCTCGTATAAAGGTCCCCATCCTTTCATGCGGTTATAATTTAGTTGACAAGATTAAACCTCGTATAAAGATCCCCATCATTTCATGGGGAAATAATATAATTGACAAGATAAAATCTCGTATAAAGGTCCCCATCATTTCATGGGGTTATAATTTAATTGACAAGATAAAACCTCTTATGAAGAACCCCATCATTTCATGGGGTTATAATTTAATTGACAAGATTAAACCTCGTATAAAGGTCCCCATCATTTCATGGGGTTATAATTTAGTTGACAAGATGAAACCTCGTATAAAGGTCCCCATCATTTCATAGGGTTAAAAATTTAGTTGACAAGATAAAACCTCTTATAAAGAACTCCATCATTTCACGGGGTTATAATTTAGTTGACAAGATAAAACCTCGTATAAAGGTCCCCATCATTTTATAGGGTTATAATTATTTGACAAGATAAACCATCGTATAAAGGTCCCCATCATTTCATGTGGTTATAATTTAATTGACAAGATAAAACTTCGTATAAAGAACCCCATCATTTCATGGGGTTATAATTTAATTGACAAGATTTAACCTCGTATAAAGGTCCCCATCATTTCATGGGGTTAAAAATTTAGTTGACAAGAGAAAACCTCGTATAAAGGTCACTATCATTTCATGGGGTTATAATTTAATTGACAAGATAAAACCTCGTATAAAGGTCCTCATCATTTCATGGGGTTATAATTTAATTGACAAAATAAAACCTGGTATACAGGTCCCTATCATTTCATAGGGTTATAATTTAGTTGACAAGATGAAACCTCTTAAAAAGGTGCCCATCATTTCATGGGGTTAAAATTTTTTTTGACAAGATAAAACCTCGTATAAAGGTCTCCATCATTTCATGGGGTTAAAATTTAAAAGGCAAGATAAAACCTCGTATAAAGGTCCCAATCATTTTATGGGGTTTTGATTCAGTTGACAAGATAAAACCTCGTATAAAGGTCCTGATCATTTCATGGGGTTATAATTTAATTGATAAGATAAAACCTCGTATAAATGTCCCCATCATTTCATTGGGTTATAATTTATTTGACAAGATAAAATCTCGTATAAAGGTCCCCAAAATTCATGGGGTTATAATTTAGTTGACAAGATAAAACCTCGTATAAAGGTCCCCATCAAGTCATGGGGTTATAATTTAATTGACAAGATTAAACATCGTATAAACGTCCCCATCATTTCATTGGGTTATAATTTAGTTGACAAGATAAAACCTCGTATGAAGGTCCCCATCATTTTATGGGGTTATAATTTAGTTGACAAGATTAAACCTCGTATAAAAGTCTCCATCATTTCATGGGGTTATAATAAAAAGGACAAGATAAAACTTCGTATAAAGGTCCCCATCATTTCATGCGGTTATAATTTAGTTGACAAGATAAAACCTCGTATAAAGGTCCCCATCATTGCATGGGGTTATAATTTAGTTGACAAGATAAAACCTCGTATAAAGGTCCCCATCATTTGATGGGGTTATAATTTAATTGACATGATAAAACTGCTTATAAAGAACCCCATCATTTCATGGGGTTATAATTTAGTTGACAAGATAAAACTTCGTATAAAGGTCCCCATCATTGCATGGGGTTATAATTTAGTTGACAAGATAAAACCTCGTATAAAGATCATCATCATTTCATAGGGTTATAATTTAATTGACAAGATAAAACCTCGTATAAAGGTCCCAATCATTTCATGGAGTTATAATTTAATTGACAAGATAAAATCTCGTATCAAGGTCCCCATCTTTTCATGGGGTTATAATTTAATTCACAAGATAAAATCTCTTCTAAATAACCCCATCATTTCATGTGGTTATAATTTAATTTAAAAGATAAAACCTCGTAAAGATCCCCATCATTTCTTTAGGTTATAATTTAGTTGACAAAAACCCCTCGTATAAAGGTCCCCATCATTTCATGGGGTTATAATTATTTGACAAAATAAAACCTCGTATAAAGGTCCCTATTATTTCATGTGGTTATAATTCAATTGACAAGATAAAACCTCGCATAAATGTCCCCATCATTTCATGGGGTAATAATTTAGTTGAAAAGAAAAAATCTCGTATAAAGGTCCCCATAATTCATGGGGTTATAGTTTAATTGACAAGATAAAATCTCGTATAAAGGTCCCCATCATTTCATGGGCTTATAATTTAGTTGACAAGATAAAACCTCGTATAAAGGTCCCAATCATTTCATGGGGTTATAATTTGGTTGACAAGATAGAACCTCATATAAAGGTCCGCATCTTTTAATGGGGTTATAATTTAATTGACAAGATAAAACCTCGTATAAAGGTCCCCATCATTTCATGGGGTTATAATTTAGTTGACAAGATAAAACCTCGTATAAAGGTCACTATCATTTCATAGGGTTATAAATTAGTTGACAAGATAAAACCTCGTATAAAGGTCCCCTTTATTTCATGGAGTTTTATTTTAATTGACAAGATAAAATCTCGTATGAAGGTCCCCATCATTTCGTGGGGTTATAATTTAATTGAAAAGATAAAATCTCGTATAAAGGTCCCCATCATTTCATGGGGTTATAATTTCATTGACAAGATAAAACCTCTTATAAAGAACCCCATCATTTCATGGGGTTATAATTTAATTGACAAGATAAAACCTCGTAAATGTCCCCATCATTTCATGGGGTTATAATTTAGTTGAAAAGATAAAACCTTGTATAAAGGTCCCCATCATTTCTTTGGGTTGAAATTTAGTCGACAAAATAAAACCTCGTATAAAGGTCCCCATTATTTTATAAGGTTATAATTTAATTGACAGGATAAAACCTCGTATAAAGGTCCCCATCATTTCATGGGGTTATAATTTAGTTGACAAGATAAAACCTCGTATAAAGGTCCCCATCATTTCATGGGGTTATAATTTGATTGAAAAGATAAAACCTCGTATAAAGGTAATCATCATTTCATGGGGTTAAAATTTTATTGACAAGATAAAACCTCGTTTGAAGGTCTCTATCATTCCATGGGGTTATAAATTAATTGACAAGATAAAACCTCGTATAAAGGTCCTCATCATTTCATGGGGTTATAATTTAGTTGACAAGATAAAACCTCGTATAAAGGTCTTCATCATTTCATTGGGTTATAATTTAGTTGACAAGATAAAATCTCGCTGAAGGTCCCCATTATTTCATGGGGTCATAATTTAGTTGACAAGATAAAACCTCGTATAAAGGTCCCCATCATTTCATAGGGTTATAATTTAGTTGACAAGATCAAACCTCGTATAAAGGTCCCCATCATTGCTTGGAGTTATAATTTTATTGACAAGATAAAACCTCGTATAAAGCTCCCGATCATTTCATGGGGTTATAATTTAATTGACAAGATAAAAGCTGGTATAAAGGTCCCCATCATTTCATGGAGTTATAATTGAGTTGACAAGATAAAACCTGGTATAAAGGTCCCCATCATTTCATGGGGTTATAATTTAGTTGACAAGATAAAACCTCGTAAAAAGACCCCATCATTTCATGTTGTTATATTTTAGTTGACACAATAAAACCTCGTATAAAGGTTCCCATCATTTCATAGGGTTATAATTTAATTGACAAGATAAAATCTCGTATAAAGGTCCCCATCATTTCATGGGCTTATAATTTAAGTGACAAGATAAAACCTCGTATAAAGGGCCCCATCATTCCATGGGGTTATAATTTAGTTGACAAGATAAAACTTCATATAAAGGTCCCCATCATTTCATGGGGTTATAATTTAATTGAAAAGATAAAACCTCGTATAAAGGTCCCCATCTTTTCATGGGGTTATAATTTAGTTGACAAGATAAAACCTCGTATAAAGGTCCCTATCATTTCATGGGGTTATGAATTAGTTGACAAGATAAAACCTCGTATAAAGGTCCCCATCATTTCATGGAGTTATAATTTAATTGACAAGATAAAATCTCGTATGAAGGTCCCCATCATTCGTGGGGTTATAATTTAATTGACAAGATGAAATCTCGTATGAAGGTCCCCATCATTTCATGGAGTTATAATTTAGTTAACAAGATAAAACCTCGTATGAAGGTCCCCATCATTTCATGGGGTTATAATTTAGTTGACAAGATAAAACCTCGTATAAAGGTGCCATCATTTCATGGGGTTATAATTTAATTGAAAAGATAAAACCTCGTATAAAGGTCCCCATCATTTCACGGGGTTATAATTTAGTTGATAAGATGAAACCTCGTATAAAGGTCCCTATCATTTCATGGGGTTAAAAATTTAGGTTGACAAGAGAAAACATCGTATAAAGGTCCCGATCATTTCATGAGGTTATAATTTAATTGACAAGATAAAACTTCGTATAAAGGTCCCCATCATTTCATGGGGTTATAATTTAGTTGACAAGATAAAATCTCGTATAAAAGTCCACATCATTTCATGGGGATAAATTTTAATTGACAAGATAAAACCTTTTATAAAGAACCCCATCATTTCATGGGGTTATAATTTAATTGACAAGATAAAACCTCGTATAAAGGTCCCTATCATTTCATGGGGTTATAATTTAATTGACAGAATAAAACCTCGTATAAAGGTCCTCATCATTTCATGGGGTTTTAATTTAGTAAACAAGATAAAACCTCGTATAAAGGTCCCCATCATTTCATGGGGTTATAATTTAGTTGACAAGATAAAACCTCGTATAAAGGTCCCCATCATTTCATGGGGTTATAATTTAATTGAAAAGATGAAATCTCGTATAAAAGTCGCCATCATTTCAAGGGGTTATAATTTAATTGTCAAGATAAAACCTCTGATAAAGAACCCCATCAGTTCAGGGGTTATAATTTAATTGACAAGATAAAACCTCGTAAATGTCCCCATCATTTCATGGGGTTATAATTTAGTTGAAAAGATAAAACCTTGTATAAAGGTCCCCATCATTTCTTTGGGTTAAAATTTAGTCGACAAGATAAAACCTCGTATAAAGGTCCCCATCATTTCATGGGGTTATAATTTAGTTAACCATATTTAACCTCGTATAAAGGTCCCCATCCTTTCATGCGGTTATAATTTAGTTAAAAAGATAAAACCTCGTATGAAGGTCCCTATCATTTCATGGGGTTATAATTTAGTTGACAAGATTAAACCTCGTATAAAGATCCCCATCATTTCATGGGGAAATAATTTAATTGACAAGATAAAATCTCGTATAAAGGTCCCCATCATTTCATGGGGTTATAATTTAATTGACAAGATAAAACCTCTTATGAAGAACCCCATCATTTCATGGGGTTATAATTTAATTGACAAGATTAAACCTCGTATAAAGGTCCCCATCATTTCATGGGGTTATAATTTAGTTGACAAGATGAAACCTCGTATAAAGGTCCCCATCATTTCATAGGGTTAAAAATTTAGTTGACAAGATAAAACCTCTTATAAAGAACTCCATCATTTCACGGGGTTATAATTTAGTTGACAAGATAAAACCTCGTATAAAGGTCCCCATCATTTCATAGGGTTATAATTATTTGACAAGATAAACCATCGTATAAAGGTCCCCATCATTTCATGTGGTTATAATTTAATTGACAAGATAAAACTTCGTATGAAGAACCCCATCATTTCATGGGGTTATAATTTAATTGACAAGATTAAACCTCGTATAAAGGTCCCCATCATTTCATGGGGTTAAAAATTTAGTTGACAAGAGAAAACCTCGTATAAAGGTCCCTATCATTTCATGGGGTTATAATTTAATTGACAAGATAAAACCTCGTATAAAGGTCCTCATCATTTCATGGGGTTATAATTTAATTGACAAAATAAAACCTGGTATACAAGTCCCTATCATTTCATAGGGTTATAATTTAGTTGACAAGATGAAACCTCTTAAAAAGGTGCCCATCATTTCATGGGGTTAAAATTTTTTTTGACAAGATAAAACCTCGTATAAAGGTCTCCATCATTTCATGGGGTTAAAATTTAAAAGGCAAGATAAAACCTCGTATAAAGGTCCCAATCATTTTATGGGGTTTTGATTCAGTTGACAAGATAAAACCTCGTATAAAGGTCCTGATCATTTCATGGGGTTATAATTTAATTGATAAGATAAAACCTCGTATAAATGTCCCCATCATTTCATTGGGTTATTATTTATTTGACAAGATAAAATCTCGTATAAAGGTCCCCAAAATTCATGGGGTTATAATTTAGTTGACAAGATAAAACCTCGTATAAAGGTCCCCATCAAGTCATGGGGTTATAATTTAATTGACAAGATTAAACATCGTATAAACGTCCCCATCATTTCATTGGGTTATAATTTAGTTGACAAGATAAAACCTCGTATGAAGGTCCCCATCATTTTATGGGGTTATAATTTAGTTGACAAGATTAAACCTCGTATAAAAGTCTCCATCATTTCATGGGGTTATAATAAAAAGGACAAGATAAAACTTCGTATAAAGGTCCCCATCATTTCATGCGGTTATAATTTAGTTGACAAGATAAAACCTCGTATAAAGGTCCCCATCATTGCATGGGGTTATAATTTAGTTGACAAGATAAAACCTCGTATAAAGGTCCCCATCATTTGATGGGGTTATAATTTAATTGACATGATAAAACTGCTTATAAAGAACCCCATCATTTCATGGGGTTATAATTTAGTTGACAAGATAAAACTTCGTCTAAAGGTCCCCATCATTGCATGGGGTTATAATTTAGTTGACAAGATAAAACCTCGTATAAAGATCATCATCATTTCATAGGGTTATAATTTAATTGACAAGATAAAACCTCGTATAAAGGTCCCAATCATTTCATGGAGTTATAATTTAATTGACAAGATAAAATCTCGTATCAAGGTCCCCATCTTTTCATGGGGTTATAATTTAATTCACAAGATAAAATCTCTTCTAAAGAACCCCATCATTTCATGTGGTTATAATTTAATTTAAAAGATAAAACCTCGTAAAGATCCCCATCATTTCTTTAGGTTATAATTTAGTTGACAAAAACCCCTCGTATAAAGGTCCCCATCATTTCATGGGGTTATAATTATTTGACAAAATAAAACCTCGTATAAAGGTCCCTATTATTTCATGTGGTTATAATTCAATTGACAAGATTAACCTCGCATAAATGTCCCCATCATTTCATGGGGTTATAATTTAGTTGAAAAGAAAAAATCTCGTATAAAGGTCCCCATAATTCATGGGGTTATAATTTAATTGACAAGATAAAATCTCGTATAAAGGTCCCCATCATTTCCTGGGCTTATAATTTAGTTGACAAGATAAAACCTCGTATAAAGGTCCCAATCATTTCATGGGGTTATAATTTGATGACAAGATAGAACCACATATAAAGGTCCGCATCTTTTCATGGGGTTATAATTTAATTGACAAGATAAAACCTCGTATAAAGGTCCCCATCATTTCATGGGGTTATAATTTAGTTTACAAGATAAAACCTCGTATAAAGGTCACTATCATTTCATAGGGTTATAAATTAGTTGACAAGATAAAACCTCGTATAAAGGTCCCCTTTATTTCATGGAGTTTTATTTTAATTGACAAGATAAAATCTCGTATGAAGGTCCCCATCATTTCGTGGGGTTATAATTTAATTGAAAAGATAAAATCTCGTATAAAGGTCCCCATCATTTCATGGGGTTATAATTTCATTGACAAGATAAAACCTCGTAAATGTCCCCATCATTTCATGGGGTTATAATTTAGTTGAAAAGATAAAACCTTGTATAAAGGTCCCCATCATTTCTTTGGGTTGAAATTTAGTCGACAAAATAAAACCTCGTATAAAGGTCCCCATCATTTTATAAGGTTATAATTTAATTGACAGGATAAAACCTCGTATAAAGGTCCCCATCATTTCATGGGGTTATAATTTAGTTGACAAGATAAAACCTCGTATAAAGGTCCCCATCATTTCATGGGGTTATAATTTGATTGAAAAGATAAAACCTCGTATAAAGGTAATCATCATTTCATGGGGTTAAAATTTTATTGACAAGATAAAACCTCGTTTGAAGGTCTCTATCATTCCATGGGGTTATAAATTAATTGACAAGATAAAACCTCGTATAAAGGTCCTCATCATTTCATGGGGTTATAATTTAGTTGACAAGATAAAACCTCGTATAAAGGTCTTCATCATTTCATTGGGTTATAATTTAGTTGACAAGATAAAATCTCGTATGAAGGTCCCCATCATTTCATGGGGTCATAATTTAGTTGACAAGATAAAACCTCGTATAAAGGTCCCCATCATTTCATAGGGTTATAATTTAGTTGACAAGATCAAACCTCGTATATAGGTCCCCATCATTGCTTGGAGTTATAATTTTATTGACAAGATAAAACCTCGTATAAAGCTCCCGATCATTTCATGGGGTTATAATTTAATTGACAAGATAAAAGCTGGTATAAAGGTCCCCATCATTTCATGGAGTTATAATTGAGTTGACAAGATAAAACCTGGTATAAAGGTCCCCATCATTTCATGGGGTTATAATTTAGTTGACAAGATAAAACCTCGTAAAAAGACCCCATCATTTCATGGAGTTATAATTTAATTGACAAGATAAAATCTCGTATGAAGGTCCCCATCATTCGTGGGGTTATAATTTAATTGACAAGATGAAATCTCGTATGAAGGTCCCCATCATTTCATGGAGTTATAATTTAGTTAACAAGATAAAACCTCGTATGAAGGTCCCCATCATTTCATGGGGTTATAATTTAGTTGACAAGATAAAATCTCGTATAAAGGTGCCATCATTTCATGGGGTTATAATTTAATTGAAAAGATAAAACCTCGTATAAAGGTCCCCATCATTTCACGGGGTTATAATTTAGTTGATAAGATGAAACCTCGTATAAAGGTCCCTATCATTTCATGGGGTTAAAAATTTAGGTTGACAAGATAAAACATCGTATAAAGGTCCCGTTCGTTTCATGAGGTTATAATTTAATTGACAAGATAAAACTTCGTATAAAGGTCCCCATCATTTCATGGGGTTATAATTTAGTTGACAAGATAAAATCTCGTATAAAAGTCCACATCATTTCATGGGGATAAATTTTAATTGACAAGATAAAACCTTTTATAAAGAACCCCATCATTTCATGGGGTTATAATTTAATTGACAAGATAAAACCTCGTATAAAGGTCCCTATCATTTCATGGGGTTATAATTTAATTGACAGAATAAAACCTCGTATAAAGGTCCTCATCATTTCATGGGGTTATAATTTAGTAAACAAGATAAAACCTCGTATAAAGGTCCCCATCATTTCATGGGGTTATAATTTAGTTGACAAGATAAAACCTCGTATAAAGGTCCCCATCATTTCATGGGGTTATAATTTAATTGAAAAGATGAAATCTCGTATAAAAGTCGCCATCATTTCATGGGGTTATAATTTAATTGTCAAGATAAAACCTCTGATAAAGAACCCCATCAGTTCAGGGGTTATAATTTAATTGACAAGATAAAACCTCGTAAATGTCCCCATCATTTCATGGGGTTATAATTTAGTTGAAAAGATAAAACCTTGTATAAAGGTCCCCATCATTTCTTTGGGTTAAAATTTAGTCGACAAGATAAAACCTCGTATAAAGGTCCCCATCATTTCATGGGGTTATAATTTAATTGACAAGATAAAACCTCGTATAAAGTTCCCCATCATTTCATGGGGTTATAATTTAGTTGACAAGATGAAAACCTCGTATAAAGGTCCCCATCATTTCATTGGGTTATAATTTAATTGACAAGATAAAACCTCGTATAAAGGTCCTCATCATTTCATGGGGTTATAATTCAGTAGACAAGATAAAATCTCGTATAAAAGTGCACATAATTTCATGGGGTTATAATTTAATTGACAAGATAAAATCTCCTTTAAAGTCCTTTTAATTTCATAGGGTTATAATTTAGTTGACAAGATAAAACCTCGTAAAGGTCCCCATCATTTCATGGGGTTATAATATTGTTGACAAGATAAAACCTCGTATAAAGGTCTCCATCATTTGATATGGTTATAATTTAATTGACAAGATAAAACCTCTTATAAAGAACCCCATCATTTCATGGAGTTATAATTTAGTTAACAATATAAAACCTCGTATAAAGGTCCCCATCATTTCATGGAGTTATAATTTAGTTGACAAGACAAAACCTCGTATAAAGGTCCCCATAATTTCATGGGGTTATAATTTAATTGACAAAATAAAATCTCCTATAAAGCTCCCTATCATTTCATGGGGTTATAATTTAGTTGACAAGATAAAACCTCGTATAAACGTCCTTATCATTTCATGGGGTTATAATTTAATTGACAAGATAAAACCTTGTATGAAGGTCCCCATCATTTCATAAGTTATAATTTAATTGAAAAGATAAAACCTCGTATAAAGGTCCCCATCAATTCATGGGGTTATAATTTAATTGAAAGATAAAACCTCGTATAGAGGTCTCCATCAATTCATGCGGTTATAATTTAGTTGACAAGATAAAACCTCGTATTAAGGTCCCCATCATTTAATGGGGTTATAATTTAGTTCACAAGATAATTCCTCCTATAAAGGTCCCTATCATTTCATGGGGAAATTATTTAATTTACAAGATAAAACCTCGTATAAAGGTCCCGATCATTTCATGGGGTTATAATTTAATTGACAAGATAAAACCTGGTATAAAAGTCCCTATCATTTCATGGGGTTATAATTTAGTTGACAAGATAAAACCTCGTATAAAGGTCCCCATCATTTCATTGGGTTATAACTTAATTGACAAGATAAAACCTCGTATAAACGTCCCCATCCTTTCATGAGGTTATAATTTAATTGACAAGATAAAACCTCGTAAAGGTCTCCATCATTTCATAGGGTTATAATTCAGGTGACAAGATAAAACCTCGAATAAAGGTCCCTATCATTTCATAGGGTTATAATTTAATTGATAAGATAAACCCTCGTATAAAGTTCCCAATCATTTCATGGGGTCATAATTTAGTTGACAAGATAAAACCTTGTATGGAGGTCCCCATCATTTCATGGGTTTTTAATATAATTGACAAGATTACACCTCGTATAAAGGCCCCCATCATTTCATGGGGTTATAATTTAGTTGACAAGATAAAACCTCGTATAAAGGTCCCCATCATTTCATGCAGTTATAATTTAATTGACAAGATAAAACCTCGTATGAAGGTCCCAATCATTTCATTTGTTATAATTTAATTGACAAGATCAAATCTCGTATAAAGGTTCCCATCATTTTATGCGGTTATAATTTAATTAACAAGATAAAACCTTTTATAAAGAACACCATCATTTAATGGGGTTATAATTTAATTCACAAGATAAAACCTCGTAACCGTCCCAATCATTTCTTGGCGTTATAATTTAGTTGACCATATAAAACCTCGTATGAAGGTCCCCATCATTTCATGGGGTTATAATTTAGTTGACAAGATAAAACCTCGTATAAAAGGCCCCATCATTTCATGGGGTTATAATTTAATTGAGAAGATAAAACCTCGTGAAGGTCCCCATAATTTCATGGGGTTATAATTCAGGTAACAAGATAAAACCTCGTAAAGGGCCCCATCATTTCATGTGGTTATAATTTAATTGACAAGATAAACCCTCGTATGAAGGTCTTCATCATTTCAGAAGTTATAATTTAATTAACAAGATCAAATCTCGTATAAAGGTTCCCATAATTTCATGCGGTTATAATTTAATTGACAAGATAAAACCTTTTATAAAGAATGCCATCATTTCATGGGGTTATAATTTAATTCACAAGATAAAACCTCGTAACCGTCCCCATTATTTCATGGAATTATAATTTAGTTGACAAGAAAAAACCTCGTAAAGACGCCATCATTTCATGGGGTTATAATATAGTTGACAAGATAGAACCTCGTATAAAGGTCCCCATCATTTCATGGGGTTATAATTTAATTGACAAGATAAAACCTCGTATAGAGGTCTCCATCAATTCATGGGGTTATAATTTAGTTGACAAGATAAAACCTCGTATTAAGGTCCCCATCATTTCATGGGGTTATAATTTAGTTCACAAGATAATTCCTCGTATAAAGGTCCCCATCATTTCATGGGGAAATCATTTAATTTACAAGATAAAACCTCGTATAAAGGTCCCGATCATTTCATGGGGTTATAATTTAATTGACAAGATAAAACCTGGTATAAACGTCCCTATCATTTCATGGGGTTATAATTTAGTTGACAAGATAAAACCTCGTATAAAGGTCCCCATCATTTCATTGGGTTATAACTTAATTGACAAGATAAAACCTCGTATAAACGTCCCCATCATTTCATGAGGTTATAATTTAATTGACAAGAAAAAACCTCGTAAAGGTCTCCATCATTTCATAGGGTTATAATTCAGGTGACAAGATAAAACCTCGAATAAAGGTCCCTATCATTTCATAGGGTTATAATTTAATTAATAAGATAAACCCTCGTATAAAGTTCCCCATGATTTCATGGGGTCATAATTTAGTTGACAAGATAAAACCTCGTATGAAGGTCCCCATCATTTCATGGGTTTTTAATTTAATTGACAAGATAAAACCTCGTATAAAGGCCGCAATCATTTCATGGGGTTATAATTTAGTTGACAAGATAAAACCTCGTATAAAGGTCCCCATCATTTCATGCGGTTATAATTTAATTGACAAGATAAAACCTCGTATAAAGGTCCCCATTATTTCATGGGGTTATAATTTAATTGACAAGATAAAATCTCCTATAAAGGTCTTCATCATTTCATGGGGTTATAATTTCGTTGACAAGATAAAACCTCGTATAAACGTCCCCATCATTTCATGGGGTTATAATTTAATTAAGAAGATAAAACCTCAAAAAAGACCCCATAATGTCATGGGGTTATAATTCAGGTGACAAGATGAAACCTCGTATAAAGGTCCCCATCATTTCATGGGGTTATAATTTAATTAACAAGATAAACCCTCGTAAAAAGGTCCCCATCATTTCATGGAGTTATAATTTAGTTGACAAGATAAAACCTTCGTATAGAGGTCCCCATCATTTCATAGGTTTATAATTTAGTTGACAATATAAAATATCGTATAAAGGTCCCCATAATTTCATGGGTTTATAATCTAGTTGACAAGATAAAACCTCGTAAAGGTCCCCATCATTTCATAGGGTTATAATTTCAGTTGATAAGATAAAACCTCTTATAAAAGTCCCAATCATTTCATTGGGATATAACTAAATTGACAAGATAAAACCTCGTATAAAAGGCCCCATCATATCATGGGGTTATAATTTAATTAACAAGAGAAAAACTCCTATAAAGGTCCTCATCATTTCATGGGTTAATAATTTAATTGAAAAGATAAAACCTCCTTTAAAAAACCCCATCATTTCATGGGGTTATAATTTAATTGACAAGATAAAACCTCGTAAAAAGGTCCCATCATTTCATGGGTTTATAATTTAGTTGACAAGATAAAACCTCGTATAAAGGTCCCCATTATTTCGTGGGGTTATAATTTAATTGACAAGATAAAACCTCGTAAAAAGGTCCCTATCATTTCATGGTGTTATAATTTAATTGACAAGATAACACCTCGTATAGAGGGCCCCATCATTTCATGGATTTATAATTTAATTGACAAGATAAAACCTTGTATAAAGGTCCCCATCATTTCATGGGGTCATAATTTAGTTGACAAGATAAAACCTCGTATAAAGATCCCCATCATTTCATTGGGGTTTAATTTAATTGATAAGATGAAACCTCGTATGAAGGCCCCCATCATTTCATAGGGTTATAATTTAGTTGACAAGATAAAACCTCGTATAAAGGTCTCCATCATTTTATGGGGTTATAATTTAATTGAGAAGATAAAACCTCGTATGAAGGTCCCCATCATTTCATAAGTTATAATTTAATTGACAAGATCAAATCTCGTAAAAAGACCCCATCATTTCATGTTGTTATAATTTAGTTGACACAATAAAACCTCGTATAAAGGTCCCCATCATTTAAAAGGGTTATAATTTAGTTGTCAAGATAAAACCTCGTAGCAAGGTCCCCATCATTTCATGGGGTTATAATTTAATTGACACGATCAAATCTCGTATAAAGTTCCCTATCATTTCAAGGGGTTATAATTTAATGGACAAAATAAAACCTCGTATAAAGGTCCCTATCATTTCTGGGAGTTCTAATTTAGTTGACAAGATAAAACCTCGTATAGAGGTTCCTATCATTTCATGGGGTTATAATTTAATCGGCAAGATAAAATCTCTTATAAAGGTCCCCATCATTTCATGGGGTTATAATTTAATTGACCAGATTAAACCTCGTATAAAGGTCCCGATCATTTCATGGGGTTATAATTTAATTGACAAGATAAAACCTGGTATAAAGGTCCCTATCATTTCATGGGGTTATAATTTAGTTGACAAGATAAAACCTCGTATAAAGGTCCCCATCATTTCATTGGGTTATAACTTAATTGACAAGATAAAACCTCGTATAAACGTCCCCATCATTTTATGAGGTTATAATTTAATTGACAAGATAAAACCTCGTAAAGGTCTCCATCATTTCATAGGGTTATAATTCAGGTGACAAGATAAAACCTCGAATAGAGGGCCCTAACATTTCATAGGGTTATAATTTAATTGATAAGATAAACCCTCGTATAAATTTCCCCATCATTTCATGGGGTCATAATTTACTTGACAAGATAAAACCTCTTATGAAGGTCCCCATCATTTCATGGGTTTTTAATTTAATTGACAAGATAAAACCTCGTATAAAGGCCGCAATCATTTCATGGGGTTATAATTTAGTTGACAAGATAAAACCTCGTATAAAGGTCCCCATCATTTCATGCGGTTATAATTTGATCGACAAGATAAAACCTCGTTAAAGGTCCCCATTATTTCATGGGGTTATAATTTAATTGACAAGATGAAACCTCGTATAAAGGTCTTCATCATTTCATGGGGTCATAATTTAGTTGACAAGATAAAACCTCGTATGAAGGTCCCCATCATTTCATGGGTTTTTAATTTAATTGACAAGATAAAACCTCGTATAAAGGTCCCAATCATTTCATGTGGTTATAATATAATTGACAAGATTAAATCTCATATAAAGGTCCACATCATTTCATGGGGTTATAATTTAATTGACATGATAAAATCTCCTTTAAAGTCCTTTTAATTTCATAGGGTTATAATTTAGTTGACAAGATAAAACCTCGTAAAGGTCCCCATCATTTCATGGGGTTATAATATAGTTGACAAGATAAAACCTCGTATAAAGGTCTCCATCATTTGATATGGTTATAATTTAATTGACAAGATAAAACCTCTTATAAAGAACCCCATCATTTCATGGAGTTATAATTTAGTTAACAATATAAAACCTCGTATAAAGGTCCCCATCATTTCATGGGGTTATAATTTAGTTGACAAGATAAAACCTCGTATAAAGCTCCCCATCATTACATGGGGTTATAATTTAGTTGACAAGATAAATCTCGTTTAAAGGTCCCTATCATTTCATAGGGTTATAATTTAGTTGACAAGATAAATCCTCGTATAAAGATCTCCATCATGTCATGGGGTTATAATTTAATTGACAAGATTAAACCTCGTATAAAGGGCCCCATCATTTCATGGAGTTATAATTTAATTAACAAGATAAAACTTCGTTTAGAGGTCCCAATAATTTCATAGGGTTATATTTTATTTGACAAGATAAATTCTCGTATCAAGGTCCTCATCTTTTCATGGGGTTATAATTTAATTGACAAGATAAAACCTCGTATAAAGGTCCCCATCATTTCATGGGGTTATAATTTAGTTGACAAGATAAAACCTCGTATAAAGGTCCCGATCATTTCATGGGATTATAATTTAATTGACAAGATAAAATCTCCTAAAAAGGTCCCCATCATTTCAGAGGGTTATAATTTAATTGACAAGTTTAAATCTCGTATACAGGTCAATATCATTTTATGGAGTTATAATTTAGTTGAAAGAAAAAACCTCTTATGAAGAACCCTATCATTTCATGGGGTTATAATTTAATTGACAAGATGAAAACCTCGTAAAGAACCCCATAATTTCATGGGGTTATAATTCAGTTGACAAGATAAAACCTTGTATAAAGGACCCCATCATTTCATGGAGTTATAATTTAGTTGACCAGATAATACCTCGTATAAAGGTCCCTATCATTTCATAGAGTTATATATTAATTGACCATATAAAACCTCGTATGAAGGTCCCCATCATTTCATGGGGTTATAATTTAATTGACAAGATAAAATCTCGTATAAAGGTGCACATAATTTCATGGAATATGATTTAATTGACAAGATAAAATCTCCTATATAGGTCCACATAATTTCATGGGGTTATAATTTAGTTGAAAAGATAAAACCTCGTAAAGGTCCCTATCATTTCATGGGGTTATAATTTAGTTGACAAGATAAAACCTCTTATAAAGGTCTCCCTCATTTCATGGGGTTATAATTTAGTTGACACAGATAAAACCTTGTATAAAGGTCCCTATCATTTCATGCGGTTATAATTTAAATTGACAAGATAAAACCTCTTATAAAGGTCCCCATTATTTTTCTGGGGTTATAATTTAGTTGACAAGATAAAACCTGGGAATAAAGGTCCCCATCATTTGATGGAGTTATAATTTAGTTGACAAGATAAAACCTCGTATGAAGTTTCCCATCATTTCATGGGGTTATAATTTGAATGACAAGATAAAACCTCTGATAAAGAACCCCATCATTTATGAGGTTATAATTTAGTTAACAAGATAAAACCTCGTATAAAGGTCCCCATCATTACATGGAGTTATAATTTAGTTGACAAGATAAAACCTCGTATAAATGTCCCTATTAAATCATAGGGTTATAATTTAATTGACAAGACAAAACCTCGTATAAAGGTCCCCATTATTTCATAGGGTTATAATTTAATGACAAGATAAAATCTCCTATAAAGGTCCCCATCATTTCATGGGGTTATAATTTAGTTGAAAAAAAACCCTCGTATAAACGTCCCCATAATTCATGGGGTTATAATTTAGTTGACAAGATAAAACCTCGTATAAAGGTCCCCATCATTTCATGGGGGTTTAATTTAATTGACAAGATAAAACCTCGTAAAGGTCTTCATCATTTCATGGGGTTATAATTCACGTGACAAGATAAAACCTCTTTTAAAAGTCCCCATCATTTCATGGGGTTATAATTTAATTGACAAAATAAAACCTTGTATAAAGGTCCTCATCATTTCATGGAGTTATAATTTAGTTAACAAGATAAAACCTCGTATAGAGGTCCCCATCATTTCATGGGGTTATAATTTAGTTGACAAGATAAAACCTCGTAAAGGTCCCCATCATTTCATGAGGTTATAACTTAGTTGACAAGATAAAACCTCTTATAAAGAACCCCATCATTTCATGGGGTTATAATTTAATTGACAAGATAAAACCTCGTAAAGATATCCATCATTTCATGGGGTTATTATTCAGTTGACAGGATAAAACCTCGTTTAAAGGTCCCCATCATTTTATTGGGTTATAATTTAGTTGACAAGATAATACCTCGTATAAAGGTCCCCATCATTTCATGGGTTTTTAATTTAATTGACAAGATAAAACCTCGTATAAAGGTCCTCATCATTTCATGACGTTATAATTTAGTTGACAAGATAAAACTTCGTATAAAGGTCCCCATCATTTCATAGGGTTTATAATTTAGTTGACAAGATAAAACCTCGTATAAACGTCCCCATCATTTCATGGGGTAATAATTAATTGACAAGATAACACCTCGTAAACGTCCCCATCATTTAATGGGATTATAATTTAGTTGACCATATAAAACCTCGTATGAAGGTCCCTATCATTACATGGGGTTATAATTTAATTGACAAGATAAAATCTCGTATAAAAGTGCAGATAATTTCATTGGGTTATAATTTAATTGACAAGATAAAATCTTCTATAAAGGTCCCCATCATTTCATGGGGTTATAATTTAATTGACAAGATAAATCCTCGTATAAAGATCTCCATCATGTCATGGGGTTATAATTTAATTGACAAGATTAAACCTCGTATAAAGGGCCCCATCATTTCATGGAGTTATAATTTAATTAACAAGATAAAATTCGTTTAGAGGTCCCAATAATTTCATAGGGTTATATTTTAATTGACAAGTTAAATCTCGTATCAAGGTCCTCATCTTTTCATGGGGTTATAAATTAATTGACGAGATAAAACCTCGTATAAACGTCCCCATCATTTCATGGGGTAATAATTTAATTGACAAGATAACACCTCGTAAACGTCCCCATCATTTAATGGGATTATAATTTAGTTGACCATATAAAACCTCGTATGAAGGTCCCTATCATTACATGGGGTTATAATTTAATTGACAAGATAAAATCTCGTATAAAAGTGCACATAATTTCATTGGGTTATAATTTAATTGACAAGATAAAATCTTCTATAAAGGTCCCCATCATTTCATGGGGTTATAATTTAGTTGACAAGATAAAACCTCGTATAAACGTCCCCTTCATTTCATGGGGTTATAATTTAATTGACAAGATAAAAACCTCGTAAAGGTCCCCATAATTTCATGGGGTTATAACTCAGTTGACAAGATAAAACGTTGTATAAAGGTTCCCATCATTTCATGGGGTTATAATTTAGTTGACAAGATAATACCTCGTATAAAGGTCCCTATCATTTCATAGGGTTATATATTAATTGACAAGATAAAACCTCGTACGAAGGTCCCCATCATTTCATGGGGTTATAATTTAATTGACAAGATAAAATCTCCTATATAGGTCCTCATAATTTCATGGGGTTATAATTCAGTTGACAAGATAAAACCTCGTAAATGTCCCTATCATTTCATGGGGTTTTAATTTAGTTTACAAGATAAAACCTCGTATAAAGGTCTCCATTATTTCATGGGGTTATAATTTAGTTGACAAGAGAAAACCTCGTATAAAGGTCCCTATCATTTCATGCGGTTATAATTTAATTGACAAGATATAACCTCTTAGAAAGGTCCCCATTATTTCATGGGGTTATAATTTAGTTGACAAGATAACACCTGGGAATAAAGGTCCCCATCATTTGATGGAGTTATAATTTAGTTGACAAGATAAAACCTAGTATAAAGATCCCCATCATTTCATGGGGTTATAATTTGAATGACAAGATAAAACCTCCTTAAAGAACCCCATCATTTATGCAGTTATAATTTAGTTAACAAGATAAAACCTCGTATAAAGGTCCCCATCATTACATGGAGTTATAATTTAATTGACAATATAAAATCTCGTATAAATGTCCCCATTATTTCATGGGGTTATAATTTAATTGACAAGACAAAACCTCGTATAAAGGTCCCCATCATTTCATAGGGTCATCATTTAGTTGACAAGATAAAACCTCGTATAAAGATCCCCATCATTCCATGGGGGTTTAATTTAATTAACAAGATCAAACCTCGTATGAAGGCCCCCTTTATATCATAGGGTTATAATTTAGTTGACAAGATAAAACCTCGTATAAAGGTCTCCATCAATTTCATGGGGTTATAATTTAATTGACAAGATAAAACCTCGTATGAAGGTCCCCATCATTTCATAAGTTATAATTTAATTGACAAGATCAAATCTCGTATAAAAGTCTCCATCATTTCATGGGGTTATAATTTAGTTGACACAATAAAACCTCGTTAAAAGGTCCCCATCATTTAAAAGGGTGCTAATTTAGTTGACAAGATAAAACCTCGTATAAAGGTCCGCATCATTTCATGGTGTTATAATTTAATTGACAAGATAAAATCTCGTATAAAGGTCCCCATCTTTCAAGGGGTTATAATTTAATGGACAAAATAAAACCTCGTATAAAGGTCCCCATCATTTCATGGGGTTATAATTTAGTTGACAAGATAAAACCTCGTAAAGGTGCCAACATTTTTTAGAGTTGAAAATTAGTTGACAAGATAAAACCTCGTATAAATGTCGCCATCATTCCATGGGGTTATAATTTAATTGACAAGATAAAACCTCGTATAAAGGTCCCCATCATTTCATGGGGTTATAATTTAGTTGACAAGATAATACCTCGTATAAAGGTCCCCATCATTTCATGGGGTTATAATTTAGTTGACAAGATAAAACCTGGGAATAAAAATCCCCATCATTTGATGGGGTTATAATTTAGTTGACAAGATAAAACCTCGTATGAAGGTCCCCATCATTTCATTGGGTTATAACTTTATTAACAAGATAAAACCTCGTATAAAAGGCCCCATCATTTCATGGGGTTATAATTTAATTAACAAGATAAAATCTCCTATAAAGGTCCTCATCATTTCATGGGTTAATAAATTAATTGAAAAGATAAAACCTCTTATAAAAAAACCCATCATTTCATGGGGTTATAATTTAGTTGACCTTATAAAACCTCGTAAAGGACCCCATCATTTCATGGGGATAAAATTTAGTTGACATGATAAAACCTCGTATAAAGGTCTCCATCATTTCATTGGGTTATATTTTAGTTGACAAGATGAAACCTCGTATAAAGGTCCCCATCGTTTCATGCGGTTATATATTAATTGACAAGATCAAACCTCTTATAAAGAACCCTATCATTTATAAGGTTATAATTTAGTTAACAAGATAAAACCTCGTATAAAGGTCCCCATCATTACATGGAGTTATAATTTAATTGACAAGATAAAACCTCGTATAAATGTCCCCATTATTTCATGGGGTTATAATTTAATTGACAAGACAAAACCACGTATAAAGGTCCCCATCATTTCATGGAGTTATAATTTAATTAACAAGATAAAACTTCGTTTAGAGGTCCCAATAATTTCATAGGGTTATATTTTAATTGACAAGATAAAATCTCGTATCAAGGTCCTCATCTTTTCATGGGTTTATAATTTAATTGACAAGATAAAACCTCGTATAAAGGTCCCCATCATTTTATGGGGTTATAATTTAGTTGACAAGATAAAACCTCGTATAAAGGTCCCGATCATTTCATGGGATTATAATTTAATTGACAAGATAAAATCTCCTAAAAAGGTCCCCATCATTTCAGAGGGTTATAATTTAATTGACAAGTTTAAATCTCGTATAAAGGTCAATATCATTTTATGGAGTTATAATTTAGTTGACAAGAAAAAACCTCTTATGAAGAACCCTATCATTTCATGGGGTTATAATTTAATTGACAAGATGAAAACCTCGTAAAGAACCCCATCATTTATGAGGTTATAATTTAGTTAACAAGATAAAGCCTCGTATTAAGGTCCCTATCATTACATGGATTTATAATTTAGTTGACAAGATAAAACCTCGTATAAATGTCCCCATTATTTCATGGGGTTTTAATTTAATTGACAAGACAAAACCTCGTATAAAGGTCCCCATCATTTCATGGGGTTATAATTCAATTGACAAGATAAAACCTCGTATAAAGGTCCTCATCATTTCATGGGGTTATAATTCAGTTGACAAGATAAAACCTGGTATAAAGTTCCCCATCATTTCATGGGGTTATAATTTAGTTGACAAGATAATACCTCGTATAAAGGTCCCCATCATTTCATAGTGTTATAAATTAATTGACAAGATAAAACCTCGTATGAAGGTCCTCATCATTTCATGGGGTTATAATTTAATTGAATAGATAAAATCTCGTATAAAGGTGCACATAATTTTTTTGGGTTATGATTTAATTGACAAGATAAAACCTCGTATAAAGGTCCCCATCATTTCATGGGGTTATAATTTAGTTGACAAGATAATACCTCGTATAAAGGTCCCCATCATTTCATGGGGTTATAATTTAATTGACAAGATAAAACCTCGTAAACGTCCCCATCACTACATGGAGTTATAATTTAGTTGACAAGATAAAACCTCGTATAAAGGCCCCCATCATTTCAAGGGGTTATAATTTAATTCACAAGATAAAACCTCGTAACCGTCCCCATCATTTCATGATGTTATAATTTAGTTGACCATATAAAACCTCGTATGAAGGTCCCCATCATTTCAAGGTGGTTATAATTTAGTTGACAAGATTAAACCTCGTATAAAGGTCCCCATCATTTCATGGGGTTAAAATTTAGTTGAAAAATACAACCTCGTATAAAGGTCCCCATCATTTCATGGGGTTATAATTTAATTGACAAGATAAAACCTCGTATAAAGGTCCCCATCATTTCATGGGGTTATAATTTAATTGACAAGATGAAAACCTCATAAAGGTCGCCATAATTTCATGGGGTTATAATTCAGTTGACAAGTTAAAACCTCGTATAAAGTTCCCCATCATTTCATGGGGTTATAATTTAGATGACAAGATAATACCTCGTATAAAGGTCCCCATCATTTCATAGGGTTATAAATTAATTGACAAGATAAAACCTCGTATGAAGGTCCTCATCATTTCATGGGGTTATAATTTGATTGAAAAGATAAAATCTCGTATAAAGGTGCACATAATTTCTTTGGGTTATAATTTAATTGACAAGATAAAACCTCGTATAAAGGTCCCCATCATTTCATGGGGTTATAATTTAATTGACCACATAAAACCTCGTAAACGTCCCCATCATTTAATGGGATTATAATTTAGTTGACCATATAAAACCTCTTATGAAGGTCCCCATCATTTCATGGGGTTATAATTTAATTGACAAGATAAATATCGTATAAAGGTGCACATAATTTCATGGGGTTATAATTTAATTGACAAGATAAAATCTCCTATAAAGGTCCCCATCATTTCATAGGGTTATAATTTAATTGACAAGATGAAAACCTGTTAAAGGTGCCCATAATTTCATGGGGTTATAATTCAGGTTAACAAGATAAAACCTCGTACAAAGTGCCCCATCATTTCATGGGGTTATAATTTAGTTGAAAAGATAAAACCATTTATAGAGAACCCCATCATTTCATAGGGTTATAATTTAATTGACAAGAGAAAATCTCGTATAAAGGTCCCCATCATTTGATGGAGTTATAATTTAGTTGACAAGATAAAACCTCGTATAAAGGTCCCCATCATTTCATGGGGTTATGATTTGAATGACAATATAAAACCTCTTATAAAGAACCCCATCATTTATGAGGTTATAATTTAGTTAACAAGATTAAGCCTCGTATAAAGGTCCCTATCATTACATGGAGTTATAATTTAGTTGACAAGATAAAACCTCGTATAAATGTCCCCATTATTTCATGGGGTTTTAATTTAATTGACAAGACAAAACCTCGTATAAAGGTCCCCATAATTTCATAGGGTTATAATTTAATTGACAAAATAAAATCTCCTATAAAGCTCCCCATCATTTCATGGGGTTATAATTTAGTTGACAGGATAAAACCTAGTATAAACGTCCCCATCATTTCATGGGGTTATAATTTAATTGACAAGATAAAACCTTGTATGAAGGTCCCCATCATTTAATAAGTTATAATTTAGTTGACAAGATAAAACCTCGTATAAAGGTCCCCCATCATTTCATGGGGTTATAATTTAGTTGACAAGATAATACCTCGTATAAAGGTCCCCATCAATTCATGGGGTTATAATTTAATTGAAAGATAAAACCTCGTATAGAGGTCTCCATCAATTCATGCGGTTATAATTTAGTTGAAAAGATAAAACCTCGTATTAAGGTCCCCATCATTTCATGGGGTTATAATTTAGTTCACAAGATAATTCCTCGTATAAAGGTCCCCATCATTTCATGGGGAAATCATTTAATTTACAAGATAAAACCTCGTATAAAGGTCCCGATCATTTCATGGGGTTATAATTTAATTGACAAGATAAAACCTGGTATAAAAGTCCCTATCATTTCATGGGGTTATAATTTAGTTGACAAGATAAAACCTCGTATAAAGGTCCCCATCATTTCATTGGGTTATAACTTAATTGACAAGATAAAACCTCGTATAAACGTCCCCATCCTTTCATGAGGTTATAATTTAATTGACAAGATAAAACCTCGTAAAGGTCTCCATCATTTCATAGGGTTATAATTCAGGTGACAAAATAAAACCTCGAATAAAGGTCCCTATCATTTCATAGGGTTATAATTTAATTGATAAGATAAACCCTCGTATAAAGTTCCCCATCATTTCATGGGGTCATAATTTAGTTGACAAGAAAAAACCTTGTATGAAGGCCCCATCATTTCATGGGTTTTTAATATAATTGACAAGATTACACCTCGTATAAAGGCCCCCATCATTTCATGGGGTTATAATTTAGTTGACAAGATAAAACCTCGTAAAAAAGGTCCCCATCATTTCATGCAGTTATAATTTAATTGACAAGATAAAACCTCGTATGAAGGTCCCAATCATTTCATATGTTATAATTTAATTGACAAGATCAAATCTCGTATAAAGGTTCCCATCATTTTATGCGGTTATAATTTAATTAACAAGATAAAACCTTTTATAAAGAACACCATCATTTCATGGGATTATAATTTAATTCGCAAGATAAAATCTCGTAACCGTCCCCATTATTTCTTGGCGTTATAATTTAGTTGACCATATAAAACCTCGTATAAAGGGCCCCATCATTTCATGGGGTTATAATTTAGTTGACAAGATAAAACCTCGTATAAAAGGCCCCATCATTTCATGGGGTTATAATTTAATTGAGAAGATAAAACCTCGTGAAGGTCCCCATAATTTCATGGGGTTATAATTCAGGTAACAAGATAAAACCTCGTATTAAGGTCCCCATCATTTCATGTGGTTATAATTTAATTGACAAGATAAACCCTCGTATGAAGGTCTTCATCATTTCAGAAGTTATAATTTAATTAACAAGATCAAATCTCGTATAAAGGTCCCCATCATTTCATGCGGTTATAATTTAATTGACAAGATAAAACCTTTTATAAAGAATGCCATCATTTCATGGGGTTATAATTTAATTCACAAGATAAAACCTCGTAACCGTCCCTATCATTTCATGGAATTATAATTTAGTTGACAAGAAAAAACCTCGTAAAGACGCCATCATTTCATAGGGTTATAATATAGTTGACAAGATAGAACCTCGTATAAAGGTCCCCATCAATTCATAGGGATATAATTTAACTGACAAGATAAAACCTCGTATAGAGGTCTCCATCAATTCATGGGGTTATAATTTAGTTGACAAGATAAAACCTCGTATTAAGGTCCCCATCATTTCATGGGGTAAAAAATTTAGTTCACAAGATAATTCATCGTATAAAGGTCCCCATCATTTCATGGGGAAATCATTTAATTTACAAGATAAAACCTCGTATAAAGGTCCCGATCATTTCATGGGGTTATAATTTAATTGACAAGATAAAACCTTGTATAAAGGTCCCCATCATTTCATGGGGTCATAATTTAGTAGACAAGATAAAACCTCGTATAAAGATCCCCATCATTTCATTGGGGTTTAATTTAATTGATAAGATGAAACCTCGTATGAAGGCCCCCATCATTTCATAGGGTTATAATTTAATTGACAAGCTAAAACCTCGTATAAAGGTCTCCATCATTTTATGGGGTTATAATTTAATTGAGAAGATAAAACCTCGTCTGAAGGTCCCCATCATTTCATAAGTTATAATTTAATTGACAAGATCAAATCTCGTAAAAAGACCCCATCATTTCATGTTGTTATAATTTAGTTGACACAATAAAACCTCGTATAAAGGTCCCCATCATTTAAAAGGGTTATAATTTAGTTGTCAAGATAAAACCTTGTAGCAAGGTGTTCATCATTTCATGGGGTTATAATTTAATTGACACGATCAAATCTCGTATAAAGTTCCCTATCATTTCAAGGGGTTATAATTTAATGGACAAAATAAAACCTCGTATAAAGGTCCCTATCATTTCTGGGAGTTCTAATTTAGTTGACAAGATAAAACCTCGTATAAAGGTTCCTATCACTTCAAGGGGTTATAATTTAATTGGCAAGATAAAATCTCTTATAAAGGTCCCCATCATTTCATGGGGTTATAATTTAATTGACAAGATTAAACCTCGTATAAAGGTCCCGATCATTTCATGGGGTTATAATTAAATTGACAAGATAAAACCTGGTATAAAGGTCCCTATCATTTCATGGGGTTATAATATAGTTGACAAGATATAACCTCGTATAAAGGTCCCCATCATTTCATTGGGTTATAACTTAATTGACAACATAAAACCTCGTATAAACGTCCCCATCATTTCATGAGGTTATAATTTAATTGACAAGATAAAACCTCGTAAAGGTCTCCATCATTTCATAGGGTTATAATTCAGGTGACAAGATAAAACCTCGAATAGAGGGCCCTAACATTTCATAGGGTTATAATTTAATTGATAAGATAAACCCTCGTATAAAGTTCCCCATCATTTCATGGGGTCATAATTTACTTGACAAGATAAAACCTCGTATGAAGGTCCCCATCATTTCATGGGTTTTTAATTTAATTGACAAGATAAAACCTCGTATAAAGGCCGTAATCATTTCATGGGGTTATAATTTAGTTGACAAGATAAAACCTCGTATAAAGGTCCCCATCATTTCATGCGGTTATAATTTAATCGACAAGATAAAACCTCATATAAAGGTCCCCATCATTTCATTGGGTTATAACTTAATTGACAAGATAAAACCTCGTATAAAAGGCCCCATCATTTCATGGGGTTATAATTTAATTAACAAGAGAAAAACTCCTATAAAGGTCCTCATCATTTCATGGGTTAATAATTTAATTGAAAAGATAAAACCTCTTATAAAAAACCCCCATCATTTCATGGGGTTATAATTTAATTGACAAGATAAAACCTCGTAAAAAGGTCCCATCATTTCATGTGGTTATAATATAATTGACAAGATTAAATCTCATATAAAGGTCCACATCATTTCATGGGGTTATAATTTAATTGACATGATAAAACCTCGTTAAAGGTCCCCATCATTTCATGGGGTTATAATTTAATTGACAAGATGAAAATCTCATAAATTCCCCATAATTTCATGGGGTTATAATTCAGTTGACAAGATAAAACCTCGTAGAAAGTTCCCCATCATTTCATGGGGTTATAATTTCGTTGACAAGCTAATCCCTTGTATAAAGGCCCCCATCATTTCATGGGGTTATAATTTAATTGACAAGATAAAACCTCGTATAAAGGTCCCCATCATTTCATGGGGTCATAATTTAGTTAACAAGATAAAACCTCGTATGAAGGTCCCCATCATTTAATGGGTTTTTAATTTAATTGACAAGATAAAACCTCGTATGAAGGCCCCCATCATTTCATGGGGTTATAATTTAGTTGACAAGATAAAACCTCGTATAAAGGTCCCCATCATTTCATGCGGTTATAATTTAATTGACAAGATAAAACCTCGTATGAAGGTCCCAATCATTTCATATGTTATAATTTAATTGACAAGATCAAATCTCGTATAAAGGTCCCCATCAATTTATGCGGTTATAATTTAATTAACAAGATAAAACCTTTTATAAAGAACCCCATCATTTCATGGGATTATAATTTAATTCACAAGATAAAACCTCGTAACCGTCCCCATCATTTCATGGGGTTATAATTTAGTTGACCATATAAAACCTCGTATGAAGGTCCCTATCATTTCAAGGGGGTTATAATTTAGTTGACAAGATTAAACCTCGTATAAAGGTCCCCATCATTTCATGGGGTTATAATTTAGTTGACAAAATAAATCCTCGTATAAAGGTCTCCATTATTTCATGGGGTTATAATTTAGTTGACAAGTTTAAACCTCGTATAAAGGTCCCCATCATTTCATGTGGTTATAATTTAATTGACAAGATTAAATCTCGTATAAAGGTCCACATCATTTTATGGGGTTATAATTTAATTGAGAAGATAAAACCTCGTATAAAGGTCTCCATCATTTCATGGGGTTATAATTTAGTTGACAAGATAAAACCTCGTAAAGGTGCTATCGTTTCATGGGGTTATAATTTAGTTGACAAGATAAAACCTCGTATAAAAGTCCCCATCATTTCATGGGGTTATAATTTAATTAACAAGATAAAATCTCCTATAAAGGTCCCCATCACTCATAGGTAAATAATTTAATTGACAAGATAAAACCTCTTATAAAGAACCCCATCATTTCATGGGGTTATAATTTAATTGAGAAGATAAAACCTCGTGAAGTTCCCCATAATTTCATAGGGTTATAATTCAGGTGACAAGATAAAACCTCGTATAAAGGTCCCCATCATTTCATGTGGTTTTAATTTAATTGACAAGATAAACCCTAGTATGAAGGTCTTCATCCTTTCAGAAGTTATAATTTAATTGACAAGATCAATTCTCGTATAAAGGTCCCCATCATTTCATGCGGTTATAATATAATTGACAAGATAAAACCTTTTATAAAGAATGCCATCATTTAATGGGGTTATAATTTTATTCACAAGATAAAACCTCGTAACCGTTCCCATCATTTCATGGAATTATAATTTAGTTGACAAGATAAAACCTCGTAAAGGTGCCATCATTTGATGGGGTTATAATTTAATTGGCAAGATAAAATCTCTTATAAAGGTCCCCATCATTTCATGGGGTTATAATTAATTGGCAAGATTAAACCTCGTATAAAGGTCCCGATCATTTCCAGGGGTCATAATTTAATTGACAAGATAAAACCTGGTATAAAGGTCCCTATCATTTCATGGGGTTATAATTTAGTTGACAAGATAAAAGCTCGTAAAGGTGCCATCATTTCATGGGGTTATAATTTAGTTGACAAGATAAAACCCCGTATAAAGGTCCCCATCATTTTATAGGGTTATAATTTAATTGACAAAATAAAACCTCGTATAAAGGTCCCCATCATTTCATAGGGTTATAATTTAGTTGACAAGATAAAACCTCGTAGAAAGGTCCCCATTATTTCATGGGTTAATAATTTAATTGACACGATAAAACCTCTTATAAAGAACCCTATCATTTCATGGGGTTATAATTTAATTGACAAGATAAAACCTCGTATAAATGTCCCCATCATTTCGTAGGTTTATAATTTAGTTGACAAGATAAAACTTCGTATAAAATTCCCCATCATTCCATGGGGTTATAATTTAGTTGACAAGATAAAACCTCGTATAAAGGTCCCCATCATTTCATTGGGTTATAACTTAATTGACAAGATAAAACCTCGTATAAAAGGCCCCATCATTTCATGGGGTTATATTTTAATTAAGAAGATAAAATCTCCTATAAAGGTCCCCATCATTTCATGTGTAAATAATTTAATTGACAAGATAAAACCTCTTATAAAGAACCCCATTATTTCATGGGGTTATAATTTAATTGACAAGACAAAACCTCGTATAAAGGTCCCTATCATTTCATGGGTTTATAATTTAGTTGACAAGATAAAACCTCGTATAAAGGTCCCCATCATTTCATGGGGTTATAATTTAGTTGAGAAGATAAAACCTCGTATAAAGGTCCCCATAATTTCATGAGGTTATAATTTAGTTGAGAAGATAAAACCTCGTATAAAGGTCCCCATCATTTCATGGGGTTATAATTTTATTGACAAGATAAAACCTCTTATAAAGAACCCCATTATTTCATGAGGTTATAATTATTGACAAGATAAAACCTCGTGAAGGTCTCCATCATTTCATAGGGTTATAATTCAGTTGACAAGATAAAACCTCGAATAAAGGTCCCTATCATTTCATAGGGTTATATTTTAATTGACAAGATAAACCCTCGTATAAAGTTCCCCATCATTTCATGTGGTCATAATTTAGTTGACAAGATAAAACCTCGTATGAAGGTCCCCATCATTTCATGGGGTTATAATTTAGTTGACAAGATAAAACCTCGTATGAAGGTCCCCATCATTTCATGCTGTTATAATTTAATTGACAAGATAAAACCCCGTATAAAGGTCCCCATTATTTCATGGGGTTATAATTTAGTTAACAAAATAAAACCTCGTATAAAGGTCCCCATCATTTCATGGGGTCATAATTTAGTTGACAAGATAAAACCTCGTATGAAGGTCCCCATCATTTCATGGGTTTTTAATTTAATTGACAAGATAAAACCTCGTATAAAGGCCGCAATCATTTCATGGGGTTATAATTTAGTTGCCAAGATAAAACCTCGTATAAAGGTCCCCATCATTTCATGCGGTTATAATTTAATTGACAAGATAAAACCTCGTATGAAGGTCCCAATCATTTCATATGTTATAATTTAATTGACAAGATCAAATCTCGTATAAAGGTCCCCATCATTTTATGCAGTTATAATTTAATTAACAAGATAAAACCTTTTATAAAGAACCCCATCATTTCATGGGGTTATAATTTAATTCACAAGATAAAACCTCGTAACTGTCCCCATCATTTCATGGGGTTATAATTTAGTTGACCATATAAAACCTCGTATGAAGGTCCCCATCATTTCAAGGGGGTTATAATTTAGTTGCAAAGATTAAACCTCGTATAAAGGTCCCAATCATTTCATGGGGTTATAATTTAATTGAAAAAATAAAACCTCGTATAAAGTTCCCCATCATTTCATAGGGTTATAATTTAGTTGACAAGATAAAACCTCGTATAAAGGTCCCTATTATTTCATAGGTTAATAATTTAATTCACACGATAAAACCTCTTATAAAGAATCCTATCATTTCATGGGGTTATAATTTAATTGACAAGATAAAACCTCGTATAAATGTCCCCATCATTTCGTAGGTTTATAATTTAGTTGACAAGATAAAACTTCGTATAAAATTCCCCATCATTCCATGGGGTTATAATTAAGTTGACAAGATAAAACCTCGTATAAAGGTCCCCATCATTTCATTGGGTTATAACTTAATTGACAAGATAAAACCTCGTATAAAAGGCCCCATCATTTCATGGGGTTATAATTTAATTAAGAAGATAAAATCTCCTATAAAGGTCCCCATCATTTCATGGGTAAATAATTTAATTGACAAGATAAAACCTCTTATAAAGAACCCCATTATTTCATGGGGATATAATTTAATTGACAAGACAAAACCTCGTATAAAGGTCCCTATCATTTCATGGGTTTATAATTTAGTTGACAAGATAAAACCTCGTATAAAGGTCCCCATAATTTCATGAGGTTATAATTTAGTTGAGAAGATAAAACCTCGTATAAAGGTCCCCATCATTTCATGGGGTTATAATTTTATTGACAATATAAAACCTCTTATAAAGAACCCCATTATTTCATGGGGAAATAATTTAATTGACAAGATAAAACCACGTAAACGTCCCTATCATTTCATGGGGTTATAATTTAGTTGACAAGATAAATCCTCGTATGAAGGTCCCCATCATTTCATGGGGTTATAATTTAGTTGACAAGATAAAACCTCGTATAAAGGTCCCCATCATTTCATGGGGTTATAATTTAGTTGACAATATAAAATATCGTATAAAGGTCCCCATAATTTCATGGGGTTATAATCTAGTTGACAAGATAAAACCTCGTAAAGCTCCCCATCATTTCATGGGGAAATAATTCAATTTACAAGATAAAACCTCGTATAAAGGTTCCCATCATTTCATTAAGGTTATAATTTAATTGGCAAGATAAAATCTCTTATAAAGGTCCCCATCATTTCATGGGGTTATAATTTAATTGACAAGATTAAACCTCGTATAAACGTCCCGAACATTTCATGGGGTTATAATTTAATTGACAAGATAAAACCTGGTATAAAGGTCCCTATCATTTCATGGGGTTATAATTTAGTTACATAGAGTTACATAGATACACAGATCACACGGGCCTTACGGCCCAGACTAAGGTGATCTGGCCTTAAATCTACTGCCACTTACACATAGAATAGTAGAAGTAAAGGATAGAAAAGTTTTAGGCTCTCCCCACCCTCCACTCCCTCCGGCAAAAGCCGTACATGAAATAATTTGGGAAAAGTACCTTGCAGGTGTAAGAAGACAGTACCTGAAGGAAATTTGCATTGAATAGTAATTAAATGAAATGAATATGAAAACCACTTACATAAACCTGAAAGAGTTATATTTTTGTAATATTATTTTATTTTGTAGCTTATGCTAAACAATTCCAATATTTGTTAAGTGTTTGTCTAATCTCATTTTAAATGAATCTATAGTTCTGCTGTCCACTACTGCGTTTGGCAAATTATTCCAATCATTAATAATCGAGTAAGTGAAGAAGTTTTTTATTACATCCATAGTGGCTCTTTTACCCTGAAGTTTTGAATCATGTCCACGGGTGGGACACTCCCCTGTCAGTGTGAACAAGTTATTGGCATTAACGTTGTTAAATCCTTTAAGTATTTTGAAGCACTCTATAAGCTGCCCCCTTAGTCTTCGTTTTCTGACGGAAAATAGATTGAGTTTTTTTAGCCTCTCGTGGTAAGGTTTGTTACGTACTGACGGGATAAGTTTTGTCGCTCTGTGTTGTACAGCTTCTAATTTATCTATGTCTTTTATTAAGTAAGGGGCCCAGAACTGTACAGCGTATTCGAGATGGGGCCTGACAATACTTTTATATAGTGGCATAATTATCTCCTCGCTTTTATAAGTAAAGTTTCTTTTTATAAATCCTAGTGCTGTGTTAGCTTTGTTTGCAGCAGCTGCGCATTGGTTTGATGTTTTTAAGTTTTCTGTAATTATTACTCCTAAATCTTTAACCTGCGGGGTTGTGTTTATTAAGCCGCCTTGCATTGTATAGGTGTATTTTTTGTTTTTTGTTCCGCACTGAAGGATTTGGCATTTGTCGATATTAAATGGCATTTGCCATTTCTCAGACCATTCGGTAATTTTATTTATATCAGCCTGCAGGCTAGCCCTGTCCTCTTCGCATAATACTGAGTTACCTATTTTCGTGTCATCTGCAAATTTAGATATGATATTATTTATTCCCACGTCTATGTTATTGATGTATATAGTAAATAAAATAGGCCCCAGGACTGATCCCTGGGGAACACCGCTGGTAACAGATACCCAGTCCGATTCCACGCCATTTATTATCACTCTCTGCTTCCTGTTTTTTAACCAGCTACTAATCCATCCGTATATATTACCGTTAATTCCTAGCGTACGCACTTTGTTCATGAGTTTCTGATGTGGAATTTTGTCAAATGCCTTTTTGAAATCTAGGTAAATTATATCTAATGATTTAGTATCGTTATATAGGTTGAAAAGGTTATGGTAAAAGTCAATTAGGTTTGTTAAGCACGATCTCTTAGACCTAAAACCATGCTGGCTATCACGTATAAGGTTATTGTTTTCGAGGAACTCTACTAGCTTGTCTCTAATGATCGTTTCGAGCAACTTTCCAACTATTGAGGTTAAGCTAATGGGTCTGTAATTACTGGCCTGGTTTTTACATCCCTTCTTAAAGATAGGTGTGACGTTAGCTTTCCTCCAATCATCAGGGACGACCCCATGCTCGAGAGATTTGTTAAAAATGAGAGCAAGTGACTCTGCTAACTCATTATGGACATGTTTTAAGATTCTAGGGTAAAATTTATCAGGACCAGGAGTCTTGTACGAGTTCATTTTCTTTAATTTATCAATTACTAGTTGCGGATTTACTTGCAGGCTCCTTAGTGATGGGTGTCTGACCTGTATAGACTCGTTGTTATCGTTATTAGTATATCCTAAGGTGAAGACTGAACTAAAAAACTCGTTTAAGATATTAGCCATACCCATATCATCTGAAATAATTTCACCCAACTGGTTTTTCAAGGGGCCAATCCCGCTTCTCATTTGCCTATTTCTATTGATATAAGTATAGAAGTGTTTGGGATTAGTGGTGCTTGCTTTTGCTATCTCGATTTCGTATTGACGTTTCTTTGATCTTATGAGTGTTTTAACCTTTCTTCTGCTAGTGTTATATTGTTGGTTAACTTGATAGCTTCTATTGTGTTTTAATAATGTGTGGAGACGGTTCCTATCTCTAATTGCTCGTTTGATGTCATTATTAAACCACGGCGGATTGCCTCTATTCGCGTTACTATTCCTTGTCTTAAGAGGAATATGGTTTTCTTGGGCTATAAAAAATAGTTCTTTAAATTTATTCCAAAGTTGATTTACAACTTCTATTTCTATCAGCTGCTCGTGAATATTTCCCAGGGCTTCTCTGAGGCCCTCTAAGTTAGCTTTACTGTAGTCTGGTACTTTTGAATAGTTATTGGTAGTTGAATACCTGGCATTTAGATCAAAGCGGATTAGTTTATGGTCACATGTACCTATATGTTCCGCTACGGCCAGAGTTGATATTAAATTTTCCTGGGATGCAATAACTAGGTCTAGTATATTATTTCCTCTGGTTGGCTCCCTTACGCATTGGTGTAAATAATTAGTATCGATAAAATTTGTCATTAATTTTTCTTGTTGGCTAGTCCCTATATTCAAGTCCCAGCAGATATTAGGTAAATTAAAATCTCCCAGTAATAGCGTTTGTTCCTCCTGTAATGTTTCTTGCAAGATTCTATATATTTCCAGGTCCTCATTAACGGTAGTATTTGGGCGACGGTAAACAGTGCTTATGTTTATTTTAAAATCTCGTAAATGTAGTTTAACACAGATCAGCTCCACTTCATTATTTGTAAGTTCTACCTCCGTTACTTTTAATTCTGATCTTATATATAGTCCCACTCCTCCTCCAAGCCTTCCATTGGCCCTGTTTTTGTAAAATAATCTATAGCCTTCTAGCATGTATTCACATAATAAGTCTTTTATGCCAGGTTGACAAGATAAAACCTCGTATAAAGGTCCCCATCATTTCATGAGGTTATAATTATTGACAAGATAAAACCTCGTAAAGGTCTCCATCATTTCATAGGGTTATAATTCAGGTGACAAGATAAAACCTCGTATGACTGTCCCCATCATTTCATGGGTTTTTAATTTAATTGACAAGATAAAACCTCGTATAAAGGCCGCAATCATTTCATGGGGTTATAATTTAGTTGACAAGATAAAACCTCGTATAAAGGTCCCCATTATTTCATGCGGTTATAATTTAATTGACAAGATAAAACCTCGTATGAAGGTCCCAATCATTTCATATGTTATAATTTAATTGACAAGATCAAATCTCGTATAAAGGTCCACATCATTTTATGCGGTTATAATTTAATTAACAAGATAAAACCTTTTATAAAGAACCCCATCATTTCATGGGGTTATAATTTAATTCACAAGATAAAACCTCGTAACTGTCCCCATCATTTCATGGGGTTATAATTTAGTTGACCATATAAAACCTCGTATAAAGGTCCCTATCATTTCAAGGGGGTTATAATTTAGTTGCAAAGATTAAACCTCGTATAAAGGTCCCCATCATTTCATGGGGTTATAATTTAGTTAACAAAATAAAACCTCGTATAAAGGTCCCCATTATATCATGGGGTTATAATTTAGTTGACAAGATAAAACCTCGTATAAAGTTCCCAATCATTTCATGTGGTTATAATATAATTGACAAGATTAAATCTCGTATAAAGGTCCACATCATTTCATGGGGTTATAATTTAATTAACAAGATAAAACCTCGTATAAAGGTCCCCATCATTTCCTGGGGTTATAATTTAATTGACAAGATGAAAATCTCATAAAAGTCCCCATAATTTCATGGGGTTATAATTTAATTGACAAGATTAAACCTCGTATAAAGGTCCCGATCATTTCATGGGGTTTATAATTTAGTTGACAAGAGAAAACCTCGTATAAAGGTCCCCATCATTTCATGGGGTTATAATTTAGTTGACAAGATAAAACCTCGTATAAAGGTCCCCATCATTTTATGGGGTGATAATTTAGTTGACAAGATAAAACCTCGTATAAAGGTCCCCATCATTTCATGGGGTTATAATTTAGTTGACAAGATAAACCTCGTATAAAGGTCCCCATCATTTCAAGGGGTTATAATTTAGTTGACAATATAAAACCTCGTATAAAGGTCCCCATCATTTCAAGGGGTTATAATTTAGTTGACAATATAAAACCTCGTATAAAGGTGCCTATTATTTCATGGGGCTATTATAATTTAATTGACAAGATAAAACCTCGTAAAAAGGTCCCTATCATTTCATGGGATTATAATTTAGTTGACAAGATAACACCTCGTATAGAGGGCCCCATCATTTCAACGAGTTATAATTTAATTAACAAGTTAAAACCTCGTATGAAGGTTCCCATCATTTCATGGGGTTATAATTTAACTGACAAGATAAAATCTCTTATAAAGGTCCCCATCATTTCATGATGTTATAATTTAATTGACAAGATTAAACCTCTTATAAAGAATCCCATCATTTCATGGGGTAATAATTTAATTGACAAGATAAACCTCGTGAACATCCCAATCATTTTATGGGGTTATAATTTAGTTGGAAAGATAAAATCCTCGTATGAAGGTCCCTATCATTTCATGGGGTTATAATTTAGTTGACAAGATTAAACCTCGTATAAAGGTCCCCATTATTTCATGGAGTTATAATTTAATTGACCATATGAAACCTCGTATGAAGGTACCCATCATTTGATGGGGTTATAATTTAGTTGAGGGATAAAACCTCGTATAAAGGTCCCCATAATTTCATAGGGTTATAATTTAATTGACAAAATAAAATCTCCTATAAAGGTCCCCATCATTTTATGGGTAAATAATTTAATTGACAAGATAAAACCTCTTATAAAGAACCCGATCATCTTATGGGGTTATAATTTAATTGACAAGACAAAACCTCGTATAAAGGTCCCCATCATTTCATGGGTTTATAATTTAGTTGACAAGATAAAACCTCGTATAAAGGTCCCCATCATTTCATGGGGTTATAATTTAGTTGACAAGATAAAACATCGTATAAAGGTCCCCATCATTTTATGGGGTTATAATTTAGTTGACAAGATAAACCTCGTATAAAGGTCCCCATCATTTCATGGGGTTATAATTTAGTTGACAAGATAAAACTTCGTATAAAGGTCCCTATCATTTCTGGGAGTTAGCATTTAGTTGACAAGATAAAACCTCGTATAGAGGTACCCATCATTTCATGGGGTTATAATTTAGTTGACAATATAAAATATCGTATAAAGGTCCTTATAATTTCATGGGGTTATAATCTAGTTGACAAGATAAAACATCGTAAAGCTCCCTATCATTTCATAGGGAAATAATTTAATTTACAAGATAAAACCTCGTATAAAGGTCCCCATCATTTCATGGAGTTATAATTTAGTTGACAAGAGAAAACTTCGTATAAAGGTCCCCATCATTTCATGGGGTTATTATTGAGTTGAGCAGATAAAACCTCGTACAAAGGTCCCCATCATTTTATAGGGTTATAATTTAGTTGACAAGATAAAACCTCGTATAAAGGTCCCTATCATTTCATGGGGTTATAATTTAGTTGACAAGATAAACCTCGTATAAAGGTCCCCATCATTTCAAGGGGTTATAATTTAGTTGACAATTTCAAACCTCGTATAAAGGTCCCTATCATTTCATAGGGTTATTATAATTTAATTGACAAGATAAAACCTCGTAAAAAGGTCCCTATCATTTCATGTGGTTATAATTTAGTTGACAAGAAAACACCTCGTATAGAGGACCCCATCATTTCATCGAGTTATAATTTAATTAACAAGTTAAAACCTCGTATGAAGGTTCTCATCATTTCATGGGGTTATAATTTAATTGACAAGATAAAATCTCTTATAAAGGTCCCCATCAATTCATTAGGTTATAATTTAATTGACAAGATTAAACCTCTTATAAAGAATCCCATCATTTCATGGGGTCATAATTTAATTGACAAGATAAACCTCGTGAACGTCCCAATCATTTTATGGGGTTATAATTTAGTTGACAAGATAAAACCTCGCATAAAGGTCCCCATCATTTCATGGGGTTATAATTTAGTTGACAAGATAAACCTCGTATAAAGGTCCCCATCATTTCATTGGGTTATAATTTAGTTGACAAGATAAAACTTCGTATAAAGGTCCCTATCATTTCTGGGAGTTATAATTTAGTTGACAAGATAAAACCTCGTATAGAGGTCCCCATCATTTCATGGGGTTATAATTTAGTTGACAATATAAAATATCGTATAAAGGTCCTCATAATTTCATGGGGTTATAATCTAGTTGACAAGATAAAACCTAGTAAAGCTCCCCATCATTTCATGGGGAAATAATTAAATTTACAAGATAAAACCTCGTATAAATTTTCCATCATTTCATGGGGTTATAATTTAATTGGCAAGATAAAATCTCTTATAAAGGTCCCCATCATTTCATGGGGTTATAATTTAATTGGCAGGTTTAAACCTCGTATAAAGGTCCCGATCATTTCATGGGGTTATAATTTAATTGACAAGATAAAACCTGGTATAAAGGTCCCTATCATTTCATGGGGTTATAATTTATTTGACAAGATAAAACCTTGTATAAAGGTCCCCATAATTTCATGGGGTTATAATTCAATTGACAAGATAAAACCTCTTATAAAGAACCCTATCATTTATGGGGTTATAATTTAGTTGACAAGATAAAACCTCGTATAAAGGTCCCCATCACTACATGGAGTTATAATTTAGTTGACAAAATAAAACCTCGTATCAATTTCCCCATTATTTCATGGGGTTATTTATTTAATTGACAACACAAAACCTCGTATAAAGGTCCCCATCATTTCATGGGGTTATAATTTAATTGACAAGATAAAATCTCCTAAAAAGGTCCCCATCATTTCATGGGGTTATAATTTGGTTGACAAAATATAACCTCGTATAAACGTCCCCATCATTTCATGCGGTTATAATTTAATTGAAAAGATAAAACCTCGTAAAGGTCTCCATCATTTCATAGGGTTATAATTCAGGTGACACGATAAACCCTCGTATAAAGTTCCCCATCATTTCTGGGAGTTATAATTTAGTTGACAAGATAAAACCTCGTATAGAGGTCCCCATCATTTCATGGGGTTAAAATTTAGTTGACAATATAAAATATCGTATAAAGGTCCCCATAATTTCATGGGGTTATAATCTAGTTGACAAAATAAAACCTCGTAAAGCTCCCCATCATTTCATGGGGAAATAATTTAATTTACAAGATAAAACCTCGTATAAAGGTCCCCATCATTTCATAGGGTTTATAATTTAGTTGACAAGAGAAAACTTCGTATAAAGGTCCCCATCATTTCATGGGGTTATAATTTAGTTGAGCAGATAAAACCTCGTATAAAGGTCCCCATCGTTTTATGGGGTTATAATTTAGTTGACAAGATAAAACCTCGTATAAAGGTCCCTATCATTTCATGGGGTTATGATTTAGTTGACAAGATAAACCTCGTATAAAGGTCCCCATCATTTCAAGGGGTTATAATTTAGTTGACAATTTCAAACCTCGTATAAAGGTCCCTATCATTTCATAGGGTTATTATAATTTAATTGACAAGATAAAACCTCGTAAAAAGGTCCCTATCATTTCATGTGGTTATAATTTAGTTGACAAGATAACACCTCGTATAGAGGGCCCCATCATTTCATCGGGTTATAATTTAATTAACAAGTTAAAACCTCGTATGAAGGTTCTCATCATTTCATGGGGTTATAATTTAATTGACAAGATAAAATCTCTTATAAAGATCCCCATCATTTCATTGGGTTATAATTTAATTGACAAGATTAAACCTCTTATAAAGAATCCCATCATTTCATGGGGTCATAATTTAATTGACAAGATAAACCTCGTGAACGTCCCAATCATTTTATGGGGTTATAATTTAGTTGACAAGATAAAACCTCGTATAAAGGTCCCCATCATTTCATGGGGTTATAATTTAGTTGACAAGATAAACCTCGTATAAAGGTCCCCATCATTTCATGGGGTTATAATTTAGTTGACAAGATAAAACTTCGTATAAAGGTCCCTATCATTTCTGGGAGTTATAATTTAGTTGACAAGATAAAACCTCGTATAGAGGGCCCCATCTTTTCATGGGGTTATAATTTAGTTGACAATATAAAATATCGTATAAAGGTCCTCATAATTTCATGGGGTTATAATCTAGTTGACAAGATAAAACCTCGTAAAGCTCCCCATCATTTCATGGGGAAATAATTTAATTTACAAAATAAAACCTCGTTTACAGGTTCCCATAATTTCATGGGGTTATAATTTAATTGGCAAGATAAAATCTCCTATAAAGGTCCCCATCATTTCATGGGGTTATAATTTAATTGGCAAGATTAAACCTCGTATAAAGGTCCCGATCATTTCATGGGGTTATAATTTAATTGACAAGATAAAACCTGGTATAAAGGTCCCTATTATTTCATGGGGTTATAATTTAGTTGACAAGATAAAACCTCGTATAAAGGTCCCCATCATTTCTGGGAGTTATAATTTAGTTGACAAGATAAAACCTCGTATAGAGGTCCCCATCATTTCATGGGGTTATAATTTAGTTGACAATATAAAATATCGTATAAAGGTCCCCATAATTTCATGGGGTTATAATCTAGTTGACTAGATAAAACCTCGTAAAGCTCCCCATCATTTCATATGGAAATAATTTAATTTACAAGATAAAACCTCGTATAAAGGTCCCCATCATTTCATAGGGTTTATAACTTAGTTGACAAGACAAAACCTCGTATAAAGGTCCCCATCATTTCATGAAGTTTTAATTTAGTTGAGCCGATAAAACCTCCTATAAAGGTCCCCATCATTTTCTGGGGTTATAATTTAGTTGACAAGATAAAACCTCGTATAAAGGTCCCCATCATTTCATGGGGTTATAATTTAGTTGACAAGATAAACCTCGTATAAAGGTCCCCATCATTTCAAGGGGTTATAATTTAGTTGACAATATAAAACCTCGTATAAAGGTCCCTATCATTTCATGGGGTTATTATAATTTAATTGACAAGATAAAACCTCGTAAAAAGGTCCCTATCATTTCATGTGGTTATAATTTAGTTGACAAGATAACACCTCGTATAGAGGGCCCCATCATTTCATCGAGTTATAATTTAATTAACAAGTTAAAACCTCGTATAAAGGTTCCCATCATTTCATGGGGTTATAATTTAATTGACAAGATTAAACCTCTTATAAAGAATCCCATCATTTCATGGGGTCATAATTTAATTGACAAGATAAACCTCGTGAACTTCCCAATCATTTTATGGGGTTATAATTTAGTTGACAAGATAAAACCTCGTATAAAGGTCCCCATAATATCATGGGGTTATAATTCAATTGACAAGATAAAACCTCTTATAAAGAACCCTATCATTTATGGGGTTATAATTTAGTTGACAAGTTAAAACCTCGTATAAAGGTCCCCATCACTACATGGAGTTATAATTTAGTTGACAAAATAAAACCTCGTATCAATTTCCCCATTATTTCATGGGGTTATTTATTTAATTGACAACACAAAACCTCGTATAAAGGTCCCCATCATTTCATGGGGTTATAATTTAGTTGACAATATAAAATATCGTATAAAGGTCCTCATAATTTCATGGGGTTATAATCTAGTTGACAAGATAAAACCTCGTAAAGCTCCCCATCATTTCATGGGAAAATAATTTAATTTACAAGATAAAACCTCGTATAAAGGTTTCCATCATTTCATGGGGTTATAATTTAATTGGCAAGATAAAATCTCTTATAAAGGTCCCCATCATTTCATGATGTTATAATTTAATTGGCAGGTTTAAACCTCGTATAAAGGTCCCGATCATTTCATGGGGTTATAATTTAATTGACAAGATAAAACCTGGTATAAAGGTCCCTATCATTTCATGGGGTTATAATTTAGTTGACAAGATAAAACCTCGTATAAAGGTCCCCATAATTTCATGGGGTTATAATTCAATTGACAAGATAAAACCTCTTATAAAGAACCCTATCATTTATGCGGTTATATTTTAGTTGACAAGATAAAACCTCGTATAAAGGTCCCCATCACTACATGGAGTTATAATTTAGTTGACAAAATAAAACCTCGTATCAATTTCCCCATTATTTCATGGGGTTATTTATTTAATTGACAACACAAAACCTCGTATAAAGGTCCCCATCATTTCATGGGGTTATAATTTAATTGACAAGATAAAATCTCCTAAAAAGGTCCCCATCATTTCATGGGGTTATGATTTGGTTGACAAAATATAACCTCGTATAAACGTCCCCATCATTTCATGGGGTTAAAATTTAATTGAAAAGATAAAACCTCGTAAAGGTCTCCATCATTTCATAGGGTTATAATTCAGGTGACACGATAAAACCTCGTATAAAGGTCCCTATCATTTCATAGTGTTATAATTTAATTAACAAGATAAACCCTCGTATAAAGTTCCCCATCATTTCTGGGAGTTATAATTTAGTTGACAAGATAAAACCTCGTATAGAGGTCCCCATCATTTCATGGGGTTATAATTTAGTTGACAATATAAAATATCGTATAAAGTTCCCCATAATTTCATGGGGTTATAATATAGTTGAGAAAAAAAACCTCGTAAAGCTCCCCATCATTTCATGGGGAAATAATTTAATTTACAAGATAAAACCTCGTATAAAGGTCCCCATCATTTCATAGGGTTTATAATTTAGTTGACAAGAGAAAACTTCGTATAAAGGTCCCCATCATTTCATGGGGAAATAATTTAATTTACAAGATAAAACCTCGTATAAAGGTCCCCATCATTTTATGGGTTTATAATTTCGTTGACAAGATAAAGCCTCGTATAAAGGTCCCCATCATTTCAAGGGGTTATAATTTAGTTGACAATTTCAAACCTCGTATAAAGGTCCCTATCATTTCATAGGGTTATTATAATTTAATTGACAAGATAAAACCTCGTAAAAAGGTCCCTATCATTTCATGTGGTTATAATTTAGTTGACAAGATAACACCTCGTATAGAGGGCCCCATCATTTCATCGAGTTATAATTTAATTAACAAGTTAAAACCCCGTATGAAGGTTCTCATCATTTCATGGGGTTATAATTTAATTGACAAGATAAAATCTCTTATAAAGGTCCCCATCATTTCATTGGGTTTTAATTTAATTGACAAGATTAAACCTCTTATAAAGAATCCCATCATTTCATGGGGTCATAATTTAATTGACAAGATAAACCTCGTGAACGTCCCAATCATTTTATGGGGTTATAATTTAGTTGACAAGATAAAACCTCGTATAAAGGTCCCCATCATTTCATGGGGTTATAATTTAGTTGACAAGATAAACCTCGTATAAAGGTCCCCATCATTTCATGGGGTTATAATTTAGTTGACAAGATAAAACTTCGTATAAAGGTCCCTATCATTTCTGGGAGTCATAATTTAGTTGACAAGATAAAACCTCGTATAGAGGTCCCCATCTTTTCATGGGGTTATAATTTAGTTGACAATATAAAATATCGTATAAAGGTCCTTATAATTTCATGGGGTTATAATCTAGTTGACAAGATAAAACCTCGTAAAGCTCCCCATCATTTCATGGGGAAATAATTTAATTTACAAGATAAAACCTCGTTTAGAGGTTCCCATCATTTCATGGGGTTATAATTTAATTGGCAAGATAAAATCTCCTATAAAGGTCCCCATCATTTCATGGGGTTATAATTTAATTGGCAAGATTTAACCTCGTATAAAGGTCCCGATCATTTCATGGGGTTATAATTTAATTGACAAGATAAAACCTGGTATAAAGGTCCCTATTATTTCATGGGGTTATAATTTAATTGACAAGATAAAACCTCGTATAAAGGTCCCCATCATTTCTGGGAGTTATAATTTAGTTGACAAGATAAAACCTCGTATAGAGGTCCCCATCATTTCATGGGGTTATAATTTAGTTGACAATATAAAATATCGTATAAAGGTCCCCATCATTTTATGGGGTTATAATTTAGTTGACAAGATAAAACCTCGTATAAAGGTCCCCATCATTTCATGGGGTTATAATTTAGTTGACAAGATAAACCTCGTATAAAGGTCCCCATCATTTCAAGGGGTTATAATTTAGTTGACAATATAAAACCTCGTATAAAGGTCCCTATCATTTCATGGGGTTATTATAATTTAATTGACAAGATAAAACCTCCTATAAAGGTCCCCATCATTTCATGGGGTTATAATTTGGTTGACAAAATAAAACCTCGTATAAACGTCCCCATCATTTCATAGGGTTATAATTTAATTGACAATATAAAACCTCGTAAAGGTCTCCATCATTTCATAGGGTTATAATTCAGGTGACAAGATAAAACCTCGTATAAAGGTCCCTATCATTTCATAGGGTTATAATTTAATTGACAAGATAAACCCTCGTATAAAGTTCCCTATCATTTCTGGGAGTTATAATTTAGTTGACAAGATAAAACCTCGTATAAAGGTCCCCATCATTTCATGGGGTTATAATTTAGTTGACAATATAAAATATCGTATAAAGGTCCCCATAATTTCATGGGGTTATAATCTAGTTGACAAGATAAAACCTCGTAAAGCTCCCCATCATTTCATGGGGAAATAATTTAATTTACAAGATAAAACCTCGTATAAAGGTCCCAATCATTTCATAGGGTTTATGATTTAGTTGACAAGACAAAACCTCGTATAAAGGTCCCCATCTTTTCATGTGGTTAAAATTTAGTTGTGCAGATAAAACCTCGTATAAAGGTCCCCATCATTTTATGGGGTTATAATTTAGTTGACAAGATAAAACCTCGTATAAAGGTCCCTATCATTTCATGGGGTTATAATTTAGTTGACAAGATAAACCTCGTATAAAGGTCCCCATCATTTCAAGGGGTTATAATTTAGTTGACAATTTCAAACCTCGTATAAAGGTCCCTATCATTTCATGGGGTTATTATAATTTAATTGACAAGATAAAACCTCGTAAAAAGGTCCCTATCATTTCATGTGGTTATAATTTAGTTGACAAGATAACACCTCGTATAGAGGGCCCCATCATTTTATCGAGTTATAATTTAATTAACAAGTTAAAACCTCGTATGAAGGTTCCCATCATTTCATGGGGTTATAATTTAATTGACAAGATAAAATCTCTTATAAAGGTCCCCATCATTTCATTGGGTTATAATTTAATTGACAAGATTAAACCTATATTAAAGAATCCCATCATTTCATGGGGTCATAATTTAATTGACAAGATAAACCTCGTGAACGTCCCAATCATTTTATGGGGTTATAATTTAGTTGACAAGATAAAACCTCGTATAAAGGTCCCCATCATTTCATGGGGTTATAATTTAATTGACAAGATAAAATCTCCTATAAAGGTCCCCATCATTTCATGGGGTTATAATTTGGTTGACAAAATAATACCTCGTATAAACGTCCCCATCATTTCATGGGGTTATAATTTAATTGACAAGATAAAACCTCGTAAAGGTCTCCATCATTTCATAGGGTTATAATTCAGGTGACAAGATAAAACCTCGTATAAAGGTCCCTATCATTTCATAGGGTTATAATTTAATTGACAAGATAAACCCTCTTATAAAGGTCCCCATCATTTCATGGGGTTATAATTTAGGTTGACAAGATAAAACCTCGTATAAAGGTCCCTATCATTTCATGGGGTTATTATAATTTAATTGACAAGATAAAAACTCGTAAAAAGGTCCCAATCATTTCATGGGGTTATAATCTAGTTGACAAGATAAAACCTCGTAAAGCTCCCCATCATTTCATGGGGAAATAATTTAATTTACAAGATAAAACCTCGTATAAAGGTCCCCATCATTTCATAGGGTTTATAATTTAATTGACAAGAGAAAACCTCGTATAAAGGTCCCCATCATTTCATGGGGTTATAATTTAGTTGAGCAGATAAAACCTCGTATAAAGGTCCCCATCATTTTATGCGGTTATAATTTAGTTGACAAGATAAAACCTTGTATAAAGGTCCCTATCATTTCATGGGGTTATAATTTAGTTGACAAGATAAACCTCGTATAAAGGTCCCCATCATTTCAAGGGGTTATAATTTAGTTGACAATTTCAAAACTCCTATAAAGGTCCCTATCATTTCATGGGGTTATTATAATTTAATTGACAAGATAAAACCTCGTAAAAAGGTCCCTATCATTTCATGTGGTTATAATTTAGTTGACAAGATAACACCTCGTATAGAGGGCCCCATCATTTCATCGAGTTATAATTTAATTAACAAGTTAAAACCTCGTATGAAGGTTCCCATCATTTCATGGTGTTATAATTTAATTGACAAGATAAAATCTCTTATAAAGGTCCCCATCATTTCATTGGGTTATAATTTAATTGACAAGATTAAACCTCTTATAAAGAATCCCATCATTTCATGGGGTCATAATTTAATTGACAAGATAAACCTCGTGAACGTCCCAATCATTTTATGGGGTTATAATTTAGTTGACAAGATAAAACCTCGTATAAAGGTCCCCATCATTTCATGGGGTTATAATTTAGTTGAAAAGATAAAACTTCGTATAGAGGTCCCTATAATTCTGGGAGTTATAATTTAGTTGACAAGATAAAACCTCGTATAGAGCTCCCCATCATTTCATGGGGTTATAATTTAGTTGAAAATATAAAATATCGTATAAAGGTCCTTATAATTTTATGGGGTTATAATCTAGTTGACAAAATAAAACCCCGTAAAGCTCCCCATCATTTCATGGGGAAATAATTTAATTTACAAGATAAAACCTTTTATAAAGAATCTCATCATTTCATTGGGTCATAATTTAATTGACAAGATAAACCTCGTGAACGTCCCAATCATTTTATGGGGTTATAATTTAGTTGACAAGATAAAACCTCGTATAAAGGTCCCCATCATTTCATGGGGTTATAATTTAGTTGACAAGATAAACCTCGTATAAAGGCCGCAATCATTTTATGGGGTTATAATTTAGTTGACAAGATAAAACCTCGTATAAAGGTCCCCATCATTTCATGGGGTTGTAATTTAGTTGAGCAGATAAAACCTCGTATAAAGGTCCCCATCATTTTATGGGGTTATAATTTAGTTGACAAGATAAAACCTCGTATAAAGGTCCCTATCATTTCATGGGGTTATAATTTAGTTGACAAGATAAACCTCGTATAAAGGTCCCCATCATTTCAAGGGGTTATAATTTAGTTGACAATATAAAACCTCGTATAAAGGTCCCTATCATTTCATGGGGTTATTATAATTTAATTGACAAGTTAAAACCTCGTAAAAAGGTCCCTATCATTTTATGTGGTTATAATTTAGTTGACAAGATAACACCTCGTATAGAGGGCCCCATCATTTCATCGAGTTATAATTTAATTAACAAGTTAAAACCTCGTATGAAGGTTCCCATCATTTCATGGGGTTATAATTTAATTGACAAGATAAAATCTCTTATAAAGGTCCCCATCATTTCATGGGGTTATAATTTAATTGACAAGATTAAACCTCTTATAAAGAATCCCATCATTTCATGGGGTCATAATTTAATTGACAAGATAAACCTCGTGAACGTCCCAATCATTTTATGGGGTTATAATTTAGTTGACAAGATAAAACCTCGTATAAAGGTCCCCATCATTTCATGGGGTTATAATTTAGTTGACAAGATAAACCTCGTATAAAGGCCCCCATCATTTCATGGGGTTATATTTTAGTTGACAAGATAAAACTTCGTATAGAGGTCCCTATCATTTCTGGGAGTTATAATTTAGTTGACAAGATAAAACCTCGTATAGAGGTCCCTATCATTTCATGGGGTTAGAATTTAGTTGACAATATAAAATATCGTATAAAGGTCCTCATAATTTCATGGGGTTATAATCTAGTTGACAAGATAAAACCTCGTAAAGCTCCCCAGCATTTCATGGGGAAATAATTTAATTTACAAGATAAAACCTCGTATAAAGGTTCCCATCATTTCATGGGGTTATAATTTAATTGGCAAGATAAAATCTCTTATAAAGGTCCCTATCATTTCATGGGGTTATAATTTAATTGACAAGATTAAACCTCCTATAAAGGTCCCGATCATTTCATGGGGTTATAATTTAATTTACAAGATAAAACCTGGTATAAAGGTCCCTATCATTTCATGGTGTTATAATTTAATTGACAAGATAAAATCTCTTATAAAGGTCCCCATCATTTCATTGGGTTATAATTTAATTGACAAGATTAAACCTCTTATAAAGAATCCCATCATTTCATGGGGTCATAATTTAATTGACAAGATAAACCTCGTGAACGTCCCAATCATTTTATGGGGTTATAATTTAGTTGACAAGATAAAACCTCGTATAAAGGTCCCCATCATTTCATGGGGTTATAATTTAGTTGACAAGATAAAACTTCGTATAACGGTCCCTATAATTCTGGGAGTTATAATTTAGTTGACAAGATAAAACCTCGTATAGAGGTCCCCATCATTTCATGGGGTTATAATTTAGTTGAAAATATAAAATATCGTATAAAGGTCCTTATAATTTTATGGGGTTATAATCTAGTTGACAAAATAAAACCCCGTAAAGCTCCCCATCATTTCATGGGGAAATAATTTAATTTACAAGATAAAACCTTTTATAAAGAATCTCATCATTTCATTGGGTCATAATTTAATTGACAAGATAAACCTCGTGAACGTCCCAATCATTTTATGGGGTTATAATTTAGTTGACAAGATAAAACCTCGTATAAAGGTCCCCATCATTTCATGGGGTTATAATTTAGTTGACAAGATAAACCTCGTATAAAGGCCGCAATCATTTTATGGGGTTATAATTTAGTTGACAAGATAAAACCTCGTATAAAGGTCCCCATCATTTCATGGGGTTGTAATTTAGTTGAGCAGATAAAACCTCGTATAAAGGTCCCCATCATTTTATGGGGTTATAATTTAGTTGACAAGATAAAACCTCGTATAAAGGTCCCTATCATTTCATGGGGTTATAATTTAGTTGACAAGATAAACCTCGTATAAAGGTCCCCATCATTTCAAGGGGTTATAATTTAGTTGACAATATAAAACCTCGTATAAAGGTCCCTATCATTTCATGGGGTTATTATAATTTAATTGACAAGTTAAAACCTCGTAAAAAGGTCCCTATCATTTTATGTGGTTATAATTTAGTTGACAAGATAACACCTCGTATAGAGGGCCCCATCATTTCATCGAGTTATAATTTAATTAACAAGTTAAAACCTCGTATGAAGGTTCCCATCATTTCATGGGGTTATAATTTAATTGACAAGATAAAATCTCTTATAAAGGTCCCCATCATTTCATGGGGTTATAATTTAATTGACAAGATTAAACCTCTTATAAAGAATCCCATCATTTCATGGGGTCATAATTTAATTGACAAGATAAACCTCGTGAACGTCCCAATCATTTTATGGGGTTATAATTTAGTTGACAAGATAAAACCTCGTATAAAGGTCCCCATCATTTCATGGGGTTATAATTTAGTTGACAAGATAAACCTCGTATAAAGGCCCCCATAATTTCATGGGGTTATATTTTAGTTGACAAGATAAAACTTCGTATAGAGGTCCCTATCATTTCTGGGAGTTATAATTTAGTTGACAAGATAAAACCTCGTATAGAGGTCCCCATCATTTCATGGGGTTAGAATTTAGTTGAGAATATAAAATATCGTATAAAGCTCCTCAAAATTTCATGGGGTTATAATCTAGTTGACAAGATAAAACCTCGTAAAGCTCCCCAGCATTTCATGGGGAAATAATTTAATTTACAAGATAAAACCTCGTATAAAGGTTCCCATCATTTCATGGGGTTATAATTTAATTGGCAAGATAAAATCTCTTATAAAGGTCCCTATCATTTCATGGGGTTATAATTTAATTGACAAGATTAAACCTCCTATAAAGGTCCCGATCATTTCATGGGGTTATAATTTAATTTACAAGATAAAACCTGGTATAAAGGTCCCTATCATTTCATGGGGTTATAATTTAGTTGACAAGATAAAACCTCGTATAAAGGTCCCCATCATTTCATGGGGTTATAATTTAATTGACAAGATAAAACCTCTTATAAAGAACCCTATCATTTATGGGGTTATAATTTAGTTGACAAGATAAAACCTCGTATAAAGGTCCCCATCACTACATGGAGATATAATTTAGTTGACAAAATAAAACCTCGTATCAATTTCCCCATTATTTCATGGGGTTATTTATTTAATTGACAACACAAAACCTCGTATAAAGGTCCCCATCATTTCATGGGGTTATAATTTAATTGACAAGATAAAATCTCCTATAAAGGTCCCCATCATTTCATGGGGTTATAATTTGGTTGACAAGATAAAACCTCGTATAAACGTTTTCATCATTTCATGGGGTTATAATTTAATTGACAAGATAAAACCTCGTAAAGGTCTCCATCATTTCATAGGGTTATAATTCAGGTGACAAGATAAAACCTCGTATAAAGGTCCCTATCATTTCATAGGGTTATAATTTAATTGACAAGATAAACCCTCGTATAAAGTTCCCCATCATTTCTGGGAGTTATAATTTAGTTGACAAGATAAAACCTCGTATAGAGGTCCCCATTATTTCATGGGGTTATAATTTAGTTGACAATATAAAATATCGTATAAAGGTCCCCATAATTTCATGGGCTTATAAACTACTTGACAAGATAAAACCTCGTAAAGCTTCCCATCATTTCATGGGGAAATAATTTAATCTACAAGATAAAACCTCGTATAAAGGTCCCCATCATTTCATAGGGTTTATAATTTAGTTGACAAGAGAAAACCTCGTATAAAGGTCCCCATCATTTCATCGGGTTATAATTTAGTTGAGCAGATAAAACCTCCTATAAAGGTCCCCATCATTTTATGGGGTTATAACTTACTTGACAAGATAAAACCTCGTATTAGGGTCCCCATCATTTCATGGGGTTATAATTTAGATGACAAGATAAACCTCGTATAAAGGTCCCCATCATTTCAAGAAGTTATAATTTAGTTGACAATATAAAACCTCGTATAAAGGTCCCTATCATTTCATGGGGTTATTATAATTTAATTGACAAGATAAAACCTCGTAAAAAGGTCCCTATCATTTCATGTGGTTATAATTTAGTTGACAAGCTAACACCTCGTATAGAGGGCCCCATCATTTCATCGAGTTATAATTTAATTAACAAGTTAAAACCTCGTATGAAGGTTCCCATCATTTCATGGGGTTATAATTTAATTGACAAGATATAATCTCTTATAAAGGTCCCCATCATTTCATGGGGTTATAATTTAATTGACAAGATTAAACCACTTATAAAGAATCCCATCATTTCATGGGGTCATAATTTAATTGACAAGATAAACCTCGTGAACGTCCCAATCATTTTATGGGGTTATAATTTAGTTGACAAGATAAAACCTCTTATAAAGGTCCACATCATTTCATGGGGTTATAATTTAGTTGATAAGATAAACCTCGTATAAAGGTCCCGATCATTTCATGGGGTTATAATTTAATTGACAAGATAAAACCTGGTATAAAGGTCCCTATCATTTCTGGGAGTTATAATTTAGTTGACAAGATAAAACCTCGTAAAAAGGTCCCTATCATTTCATGTGGTTATAATTTAGTTGACAAGATAACACCTCGTATAGAGGGCCCCATCATTTCATCGAGTTATAATTTAATTAACAAGTTAAAACCTCGTATGAAGGTTCCCAACATTTCATGGGGAAATAATTTAATTTACAAGATAAATCCTCCTATAAATGTTCCAATCATTTCATGGGGTTATAATTTAATTGGCAAGATAAAATCTCTTATAAAGGTCCCCATCATTTCATGGGGTTATAATTTAATTGACAAGATTAAACCTCGTATAAAGGTCCCGATCATTTCATGGGGTTATAATTTAATTGACAAGATAAAACCTGGTATAAAGGTCGCTATCATTTCATGGGGTTATAATTTAGTTGACAAGATAAAACCTCGTATAAAGGTCCCCATCATTTCATGGGGTTATAATTCAATGGACAAGATAAAACCTCTTATAAAGAACCCTATCATTTAAGGGGGTTATGATTTAGTTGACAAGATAAAACCTCGTATAAAGGTCCCCATCACTACATGGAGTTATAATTTAGTTGACAAGATAACACCTCGTATAGAGGGCCCCATCAGTTCATCGAGTTATAATTTAATTAACAAGTTAAAACCTCGTATGAAGGTTCCCATCATTTCATGGGGTTATAATTCAATGGACAATATAAAATCTCTTATAAAGGTCCCCATCATTTCATGGGGTTATAATGAAATTGACAAGATTAAACCTCTTATAAAGAATCCCATCAGTTCATGGGGTCATAATTTAATTGACAAGATAAACCTCGTGAACGTCCCAATCGTTTTATGGGGATATAATTTAGTTGACAAGATAAAACCTCGTATAAAGGTCCCCATCATTTCATGGGGTTATAATTTAGTTGAGAAGATAACCTCGTATAAAGGTCCCCATCATTTCATGGGGTTATATTTTAGTTGACAACTTAAAACTTCGTATAGAGGTCCCTATCATTTCTGGGAGTTATAATTTAGTTGACAAGATAAAACCTCGTATAAAGGTCCCCATCACTACATGGAGTTATAATTTAGTTGACAAAATAAAACCTCGTATCAATTTCCCCATTATTTCATGGGGTTATTTATTTAATTGACAACACAAAACCTTGTATAAATGTCCCCATCATTTCATAGGGTTATAATTTAATTGACAAGATAAAATCTCCTATAAAGGTCCCCATCATTTCATGGGGTTATAATTTGGTTGACAAGATAAAACCTCGTATAAACGTCCCCATCATTTCATGGGGTTATAATTTAATTGACAAGATAAAACCTCGTAAAGGTCTCCATCATTTCATAGGGTTATAATTCAGGTGACAAGATAAAACCTCGTATAAAGGTCGCTATCATTTCATAGGGTTATAATTTAATTGACAAGATAAACCCTCGTATAAAGTTCCCTATCATTTCTGGGAGTTATAATTTAGTTGACAAGATAAAACCTCGTATAAAGGTCCCCATCATTTCATGGGATTATAATTTAGTTGACAAGATAAACCTCGTATAAAGGTCTTCATCATTTCAAGGGGTTATAATTTACTTGACAATATAAAACCTCGTATAGAGGTCCCTATCATTTCATAGGGTTATTATCATTTAATTGACAATATAAAACCTCGTAAAAAGGTCCCTATCATTTCATGTGGTTATAATTGAGTTGACAAGATAACACCTCGTATAGAGGGCCCCATCATTTCATCGAGTTATAATTTAATTAACAAGTTAAAACCTCGTATGAAGGTTCCCATCATTTCATGGGGTTATAATTTAATTGACAAGATAAAATCTCTTATAAAGGTCCCCATCATTTCATGGGGTTATAATTTAATTGACAAGATTAAACCTCTTATAAAGAATCCCATCATTTCATGGGGTCATAATTTAATTGACAAGATAAACCTCGTGAACGTCCCAATCATTTTATGGGGTTATAATTTAGTTGACAAGATAAAACCTCGTATAAAGGTCCCCATCATTTCATGGGGTTATAATTTAGTTGACAAGATAAAACTTCGTATAAAGGTCCCCATCATTTCATGGGGTTATAATTTAATTGGCAAGATAAAACCTCGTATAAACGTCCCCATCATTTCATGGGGTTATGATTTAATTGACAAGATAAAACCTCGTGAAGGTCTCCATCATTTCATAGGGTTATAATTCAGGTGACAAGATAAAACCTCGTATAAAGGTCCCTATCATTTCATAGGGTTATAATTTAATTGACAAGACAAACCCTCGTATAAAGTTCCCCATCATTTCTGGGAATTATAATTTAGTTGACAAGATAAAACCTCGTATAGAGGTCCCCATCATTTCATGGGGTTATAATTTAGTTGACAATATAAAATATCGTATAAAGGTCCCCATAATTTCATGGGGTTATAATCTAGTTGACAAGATAAAACCTCGTAAAGCTCCCCATCATTTCATGGGGAAATAATTTAATTTACAAGATAAAACCTCGTATAAAGGTCCCCATCATTTCATAGGGTTTATAATTTAGTTGACAAGAGAAAACCTCGTATAAAGGTCCCCATCATTTCATGGGGTTATAATTTAGTTGAGCAGATAAAACCTCGTATAAAGGTCCCCATCATTTTATGGGGTTATAACTTACTTGACAAGATAAAACCTCGTATAAAGGTACCCATTATTTCATGGGGTTATAATTTAGTTGACAAGATAAACCTCGTATAAAGGTCCTCATCATTTCAAGGGGTTATAATTTAGTTGACAATATAAAACCTCGTATAAAGGTCCCTATCATTTCATGGGGTTATTATAATTTAATTGACAAGATAAAACCTCGTATAAAGGTCCCCATCACTACATGGAGTTATAATTTAGTTGACAAGATAACACCTCGTATAGTGGGCCCCATCATTTTATCGAGTTATTATTTAATTAACAAGTTAAAACCTCGTATGAAGGTTCCCATCATTTCATGGGGTTATAATTCAATGGACAATATAAAATCTCTTATAAAGGTCCCCATCATTTCATTGGGTTCTAATGAAATTGACAAGATTAAACCTCTTATAAAGAATCCCATCAGTTCATGGGGTCATAATTTAATTGACAAGATAAACCTCGTGAACGTCCAAATCATTTTATGGGGTTATAATTTAGTTGACAAGATAAAACCTCGTATAAAGGTCCCCATCATTTCATAGGGTTATAATTTAGTTGAAAAGATAAACCTCGTATAAAGGTCCCCATCATTTCATGGGGTTATATTTTAGTTGACAAGATAAAACTTCGTAAAGAGGTCCCTATCATTTCTGGGAGTTATAATTTAGTTGACAAGATAAAACCTCGTATAAAGGTCCCCATCACTACATGGAGTTATAATTTAGTTGACAAAATAAAACCTCGTATCAATTTCCCCATTATTTCATAGGGGTATTTATTTAATTGAGAACACAAAACCTCGTATAAATGTCCCCATCATTTCATAGGGTTATAATTTAATTGACAAGATAAAATCTCCTATAAAGGTCCCCATCCTTTCATGGGGTTATAATTTGGTTGACAAGATAAAACCTCGTATAAACGTCCCCATCATTTCATGGGGTTATAATTTAATTGACAAGATAAAACCTCGTAAAGGTCTCCATCATTTCATAGGGTTATAATTCAGGTGACAAGATAAAACCTCGTATAAACGTCCCTATCATTTCATAGGGTTATAATTTAATTGACAAGATTAACCCTCGTATAAAGTTCCCCATCATTCCTGGGAGTTATAATTTAGTTGACAAGATAAAACCCCCTATAGAGGTCCCCATCATTTCATGGATATATAATTTAGTTGACAATATAAAATATCGTATAAAGGTCCCCATAATTTCATGGGGTTATAATCTAGTTGACAAGATAAAACCTCGTAAAGCTCCCCATCATTTCATGGGGAAATAATTTAATTTACAAGATAAAACCTCGTATAAAGGTCCCCATCATTTCATAGGGTTTATAATTTAGTTGACAAGAGAAAACCTCGTATAAAGGTCCCCATCATTTCATGGAGTTATATTTTAGTTGAGCAGATAAAACCTCGTATAAAGGTCCCCATCATTTTATGGGGTTATAATTTAGTTGACAAGATAAAACCTCGTATAAAGGTCCCCATCATTTCATGGGGTTTATAATTTAGTTGACAAGATAAAACCTCGTATAAAGGTCCCTATCATTTCATGGGGGTATAATTTAGTTGACAAGATAAAACTTCGTATAAAGGTCCCTATCATTTCTGGGAGTTATAATTTAGTTGACAAGATAAAACCTCGTATAGAGGTCCCCATCATTTCATGGGGTTATAATTTAGTTGACAATATAAAATATCGTATAGAGGTCCCTATCATTTCATGGGGTTATTATAATTTAATTGACAAGATAAAACCTCGTAAAAAGGTCCCTATCATTTCATGTGGTTATAATTGAGTTGACAAGATAACACCTCGTATAGAGGGCCCCATCATTTCATCGAGTTATAATTTAATTAACAAGTTAAAACCTCGTATGAAGGTTCCCATCATTTCATGGGGTTATAATTTAATTGACAGGATAAAATCTCATATAAAGGTTCCCATCATTTCATGGGGTTATAATTTAATTGACAAGATTAAACCTCTTATAAAAAATACCATCATTTCATGGGGTCATAATTTAATTGACAAGATAAACCTCGTGAACGTTCCAATCATTTTATGGGGTTATAATTTAGTTGACAAGATAAAACCTCGTATAAAGGTCCCCATCATTTCATGGGGTTATAATTTAGTTGACATGATAAAACTTCGTATAAAGGTCCCCATCATTTCATGGGGTTATAATTTAGTTTACAAGATAAAACCTCGTAAAGAAGTCCCCATTATTTCATGGGGAAATAATTTAATTTACAAGATAAAACCTCGTATAACGGTCCCCATCATTTCATGGGGTTTATAATTTAGTTGACAAGATAAAACCTCGTATAAAGGTCCCCATCATTTCATGGGGGTATAATTTAGTTGACAAGATAAAACTTCGTATAAAGGTCCCTATCATTTCTGGGAGTTATAATTTAGTTGACAAGATAAAACCTCGTATAGAGGTCCCCATCATTTCATGGGGTTATAATTTAGTTGACAATATAAAATATCGTATAAAGGTCCTCATAATTTCATGGGGTTATAATATAGTTGATAAGATAAAACCTCGTAAAGCTCCCCATCATTTCATGGGGAAATAATTTAATTTACAAGATAAAACCTCTTATAAAGAACCCTATCATTTATGGGGTTATAATTTAGTTGACAAGATAAAACCTCGTATAAAGGTCCCCATCATTTCATGGAGTTATAATTTAATTGACAAGATAAAACCTCCTATAAAGCACCCCATCATTTCATGGGGTTATAATTTAGTTGACAAGATAAAACCTCGTGTAAAGGTCCCCATCATTTCATGGGGTTATAATTTAGTTGACAAGATAAAACCTCGTATAAAGGTCCCGATCATTTCATAGGGTTATAATTTAATTGACAAGATAAAACATCGTATAAAGGTCCCCATCATTTCATGGGGCCATAATTCAATTAAATAGATAAAATCTCGTATAAAGGTCCCCATTATTTCATTGGGTTATAATTTAGTTGACAAGATAAAACCTCGTATAAAGGTCCCCATCATTTCATGGGGTTATAATTTAGTTGACAAGATAAAACCTCGTATAAACGTCCCTATCATTTCATAGGGTTATAATTTAATTGACAAGATTAACCCTCGTATAAAGTTCCCCATCATTCCTGGGAGTTATAATTTAGTTGACAAGATAAAACCCCCTATAGAGGTCCCCATCATTTCATGGATATATAATTTAGTTGACAATATAAAATATCGTATAAAGGTCCCCATAATTTCATGGGGTTATAATCTAGTTGACAAGATAAAACCTCGTAAAGCTCCCCATCATTTCATGGGGAAATAATTTAATTTACAAGATAAAACCTCGTATAAAGGTCCCCATCATTTCATAGGGTTTATAATTTAGTTGACAAGAGAAAACCTCGTATAAAGGTCCCCATCATTTCATTGAGTTATATTTTAGTTGAGCAGATAAAACCTCGTATAAAGGTCCCCATCATTTTATGGGGTTATAATTTAGTTGACAAGATAAAACCTCGTATAAAGGTCCCCATCATTTCATGGGGTTTATAATTTAGTTGACAAGATAAAACCTCGTATAAAGGTCCCCATCATTTCATGGGGGTATAATTTAGTTGACAAGATAAAACTTCGTATAAAGGTCCCTATCATTTCTGGGAGTTATAATTTAGTTGACAAGATAAAACCTCGTATAGAGGTCCCCATCATTTCATGGGGTTATAATTTAGTTGACAATATAAAATATCGTATAGAGGTCCCTATCATTTCATGGGGTTATTATAATTTAATTGACAAGATAAAACCTCGTAAAAAGGTCCCTATCATTTCATGTGGTTATAATTGAGTTGACAAGATAACACCTCGTATAGAGGGCCCCATCATTTCATCGAGTTATAATTTAATTAACAAGTTAAAACCTCGTATGAAGGTTCCCATCATTTCATGGGGTTATAATTTAATTGACAAGATAAAATCTCATATAAAGGTCCCCATCATTTCATGGGGTTATAATTTAATTGACAAGATTAAACCTCTTATAAAAAATCCCATCATTTCATGGGGTCATAATTTAATTGACAAGATAAACCTCGTGAACGTTCCAATCATTTTATGGGGTTATAATTTAGTTGACAAGATAAAACCTCGGATAAAGGTCCCCATCATTTCATGGGGTTATAATTTAGTTGACAAGATAAAACTTCGTATAAAGGTCCCCATCATTTCATGGGGTTATAATTTAGTTTACAAGATAAAACCTCGTAAAGAAGTCCCCATTATTTCATGGGGAAATAATTTAATTTACAAGATAAAACCTCGTATAACGGTCCCCATCATTTCATGGGGTTTATAATTTAGTTGACAAGATAAAACCTCGTATAAAGGTCCCCATCATTTCATGGGGGTATAATTTAGTTGACAAGATAAAACTTCGTATAAAGGTCCCTATCATTTCTGGGAGTTATAATTTAGTTGACAAGATAAAACCTCGTATAGAGGTCCCCATCATTTCATGGGGTTATAATTTAGTTGACAATATAAAATATCGTATAAAGGTCCTCATAATTTCATGGGGTTATAATATAGTTGATAAGATAAAACCTCGTAAAGCTCCCCATCATTTCATGGGGAAATAATTTAATTTACAAGATAAAACCTCTTATAAAGAACCCTATCATTTATGGGGTTATAATTTAGTTGACAAGATAAAACCTCGTATAAAGGTCCCCATCATTTCATGGAGTTATAATTTAATTGACAAGATAAAACCTCCTATAAAGCACCCCATCATTTCATGGGGTTATAATTTAGTTGACAAGATAAAACCTCGTGTAAAGGTCCCCATCATTTCATGGGGTTATAATTTAGTTGACAAGATAAAACCTCGTATAAAGGTCCCGATCATTTCATAGGGTTATAATTTAATTGACAAGATAAAACATCGTATAAAGGTCCCCATCATTTCATGGGGCCATAATTCAATTAAATAGATAAAATCTCGTATAAAGGTCCCCATTATTTCATTGGGTTATAATTTAGTTGACAAGATAAAACCTCGTATAAAGGTCCCCATCATTTCATGGGGTTATAATTTAGTTGACAAGATAAAACCTCGTATAAAGGGCCCCATCATTTTATGGAGTTATAATTTAATTAACAAGATAAAACCTCGTATAAAGGTCCCCATCATTTCATGCGTTTATAATTTAGTTGACAAGATAAAACCTCGTATTGAGGTCCCCATCATTTCATGGGGTTATAATTTAATTGACAAGATAAAACCTAGTATTAAGGGCCCCATCATTTCATGGGGTTATAATTTAATTGAAAAGATAAAATTTCGTATAAAGGTCCCCATCATTTCATGGGGTTATAATTTAGTTGACAAGATAAAACCTCGTATAAAGGTCTCCATCAATTCCTGGGGTAATAATTTAGTTGAGAAGATAAAACCTCGTATAAAGGTCCCCATCATTTCATGCGGTTATAATTTAATTGACACGATAAAACCTCTTATAAAGGTCCGCATTATTTCATGGGGTTAAAATTTAGTTGACAAGATTAACCTGGGAATAAAGGTCCCCATCATTTGATGGATTTATAATTTAGTTGACAAGATAAAACCTCGTATAAAGGTCCCCATCATTTCATGGGGTTATAATTTGAATGACAAGATAAAACCTCTTATAAAGAACCCCATCATTTATGAGGTTATTATTTAGTTAACAAGATAAAACCTCGTATAAAGGTCCCCATCATTACATCGGGTTATAATTTAGTTGACAAGATAAAACCTCCTATAAATGTCCCCATTATTTCATGGGGTTATAATTTAATTGACAAGACAAAACCTCGTATAAAGGTCCCCATCATTTCATGGGGTTACAATTCAATTAACAAGATAAAATCTCCTATAAAGGTCCCCATCATTTCATATGGTTTTAATTTAATTGATAAGATAAAACCTCGTATAAAGGTCACCATCATTTCATGGGGTTATAATTTAGTTGACAAGATAAAACCTCGTAAAGCTGCCATCATTTCATGGGGTTATAATTTAGTTGACAAGATAAAACCTCGTATAAAGGTCCCCATCATTTCATGGGGTTTATAATTTAGTTGACAAGATAAAACCTCGTATAAAGGTCCCCATCATTTCATGGGGTTATAATTTAGTTGACAAGATAAAACCTCGTATAAAGGTCCCCATCATTTCATGGGGTTATAATTTAGTTGAGAAGATAAACCTCGTATAAAGGTCCCCATCATTTCTTGGGGTTATAATTTAGGTTGACAAGATAAAACCTCGTATAAGGGTCCCTATCATTTCATGGGGTTATTATAATTTAATTGACAAGATAAAACCTCGTAAAAAGGTCCCAATCATTTCATGGGGTTATAATTTAGTTGAGAAGATAACACCTCGTATAGAGGGCCCCATCATTTCATGGAGTTATAATTTAATTGACAGGTTAAAACCTCGTATTAAGGTTCCCATTATTTCATGGGGTTTTATTTAATTGACAAGATAAAATCTCTTATAAAGGTCCCCATCATTTCATGAGGTTATAATTTAATTGACAAGATTAAACCTCTTATAAAAAATCCCATCATTTTATGGGGTTATAATTTAATTGACAAGATAAACCTCGTGAACGTCGTCATCATTTCATGGGGTTATAATTTAGTTGAGAAGATCAAACCTCGGTTGAAGGTCCCTATCATTTCATGGGGTTATAATTTAGTTGACAAGATTGAACCTCGTATAAAGGTCCCCATTATTTCATGGGGTTATAATTTAATTGACCATATAAAACCTCGTATGAAGGTCCCCATCATTTGATTGGGTTCTAATTTAGTTGACAAGATTAAACCTCGTATAAAGGTCCATATCATTTCATGGGGTTATAATTTAATTGCCCAGTTACAACCTCGTAAACATCCCCATCATTTCATGGGGTTATAATTTAGTTGACCATATAAAACCTCGTATGAAGGTCCCTATCATTTCATAGGGTTATAATTTAGTTGACAAGATTAAACCCCGTATAAAGATTCCCATCATTTCATGGGGAAATAATTTAATTTACAAGATAAAAGCTCGTATAAAGGTCCCCATCATTTCATAGGGTTATAATTTAATTGACAAGATAAAACCTCGTATAAAGGTCCCCATCATTTAATGGGGTTATAATTTAGTTCACAAGATAAAACCTCGTAAAGGTGCCATCATTTCATGGGGTTATAATTTAGTTGACAAAATAAAACCTCGTAAACGTCCCCATCATTTCATGGGGTTATAATTTATTTGACCATATAATACCCCTTATGAAGGTCTTCATCATTTCATGGGGTTATAATTTAGTTGACAAGATTAAACTTCGTATAAAGGTCCCACATCATTTCATGGGGTTATAATTTAGTTGACAAAATAATACCTCCTATAAAGGTCTCCATCATTTCATAGGGTTATAATTTAGTTGACAAGATAAAACCTCGTATAAAGGTGCCCATCATTTCATGGGGTTATAATTTAATTGACAAGATAAATTCTCGTATAAAGGTCCCCATCATTTCATGGGGTTATAATTTAGTTGACAAGATAAAACCTCGTATGAAGGTCCCCATCATTTCATGGGGTTATACTTTAGTTGACAAGATAAAACCTCGTAAAGCTGCCTTCATTTCATGGGGTTATAATTTAGTTGACAAGATAAAACCTCGTATAACCCCATCATTTCATTGGGTTATAATTTAATTGACAAGATAAAACTTCTTATAAAGGTCCCCAGCATTTCATGGGGTTATAATTTAGTTTACAAGATAAAACCTCGTATAAAGGTCCCCATTATTTCATGGGGTTTTAATTTAGTTGACAAGATAAAACCTGGAAATAAAGGTCCCCATCATTTCATGGGGAAATAATTTTATTGACAAAATAAAACCTCGTCTGAAGGTCTTCATCATTTCATGGGGTATATAATTTAGTTGACAAGATAAAACCTCGTATAAAGGTCCATATCATTTCATGGGGTTATAATTTAGTTGACAAGATAAAACCTCGAATAAAGGTCCCCATCATTTCATGGGGTTATAATTTAGTTGACAAGATAACACCTCGTATAAAGTTCCCCATCATTTCATGGGGTTATAATTTAATTGACAAGATAAAACCTCGTATAAAGGTCCCCATCATTTCATGGAGTTATAATTTAGTTGACAAGATAAGACCTCGTATAGAGGTCCCCATAATTTCATGGGGTTATAATTTAGTTGACAAGATAAAACCTCGTAAAGGTCCCCATCATTTCATGAGGTTATAATTTAGTTGACAAGAAAATACCTCGTGTAAAGGTCCCCATCATTTCATGGGGTTATAATTTAGTTGACAAGATAATACCTCGTATAAAGTTCCTTATCATTTCATGGGGTTATAATTTGAATGACAAGATATAACCTTGTATAAAGGTCCCCATCATTTTATGGGGTCATAATTTAATTGACAAGATAAAACCTCGTAAACGTGTTAATCATTTCATGGGGTTATAATTTAGTTGACCATATAAAACCTCGTATGAAGGTCCCCATCATTTCATGGGGTTATACCTTAGTTGACAAGATTAAACCTCGTATAAATGAAACCATCATTTCATGGGGTTATAATTTAGTTGACAAGATTAAACCTCGTTCTAAGGTCCTTATCATTTCATGGGTTTATATTTTAGTTGACAAGATAAAACCTCGTATAAAGGTCCCCATCATTTGATGGGGTTATAATTTAATTGACAAGATAAAATCTCGTATAAAGGTCCCCATCATTTCATGGGGTTATAATTTAATTGATAAGATAAAACTTTCGTATAAAGGCCCCCATCATTTCATGGGGTTATAATTTAGTTTACAAGATAAAACCTGGTAAAGTGCCATGATTTCATGGGGTTATAATTTAGTTGACAAGATAAAACCTCGTATAAAGGTCCCTATCATTTCATGGGGTTATAATTTAATTGACAAGATAAAACCTCGTATAAAGGTCTCCAGCATTCTTATGGGGCTATAAGTTAGTTGACAAGATAAAACGTCGTATAAAGGTCCCCATCATTTTATGGGGTTATAATTTTGTTGACGAGATAATACCTCGTATAAAGGTCCCCATCATTTCATGGGGAAATAATTTAATTGACAAGATAAAACCTCGTATAAAGGTCCATATCATTTCATGGGGTTTATAATTTAGTTGACAAGATAAAACCTCGTATAAAGGTCCTTATCATTTCATTGGGTTTTAATGTAGTTGACAAGATAAAACCTCGTTTAAAGGTTCCCATCATTTCAAGGGGTTATAATTTAGTTGACAAGATAAAACCTCGTATAAAGTTCTCCATCATTTCATTGGGTTTTAATTTAGTTGACAAGATAAAACCTCGTTTAAAGGTTCTCATCATTTCATGGGGTTATAATTTAGTTGACAAGATAAAACCTGGTAAAGGTGCCATCATTTCATGGGGTTATAATTTAGTTGACAAGATAAAACCTTGTATAAAGGTCCCCATCATTTCATGGGTTTATAATTTAGTTGACAAGATAAAACCTCGTATTCAGGTCCCCATCATTTCATGGGGTTATACTTTAGTTGACAAGATAAAACCTCGTAAAGCTGCCATCATTTCATAGGGTTATAATTTAGTTGACAAGATAAAACCTCGTATAACCCCATCATTTCATTGAGTTATAATTTAATTGACAAGATAAAACTTCGTATAAAGGTCCCCAGCATTTCATGGGGTTATAATTTAGTTTACAAGATAAAACCTCGTATAAAGGTCCCCATTATTTCATAGCGTTATAATTTAGTTGACAAGATAAACCTGGGAATAAAGGTCCCCATCATTTCATGGGGAAATAATTTTATTGACAAAATAAAACCTCGTCTAAAGGTCTTCATCATTTCATGGGGTATATAATTTAGTTGACAAGATAAAACCTCGTATAAAGGTCCATATCATTTCATGGGGTTATAATTTAGTTGACAAGATAAAACCTCGCATAAAGGTCCCCATCATTTCATGGGGTTATAATTTAGTTGACAAGATAACACCTCGTATTCCATATCATTTCATGGGGTTATAATTTAATTGACAAGATAAAATCTCCTATAAAGGTCCCCATCATTTCATGGGGTTATAATTTAGTTGACAAGATGATACCTCGTATAAAGTTCCTTATCATTTCATGGGGTTATAATTTGAATGACAAGATATAACCTTGTATAAAGGTCCCCATCATTTTATGGGGTCATAATTTAATTGACAAGATAAAACCTCGTAAACATCCCCATCATTTCATGGGGTTATAATTTAGTTGACCATATAAAACCTCGTATGAAGGTCCCCATCATTTCATGGGGTTATACTTTAGTTGACAAGATTCAACCTCGTATAAATGAAACCATCATTTCATGGGGTTATAATTTAGTTGACAAGATTAAACCTCGTTTTAAGGTCCCCATCATTTCATGGGTTTATAATTTAGTTGACAAGATAAAACCTCGTATAAAGGTCCCCATCATTTCATGGGGTTATAATTTAATTGACAAGATAAAATCTCGTATAAAGGTCCCCATCAATTCATGGGGTTATAATTTAATTGATAAGATAAAACTTTCGTATAAAGGTCCCCATCATTTCATGGGGTTATAATTTAGTTCACAAGATAAAACCTGGTAAAGGTGCCATCATTTCATGGGGTTATAATTTAGTTGACAAGATAAAACCTCGTATAAAGGTCCCCATCATTTCATGGGGTTATAATTTAATTGACAAGATAAAACCTCGTATAAAGGTCTCCAGCATTCTTATGGGTCTATAAGTTAGTTGACAAGATAAAACGTCGTATAAAGGTCCCCATCATTTTATGGAGTTATAATTTTGTTGACGAGATAATACCTCGTATAAAGGTCCCCATCATTTCATGGGGAAATAATTCAATTGACAAGATAAAACCTCGTATAAAGGTCCATATCATTTCATGGGGTTTATAATTTAGTTGACAAGATAAAACCTCGTATAAAGGTCTCCATCATTTCATTGGGTTATAATTTAATTGACAAGTTAAAACCTCGTATGAAGGTTCCCATCATTTCATAGGGTTATAATTTAGGTTACCCTATAAAACCTCGTATGAAGGTCCCCATCATTTCATGGGGTTATAATTTAGGTGAAAAGTTTAAACCTCTTATAAAGAATCCCATCATTTCATGGGGTTATAATTTAATTGACAAGATAAACCTCGTGAACGTCCCCCTCATTTGATTGGGTTATAATTTAGTTGACAAGATTAAACCTCGTATAAAGTTCCATATCATTTCATGGGGTTTTAATTTAATTGCCCAGTTAATACCTCGTAAACATCCCCATCATTTCATGGGGTTATAATTTAGTTGACCATATAAAACCTCGTATGAAGGTCCCCATCATTTCATGGGGTTATAATTGAGTTGAAAAGATAAAACCTCGTATGAAGGTCCCTATCATTTCATGGGGTTATAATTTAGTTGACAAGATTAAACCTCGTATAAAGATTCCCATCATTTCATGGGGAAATAATTTAATTTACAAGATAAGACCTCGTATAAAGGTCCCCATCATTTCATGGGGTTATAATTTAATTGACAAGATAAAACCTCGTATAAAGGTCCCCAAAATTTAATGGGGTTATAATTTAGTTCACAAGATAAAACCTCGTAAAGGTGTCATCATTTCATGGGGTTATAATTTAGTTGACAAAATAAAACCTCGTAAACGTCCCCATCATTTCATGAGGTTATAATTTATTTGACCATATAATACCCCTTATGAAGGTCCCCATCATTTCATGGGGTTATAATTTAGTTGACAAGATTAAACTTCGTATAAAGGTCCCCATCATTTCATGGGGTTATAATTTAGTTGACAAAATAATACCTCGTATAAAGGTCTCCATCATTTCATGGGGCTATAATTTAGTTCACAAGATAAAACCTCGTATAAAGGTCCCCATCATTTCATAGGGTTATAATTTAATTGACAAGATAAAATCTCGTATAAAGGTCCCCATAATTTCATGGGGTTATAATTTAGTTGACAAGATAAAACCTCGTATAAAGGTCCCCATCACTCAATGGGGTTATACTTTAGTTGACAAGATAAAACCTCGTAAAGCTGCGATCATTTCATGGGGTTATAATTTAGTTGACAAGATAAAACCTCGTATAACCCCATCATTTCATTGGGTTATAATTTAATTGACAAGATAAAACTTCGTATAAAGGTACCCAGCATTTCATGGGGTTATAATTTAGTTTACAAGATAAAACCTCGTATAAAGGTCCCCATTATTTCATGGCGTTATAATTTAGTTGACAAGATAAAACCTGGGAATAAAGGTCCCCATCATTTCATGGGGTTATTATAATTTAATTGACAAGATAAAACCTCGTATAAAGGTCCCCATCATTTTATAGGGTTATAATTTAGTTGACCATATAAAACCTCGTATGAAGGTCCCCATCATTTCATGGGGTTATACTTTAGTTGACAAGATTAAACCTCGTATAAATGAAACCATCATTTCATGGGGTTATAATTTATTTGACAAGATTAAACCTCGTTTTAAGGTCCTTATCATTTAATGGGTTTATAATTTAGTTGACAAGATAAAACCTCGTATAAAGGTCCCCATCATTTGATGGGGTTATAATTTAATTGACAAGATAAAATCTCGTATAAAGGTCCCTATCATTTCATGGGGTTATAATTTAATTGATAAGATAAAACTTTCGTATAAAGGCCCCCATCATTTCATGGGGTTATAATTTAGTTTACAAGATAAAACCTGGTAAAGGTGCCATGATTTCATGGGGTTATAATTTAGTTGATAAGATAAAACCTCGTATAAAGGTCCCCATCATTTCATGGGGTTATAATTTAATTGACAAGATAAAACCTCGTATAAAGGTCTCCAGCATTCTTATGGGGCTCTAAGTTAGTTGACAAGATAAAACGTCGTATAAAGGTCCCCATCATTTTATGGGGTTATAATTTTGTTGAAGAGATAATACCTCGTATAAAGGTCCCCATCATTTCATGGGGAAATAATTTAATTGACAAGATAAAACCTCGTATAAAGGTCCATATCATTTCATGGGGTTTATAATTTAGTTGACAAGATAAACCCTCGTATAAAGGTCCTTATCATTTCATTGGGTTTTAATGTAGTTGACAAGATAAAACCTCGTTTAAAGGTTCCCATCATTTCAAGGGGTTATAATTTAGTTGACAAGATAAAACCTCGTATAAAGTTCTCCATCATTTCATTGGGTTTTAATTTAGTTGACAAGATAAAACCTCGTTTAAAGGTTCTCATCATTTCATGGGGTTATAATTTAGTTGACAAGATAAAACCTGGTAAAGGTGCCATCATTTCATGGGGTTATAATTTAGTTGACAAGATAAAACCTCGTATAAAGGCCCCCATCATTTCATGGGGTTATAATTTAGTTGACACGATAAAACCTCGTATACAGGTCCCCATCATTTCATGGGGTTATACTTTAGTTGACAAGATAAAACCTCGTAAAGCTGCCATCATTTCATGGGGTTATAATTTAGTTGACAAGATAAAACCTCGTATAACCCCATCATTTCATTGGGTTATAATTTAATTGACAAGATAAAACTTCGTATAAAGGTCCCCAGCATTTCATGGGGTTATAATTTAATTTACAAGATAAAACCTCGTATAAAGGTCCCCATTATTTCATGGCGTTATAATTTAGTTGACAAGATAAACCTGGGAATAAAGGTCCCCATCATTTCATGGGGAAATAATTTTATTGACAAAATAAAACCTCGTCTAAAGGTCTTCATCATTTCATGGGGTTTATAATTTAGTTGACAACATAAAACCTCGTATAAAGGTCCATATCATTTCATGGGGTTATAATTTAGTTGACAAGATAAAACCTCGCATAAAGGTCCCCATCATTTCATGGTCCATAATTTAGTTGACAAGATAACACCTCGTATAAAGTTCCCCATCATTTCATGGGGTTATAATTTAATTGACAAGATAAAACCTCGTATAAAGGTCCCCATCATTTCATGGAGTTATAATTTAGTTGACAAGATAAGACCTCGTATAGAGGTCCCCATAATTTCATGGGGTTATAATTTAGTTGACAAGATAAAACCTCGTAAAGGTCCCCATCATTTCATGAGGTTATAATTTAGTTGACAAGATAATACCTCGTATAAAGGTCCATATCATTTCATGGGGTTATAATTTAATTGACAAGATAAAATCTCCTATAAAGGTCCCCATCATTTCATGGGGTTATAATTTAGTTGACAAGATGATACCTCGTATAAAGTTCCTTATCATTTCATGGGGTTATAATTTGAATGACAAGATATAACCTTGTAGAAAGGTCCCCATCATTTTATGGGGTCATAATTTAATTGACAAGATAAAACCTCGTAAACGTCCCCATCATTTCATGGGGTTATAATTTAGTTGACCATATAAAACCTCGTATGAAGGTCCCTATCATTTCATGGGGTTATACTTTAGTTGACAAGATTAAACCTCGTATAAATGAAACCATTATTTCATGGGGTTATAATTTAGTTGACAAGATTAAACCTCGTTTTAAGGTCCCCATCATTTCATGGGTTTATAATTTAGTTGACAAGATAAAACCTCGTATAAAGGTCCACATCATTTCATGGGGTTATAATTTAATTGACAAGATAAAATCTCGTATAAAGGTCCCCATCATTTCATGGGGTTATAATTTAATTGATAAGATAAAACTTTCGTATAAAGGTCCCCATCATTTCATGGGGTTATAATTTAGTTCACAAGATAAAACCTGGTAAAGGTGCCATCATTTCATGGGGTTATAATTTAGTTGACAAGATAAAACCTCGTATGAAGGTCCCCATCATTTCATGGGGTTATAATTTAATTGACAAGATAAAACCTCGTATAAAGGTCTCCAGCATTCTTATGGGGCTATAAGTTAGTTGACAAGATAAAACGTCGTATAAAGGTCCCCATCATTTTATGGAGTATAATTTTGTTGACGAGATAATACCTCGTATAAAGGTCCCCATCATTTCATGGGGAAATAATTCAATTGACAAGATAAAACCTCGTATAAAGGTCCATATCATTTCATGGGGTTTATAATTTAGTTGACAAGATAAAACCTCGTATAAAGGTCTCCATCATTTCATTGGGTTATAATTTAATTGACAAGTTAAAACCTCGTATGAAGGTTCCCATCATTTCATGGGGTTATAATTTAGGTTACCCTATAAAACCTCGTATGAAAGTCCCCATCATTTCATGGGGTTATAATTTAGGTGACAAGTTTAAACCTCTTATAAAGAATCCCATCATTTCATGGGGTTATAATTTAATTGACAAGATAAACCTCGTGAACGTCCCCATCACTTGATTGGGTTATAATTTAGTTGACAAGATTAAACCTCGTATAAAGTTCCATATCATTTCATGGGGTTATAATTTAATTGCCCAGTTGAAACCTCGTAAACATCCCCATCATTTCATGGGGTTATAATTTAGTTGACCATATAAAACCTCGTATGAAGGTCCCCATCATTTCATGGGGTTATAATTGAGTTGAAAAGATAAAACCTCGTATAAAGGTCCCCATCATTTCATGGGGTTATAATTTAATTGACAAGATAAAACCTCGTATAAAGGTCCCCATCATTTAATGGGGTTATAATTTAGTTCACAAGATAAAACCTCGTAAAGGTGTCATCATTTCATGGGGTTATAATTTAATTGACAAGATAAAATCTCGTATAAAGGTCCCTATCATTTCTTGGGGTTATAATTTAATTGATAAGATAAAACTTTCGTATAAAGGCCCCCATCATTTCATGGGGTTATAATTTAGTTTACAAGATAAAACCTGGTAAAGGTGCCATGATTTCATGGGGTTATAATTTAGTTGATAAGATAAAACCTCGTATAAAGGTCCCCATCATTTCATGGGGTTATAATTTAATTGACAAGATAAAACCTCGTATAAAGGTCTCCAGCATTCTTATGGGGCTATAAGTTAGTTGACAAGATAAAACGTCGTATAAAGGTCCCCATCATTTTATGGGGTTATAATTTTGTTGACGAGATAATACCTCGTATAAAGGTCCCCATCATTTCATGGGGAAATAATTTAATTGACAAGATAAAACCTCGTATAAAGGTCCATATCATTTCATGGGGTTTATAATTTAGTTGACAAGATAAACCCTCGTATAAAGGTCCTTATCATTTCATTGGGTTTTAATGTAGTTGACAAGATAAAACCTCGTTTAAAGGTTCCCATCATTTCAAGGGGTTATAATTTAGTTGACAAGATAAAACCTCGTATAAAGTTCTCCATCATTTCATTGGGTTTTAATTTAGTTGACAAGATAAAACCTCGTTTAAAGGTTCTCATCATTTCATGGGGTTATAATTTAGTTGACAAGATAAAACCTGGTAAAGGTGCCATCATTTCATGGGGTTATAATTTAGTTGACAAGATAAAACCTCGTATAAAGGCCCCCATCATTTCATGGGGTTATAATTTAGTTGACAAGATAAAACCTCGTATACAGGTCCCCATCATTTCATGGGGTTATACTTTAGTTGACAAGATAAAACCTCGTAAAGCTGCCATCATTTAATGGGGTTATAATTTAGTTGACAAGATAAAACCTCGTATAACCCCATCATTTCATTGGGTTATAATTTAATTGACAAGATAAAACTTCGTATAAAGGTCCCCAGCATTTCATGGGGTTATAATTTAGTTTACAAGATAAAACCTCGTATAAAGGTCCCCATTATTTCATGGCGTTATAATTTAGTTGACAAGATAAACCTGGGAATAAAGGTCCCCATCATTTCATGGGGAAATAATTTTATTGACAAAATAAAACCTCGTCTAAAGGTCTTCATCATTTCATGGGGTTTATAATTTAGTTGACAACATAAAACCTCGTATAAAGGTCCATATCATTTCATGGGGTTATAATTTAGTTGACAAGATAAAACGTCAAATAAAGGTCCCCATCATTTCATGGTCCATAATTTAGTTGACAAGATAACACCTCGTATAAAGTTCCCCATCATTTCATGGGGTTATAATTTAATTGACAAGATAAAACCTCGTATAAAGGTCCCCATCATTTCATGGAGTTATAATTTAGTTGACAAGATAAGACCTCATATAGAGGTCCCCATAATTTCATGGGGTTATAATTTAGTTTGACAAGATAAAACCTCGTAAAGGTCCCCATCATTTCATGAGGTTATAATTTAGTTGACAAGATAATACCTCGTATAAAGGTCCATATCATTTCATGGGGTTATAATTTAATTGACAAGATAAAATCTCCTATAAAGGTCCCCATCATTTCATGGGGTTATAATTTAGTTGACAAGATGATACCTCGTATAAAGTTCCTTATCATTTCATGGGGTTATAATTTGAATGACAAGATATAACCTTGTATAAAGGTCCCCATCATTTTATGGGGTCATAATTTAATTGACAAGATAAAACCTCGTAAAAGTCCCCATCATTTCATGGGGTTATAATTTAGTTGACCATATAAAACCTCGTATGAAGGTCCCCATCATTTCATGGGGTTATACTTTAGTTGACAAGATTAAACCTCGTATAAATGAAACCATTATTTCATGGGGTTATAATTTAGTTGACAAGATTAAACCTCGTTTTAAGGTCCCCATCATTTCATGGGTTTATAATTTAGTTGACAAGATAAAACCTCGTATAAAGGTCCCCATCATTTCATGGGGTTATAATTTAATTGACAAGATAAAATCTCGTATAAAGGTCCCCATCAATTCATGGGGTTATAATTTAATTGATAAGATAAAACTTTCGTATAAAGGTCCCCATCATTTCATGGGGTTATAATTTAGTTCACAAGATAAAACCTGGTAAAGGTGCCATCATTTCATGGGGTTATAATTTAGTTGACAAGATAAAACCTCGTATAAAGGTCCCCATCATTTCATGGGGTTATAATTCAATTGACAAGATAAAACCTCGTATAAAGGTCTCCAGCATTCTTATGGGGCTATAAGTTAGTTGACAAGATAAAACGTCGTATAAAGGTCCCCATCATTTTATGGAGTATAATTTTGTTGACGAGATAATACCTCGTATAAAGTTCCCCATCATTTCATGGGGAAATAATTCAATTGACAAGATAAAACCTCGTATAAAGGTCCATATCATTTCATGGGGTTTATAATTTAGTTGACAAGATAAAACCTCGTATAAAGGTCTCCATCATTTCATTGGGTTATAATTTAATTGACAAGTTAAAACCTCGTATGAAGGTTCCCATCATTTCAAGGGGTTATAATTTAGGTTACCCTATAAAACCTCGTATGAAGGTCCCCATCATTTCATGGGGTTATAATTTAGGTGACAAGTTTAAACCTCTTATAAAGAATCCCATCATTTAATGGGGTTATAATTTAATTGACAAGATAAACCTCGTGAACGGCCCCATCACTTGATTGGGTTATAATTTAGTTGACAAGATTAAACCTCGTATAAAGTTCCATATCATTTCATGGGGTTATAATTTAATTGCCCAGTTGAAACCTCGTAAAAATCCCCATCATTTCATGGGGTTATAATTTAGTTGACCATATAAAACCTCGTATGAAGGTCCCCATCATTTCATGGGGTTATATTTGAGTTGAAAAGATAAAACCTCGTATATAGGTCCCCATCATTTCATGGGGTTATAATTTAATTGACAAGATAAAACCTCGTATAAAGGTCCCCATCATTTAATGGGGTTATAATTTAGTTCACAAGATAAAACCTCGTAAAGGTGTCATCATTTCATGGGGTTATAATTTAGTTGACAAAATAAAACCTCGTAAAAGTCCCCATCATTTCATGAGGTTATAATTTATTTGACCATATAATACCCCTTATGAAGGTCCCCATCATTTCATGGGGTTATAATTTAGTTGACAAGATTAAACTTCGTATAAAGGTCCCCATCATTTCATGGGGTTATAATTTAGTTGACAAAATAATACCTCGTATAAAGGTCTCCATCATTTCATGGGGCTATAATTTAGTTAACAAGATAAAACCTAGTATAAAGGTCCCCATCATTTCATAGGGTTATAATTTAATTGACAAGATAAAATCTCGTATAAAGGTCCCCATCATTTCATGGGGTTATAATTTAGTTGACAAGATTAAACCTCGTATAAAGGTCCCCATCACTCAATGGGGTTATACTTTAGTTGACAAGATAAAACCTCGTAAAGCTGCGATCATTTCATGGGGTTATAATTTAGTTAACAAGATAAAACCTCGTATAACCCCATCATTTCATTGGGTTATAATTTAATTGACAAGATAAAACTTCGTATTAAGGTCCCCAGCATTTCATGGGGTTATAATTTAGTTTACAAGATAAAACCTCGTATAAAGGTCCCCATTATTTCATGGCGTTATAATTTAGTTGACAAGATAAAACCTGGGAATAAAGGTCCCCATCATTTCATAGGGTTATTATAATTTCATTGACAAGATAAAACCTCGTAAAAAGGTCCCAATCATTTCATGGGGTTATAATTTAGTTGAGAAGATAACACGTCGTATAGAGGGCCCCATCATTTCATGGAGTTATAATTTAATTGACAGGTTAAAACCTCGTTAAGGTTCCCATTATTTCATGGGGTTTTATTTAATTGACAAGATAAAATCTCTTATAAAGGTCCCCATCATTTTATGGGGTTATAATTTAATTGACAAGATAAACCTCGTGAACGTCGTCATCATTTCATGGGGTTATAATTTAGTTGAGAAGATCAAACCTCGGTTGAAGGTCCCTATCATTTCATGGGGTTATAATTTAGTTGACAAGATTGAACCTCGTATAAAGGTCCCCATTATTTCATGGGGTTATAATTTAATTGACCATATAAAACCTCGTATGAAGGTCCCCATCATTTGATTGGGTTCTAATTTAGTTGACAAGATTTAACCTCGTAAAAAGGTCCATATCATTTCATGGGGCTATAATTTAATTGCCCAGTTACAACCTCGTAAACATCCCCATCATTTCATGGGGTTATAATTTAGTTGACCATATAAAACCTCTTATGAAGGTCCCCATCATTTCATGGGGTTATAATTGAGTTGAAAAGATAAAACCTCGTATGAAGGTCCCTATCATTTCATAGGGTTATATTTTAGTTGAGAAGATTAAACCCCGTATAAAGATTCCCATCATTTCATGGGGAAATAATTTAATTTACAAGATAAAACCTCGTATAAAGGTCCCCATCATTTCATGGGGTTATAATTTAATTGACAAGATAAAACCTCGTATAAAGGTCCCCATCATTTAATGGGGTTATAATTTAGTTCACAAGATAAAACCTCGTAAAGGTGCCATCATTTCATGGGGTTATAATTTAGTTGACAAAATAAAACCTCGTAAACGTCCCTATCATTTCATGGGGTTTTAATTTATTTGAACATCTAATACCCCTTATGAAGGTCCCCATCATTTCATGGGGTTATAATTTAGTTGACCAGATTAAACTTCGTATAAAGGTCCCCATCATTTCATGGGGAAATAATTTTATTGACAAAATAAAACCTCGTCTAAAGGTCTTCATCATTTCATGGGGTTTATAATTTAGTTGACAACATAAAACCTCGTATAAAGGTCCATATCATTTCATGGGGTTATAATTTAGTTGACAAGATAAAACCTCGCATAAAGGTCCCCATCATTTCATGGTCCATAATTTAGTTGACAAGATAACACCTCGTATAAAGTTCCCCATCATTTCATGGGGTTATAATTTAATTGACAAGATAAAACCTCGTATAAAGGTCCCCATCATTTCATGGAGTTATAATTTAGTTGACAAGATAAGACCTCGTATAGAGGTCCCCATAATTTCATGGGGTTATAATTTAGTTGACAAGATAAAACCTCGTAAAGGTCCCCATCATTTCATGAGGTTATAATTTAGTTGACAAGATAATACCTCGTATAAAGGTCCATATCATTTCATGGGGTTATAATTTAATTGACAAGATAAAATCTCCTATAAAGGTCCCCATCATTTCATGGGGTTATAATTTAGTTGACAAGATGATACCTCGTATAAAGTTCCTTATCATTTTATGGGGTTATAATTTGAATGACAAGATATAACCTTGTATAAAGGTCCCCATCATTTTATGGGGTCATAATTTAATTGACAAGATAAAACCTCGTAAACGTCCCCATCATTTCATGGGGTTATAATTTAGTTGACCATATAAAACCTCGTATGAAGGTCCCCATCATTTCATGGGGTTATACTTTAGTTGACAAGATTAAACCTCGTATAAATAAAACCATTATTTCATGGGGTTATAATTTAGTTGACAAGATTAAACCCTGTTTTAAGGTCCCCATCATTTCATGGGTTTATAATTTAGTTGACAAGATAAAACCTCGTATAAAGGTCCGCATCATTTCATGGGGTTATAATTTAATTGACAAGATAAAATCTCGTATAAAGGTCCCCATCATTTCATGGGGTTATAATTTAATTGATAAGATAAAACTTTCGTATAAAGGTCCCCATCATTTCATGGGGTTTTAATTTAGTTCCAAGATAAAACCTGGTAAAGGTGCCATCATTTCATGGGGTTATAATTTAGTTGACAAGATAAAACCTCGTATAAAGGTCCCCATCATTTCATGGGGTTATAATTTAATTGACAAGATAAAACCTCGTATAAAGGTCTCCAGCATTCTTATGGGGCTATAAGTTAGTTGACAAGATAAAACGTCGTATAAAGGTCCCCATCATTTTATGGAGTATAATTTTGTTGACGAGATAATACCTCGTATAAAGGTCCCCATCATTTCATGGGGAAATAATTCAATTGACAAGATAAAACCTCGTATAAAGGTCCATATCATTTCATGGGGTTTATAATTTAGTTGACAAGATAAAACCTCGTATAAAGGTCTCCATCATTTCATTGGGTTATAATTTAATTGACAAGTTAAAACCTCGTATGAAGGTTCCCATCATTTCATGGGGTTATAATTTAGGTTACCCTATAAAACCTCGTATGAAGGTCCCCATCATTTCATGGGGTTATAATTTAGGTGACAAGTTTAAACCTCTTATAAAGAATCCCATCATTTCATGGGGTTATAATTTAATTGACAAGATAAACCTCGTGAACGTCCCCATCACTTGATTGGGTTATAATTTAGTTGACAAGATTAAACCAAGTATAAAGTTCCATATCATTTCATGGGGTTATAATTTAATTGCCCAGTTGAAACCTCGTAAACATCCCCATCATTTCATGGGGTTATAATTTAGTTGACCATATAAAACCTCGTATGAAGGTCCCCATCATTTCATGGGGTTATAATTGAGTTGAAAAGATAAAACCTCGTATAAAGGTCCCCATCATTTCATGGGGTTATAATTTATTTGACAAGATAAAACCTCGTATAAAGGTCCCCATCATTTAATGGGGTTATAATTTAGTTCACAAGATAAAACCTCGTAAAGGTGTCATCATTTCATGGGGTTATAATTTAGTTGACAAAATAAAACCTCGTAAACGTCCCCATCATTTCATGAGGTTATAATTTATTTGACCATATAATACCCCTTATGAAGGTCCCCATCATTTCATGGGGTTATAATTTAGTTGACAAGATTAAACTTCGTATTAAGGTCCCCATCATTTCATGGGGTTATAATTTAGTTGACAAAATAATACCTCGTATAAAGGTCTCCATCATTTCATGGGGCTATAATTTAGTTAACAAGATAAAACCTAGTATAAAGGTCCCCATCATTTCATAGGGTTATAATTTAATTGACAAGATAAAATCTCGTATAAAGGTCCTTATCATTTCATGGGGTTATAATTTAGTTGCCAAGATTAAACCTCGTATAAAGGTCCCCATCACTCAATGGGGTTATACTTTAGTTGACAAGATAAAACCTCGTAAAGCTGCGATCATTTCATGGGGTTATAATTTAGTTAACAAGATAAAACCTCGTATAACCCCATCATTTCATTGGGTTATAATTTAATTGACAAGATAAAACTTCGTATTAAGGTCCCTAGCATTTCATGGGGTTATAATTTAGTTTACAAGATAAAACCTCGTATAAAGGTCCCCATTATTTCATGGCGTTATAATTTAGTTGACAAGATAAAACCTGGGAATAAAGGTCCCCATCATTTCATGGGGTTATTATAATTTCATTGACAAGATAAAACCTCGTAAAAAGGTCCCAATCATTTCATGGGGTTATAATTTAGTTGAGAAGATAACACGTCGTATAGAGGGCCCCATCATTTCATGGAGTTATAATTTAATTGACAGGTTAAAACCTCGTTAAGGTTCCCATTATTTCATGGGGTTTTATTTAATTGACAAGATAAAATCTCCTTTAAAGGTCCCCATCATTTTATGGGGTTATAATTTAATTGACAAGATAAACCTCGTGAACGTCGTCATCATTTCATGGGGTTATAATTTAGTTGAGAAGATCAAACCTCGGTTGAAGGTCCCTATCATTTCATGGGGTTATAATTTAGTTGACAAGATTGAACCTCGTATAAAGGTCCCCATTATTTCATGGGGTTATAATTTAATTGACCATATAAAACCTCGTATGAAGGTCCCCATCATTTGATTGGGTTCTAATTTAGTTGACAAGATTAAACCTCGTAAAAAGGTCCATATCATTTCATGGGGCTATAATTTAATTGCCCAGTTACAACCTCGTAAACATCCCCATCATTTCATGGGGTTATAATTTAGTTGACCATATAAAACCTCTTATGAAGGTCCCCATCATTTCATGGGGTTATAATTGAGTTGAAAAGATAAAACCTCGTATGAAGGTCCCTATCATTTCATAGGGTTATATTATAGTTGAGAAGATTAAACCCCGTATAAAGATTCCCATCATTTCATGGGGAAATAATTTAATTTACAAGATAAAACCTCGTATAAAGGTCCCCATCATTTCATGGGGTTATAATTTAATTGACAAGATAAAACCTCGTATAAAGGTCCCCATCATTTAATGGGGTTATAATTTAGTTCACAAGATAAAACCTCGTAAAGGTGCCATCATTTCATGGGGTTATAATTTAGTTGACAAAATAAAACCTCGTAAACGTCCCCATCATTTCATGGGGTTTTAATTTATTTGAACATCTAATACCCCTTATGAAGGTCCCCATCATTTCATGGGGTTATAATTTAGTTGACAAGATTAAACTTCGTATAAAGGTCCCCATCATTTCATGGGGTTATAATTTAGTTGACAAAATAATACCTCGTATAAAGGTCTCCATCATTTCATGGGGTTATAATTTAGTTGACAAGATAAAACCTCGTATAAAGGTCCCCATCATTTCATGGGGTTATAATTTAATTGACAAGATAAAATCTCGTATAAAGGTCCCCATCATTTCATGGGGTTATAATTTAGTTGACAAGATAAAACCTCGTATAAAGGTCCCCATCATTTCATGGGGTTATACTGTAGTTGACAAGATAAAACCTCGTAAAGCTGCCATCATTTCATGGGGTTATAATTTAGTTGACAAGATAAAACCTCGTATAACCCCATCATTTCATTGGGTTATAATTTAATTGACAAGATAAAACTTCTTATAAAGGTCCCCAGCATTTCATGGGGTTATAATTTAGTTTACAAGATAAAACCTCGTATAAAGGTCCCCATTATTTCATGGGGTTTTAATTTAGTTGACTAGATAAAACCTGGGAATAAAGGTCCCCATCATTTCATGGGGAAATAATTTTATTGACAAAATAAAACCTCGTCTAAAGGTCTTCATCATTTCATGGGGTTTATAATTTAGTTGACAAGATAAAACCTCGTATAGAGGTCCATATCATTTCATGGGGTTATAATTTAGTTGACAAGATAAAACCTCGCATAAAGGTCCCCATCATTTCTTCGGGTTATAATTTAGTTGACAAGACAACACCTCGTATAAAGTTCCCCATCATTTCATGGGGTTATAATTTAATTGACAAGATAAAACCTCGTATAAAGGTCCCCATCATTTCATAGAGTTATAATTAGTTGACAAGATAAGACCTCGTATAGAGGTCCCCATAATTTCATGGGGTTATAATTTAGTTGACAAGATAAAACCTCGTAAAGGTCCCCATTATTTCATGAGGTTATAATTTAGTTGACAAGAAAATACCTCGTGTAAAGGTCCCCATCATTTCATGGGGTTATAATTTAGTTGACAAGATAAAACCTTGTATAAAGTTCCTTATCATTTCATGGGGTTATAATTTGAATGACAAGATATAACCTTGTATAAAGGTCCCCATCATTTTATGGGGTCATAATTTAATTGACAAGATAAAACCTCGTAAACGTCCCCATCATTTCATGGGGTTATAATTTAGTTGACCATATAAAACCTCGTATGAAGGTCCCCATCATTTCATGGGGTTATACTTTAGTTGACAAGATTAAACCTCGTATAAATGAAACCATCATTTCATGGGGTTATAATTTAGTTGACAAGATAAAACCTCGTATACAGGTCCCCATCATTTCATGGGGTTATACTTTAGTTGACAAGATAAAACCTCGTAAAGCTGCCATCATTTCATGGGGTTATAATTTAGTTGACAAGATAAAACCTCGTATAACCCCATCATTTCATTGGGTTATAATTTAATTGACAAGATAAAACTTCGTATAAAGGTCCCCAGCATTTCATCGGGTTATAATTTAGTTTACAAGATAAAACCTCGTATAAAGGTCCCCATTATTTCATGGCGTTATAATTTAGTTGACAAGATAAACCTGGGAATAAAGGTCCCCATCATTTCATGGGGAAATAATTTTATTGACAAAAGAAAACCTCGTCTAAAGGTCTTCATCATTTCATGGGGTTTATAATTTAGTTGACAAGATAAAACCTCGTATAAAGGTCCATATTATTTCATGGGGTTATAATTTAGTTGACAAGATAAAACCTCGCATAAAGGTCCCCATCATTTCATGGGGTTATAATTTAGTTGACAAGATAACACCTCGTATAAAGTTCCCCATCATTTCATGGGGTTATAATTTAATTGACAAGATAAAACCTCGTATAAAGGTCCCCATCATTTCATGGAGTTATAATTTAGTTGACAAGATAAGACCTCGTATAGAGGTCCCCATAATTTCATGGGGTTATAATTTAGTTGACAAGATAAAACCTCGTAAAGGTCCCCATCATTTCATGAGGTTATAATTTAGTTGACAAGATAATACTTCGTATAAAGGTCCATATCATTTCATGGGGTTATAATTTAATTGACAAGATAAAATCTCCTATAAAGGTCCCCATCATTTCATGGGGTTATAATTTAGTTGACAAGATGATACCTCGTATAAAGTTCCTTATCATTTCATGGGGTTATAATTTGAATGACAAGATATAACCTTGTATAAAGGTCTCCATCATTTTATGGGGTCATAATTTAATTGACAAGATAAAACCTCGTAAACGTCCCCATCATTTCATGGGGTTATAATTTAGTTGACCATATAAAACCTCGTATGAAGGTCCCCATCATTTCATGGGGTTATACTTTAGTTGACAAGATTAAACCTCGTATAAATGAAACCATTATTTCATAGGGTTATAATTTAGTTGACAAGATTAAACCTCGTTTTAAGGTCCCCATCATTTCATGGGTTTATAATTTAGTTGACAAGATAAAACCTCGTATAAAGGTCCACATCATTTCATGGGGTTATAATTTAATTGACAAGATAAAATCTCGTATAAAGGTCCCCATCATTTCATGGGGTTATAATTTAATTGATAAGATAAAACTTTCGTATAAAGGTCCCCATCATTTCCTGGGGTTATAATTTAGTTCACAAGATAAAACCTGGTAAAGGTGCCATCATTTCATGGGGTTATAATTTAGTTGACAAGATAAAACCTCGTATAAAGGTCCCCATCATTTCATGGGGTTATAATTTAATTGACAAGATAAAACCTCGTATAAAGGTCTCCAGCATTCTTATGGGGCTATAAGTTAGTAAACAAGATAAAACGTCGTATAAAGGTCCCCATCATTTTATGGAGTATAATTTTGTTGACGAGATAATACCTCGTATAAAGGTCCCCATCATTTCATGGGGAAATAATTCAATTGACAAGATAAAACCTCGTATAAAGGTCCATATGATTTCATGGGGTTTATAATTTAGTTGACAAGATAAAACCTCGTATAAAGGTCTCCATCATTTCATTGGGTTATAATTTAATTGACAAGTTAAAACCTCGTATGAAGGTCCCCATCATTTCATGGGGTTATAATTTAGGTGACAAGTTTAAACCTCTTATAAAGAATCCCATCATTTCATGGGGTTATAATTTAATTGACAAGATAAACCTCGTGAACGTCCCCATCACTTGATTGGGTTATAATTTAGTTGACAAGATTAAACCTCGTATAAAGTTCCATATCATTTCATGGGGTTATAATTTAATTGCCCAGTTGAAACCTCGTAAACATCCCCATCATTTCATGGGGTTATAATTTAGTTGACCATATAAAACCTCGAATGAAGGTCCCCATCATTTCATGGGGTTATAATTGAGTTGAAAAGATAAAACCTCGTATGAAGGTCCCTATCATTTCATGGGGTTATAATTTAGTTGACAAGATTAAACCTCGTATAAAGATTCCCATCATTTCATGGGGAAATAATTTAATTTACAAGATAAGACCTCGTATAAAGGTCCCCATCATTTCATGGGGTTATAATTTAATTGACAAGATAAAACCTCGTAAAGGTGTTATCATTTCATGGGGTTATAATTTAGTTGACAAAATAAAACCTCGTCAACGTCCCCATCATTTCATGGGGTTATAATTTATTTGACCATATAATACCCCTTATGAAGGTCCCCATCATTTCATGGGGTTATAATTTAGTTGACAAGATTAAACTTCGTATAAAGGTCCCCATCATTTCATGGGGTTATAATTTATTTGACAAAATAATACCTCGTATAAAGGTCTCCATCATTTCATGGGGCTATAATTTAGTTCACAAGATGAAACCTCGTATAAAGGTCCCCATCATTTCATAGGGTTATAATTTAATTGACAAGATAAAATCTCGTATAAAGGTCCCAATCATTTCATGGGGTTATAATTTAGTTGACAAGATAAAACCTCGTATAAAGGTCCCCATCACTCAATGGGGTTATACTTTAGTTGACAAGATAAAACCTCGTAAAGCTGCGATCATTTCATGGGGTTATAATTTAGTTGACAAGATAAAACCTCGTATAACCCCATCATTTCATTGGGTTATAATTTAATTGACAAGATAAAACTTCGTATAAAGGTCCCCAGCATTTCATGGGGTTATAATTTAGTTTACAAGATAAAACCTCGTATAAAGGTCCCCATTATTTCATGGCGCTATAATTTAGTTGACAAGATAAAACCTGGGAATAAAGGTCCCCATCATTTCATGGGGAAATAATTTTATTGACAAAATAAAACCTCGTCTATAGGGCTTCATCATTTCATGGGGTTTATAATTTAGTTGACAAGATAAAACCTCGTATAAAGGTCCATATCATTTGATGGGGTTATAATTTAGTTGACAAGATAAAACCTCGCATAAAGGTCCCCATCATTTCATGAGGTTATAATTTAGTTGACAAGATAACACCTCGTATAAAGTTCCCCATCATTTCATGGGGTTATAATTTAATTGACAAGATAAAACCTCGTATAAAGGTCCCCATCATTTCATGGAGTTATAATTTAGTTGACAAGATAAGACCTCGTATAGAGGTCCCCATAATTTCATGGGGTTATAATTTAGTTGACAAGATAAAACCTCGTAAAGGTCCTCATCATTTCATGAGGTTATAATTTAGTTGACAAGATAATACCTCGTATAAAGGTCCATATCATTTCATGGGGTTATAATTTAATTGACAAGATAAAATCTCCTATAAAGGTCCCCATCATTTCATGGGGTTATAATTTAGTTGACAAGATGATACCTCGTATAAAGTTCCTTATCATTTCATGGGGTTATAATTTGAATGACAAGATATAACCTTGTAGAAAGGTCCCCATCATTTTATGGGGTCATAATTTAATTGACAAGATAAAACCTCGTAAACGTCCCCATCATTTCATGGGGTTATAATTTAGTTGTCCATATAAAACCTCGTATGAAGGTCCCCATCATTTCATGAAGTTATACTTTAGTTGACAAGATTAAACCTCGTATAAATGAAACCATCATTTCATGGGTTTATAATTTAATTGACAAGATAAAACCTCGTATAAAGGTCCCCATCATTTAATGGGGTTATAATTTAGTTCACAAGATAAAACCTCGTAAAGGTGTCATCATTTCATGGGGTTTTAATTTAGTTGACAAAATAAAACCTCGTAAACGTCCCCATCATTTCATGGGGTTATGATTTATTTGACCATATAATACCCCTTATAAAGGTCCCCATCATTTCATGGGGTTATAATTTAGTTGACAATATTAAACTTCGTATAAAGGTCCCCATCATTTCATGGGGTTATAATTTAGTTGAAAAAAAAATACCTCGTATAAAGGTCTCCATCATTTCATTGGGTTATAATTTAGTTCACAAGATAAAACCTCGTATAAAGGTCCCCATCATTTCATGGGGTTATACTTTAGTTGACAAGATAAAACCTCGTAAAGCTGCCATCATTTCATGGGGTTATAATTAAGTTGACAAGATAAAACCTCGTATAACCCCATCATTTCATTGGGTTATAATGTAATTGACAAGACAAAACTTCGTATAATGGTCCCCAGCATTTCATGGGGTTATAATTTAGTTTACAAGATAAAACCTCGTATAAAGGTCCCCATTATTTCATGGCGTTATAATTTAGTTGACAAGATAAAACCTGGGAATAAAGGTCCCCATCATTTCATGGGGAAATAATTTTATTGACAAAATAAAACCTCGTCTAAAGGTCTTCATCATTTCATGGGGTTTATAATTTAGTTGACAAGATAAAACCTCGTATAAAGGTCCATATCATTTCATGGGGTTATAATTTAGTTGACAAGATAAAACCTCGCATAAACGTCCCCATCATTTCATGGGGTTATAATTTAGTTGACAAGATAACACCTCGTATAAAGTTCCCCATCATTTCATGGGGTTATAATTTAATTGACAAGATAAAACCTCGTATAAAGGTCCCCATCATTTCATGGAGTTATAATTTAGTTGACAAGATAAGACCTCGTATAGAGGTCCCCATAATTTCATGGGGTTATAATTTAGTTGACAAGCTAAAACCTCGTAAAGGTCCCCATCATTTCATGAGGTTATAATTTAGTTGACAAGATAATACCTCGTATAAAGGTCCATATCATTTCATGGGGTTATAATTTAATTGACAAGATAAAATCTCCTATAAAGGTCCCCATCATTTCATGGGGTTATAATTTAGTTGACAAGATAATACCTCGTATAAAGTTCCTTATCATTTCATGGGGTTATAATTTGAATGACAAGATATAACCTTGTATAAAGGTCCCCATCATTTTATGGGGTCATAATTTAATTGACAAGATAAAACCTCGTAAACGTCCCCATCATTTCATGGGGTTATAATTTAGTTGACCATATAAAACCTCGTATGAAGGTCCCCATCATTTCATGGGGTTATACTTTAGTTGACAAGATTAAACCTTGTATAAATGAAACCATCATTTCATGGGGTTATAATTTAGTTGACAAGATTAAACCTCGTTTTAAGGTCCCCATCATTTCATGGGTTTATAATTTAGTTGACAAGATAAAACCTCGTATAAAGGTAACTCATCATTTCATGGGGTTATAATTTAATTGACAAGATAAAATCTCGTATAAAGGTCCCCATCATTTCATGGGGTTATAATTTAATTGATAAGATAAAACTTTCGTATAAAGGTCCCCATCATTTCATGGGGTTATAATTTAGTTCACAAGATAAAACCTGGTAAAGGTGCCATCATTTCATGGGGTTATAATTTAGTTGACAAAATAAAACCTCGTAAACGTCCCCATCATTTCATGGGGTTATAATTTAATTGACAAGATAAAACCTCGTATAAAGGTCTCCAGCATTCTTATGGGGCTATATGTTAGTTGACAAGATAAAACGTCGTATAAAGGTCCCCATCATTTTATGGGGTTATAATTTTGTTGACGAGATAATACCTCGTATAAAGGTCCCCATCATTTCATGGGGAAATAATTTAATTGACAAGATAAAACCTCGTATAAAGGTCCATATCATTTCATGGGGTTTATAATTTAGTTGACAAGATAAAACCTCGTATAAAGGTCCTCATCATTTCATTGGGTTTTAATTTAGTTGACAAGATAAAACCTCGTTTAAAGGTTCCTATCATTTCAAGGGGTTATAATTTAGTTGACAAGATAAAACCTCGTATAAAGGTCTCCATCATTTCATTGGGTTTTAATTTAGTTGACAAGATAAAACCTCGTTTAAAGGTTCCCATCATTTCAAGGGGTTATAATTTAGTTGACAAGATAAAACCTCGTATAAAGGTCTCCATCATTTCATTGGGTTATAATGTAATTGACAAGTTAAAACCTCGTATGAAGGTTCCCATCATTTCAAGGGGTTATAATTTAGGTTACCCTATAAAACCTCGTATGAAGGTCCCCATCATTTCATGGGGTTATAATTTAGGTGACAAGTTTAAACCTCTTATAAAGAATCCCATCATTTCATGGGGTTATAATTTAATTGACAAGATAAACCTCGAGAACGTCCCCATCATTTGATTGGGTTATAATTTAGTTGACAAGATTAAACCTTGTATAAAGTTCCATATCATTTCATGGGGTTAAAATTTAATTGCCCAGTTAAAACCTCGTAAACATTCTCATCATTTCATGGGGTTATAATTTAGTTGACAAGATAAAATCTCCAATAAAGGTCCCCATCATTTCATGGGGTTATAATTTAGTTGACAAGATAATACCTCGTATTTAGTTCCTTATCATTTTATGGGGTTATAATTTGAATGACAAGATATAACCTTGTATAAAGGTCCCCATCATTTTATGGGGTCATAATTTAATTGACAAGATAAAACCTCGTAAACGTCCCCATCATTTCATGGGGTTATAATTTAGTTGACCATATAAAACCTCGTATAAACGTCCCCATCATTTAATGGGGTTATAATTTAGTTCACAAGATAAAACCTCGTAAAGGTGTCATCATTTCATGGGGTTATAATTTAGTTGACAAAATAAAACCTCGTAAACGTCCCCATCATTTCATGGGGTTATAATTTATTTGACCATATAATACCCCTTATAAAGGGCCCATCATTTCATGGGGTTATAATTTAGTTGACAAGATTAAACTCCGTATAAAGGTCCCCATCATTTCATGGGGTTATAATTTAGTTGACAATATAATACCTCGTATAAAGGTCTCCATCATTTCATGGGGTTATAATTTAGTTCACAAGATAAAACCTCGTATAAAGGTCCCCATCATTTCATGGGGTTATATTTTAATTGACAAGATAAAATCTCGTATAAAGGTCCCCATCATTTCATTGGGTTATAATTTAGTTGACAAGATAAAACCTCGTATAAAGGTCCCCATCATTTCATGGGGTTATACTTTAGTTGACAAGATAAAACCTCGTAAAGCTGCCATCATTTCATGGGGTTATAATTTAGTTGACAAGATAAAACTTCGTATAACCCCATCATTTCATTGGGTTATAATTTAATTGACAAGATAAAACTTCGTATAAAGGTCCCCAGCATTTCATGGGGTTATAATTTAGTTTACAAGATAAAACCTCGTATAAAGGTCATCATTATTTCATGGGGTTATAATTTAGTTGACAAGATAAAACCTGGGAATAAAGGTCCCCATCATTTCATGGGGAAATAATTTTATTGACAAAATAAAACCTCGTCTAAAGGTCTTCATCATTTCATGGGGTTTATAATTTAGTTGACAAGATAAAACCTCGTATAAAGGTCCATATCATTTCATGGGGTTATAATTTAGTTGACAAGATCAAACCTCGCATAAAGGTCCCCATCATTTCATGGGGTTATAATTTAGTTGACAAGATAACACCTCGTATAAAGTTCCCCATCATTTCATGGGGTTGTTATTTAATTGACAAGATAAAACCTCGTATAAAGGTCCCATCATTTCATGGAGTTATAATTTAGTTGACAAGATAAGACCTCGTATAGAGGTCCCCATAATTTCATGGGGTTATAATTTAGTTGACAAGATAAAACCTCGTAAAGGTCCCCATCATTTCATGAGGTTATAATTTAGTTGACAAGATAATACCTCGTATAAAGGTCCATATCATTTCATGGGGTTATAATTTAATTGACAAGATAAAATCACCTATAAAGGTCCCCATCATTTCATGGGGTTATAATTTAGTTGACAAGATGATACCTCGTATAAAGTTCCTTATCATTTCATGGGGTTATAATTTGAATGACAAGATATAACCTTGTATAAAGGTCCCCATCATTTTATGGGGTCATAATTTAATTGACAAGATAAAACCTCGTAAACGTCCCCGTCATTTCATGGGGTTATAATTTAGTTGACCATATAAATCTCGTATGAAGGTCCCCATCATTTCATGGGGTTATACTTTAGTTGACAAGATTAAACCTCGTATAAATGAAACCATCATTTCATGGGGTTATAATTTAGTTGACAAGATTAAACCTCGTTTTAAGATCCCCATCATTTCATGGGTTTATAATTTGGTTGACAAGATAAAACCTCGTATAAAGGTCCCCATCATTTCATGGGGTTATAATTTAATTGACAAGATAAAATCTCGTATAAAGGTCCCCATCATTTCATGGGGTTATAATTTAATTGATAAGATAAAACTTTCGTATAAAGGTCCCCATCATTTCATGGGGTTATAATTTAGTTCACAAGATAAAACCTGGTAAAGGTGCCATCATTTCATGGGGTTATAATTTAGTTGACAAGATAAAACCTCGTTCAAAGGTCCCCATCATTTCATGGGGTTATAATTTAATTGACAAGATAAAACCTCGTATAAAGGTCTCCAGCATTCTTATGGGGCTATAAGTTAGTTGACAAGATAAAACGTCGTATAAAGGTCCCCATCATTTTATGGGGTTATAATTTTGTTGACGAGATAATACCTCGTATAAAGGTCCCCATCATTTCATGGGGAAATAATTTAATTGACAAGATAAAACCTCGTATAAAGGTCCATATCATTTCATGGGGTTTATAATTTAGTTGACAAGATAAAACCTCGTATAAAGGTTCTCATCATTTCATTGGGTTTTAATTTAGTTGACAAGATAAAAACTCGTTTAAAGGTTCCCATCATTTCAAGGGGTTATAATTTAGTTGACAAGATAAAACCTCGTATAAAGGTCTCCATCATTTCATTGGGTTTTAATTTAGTTGACAAGATAAAACCTCGTTTAAAGGTTCCCATCATTTCAAGGGGTTATAATTTAGTTGACAAGATAAAACCACGTATAAAGGTCTCCATCATTTCATTGGGTTATAATTTAATTGACAAGTTAAAACCTCGTATGAAGGTTCCCATCATTTCCTGTGGTTATAATTTAGGTTACCCTATAAAACCTCGTATGAAGGTCCCCATCATTTCATGGGGTTATAATTTAGGTGACAAGTTTAAACCTCTTATAAAGAATCCCATCATTTCATGGGGTAATAATTTAATTTACAAGATAAACCTCGTGAACGTCCCCATCATTTGATTGGGTTATAATTTAGTTGACAAGATTAAACCTCGTATAAAGTTCCATATCATTTCATGGGGTTATAATTTAATTGCCCAGTTAAAACCTCGTAAACATCCCCATCATTTCATGGGGTTATAATTTAGTTGACCATATAAAACCTCGTATGAAGGTCCCCATCATTTCATGGGGTTATAATTGAGTTGAAAAGATAAAACCTCGTATGAAGTTCCCTATCATTTCATGGGGTTATAATTTAGTTGACAAGATTAAACCTCGTATAAAGATTCCCATCATTTCATGGGGAAATAATTTAATTTACAAGATAAAACCTCGTATAAAGGTCCCCATCATTTCATGGGGTTATAATTTAATTGACAAGATAAAACCTCGTATAAAGGTCCCCATCATTTAATGGGGTTATAATTTAGTTCACAAGATAAAAACTCGTAAAGGTGTCATCAATTCATGGGGTTATAATTTAGTTGACAAAATAAAACCTCGTAAACGTCCCCATCATTTCATGGGGTTATAATTTATTTGACCATATAATACCCCTTATGGAGGTCCTCATCATTTCATGGGGTTATAATTTAGTTGACAAGATTAAACTTCGTATAAAGGTCCCCATCATTTCATGGGGTTATAATTTAGTTGACAAAATAATACCTCGTATAAAGGTCTCCATCATTTCATGGGGTTATAATTTAGTTCACAAGATAAAACCTCGTATAAAGGTCCCCATCATTTCATGGGGTTATAATTTAATTGACAAGATAAAATCTCGTATAAAGGTCCCCATCATTTCATGGGGTTATAATTTAGTTGACAAGATAAAACCTCGTATAAAGGTCCCCATCATTTCATGGGGTTATACTTTAGTTGACAAGATAAAACCTCGTAAAGCTGCCATCATTTCATGGGGTTATAATTTAGTTGACAAGATAAAACCTCGTATAACCCCATCATTTCATTGGGTTATAATTTAATTGACAAGATAAAACTTCGTATAAAGGTCCCCAGCATTTCATGGGGTTATAATTTAGTTTACAAGATAAAACCTCGTATAAAGGTCCCCATTATTTCATGGCGTTATAATTTAGTTGACAAGATAAAACCTGGGAATAAAGGTCCCCATCATTTCATGGGGAAATAATTTTATTGACAAAATAAAACCTCGTCTAAAGGTCTTCAGCATTTCATGGGGTTTATAATTTAGTTGACAAGATAAAACCTCGTATAAAGGTCCATATCATTTCATGGGGTTAGAATTTAGTTGACAAGATAAAACCTCGCCTAAAGGTCCCCATCATTTCATGGGGTTATAATTTAGTTGACAAGATAACACCTCGTATAAAGTTCCTCATCATTTCATGGGGTTATAATTTAATTGACAAGATAAAACCTCGTATAAAGGTCCCCATCATTTCATGGAGTTATAATTTAGTTGACAAGATAAGACCTCGTATAGAGGTCCCCATAATTTCATGGGGTTATAATTTTGTTGACAAGATAAAACCTCGTAAAGGTCCCCATCATTTCATGAGGTTATAATTTAGTTGACAAGATAATACCTCGTATAAAGGTCCATATCATTTCATGGGGTTATAATTTAATTGACAAGATAAAATCTCCTATAAAGGTCCCCATCATTTCATGGGGTTATAATTTAGTTGACAAGATAATACCTCGTATAAAGTTCCTTATCATTTCATGGGGTTATAATTTGAATGACAAGATATAACCTTGTATAAAGGTCCCCATCATTTTATGGGGTCATAATTTAATTGACAAGATAAAACCTCGTAAACGTCCCCGTCATTTCATGGGGTTATAATTTAGTTGACCATATAAATCTCGTATGAAGGTCCCCATCATTTCATGGGGTTATACTTTAGTTGACAAGATTAAACCTCGTATAAATGAAACCATCATTTCATGGGGTTATAATTTAGTTGACAAGATTAAACCTCGTTTTAAGATCCCCATCATTTCATGGGTTTATAATTTGGTTGACAAGATAAAACCTCGTATAAAGGTCCCCATCATTTCATGGGGTTATAATTTAATTGACAAGATAAAATCTCGTATAAAGGTCCCCATCATTTCATGGGGTTATATTTTAATTGATAAGATAAAACTTTCGTATAAAGGTCCCCATCATTTCATGGGGTTATAATTTAGTTCACAAGATAAAACCTGGTAAAGGTGCCATCATTTCATGGGGTTATAATTTAGTTGACAAGATAAAACCTCGTATAAAGGTCCCCATCATTTCATAGGGTTATAATTTAATTGACAAGATAAAACCTCGTATAAAGGTCTCCAGCATTCTTATGGGGCTATAAGTTAGTTGACAAGATAAAACGTCGTATAAAGGTCCCCATCATTTTATGGGGTTATAATTTTGTTGACGAGATAATACCTCGTATAAAGGTCCCCATTATTTCATGGGGAAATAATTTAATTGACAAGATAAAACCTCGTATAAAGGTCCATATCATTTCATGGGGTTTATAATTTAGTTGACAAGATAAAACCTCGTATAAAGGTTCTCATCATTTCATTGGGTTTTAATTTAGTTGACAAGATAAAAACTCGTTTAAAGGTTCCCATCATTTCAAGGGGTTATAATTTAGTTGACAAGATAAAACCTCGTATAAAGGTCTCCATCATTTCATTGGGTTTTAATTTAGTTGACAAGATAAAACCTCGTTTAAAGGTTCCCATCATTTCAAGGGGTTATAATTTAGTTGACAAGATAAAACCACGTATAAAGGTCTTCATCATTTCATTGGGTTATAATTTAATTGACAAGTTAAAACCTCGTATGAAGGTTCCCATCATTTCCTGTGGTTATAATTTAGGTTACCCTATAAAACCTCGTATGAAGGTCCCCATCATTTCATGGGGTTATAATTTAGGTGACAAGTTTAAACCTCTTATAAAGAATCCCATCATTTCATGGGGTTATAATTTAATTGACAAGATAAACCTCGTGAACGTCCCCATCATTTGATTGGGTTATAATTTAGTTGACAAGATTAAACCTCGTATAAAGTTCCATATCATTTCATGGGGTTATAATTTAATTGCCCAGTTAAAACCTCGTAAACATCCCCATCATTTCATGGGGTTATAATTTAGTTGACCATATAAAACCTCGTATGAAGGTCCCCATCATTTCATGGGGTTATAATTGAGTTGAAAAGATAAAACCTCGTATGAAGTTCCCTATCATTTCATGGGGTTATAATTTAGTTGACAAGATTAAACCTCGTATAAAGATTCCCATCATTTCATGGGGAAATAATTTAATTTACAAGATAAAACCTCGTATAAAGGTCCCCATCATTTCATGGGGTTATAATTTAATTGACAAGATAAAACCTCGTATAAAGGTCCCCATCATTTAATGGGGTTATAATTTAGTTCACAAGATAAAAACTCGTAAAGGTGTCATCAATTCATGGGGTTATAATTTTGTTGACAAAATAAAACCTCGTAAACGTCCCCATCATTTCATGGGGTTATAATTTATTTGACCATATAATACCCCTTATGGAGGTCCCCATCATTTCATGGGGTTATAATTTAGTTGACAAGATTAAACTTCGTATAAAGGTCCCCATCATTTCATGGGGTTATAATTTAGTTGACAAAATAATACCTCGTATAAAGGTCTCCATCATTTCATGGGGTTATAATTTAGTTCACAAGATAAAACCTCGTATAAAGGTCCCCATCATTTCATGGGGTTATAATTTAATTGACAAGATAAAATCTCGTATAAAGGTCCCCATCATTTCATGGGGTTATAATTTAGTTGACAAGATAAAACCTCGTATAAAGGTCCCCATCATTTCATGGGGTTATAATTTAGTTGACAAGATAAAACCTCGTATAAAGGTCCCCATCATTTCATGGGGTTATACTTTAGTTGACAAGATAAAACCTCGTAAAGCTGCCATCATTTCATGGGGTTATAATTTAGTTGACAAGATAAAACCTCGTATAACCCCATCATTTCATTGGGTTATAATTTAATTGACAAGATAAAACTTCGTATAAAGGTCCCCAGCATTTCATGGGGTTATAATTTAGTTTACAAGATAAAACCTCGTATAAAGGTCCCCATTATTTCATGGCGTTATAATTTAGTTGACAAGATAAAACCTGGGAATAAAGGTCCCCATCATTTCATGGGGAAATAATTTTATTGACAAAATAAAACCTCGTCTAAAGGTCTTCAGCATTTCATGGGGTTTATAATTTAGTTGACAAGATAAAACCTCGTATAAAGGTCCATATCATTTCATGGGGTTAGAATTTAGTTGACAAGATAAAACCTCGCATAAAGGTCCCCATCATTTCATGGGGTTATAATTTAGTTGACAAGATAACACCTCGTATAAAGTTCCTCATCATTTCATGGGGTTATAATTTAATTGACAAGATAAAACCTCGTATAAAGGTCCCCATCATTTCATGGAGTTATAATTTAGTTGACAAGATAAGCCCTTCTATAGAGGTCCCCATAATTTCATGGGGTTATAATTTAGTTGACAAGATAAAACCTCGTAAAGGTCCCCATCATTTCATGAGGTTATAATTTAGTTGACAAGATAATACCTCGTATAAAGGTCCATATCATTTCATGAGGTTATAATTTAATTGACAAGATAAAATCTCCTATAAAGGTCCCTATCATTTCATGGGGTTATAATTTAGTTGACAAGATAATACCTCGTATAAAGTTCCTTATCATTTCATGGGGTTATAATTTGAATGACAAGATATAACCTTGTATAAAGGTCCCCATCATTTTATGGGGTCATAATTTAATTGACAAGATAAAACCTCGTAAACGTCCCCATCATTTCATGGGGTTATAATTTAGTTGACCATATAAAACCTCGTATGAAGGTCCCCATCATTTCATGGGGTTATACTTTAGTTGACAAGATTAAACCTCGTATAAATGAAACCATCATTTCATGGGGTTATAATTTAGTTGACAAGATTAAACCTCGTTTTAAGATCCCCATCATTTCATGGGTTTATAATTTGGTTGACAAGATAAAACCTCGTATAAAGGTCCCCATCATTTCATGGGGTTATAATTTAATTGACAAGATAAAATCTCGTATAAAGGTCCCCATCATTTCATGGGGTTATATTTTAATTGATAAGATAAAACTTTCGTATAAAGGTCCCCATCATTTCATGGGGTTATAATTTAGTTCACAAGATAAAACCTGGTAAAGGTGCCATCATTTCATGGGGTTATAATTTAGTTGACAAGATAAAACCTCGTATAAAGGTCCCCATCATTTCATAGGGTTATAATTTAATTGACAAGATAAAACCTCGTATAAAGGTCTCCAGCATTCTTATGGGGCTATAAGTTAGTTGACAAGATAAAACGTCGTATAAAGGTCCCCATCATTTTATGGGGTTATAATTTTGTTGACGAGATAATACCTCGTATAAAGGTCCCCATTATTTCATGGGGAAATAATTTAATTGACAAGATAAAACCTCGTATAAAGGTCCATATCATTTCATGGGGTTTATAATTTAGTTGACAAGATAAAACCTCGTATAAAGGTTCTCATCATTTCATTGGGTTTTAATTTAGTTGACAAGATAAAAACTCGTTTAAAGGTTCCCATCATTTCAAGGGGTTATAATTTAGTTGACAAGATAAAACCTCGTATAAAGGTCTCCATCATTTCATTGGGTTTTAATTTAGTTGACAAGATAAAACCTCGTTTAAAGGTTCCCATCATTTCAAGGGGTTATAATTTAGTTGACAAGATAAAACCACGTATAAAGGTCTTCATCATTTCATTGGGTTATAATTTAATTGACAAGTTAAAACCTCGTATGAAGGTTCCCATCATTTCCTGTGGTTATAATTTAGGTTACCCTATAAAACCTCGTATGAAGGTCCCCATCATTTCATGGGGTTATAATTTAGGTGACAAGTTTAAACCTCTTATAAAGAATCCCATCATTTCATGGGGTTATAATTTAATTGACAAGATAAACCTCGTGAACGTCCCCATCATTTGATTGGGTTATAATTTAGTTGACAAGATTAAACCTCGTATAAAGTTCCATATCATTTCATGGGGTTATAATTTAATTGCCCAGTTAAAACCTCGTAAACATCCCCATCATTTCATGGGGTTATAATTTAGTTGACCATATAAAACCTCGTATGAAGGTCCCCATCATTTCATGGGGTTATAATTGAGTTGAAAAGATAAAACCTCGTATGAAGTTCCCTATCATTTCATGGGGTTATAATTTAGTTGACAAGATTAAACCTCGTATAAAGATTCCCATCATTTCATGGGGAAATAATTTAATTTACAAGATAAAACCTCGTATAAAGGTCCCCATCATTTCATGGGGTTATAATTTAATTGACAAGATAAAACCTCGTATAAAGGTCCCCATCATTTAATGGGGTTATAATTTAGTTCACAAGATAAAAACTCGTAAAGGTGTCATCAATTCATGGGGTTATAATTTTGTTGACAAAATAAAACCTCGTAAACGTCCCCATCATTTCATGGGGTTATAATTTATTTGACCATATAATACCCCTTATGGAGGTCCCCATCATTTCATGGGGTTATAATTTAGTTGACAAGATTAAACTTCGTATAAAGGTCCCCATCATTTCATGGGGTTATAATTTAGTTGACAAAATAATACCTCGTATAAAGGTCTCCATCATTTCATGGGGTTATAATTTAGTTCACAAGATAAAACCTCGTATAAAGGTCCCCATCATTTCATGGGGTTATAATTTAATTGACAAGATAAAATCTCGTATAAAGGTCCCCATCATTTCATGGGGTTATAATTTAGTTGACAAGATAAAACCTCGTATAAAGGTCCCCATCATTTCATGGGGTTATAATTTAGTTGACAAGATAAAACCTCGTATAAAGGTCCCCATCATTTCATGGGGTTATACTTTAGTTGACAAGATAAAACCTCGTAAAGCTGCCATCATTTCATGGGGTTATAATTTAGTTGACAAGATAAAACCTCGTATAACCCCATCATTTCATTGGGTTATAATTTAATTGACAAGATAAAACTTCGTATAAAGGTCCCCAGCATTTCATGGGGTTATAATTTAGTTTACAAGATAAAACCTCGTATAAAGGTCCCCATTATTTCATGGCGTTATAATTTAGTTGACAAGATAAAACCTGGGAATAAAGGTCCCCATCATTTCATGGGGAAATAATTTTATTGACAAAATAAAACCTCGTCTAAAGGTCTTCAGCATTTCATGGGGTTTATAATTTAGTTGACAAGATAAAACCTCGTATAAAGGTCCATATCATTTCATGGGGTTAGAATTTAGTTGACAAGATAAAACCTCGCATAAAGGTCCCCATCATTTCATGGGGTTATAATTTAGTTGACAAGATAACACCTCGTATAAAGTTCCTCATCATTTCATGGGGTTATAATTTAATTGACAAGATAAAACCTCGTATAAAGGTCCCCATCATTTCATGGAGTTATAATTTAGTTGACAAGATAAGCCCTTCTATAGAGGTCCCCATAATTTCATGGGGTTATAATTTAGTTGACAAGATAAAACCTCGTAAAGGTCCCCATCATTTCATGAGGTTATAATTTAGTTGACAAGATAATACCTCGTATAAAGGTCCATATCATTTCATGAGGTTATAATTTAATTGACAAGATAAAATCTCCTATAAAGGTCCCTATCATTTCATGGGGTTATAATTTAGTTGACAAGATAATACCTCGTATAAAGTTCCTTATCATTTCATGGGGTTATAATTTGAATGACAAGATATAACCTTGTATAAAGGTCCCCATCATTTTATGGGGTCATAATTTAATTGACAAGATAAAACCTCGTAAACGTCCCCATCATTTCATGGGGTTATAATTTAGTTGACCATATAAAACCTCGTATGAAGGTCCCCATCATTTCATGGGGTTATACTTTAGTTGACAAGATTAAACCTCGTATAAATGAAACCATCATTTCATGGGGTTATAATTTAGTTGACAAGATTAAACCTCGTTTTAAGGTCCCCATCATTTCATGGGTTTATAATTTAGTTGACAAGATAAAACCTCGTATAAAGGTCCCCATCATTTCATGGGGTTATAATTTAATTGACAAGATAAAATCTCGTATAAAGGTCCCCATCATTTCATGGGGTTATAATTTAATTGATAAGATAAAACTTTCGTATAAAGGACCCCATCATTTCATGGGGTTATAATTTAGTTCACAAGATAAAACCTGGTAAAGGTGCCTTCATTTCATGGGGTTATAATTTAGTTGACAAGATAAAACCTCGTATAAAGGTCCCCATCATTTCATGGGGTTATAATTTAATTGACAAGATAAAACCTCGTATAAAGGTCTCCAGCATTCTTATGGGGTTATAAGTTAGTTGACAAGATAGAACCTCGTATAAAGGTCCCCATCATTTTATGGGGTTATAATTTTGTTGACAAGATAATACCTCGTATAAAGGTCCCCATCATTTCATGGGGAAATAATTTAATTGACAAGATAAAACCTCGTATAAAGGTCCTCATCATTTCATTGGGTTTTAATTTAGTTGACAAGATAAAACCTCGTTTAAAGGTTCCCATCATTTCAAGGGGTTATAATTTAGTTGACAAGATAAAACCTCGTATAAAGGTCTCCATCATTTCATTGGGTTTTAATTTAGTTGACAAGATAAAACCTCGTTTAAAGGTTCCCATCATTTCAAGGGGTTATAATTTAGTTGACAAGATAAAACCTCCTATAAAGGTCTCCATCATTTTATTGGGTTATAATTTAATTGACAAGTTAAAACCTCGTATGAAGGTTCCCATCATTTCATGGGGTTATAATTTAGGTTACCCTATAAAACCTCGTATGAAGGTTCCCATCATTTCATGGGGTTATAATTTAGGTGACAAGTTTAAACCTCTTATAAAGAATCCCATCATTTCATGGGGTTATAATTTAATTGACAAGATAAACCTCGTGAACGTCCCCATCATTTCATGGGGTTATAATTTAGTTGAAAAGATAAAACTTCGTATGAAGGTCCCTATCATTTCATGGGGTTATAATTTAGTTGACAAGATTTCCCTCTTATAAAGGTCCCCTTTATTTCATGTGGTTATAATTTAATTGACAAGATAAAACCTCGTATACAGGTCCCCATCATTTCATGGGGTTATAGTTTAGTTGAGAAGATAAAACCTCGTATAAAGGTCCCCATCATTTCATGGGGTTATAATTTAGTTGACAAGATAAAACCTTGCAATAATGCCCCTTTCGTTTCAAACCTAACTAAATCTAACTTTACCTACCGGAACTCCCGCTTGTCCACTTTTTTCTATTTTCACTTATCCCACTCTTTCAATACATAAAATGGTTTGGAAAAGGAGAGTGATTTTTTATGGATCTTGTGTTGTAAAATCGTTAACAATTTCAACTACATTCACCGGGACTTTTGTGTATTTTGGCCACTTAGTTGTGTCAGCACCACAGGGGGGTGGGGCCTCTACAAAAAGTAAAAACAACAGTCTAGAACGTAGTTGGCACTCTTTTGCCACGCCAACAATAGTGACCCCAAAGGTCAATATTGAGGTCGCTATTCTTGGCATGATATAAATAACCGCCCAGTATTCGGAGCAGAGTTTCCAGTCGACTACCTCCCCCTCTCTTCATCTAACCACCACTACACATCCACAATTTAATTCAATTTACAACAGCAATTTCTTTCAAATTTTCAATAACAAAGTCACTTTTTCCCCATATTTTTTCTCCGTATTAAATTCACTTTAATTTTGCAACGCTCCTCTTTTGTTGTTTTAAACTCAATCCGCCAAATATGGAGGAAAAGAAGCCTTAAACTTAAAAGGATAAATCACCCATCCAAATATTGGTCATACTTTCAACATGTGACAAGAAACCATTTTTAAAATAACCAGCCAAAGAAACAACAACAAAAGTTACGGCGTCTCTGTTGCCGTGGCAACTTCATTCTTGCAGTTTTCGTTTCGTTTGTGACAAATGTGAACTTCCTAACTTGAAAGTTGCAGAGGATGAAAATCCGAGATAACTTCATGTATAACCACAAGTGATGCATTTAGACTTTTTTTAATGATAAATAAAATAAAATAACAAATGAAACGTTGATATTTATGAAAATACAAAGAAAGTTCCACTTAGCTGTGGCGTATAACATAATAATGTAATCGGATCAAGTAATGATTAGCATTTTCCACGGCCAAGAGTAAATATATATGTTTTTCTATTAATATGCTTGAACATAAAGATCATAGTCATAAAGTAAAGATAAGAACTCCTAAATTTAGCCGGGGGAAGATAAGCACACCCTCAATGTGAATATGCTTGGGAAATTAGGTTAGTGGTAATTTTGACGAAGAAGGTGGCAATCGTTATTTGTGTTTGTCCACCCCAAAATAAAGAAAAAAACATACTGTTGTTTCTGTGTGTCATTTAAAACTCACACTACCATACTAAACCAGTTTAAAATGACAAGTACATACAAAATGAACTAATATTAGCTTTAAAAACAAACTCGCTTGATTCGCTATCTTCAAATGAGCAAGTGTAAATTAGGCCGTCTGATACCATCACTTTAGGATTAGTTATATAAAATTTTCCACGTGATTAAGAAAATAAAAACAACCTATAATCATTAAATAAAACTAGCAAACTCAAATTAACTTCTCTAACACGTCAAATAGCTCAATTATTCAAATAATAGGAACAAAACCGAACCGTAAACAATCGGAACTTGGCCATGTTAAAGCATTTGCGTAGCTAAATTGGGTCGAAATAGTGACTTTTCGTGACTTAATAGCTCCTTCCCTCATCAAAATATTCCTCCTAGGACATTACGAGTATGACAATTTGGAAGATGTATTACATGATTTAGTAGTCTAAGACCCTTGACCCCGTCCTATTCAAAATTACCATGTTATTTTTTACCTAACCTAACCTTACCTTGTATATATACGCAATTCCAACGGCCACTTGTAATGATTACTTTAACGCATCCTACAAATTAATATTCGTATTTTAACACCACTCATCCAAATTTTGCCACTAGAACATCATCCCTAAATCTGTTACAAAGAGGTCAAAGCAAATATTTCATGGAATTTAATTATAAAATGAGGATTAATTTAATAGTAATAAAATCAAAGATTAATGATCAGGATATGGTTAGGTTAGGTTAGGTTAGGTTATAACATAAAGAAAATGTGTTGAAGATAATAATATATCGTGGCAGAACCACTTGCGACCGTTGGGTCGGGATGGCACACAAACGTCCAGATGGAACATGGCTAAGTCAAGGAGAGTTACGTGCTTTCCTGAGCCCTAACGCTTCAAGTAGTCTCTTCCTTAAACTCCTCGAGCAATATAGCTTCCAGATGCTTTCACTTTATCATCATTTTCTTTACGAACTTCTCTCAGAATTTCTGCCAGACTTATCCTCGTTTTTCTTTTTTTAAATTTCCCATATATGATATTATATATATATATATATATATATATATATATATATATATATATATATATATATATATATATATATATATATATAAAATTACATTTTAATCAAAAGTTTAAAAGTAGAAGGAAGATAATAAAGGAAGAGATAGTACCACTATGCAGTTAAGCAACCTAAGAAGGATTGTAAAAGAGAAGATAAAAGTTAAGAAAATAATTTAGTAATAATTTAAAAGTTTAAAACAACAAACAAAAACAAAGAAATAAACAATAGAAAACAACAAATAGAAACATATATTCCAAAAAGGAAGAAAACAAAGCACTCGTAAAATAATGAAAAACCTGAAAAAGAGAAAACTTTAAAGAAAACCAAGGCTCAAAAACTTCACGCAGAAGAAGAAATAAAGAACTAAGTACAAAAAAGGAAACAAAAACAATAAGTAAAATAAAGCGTTTGCCAGGCAACCTGGTACATATCACCATCCACCTCATCCATATTATTGTTCATTATCACCCCCTCTCTTCATCCATCTCATCAACATCCTCCTTTTTCACATTAATTTCTGCCTATTCTCTGTCATACTCTTGCATATTCACCACTTTTTGATTTCTCTATAAATAATAATGAATGAATGACTTTCGTAGATGATATGCTTATGAAAAATAAATAAGTGAATGAATGAATGAATGAATAAATATAAATAAATACAAAAAAAATTAATAGATGATAACACACGTAAACGGACTTGTGAGGTCAGGGGTAGCATGGCAACTCTGCTGCGGTCGTCATGTGGAAGATTGTGCGCCCTCCCGGCCTCAGTCTTGCCCGTGGCCTTATATCTTCCACACATTTTCACTTCTTCTAACTCCTCCATTTTACACCTCCTTCCTTACCTGGTTTGTACGGGCAATGCCCACGTTGGTCTTCGCCTCAGAGTGGTGTATTGGCCCTCATCGCCTCCCCCCCCTCGATCCTCTTCCAAAACCTTCTCTACATTATATTTACCCCTCCCCTCTCCCCCCCTATCCCCATCTCCTCTCCCACTTCCCTCTGTCCTCTACCCCCATGATGTCCCCTCCTGTCTCCTCTTCCTTCTTACCCCCTTTCCCCTCCCGTCTCTCCCTACCCCTCCTTTTCCCTCTCCCGTTCCCTATCTTTCCTCCACTCCCCTCTTACTCTATTCACATTTCCTCTCCCACTTCCATCTGTCCTCTACCCCTCCCCCATTTCTCAACTCTCTTCTTCCTCTTCCCGCGCCTATCTCCTCTTCCTCGCCCTTGCCCCCTCTCCTCTTCCCCTCCCGTCACCCCTTCACCCTCCCACCGTTTCCCCTCATCTTCCACCCCTTTTCCACTCTCACCCCCCTCCACTTTCCCTATCCTTGCCGCCCTCTTGTCATAACCCCATTCTCCCACCTACCCTTCCTGTCTCCTCTTTTACGCCTCTTACCCCCTTTCCCCTCCGGTCCCCCCTTACCCCTCCTCTTTACCTCTCACTGTCCCCCCTTACCCCTCCTCTTTACCTCCCACTGTCCCCTCTTTTTCCCCACTCCCCTCTCCACATATCCCCATCTCTCCTCCCACTTCCCTCTGGCCTCTACCCACCTGATTTCCTCACTCCCCTCTGCCCTTCCCTCATGTCTTCTCTTACCTGGCCCCTTACCTCCCTTTCCCCTCCCGTATCCCCCTTACCTCTCCCCCTGTCCCCCTCCTTTCGACACTCACGTCTACTCCTTCCCCCTCTCGTCCCCCCTCACCTTCTCCTCCCATCCCCCTCCCCTTCCCCTCTCCCCTGCCCCTTCGTCCAGATCCTTCATTGGCGACCAAAAAGACGCCGCCTTCAGATGAGAAGATGCACCCCTCGTCCGCCACCCTTAGGTCGAAGGACCCCCCGGGCGAGGAGGGAATCGGTCGCGAGTGGGTGTTCGGCCTGCGGGCAGAGGTGCGGGGCGCCGCCGCCCACCTCGACAATGACCGGCTCCTGTACCCAGCGGGCGACGCTCTCGTCATCCATGACGTCACCGAATCGACCCAGGATTTTGTTCCGTTGACCTCGGAAAATGCCCTCGTCGCCATGACTCTCGCCGAGAACAGGTCAGGCAATGTGTGTATGTGTGTGTGTATGTGAAGAAGAGAAGCCCCTCTCTGATGTATCTCCTCGTTGGCTATTTTTTATTTAATTTCTAAAAAAATACTCCCGAAAACATAAAAGACTAAAAGAAGTGAGAAAATTGGTATTGCAATCAATTGGTAAAGAATTTCTGAAGTTACTCCGAATGTTTCGCTTGATTATAATTATTTACTTGCGGCTTTTGTGCAATACAAGGCGACTCATAACCTGGACTTCGTTAGGAAATCAATAGAACGAGGTCTCCTTAGACGTGGGGATCTTCTTGCTTGTATTCTTCACTGAAGATCGATTCCCGACGAAAGAAAATGAGTCTCAGACGCAAACACCCGTTTCTCTTTCTCCTGTGGGAAGTAATTATAGATCTAACTTGTGGGGTCCCATAGGGTCATTGCTAGTGCCTCTTCTATTTTTTGAATGAATACAATTGACCAAGAGGAAGGTTTGTGTTGGAGAGTCCTCCACCTCCCCTCGTTCGTAGTTACCCGTGACGCCACAGCTACTACATGCTGGGTGTTGTCGAGATTGTCTTCTGCTGGCTCCTCTGAATATGTAGGGGTTGGTGGGACCGGGCGCGGTGATATGGGGGCGAGGCTCTCACACAGACTGCAATATATTAAGAAAAAAAACAAATGTCGTAATCAAAAATTGAAATTTAACTTCCTTTTGAGATTCAAAATATATATAAAATACAAGAGCAGCTGCTTCCCCACTCCTTACAGGAGGAGCTTGCGCTTCGCATGCAGACCTTCGGTCTGTGGTTTAGGGCCTAAAGACAAATAAAAAGATTTTTACCGGATTTTTCTTTGAAATACGAAAAAAAACAATCTTCATGACTCTTTTTATTTTTACGCCCCATCTACATTTCCTCTAATAATTTACTTTTGCTTCACTCGGATTTACGGGCAAGTAACTATTTCCTCCTGATTAAGATGGAAATTGAAAATCTACGAGTATCTTAGAAATAACTTCTATAAAATTTTCGAATATACGAAAAAAACAACAGCAAAAAAACAAAACAGCCATGCCTTAATTTTAAGAAATTTTCTGAACTTCACTATTTGTAATTGTTTTTGTTTTAAAAAATCCCAAGACATTCGATAATCATTTATTCTTTTAGAACTTCACTATTTTGTAATTCTGGCAACTGTCCATGTTGTCAGTTGCGAGGAAAAAAAACTTTTTAAAAATCTTACATATTTATAAGGTATTGCGTTGTTTATTCCCCCCCCCCCCCACACTTGTTGGCAGGCATCATAATGGGTGTTAATTAAAAAAAAATGTTCTGAACAATGGTTAAAATGGACCCTAAAACTACGCAGCAATGGCCTCGTGCGGTAATTTTTACTTTTACTCGAAAGACATAAATTTACCCTTGTGTAAATCAATTGTTGGTCATTAATTTGGGCGTGGATCCGTTCAAATATAGACACATGAAATGGTGCAAAGAAAGAGGAACTAAATGATTTCCAAAGCATCGTAACAAATTCATATAAAGGCTAAAAGATCTGGTTTACAGACGCGAGAAATACGGTCAGTTAATAGAGGTAATTAAAATAGTAAAGAGTTTTGACGAAGTCGATTAAAAATAATTAAGTTCTACTATGAACAATGCTGGATAATTCAGTGGACACGGTTATAAAGTGGCCATATGTATATCCATTTCAATTGTTAGAAGTGGAAGACTTTTTCTCTTTTTAAATTACAAACTTTTGGAATGTTCACCTGACAAGATTGTTTCAAATAGATCAGCAAATATGTATGAAATTAGGTTATGTAAATAAATACCTTGCACAACATAATATCACATGAATGTTCGCTTTCGAGTAAATACATGATTTTACACATGCTCAGTGTACTTGTCTCGTTTACATAATGATTGGGTATCTATGAAGGATGAAGTTTGGTCTACATAATGGTGTTGCTTAACCGGTGGGAAAGTTCCCATGTGGGAAATTCATAGATCCCAGGTGGTATTGCTGAATAAATTTAGACTCTTTAGGAATTCGACAATCTTAAGTCCTTAGCTGACATTGAAAAAGTGGCAAACCGAAAAAAACAAGTTATATCAACGTTTTAACCTTAGATATACACATTCAATATGCAAAACGTTTGCATTTTCCTCTTTTAGTTGCGTTTTAATATATTTTAACAATTTGTTAATTTATTTTCTAATTTTGGTAATTATAGAATATTATAATCTTAACCCCAAAGTCGTCCAAAAAAGGAGGAAGTAGGAAATAGAAAAAATATATTAAGTCAGTTATGGGAAATGATGAGGAAAAGGTTAAGAACCGCTGATATAAGATAAACTAGGCAATGGCTTCGCCACCCTCCCTACGGGGAGAGCTTGCGCTTAGCTACTAAGATTAAAAGTTAAAATCTAAGAAAAAACAGCCATGATTAAATTTTTATAAATTTTCTGAACTTCGCCAATTGTAATAATTTTGAAAAGGAACTGTAAACTAAATTTCCCCCCTTTCAAAATATCACCTTGCTAAAATAGTTATAGAAGAAGATATATAAAAATAAATTTTCTGAACTTCACCATTTGTAATTCTTTGGGTTTTAAAAAATTCACAAAATTTCGATACTTATATTTGTTTCTGAACTTCACCATTTTGTTTTTTGATATTATAAAAGAATAATTAGAAATAACTTTGATAAAAAAACATAAATAATAATCAAACTTCAAACTAAGATGAAATTATTATTCAAATACTCAAAAAAATCCCATTCATAAATTATAGAGTTAGTGAAAAAAGGAACAAAATTCTTAAAAAACACAAAAATAAGAGCGTATGTAAGTGTGATAGATTCTCTTTTTATTAGCTTCCTCCGCACGACATATCACACGAAATAATTGTACTGTATGAATGTCGTGTTTTCCTTTTAAACATTTTTTTCCTTAGTCTAGCAGGTGGCTTACGATATAAGAAAGATAAAGAGAGTTTCGATTTGCTTGCTTTTGTATAGCTGTTATTACATATGGTTAAGTGTAAGCAAGGTATGAGTGAAATTTCTATCTTCAGTTTCTTTTCTCACGGGCTAGCTTCGATTAGAATTAGTACTAGCTCTGGTTCTGTAGTTCTCTCTCTTACCATAACCTAGATTCCCAAACTGGAGCCATACAGCAAAATTTAGGGGGCCACAAGCTAAGGTTATGTACACATAAAAATCCCAAGCCCTGCCATACTAGAACAGCCAGTCAGCAACTGAGCCAGCCAGAGGAACAGGCGCGTCTGTACTCGGTATACATTTGAACAATGCCTTGCTGCCAGGCGCAGGAGTAATATGCCTAATTCTTTCTTTATTCAGCGTAATTCCATTTTTATATATGATTTTGTGTTTTTGATCAAATAATTCATTAGGATGCATTTCGATACCAAACAATTTTCACTCAATAACTTATTTAATACTTCCTATGCTATGTTTTCCGAATGAGAACCTAGTCTTGAATCTTGAGTATTAACCAGTCCACAGTCCCACTTTAGAGGCCACAGTTAAAAAAACAAACACTTTGTGAGTGTGTGTGGCTCTCATAAATAATCCGTTTGCGCCAATTTTAGTATTATTGAGACTTAAGCCACCATCAATACCAATTTAATAATGGTAAGTAAGCTTTGCATCATGAATTGTATTATGAAGAAGGGACAAAATATCTGTTGTATTTTTTTACAATCCATGAAATGTTTTTGTTTTTTTGAGAGTTTAGTAACCTGAAATTTGATTTCTTTCCAACTTCTCATTGTTATGAACCACTTGAAAATGTTGTTTAAAGACGGTTTCACTCCTTTAGAAAATTAGAACATTAGGAAAGTTCAGATAATAAAAATCCACTAGGCTAGGGCCTAGCGAGGTCATCTGCTTTTGGAAAAAAAGTGATTGGTAAAGTAAGTTAATGAATGTTATTTTCTGGTCAAATGGCAAATTCAAATTAGCTAACACCTGCAATAATCTACCCTCTCATAGGGTAGTCCACTGGAATACCAAAGACATTATATTAAATATAAAAACAAAAATATAAACACAAATCAATTGCAATAATCGTCCCTCATGGGTAATCCACTACATACCAAATATTCATGTATTATGAAGCTTCATATAGACCTTTTGTAGGCTCATTATGAGTGATGTCATTTAGCTACAGCAATATTTCTTTCCGCTTCAGACCCATCTGTGATGGCTTCTAACAAGAAACGCAAATGCGATGACAGCTATCTGGATTTTAGATTTACAAGCATTAATGATAAAGGTGTAGTGAAGCCTCAGTGAGTGATTTGTCACAAAATACTCTCCGCTGAATCACTGAGGCCTAGCAAGCTTAAATTACACCTGGTAACTACACATTCTCCACATGTTGGCAAGGATCGTTCTTTCTTTGGTCGACAGGAATTGAATATGAAGATACAACGACTCTGTGCCATTGGTTCCATTCACCAACAAAATGCTGCATTAGTCGAGGCATCATTTTTGGTATCCCTTGAAATAGCAAAGAAAAAGAAACCTCACACCATTAGGAGGAATTAATTTTGCCATGTGCCAAAACTATGGTCAAGCTTGCTTTGGGCGAGAAAAGTGCTGAAAAGCTGAGTGCTATTTCTCTTTCAAATAATACAATGCAACGCCAAATATCTCTTATGTCAGATGATATTAAAGAACCGGTGATACAGAAAGTTAAAGAAGCTGGATTATTCAGTATTCAACTCGACAAGTTCACTGACGTCCAGTCCTGCTCACAACTCATTGTTTTTGTTAGGTATGTTCATGGTGAGGATATAAAGGATGAATTATTGTTTTGTGAAACTCTCGAGCAATCTACAAAAGGTGAAGATGTAATGCAGAAACTTTCAGAAGTCTTTGAAGCAAATGGTAGTGCTCTTAACACACGACTTTTCAAGAAACTCTGCCGTGATATGAATGCAGCTCATAAAATCCTCTTATTTCATACAGCAGTTTGCTGGCTATCCAAAGGAAATGTAGTTCAGCGTGTATTTGAGCTCAAAGAAGAGATCAGACTCTTCCTTGAGTTACAGGACAAGCAAGATTTGTTGTCAGCATGGTCTGTATATGGCTTCGAAATACAGCTAGCCTACCTTGTTGACATTTAAACAGTTGAACACACTTAACCTTGAACTCCAAGGGAAAGGAACTTTGATAATCGATTTTGTGGAGAAAATTAAAGCTTTCATTCGTAAGATAGAGAATTGGAGGCGGAAAGTTGGAATGGGAAACTTGGCAATGATGGAAATAGTGTCAGACATTACAGAGGAGTGTGATACTGCTACAAAGAACTTGATTGTTCAACATCTTGAAGCCTTAGCGGAAAAATTTAAGATGTACTTCCCAGATATCCAAAGCCAAACCTCTCGGGCAGTAAGGTTCCCCTTCACTGCTCCATTGACATGCATACTTGATGATAATGATGAAGGCCAGACTAAACTGCTGACACTTCAGGAAGATACAGGAGCCAAAATGAAGTTTGAAACGAAATCTCTCACTGTATTTTGGTTATCAATGGCAGCTTCATACCAAAACTTATGTAACTTAGTTTTCCGCCAATTACTATCCTTTGCATCAACTTATTCCTGTGAGACTGCATTCTCTCAACTTTTGTATATCAAATCAAAATATCGCAATAGACTTGATGTGAAGCATGACCTACGATGTGCTTTGAGTGAAACAAGGCCAAGAATTAAGATGCTGGTCGATGGCTTTCAACATCACCCTTCACGTTGAGTTTAATTGTTGTTTGAACAAACAAACTTGCCCATGAAGGTTCTTGCTGGGAGAAGAGAAGGTGATGTTTCCACTAAAGGTCTTGGTTTTGTTATTTATGACGCCCTATGATAGGATTTCGTTCAGAATTATTAAATTTGTCAGTAATAAACCGAGAAGATTTCTTTTGATTTCACTTTTTTATGCAGTGAAATTTATTTTTTCTATTTTTGTATATTGGAGAAAGGTTTTTGGAGATTATTAGTTTTAATTACAGGTAGGCCTATTCTCAAATTATAAAAATTATTTTATGTGCATCAGATTACTTCTTTAGTATCATTTTAATGTTTATTTGAGATTTGGCAAAAAGTAAATTACAAGTTTCCATGACTCAATATTTAAGAAAAAAAAATATGGGGTTGAATGAATAAAATTGCAGGTATCGCAGGAGTTTTTCATAATAGACCTAAATAAATGTAAGACTACAGACAGTCACTGTTGTCACGAGATTTGGATTGGGGAGGGGGGCCATGGATAAGGCTCATATATGAAAAGTCGGTACAGATCAGAAAAAGTTTGGGAACCACTGGCCTAGATAATACTTTGCATATTGTTGTTAGACAGTCTATTACTGTGAGTTTTTCAAGAGAAGTTTTTGGAAGCGGTTACGCCTTTCTGCACCTGTTGTCTAGTCTATCTAGGCGTAGCAAAAACATATCACTCGAGGACAGAGAATTTAGACTCGACCTCACTAACGTCGACATTTCGCTATTCCCACGAGTAAACTCCTAAAGAAATGAACAATTAAAAATATTTATAAATTATTCATGGTATTAATACACTGAAGAAAGAGAGAGATGGCGGCTAAAATATAGCATCATACAGTCATAAGCAAAAGTTTTAAGACAACTATATTTTTTCATATAAGAAAATTAATCGAACTAATCAAACGTTCCATATTGTTATAATGTTTTTTAGGGCTGCTTCAATTCATTTTATCATGCTGAAGATCACATTTTTGAATGATATCTTGACTGATATTACTCTATTTTTTGTCCAATAAACAACCACAACAGCTCACAATTGGATAGCTTCTATTTATCAATCGGCAGTTTGAGTATCACCCACAAATTTTCTATCTGGTTCCAATCTGGCGAATTTCCAGGCCAAGGTCCCAAATGTTCGATGTTATTTCTAGCCGCAAACTTTTTATTTTTTTTGTTTTGTGACAAGGCGAGCCATCATGCAGAAAAAGGCAGTTATCATCCCCAAATTGGTCCTAAACTGTTGAGAAAAGGTGTTGATGACGCATGTTTTGGTACCATTTAGAATTCATGGCCGTGTTTTGGGGCAAAATTATTAGTGCTTCAGTTCCCTTAGATGGGAAGCAGCCCGAGTGTCTGGATGCTCTAATTGAGTGCACGACACTGGGGAAAGCCCCTCCCCTTTTCCCCTCCAAACGAAGGATCTTCCAGAAGCTCCAAACAAGCGGAATGGAGCTTCATCAGAGAATATCACTTTGTCCAGTCTTTAACAGTTCATTCTTTATACTTCCTACAAAGGTGGAGCCGATCCGCAAGGTTCTTCTTGGCAAGATGAGGTTTCTTCCTCGACTTGAGACCATTGTCAACTTGTCTCCGCCTTTGTGCGTGCTACGTCCTTCCAATCGTGAGCAAGTTTGTCACTGGAGGCACCAAATCCAATGACTTGCTTGTCTCCTGGTAAGGTCTCACCTTACCAGGACTTTTTCACAGCAGTTTAATCAGTCTTTATAATGTTATCAATGATCCTAAAGATCTTGATGCAATAAATACCCTTAGTAACTATCTCCTTTCATTTTAGGCTACTTTGGTGCAGAACAACAATGGTTGCACGCTTTTTGGTTGGAAAGAACCATTTCTGAAAAGATTCAAACATTTGTTTTGGCATTAAAATCTTAAAAAATAGATTATAACTCCACAACATCATTCATTTCACCCATCATTCACCTTTTTTGATCCAATAACAAAGCTCCAGGGACTGAAACTCACCTTCTACAAGAACATGATCAGAGTGCGATTTCGCATTCAGCGAAGGAATGCAGTTTTTATTCTCTTCGATATTCTGACCTTTTAATAAATTTGTACTAGTTTAAATAGTATAATAATTACTAATATCACCTAAATTAGAAAAAAAACAACCGAATGAAACAAATGACAAGGCTAACAGACCTAAGTCGCGTTCTTTCAATTTTTCTGACTTATGACCTTACGACCTTCAAAACTTTGAATAACTCCAGAACTAACCACGTGAGGATCTTAGTAATTATATCATTCGAAAGAGAATATAAAACAACATAAAAGTTTCAAATGTTGTTATAATCGGTCGAATAGTTACGATGTTATTGCCAAAAAACTCAGTAAAAAGTAAAATGGTTACCATTTGATCGACCTACGGAACAACATAGAGTCGCGTGTACGCGACTAAAAATATATCTTATTCTCAAAACCTTTGACCATGACTGTACAGAGTCTGACCACCGAAAGGCTGCACAGCCAGAGTGCCTCGAGGGAAAAAGTGACCCTCGGCGTTCTACAAATAGCGGGGACGTATCGTCCGACCTACGAGTCGGCGGGAGCGAGGAGGAAAATAGCTATGCATACAACTTGTTTCAGTCTATGTAAGTGTAGAAAATATCAATTTTAGTTGATATTTGTTAAAAAGCTTCAATTCATTTTTTAAAAATAATATTTAACTAATATGATAGATGGGAAGGCATTTTACACTGCATTGCCTAGCATAGGTTAATGATATTTACTGGACAAATGATCTAAAATTGAAAATGACGTAGTGCCCAGCAAAAATCTTAGACGCCTGGTCACCCTCAGCTTGGGACGTTATGTAAAGGGGCGAACCTGACGCCTTATCATAAGTTAGGGGGAGGGTGAAGGCTTGACAATAGTCGGCAACCTAATATACAGCCTTGGCCAAAATTATGGGGCAGGTATGAAAAAGTGAAGAATATGATTGAAACTCATTTAGTTCATACGAGGGGAGGTCAATAAGTTTTGCAATTCGGATATAAGGAAACGAGATATGAGGAAAAGTGTGTTATTATTTTTCAATATAACTACCGTCGACTTCAATGCCTCTGCGCCAATTGTCCCTGAGGCTTCGAATTCCCGACAACCAGAAATCTCCCGACTGCTGTACAATCCACTCCTGGACGGCGAGCTGGACATCTTCCTCGTCCCCAAACCGGCGTCCACGCAGTGCAGCCTTGAGCTGGCGGAATAAAAAGTAGTCGCTAGGGGCCAGATCTGGACTGTAGGGGGGATGATTGAGCTCCTCGAATCCGCACTCACGCACGGCAGCTTGTGCAACTCTGGCCTTGTGGACTTTGACGACGTTGAAGTCGATCATGAGGCGTGAGGTTTCTAGGGACCCAACGGGCAGAGAACTTGATCAAGGCCAAATTGTCGTGGATGATGTTGATAACACTTCCTTGTGATATTCCAAGTTCTCGCTCGATTTCTTCGACCTTCATCCATCGATTTTCGAGGATCATGCTCTCCACACGGGCCACATTGTCCTCGTTGGTCACGTCTGACGGGCGTCCTGAACGGGGGTCATGGAACTCCCTATTCCAGCGAGCAATGGTTGCATAGGAAGGGGCGGTGTCGGTGTACACTGCAACTATGCGTTCATGGATCTCTTTTGCATTCTTGTCTTCCTTGGTAAAAAATTTGATCACTGCGCGGTGCTCAACCTTCTCCATTGTTGAAAAATTGGTGACTGACGATCTGCGATCAGCTACTGCTTCTTAAATAGACGAGGAAGGAGCGTGCGGCTGCAGGTCCTGACTTGTCATAACCTGTCCTAACACCCCCACAAACAGCCATCCCCCTTCCTCTGTTTTGCCCTACCGATTCAAAAACTTATTGACCGCCCCTCATACTTGACATAATACAAATAAACATTTTTTCGTATATTCTATCAATAATTAATATTTGGTGTGTCCTCCTTTTGCTTTTATGCGTTTTGCCTATTGTGCAGAAGGGATTATGGCAACCTTCTGCCATTCAATGTGTGATACTAACGTTTATTTCCCTTTTTTCAGTGATTATATTATTTTTAACTTACAAGTGGTAATTTTTGTTTAAAATGTCTCCAAAGAAAACAGATTTCTGAAGCTCAAAGAGCTCAAATCATTGCATTATCCAAAGAGGGATTATCCCGAGTCAAAATTGCAAGAAAATTGAAATACTCGAGAAACCGTTTCCAAACAACCATTAAAAGGTACAATGAGACCAATTCTTTCATAAACTGTGATGATCAAGGTCGGAAAAGGTGTACAACTCCGAGGGAAGAGAGGTTTCTGAAAAGGTCATATCTGGCCGATAGGAAAAAAAACTTCTGCTGAGTTTCGCAGCAACAAACAAAGAGAGATCAAGACGCACAGTGAGAGGAAGGTTATTAGAAACTGGGCTCAAAGGATGTAAGGCCAGAAAGAAACAGTGGCTCTCTCAGGTGAAGAAGAAGAAGAAGAGATTGTCTTGGGCATAAGAGCATGAAGATTGGTCTGATGATGATTGGGCTAAAGTTGTTTGGTATGATGAAAGCAACTTTGAAGTCGGTTCTGCACATTAGTTTCCACCACTTTATTACGCTTGTACACATTTTTATTGAATGCTAAAAATGATCAGTTTAAATTTATATTTCTCCTCAGATATTTGGAACTCCTCAAGCTGTTTATGTTCTTCGAAAAGTTTTTGAAGCTTATTGTCGTAGAATTCCCCCCCTTTTTGTTCTATCTCTAAGAGTGCTAAGTGTGTCTAATATATTGATATTATAAGAATATCTTAAAGAACAAAGCCGTTCTGAAACACGTAAGGATATATAAGAGAAACGCAAAATAATCCCCAAATAAACTTATATTTGACCTTTATCAAATGAATACATAACATTTAGACATTAACTACAGCAATACTCTAAATATTATTATAAACAAGAATGAATTAAATTAGTTTACCCACCAAAATTGGTTAACGTTTTCTCTACACATAACAATAATATAAGAATTAGGCTTACGGACTCATGTGGAGTTTAAAGGCCTCAGAAATGTTATTGACTCTCGACGCGTGCCATGTGTCCAGATGTAAATGGGCGAAATTCCACGGTCGTTTTGGCGAGGGTAACAGCTGGGGAGGCCACACGTTCTTCCTGGGGGAGGGGGGGGGGGGGGTTCTTCAAGGACGAGAACCAATACGGTGCTTTATGCAACACCTAGGCAGTCGTGGTCTCTCTGGCGAGAGTGAGTCGAACTTGGTTCTTAAATCAAGCTAACTTGGAGTGCGGTGTGACCACCGAGTAACGAGCTCGAGGAGGAGCTTTTCTCCTTGGTTACTTATTTCCTCATGGACGAGGACTGAACTCGGGGAGGCTCTTCTTCAAGGGTAAGGATAACGGAGGGGAATTTCTCTCGCGAGAATAAGTTACTTAAAGTTCGGTTTGGTAACCAAGGAACTAGCTCGAGGATGAGCTTCTTCTTAATTCCAGTCTTCCTCAAGGGCGAGTATAACGGAAGGGGATTTCTTTGACGAGAACAAGTTGAACTTGGTTTCTCACCAAGTTAACTAAGAGTTCGGTGTGACCACCGAGTAACGGGCTCGAGGAGGGAGCCGTTTTCTTCTTCTTTTCCTAATTTCCTCAAGGACGAGGAATACCCCTGGTGTTTAAGGTACACCAGGATATGAGGAGTCTCTCTGGCGAGAGTAAGTTGAACTTACCAAAGTTAACTTATCGTTTGGTTTGATAACCAGGGACTTACCTCGAGGATGAGCTTCTTCTTAGCCCCTTAAGGTAGGTAGCCCTGCCTCTCTTGCAGGGTACTTCTTGGTCTGGTGAGCCAAGTACTCTACCTCTCCAATCTCGGTAGTTCGGTTTGATCCGAAGACTTCGTCACCTAGAGACTGACGTATACTACCAATCCAGTCTAGGTAGCTCGGTTTTAATCGAGGACTTCGTCACCTGGCCTGACGTATACTACCCCGATTTTCCTCAGAGTCCCTCATTTATACCTCGTCACCCCACTGGGGGAGTGGTAAGGGGGGGAGGGGCTTGAGGACGGCCCCAGGAGAGTTCTTTTGGCCAACGGTTTTTCCCATGAAGTCAAACATCGGCTCCTCGTTAGCCTTCGAGATTGGGCGAAACACGTCTCCAATTTCTTATTTGACGTGAAACTGGATCTCACTCTCCTGGGGGAGATCTTACATTTTGACCTTTAGGGTCTTTCATGGCACCGAGTTGTGCCACACTGCGGTTAAGCACTGAACGCGCCGATGCCTTCGACGGATGTCTTTGCGGTAACCACCTTGTGACTGCACCAAGAGTGAACGGGGGGGGGGGGGGGGTGACCATTCCCCTACAACACCTCCCATCGAAGAAATAATGGGGAGGGGGGATGCTCTCGGGAACTCAAAACAACTTACTCAACCTAGTCGAGATTAGCAAAGTTGTATTTCTTGAGCCCTCTCACACATTGAGTTTCCTTACACATGTACTCCCTCGCGCGCGTTTACACAGGCAATGTGTCGAACTAGACATACTCGATTTACAATTTTACATGAACATAACAAAACCTTAATTCGTCGATTACCCGCAAAAAAAACCAACAAAACAAGCTACTTCCTTACATTTCTAAGTTTTTGAGAACTTAAATCCTACCGATAAATATTAACACGAACAACAAATGAAAACATGGATTCACGCTCATTAGGTGCTGAAATAACCCTCAATGGTATTTCGTCTCCGCCTATAGAGCAGAGGTACTTTATCGGCTCCTTTGATGTAGCTAATACTAAAATAGTGCTCTGTGACCATTATCCTACCGCGCCTGAGTCGGCCGTTAGGGTTATGGAGTCTACCTAATCATATCACTAAATGGTAGTGGTGTTTCAACCTACTCGAATTACCCTTCTTATGGTACTTGACTAACTTTAACCTGACCCTTATGGCTAGAGAGGCCTGTTGCAGCGGGGCATAATTGATGGGAGCGTGGGTAACATAGCTCTCCTTTAACCAGGTACACGGGAAGATCCTGTCTGGGTTCGATCTTTGGGGGTCGAAAAAACTTTTCCCTCCGAGGTCGTTAATGGGCGTGGCGCTCACTACGACTTGGCGTTATAGCAGTAACTCCGTGGACGTTCCGTTCGGGGAGGAGACTACTAGGGGTAGAGGATACTCATCTGTGTCTACCATTTGACTAGTTTTATCTGAGTGTATCACAATAACACCTCTTTCCTCCTTCCTTATCAACTCCTTTGACATGGTTCTCTTCGCAGGTAGTTCCTCAGGTACACCTGCTCGTACCTCTACCCTACCTTCTACTTCTTCCCTGATAACCCCATTTGGCTGAGTTCTCCTCGTAGGTTCTCCCTTAGGTACTCCTGTTGGTACCTCATCCTTGCTTTCTACTTCTTCCATCGTTACCCCATTTGGCTGGGTTTCCCTCGATGGTCCTTTCTTAGGTCCAGGCCGGGCTACAACTTCCTCGGCCTCTATGAGATTCTCGATAGGTGCTCTTTCGAGTGCGAGCAATCTTTCCTTTTCTTCTCTCTCAACTCTTTCAGCTTGAGCACGTTCTTTTTCCCTATTCATTCTCCTTTCCTCCGCCTCTTGTTCTGCTTTCGCTATTTCTTTTTCCCGTCGGGTTCTTCTTTCTTCATCTTCCAGGTTTATCTTTAGTATTCTTTCTTCATCTTCTATTTTTATCCAAATTCTGAATTGCTGTGCTTCTCTTTTCAACAGTATTATTCTTTTGCTTGTTTTACTACCTCTCAGCATAACTTACCCTTAATCCCACTACTATGTTGATTGAAATACCACTCCCGACAACAAATTTACCACTTGGCCTACCAATTACCTTTAGATTGTTACCACCCCTAACTCTACCAATTTTCCTCTCGTCACTTATTCTCTTATTCCTGATCTGATATTCCTTTACGTGTTGGCTCTTTCTTAATTTGACACTGCTGGGTTCCTTCTAATAACAACCTACAAACCTGACACCACTTTTATTTATGTAGTAGAATTCCCCCCTTTTTGTTCTATCTCTAAGAGTGCTAAGAGTGTCTAATATATTGATATTATAAGAATATCTTAAAGAACAAAGCCGTTCTGAAACACGTAAGGATATATAAGAGAAACGCAAAATAATCCCCAAATAAACTTATATTTGACCTTTATCAAATGAATACATAACATTTAGACATTAACTACAGCAATACTCTAAATATTATTATAAACAAGAATGAATTAAATTAGTTTACCCACCAAAATTGGTTAACGTTTTCTCTACACAAAACAATAATATAAGAATTAGGCTTACGGACTCATGTGGAGTTTAAAGGCCTCAGAAATGTTATTGACTCTCGACGCGTGCCATGTGTCCAGATGTAAATGGGCGAAATTCCACGGTCGTTTTGGCGAGGGTAACAGCTGGGGAGGTCCACACGTTCTTCCGGGGGGGGGGGGAGTTCTTCAAGGACGAGAACCAATACGGTGCTTTATGCAACACCTAGGCAGTCGTGGTCTCTCTGGCGAGAGTGAGTCGAACTTGGTTCTTAAATCAAGCTAACTTGAAGTGCGGTGTGACCACCGAGTAACGAGCTCGAGGAGGAGCTTTTCTCCTTGGTTACCTATTTCCTCATGGACGAGGACTGAACTCGGGGAGGGTCTTCTTCAAGGGTGAGTATAACGGAGGGGGATTTCTCTGGCGAGAATAAGTTACTTAAAGTTCGGTTTGGTAACCAAGGAACTAGCTCGAGGATGAGCTTCTTCTTAATTCCAGTCTTCCTCAAGGGCGAGTATAACGGAGGGGGATTTCTTTGACGAGAACAAGTTGAACTTGGTTTCTCACCAAGTTAACTAAGAGTTCGGTGTGACCACCGAGTAACGGGCTCGAGGAGGGAGCCGTTTTCTTCTTCTTTTCCTAATTTCCTCAAGGACGAGGAATACCCCTGGTGTTTAAGGTACACCAGGATATGGGGAGTCTTTCTGGCGAGAGTAGGTTGAACTTACCAAATTTAACTTATCGTTTGGTTTGATAACCAGGGACTTACCTCGAGGATGAGCTTCTTCTTAGCCCCTTAAGGTAGGTAGCCCTGCCTCTCTTGCAGGGTACTTCTTAGTCTGGTGAGCCAAGTACTCTACCTCTCCAGTCTCGGTAGTTCGGTTTGATCCGAAGACTTCGTCACCTAGAGACTGACGTATACTACCAATCCAGTCTAGGTAGCTCGGTTTTAATCGAGGACTTCGTCACCTGGCCTGACGTATACTACCCCGATTTTCCTCAGAGTTCCTCATTTATACCTCGTCACCCCACTGGGGGAGTGGTAAGGGGGGGAGGGGCTTGAGGACGGCCCCAGGAGAGTTCTTTTGGCCAACGGTTTTTCCCATGAAGTCAAACATCGGCTCCTCGTTAGCCTTCGAGATTGGGCGAAACACGTCTCCAATTTCTTATTTGACGTGAAACTGGATCTCACTCTCCTGGGGGAGATCTTACATTTTGACCTTTAGGGTCTTTCATGGCACCGAGTTGTGCCACACTGCGGTTAAGCACTGAACGCGCCGATGCCTTCGACGGATGTCTTTGCAGTAACCACCTTGTGACTGCACCAAGAGTGAACGGTGGGGAAGGGGGACCATTCCCCTACACTTATGATCCGAGATGTATTGTGGTTTGGGGCTTCATGTCGTCTTAGGGTCCAGGATTGTTGTTCACCTCTGAGGGCAGATTGAATTCCAACACCTACACCAGCATGTTAGATGTTAGACCAGGATTATCAACTTTCCTTAGGTAAAATTTTCAATGATGACATACCAAATACTGGCAAAAAATCCGATCACCATGAGAATTGTACCTATTTTTTATACACAATTAATATTTGAATGTATTTAAACCTAATTTATGTACATTCTTACCTTATACTAGTATTTCGTCATTTGTCCTTTGTTCTGGATAACTTGTTTGAGACCTTCTGGCATCGATTTGACTTAATTATAGCACATTTCTTGTGATATCTCAGTGCACCAGACCTTTTTGTTGGCTCCTGTGAGGTTGGGGATCGAGCCAGTATTGTGACATTTACCTTATTTTTTATAATAAGCCATAGATTCTCGACCGGATTGAGATCTGGATTATTACCAGGTTATTCTACAACACCAATTTCATTATCATTGAACCATTTACTAACGTCTTTTGCCTTGTGACAAGGTGCCCCATCGTGCATAACAGTTGTTTTCTCATGCAATGCCAGTCTCGGTGGTAGTTTTTCCTCTATCATAGCTAAATATTTTTCACCATTTATGGTTGTGTTCTTAGGAAAAAAAAATAAAGTCCCCCTACCAAAATAGCTAAAGCAACCCCAAACCATCACACTTAGAGGGCGTTTCATTGTCTTGATAGTGTATTTAGGATCCATCCTATCTGAACCACGCGGGCGGCGCACCATTCTTGGACAGCTTCTGAATGTTAAACAGAAAGGATTCATCACTAAAGAGAACTGTTATACAATCTTCTACAGTCCAATTGATGTGCTTTTTACAAAACGTAAACTTTTTTCTTTCGCATTTCGGCATTCAAGAAAGGTTTCTTGGCAGCATGGCGAGATGGCAACCCTAGCTCTTTTTGCAGCTGATGTCGAAGTGTGCGCTTAATACATCTTTAAGCAAATTATGAAGCTCAGACTTAATTTATTTTGCTGTTATTGTTGGTTTCATTAACACAGTACGTTTTATCAATTTATCAGTACGTAAATTCGTCTTTCTAGGTCTCCCATTAGCACTTTTTCGGAATGGAGTATCAGAAACATCATCACTTATATGGCAGGAAACCTATAAATTTACAGTACTTTCAGCTATCTCTAAATATTTTGCAATTTGTCTTTGTGATTTTCCAACCTTAGGAAATGCAACAATAGTACCTATTTTATCACTTGATAGTTGTTTCTTTGCAGCCATTATAGGCTTTCTTAAAATACAGCATGATTGCTCTACAAAACGCAGTTTACCCAAAGTCTATATCTACATTAGAACATATTTTACAGCTTTCTGAAATATGTAAAGATTCCCATCGTTGCCTGGGTAAAATGTGCGTTCGGAAATAAAGTAAGACGGATTTTTATCACCGCCGTTGGCCTGGATAAAATGACATGTTGAAAATACGAGTAAATACAGATGCACATTTTTAAAAAAGTTTATATTGCGGCATAAAAATATCTTTACTCGCTGATTATTATTATCTTTAGGTTGTAGGCAGACTCAGGAGTGGTGGCACACTCACTATCATATAATATACTTAAAATGAGTAAACGTTTCACCACATGTGCCCGGCAGTTTATGCTTACGCGAACAATGTTGTGGCCATAGAAACAGATCGAACGTCTTATCTACATATCATCATCATCATCATCACTAACTCTATAATTTAAGAAGGGCATTTTTTGAGTATTTAAATAATAATTTCATCTTAGTTTGGTTATGACTTATGTTTTTTATCAAAGTTCAGAAATAAATATAAGTATCGAAATTTTGTTAATTTTTTAAAACCTAAAGAATTACGAATCGTGATGTTCAGAAAATTTACTTTTATATATCTTCTATAACTATATTTTAGCCATGTGATATTTTGAAAAGGGGGCAATTTAGTTTAGAGTTCCTTTTTAAAATTATTATAATTGGCAAAGTTCAGAAAATTTATAAAAATTTAACCATGGCTGCTTTTTATTAGATTTTAATCATAGTAGCGAAGCCATTGCTTGATAGCTCTCTATTTTAACAACGAGATTAAAAAAAAAAAATCTTGGTTTGATTGTCCTTTTGTAGGGAGGAGAGAGATTGACGGAGAGGAGGGAGGGGGATAGGGGACGGGGAAAGGGGGAGGGGGAAGGAGAGGGATATAGTGCGAGGGGGGTGGAGAGAGAGAGTGTAGAGAGGGTGGGCGGAGTAAGGGAAGAAAGGAGGGGGGGGGGGTAAAAGGGTATATTTTTATTCTTATAAATAGACAGACACACAAACACACAGACCTACAGACTTCCTTTTTCTTATTTAAAGATGGACATTTTATAAACAGACGCGCACACAAATACAGACAGACAGCCTTCATTTTTATTATATCGATATAGACATATTATTGATAGACCCAGACAGACTTCATTTTCATATAGAGATATAGATATTTTATTGATAGACACACAAACACAGAGACCCACCGATTTAATTTTGACTATATAGATACAGAGATTTTTTTGACAGACATACACACACACACACGCAGACAGACAGACTTTATTTTTATTATATACTAGCAGAGATATCTGTCGTTGCCCGGGTAAAATGTGCGTTCGGAAATAAAGTAAGACGGATTTGATTTCTTTCTGTTTTTATTCTTCACAAACAATATTCTCATTCTATGAACTAAACTTAATCTTGTTCAACAACGCTACACAACTTCTTGGTCCACAATATTCTTAGTTTTTTCTTGTGGAGCATATATAAACAAATACGAGGGGCGGTCAATAAGTTTTGCGAGTTGGTAGAGCAAAACAGAGGAAGGGGGATGGCTGTTTGTGGAGGTGTTAGGACAAGTTATGACAAGTCAGGACCTGCAGCCGCACGCTCCTGCCTCGTCTATTTAAGAAGCAGTAGCTGATCGCAGATCGTCAGTCACAAATTTTTCAACAATGGAAAAGGTTGAGCACCGCGCAGTGATCAATTTTTTGACCAAGGAAGACAAGAATGCAAAAGAGATCCATGAACGCATAGTTGCAGTGTACACCCACACCGCCCCTTCCTATGCAACCATTGCTCGCTGGAATAGGGAGTTCCACCATGGTCGTGAGTCCCTTGAAGATGACCCCCGTTCAGGACGCCCGTCAGACGTGACCAACGAGGACAATGTGGCCCGTGTGAAGAGCATGATCCTCGAAAATCGACGGATGAAGGTCGAAGAAATCGAGCGAGAACTTGGAATATCAAATGGAAGTGTTATCAATACCATCCACGACAATTTGGCCATGACCAAGGTTTCTGCCCGTTGGGTTCCTAGAAACCTCACGAAACATCACGCCCCATGATCAACTTCAACGTCGTCAAAGTCCACAAAGCCAGAGTTGCACAAGCTGCCCTGCACGAGTGCGGATTCGAGGAGCTCAACCATCCCCCCCCTAAAGTCCAGATCTGGCCCCTAGCGACTACTTTTTATTCTGCCAGCTCAAGGCTACACTGCGTGGACGCCGGTTTGGGGACGATGAAGATGTCCAGCTCGCCGTCCAGGAGTGGATTGAAGAGCAGTCGGGAGATTTCTGGTTGTCGGGAATTCGAAGCCTCAGGGACAAGTGGCGCAAGTGCATTGAAGTCGAGGGTAGTTATATTGAAAAATAATAAAACACTTTTCCTCATATCTCGTTTCCTTATATCCGAATTGCAAAACTTATTGACCTCCCCTCGTAGATTACTTTTGTTTCTAAATCTAGAGCAGGCGCGGGCAACCCTTGGCACGCGTGTCAAATGTGGCACGCCGTTCACTTATTTCTTGCACGCCAAAGCACAGGTTACCGTTTTTTCTAAAAAGATTTTTAAGAAAGATGTAGAATGATGAGAAATTCAGATACTTTCCAAACACAAAGAGGTACATCGATGATCTCCCGAAAGATGACATAACATACTGCCAATGTCTCCAAAAGCCGTTTGTAAAAATTATTGAGGCAAGTGTTGGGCAGTTCTTTGCAAGATTTGCTAGGTTTAGAGAACTGGAAGAGACGGCAAAATTCATTAAGTTTTCAGACAGTATCAAACTGGATGAACTAAACTTGCAAATGTTTTCATTGGATAGACATGGATGATTTGAAATGCCCTTGATTGAATTTCAAAGTAGCTTAATTTGGAAACCAAAAATTTTTTGACCTTAGAGTTGACTTAGAAAATAGTGAAAAAGGAGCGATTAGAGACGAAAGTAACAGAGAGAAATGCGGAAAACGAAGTATTATGGATTTAGAATTCTATTCCAGAAAATTATCTGTTTAAAGAACTTGCAACAGAATTACTATCCATGTTTTCGTCTACATATGCTTATGAATCTTTGTTCTCAGGGATGAACTTTGTTGAGTTTCGTAAGAGGAGTAACCTGATGGATGAAACTAGTAGTGCATGCATATCTCTTAAGGTTACTAAATATAAACCCGATATAAAATCTGTCATCAGTGATACAGCAGCAGAAATCCCGCTGAAAAATAATATATAGAAAGAGTCAACAAGTCTTCTGACTAGTTTTATCTGATGTTTTCTTTTGAAAGTGGTTGATGGAATGTAGTTTTGAAGGTAAATAAATATATATTTTTCTTTATACATCAATTGTGAAGAATTTAAAATAAGCAAAAGATTATCTTTTAGTAACCTTTTACTGGGATTTAGTAATACAAGGGTATAACTGGGAAAAAATAATGATTGGTTAATCGAAAAAAATATCAATGTTAATTTTTTGTGTTGATGTTAATAATAGTCGTTAAATTGTGTGAATAGGTATGGCAGTTACAGTTATACTGACAAGCTAATGAAAAAATCCTCACAAAGAACCTTTTCATAAAGCCTGTTATAATGTTTTTCATTAAGTCAGTTTTACATAATTTACATAATGACTTACAATACTGTGTCTTTACTGCTCTTGGGTGATTCTTTATTATTTAAAAAAGTTCTTCAAATGCTTAAGAGATATCCAAAATATGTTCTCAAAAAAATTTGGTTGGCACGTGAAAAAATTTTGTGTTAGATATTTGGCCGATTTTGGCCCGCGCTCTCAAAAAGGTTGCCCACCCCTGAACTAGAGCAATCAACCTAGAGTTGACCATAAGACAAACAGGGTTCCTTTAATTGCAAATATGCCACTAATAGAGTCTCATCTTACGATTTTTTTTTAATTCATATTGAAAAACTTACACAGATTGAGAAATGTCGTCTTCTGAATATAAATGGCAATTCTGACCCTGATTGATTTAGGGGTATTCTGTGAATGAAGACATCCTCTCCTTTTTCACTTCCAGTAAGAATTGTTGCCTCTATGAAATGTGCCATCAAATTCTTTATACCACCAGCCCAGTGTCATTACAGAGAGTTTTTTTCTGGATTAAAATTGCGCTACAACATTATTTAAATTTACTACGTTCAATTTAGGTTTGTGAGGAGATATTTTACAACCAATTTTACAACCAAAGAACTATGTATGAAGATATACGGATCTCTATCAGCACCAATTTCGAAATTATCTAAAACGGATTATATCAACGACGGGATAATCAAAGGGAAATATGTATCGGATTTTGACGCTGATATGAAAGAAGAGGAATTATTCTAGGCAACTAGACAAGGGCTAGTTGAGATTTGCCCAGAATCATGCCACAACCTAAGTCAAGATCAATTTAAAAAGAAAATGTCGGGAAGGGTGAGATCTCCAGCAAAAGAAAAAGGAGAAAAAGTAAACAGCTTAATAAGAATTAAACATGGAGACCGACGTCAGATACATTAAAAACCTGAAAATATTCTCCTTCAACGTTAGTGGATGGAGGAACAAAGGCAGTATATACAACGAGATTATAAGATTAGTATCCCCAGACATCGTAACAATATCTGAACATGATTTGGACGGAGAGAGTGAACAGATAAAGATCTATAACTATGTGGTGCTAATGACAAGCCGCTCAAGGAAAAGATATGACAGAGTTGCCATTGCGATTAGGGAAGGTATCAGATTCCAAGAAATCCAAGATCTGGAGGAATCCTACTTAGTCATACTTAGTCATTAAGATTAAAATGACCTACGATTATAAAATTATGGCAGTGGGATACTAGCCACTAAGACGTCCATAATTACCAAACCCAAACTTTATCCGACTGTTTAGAAGAGAGGTATCAACTATTTTAATAGTAGTTCTAAACACACGATGCAGAGAAGCTGGATACACCACCGCGTTCAACGGTGCTGGGACTTCGCTAAGCCTATTAATTATCAGGGATATCGTACAAAGAGAAAGCCCCAATTTTGCTACATTTCACACAGTTAGGTCTTCAACTACACCTGATATAGTACTGACGAAAACCAACTTCTCTCTCAATCAAGTAACAGCTCTAGGTCCATATATCTCGTCCGATCATGTTAGCATGATAACAACTGTCTCAACATCTCCAATACAGGTAAAAATCCAAAGACGCAGATATCTGGTCAAAACAAACTGGGCCGCATACAAGGAGTATCTCACGAACATACAGATAGATCAAATGGAAGGAGCCACACCCGAATATATCGAAAGACAACTGAATCACATAATAACAAAGCTGGTGGAAGCCGATCGCTTAGCTGTCCACTGGACAGAATACAAAGTGCTACCAGCTCCAAGGTGGGAAGCAAATATTTTAAACAAAATGCACTAAATGGAAGCCCTCATCAACCAGATAAGTACTTATGGTAACACTGCCCATTATTACAGAGAGCTAAAAAATAAAAGAATTGAAATCAAGCAACTCATCTGGGAGAAATTGGAAGAAAAGTGGAATAACATCATAGCTAAAGTTGATGCAGAAAGGGGCCCCAATAAATTATGGAGCCAATTGAAAAGACAGAGGCACCCCTCCTAAAAATAGAATAACAATCAAAGTTAACGTTAATGAAATCTTAGAGGATGGAGAAATTGAACGCTACTTCAGAGAGTATTGGGGAAACCGTTTTAGAATAAATGATGAAGAAAACAGGAACTTCGATGAAAGACATGAAGGAACCGTTCTTGAAAGGATTAGGGAACTAGGTGAGGAGCTCATCCCGCACTATAGCGTTGATGGTACTCATCTCACACATGAGGAGGTAAGGCCCTTTACCCATGAGGAATATGAGGCTGCCCTTAAGAGCTTTAAACAAAAAGCTCCAGGAATAACCGGCATCACAAAGAAACATTTAATAGACGCTGCCCGAAATATAAACGAGGTCCTATTGTAGATATTTAATGCCTGCCTTAATGTCGGTTATTTCCCAACCCAATTTAAAAGTTCAAAGTAATATTCTTGCTTAAACCAAGAAAACCTGCAAAGGATATAGGCAGTTATAGGCCTATTTCGCTCTTGAGTTCTTGGGCAAACTCCTCAAAAAACTCCTACCTGGATGCCACAGATCTATGTAATAATCAACAATATGAGTTCAGAAGAAAACTTGACACCGAAACAGCACTCGCATTGATGACTGAACGAATTGCTATCGCCAAGGCCAAAGACCATAACGTAGACCTGGTGCTTCTCGACGTGTCCTCAGCCTTTGACAAGGTATGGCTTCCCGCACTTAAATTAAAAAGAAAAGATCTTGGAATGGAAAAAAATATAGCACGTATACTTTGCGACTACCTGGATTGCCGCCATGCAATTTTAAAAATCAATGATAATGAAGGAGAGCCATTCGAACTGCAATTTACACGGGTGACCTGCCCCACCCTAATCAAGAATTAGCACAATATATAACACAGGTCGTCACCAACAAATATCGCAACCCCCGAGATATAGCAAATAGGACAAGAGGAGAAATTGAGAACATCAATAGATACGAGAGAGAAAACAAAATAAAAACAAACATCAACAAGTTTAGAATGATCCCGATGGGGCGACGTAAAACTGCAGATGTTCAAATACAAGGCAAATTCTACCTATACTTCAGAAATGGCAGAGTACTTAGCCTTAAATTAACGTCATCCGGGTGTTGAGTACTATAAAGAAAAAATCATTGCGGCTGAGAGGACGCTAGAATCACTGTTTCGTTTCCGAATGTTATCACCGAGAAGCAATGTTATCCCGCTATTTCCCTTCGTGTCTCTAGCGAGACAATGATGAGGAAAGGTCAAGCGGTACAAAATAAGGCCACAAGATTTATGACCAACGTTACACTTCAAGATCGGATCCCATCGACTATACTCCACAAAAATTGTAGACATCGAACCAATAAATATGACTGCACAAACGTGCAATAGATATTTTGTAAAAGATTAACAAATACCTAACAGAAGTAGTGACCCGACAAATAAAACTCGAAGATGAAGAATTACCGAATCTACGTTTCAAACAAACCTTTAAAAGTAGCCAGCTGCAGACGCGGCAGGCAATTTAATCGATTTATAGATAACAATGATGATAATGAAGAAAAATAAAGAAAATAATACATAAAAACAATCCTAAAAAAGATCCGTAGTGGACAATTAATTAATAAGTATAAAGTTAAAAATGATTATAGTAAAAAGATCCGAAGCGGACAAAAGATTAAACATCAAAAGATCCCTAGTGGACAAAAAATTAAAAAATAATAGAAAAATAAATAAATAAAAATTATGCAGCGACAAGCTCGTTGAATTCACCAAAGATAATTTTCATCGAATATAAAGGCTTGAAAGCTTGGCTCAGTTTATGAGAATCAATGTAGAGACATAATGAAGAAAGGAGGCAAAAAGAATGAGGTTACCAGACAACCTAGTACAAACCCTTTTACTCTATAAACACATTTTCCTCTCTTTTATTTCTACTTCATACACAATTTCCTCTCTTAGATCGTCGTTGATGGTTGTTGTTCGCGATTCTGCCTCACACTTTTTTCTTACACCAAAAACACGATAATTAAACTTTGTTTTCAGAAAGAAAATTAATACAAGATGACATAGTAGAAGGATGTTGAAGACCATGGAGACCCTCACTAAGAGGGTCCCCTCAGGACCATCCAAAAAATGAAGGGCCCCCGAGAGACATAAACTTTGCGAGACCCTCTACCTCTAACTAAAGGTTGCCCTAGTTAAACTTATCGATGTGTCGTCTGGGTTCATCGCAATCTGCGTCGAAACAAAGGATGCAGACCGGCTCCTATCTGAAGAAGATGCTAAAATACTCAAGACTATTTGACTCGAAGCCAAGACCCCCACCCCCTCAAGTGGCAGCAAAGCGAAGCGTGTTCTTCCGCAAAGTCGAGAGTTGGGTCGGTGTGAATTCGACGGAAGACCTTAAAGAAGAGATTTTGAGGAGTAATCAATGGGCTAAAGTTCGCGGTCATTAAATTCAGCGAACACACCCGCGTGTTCAAGATTATCTTCTCGACCATCGACAAGGGATGGAAAGCAACAGGCTCATGGTTTTCAATATGAGGATACCAGGGGAGAATATCCAACAGGAGAAATTCAGTAGTATACAAATCTGCTTTGTATGCTACAAGCTGGACTCGCACACCACTACGACTTGCCCGGACAAAGATAAGCTGTGGTGAAGCGAATGCGTCACAGAAGTCCATAAAGATGACAAGTGTGAGAGCACAAAGAAAAAGTGCCTAAACTGCAAGGGAGATAATTTAACTATGGCTCTGAACTGCCTACAGCGCCGGGAAATTATCAAAAGGAAAGAAGAGGAAGAGAAGAAAGTGAACGAGCAAACATGCGCGAGCGCAGAAAAGAAAAACGAAGTGATGCGAACGATGCCGACGCAACTACACATCTTAGGAGATCTTAGCGCAAATATTCTTATCTTCATTACTTACGCAAATGTAACTAACGCAGATATTGAATGCTTTGCTAAAGGCAAATAAACTACCTTCCATCATCGTGCCCGCGGACCCCGAGTGCTCTAAGGCATTCAAGGACTTCGTCATCAGACCTAACTGCAACATTAAATCTGGATTGGAGGCTATAGTCGAAGCTCCCTCATTGGAAAAATCTGAGGGGGACGAAGATGACAACAAGAGCATGATAGTGATGAGGGCCCATGCACTCGTAAACGAGTGACGAAGAGCATGTCCAAAACTCCGAGTCCTCCGCCGAAGAGCGAAAGGCCCTGGCCTAGTAAAGCTGCCCCGTAGGCCAAAAGGAAGAAGAACAAGAAGAAGCACCAGTAAAAACACCCCCACCATGCATCGGAACTTACTAAAGATGCTGGAAATCAACACCAACGGATGTACGACTAAAAGGACACTCTATGGGTACGTGTTTAGAGCGATTGATGCAGACATCATAATGATTTCAGAACAGGGAATTGACACTCGTAATTCCGAAATGAAGATCTGGAATTACGACGTGTTGGTCACAAACTATACGCAAGAACTGTACGACGGTGCTATTGCGATCAACAAAAGGATCAAATACAAGAAAATAAGAAACCTAGAAGAATCTTATCTCGCGATTAAGGTCTAGCTCGACTTAGGAAAGCTGGTTCTTGCCGTCGGGTACCAAGGAGAGATGTTTTACCTATATATTCTCTCACAGGCCTATTTGGCAGGAGAGCCCCCAATATACTAATAGGGGAACTAAACTCCAGATGCGAGACGTCCGGCTACAGGAGACACAATGGAATAAGAAGAACCTGGAGCTCCTGCTGAATAGAAACATTGTTGAGTGTATAGGCCCCGACTTCCCCACCTTCGTCAGAAGAGTGATGTGCGACAAGGCCGGACATATTTTTGGCTAATCGACAGCTGTCGTTTAACTACTACATGGATCCAATCCAGATTCATTGTAGTTACCATATAGGGATCCTGCTTAGTATCAAAAGGAACCCTATAGAAGTCCTAGCTGCAGTCAGAAAAGACTACAGAAGAGCCGACTGGGGACGGTACGCGCGCCTCTTCGAGGGATACCATCAGCCCAACTTGGTAGGGGCAATCCTCGAGGAGATCGACGAGGCATTCGAAGTCCTCAATAACCATCTTATCAACGCGGATAATGCTTGTATCCCTAAATTCAGGTATAACTCCATCTCATCTTACAGATGGACTAAATACAAGTAAGAATACTGTATGAAATTAAAATCAGGAATGCATCATATGACTCAATCCAAAGAAGCAAGCAAATCAGAGAAGAACTGAACCAGTTGATCATTGAACAACAGAGTCAATGAGACAATGCGATCGATGGTCTCAATCACGGTGGTCGCCCAAAGAATTCTGAAATAAAATCTGACGGCTATCAGGATTGATTGGTAAGAAGGAGAATATCGAGCTATTAAAAGAAGACGGAAACATAGAGACAGAAGAGGCAAACATCAAAGACATATTCCGAAGTTATTGGGAAAGAGTCTTAAGTATAACTGAAAAAGAAAACGAAGACTACGGCACAGAGTTCGAACGAACAAATACATAGGACGCACCCTCACCACCAAGTGGACAGACAGCGCGATGGAGACACCGAGATTACCGAAGAAAAGCTACTCGGCGCACTCCGCTCATTCAGACTGAAAGCCCCAGGACATTCGGGGATTACAAAATTGAAGTTCGAAAAGGCACCAGCTAATATCATCGAAGAAATAAGAAGACTATTCATCACCTGTCTGAACATGAGATACTTCCCAGATGCTTACAAGACGGCCAACATATCTTGTCGAAACATGGGAAAGACTCGAGGTTGAAGGAGAACTACCTCCCGATTTCACTCCTGGAATTTAGCGAGAAGCTCTTCGAGAAGATCCTCAACTGAAGGCTGGTGTCCCATCTGTAAGAGAACTCCCTCTACAACACATATCAATTCGGGTTTAGAAAAAAAAGCCAAGTACAGAGATAGCAAGAAATTTCATCATGGGAAAGCTAGTGTAAGCCAAACGGGAAAGGAGATACGTGGACATTGTTTGTCGGTATGTGTCAAAGGCGTTTGATAATGTGTGGTAGATGGGAATGCAATATAAGATCTTACCGCTGGGTTTAAGTCAAAACTTAGAAATAACTTTCTGTGACTATTTCATGGAGAGAGCGAGAGCGGCGTACGTCAGTATAGGGTTTAGGGATGGATCGAAGTTTCCGCTCACTGTGGGCCTCCCGCCGGGGTGGGTGTCGGTTCCCCACCCTCTACTCGATTTACACCGCAGATGTCCCTGCCCCTGTGAACCCCTCTTGCCTCAACTTTCAATTCGCCGATGATTTCAGCCAGATAATCATTTGTTCATTGAGAAACGCGCCTATGCAAGCTCGTATGGCAGCAGCAGAAATTGAAAAACTAATTATCTACGAGGCACAATGGAAAATTCAAACGAACCGCGAAAATTTGAAAGTAGTCCCCATCGGTAGGAGGCTACTAGCAGATGTCAGGGTGGGGGATACATGCTATCCTAACACATCGGAGTGCAATGTACTCGGAAAGAGGATTACCTCAACCGGGTAGAGGAGGCACATCAAAGATAGAATTGCCAAGGCCTCAGCTGCAGTCAGAGCTCTGTATAGGTCCAGAAATCTCAGTGAAAGCCACAAAAGAAAAATCTACAATACACTAGCAAGATCTATGTTGTTGTATTTCGCTTCTGCCCTCTCTTGTGTCTCAAAGACATAAAAGAGGAAACTACAAGCGGTCCAAAACAAATGCGTGTACCTAATCACGGGTATACCAGGGCGAGAAAGAAGACGTCAAGAAAAACGGCACCGGGAGGCGGAACTAAGTTCCATTATCATTGTCATCGAAGAACGGACAAGGAATATACAGGAGTTGGTTAGCCAGGAATTGAATGAGGAAATCATTCAAATGATTAACAGTAACAGAAGAGCTCCAAGTCGCGGCAGATTTCCAAGTTCCGGGAGCCTATTAGCTGGCACAAACGAAATGCCGTTTTACGACAGAATTAAAGCAATAGAGACTACGGTACCAAGAATAAGGAAACCCACCAATTACTGACCATGAAAGCACCGAAAGAGACCTAATAACCACGAGCAAGACTTAAGAAAAAAGAAAAAAGAAAAAACACAAAATATACGCACTACATAGAAACAATGACAAAGAAACTAAGCACAACACTTAAAGTAAAAATAATTTATAAAAAACAATACCAAATGCACACTACATACCAAAGAACATTAATCATATATAAGACAAATGGTTTGAACGCCATGGTAATATAAACTCTAACGAAAACAACAGAGGAAACATAAACAAAATAAAAAAAATCGAAAGCGATCACCATGCTCTAGCATCTCTTTGCAAATCTTTGACACTACTTTCTCTTTTCACCACTTGCCTATTTTCCCTATCTATCCACACACACTTTTGTCCCTTACACACAATTATACTTAAACAATTAGCAACCATTAGCTCCGAAGATGATCTACTGTTAGATCGAAAGACGTCTAGGCAAATAAATTTATGACTCTTCCAAGCAATTTTCCTCGTCTAGAGCCATCTTTGAGACTATAGTCAAAGCTATAAGAAAGCTACAGCCAAAAGTAAACAATGAATCCTGAATAAAAAAATGGCCTCCTTCCAATATATATATATATATATATATATATATATATATATATATATATATATATATATATATATATATATATATATATATATATATATATATATATATATATACACCGTTTAAATAATTGGATACAATGCTGTCTAGCGAAAACCTACCATTTCAAATGCTTACATACATTTCTTCTCATTGCATGACAAATCGGTTAAGATATCCGTTCTTTCTTTCCTTTTCCTCCGAGCTTATAGAACATGTGACCTAATTTTTCTTCAGGATGAAATCAACTACCTTATTTGCAATTTCAATGAGCTAAAATATCCCATTTATTTCATAAACAAATGCCATTCTCATGCCAGAAAAAAAATCTATTTCCACATCCTAAAAGGAGAACTTTCAAAGATGTATTATCTTTCCATATGCTCTAGCCCTAGCATATGGTAACAAAAATAACATAAATATAACATTCAAATACACACATACCATCATTAAGTAAGTTAATCATCATTATCACTAACTCTATAATTTAAGAAGGGGATTTTTTTGAGTATTTGAATAATAATTTCATCTTAGTTTGGTTATGACTTATGTTTTTTATCAAAGTTATTTCTAATAATTCTTTTATAATATCAAAAACCAAAGTGGTGAAGTTCAGAAATCAATATAAGTATCGAAATTTTGTGAATTTTTTTTAAAACCCAAAGAATTTCAAATAATGAAGTTCAGAAAATTTATTTTTATATATCTTCTTTTATAACTATACTTTAGCAACGTCATATTTTGTTTTGAAAGGGAGGGAAATTTAGTTTAGAGTTCCTTTTTAAAATTATTATAATTGGTGAAGTTCAGAAAATTTATAAAAATTTAATCATGGCTGCTTTTTTTTAGATTTTAAAATTTAATCTTAGTAGCGAAGCGCAAGCTCTTCCCGTAGGGGAGGGGGGTGAGTAGAGAAGCCATTGCCTGGTATTGTTTTAGGATTTTAGAACATGAAAATGGGCGATATCCCCGAAACGTTGTTTTACAATACTAAATAAATCAGATGTACCTGAACGTCCTGTATGTCTTTACCTTCGTCGTTAAACTGAATCATTTGAAACATTCGGTAAAGACGCCATTAATTTATATTCTAAAAATTTGCATTTAATAAACAACCAACGGAGGCATCTCTAAGTGTGCTGCAGTTAGGATTAGTGAAAATATGGGGGGGTGGAGGTATAGATAACCCTAGAATAGCGGTACTAGCACCCGGAGGACGCGCAACCTCCCTCAACTTACCCTCATTTCGCAACGAAGGCAAACACCTTTACGCGAGTCCTTGTAAAGAAATAGGTCTTGTCCTTGTTCATGAACGGGGAGTGGGGCTAAAATGATTAATCCTACTGAGCATAAGTACATAGAGGTTGAATAGATAAGAACATGGGATCCTCTGATCCCTAATCCTTCTCACTATTCGCATATTTGTTTATTCTCTCAATCTCTCCTCTCTGCTCCACATGCCTTCCATAGATTACCCAGATTTTCTTTTTCTTACTCTATCCATTTCATTCCGTCTTTTTACTGGTGCTCTTTTTATACTTTTTATTTGTCTTTTTCCTGTTTTCCCTCGTTCTTGTTCACCCCTAGATAGACCAAGTCAGGGGGAAAGAAAGTGTTACGCTTGAAATTTGACCCCGTGTTTAATTTTATTTTAAGGTTGATGAAAAATGACCGAATCTTACGCACCCCCCTCCCCCCCGCGCCTCACTCTCCCCCTCCCCGTGCGAACCACGAGCAAAATCAACCCAGTCCCACATAAGCATTGCAGCAACCCTATGCAAGACTCATGTAGGATCCACCAAAGGCCCAGGCAACGCTCACATAAGAACTACAAAATCCTACCACACACTTGCGTAACTCTACGAGCTATTTTGGAAAGAACTTCGAAAACACCCCCGAATATACGAAAAAACAAAAAAAAACAGCCATGTTTTAATTGTAATAATTTTTTTTTATTTTAAGAAACTTCAACATTTGTAATTCTTGTTTTAAAATACTTCTAAAACATTCGATAATCATATTTTTTTCAGAAAGTTTAATTCACTTTGAAAAATTGAATAGTTAAAGTAAAAACGTGGTAATTTTCAAACTTTAAAAGAAATCTTAGGAAATATGGATAAAACTGTATGACAAACAAAAAAAAAAACCGGAAATGAGAATAACCTTTTCTAGGGGTATTCTTTTGCGTAAATCACCAATATAACATCCGTTTCTTTCTGCGACCCTCCAGTTTAATGATGATATACTCAATATCAGAAGAAGGTTTGGATAGTGGTAGATGAAAGAGGGGTAGGGATATTTTGCCCTAGTAGAGAGGGAATCGCTTTTCTTTATTAATTTTTACGTTCGTTCTTCTTTTTATTTGTGTTAATGATTTGGCGTACTTATTTTGGGGATAAATTTTGAGCATTCAAGCTTTTATTAGCTATTTTGTTTAGTGTAATGTTGTTTGTACTCATTTGATTCTTCTATGTTGCATTTGTTGTATTTAAATACTGTGTTTCATCTATGTATATATTGGTGAAATGTCTTCTTGTGAGCATAGTTTGGTGTTCGAGAACTGATGTTGGCGTGAGACTTTTGCCTGTAGTCTTGCAGGTATGTTAATCCTGCTGCCTGTTCCATGTAGCTCTGGAATGAAACCATTCGCTAGGGTAGACCAGACCTTTCTTCTCAGTTTCTGGGTGGCGACATTGATGGGTTCCAATCGTTTCCTCTTATGTAGATATCTTTGCTGAAGGTGATCACTCCTGACTTTATTAATAAGTAGAGATGCAGTGATCTGGAGACGGCGAAGTCTTCTCATTGAGCATTTGCTGGCCGCTTGAATTACCACTGCGGGGTAAATGAGCCTAGCACGGACATACATCAGATATATTTTCCTGATGTTGGCCAAGCTAAAATCTCTAAACATTTATAGTTTGGAGATTTCTCTCCTTGCCAAGTTCCGCCTCTCCGTGTGGTGTCTCGAGTATCCATGGTCGGAGATCTTTAGGCCCAGGACGGTGCCTTCGGCGGAGTAGCCGCATCTTCCCACTTCTATGATGATGGGCCATGTCAAATTGCGGCTCAACGGGACGATTTTGAATTTGTCCCTGTTGTTCCTGATCTTCTATCGTCTCTCGTACTGGTTGATGTTATTGATTTTCACTATCGTGCGAGCTGCCTAAGACCCTGCTTTCCTCTCCGAGCATGGAGCGATTTGCGTAATGTCATATGTGAATTGCAGCTACATCGTGTCCCTGTGCTCCAGAATTTAGAGGTCGATGGTGAAGACCAGGTGAAGCAGTTGGATCAGGCAGCTTCCATGGGGAACGCCCGTCTCTTTACTTCAAATTCAGATCATCTGTAGCCCTCAATCATGAGACATGCCCTTCTGTCCATGACAAAGTCACATAAAATCATTTCTAGAGGTTCATGATCTTGCATTGAAGTCCTTCCAGCCAGAATTTGTCGAAGGGTTTCTGCACGTCTCTCAACACAATGTCTACATAGCACCCGTTCGTTTGGGAATATACTACTTTTTATGTTAGGAACGCCAGGGCCGTATCAGTGCCCCTTTTTCTACGGAACCTGTGTTGTTGGGGGTGGGCACTATTAATTCGCTCAGTTGAGCTTGTACCCTGTCTGCTATAATCTTTTCAAAGATATTTCCCTGCATCTTAAGAAGAGAGATCGGGCGATAGTTAGCCACCTGGTTTGGGGGCTTGTTTCCGGTCTGGATAAAGATGATTTGGGGCATCTTGTACCCGGGAGGGAAGTAGCCTGTATTCAGGGCAGCGTTCATTGTGTTCGTCAAACCCTGAATAATTTGCCTTGGGGCATTTACGAGGTTATTTTTCGTAATTCCAGACCAGCCTGGTGCCCTCTGATTGAAGGACCTTATTGTGTTCTAAGTCTCTTCGAGAGTTATCGAGCATCCGTGGGGAACCATTTCTCTTTCTTGAGATACTTGAGGGTGTGGGTAGGTTATATATATCACTGTGCCGAGATCATCAAGCAATTGGTCTTCGAAGTCCTGGTCGAAGTCATGGTTCTCCTCAGGGGATATAGCGAAAATCTCTTGCCAGTACATTCTAAATTTTCTCTCTCAAGACTCTGGGTCCTCAATAATGTCGTCTCCCTCCTTGATTTGAGTTCTAGGTCTGGCAGGCAATCCCCTAAGTCTTCGGATGTTGTTCCAAAATCTTACAGGATTGCCCTCCCTATCCAGCCTCCCAATGATATCATTGTTCTTTGCTTTCCAATTAGTATGTTCTATAATTCTTCTCCTATTTGTCTCATCCTGGCTGTCCTTTCCCGATTGGTGCCTGTCCTGCCGATCTCTTCATAAATTTTTCTATGTTCCCGGGCGATTTTTCTTATCTCATTCGTCCACCTAGATTGTGGGGGCATTTTATAGGAGATTCTGGGGACGCATCTCTCGTCGGCTTGTACGAAGAGATTGGTGATCTTATTTATCTCCTCATCAATCTCACGGGATTAGCGTCTCACAGGTCAGCTGGTTGGTATGCACTGAGTATCTCTTTATATAGCTCCCAGTTAGATTTAGCATAACTTTTCCTAAGTGGGACGGGCTTAAATAGTGGGGCAAGCGAGATTGTGGTGATAATCGGGATGTAATCGTTTGGTGCCAATGGTCCGGGCTCATTACTAATATTGAAGGGGAAGTTTTTGCTCGTTAACACCACGTCCGGTTTAGTTACCGAACGATGTGTTAAGAAGGTCGGAAAATCCAACCCGACCCTCCATAGTCTGTCTTTTCGAGTAGCAACTGCAGGTTTCTTCCCCTTTGTTCAGTGCTTCCGTAGCCTGACGCTCTGCATCTGGCGTTAAGATCACCGCTAAGCAGTGTTAGTTTCCCACGCCCGAAAAAAGTGTAAAAGTTGGTAATCTGCAGGTATTTGCGACGTAGAGTTTGATAGGTAACCGCCACGGTCTGGTTTTCCACCAGGGTTGGTATTTCAACAACCACAAATGACTCTTCTAGGCTTGGAAGTGACCTGTATGTAATATTTTTTCGGATCGCGATGGCTGCACCGTCGTAACGATCATGTGTGTGGTTTTTATTTATAAAAGTGTAATTTGGTATCTTTATTCTGTTTGTATGCGTGTTAACATTGTGTTCAATAATGAGGATCAGGTCGGGATTCACTGTACGGAATATGTTTCCGTATGGAATGTGTTTCTCTTCCCATCCATTAACGTTAATTGTAAGTATTTTTAATTGTTATTTGTGTTTTCCATGTTTGTCCTGTCTAGTGCTTGTGTTTTTTATGTGTGTGTATATCTTCTTCTACTGATTTTTATTACGTCCCTTTTAACCTTTTTGATTTTGAAAAGTTCTGCTTCACTTATGGCAAGGCAAGTCCCTATGTATTTTTATTTCTGCCGTCATGAGCGCTTCGCCAATTAGCGTTTCCTGGACTAGCGAATCGGACGTCTATTTAAATAAACCTGCTGTGATTCCTTCGATGATCTTCCCGATATTAGGATCCTCTGGGAAGGAAGTTTCAGCCTTCCTGTAAAATCTGATTTTTATCACTTCTCTATCGAATTTTTGGTTTGACGCGAACTCTTCCCTTTACTCTTGCTCCTTGTTCTCGCATGTGTCATAGGAGGTTGGGAGCACTCTTGTTCTTCTTCAGATGAGGAAGCAGAGCCTAAGAGGGTACCCTCAGCCTGTTTGATCCTTATGGCTACTCTTTTTTCACTCTTTTTTCCGTTGCCTTATGGCCTCAATTTTTGGGTCCCTGTTTGCAGGCCTTTGAGGAGCTAGGGTAGGTTCTGGGATCGTGTTATTTTCCTTTTTTTCTTCATGCTTTGGGAAGGCAGTCACTGGTGCCTCTTCCTCGGGCTGGAACTTCAGCTGCAGGACTTCCCATGATGTTTTTTTTTAAGAACCACATTTCTGCTAAGTCATTATTCTTGAGCATAGTATTTAGCTCTTTGGCGAAGCAGCCTGTTTCGTCAGATTCCCCACGTGGGCATATAGTATGCATGTGAGGATTTTCGTCGAGTTTTCGTTGCCGATCTTCAGATAGGTTTTCTGTGTGACATTCTCGACATTTCCAGCGGGGGCGGCTTTTGCCGCTTGAGCGTAGGAGGTGTTCACCCTCCTTAATCCTTCTGCGTTTTTTATCTTCCGCCTTTCTCTTCATGGTCTCTTTCTTTCTGGGGCAGGACATCGCCATTGCCCCATGTTTTTGTCCACAGTTTGGGCATTTCTCTTCTTCTGCTGAGCATTCTCGCCAGCCGTGTCCTTTTTGGCTGCATCTGAAACAGGTTGATTCCTGCTCTTTGCACTCCTTCGGGTGTGGTGCACGAATCCATAGCTCTTAAAGCAAATCTGCACCAGGGGGAATTCCTCCCGTTCGATTTGCTCACCGCTTATTTTTTGCGTTGAAGAGATCTAGCCTTTTCTCTTTCGCCTTTGTCGCCATCTGCATATCTGAGAAGATTATTTTAAACACGTGATGATATTCCGTGTTGCCTCTCCTGTTTCTAAATTTGATTATTTCAACAATCCTTACCCATTGCTGGTTTCTTTCTATTTCCTCTTTAAATTCTTCTTTAGTGTGCTGGCTGATACAGGGGTCCAGTCTTCTGCACACCACGCTTCTGTGTGCTTGGATCTGAAGAGGGGTGCTTGGCTATAGATTTATTTCCTTCAGGGATTTTACCCTTCCTCCTTGGTGAGTGTCTCTACGTCTTCTTCATTTTGACATATTGCGACAAATCCTGTCGGCGTGTCCAGTAGTCGAAGGATTGCAATGCTATTTGCCGAATAGGTTTTCAAGCACCTTCCCCTTGTCCGGTTTTTTAAGGCCGCTTACGGATCTCAATGAGACCCTCGCGACATTTTGGGTCGCCATTATGGTGGTGAGCACCCCTTGCAGAGGGGAGCGCTCTTTGTTTTATCTCTCGCCTTTTTATGTTATTTAGGGACTCACTAGTGTGTATGTTTAAGAGTTTTTCGGTTTTTTCTTATTTTTTATAATTTGCCTTTGGGAGAAGAGGGCGCCCCTTCGCTAAACCGCCACCTGAATGAAAAGGGAATTTTCCTTTGAGATGAATGATACGATGGATGAGATGAATCCGGGGAGATCGTCTCGGGCTCGGGGGAGGGGTGGAGCATAGTCCCTTTATGATCCTGGAAGGGCTCCCCGTGGGAGGAACAGCAGAGGTAGCAGTCCGTCCCGTGTCCGCAATAGTTTCTGACATTGTTATCGGCTGTGGGCTACTCCTCAACCTAGTTTCCTCCAATGCCCTCGCTTATGGCCGTGCAATTGCCCGGCATAGTTAGGACGAAACATGAATGGCAATCTCCTCTCACATCTGACGGCAGTTCACACACGGTTGCGGGGCCAAGAACTTAAGCAGTCATCTGCCTAAGTGGGGCCGCTAAAAAGAAAAATGAAGATTAGTAGTGATGATGAATGGTGATATGAGTACAACGTATAGCTCTCTTTCGTAATAGTGGTTTCTATGAAGAGAAACCAATTCTCGGAGGCGTCTTTGGAACTTTTCCCGTAACGTTACCTCTTTTACCTAATTTATGAGGTAAATTGCAAGAATATTTCTACCCAGAATTCTACGCAGTCGACCCTCCATTTTCCCGTAAATTACCATCTTACTTAAATACATTGATGATTCCGTAGGGATTGAATGCAAACTGAATTGGGCCGAAAGTGACAACTCTAAAAGTCATAAACGAATTTTGTCAACCTAATCTATGAAATTTATGAAAGTATACTCAATATTTCTTTAGTTATATGGCACCAAATACGTGGTAACTCTTACGTAACGCTTTAAAATTTTGTAATTTACTATAAATGCTTCCACTTTTTTACTTTCTTATTCAATATTTGTTGCTGTTATTATTTATATTATTTTTCACATACTACCACGTTTTTTCTTCACAGAGCTGAAATCCGTATCGAATACAAAAATTCCTCAGACAGTTTCTGTTATATATGGAGATCAGTTACATTAAGACAATACAAGAGACAGTTGACTAAACATGTAAAGAAACTTTGTGAGCTGTTCTTTGGATGTAAAGTGGGTGACCAGGCCAAACGCTGAGCACCCCACATATGTTGTGTCAGGTGTACAAGTTCTCTTTCTGTTTGGATTAAAGGCAAAGGGCCTTTCCTCATGTTTATCGTACCAATGGTCTAGAGGGCGTCAAAGGATCATTTAACGGATTGCTACTTCTGCTTAACAGATATTAAAGGTGGGTATTCAATGTGTTTTCTTTCCTGGTCTTTAATATATTTTCAAGAGATGTATCAATTAAAAAAATCAAAATACATACTATGTTGTACTTCCACTATTTCTGCAAGTGATCACAGCCAGTAATATCCATTTTTAGTCTAATTTTATTTTACTTCACTGCAGGTCGCAACAGAAAAGGCAAGGAATCTATCATGTATCCAGATCTTCAGTCTGTTATTCGCCCAGTTTGACATTCAAGTGCTATTCCTGTACCACAACCGCCCTCTGAACTACCAAGCAATGACATGAGCAACTCAGACGATTCAGAATCTCAAGATACACCATATGTGGTACAGCTTGAATCTGGCAAGAAACCACACCTCATCACCTAACCGGAACTCAATTATCTAGCTCGTGATTTAACACTTACTAGGCGAAAAGTGAACTCCTAGCCTCACCTCTGCAACAATGGAACCCGGTGGATCAACCTGCTCGAATTACAGTATTTAGGAAGCGTTCTGCAGATCTACAGCAATTCTTCACTTTTGAAAACAACCTATTGGAATTATATCAGAGGCCTATTCAATGCCCCTGAGCTGACCTATGAACCAAATGAGTAGAGGTTATTCATAGATGCATCCCTTTACCGCATAAAATCGATTCTGTTGTACATTAGGAACACCATGACTTCAGTTCAAGTTGCTCACTCAGTCATTTTAAGAGAGACATATGAAAACCTTGTTTTTTTTCTAACCGTATAAGTTACAAGGAGCATGAGTGGCTAATTTGTGTGGACTTGAAAGTAGTAGCCCTACTTAATGGGCTACAAACTGGATACACCAAGTTTATGTGCTTAATTTGCAAGTAAGACAGTAGGGCCAGATCAGAACATTATGTATGCTCAGAATGGTCACCTCGGGAAACTATGACGCCTGAATGCCATAATGTAATTCATGAACCGCTAGTTAAGAAGGAGAAAATCATTTTGCCACTACTGCATATAAAACTAGGCTTAATGAAGTAATTTACCAAAGCACTGCAACATAACAAGCCATGTTTCCAGTACCTCAAAGCTGTCTTCCCTAAAATAAGTGATGCCTAGATTAAAGAATGCATATTCGTAGGCCTTCAGATTCTTCAACTTATAGGCGACAGTGGATGAAACTGAGCTAGTGGCCTGTCATGCATTCAAAGAGGTATGCAAAGATCTCGGATGCAATATGTCACTGAAAATACACTTTCTTCATTCTCATCTGTTCTTCTTCCCAGAAAATGCAGGAGATGTGAATAATGAACATGGAGAGAGGTTCCATCAAAATATAGGGTCACTGGAAAACAGGTATGAGGGCAAATCAAGCCCTGCTATGCTGACTGACTTCTACTGGAACCTGAAGCGTAACACACCTGAGACATCTTACAGAGGAAGAAGTAAATACTAAAATGTAGGTTAATACATTATATAATGCTAACAACTATGCTGAATTATTATATATTCATGAATTAATTACAATGGGCAGATTTAATCTGACTTTGGGAGCGAAATACATATATGATATCATGGAAATCGGTATCAATTGCCTAATTATTAAATCTTCCCTTTACAAGAAAATGTTACGTGGTAGGAAATTTTTGTTATCATATTCGAATTAAACACACTCAACTTCATAATAAAATACACATGATATCGATGAATTTTCTTGACACTGAAATTTGTTGTACGCTGTATTTTTTACTTAGGAGACAGGTTTCGGAACTGAATGGCTTTTATCATCAGTCCAAGAATAATGGCAGAAGGGTGTGGAGGATAGATAGATGAGTCGGCCTTAGGTCCTCTTCTCCTGACCCCATGAATCCTTCCTATCCCAGGTCCTACCATGTTTGGTGAGCCAGAGGGAGAATGAACGGCGGATGACGATGAAATAGGTGAGGACGTGACCTCCTCCTTTTAGCTGGGGATATAAGAAATTAATGAAAGAGTTCCATTATGTTTCGACCTATCGATTAGCGTGGAAACCAAACCACGACCTCTCTTATCCTTTTCCATTCCATTCTTTCCTTGTCGCTCTACTGGTATGTAATCGCAACTTCTTTATAGTTTGGAGAGCCGACTAATCTCTGTCATCAAGTAGTCTTTCTTTCATTCATGTGTATGCTGTAGCATTCACGCCATTGTGTTTATTAAGGATATTGGGTTCGACCTTATATACAGCCGTTATTTTTAAATGAGAGAGAGAGAAAAGTATGAAGCGGAAGGGTTATTTTTGGTAAGCCACATTAAAATTAAAAATAAAAATTGTTGACAAAAACCCGTAAAACTGACTTTTCCTTCTCATAAAAGAGGCCAATAAGAGGCGTTTTATTCTTTCCTTTTCAATAAGGTCACACCTTTAGATTACTACGCTGCACTATCCGTCATTCTATCGTGGATGAAAGAATAATAAAACTAACATAAAATCAACAGGACAATTGCTGGCAAGCCCGAAGGCAGCCTGGGGTCAGTCCTCGTTTGTTTATGTGTATGCGTGTGTGTGTGTGTGTGTGTGGGGGGGGGGGTGATGATTGGTTTTTGACACCAACCAGCGATCGAAATAGAACCTTTCTCACCGGGAGCAAGGGAGAACACGTTCCGCATCGGGGGATGTGTCTACAACTATCCATCGTCAGGAATCCTTGGAATAGAAATTTGTGTTGTATTATGAAGACTACAGAGGAAAGACGGCAGTGTTATGATTGGGTATGTGTGTGATGACCTGTGTAAGATCTCCCCCTCCACTTCCCGCAAGGCTCACCCCGCACCACCTCCAATCGGTGCCCAGACCTCTAATTGCGCTGACGTTTGTGCCCGATCTCACCTGTGCGTGAACCCGAAACCTCGACGCTAGAAGACCAACACTGTTTCTATAAGACTATAAAGAGTACTCCTCGTTCCTACATAAAAGGAAATTTGAGTGTCCCGGGTGTAAAACCCCCATGTGTGATTGAGATAAGTTGTAGTTGCGAGGCCACGAGATATCCATTCTCGTTAATGAATAAGACCGAATTCCCAAAGGACCGAACTTCTGAAGCCTCCCATCTGCCTTCAAGGACCGTGGCATGGAAAGTTCTCTTTCTGAGGTCGTCGGTATAATATTTGTGCGGTTTTGAACCAAGATTAACTTTCGCGTCCGGTGGTCGTAAGTTTACGCCAATTCCAGGAATTCGGTCCTTCGAAAAACGTGGTCATACCTCCCGAAGCTTCTTCATACTCTCCCTTGAGGTACATAAATGCCCTACACAAATATCTGTGACATCCATGAAGGGGACATCCGAAGATTCGCATCGCCCTTAACCCCAAAGACGCCGCACGGCAAACCTTTAAAGTATTAATGTCCTCAATGAGCCCCATTTAGAGAGTGGGCAGAGAGCCCCCCCCCCCACCTCCAGACTGATCCGAGTGTCGTTGTGTTCCAGAGACCTGCTCGCCCTTTGCGTGTCGGGCTCGACGGCCTCGATCGAGCTATGGCGGACGGAGACGATGGCGCGAGAGAAGGTGTTGGGGTGTGCCGACGTCGCCTCGAGGACGTTCATGTGCGCCGCCTTCAGCCACCAGAACAAGATGGTGGTGGGGCAGGGTGGGGCACCCGATTGGACCCTCGTCCTCTTCAATGTGGAGAAGGGCAAGGTAAGGGGCACGAGGAAGAGGTTACTTTGCAAAAGGCATCCTTAGGGTCACAGGTTTCCTTCTTAGCTTAGGTTATACTAATAATGATAGTGATGATAATAATGATCATAATAATAATATTAATAATAATGATAATAATGATGATAATAATGGTGATAATGATAATTTTCATTTTTTAGAAAAGGGGTTCATCAGAAAGTATTGAAGTGAAAGGTGAAATTGCAGAGCGCAGATTGACTACTTGGCAGCAAGAGGGACCGCAAAGATCAGATCAATTAGTGGTATAATCCAATAAAGACGCATTGGGAAAGGTGTAGAGAAGAAAAGATAAAGTAGAGGCGAATGGAAAGAAAGAAGAAGAGAAATGATATATGTAAGAGCCATGACCCCCAGGAACCAGGGGCACAATGAGTACAAGTACTCCTAATTAAGACTTTGATCCTTATTTCGAGACTGAGGTTCTGAGGATCCTGGTGACTCTGGTGGGAGGGAGGGATCCTCCGTCACGTCTCAGGATGTGCTGAAATGGATGGAAACCCCGCCGATTTCCACAGCCGTCGTGAAAAATCAAGGGATAGGCGAGAATAAGCCCAGGAGGATTGAGAAAATCTTTGCCTTTAAACTCTCACGGCAAGTTGATAACGGCTACCTCCGAAGCGCCCAGAAACGCCACGTTTGTCCGACGGGATTACAAACGAGCCACAAATTGCTATCGATGTTTGCAATAAGGTGTTGATTCAAATTGACATGGCAGTTGATGCCAGGCGATTCGCTTTAAAGTTCAGCGAGAAATTTACCCACGTGATCACCCCACAATGGATTTTACACAAGATTCCGCCGCCCCAGCATCAATATTCTATCTATATAATCTACGACTATTGTAAACTATTGAACCAGATAACAGATCTTGAAGGGAAGTAATAATAATAATGGTATTGAGGATGATGCGGGTGGTAATGATGCGGGTGGTAACGATGATGATGACGGCGGTCGTAATGATGATGATTGCGGTGGTAATAATAATGCTAATTGTGGTAATAATGAAGATGTTGATAATTGTAATGATGCTGATCAGTATTGTAATTATGATGATGCTGATAATGGTAATCATGATATAAAAACAGACAGGCAAGAGATGCCCAAATCAAGCTGACTCTGCGAAAAGGAAAAACCAACAAACCAAAAAGATGGAAAAAGAGAAGTGTTAATGTCATCTGGTGATGGTAGACCTGTCTTTAAAGAGGGGTAAGTTATAAGATTCAGGAAACAGAGTAAGGGGCGAAGAGCTCCATATTCTAGCTGTAAAAGGAATAATTATAATCAATATATGCGCCGAGGAGATGAATATAAAGGTATCTTTATGAATGCTAAAACCGCAAAAGGTCGGAATTCGGAGATGGGAACAACCATAAAAAACGAGGCAGCTTAAAACAAGCAGTCCGGTGCTGCTATTGGGGTATCATGTTCGATCTAATCAATGATCTAGTTTTCTTTTCAGAGAGAACGATTGTCTGACTTTCAACCAAAGATTAAACCAGAAAGACCAACGCTACCACAATTGTTCTGCTCCCTCCTGGTCCATAGTAACCCAAATTGTCAACTTGGGCTAGTAGGGTATACATCATTTCATTTCCAGTATGTTTCCCTCTACGAGCTTCTTTTCAAAAAACTCAGGTGTTGAAGACGTTAGCTATTGGACACAAGTCCAGGACTTGGGTGGTCTCGAACAAAAATCATTACAGCAATTTACATCACTAATGGAGAAGTGACTCAGTGAACATAGCTCTTATTAAATATCATTTAAATACATGACATGTGACCAATGGTGTTCATATAGATGTCAAATAACTTATGTAAATATATGTATATATATATATATATATATATATATATATATATATATATATATATATATATATATATATATTTATATATATTAGTCTTCATTCTGTTACAAACCCCGATCACTCTCATTTCTTTTTTGTAAGAGGAATAAGCGAACAACAGAGGTCAAGCGGCTCATTAACAAGATCATAAAGATTTATGGACATTATAATGCCATCAAGTCAATATTAGTTCTTATGAGTTAAGGGTACATTCTCCTAGATATTTTCTGTGCGATCTAAGCGTTTGAGAGCAGTGGAAGTTTTTAACCTTGGTAACTTTAAAGTATCACGGAATCGTGAACTTGATTAAGTTTTCTCTTAGTCATTCATTAAAGGATTCCAAGCATTCTTAATAAAATAGTTAATTAACAATTATTTTATATTATATACAGCCTTACTCTTTGCTTGCTAATAATTCTACGCCTTTTTCTAAATCGTAATTAGCGAAACTTCTCAACTTGTTTGGACATCGTAAAAATATTCCCCCAAACTCTATAATTTAAAAGAAGCCACTGAATTTTGAATCAACATTACCTTCCCAAGCGTATTGCAAAATTTAACACGTTTTGAAAGATGATTAAACTCTTTCATCCTATCAATGTGTGCTAGACATTGTGATAAGAAGGTATTCCATCCATTTCAAGCAACTTGACATTTCCACCTTTTCAGGTATTCACCACACTACGTTTGACAGATACTCAAGATTTTGGTTTCGTGTCATCTGTCAAGTTTCACCCGCAAGATGTGACTGTGGTGTCTATAGTAGGAGAGAGATTGCTCTGTTTAATGAGGCTGCATGACAAACTCTTGAAGACCTGGGGATATTCAAGTGGCCATGAGCATTCATGCGTTTGTCAGGTAACTGAAAGATTCTTATGATACCGTAGTTGGAAAGAATTCTTTACTGGCTTATGTTGTAGTTTTCATGTAAATGTCACCAAAAGAAGCACGAATAACCTTAAAATCTAAAAAAATATCAAAGGTAAGTAGTAAAACCAAAGTTATAAATGAAGAACTGTGGTTAAATTTTTAACCACAGTGTATCGCCATGTTTATATCATCTGTATTTCTGAGACGCTCGATCTGTTCTTGCGGCCACAACATCATTCGCTCATAATTAACGGTCATTCACGCGTGCGAGTAACGTTTACTCATTTTAAGTACATCATATGATCGTATATGAAATGAAGAGTTCGCAACTCTCCTGAATCTGCCTTCACCCCATAAATAATAATAATAATAACCAAATAAAGATATTTTTGTGCCACAGTATAAGAATTTCAAAGAATATGCGGCTGTATTGATTTGCGACATGACTTTTTATCCCGGGCAACGCCGGGTACTTATGTTAGTTTAAAATAAGCAATCCAATTGTGCGTTCAACTTCTTTTTAACTCAAACCGTAATTCAGCTTGATAAATCGAATAATAGCTTCTTGACTCTGCTATTTCAATTCTCCAATGCTTTTCAAATTATAATAAAACATAGTAGGAAAATTGTAATTTCCGACCAAAGTAAGGCAAGACTCCCCCTTCCCCCCAAAACCCCCTCCAGGTGAAGTAAGACCCATGGTTAGGTAAGGCCAGTTTTCATGATACACGATTTCTGTTGTAAAAATAATCATTGTTTATTACAAATTTCTGCGAGCAAACCGCAGGGTTAAATGCTTAATTAAGCTTTGACGCCATCTCACTTTAATTTACGAGTATTAAATCCTTCGGAAAGCAACATATCAAATTGATCGTTTTGGATGCATCCACTGACGATGGATACTGCTAGAAGTGTCAAAATATCCTAACTTGGGTCAGGTTAGGTTACGTTATATGTTACTTGATGTAAAATGGGAAGCAAAAATGCAAAAAATGTTAATTTGAAAAATAATAAGTTAAAGTAACTATTCACTTCTTATTTAGTTTTTACAAATAATTTTCATAAAAAAGGAAATATTTTTTATATACTTTGTGGGTCACTCATTTCGGTGCACCCTGTGTGTCCTCATTCTATTCGCGTGTGTATTTTGTTCTTCGCAGGCAGAAGTACTTTTGAGTACTCTGCTCATTGTTGAGTACTCTTATATTTATTATTTAAAGGTTTAAGGCGTCCTCCAAGCGGCAGCTTTTAGAGGTGAGGTAGTTCGATCTCTCATCATCACTCGATTATATTGCCTTTTGCTTCCTTCTAATGGTTCCTTTTACACTTTAGTAGTAGTAGTAATAGTAGAAGGAGGAGTAGTAGTAATAGTAGGAGGAGGAGTAGTATTATTGCAGATAAAAAGTGGACCCGTGCACAAAAACCACACTTCTCATCCGATCACCTATAAAACAAACACCGATCCTTATTTTAGTTTTACGTCCAATTAAAATACAATTTCTTATTACCTACAGAGAGTTTAAAAACTCACACGTGGTAGGCGATTTGAAAAACTCACACGTAGTCGATTCTTTACAAATCTCACACGTGGTAGGCCATTTGCAAAACTCACACGTAGTCGATTCTTTACAAATCTAACACGTGGTAGGCCATTTGCAAAACTCACACGTAGTCGATTCTTTACAAATCTAACACGTGGTAGGCCATTTGCAAAACTCACACGTAGTCGATTCTTTACAAATCTCACACGTGGTAGGTCATTTGTAAAACTTACATGTGGTAGGCCCTATATAAAACACGTGGTAGGCCCTTTACAAATCTCACACGTGGTAGGCCATTTGCAAAACTCACACGTAGTCGATTCTTTACAAATCTAACACGTGGTAGGCCATTTGCAAAACTCACACGTAGTCGATTCTTTACAAATCTAACACGTGGTAGGCCATTTGCAAAACTCACACGTAGTCGATTCTTTACAAATCTCACACGTGGTAGGTCATTTGTAAAACTTACATGTGGTAGGCCCTATATAAAACACGTGGTAGGCCCCTTACAAAGCTCACACGTGGTAGGCCTTTTACAAAGCTCACACGCTGTAGGCCCTTTTCAAAAACTCACGTAACCTTTAAAAATATATGGTAGAATCTTTGCAAATATCTAATAACGTGAACATTCTAATTTCTTCGAAATAGATGTGGAAATTTTATTAAAAATTGATCTATGCCCTTTTGTAAGATATCATGGCTTGCCTTACAGGCTGGGTACAAAGCCTCTGGGAAATACCTCTCATTATATGTTTGCACAAACATATAATAAACATATACAGTACCTTCCCAAAAGATCAGAACGCCTGTATTTCCATCATAAAATCTTCCATAACTTTCGCCAGAGAAAATGCAAGTTTCCAAAATTGATGTACGATAACCTAAATTTATAATTTAAATAATAAATATAGATACATTTTATGCAAATTTTGATTAATAAAACGAAATTTATTAGCAAAAAAGCAATTTTCTAGATAAAAATTGTTTCTAAAATGATCCGAACGACATCGGAAACAAACTTCTATTGGAATATAATGTTAGAAAACATTTTTACAAGTTATAAGTAATTATTATTTGGTATGGATGACTTTATTTTCGATGATGCTTCGACATCTGCACACAAAGGAACCAACTGTAGACACTCTCGCGCAGTAATCTTACTGCAGTTCTTGAACTGCTTTCGGATTCCTCGCTTTGGTCCTCTCTCCGAATGTCTTCCAAACATCTTCAATGAGATTCATGTCTGGAATCTGTTCAGGCCATTCCTAACAGTGATTTGCTCATCGTTTACCAAGGTTAAGGCAGAATTGGCGGTGCAGCAGGGGCGTAATCTTGCATGAAAATGTCAGGTTGGGGTTTGGAGGCTCGTAGATGGGGCAGAGCATGCTGTCGCAACAATTCCTTGTACACCTGTGCATTTACTGCCTACCATAAGCACACATATGGCACAGTGCTCTCTATCGAAATCACGTTCCATACCGTGACAATTTCTCCCCCAAACTTCATTCTCGCTTTGGTGCAATTTACAGACAATATTTCGCCTGTTCTGCGACGAAAGAGCCTCCTGCCATCAGATCAGAATAAATCAACTTAGATTTGTCACTAAAGTGGACTTGGCTCCATTGGTCATTCGTCCATGTAAAGTGGACAGTGGTAAATACAAAACAAACCTTCTTGTTATTCGGACTAATCAATTGCTTGACTGCAGTGGCCTTGAAATGTTCCTTCTTCAGAATTTGTTGGGCAATGACTTCTTTCCCCTTTTTGAGGTCTCCCTTGGCCTTACAGTTAATTAACCAGTCTGACATAAACCTGTTTTGTCATAGGCTGAGAGAATACTCTGGGCTACACTTTTGGATCGCTTGAGTCTTTCTTTTAATGGCTACAATTAAAGCAACATCTTGGCGGCGCAGCCTTACAATCAGTCTGCGGACAGAGAGAGGTTCAGCAGATTTCTTATGCATGCTACCTGGGTGTAAGCAGACAGGAGATCGACTTAATATGCAAAAGATTGAACTGAAGTTATTTGCTATGAAAACAATGCCAGATTTCTAACCAAGAAACCTAGCACTCAGAATATTTTGGACACTTTAATTTTTCTAGTAATTTGCTTATATGTTCACAACTTTCATTTTATTCATGAAAATTTTGCATAACTTTGACCAATACATACATAGCTTATACCTGGAAATTACTGTACACCAATTTTGGAAACCTTGGAGTTTCTCTTGCAAAAGTTAAGGAAGATATGATAAAAATACAGGCCGCCAGATCTTTTTGGACGGTACTGTAAATAGAATAAGGTGTCTTTTCGGAACAAGTTCCCGCAGCGAATTAGGCGTCCGGGGCTATCACGAAGTTAAGGTAAGGCTATGGCGTTCGAGGCTCGTAGTGTGAGTACAACCTGTATGTTAGGTTGTGTTAGGTTAGGTTTTGGAGCAAGGACCTGCTGCAAACTCCTCTCAGAAAGTTTTTCCAATTAGGTAAGGGTTCTGTTGACATTTTAAGCTTTTTAACTCAACAAACAGTAGTTGTCAACCCTCTGCACTATGTGTGAATAAAATAAACAATTGACTCAAAAGATAATTTTGATTCTTCTAACCAAGTATCTTTTCGCATTCCAACAATGGAATGGCATTCGCTTTTATTACAGCGCTAACGGCAACACATAAATGCTAATAAAAGTTTCATATGTTCATTTCTGCAAAGCCGCTGTCCTAACCTAACCTAACTTAACCTTAACCTTGCGATAGCCTCGAACACCTAATTCACTGCTGGGCCTGTTAAAAAAATAACCAGAATAAGATATATTTCCTAGGGACTTTGTGGCTATCCTTTAGCGTCTCTTTAAGTTAGGGATCATCTTTGGACAACAGGTTCCAAGCAGATCATCTCCATGCTCACATCACACACACAATATCATTAACTTAATCAAATCAGAATGTCAGATAAAAATAGCGCCATCCACTTGAGAAAAATTAGGCCACATCGAGTTAGGTTAGACGCTGGATGGTATCCTGATTTGGATGGTGGAAGCATCCGTGGTTGGAGTCCTTCGTTAAAAACACTGGGAAAAGACACAAACAACAAAAATTTAGACAAGTCGACATTAAAATACGTACCCAAAACAAACAACTTAATCATTCCATCTTTTACGCCCCATTCACACATCATATCTACTCTTATATTTTGTATACGCATCTATTTCATTCTTTTTTTCTTATATTTTCGTTCCTCACCATATCTGCCATTCTCACAACCATCATCCTTCTCAAACTGTCAATTTTTCATCACATCCGTACAGTAACATTGAGACCTTCAAAATTTCATGTTGCGAATTCTACACTGAAAGCCAGGATTGTCGAAGAGAGTTTCCTCCGGTGCGATTATGACCTACCTAATGTAATTAAGAGTGAGAAGAGGCTGCGTTTTGTTAATAGAATTAAAATTTAAAACAGGAAAATTTACTTAAGGCAACAATATTTGAGATTTAATTAGACAACTCCAAGTGAGAAACTTAAGGGTAAAGAAAAAAATATTATTATTTATAATGGTGGTCCGAACGGGGTACAATTCGTACCTAAAATGACCCTTTATACAAAAATCAACTTCGGTGGGGCAGAGGTAGGCTAACCCAAAATGGTCGCTCATTGATAGTCCCACTTGTAAGGTAATCATGATTTTTGATATAAAACAAATGAATACTTTTGCGTTATACATTGGAAACGTATTAACATACAATATTATTGAAAAATAAATGCGTGTATATTTGCGTTATAATTATTAATATTGACAATGGTAAAATATAAGGATATAATAAAATTTTGGCTAATATTTTTAGTGACAAACTAATAGTCAACTGATGGCATATGTCTATAAGGGGGCACCTACATCATTCACTCCTAAGTGAAAAATGCTCCTTACATTTTATTTGTACCTTAATCGTGTTTTTTATTAGAACATCGAAATTCCTTATAATGCAAGACGACTGACTAAGAGCAAGAAGGCAGAGAGAATGAACAATTTAGGGTGGAGCGAAAAACATTTTTTTCTGAAATTTATTTTCCCACTACAATTTTTGATGGGGATATCTGTCCAATTAAACCTCCTAAAAGGATTTTTGTTATAATAATTATTAAATGTACCTCAATGTCATGGAAAATTGAAAATAATGCGATTTTCAACTAAATTTTGACTTTCGTGGATGTAAGTGAGCTATTACCACCCACTTTTGGATCGTGAGGACAAAAATTATACTATAGTAATTTAAGTAGTTTACAATAGAAATAAACAAAATAAGTTAATACAACAATAAAAAAATGGGAAAAATTCAATAAAATAATTTGCTAACAGTAAATACGCAAGAGAGGAATAAAGCAAAAATAATGCGAAAATTAAACCGAGGCTAAGCTCCGAAGAAAGTGACAAACTTTCCTGACGGTGAACGACCGAGGGGATCATTTGGCTCAGATTCTAGTTTTCAACTTCTGTTTGAGCCGAATTTCTTGAATTAGAGTTCGGTTAATCGCGAAGATGATTTGCCTACAAAAAAAGATTAGGAATAATAATCTCAAATTAACTAAAGAAAGCAATAGCCCCTTGAGGAAGAGATTTAAAAATCCACATGAAATTACCTTAGCCATTTAAGAAAAGGATTATAAATGAACAATCACCCCCCCCAAAAAAATACCCTTAAAACGTAAAGGTTATACACAAAACACTTTTAAGGGGGCACAAGAATATAGAAAAAAAAATATGCACAAGTCACAATTGATAAATATATACAAAGGAACTTTAGGAAAACGGGACACACAATGGAAAGCCAACGCACCTTTATGTTGATCTTTCCGAGACTAGAGTAAAGGTTTGGGTTTAAAGTTTGCCCGATCTCGGGTCGTCTAGGCGCCGTGCGGCTAATGGGCGCGCGCGAGGTGGTGGTTGGTTGTCCGAGAGTGATGAGTCGCATTCGGATGATAGTTAAATAATTTGCGCGATTGTTGAGTTTCGGATGCTTTCCTTTACAGTGGATTATATCTGAAAATTAAATTTGAATTTTGAATTGATACCTCCAAAGAAATAATTATTGTATTTTAATGAACAAGTAAACGAAATTTTAAAATAATCGATTGATATTTAGAGGTTCCCCAATGACATATTATAGCGGCGTACGTGACAATTATGTTTCAGTAGTGCAGAGGATCTCGCCGAGAGTGGATTCGTGTGTGTGTGTGTGTGTGGCTCTGTATAGTGTCTATTGCTTTGATCACACTCTTCTATTTGTATTTAAGAATAGTTATTTATATTGTACAATAAATATTTATACATGTTTCATTATATTTTAGAGCTAAATAAGAAAAAAAAAATAAAACGATAGCTTTGAAAACTGTTCTTGTAGCAAAGAAAATATGGTGCCGCCATTGGAATAAACGTTTCTGAAAGACCAACGAACAACTAAAATGGCAATAGGTAATATCGATTAAATTCAATTAAAGAAAAATATTCAGAGTGTAGTTAGGAAGAATCATGAGTATTGTCTCTTAAATCAACCATCTACTTCGACAGATAATATTGAAGTGATTCTTCCTTCATCCAGCATAGAAACAGAATCTGCTGACGTAGGTAGCAACTATGAGCTTTCTTCACCCGTGAAATGCAAAGATGAAAATAAAAAATTTGCACCCAAGACTCCATCTTAACGAATAAAATTGTCAGAATTTGAGTTGGCACGTGACCGCACTGGTGTGGCTGATCCTTCAGATTTAATAATAAATTCAATCTTAAAGGACTTATTGTCAATTGAAGGCAAAGAAACTTCTGTAGTAGTTGACAAGTCAGAGGTTAGAAGAGAGCGTACTACACTACAGCAGGAAATTAGATCGGATAAGCCATTATATTCTATTTAATTTGATGGTAGAAAAGATATCCCATTTGTTGTTGAAACGATGGAGGAAACTCATCACAAGAAGAAGATAAAGGTATTCTGAACCTGGTTCAGAATACCTTGGGCACCTGACATGAAGACAGGTTCTGCAAAAGCTAATTGCGATGCAATATTCTCGTATCTAGAAGCAAATGACATCGCAACTGAAGAACTCGTTGCTGTGGGAAGCGATGGAACGGCACTGAACACAGGAACAAAAAGAGGTGTGATCAGAATGTTAAAAGAAAAACTTAATAGAGCCACTGCATTGGTTTATTTGCCAGCTCCATACAAATGAGCTCCAATTGCGCCATCTCATCAACAATTTAGTATCATCATTATTAGTATCAGCCAGTCAGAAGGATAGCCTCCAGCCTAAAAATTAAGTAGGCCTGAAGAATAAGGCCTTGTCACCGGTATGGGGTGCTCCTCTTCCAAGGTGGTATACTCTATGACCGGTGACCCCTCGAAGGATGGGAAAAGAGAAGCCTGGCGAATTCCCCCATCAAAAATAAAGAGTCTGCCATCTTAATCCTTGTTCCGGCCACCCCTAGACCCCTATAGACTCATGGTGCGCAAGCGGAAAGAACCGATAGCAGCTATGAACAATAGCTATTGATTTGATTCGAATTCGCTCCCAAGATTGGTCAACATTGTAAAAAGAACAGCAAAACGCAAAGCCCATACTTGAATTAAGACTAGAGAAAATGATGAAAGCCCTAATGTAAGAGATTAACATACTCTCTGGCTAAATAGTAAAGCAATTTATCATGGCTTATAGATAACTACAGCAAACAGAATGTGGGAGAGGACCCACATGATTAATTAGAATAACACCAAATCTCAACAAATAAAGAGGAAAGGGGACCTAGGAGAGATTTAATATGTCGATTGACTTTGGCACATCCTCTCGAAATTCAGACACGAGTCTATTTCGCTACCTCAAAATCCATTTTATGCAAACACAAATCAACGCGAGATGAGCTTACGTGTACTTCTAACACCCGGAGAAGAAACACTATAAATTTGTTCGAAAACGTGCGCTATCGAGACACTAGCACCCCCTATAAGCTCACCGATGAGTGGAGCAGAGAAAGAAAGGTCATTGCTTCGAATTGTAAAATTATACGAATATTTTCGTATATACAGTAATATTTCTACGTAGGGAAAAAGAGATACGTTTAAAAATTTAACGTCGTACGGTCACTAACTTTGAAATACTGAGAAAAACAGGGGGTTTTTATTATTATTATTTAAACAACGAGAATGTGTCTGTTTTCAAGCCAGGATACTACCGAAACTAGTCTCGTTTTTTTTTGTTTTTTTAAGCTATCGTAAAAAGAATGTCTGTTTTCGAGAATACGTCAAAAATAATCTCAAATTTTACAGGAATGGGTCGATTCTCACGTTCTCCTTATTGGAACCACACGAGCCACTATTTTGGTTCTTGAAGATGGCGATTTGAAAGCCCAACTTAACGTCACGCATAGTGAATTCACGTAAGAGATATATACTGCCTTATGAGATCTAGCAAAATTAATCTAGACTTAATGAAACTAGGAATTTCAAACTTTTTTTTAGCAGCCAACCACCTCAAAGGATTTGGAAGAAATTAAATTTTTGAATTGATCCAATTTTTATGTTTATTGTTTTTTTATGTTTAACAATTTTCTTAATAATAATAGCAATAATAAATCATTTTTTCATTCTTTCTTTGTTCTCAAAAATGGTTATTTTGTGCAATTGTTTAGATTTTAAGACGGTTTTGATAAAGGCTAAATCACTGCACGGTTAACATGTTCATAAGGCGTTTCGCTCCCACACATGTAAACATTTTCAACACTAAAATAGGGCGGATCTAATAAAGAAACTTCAGTAATATGATTAAATAAATATAGTATTTGTGCGGTAACTACATTTCTGTCAAACTTCATCCTTAAAGGGCTAACAAGTGAACCAAAACAACCATTACTTGCCTTGGCAGTTTAATGCAAAAACAAACCATGTTATAATAATCCCAGGAAGTGGGCGAAGCTGACAAATGAAGATCAAGGGGGTGCCTTCGGTGAGATCGAAGTCACTCCTCTGCCCCGACATCGCGAAGTGACCTCCATCAAGACCTACAATGGCGGGTTCCTCTGCGCTTGTGGACCAGACAAGGTTTTCTTCTTCTCCAAGAGCGAAAATATCCATGATTTTTTCACGCAGGTGCGATGAGTGACGTAGTAGGGCTTCGCTATGAGTGTAGGAGAGATGCGTACCTTCCTTTGGGGTCCGGAGTTACGTACCTTCTCCATAGTTTCATTTCCCCTTACTTCACCACATTAAGAACAATATTTTGAATTGTTAAATATGTAAATATATTATAAGCCGAACTTTAACCTCATGGATGGGGTGGTGGGATCAATCTAATATTGTCCCTGGTTAAGACTTCTACAGCAGTAACGTTCACTGCCACATTAAAAAGAAACACTCAAATACGTTGCCACGTATCTGTATGTACCTAGGAATCTAATGATGAGAGGGACGCACATGCGCGTCAGTAGCTTCTGTACATATGATGATCCCCCGTCAGACGGTGATGATGCGTCTATGTGAGCCAACCCCGGCGGCAAGGGTGAGTGGGCGTGGCGACCACACCATCACTTTCCTGAGCATTACACCCAACCAGAAACAAGTGGTAGCAGCCACCCATTCCGGACAACTCTTCACTAATGTTCTGCCCAACCAGGAGGAGACGCAGGTTTGGACTAGTTTTGGTCTCATATCTTCTATGAGGTTTGTAATAGTTCTGAGTTTTTGTACTATTTATTGTAGCAGTTCTTGTACGAGTTCTGGTATCATTTCTTGTACCACTTTTGGGCGAGTTCTACTACTTTGGGACGAGTCTTGCACCTTTCTCAGTCGAGTTCTTTCTTGTAGGTTTCAAAGTATCAGATAATTTTTTAATTCTTGCGTGAGGAATTGTCCATCATTTTCCCAAGGGCTTTTAAAGGGTGGCACGAGAGGTGCTGAGGCCTGTTCGAACTGTTGAATTCACCCAAGCCCCAGTGTCAACGTTGCGCACCTTCCCGGCACCATGGGAGGACCCAGGGCTATATATCGTCCACTATTTTCTCTTCGTATACCTTCCCTACCTTCTTTACAGATTTTCCCTTATCAACTCTCTTCGCAATACGGACTCGATGTTATTATGCTTTATGGAAATTCGAGACAAAAAATAATCTGTCGGTTTATGATTTTATTTAATCAAGTGATCATAAAAAGCCAACGAACCCAAAATGCCACATATGGGATGTGACAACCTAATAGTTCTGTCATTTCTTACAAGTGGTTGTACCAGTTCTCGTACGAGTTTAATACTGTCGTGGTATGACATTATATTATATCGATACCATATTATATATATGGGGAGGGACCAATAACTTAAAGGCGAACCGACAAGGGGGACGGAACGCCACGAGTTTCGTCGGGCGGAACAGCGGGAAAGAGTGCAACGAGGTCAGGTAAAATTTGGGCAATGGCAAAGCTCAAGGTTATTTAAAGAGGCATGTACAAAAATATAATTTAATTTACATAAAAATGAGAGAATTGATGGGCAAAATTACATCAGAGAATTAATGAGTAAAATTACATCGTTAAACGAGAGGGGGAATTGTAGTTATGCATCAGACTATGAAGTTAAAATTTAATGTATTACATGAGGAAACTATTCAAGTTACTGTACTTCTATATAGTTTTGTATACCAGGTCTTGTAGCAAGAGCGTACGAGTTATCCTACGAGTTCTTCCACCAGTTCTTGGACATTTTGCAGTCATAACACCTTCCAAGTTTATGGTAGTATAACCAGCAATGTTGCACCTGGAATCCGATTCCCCGTGTTTCCTCCAGACCCCAACTCACGTAGATAGGAAGTGATGGTAACTGTCACCTTCATTCACTTCCTCACCTTCAACTCTTTTCACCCCTTTCGATATCTCCTACCGAGTATTAAAGGCGTAACCAGCTACTTCATACCGCGTCACAAGAGGCCTCGGGACCGCCATAGAAAACACCCTTTACTACTCACAGGTGGCAAATATATAGGCTTGAAGGGTCTTGGGCGTTTTGGGGCCTATCAATCCCTAACATCTAATGAATGACCTCGCCCCCACTCCCCGTTTCTTTTTGTGTGCTTAAGACTGTACTGTCTATGGATGTGGGTTTTGCTCTCTCAACGGCAGAAGCCTGGGCAGCAGTAGTCTCGGACCTTGGCCACCCAAAACAGGAGGAAAGTGACGCTCTCCCAACCAGTGATTGTTGGGACCCCCTATCTTTACTTGCTCCTGTTTAAATTTCATGCTGCTATTCCATACTTGTACTCCACACAGTTACTTATATTCTTACCCGCCACCCTACCTCCTGTATTCACCTATGCTAGCGGGCGACATGAGAGACTCCTTGAATGAAAAAAAATCTGTATTTTCTTAAGAGTCCTTTCCTTTAATAGTGAGTATTTGGAGTCCTTATCTTTACTTGATCCTACTTGAATTCATGTTGCTCTTTCCTCCTTGAATTTAGCCCTTGCAGCTGCAGTCACTTGTATTCAGCCCCCTGCATTCGCTGTACCATGAAGGCTCTATTAACGACATGGACTCCTGCCTCTGGAAGCCGATTGTCTCGACCGCAGGCAAGGACAAGACCCTCCGGATGTGGGACCTCCTCAACCATAAGCTCCTCTTTCGCCATTCCTTCAAGGAGGAGATTTACTCAGTTGCCATCCACCCGACCGGTAGGATGATGAAGGAAGGCATTTTGATTGTATTTACTGACATCAATTACAGCAACCATTACCCTAAAAGACATTTTGAGTGGATAAATTAAAATAAAGATCAGAATGCGATTGATGGCAAGCCTGGAGGCGCCAGGGAGCGGTCTTTGTTGGAAAAAGAGCGAAAGGAACGATAGTACTGTGCTTTGCTACTAACTACCAAACGGTGGCAACTTTCCATGGCTCAAGGAAGAGGCCCCCCCTTCTGCCTCAAGTGTGTGTGCGATCATTTCAACTTATTGATTCCCCAGATACGTTAAAGCGATTTCAGATGTGAAGCAAGATGTTAAATGGTTCGTTTCAGATTTATCATCGAATGACGTATAATATCGGGAGTATCATATTGACGTAACTCAGAGTAGGTCACATGTTAAAGGTCGTAAGTTACAGATAACATGTTACAGGTCACGTGTTACAGGTCACATGCTATAGACCACATGTTACAGGTTATATGTTAAATGCAACTCTCGGCACATTCTTATTGAATGTCCCTGTCTGGGGGATCTTCGCGTGCGTTACCTGTCCCGGTAGCGGGACGAGCGAGGTCATTACCGCTTGTCCTTGCACTTGGGGTGGGGGGCGCTTCGATAACACAGACTTGCAGACTCTTTGAGTTCTTGAAGGAGGCTGGCCTCCTCCATTTCATTTTCTCGATTTGGTGTTGGTCGCATTTCCGGTGACGGAGAGCCCCTCCCCCCCCCCCACACACATCGCCGGTGAGCGTTCTTCCTTCTTCTTGATCTTGTTTCGTTTTTTTGTTGGCTTTGGTTTTGCTTCTGTTTATTTAGTTTTTGTTGTTTTTATTACTTTGTTTTATAACGCAGCCTAGTATTAGACAATTACAATAATTAAGGTTACTTATTCCCTTGTTTGCGGTCGCCAGATGGGCGCTATTAAAGAAAAAACCGACTCTAATCCAAACGGTGAATACGTGCAGAGACTTATAGTGGATGGAATGTTATACATTCTCACAGCGACCCGTCCATTTAACCGTGACCTATGATAACTATTTGAGGAGGCTTTTGGCCATTAATAAGATATATCTAACTGGGATGGTAATGATGACGTAAGTAGGAATTACGACATCAGAAAAGGAGATTTTACATAAACTCAAAGAAAGCCAATTTAGTCATTTTCAAGGAGAACGGCGCACGATATTTTAGCAATATTTTGCCTAGAGTTTAGCCATTTTTAGCTTTCTTAACTTAGTTTCTAGTTTAATTTAGTTTATATAAGTTTTAAAAAGTGACTTAAGTTGAAAAAGGCTTACTAAAGGCTAAAAACAGCTAAAATCTAGCAAAAACAAAACAGGCTAAGTTATCGTGCGCCGCTCCCCTTGAAATTCACGCCAATTTTATTTATCTTACATTAGCTACGTCACTCCGGAGTTGCCAGCCGGCGAAAGGTCAAGACCCCCTCCCCCTGCCCCCAAAGGGTTTTAAGATGTAGCATTATCAACCATGCCTCTCCTGAGACCTGAAAAATTGCGTGCCCTCCCATGCCCCACCGCCTGTAGGTGTTCATCAGCCCTCGCCCCCCTCCTTTATAATGGCCGAAAGCATCGAAAAAACTTTGCAATCAAATTATTTTTGCAATCAAGTCAAGTTTCATGACTAAGGAGAGTCGTTTACTCACGAATAGCGGCGACAGGTTTTACCTTTTCCTGTTATTTGAATCTAGAAGTTAGTATGTCGGTCCGTAGGTCGGAGGGTCGGGTGGTAAACATTTTACTTTTCAATGAAGTGTTTGGCAATAACATGCTAACTATTCGGCCGATTCTAACGAAATTTGAAACCCTTATGTTCTTTTACATTCTCTTCAGAATGATATCATTGCCAATGTCTTCCCAAGGTTAGTCCGGGAATTATTGAAAGCGCGTGCCTTAGGTCTGTTGACCTTGTTTTCTGGAATAAGGCGAAAAATAAAGTATATTGTTTACTTCTGTGGAAATTGAGGCCAAAATCATGAATGTATCCCTGATCGAAGACGAGAACCGTAAAGTAAAGGAGGAGACCTGGTTGGATCGCTAGGATCCGAAAGGACCCTGGACTCTCCTAAACTGATCCGCAATGAAGATAGGTCCCATTGCATGAGAGAGTTCCATGATGTCATCTTAGAGTGAGAATGAATGGTAAGCAGATAACTGAAGTAAGGCGTAGTCAGTAGAAGATCAATGATCGTCGTCACTGGATTGAGGAGGTACGTAATCATAGCACTTAAAAAGACAAGATTTCAAAAGAGCGAAATAAAAGAGACAATCAAGACCATTACGTAAAGATCGGTTATAGGATTTATATCCACAAGGCGATAAAAGTTGGAATACGGTATCTACATGTATAGGTTTGTGGGGGTTGATCTTCAGGTGTAGGTTTAGGGGGGGCTCATTTTTATGTAATCCGATGGCTTGATTCAGAAGCATAACCAAAAGAAAATTCTTTCAAGTAATAATAAACAAGAATCACCAGTTTAATTTCCCCCTCGAAATCACCCAAATACTTGAATTACTTAGTAACTGTCTCTCTGAATAAGGTGATCGACCTTAAAGACTTAAGCTCTATCTCGTTGTTCCTGTTCTAGGACTACATGTTGCTGTCGGTTTGACGGATGCTCTACATCTCTACCACGTCATGTTCGATAGTTTAAGACACTACAGTGAATTAAAAATACGTCGTTGCGCCCTAATCAAATATTCGTGGGGGGGTCAATGCTTGGCAGCTGCAGACTCGAATCTGATCACCCTCTTCAGCACCATATTCCTCAAGAGAATGGCCACGCTCAAAGGCCACACGAACAAGGTCCTCGCCAGATTCACTTCGTAAAATTGGAATAATCTGTCGGGGAAATAATGTATAGGGGGCTTAGGGAAACGCATGTAATGGATATGCTGATCTTTTACAGATTTCAGGGATGGCCTGGTTACCAGATGACGCTTCATTGGTCTCTTGTAGTACCGACGGAGGCATTTTTGGATGGGATCTACAGACCAATTCAGTTGCATGGGAGGTATGTCTCTCTCTCTCTCTTTCTCAAAACAATAAAGTGGATATTTTAACTGTATGAACATGCATGTTATTAAGGTGATTTTATCTTGCAAAAAACAGGGGTCACAAATTTGAAGGGCTCTTAAATACATAGATATTACGATTGCTTTTTTTCATTTTAAGATGAAAAAAGTGTATATAGGAATTACTAATTCCTATATACACTTATTTTCATTTCATGAACTTAAAATAAAAAAAGGTAATCGTAATATCTATGTATTTAAGAGCCCTTCGAATTTGTGACCCCTGTTTTTTATAAGATGAACATGCATGTTCATTGAGTTAAAATATCCACTATTGTATAGATGAAAACCTATCTAAAGCTAGGGCAATATTCTACCGTCCTCAACAAAAAAAATCTTACGTGTAAAAATAATTTTTTTATCTCTTCCTTATTCTCCCTTGGTCAAAGGACTAAACTTCTTTGTATTTCCCAACTTGACCACCTCCAAATATCTCTCAACTATCAAGAAATCTTTCCGTTCCACTAAGCCAGAATCGCAAAATAAGGATGCAGGTGTCTATTTAATTCCGTCCGTGTAAGGCTCAAAATTGTCCCTCCTTCTATGTAAATTTTAAATTTATTAAAAAGGACAGAGTTTACAAAATTGAGTATTTTACATATATAATTTAAAAAATTACATATAAGCAAAACAATTGAGATTAAAAGTGGTGGATATACACAAAAAAAGGAGAGTAGAGAAGGGAAAGTTGACATCGAGAAGTGAGAAGAACGAAATTCCAGGAACTGTGGAGGTCATCTATCATTTTTATTCTACATATTTAAATAGTTATTATATGTATTTTAGTTATAAACAAATTATCATATCGAATTGTTACATATTATTTATTTTGTTATATCTCATTTCTTATTTATACATTTAAAATAATAATTTTTGAGTGATTTAATTATTATTACATTATTTTATTTCACAATTTTAACGTTTAAAACATTCTTTTTATATTATTTCAATTTAGTAACGATAATTTTATATACTTTATTATCTTTTATTTTATATTTTGCCTTATTCTATTTAAATTATTTCAGGAGAGACCGGAAGGTCATTAAATATACGTATATATGAACATAAGAGGGATATTCGTAGAGCAAGCAATGCTTCTAGTATTTTTGACCATGTGAAAAACGCCAATCATACAATAGATTTCCATATTGCCCAAATAATTTACCACTGTAACGATTTTAATAAAAGAAAAAAAAATTATTGAATCCGCATTAGTCAAAGTAATTCCAAATTTCAAGTTGTCAGAAGAGCAGCAAAAATGTAGTCCCTATTTATCAAAGCTCATTGTAAAGGATATTGTAAATCACCTAAAACCTCCCGATTAATGTCAGTTGTCTGTTATTATATATTCCAGTTTTTTTGGTCGATTTCTCTTAATTAACGGCTGAAGATGATATGGGAAACTACATATCGAAACTAGTCCCGCTTTATTAAACCTTATGCTCTAAAACAGTGCATATATATATATATATATATATATATATATATATATATATATATATATATATATATATTCAATTAATAAAGCCAGTGTAGATAGAGATGAAATATGTGACCATTTTTGAAGATCAATTGCGTTACAGAATAGATGCGGTACAACTCTTATTTGTTTCGGTCAACGAAGTGAATGAACAAATAAATCAAATTTATATCTCATTCAACATGGAGGAGGTGAATGATTTCTTTCTCGAAATTGATTGTCTTCTTAAATTGACTACGAGATTTCGAAGTTAAAATTAAATTGAACAAACTTTTGAGGAACAGAAAGATCGCTTCACCTAACTCTACCAATTCCATCGGCCTGTCGAAATGGGATATCAAAGAACCTTTGGGTAACTTTGCTCCGAATATGCCTTTAAAATCAACTTCCACCCTTTGTTTAGACTCTCATTCATTCCATTCTTTTTCACAGTTCCATTTATGGTTAAGCCTTTCTAAGGAGATCCTTCTTTTCAAACCGTTAACACAAGAAATTCAAATTTCCGGAAGGAGCTTCAAAGTTCATATCCCAACGCTCTTTTTAACGAATATTCGAAACCACCTCACAGAAACGGCGAACTGTTCGAAGGAAGCCACTCTATGTCGGACCTTTCTCCCGCAGATCGCTTCCCCTTATCTCACCAATGCAAGCTTTATGAAGCTAAGACGCATAATTCAACCCGCTGCCAATCACAGTAGACTCTATCAAAGGTCTGGATCAAATTAGGAACAAGGGGTGTCGTTAGAGTCGGTGGCTAAAACTGTTTAAAGTATTTAAGCCCAATCTAAAATCGATACAGGTTTCCTGCTTTCTACTTTGACTGAAGACCTTGGATTGGGAAGTAAGTTCAGACCTGTTAGAGTTACTATCGAATGTTGATCCCAAATATCTTTCAAGTCCGAACCAGTGGCTACTTCAATGGGTCCCAACTTGGGAAAGCTGCCTTCATGCAAGCAAAATTTTTATCACTCAGAATAAACACATTCGGGAATAGGGGCCATTGTCTTCGCTGGGTCTTTGAAAATATCGGCTCCATTTTTAGTCGAATCAAACCGAGGTTGCAATTCATGTTTTGAAAGCTGATTGCCTCGCTCTGGTAGATAAGGCACTCTACCATCCGAAGGTGGTCATCCTGAATCAAAACAAGACTGAGAACCACAGGTCGAAATTGGAGCTGTAGCCACTAGTCAAAATCCTGGTGAGGAACTTCTTCACCTACCACTAGTGAAACCGGCTTTGTACTGCAGCAAACAACTCACTAATGATGAGTTCAAAAGGAACCAAGATAATATTTTGGTAACTGGACAAATTTAGCGAAAACTATCTATCAACGTTTTCTTAAGTTTAAGTTTTCTGTTGTACTTCATCTTTTACTTTAAAATTTTACAGACCTCTTCAATACGCCCTGATAGACATGCCCTCCTTAGTTTCTCTTTTTTACAGGTGCGGACAGACGAGTGTCTGTTTTTGACCTCAGGGATGTTTACGAGGGAGAGTGAAGGCCCCACCGTGCTGTCTGGGAGCAGCCGAATGCTTTACCACCTTAATATCGGACAGGTAAGTATCACCTGACCACAAAGAAGTGTCAGGTTTATCAGGAAGGAATCCATGCTGCAGCTGACATCTGAAAATATGCGTCCTCCTTCCAGCACTAACGGCCGCAAGTCGACCCACGGCTATTATCTTCGACTTTTTTTCACTCCTTCTTACTTCACCACTTTTTTTTACAAATCCTGCCCTATATTCTATCGCGGATGATGCCCTCGTTTTTTTTTTGCTTGATTTTTTATGTACTAAGACCATCCTAGGTAAAATGAAAAACAATTCCAAGACTCTTTCCATTTTACATACACAGGCCTCATCGGAACATGACCCGTATCTCCCACTGGTAAAAGGTGGTGTGTTTTGGTATTGGTTTCACCACGAATTTGCACCGTCTAACGCCTATCTCAGCAATGCATTCGCATCGTCGAAGTAATCAGCTGATATGATTCGATTTCCTTTTAACCACATCCATCCTTAAGTAAAATTTATAATTCAGACGATGGTGTAATGCCCTAAGTAAATAGTGCAAGGTCCAGAGAATGTGGAAGAGCTTCCCAGAATAATGCAATAATGTTTTCTTGGTTCGAACGTGTCTGCATTGTGATGAAGGAAGAGGACGCCGTTTTGGTTGACGAGTGAATAACTCTTTTGTTCAAGAGCTTCATTTGAACGTTGCAATTGTTGAAAAATAGATCCGAGTGACCGTTTGAGGAGCTCATAATGAATAACTCCTTTTACATCCCAGCAAATACAAATCATCGCATTCTGCTGTTGTATATCACGTATAGGATTAGGAATAGGTTTTTGTTTGCAATCAAGCCATGGATTTTGCGCTTCATATTGCAGTAAAATCCCCACTTTTCATCACCCGTAATACCTATGTCTCGAGAAATAGGTCATCTACATCTCGAGTCAAAGGGGATCTACAGGGTAGTGCCATCGGTACGATGGGAAGTGCGGAATATTACGTAAGAGAGAGGAAGAGAGAAACGCGCGCGCGATCGAATATAACTCAAGGTTATTGGAGAAGGAACATACTTTGTGTTCAAGCGCAAAGACGACCTTTCCAATACTTCCAATGATGTGGGAATAGATCGCAAACGAGGACGTTCCGCCCAGAATTCTTAAGAATAGAAGAGTCTTCCCTCCAAATGGAGAAGAAGAAAATGAGTCCAACCAAAGATGGTGAACCCATTTTTGTCTACGTAACCCTGCTCTTGAATTCTACATAGATATTTTTATCGACTTTTTTAGTGCTGATGTTATTTGCTCTTTACAATTATAGTATTTCACGACTGTGAATATATAGAGACCGGAGTTAAGGTTTATAACGCCTTTGCCATAATATAAGAAGGATCAATCTTTGTGTTCGGCCAAAAGGGCGACATTTTCCACACTTACGGTAACTAATTGTATGTAATTGTATCGAACTTTCTTACAATCGAGAAATTTTGGGATCACTCTGTAGTAATGGACTCATTACTATCCATTTACTTTTCCTTTCTGAATAATCTGCCCTGTCTGTCATCGCTATCAATTTCCCATCGTTGGATGATAAGTGCGTCTTCTTCCCTTAATACTTAACCACAACATTTTAGTCTTGATCCATTAATTTACCACAATACTTTTCAATGCCGCATTTTCATTCTCCTTCCTTATGGCTTCTTTTCAAAAGGTTTCTGCAGCGAAATGCCCCCTCTGCGACGGTTTCCGCATCGAAATGCCCCCTCTGCGAGGGTTTCCGCATCGAAATGCCCCCTCTGCGAGGGTTTCCGCATCGAAATGCCCCCTCTGCGAGGCTTTCACAATCGGAATGCCCCCTCTGCGACGGTTTCACAACCGGAATGCCGCCCCTCTGCGAACGGTTTCCACATCGTAATGCCCGTCTGAGAGGGTTTCACAATCGGAATGCCCCCTCTGCGAGGGTTTCACAATCGGAATGCCCCTCTGCGAGGGTTTCACAATCGGAATGCCCCCTCTTCGATGGTTTCCGCATCGGAATGCCCCCTCTGCGAGGATTTCCGCATCGGAATGCCTCCTCTTTGAGGGTTTCCGCATCGGAATGCCTCCTCTTTGAGGGTTTCCGCATCGGAATGCCCCCTCAGCGAGGATTTCCGAATCGGAATGCCTCCTCTTTGAGGGGTTCCAAATCGAAATGCCCCCTCTGCGAGGGTTTCCACATTGGAATGCCCCCTCTGCGAGGCTTTCACAATCGGAATGCCCCCTCTGCGACGGTTTCACAACCGGAATGCCGCCCCTCTGCGACGGTTTCCACATCGTAATGCCCGTCTGAGAGGGTTTCACAATCGGAATGCCCCCTCTGCGAGGGTTTCACAATCGGAATGCCCCTCTGCGAGGGTTTCACAATCGGAATGCCCCCTCTTCGATGGTTTCCGCATCGGAATGCCCCCTCTGCGAGGATTTCCGCATCGGAATGCCTCCTCTTTGAGGGTTTCCGCATCGGAATGCCCCCTCTGCGAGGATTTCCGCATCGGAATGCCTCCTCTTTGAGGGTTTCCGCATCGGAATGCCCCCTCTGCGAGGATTTCCGCATCGGAATGCCCCCTCTGGGAGGGTTTCCGCATCGGAATTCCCCCTCTGCGAGGGTTTTCTTATTTTTATAAGTTACTATAAGTAACTTCGTCGGTCCGAAGGTCGGTCGGTCAGATGGTAATAACCATTTTACTTTTCAATAAGCTTTTTGGCAATAACATCGTAACTATTTCGCCGATTCTAGCGAAATTTGAAACTCTTATGTTGTTTTACATTCCATTTTGAATGATATAATTGTCAAGGTCCTCCCAAGGTTAGTCCGAGAATTTTTGAAAGTTTTGAAGGTCGGAAGGTCATATGTTCATAAGGTCATAGACAGACTAATTAAGAGCACGCAACTTAGGTCTGTTTAAAGTAAATAAAAGTTATTTTTAATAAATAACCCAATAAGATGATATATATTAGTTTAACTGAAATTATAACACATTTACTATACTTTTATCTTATGGATTTAATAAATAAATATCACTGCATTTTAAGATTGTTAGTCTCCTTTCAGCTGGCTGAGGAAGGTCCAATTACGTACGGCTGTGCCACCTGCATTGCCTTTTTCCCCGCCAAGTGCATTGTTGCCATAGGAACCGCCGAGGGAAAAATAGTGACATTCAAGTTCCCAGCTCTTTTAGCCTCACCTCCAAGACAACTAGGAGCTCATGCTTCCTCCATCACAAACGTTAGTTGCAGAATAGGATTGAAAAGCGATATGTTAACTTATAACTAATTCAATGCTGTTCCTTTTTCCCCCAAAAAGGAAATCACATTTGTTAAAATATTTGAATTTAATGAAGAAAGATTTTCTCCTTGAGAGACTTCAGAAGATTTCAAGCGAAACGCCTATCTTGAAATTAGCTTGATGACACAATGCTCGATCCTTTTTACCTATTAACTAACATCTTTAATTGGAAATCCTTCACGCAAGGTGGAAGGAGAGCCGATCAACATCGATATAAATACCCACTGCATACTACCCATGTATGTATGCCCTCTTAAACACAAAGCGAGTCATCCTTTTTCCCTACGCGAAATTGGCCCTCTATAGGAGTGAGGTACTGTAGAATCTCGTCCTGTTATAGTACAACCCTGGACAGAAGGCCCCCAAACACTTCACATTCACACCTATCACAATATCTACTCTTTCGCCGGTATCCCCTTTTCTCTAAAACACTCATTACATTATCAGTGTACCATTTAATGGTCTTAAAACCCTTCACATACCAGGAGAGTCTAGTATATTTCCTTCATAAGTCTATTCTCATTGATTCTACTTACATGGAGAAACATCTTCGGAATATTATCAGTCAAGTCACAACCGTATTCACACCTTTCCTCACACCAGTTGCTTCTTACTCTGCTTATCCTCTTGCAACTAACGTCACTCTCAAATCCTCCACCTGTAAAATTCACGCTCGTTTTCCTTTATAAATTTAGGTTTCGTCAAATTCTTCCGCCAACCCTTCCGCCTGCCGCTCCAGTCATGCCTTACAAGCATAAGCACACGTAAACAACACCCCGCATCGGTGTAGAGCCACCGACCTGATTTACTCTCTCTATTGCATCTTAAGTTTTTTCCTAACCATTTCCTCTCCGACTGCATGGTCCTTTGTGGCCTCCACAATAATCCCTATCTATTATTTCTATACACAGATTGATTGATTTAAGTTCTTTAAGTAATTGGAGTTTCAGAGAAGATTGCCTTGGAGTTATATTGATGACGTGTTGCTAAATGAGCATTCATTAGTATTCATTCTTCTAGTAAGATTTTTATAAATTTAAGATTCTTCCAACTGTAGTTAGCATTGGGTTAAAAACTCCAGATATCGAAATATTTGTTTGAGCTATTATTAATACTATATTTCTCTTTCCTTCATTAAATTATTTCAAGGACCATTTTAGTCTTTAAGACTTCTCTATTTAGAGAGAATGGTTTGACATCGATGTTAAGCGGTACATTCACTCATTTATAGATACTTGACCGAATTCTTGGGTGATATACTCGTAACGATATAAAGTTTCGCTAGGGTTTGTGCATAATTTGAATTCTTAGTCAAATTATATGAAAACCTTACTCATTCAAGATTAATGTTGTCATAACTTATAGTCTGAGAGAATGGACAATTTGGATAACATATAGGACTAAATTCCTGTCGCAAACTATTTGTGATGACGTTACCTAATAATCAGGTTTTGATGTCATCTAAATGACTTTTAAGGTTATTTCTGAACAGCGCTAGGAGGGAAAAGTGTGTTTCTTTAATTTCATGGCTAATGAGAAGTATTAATTTAAAGACCATGATAGCGAACCTACGGAACGTTTGTTGTGGCGCTTCGGTTTACTTCTTTTTTTTTTTCAATTTTGCCACTATTTAGATCTTCTTTGCACTGTAAATAAATATGTTGTCTTGTAATATTATCTCCTTTATTATAGTCCCTGACGATTTGCAAACAATTGACAGACTGGGAGAGTCGCCAAAAATATATTCAGCTGTGGTTAATCTTTCTCGAGTAATGCCTGCATATATTTTCTTTGGTTAATTCAACAAATGATAGAGAGTGTTTGTGGAGAGGACCTTTGTAAGTGAGCTATAGGGCAGAATGAATTCAGCATTAAAGTAGAGCTAAAAAACCCTTTGGTCTGATTGAGTGTTAGGAATTATTGAATATATCAAGAGTTTGGTATTAGTGTGAGCCCATTTTTTTGAATGAAAGTAAATAAATGATAATTAAGGACAAAAATCAAGATGTCTTATTGATCTGGTTATCCTCTTGGTTCAGATAGGAATTTAGATAAATATTGATGGACGGTAAGGTCTTTGGAAGTGGAGAGAGAATGAATGCTAGGGTGACAGAATATGCGGAAAAGGTACAAATGTATGAAAGGAAAATAAAAAAAATGCTTGTGAAACAGAAAACCAAACCTATATAGTTGGTTGATGTCAGGTGGCAGTGGTATGAAAGTAAACTTGATAATATTTAGCTCTGGAACGAACATTTTGATGTAAAGCCATTTTGGCTCGATGTCAAGAAGGTTGCTAGTTTTCGCTTGATGTTAAGTCTGGCTGTGTTGCAGGATTGCAGCAGACGAGGTTCTAGCATATAATGTTGTCAACTTTGGTTTGTTGACGTAGAATTCTTTTTTTCCTAGTGTAGTCTATCTAGAAGTAGAGAAGAATGAGGAGGAGACGAACCGAATCAGAAAAGACTATTGATAAAAAAATAATCAAGGTAATGGAAAAGTGTTCGAAGGGCCTGTTATAGTAAGCTTCATTGGCCCTGAATACTATAGTAGGGACGATACATGTTAAATTTTCCTCATCAATACTTGTTTTTTTTTTACCAATCAGTCACGGGATCCGAGGGTAAAATTAAAACCTTTTTTATATAGATTTTGCTTCATTCAAAATGTGAACTTGACATTTTTCAATAAGGAAATTTGCACTTTCATATATTGGGGTCAAAGGAAATCAGTGTCTAGTAGTTACTGTTGTTTATAGTTCCCCTGAAGCAGATGGCACCTCGTCTTCCTCCTACAGCTGGGAAGATTATGGGGGAAAACTTTGACCCTGCACCTGCACTTTAGGACCCAGGAAGGTTACCACAATTAAGCCGATCCTCAATTTTTGTAAGGGTGTTCTGAGGGGGTCCAGGTTAGTGTGGAGGAAGGCTGTTGCATGCTGCTGGAATTTTAGAGCGCCTCACCCCTTGTGCTAGCGTCTCATGCAGAAGTTAGGAAGTGGATGTTCTATTGCAACCTATCCTCACGTTGACTATATCTAATTCGGGTGGGACTTGCCTCTAGGTGGAGTGGTTGTGTCCTATCAACTTAGGAATGAGAGACCACTCTTCGGGTGGCTAGAGTTTAAAAAAAATCAGTCTTGCCTCCTGGACCAGTCCAGGGACTAATTACTCGGGTAACATTTTTTTTTATATTTCAACATCGGACAAGTTTTTTGTTTAATTTGCCCACCATGGAGACCTTCGATTAACAATTGATTTTATTAAATTTCCTCCCGAAGTAATCTTTTAATAATCTAAAATTAAAACCTTCTAACAGGTGGAAAATAAAGCCACTTTTATGCAAGATCAATACTATTATTCAGAAAGAAATGATTATAATTTTTATATAAAGTATGGAGTAGTATTTTAGCAAAGTTTGGTGCATTAAAAAGATGAATAAGAGTTAAATCAACCTTATTTTAGTCCTCATGCGAAAGTTGATCTGAACTTTTACAGAGAAATCGCCTAAGGCAAAAGGTCAACTCTGCCTGATTTAATTATGTATGAATTACTGACCTACAAAAGAAGGAACTATCACCAAAGTGAGGGAAAAAAGATTTCTTCATATAAATTTCATAATAAATATTAATTAATTTTGTATTATTCATGAACATACCATGATATAGGAACATCAGAGCTCCAGGGTTGGCCCTGTTTGAAATTAATCGTGATTTCTCGCTTGTCATCACTCTCGCACACCTTCAAAGTCATTAGTTTTACCAAATCATCGCGATTGTTGTAATCAAGTAGCAGAAGCTTGGATTAGTTCCATAAGGAATCCAATTCCATATTGATAAAGTTTATATTTTTTTAATAAAAAAGAAAATTGTAACCAACGAAAGAATTTAGCTCACTAGGAAAAAAATGTCGGGAAATACTTTCTCTTTATTTTAGGAGCCCATCTGGCGACCCCCTACTAGAGCAGAGGTCGCCCGACTCAAGCTACAGCCTAATACGAGAAGAGTTTAAAAAAACAAACAAATAAACATGAAAACTAATAGAGATAAAACAGAAACAAATAAAAAACAAGGAAGCGCGTCAGAGGTAGCCCTTCCCCAGGTAGCCCTAACCCAGAAAAGTTAGACCGGAATAAAGGGGAAAGATGGTATTAAACAACACGCATTTTAAGAATTAGCTAAAACTCCACAATCTTATCTTTCTCGTTTTCCACGCACATGCACGCACACACACCTGTATGTACACATCTTCACACTTGCAGATAGTGACAACTTGGGACGAAGCCAGAATGATTACGAGTGGCGCCGATGGGGTGATAATTATCTGGCAGATGTACAGCGAAGTGCCCGAGGATGCCATGGCAATCGTTGCCATGGAGAAGATAAGTGACCTTCCGAGCATCCCCGAAATGCTCGTTACCAAGGACGACATTGCGGTAAGATGGGTGGGAGTCCAAATCCAAATCTCAACCAAAAATTACTTGTTACCGTTTTCAGTAGCGGGGCTTTTTTTACCGATTTGCACTTAGTGATGCCTCCCCCCTCCATAATTTTGGGGAGAAGGAAGGGAGAGAGCAACCGACTCGATAGTGAAAGTAAAATAATGATAAGTATGACATTCACTATCAATTTTTATGTCACCCATGGGTGGTTTACGTTTGGAGAAAAGGAAAGGGATGGACGATAGTTATGTGTTTTCGTGGCTTCAAGGAAGAGTCGACCCGTTCCGGAACGTTGGGGGATTGGGGACTGAAAACCATTTAGGTAGGTTCTGTAGAAAGTAGAGTGATGTCTTGTGTGTGCAAATGATGGAGAAAGGAAATGACAGCGGTGTTGTAATTGTCTTTGGTCGTGATGATGTACGAAACTTAAACTGCCTAAGCGCATGCGTGAGACTGGACGTCCGTTGTGATTGGCGAAAGTTACCTATGAACCCCGAAATTTCTTGAATCGAATCTCGTCGGGAATCGTACCCGAGGACTCGGGTGAGGGAACCAAACACCTCGTCCACTCGACCACGAGAGATCCCCGAAATTTCTTGAATCGAATCTAGTCGGGAATCGCACCCGAGGACTCGGGTGGGGGAACCAAACACCTCATCCACTCGACCACGAGAGACCCCCGATTAGCATTTGTTTTCTAGTTCTTTCTCAGTGTTCATGCACGGGAGTGTGCGGTATAACACAGTCAACCATGCTGCAGCTGACATCTAGGTGATTGCATACTCCCCCAAGCCAACGCAATCATTTGCGTGCCCTCCAGACCCCAATACATGGGAAGATTCTACGGCTTTGGAACCACCATCCTGTAACTAACCAATCCCGATGTGGCTAAACTTTAATAGAACTGGAAGGTAGTTCAACTCCACTAGACTGTGCTTTCCCCTACCTGAGTTTTCTGGCTCGTGTAATAATGACGGGGGGGGGGAACGATGTGTCCCCATTTTGTTTTGTCAATCGTGTTGGGGTGTGAGTGTGAAGGGCCATTCTCCCACCCCTTTCCCAATACCCTCTCCCTCCCTATGTAAGAATGTTTGTATGAATGGGATTTTTTTTCTTCTTTTATATATATATATATATATATATATATATATATATATATATATATATATATATTATTCATTAGGGATTTTACGTTTTGTTTAAAATGTTTTTGTGTCTTTGCGCAGAGTTTCTTGATAAAATTCTTTTTGAGAAAGTCCACCCTAAAATTTTGCCAAAATTCTACAAGATAATCCTTCAATTTGTAAAGAGTGGCGGAGATTGTAGGATTGGAAGTAACAATTGAAATTGTTGTACATCCCATTTGAAGGAGGGGGACTCTATATAGCCTGAATACGCGACCAGATCACAATATAATATTATATCGAGCTCAGAGGCGGCAACCTTTTTTGGTAAGACCTAGCCTTTACTTTGTGAACATTCGAGTGGCAGCCGGCAGGACTTCCCCCAGGGGTAAAACGTGAGGCCTTTGTTGTATTGTTAAGTACAAGTGTGGTTACTAGGCCTCCTTGTACGGCTTTGAATGATTTCTGAATCAGTGTACTTAATAGGCCTCTTTTGTATTGTTCGTTAGTTGTTTAGATATAGGATTTTGTTTGATAATAGGATAAACTTTTGTATAAATCTTTTTTGGCTAGCATTCATAAGTAAGGTTGGCTTTCTAAGTAACAAGATCTCAAGTATATTTACCCCCTTATCTCTTATAAATATTTACCTAATTTTTTTTTTAGAAATTAAGGGCTGTATATCCAATCCATTTCATTTCTCCCTCAATTTCTTACATCCTAATTAGTGTAGAAAGCGGGTTGGATCGATTAGAGTTAGAGGCTAGATTTTGGGTAGGCTACATTTGGCGTCCGAATAGGGAGCGTGACAGGATTGAATTGCAGTCCACACATAATTAGAGTGACAAGTAGTTTGGTTGTTTTTCTCTTTTTCTATCACTTTATTACTAAACTGGGAGGATGCTTTTTGTGGAACATGGGCTCCATGATGAGATTGTGAGGCTGAGGCTGGAGTTGAGGCAGAGAGAGGAGGAATGTATTAGGTTGAGGTGCGCCATTGAGGGTTTACAGAGTGATATGATGGGTATGAATGAAAAGACTAATCGGATGAAGGTGGAAATGGACGAAAGACAAAGGCAGGTCGACCAAAGGATGCATGACCTATATGACATGATGAAGGGGGTCAGAAACGGCCCCAGAACCCTGCTCCGACTGAAGGGGATAAGACTAATGGGAGTGTGTGCGATTCTAGAGAGGACAGGATGATTGTGAGTGATAGGAAATATGGAGAATGGAAGAGAGTGGAACGCAAGAGAGGAAGGAAGACTGGATCAAAGGGGAAGGATTGGAAGGTGAGAGGAAAGAGTGTAAACTCATTGTACTCGGATAAGGGAAAGAGTGATGGTATAATTGGTATGAGTGAGAGTGAGGGCAGCTCAAGTGAGAGTAAAGTGAATGTGGATAACGGTATTTTGATAAAGGAAGTGCCAAAGGTGGATAAGTTTAGGTTGCATGGGGGAAGAGTGTGAAAGAATTCTTCGGGGAATTTGAGTGGTATTGCAAGCTCAAGTACTCGGAGAATAAGGGATACTAGATGAATGTTTTAAGGGAGTGTTTGGATGGAAAATTATTAGTTTTTCCGCGTGATCACGAGTGTGGGTGAACAGAGGTATGATGTCGTGAAGGAGAGACTGATTGAGCAAGTGAAACGTATGAAAGAGAGTGTGAAGTATAAAAGGGTGAATGAATTTAAGAAGGCTCGAATGGAGAACAGTGAAAGTGTGAACGTGTATGTACATAGGTTTGACACTATGGCGAGAAAGAGGTATGGTGATGATGATGTGAATGAATGTAAACAATTGATAGAAAGTTCCTGGATACGGTCCCGCGAAAGATAAGTGAATGGTTGAATGGGACGAGAAAGGAGATAATGAGGCTGACAAGTGAACGGTTGGTGTGGGGGGGGGGATGTGTTGGAATGTTGGAAGATGGGCGATTCGATGAGGAAAGTGATTTAGTACAGTGTAAATTTGGGGGTAAGAAGCCCACGAGCTTTCCTCCAACACAGCAGTTTGTCAGTTATCGGGATGCCATGAAGGCTGCGCCAACTGTGGTGATGTTGAGCTTCCTGGGCCGGCAGACTGGATGAGCGAATGCAGGATGGACAAATGGAAGGGGACAGATGACTGGTAAGCGCGTGGATGGGTATATGAGTGAGCAGCCGAGTTATGTCGCCGCAAATGAGAGACCGAATGGCGTGAGAAAGATTGTGGAATGTCGTAAGTGTGGAAGGAAGGAGTATATGTTGGCGGAATGTAGGTGGACGTCTGGTGTGTGTTTTGGGTGTGGTAAGAAGGGGAAAATGATAAAGGATTGCTAGGAAAGTGTGAAAGAGTGTTTCAGAATTCAAGATTATCCTGAAGGAGGACACCCTAATATATCAGCGGCCGAGACATTTCCCGCGTCCGGTTGCTGATGTGATTGAGGAGTAGTGTGTGGAATTAGAACGATTGGGGGTGATTAAAGAAAGTGAGAGTGCATGGAATAGTGCGATTGTGCCTGTACGTACGCCGGATGGAAGATTGCGCCTGTGTCTAGATTATTGAAAGGACTGTGAAAGAAAGATTTTCTGATGTGTGTGGTATCTGAGTGTGTGTGTAGAATATGCATGGGATGAAGTGGTTAACAAAGCTGGATCTGGTACGTGGGTATTATCAGATGCCCATTACTGAAGAGAGCCGGTCGGTGACTGCCTTTTTCTCTACGAAAAGGCATTATCAGTTCTTGAACCTCAGCTTTGGGTTAGCTAATGCTCCCGGAGCCTTCCAGTGGCGATGAATGTTGTGTTGAGCAAGTTTACGAGTAAGAATGTGATTCTGTTTATAGATGATATTTTGATTATGACTGAGAGTTTTGAGAAGCATATGAGTATGGTGAATGATGTGTTTAGAACATTGGAGAGTGTCGGTGCGAAGGTGGAAGTAGCGAAGTCTGAATGGTTTGCGAAAGAAGTGGAGTTCCTTGGACATATGGTGAGCGAGAATGAGTTGCGAAAGTCGCCGAAGTATGTTGAGAAGGTGCGAATGTTTCCGAAACCGGTGACTGTGAAGCAGGTGCAGTCGTTTCTAGGTTTGATTGAGTTTCAGCGAAAGTATATACGTGATTGTTCGGGTGTTAGTAAGTCTCTGACTGAGTGGATGGGCAAGAAAGGTAGTACCGTTGTCAGATGGAATGATAAAATGAATGAGGCGTATGAGAAACTGAAAGAGGCAGCGGCTGAAGATGTTAAATTGGCGTATCCAGATTATAGTGTGAATGTTGAAATGCTTAAATTGTATACAGATGCAAGTGGGTATTGTGTGGGAGGTTTTCTGATGCAAGAGCAACGTTTGAATGGAGAGAATGTCAGGCGAATAATTGGGTATGTATCCAAGGCTATGAATGCGGCAGAATGAAAGTATTCGACTGTGGAGCAAGAGTTGACTGCGCTAAGGTATTGTTTGGAAGTGTTGCGCCAGTTTTTTTTTGTGGTGGGAAGTTTTTGATCAAAACAGATCATCAACCTCTTGTGTATCTGCAGCGTATGAAGTGGGCCGATAGTAGGATTGCAAAGACTTTGGAAGATTTGAGTGACTTTGATTATGTGATTGAGTATGTGCCTGGTGAATGGAATGGAGTGGCTGATTTGATGTCAAGGTATCCTGCTAATAATAATCAAAATGTGTGTGGAGTGAGTGATCCTGAGTATTTGCCGAAAGGGATTATGAATGGAAGGGAGAGTAAGGGTGGTGGTGATTCCATGTTTCAGAGCGTATGGAATGGTTTGCAAGATTTGAAGAGTGATGGAGTAGATGTGAGAGTGCCAGAGAGTGTGGGTGACTTAAGGAAGGAGGTAATGAGTGAAGTATGTAAGAAGCCTGAAAGTATTGGTATGGCGAGGGTGCAGAACTTCATGAAAGAATTGAGAGCGATGTGTATGCAAAGGGTCCATCCCATTCAGGAAGTGTTGATTTTAGTGAGTCGTTTGTATGGAGAGATTGTTTATGTGCACTTTGGTGGTGAGAAGCCGATTGTGTACAGAGATGAGAAAGTGAAGGGTTTAAATGCTAGTGTGGTGCATCTGCAGTGTTTGAGCGGTGTGCATTACAATTCGGTGATTGAAAAGTGTCCGTATATGAGGAAGAAGAATGATTGTCTGGATGAAGATGAGTGTGTGGTGAATTATGATGTGGGAGTTGATGACGGTGTGGATGTCAGTGCTGATGTTGGTGTGGTTTTTCCTTCGGTGTATTGCGAGCATGGAGAACCTGATATGATGGAAGCCAGAGTGAAAGTTGGTGAAAGGTTCTTCTGTGGTTTGATTGATACTGGAGCGCAAGTGTCATTAGTAAACGAGAGGATTCTGAGTAAGTACGATGAGTTTAGATGTTGTTAACGGAAGCCTGTGAAATTACGGATAAGTGGATTGGAGAATGGAATGATAGTTGCATGGGAACAGGTTAGTCTGAGAGTGAGTTTGGGCAGGGGTGTGAATGTGAAGCATGACTTTGTGATTCTGAAAGTTGAGCAAATGCCGTGTTGCGTCTTGCTTGCTGTGGACTTTATGAGATTGAATGATAGGTCTCTGGATGCTGATAAGGATTGTGTTATGAAAGGTGAATGTGAAGTGATGAGATTGAATGATTGTGCGAGAATGTTGTCAAATTTTGCGGTATGATCGAATTGGTCATGGATGATGAAAATGAGATTTTAAGTGATAATGATATTCTAGAGATGCAAGAGATGTGTCCTTTTGTCAGTGAGTTAAAGAGGTGTGTAATGATGCGTGTTTATTTAAATGAATGGCCCTAGTGTTTGAGTGATTTTAAAAGGTATGCTAAGGATTTTCTTGTTTGTATCGATGTTGTATATTTTGTGAGGCATGTGAAGGGTGGTGGTGATATGTATGTACCTGTGATGTCCTTGGTTGGTATGATTGGTCTGGTGAAAGTTGTGCATGATAATTATGGGCATATGGGTAAATTTAAGTTGTGGGAGAGTATGAAGGAGCGTGTGTTCCATCCGTTTCTGAGAACTATTGTGAATGATGTTGCGACTACGTGTGAAAGGTGTCAGAAGCGAAAAGTGCAGGGTGTGAAAGTGAAGCAGCCGATGTTGAAAGTTGATGCGAAAGAACAGTTTGAGTCGGTAGTAATTGATTGTGTGGCTATACCGTGTACAAGTGCTGGGAATGTTGGTATGGTTGTTATGGTTGATCATAAAAGTAAGTTTGTGTATGCGGTGCCTGTAAAAGATAAAATGAGTGTGACTGTTGCACTTGTGGTTGAGCCGTTGTTTTTACCTATGTGTGTATGGAAGCCTAGGAGATGTCTGAGTGATAATGGGCCTGAGTTTGCGAGCGAAGTGTTTGAGCGAATGTTGAGAGAGAATGGTGTGGAAAATGTAAGAACGAGTCCATATGTACCGTCTTCGAATGGATTGGCTGAATGTACAATTAGGACCTTGTGTGAGATGTTGAGAGTAATGAGTACGACTTTGAATAACTAGGATGAGTGGTTGAGTAGTGTTATGGGCGTATAATTCGACGGTGCAGAGTGCAACTGGGGTGTCCCCGTGTCAGTTTGTTATGAATTTTGAAAGGCGAGCGAAATATAGGTTTCATTTGAGTGAAAGTGAGCAGAATATATGGCATGAGGCACATGAAAGGTTACGTTCGTTTGAAATTGACGCAAAAGTATTGAAGTTAAAAGAAGTGAAAGGTAGGTTGAACATGTCAAAGATGAGTGAAAAGTTTGAAAGGCCGTATATAGTTGTGAGAGTCTGGGAGAATGGTGTGACGTATGTTTTAGAAAGTTAGAATGGAGGTGCGACTGAGAGAGTGCGGGCTCATCAGAGTCAGTTGAGGAGGTGAAAAGACCCTCCTGATTACCTGGTGAGCCATCTGGTGTATGAATTGTGCAGAGTGAGAGATAAGGTGCATGATGATGAGATGGAGTGTGATAGTATGGATCTGTCTGGGAAAGAGCTTGTCTTGGTCTCGAGGAGTAGAAAGCGTGCAAGGAAGAGTTAAAGAAAGAATGCAAATGCTAATTAAATTAAGTATGAGCAAAGTCTTTATGGTATGGGGAAGCTTGAGAGAGAGATTTAGTGTTTGCATAAGCAGGTGCGTGATTTGGTTGATGTAACTAGACGAGTGAGTGAGCAGCGTGTGGCTGATGAATGGGGGAATGGAGAGTGAAGGTCCTGAACGGAAGAGTATAAAAGAGTTCTGTCGAGAAATAGGAGAACTGGTAGTGAAGGCTAAGAGTATGGTGGACGACATGATCGATAGTGACAAGGAGACTGACAGGACGACTGACGAACATCCCCAACAGATTGCTACGCGTAGCAAGGGACCAGTAGATGAATGTGAATGTGTGCAGAAGGGCGAGATTGAGTATAAAAGGTACCGTGAGTAAGGATTGAGAGTGTATTGTGAGTGACTGTGGTCGAATGGCCTAAGGAAGGAGGGGTGTGGTGGAGCGAATGCGAATGCGTATGTGAAGGGCCATTCTCCCACCCCTTTCCCAATACCCTCTCCCTCCCTATGTAAGAATGTTTGTATGAATGGGATTTTTTTTCTTATTTTGTATATATATATATATATATATATATATATATATATATATATATATATATATATATATATATATATATATATATATATATATTATTCATTAGGGATTTTACGTTTTGTTTAAAATGTTTTTGTGTCTTTGCGAAGAGTTTCTTGATCAAATTCTTTTTGAGAAAGTCCACCCTATAATTTTGCCAAAATTCTACAAGATAATCCTTCAATTTGTAAAGAGTGGCGGAGATTGTAGGATTGGAAGTAACAATTGAAATTGTTGTACGTCCCATTTGAAGGAGGGGGGCTCTATATAGCCTGAATACGCGACCAGATCACAATATAATATTATATCGAGCTCAGAGGCGGCAACCTTTTTTGGTAAGACCTAGCCTTTACTTTGTGAACATTCGAGTGGCAGCCGGCAGGACTTCCCCCAGGGGTAAAACGTGAGGCCTTTGTTGTATTGTTAAGTACAAGTGTGGTTACTAGGCCTCCTTGTACGGCTTTGAATGATTTCTGAATCAGTGTACTTAATAGGCCTCTTTTGTATTGTTCGTTAGTTGTTTAGATATAGGATTTTGTTTGATAATAGGATAAAACTTTTGTATAAATCTTTTTTGCTAGCATTCATAAGTAAGGTTGGCTTTATAAGTAACAGATCTCAAGTATATTTATCTGTGATAGAACGGTCTGAGGCCGCTTAATTTCAGCCGCTATCATATGTTAGAAACACATGCTATCCACGTGCATCTGCAAGAGGAAGCAGAGCGCGTTATCGCCCACCATAGCAAATATTTAATCAAGGAGATTCATTCCCCCGTTTCGCCTCCATACGTCGCTCTCGCCAGATTGAGTAGGCTTATGGGCAGATAAGGTATTTTCCCAGGCACGACCGGGGCATTTCCCCAAAGTCCCCAACTCAATTATCGTCTACGCCATGGAGACGGCTCCGGGTACTTATACAAAAGCTTTTCCAAATTGAAGCAGATCCCGATTATCTTTGCGAGGCATCACGCCGATCCGGTCTCCCTTGTGCACCTAGGAACTCTCTACCTCGAGAACTTCCTTATTGTCGAGAAGAGGACAATATCCCTTTAGTGCCAAGGTTCGTGCCTTCGAGACGCCAAGTCCACAAGCCCCCCCCCCCTGTTGTTCAGAAAGAGAACAACGTTAGAACAGCCATTGTTCTTTGAGCCCGTTTGTCAAGAGACGGTCCTTCCCCCTCCTGTTGTTCAAAAGGAGAACAACGTTAGAACAGCCATTGTTGTTTGAGCCTGTTTGACAAAAGACGGTTCTCACCCCCCCTCCTTGTTGTTCAGAAAGAGAACAACGTTAGAACAGCCATTGTTCTTCAATCCCGTTCGTCAAGAAACTGTTCTCGTTCCCAAGACATGACGTCAAGATAATTTAATTCCCCCCTTTTTAAAGTTCTTCAAGAGAACGCTTGGTTTCAACAATAACCTCCATTGTTCATCTAGAACATCTCTGATTTGCTGTCACAAAGATCGCTCGTACTTCCGAGCCCCACTTCGCTCTCACTCTTCGAAGACAGTCCTTCCCCTTCGTTAAGTACAACCCCCCGAAGAACCCTTCTGCTGGAAATCGCCAGTGGACCGAAGATTCCTTCGCATCATCTCCCTCTGCACAACAACTTTGTAATTACGTAAGCTGAGCATTACCTTTAATCATCTAACCTTTTGTCCATGCTACCCTGTGCTTTAAATGGTTTAGTGAACCATTCCCCTTCCCTTTAATTTTTATTTGTTTATCTTTTTAAATCTCTCCAAATCTTAATCCTCGGATTAGTCAGGTATTCTCACGACCCTTTCCATTCTCCGTTTATGTAAACATTTTTTTTTGTGTGTTGTTGATAGTGTAATTAATAAAACTCTATTATATTAATGATAGGCATATTATTTATCCTTGTTGCCCGTTCCACTTCTTAAGCATATTGAAGATAAATAAGCCTCTCCAGGCCTTCCCCTCCCTTTTGGACTAACCTCGGTCAATCTGATTACCACGCACTCAAAATATTAGAATAATTCCCTTAACGAATATTTATACATGGTATATCGTCGAGAGCCTATTCTACGACATTATCACCATATATTTTATAACTATTTACCCCATTTTGGGGGGTAAATAAAGGACTGTATATCCAATCCATTTCATTTCTCCCTCGATTTCTCACGTCCGAATTAGTGTAGCTAGCGGGTTGGATTGATTGGGGTTAGAGGATAGATTTTCGGCCCACTACAGTGTTCACCACGCTAGGAAGATGGGTTTTATGTAATGGTGAAGTTGGTGGAAGTAAAAGTGCAGGAAAGATATATAGTGCTCCGACCAAGTTGGTGCGTAACTCTCCCCAAACTACCCAACCTCTACCAGGCAAATCCACCTACAGGGGGCGTTGGATCAGGGATGAGCCCGACTCCTTCAGATATTTGATACCTCCTTGTCTGTCGGTTCTTTACAACTTACACAAGGAGTGGAAGTGTACAATAGATTCCGTGAACTCAGGCCCCCAAACTGATTCGGGTTTTAAAATTGAATTTCCATCGAGTGATTTGGTTCCTCCTGGGCAAAAACCCGAAGGAGTTCTTTGAACCAGCTCCCACAGGTCCCCGGAGATCGCCATCTAAGTTTGGTATTTCCGGTCGCCTCAGAACATGGTAGAGAGGCTGTGCAACCTCGAAAGCCACGTCCAGTATTTGAAGAAAGACAAACAGCACCATCTCAATCTTGAGGCCAGGGATTTCGATTCCCGTCAGAGGAAGATGACCAGTGATCATCACCGAGTGGTTTCTACTCTCCGACAACAAATTCAGGCAAGCCAGATTGCACAATTCACTCTCGACATTCATAATTAACACTTATGGCATTCCTAAGCAGTGTAGTAGTTATGTATAAGATTGAAGGATCGGGTGAGAGTCTCCCATCTTGGGTCAAGGGTAGTGTTTATATCTTCTCTAGTCTGTATATTTACATGAAAGACATTCAGAAGTTTAAGTTGCCTTTTATTAATTTGTTTTTTAATTTAATTTACGTTTTTATTAATTATATATCTTTGATATTCTTTACAAGACAAATTCTTTTTACTGATTATGTATATACTTGTTTTAATTAAAATAAGTGTTCCCTTTAAACTTAACTCTGGAGAGAAAGGGAACAAACCGCATGGTATTAAACACATAAAAAGATAAAAAATGAAGTGAAATGACAAAGAGAAAAAAATTCAAGGTTCACAAAATTGGCGTACGATAACATACATGTATGTATAAACTACGTATAGGTAAAGGTTAAGAGATTAAGATTATTAAAACGAAAGTTATAAGCAATTGCATAAAAAAATGGAAGGTCCAAAATGATCGGAACGCTTAGGTTTCTTGTATTTCTTGTATGTCAGTTGTCGTCCAAGTAACGTGTCTAAGAAATCTGCCAGGACTCTCTCTGTGCTCGAGCTTATCGTAAAGCTGAACCTCAAACACGATCTTTCAATTGGAGCCAATGCAGAGACTGTCAAAAATAAAAAGTATAGTCCAGAATATTCTGTCAACCTATAACAAAACAAGTTCTATCATACAATTACCCAATTTATAAAGAACTGTTTCAAGACGGCTTCAGCAGTTTTTTTGAGAGATTTTGGTCTTGAATGTCTTGAAGCAGACTGTGTAGATCGGCTGGAGGAAGATAATCCTCACGTTCGCTCACCCGTGGCCCTTCCAGATGATCAGTCCGAAGAACAAGAAGGCTCGCCTTGCATTCTCTACTGACTACTTTACATGTACTGATGACAAATGGAATCAAGTCACTTCAGTGATCAATCTAAGTTCAATTTGATCGGTTAAGATGGCAGGAGGTTGTTCGTGGCAGAGCAGATTATCTGCCCATTACACAAAAGGAGAGTGGCTTAATAAATGCACAAGTGTACAAGGAATTTCTGCGACAGAATACTTTGCCCTCCGAAGCCCGATCTGCAATTTCCATACAGGATAACTCCCCTGCCACACGGCTAAGGAGTGAAGACCTTTATGGACGGCAAGCAAATCACTACCATAAACTACCCTGCACATAGTCTGGATTTGGATCCCATGGGAAATGTTTGGGACAATCGGAGAAAGGTCCAAAGCGTAGCATCTAAAACAGTTGAAGAACTTTCGGAAATTCTCCAAGATGAATGTGCCTGAGTGTCAACAATCGGTTCCTTCCTGTGGAAAGAGATGCCAAAGCATCATCAAGAATAAAGGCCTCCAACCTAAGTACTAGTTACTTAAGACATACAAATGTTTTCCATTGATAATTTAATCATTATATTCAAACAGAAATTTATTTACTCTGTAGTTCTTAGCATTTTGGCCACTCAAATTTTCTAGTAAATTGCTTATTTGCTGATAACTTTTGTTTTATTCATCAAAATTTCCCTGACATTGACCCAGATATAGTTTATACCTCTACATTACCGTACACCAATTTTGGAAACCTCGAAGTTTCTTTGGCAAAAGTTATGCAAGATTTTGTGAGAGAAAAACAGGCATTCTGGTCTTTTTAGATGGTACTTTATGTTGTTAGAAAAGGGAAAGCGTAACAAGGCCTGCTGACCAAAGTCGCGTGCTCTCACTTATTTTAATTTATGACCTTACGACCTTCCAAACTTTTAATAATTTTTGGACTAAACTTGAGGGGACCTTGGCAATTATATCATTCGAAAAAGAAAGTAAAACAACATAAGGGTTTCAAATTTTGTTAGAATCGACCGAATAGTTATGATGTTATTGTCAAAACAAAATAATTCCAGGGCTAACTTTGGAAGGACTTTGGCAATTAGACCATTCGAAAGAGAATGTAAAACAACATAAGGGTTTCAAATTTTGTTAGAATCGGCCGAATAGTTACAATGTTATTACCAAAACAAAAAAGCAAAACAGGGACCGACCGACCGAAAGACCGACCAACATAGTGAGATATAGAATCTCACGCGACTAAAAATTACAGAAACGTGTCGTCCAAGAGCTCAAGAACTCCTAAATAAGAAATAAAACTCATTTTAAGTAACGCAGTAAGAATAAATAATTGAAGAGTTTAATGAAAAAGAGATGGCTAGTTGAAAATAGTGATGAAATGGCAATTAATATTTTCAATATAGTCCAATTAAAATGCAATATGAACTTACACAAATTGCAACATAAGCAAATTCAACAATAGATTTTGAATCCTTGATATGTTTTAAATAACAGGAAAAAAGTCCTAAGGAATCCTTTGGGGGAGGAAAGTCCTAAAATCAAGGATTTCAAATATGGCTGTCACCCGGCTTGAATCGAAAATGTGAATATTGTAAATATTAATATTTCAGCTTGTAAATACATATTTTCAGCATTCTTATTGAATCTAGTTATGGTAAGTATATGAATAAACAAGATTAATTGTAAAAAAGTGAAATTTATTGATGCCAAAATAAAAATTATACCTTTTTTTTCAAACATTTCAATATTTTTCCCCGAACAATATATGTTTATTTGAGAAACTTTGTTCATATAAGAACATATATTTATCCCGAGGCATATATTTTATATACTTTCATATACAGGAGCATTATTACTATCCTCTGGTGAAAGAATTAACACACAATATTCCTTTTTATTGAAGATATTTCGATTTGCCTACCCTAACCCTATTAATTTAAGAAATGTGTACTTTGTGAGTATTCGGTCCAAGCAATTGATAAATACCTGTCTATAAATAATACATTAATAAGATTATGACAACTTCTGATGGTATGTTTATTTGTTATTCAAAATTTCAAAACAAGTATACGAATGTAATTCTGTATTTCTCTTTTGAGGCATGGTTATAAGAAAGAGCCCCCCTTCCCCCATAGAGGTATCTCAACAGTGTGCCATCTGCAAGCAGGGTGGTGGAGCAGGCCAATTTTCAACTCTCCGAGAAAAGGGGTGTTCAACTATCAACCAGGCCAGCACCGCAAGGAAGGACATCATTCATGCAATACCTAGTAGGGCGGGTCATACTCTAGAATTTTATGAAACTGGTGATGAGGGGTATTCAAATGATGAATATTGGTGAAAGGAACATATTTTTGGCAGAAATGTTAAATTCTGATTGATCTAACCTACATCAATTTGAAGTTGAAATATTGTTAGTTCTGTGTCATTTACTCTATTTTACTATTATTTTAGTTACCCATAAAATATCAAATTTACCGTTTACTTCTATCATCAATACATTTATGTAGTCTGAAAGATATTTGTCTCAAAAAATGCAAAAATGTATTAGAAAGACATGAGAAGTAGGAAACGTGTTAAAAAATGACCCTTAATTTAGTTTGGTCTAACTCCAAAATTGCAAGTAGCCAGTACTTATTGCTCAGGGGAAGGCAATATTCCAGTAGTGTTGCCAGTTCTGGTAACTATTTTAACTGGTAACTGTTTATAGAGCATTTACATTTTATTTGAATGCTAGTAAAGGCTGTGGATCATTTTAGGATAACATATAATTATTTGGTAGAGATTATTTCTTAATCTAAGTGCCATCTTTTCATTTGCAGATATACCTGCAATTAGTGTGACAATGGTGAAAATCAAGACAAGGTCCAAATCAAGTTCTCATCTGGCTAATTTTGTTGGGAGTGGGCAAGAGCTGATGGTGTCTGAGTAACCAACAATAAGATGATCGGAGAAATTATGAAGTGGACCAGCTGGTAAAAGACATGTATCAGGGCTTGATTAATCAGTGGACCAAAGCTAATGCTCTCTTCAAACCAACTGATGTAAGGCAAAAGGTCACAATAATATCAAAGCTTAAGGAGGTATGGAAGGAGGCAGTAAAGGTTTTCCTTGGTAAAGAAAAAAATTGAAGTAAAAGAGAGGTTCATTGCAAAACTAGATAAGTTATTTGATATATTGACATGCAAATGACAAATTTCCAGTTGTGGGGAAGTAGGTTTTAATGGCTGTGAAACTGAAGCCCACATTAACTGCTGTTGTAGTAAAGAGAAAAAAATACCTATTGGGAAACTGGCCTTTATTAAAGGACAAAAGGAGAAGGTACCTTCAAATTGGAAGTACTGATATTCCAGAGCAAAATAGACAATTAATAGCTTCAGAAAGGAAAGGAAAAGAAAGGATAGCAGAAAAGAAGAAAAAAAGTAAAGAGGAAAGCGCTGTTTTAGTAGGAAAAGCAGCAAAAAAAGAAATCGAGCATATTTTGGCAGAAGGTAAAGACCTGGAGGCAGAAAGTTCTGATGGTGACAACAGTTTGGGTGATGAAGTAACTTTTGAAGCTGTTCAAGAGCCGGAATCTTACACCAGGAATAGAAAGAATTATGATGAAATTCCAAATATTGCTCTTGCTAGTATAAGGTATGGTGTCGGATTGAGACCAACTGCAGCTATAGCAAAAGTAGCTTTAATAGATGCTGGGTTCATTACTAAGGAAGATACAAGTAAAGTAATTGATAACAATAAAGTTAAGAGAGCACAGTAAAAGCTAATGACAGTTATTCAACATGAGTTTGAGGAAAACTTAAGGAAGGATGGGGGAATTTCTTGTGTTCTTTTTGATGGACGAATTGATGTGACAAATTTTATGATGTAGGTAGAGGGAAGTGAAAAATTGTTTCCAGCAAAAACAAAAGAGGAGCATTACACTGTCATCAATCAGAAAGCCTGGGGGAAATTACCTCTTCCACTTTGTCCCAGAAAAGGCTACAAAAGAAGAATCAAATGCAGAGAAAATCGTTAAGGCGATGTTTGGATGGCTGAGGAAAAGGGGTTTGGATAAAAGCTTAATGGCCATTGGATGAGACTCCACGAATGTAAACACAGGTGTAAATGCTGGAGTAATAGGAAAAATGGAGCTCCATTTGGGCAGAAAGCTTGTTTGGTTCGTCTGTAACCCGCACACTGGGGAACTCCCTCTCCGTCCTCTAATTATCAATCTGGATGGCCCAGTACTATCTGACAACAGATATTTCGGACCAATAGGAAAGCTCCTTGGCTCTGTTACAGACTTGGATATCAACCCAAATTTCACTCAAATATCTTTAGGTCCTCATCTTACCAAGATACCTCAGGAAGTGGTGCAAGATCTTTCCACTGAGTTTAACTTTTAAATATGACCCAAAGTGATCCATGCAGCTATATATGGAGCTTTGCATACACTTTTCTCACTCAATGAACATGTAAATTTTAAGTTAGTTTGTGTTTGTGTGTACTTGGATTGAATAAAAATAGGTTACATAAGCTCGTGACGAAAGGAAAAAATGTACTTTTATTTAAATGGAAATTGATGTAGGAAGAAGCAATTGTATAAGAAAATAAAGTTCTTTTTAAAAATCCACACCGGAAGATCTATCATTTAAGCACCCCTTATTAAAGGATTTAATGAAAATATATGGTTGTCCAAAAGTATAACCCGTCCTAGTATCTAGGAAAAGGGCGCACAAAGACTGCCGGCGTACCTACTGTAACCTACATAAGATAGCCAAGGATACCAGGATAGATGAGTCAAAGGCCAGCACGAACAGTGATGCACATGTATTTATGTCATCTGAGGATGGGTTTACCTACAAGACTAATTGCCTTTTCTGTAGTAGTCCAGCCAGATTTGAGAGGAAACGGAAGACACAGGATATCATTCAAGTAAAGACAATTGAATTGAAGAACACGCTGCTGGACATATGCCGTAAACGAGCCGATGTTTGGTCAGATGCTGTTAAGGCACAGATTCTGCATGTGCATGACTTGCATGCAACAGAGTCAGTTTACCACCATACATGTAATGTTAACCTTCACAAAAAAATACACAGATACCAATAGCACACATGACGAACACCAAAGAATCCAAGAGGCCAAAGTTTGTACGGCCTCTGGTCGATGAGGAAACAACAGAATTCTTGCAAGTGGCAAAATATCTTGAGCAAAATGATGATGAGCAAATCATTATCAATGTCTCATTGACCTCATGACACATAAACTTGCAGGCACCAATCATAAATCATACAGCTGCACCCACATGGAGGCGAGGCTGTAGGAACACTTTGGTGACAGGCTAATCACAACTGCGATCAACTGCAAGCTGAACGTGGTCACATTCAGGACAACAGCCAGGGTAGTCCTTCACGAATATTACAAGAAGCAGCAGGAAAGAGACACGACTGAAGGGAAAATCAAATTTGTTCAGACTGCTGCCAAACTCATTAAGGAAGACATTAAAGCCATTTACACATCCAATCAAGTCTACTCATGTGGTAATGACCTGCAATCGTAAGAGGCTGACATTAAATACTTACCAGATACTCTGCTGATACTGCTTGAAGGACTGTTTGGGGGAAAGAAGGATGGTCTTAAAGTGGTTTCAATAGGTCAAGCCATAGTGTAGGCAACTAGATCCAGAGTCTTAATGGCACCACTGAAGGTTGGGTTGGGTATGCAGCTATATCACCCCTTTGCATCACGTTTTCTCATTGACTCTCTTCATCATCATGGGTTCTGCTGTTCATATGAAGAGGTGCAGATGTTTGAACAAAATGCTGCTCACTCACATGGAACAGACATCCCTAACCTGACAACAAAGTTTGTACAGTACGTAGCTTTCAATGTAAATCACAATCTTCTTTCACTGGATGACCATGGTACATCCGATGGCATGGGGATGATTGTCGCCGTCACTCCTGGAACCAGATCAGGCAGGCCAATAGCCAGGGCTAAAGTGAGTCGCAATGGTTGGAAGGATGGAGATACGGTACCACAAAGGTAAAAAACATAGGATTACAGCAGTAGCGTACCAGAAACCTATCACCCTAAAAGCCCAGAACTGCTCTGAAAATCTTGATGTACTGTGGGAGACCTACATCTTGTTTGTAGCCCTCAGACCTGCATGGTCAGAAATGATGCAATTCATACACAAGGGTGAGCATTCTGGTAAGGCGGCTATCAAGTTTCTACTCATGCTAGACATGACCTCGAATGACAGCACATGCATATACTCGCCCTTGATGTTTGTCAGTGAACATGCACGACGCCACGGAGTCACCCCAGTAATCACATTTGACCAAAGCCTCTGGTGGAAGGCCCTGATGATCATCAACTCAGAGCATATGAGAAGCAATCGGAAAGGAATTGTCATACGCTTGGGCGGTTTCAACACAAAGATGAGTTTCCTCGAATGTATTGGACAGCCAATAATGTCATTCAGGCTTCAAGAAGTGATGGAGTTGATATATGACCCCAATGCAGTAATTCATATGTTTAGTGGCAAGGCCATTGCCCACGCACTTCGTGCACACCTAATAGTTTACGCAGCCATTAATGCCTTACTGTTGACAAATGTGCTCAATGCGCCTTTACCATGCCTACGTAAAACATTAGACGGCACTGAAAATAAAGATCCAAACTTAACTGAAGCTTCTGCAAGGCCGCTACATGACCAACTCACAGATCTAAGCAATAATACAGACTTCAACGAAGCTTGTAACTTCTATGAAAATCTGATGGTTATGACACTGTCTGTGGAAGAAGCATGCAAGTCTGACATCTTGAAACGAATCTAAGAGAACCTTCAGAAGCATGCCGAGTCTGCAAAGGTATCTTCTAGAACTTCAGCACTCTTGATTCAGTATATGGACATGTTAGACATTCTACGCATATACATAAGGGCAGAGCGCACTGGGAACTGAGCACTACACCTACAGGCTGTCTATGAAATGCTGCCTTACCTGGTAGCCTTGGGCCACAACTGTAGGTCAAATCTGTTAGGTTGTATCTGCAGCATATGTCAAACCTAAAAACTCAACATCCCAATGTCCACCCACATTTTGAAGAGGGGTTTCATGTGGTTCGACGAAGTGACCGCCTGTGGGTAGGTCTTTCATCTGACCTGATCATCGAACAAATTTCTGATGAGAAGTTTGAAGACCAACGGGGGGGCTTACACGAGGCTGAGGAATGACAGAACAACAACGTCTGTTATGGCTACTATTAATGCCTGCCTGTGCCGAAATAAACCAGGAAATGCAGTAGCTCACAGGGGCTAATTACAACATTGGAAAGCAGAATAAGGACATGACCAAAGAAAGAATCTATCGTGACTGAAGGACACATTATTAGTTCTTCAGTATTTACTGGAACTGAATCTATTCAGTAATGATCCAAGTCTGGAGAACATTGCTACTGGAGTCATGCACACCTCACCGTCACTGTCGATACAGCCCATGCTGTAGGAGCCAAAATATTGACATCTATGGATGGGAAAATACTTTCCGAGTACACATTTAAGAGGAAAGATAGTTAGTACCCTCGGCATGGTAATTTGTCAAGATTGATAGAGATCAAGTCGAGATAGACCCACAACTTTTTTTTCAGAGACTGATCGTTATTGCACAGACAGCAGAAGAATTGGAGTTGGCCTTGAAATATGAACTGTGCAGCTATCCCCCAGCACTTTTTGATTCCTCTCTTCAGCGCCGAAAAGCTCACAAGTCAGTCTTTCCTGATGCAACCTGTGGCCCTCTTGAATCCGATGTCCCAGCTGATATCCTCAATGATGGAAAACAGTATCTTTGGATGGCGGGACACTTCTTCATCGAATTCCATGGTCTCGTGGATCTACAGTACAGCGATTATGTAACAAAGAATTTCGGTAATGCCACAGTCGTGTTTGATGGATATGAAATTACTAACACAGAGGCTATAGAGGCTATGACACACCTGAGTCGGTTTAAAGGGAATGCTGGCACTACTTTGACATCTACAGCTGACAAGACTCTTACAATGAAGAACGAATCATTTCTTGACAACAAACAGAATAAACAGCGATTCATTTTTATGCTCAGTGGAGAGTTTCAAAAGAACTGTGAGACACACCACGCCTCAGGGGATGCTGATCTTCTGATTGTACAGAAGGCCGTGCAGTCTGCTAATGTCACCAACACTGTGCTAGTTGGAGATGGCACAGACTTACTCGTCCTCCTCTGCTACCATGCAAGCTTAGAATCTATGACTTCTTCTTTTGTCCCGTGCCAAAGAAGAACACGAATAATACTCGTATCTGGAACATCAAGGATACAAAGAAAATGATTGATACATATATATACAAGCACGCTTGTGGGCTTTTTTTCTATACAAGCACATACTGTTGTTCATGCAATTTTTGGGTGCGACACAATATATCATCTTCGTGGGATTGGAAAGGGGGCTTCTCTCAAAAAGTTAAAAGCAAATAACACATTCCGTGAACAGGTCAAAGTCTTTGATACATATCCAGTTTTCATATGTGATATAACACAGGCAGTAGAAAGGGCACTGGTGATAATTTACAACGGAAATTCAACTTCCACCCTGGAAACCCTCCGATATCAGCGATACTGAGACATGATGTCTTCTAGTTATTCTCACGTGTAACCACATATATTATGACCACATATATTACGATCTACATCCGAAGCAGCAAATTACCACAGCCTGCTCGTGTATCTGCAAGTCCAAGAATGAAAGAGATGTGCAGATCAACTTCTTTCGACAGACTGGGGTTGGCATAAGTGTGGCGAGGGTTTTGTGCCAACTCACACATCATTAGCTCCAGCTCCTGAAAAGATGTTACGTGTCATTAGATGCAACTGCCAGTCTGTCTGACACACCATGAGATGCACATGCAAGAATCACAACATTAAGTGCACTCCACCTTGTGAAAAATGTAAGGGATCTGGCTGCAAAATACTACATGTGAGAATGACGAGGATCATGACGACATTGCCGAGTTCGAACTTTAATATGCTTTATTTTTCTTAAACCGTTCAGTAAAATACATCCTTAATTAGAATCTAGTTTCTAGTGTGAGTTTTTATCTTAATTTGAAAATCTTCATCAGGCAGGTGTGGAATTGTGAATTTTGTCTTCTTTTAATGAATTACATAATTATTATATTATATTGTCATAGACTTGATTCAATAAAACTTCAATATAAATAAGTATCGTGTGTTCATTCTTTTACCTGAGGATAGTACTCGTACTAATGTCCCTGTATATGGAAATATATAATAGGTATCGCTGGAGATATATATGTTCTTATATGGGCAAAGTTTCTCAAATGAAAATATTTTTTCGAGGCAAAATATTGAAATCATTAGACAAAAATGCTATAATTTTTATTTTGGCCTCAATGCATGTCACTTTTTTACAAATAATCTTGTTTATACATTACTAACCATAACTAAAGACAATTAGAATGCTGAAAAATGATATTTAGAACTTGAAATATCAATATTTACAATATTCACATTTTCGCTTCAAGCCGGGCGGTGGCCATATTTGATTCCCATGAATTTTAGGACTTTGCCCCAGAGGATCCCTTACGACTTTTTTCCTGTCATTGAGGACATAACAATAATTCGAAATCTGTCGAGTTTGCATGTGTTGCAATTTGTGTGAGGTTGACCAAGTATTTCTACTAAAATGACTGTACTACAAGAAATGGGCCGTCAATGCCATACATGTGAAGGTTGCAGGAAAGTCTGTTGTTACCGATACTGATAAATGTAGAGATAATTTTATCTCATAAACATGATAACTGGACACTCAGAGACGAAAAGGGAGTAAAGATGGCGGAGTTAGAGGCGCATAATCATTTGGGACGTAAGTGAGATATGGTTCTACCGCAGTAAGGTAGTTAAGTTGAAATATTTTCTTGTAGATTTCATAGTAAGCGAATGAAGCTCGCAGTAGTGTTATGGGGGCCTGTAAAAGTTCTCTTCTCTCGTAGTTTGGTAGGCTGGGTAGTTAAGTGATTGTTGCTTCCTCTTAAGGTAAAGGAAATTTAGAAGTGGATTCATGAAGGCTTTATATGGCGGGAGCGTAGACTTGTATTTCAAGTAAGAACAAAATTGCTAACTGCCTTCAGCGACAAAATGCTGCTCTAAATATACTTTTCCTACAAAATTAACCAATCAGCGTTAAGCATATTTTTAATAACAAATCTATGTTCAATTTATTCTATCCGCTTTAAAACAAATTTTACGTCTTTAAACATAGGCGCTGCCAAAATTGGCCAAATCAGCGTTACGATAGATTTTAGGAACAATTTACGTTCAACCACTTACAAAAATAAGCGTCACTGAAATTGATTTTTCCAAACAAGACAAACAAAAGAAAATCGTTGACGGACTCGTCAAAAGAAAGTGAAAATGGGAATATGAAGCAGATGCCGATGAAACTGAGGTTCACAACGCACTAAAGCAGGGTATAATACGAGGGGCGGTCAATAAGTTTTGCGAATCGGTAGGACAAAACAGAGGAAGGGGGATGGCTGATTGTGGGGGTGTTATTACAAGTTATGACAAGTCAGGACCTGCAACCGCACGCTCCTGCCTCGTCTATTTAAGAAGCAGTAGCTGATCTCAGATCGTCAGTCACAAATTTTTCCCCAATGGAGAAGATTGAGCACCGCACACTGATCAAATTTTTGACCAAGGAAGGCAAGAATGCAAAAGAGATCCATGAACGCATGGTTGCAGTGTACACCGACACCGCCTCTTCCTATGCGACCATTGCTTGCTGGAATAGGAAGTTCCGCCATGGTCGTGAGTCCCTTGAAGATGACCCCCATCCAGGACGCCCGTCAGACGTGACCAAAGAGGACAATGTGGCCCGTGTGGAGACGATGATCCTCGAAAATCGACGGGTGAAGGTCGAAGAAATCGAGCGATAACTTGGAATATCTCATGGAAGTGTTATCAACATCATCCACGACAATTTGGCCATGACCAAGGTCTCTGCCCGTTGGGTTCCTAGAAACCTCACGCCCCATGATCTACTTCAACGTCGTCAAAGTCAACAAGGCCAGAGTTGCACAATCTGCCCTGCGCAAGTGCGGGCTCGAGGAGCTCAACCATCCCCTCTACAGTCCAGATCTGGCCCCTAGCGACTACTTTTTTATTCCGCCAGCTCAAGGTTGCACTGCGTGGACGCCGGTTTGGGGACGATGAAGATGTCCAGCTCGCCGTCCAGGAGTGGATTGAACAGCAGTCGGGAGATTTCTGGTTGTCGGGAATTCGATGCCTCAGGGACAAGTGGCGCAAGTGCATTGAAGTCGAGGGTAATTATATTTAAAAATAATAAAACACTTTTCCTCCTATCTCGTTTCTTTATATCCGAATTGCAAAACTTATTGACCGCCCCTCGTACATATTGCCCAAGAATCGTTCCATAACATCTCAAATATAAAATTCAAAAAGAAACCAAATGGACTCACTCGAGGATCATGACGACATTGCCGAGTTCAAACATAAATAAATAAATCAATATGGACATGTACCAGCTAAAAATTAAAATATTCACGCTGAACGTAAACGGATGGAATGAAAAAAGAATGGCCTACTCAAATATAATAAGAAAAGAAGATCCAGACGTAATTATCCTAACCAAACACGGAATTAACACAGAGTCGGAGACCATAAAAATCCCAAGCTATAGATTCATTACCATTAACTACACCCAGAGAAGATACGACGGTGTAGCAATTGGCGTTAAAACTGGAATTCACTTCACTGAGATAAACGACTAAGAAGAGTCCTATCTAACCGTAAAAATGAAAATGACCGCAGGAGATCTGGTCATAGCTGGAACATACCAACCTCCAAGACTCTCGTACCTCCCAATTCCAAATCTCCTCAAGCTCTTTCGTAGACAGGCCTCAACCATACTAGCCGGAGAGCTAAATGCAAGATGCAGGAAGGCAGAATACACAAATTATACAAACGGAACAGGAAAACCCCTCCAGCTTCTAATACAAAGAGACCTAGTAAACAGAGAAGGACCATACTTTCCGACTTATTTAACACCCCGAGCTTCAACTACTCCACACATCATACTTACAAACCAAAATTCTAGCCTAAATCACCACACAGAACCACGACTCGCAACCCCTTCCGACCATTTAAGTATAATTACTACCATCTCATTTTCGCCTATCCAAATCAAAATACCACGCAGGAAAGCAACCGGAAGAACAAACTGGAATGGAGACAAACACTACTAAAGTACAATAGAAATTAGATCCCTAAACAACCAAGGAACCGATGAAATAGAAAACTAACCCAAACCAATCACCAAAAAAATCAGTGAGGCGGAAAAAATACACAACCCAATAATAGAGTACACAAACCTACCTGCACCTAAATGGAATAAAGAGATACAGGAAAAATGGAAGAATTTCATAATTTAAAAGAAATTATAGAATTCGGAAATACAATGGACAGGTACTGAAGACTAAAGGTAATCAGAAGGCAGATAGGTACACTTATTAAGGAAAATTCAAACCTTGTCTGGAAAAACATAATAGGATAAATGGATATAGAAAAGGATCCGAGGAAATTCTTGAGAGAATACAGAAAACTAAGAGAATCACAACCAAATGAAAAAATAAAGCTGAAAATACAGGACCAGGAAGTGCAACAAGACGAAAAGTTCCAGGAACACTTCCAAACACATTGAAAAAAAATTTCTCTATATCATCAGAGGAGAATCAAGAATACGATATAAAATACGAAGAGGAAATTTTATGAACCCTAGAAGCGCAACAAGAATGCATTGCACCGTAAAGACACCTCAACGAGGAAAGACGCAACCCCTTGGGGAAGGTAATGCCCTTTACAATGGATGAACACCTAACAGCCATTAAATCTTTCAAATAAAAGGCACCAGTTCAAAGCGGCATAACGAAAGCACACATAACTAATACTCCGGAAAATGTACATGAACGATGGTGAAGTTCTTCAATGCCTGCCTTAATATTGGGTACTCTTCCCAACCATTTAAAACGGCGAAGATGATCTTCCTACCGAAGCCGGGCAAACCGAAACACCAAGTCGGAAGCTACCGTCTGATCTCTCTATTGAAATTTCTAGGTAAAGTCCTAGAAAAGCTCCTAAATCAAAGGTTAATCGAACACTTTAATGAAAATAACCTTTACAGCCCACAACAACACGGGTTCAGGAGCAAACGAGGAACGGATACCGCGCTGGCAATTATAACAGAAAAAATCGCCACAGAAACAGCGCGAGGCAACACAGTAGACAAATACTCCGTGATGTGGCAAAAGCTTTCGACAAGGTGTGGTTGCCGGGCCTAAAAGCCAAGATCTGTAGCCTTAATTTAGATATAAACTTTTGTAAAACGTTATGCAATTACCTGGACGAAAGAAAAGCCATATTACATATAAACGGCCAAATAGGCGACCCAATCGATTTACAAGCGGGTGTGTTTAAGGGAGGTTGCCTATCTCCAACGTTTCACACAGTGCACACTAGGAACCTTCCATATCCAACCCACTAATGTGCGATGTACATCCAATTAGCGGATGATATCACACAAAATATCACCAGCGACAGGAAGAACTCCAGAGACCTAGCTCAAAGAACAACAAGAGAGATAAAAAATCTGAATGACTACGACAGAAGAAACAAGATTAAAAAAAACAAAGACAAATTCAAATTAATACCCGTAAACAGAAGAAAAACAGCCGCTGTACGAGTAGATGGAAAGGCATATCCATATTCCAGAGAAGGACGTTTCCTCGATCTAAAACTGACAACAACTGGGTATATCTGCCATCTACCGCAGAAAATCACCGAAGCAAAAATAACCTTGTGAGTGCTTTACAAATTCCGAAACCTATCAAGTAAAAACAAAAGAAAATTATACATGACCTTAATTCGCTCCAAACTCCTCTACCAAATAATAACGATGGACACACTAAGCAACTCATAAATAAAAAAGGCCCAATGAGTACAAAACCAAGCCACAAGATTGATCACAAATTCAAAAGGACAGGATTACATACGAGGGGCGGTCAATAAGTTTTGCGAATCGGTAGGGCAAAACAGAGGAAGAAGGATGGATGTTTGTGGGGGTGTTAGGACAAGTTATGACAATTCGGGACCTGCAGCCACACGCTCCTGCTTGGTCTATTTAAGAAGCGGTGGCTGATCGCAGATCGTCAGTTACAAATTTTTCAACAAATGGAAAAAGTTGAGCACCGCGCACTGATCAAATTTTTGTTTTGACCAAGGAAGGCAAGAATGCAAAAGAGATCCATGAACGCATGGTTGTAGTGTACACCGACACCGCATCTTCCTATGCAACCATTGCTCGCTGGAATAGGGAGTTCTGCTATGGTCGTGAGACCCTTGAAGATGACCCCCGTCCAGGACGCCCGTCAGACGTGACCAACGAGGACAATGTGGCCCGTGTGGAGACGATGATATTCGAAAATCGACGGGTGAAGGTCGAAGAAATCGAGCGAGAACTTGGAATATCACATGGAAGTGTTATCAACATCCTCCACGACAATTTGGCCATGACCAAGGTCTCTGCCCGTTGGGTTCCTAGAAACCTCATGTCCCATGATCGACTTCAACGTCGTCAAAGTCCGCAAGGCTAGAGTTGCACAAGCTGCCCTGCGCAAGTGCGGATTCGAGGAACTCAACCATTCCCCCCACAGTCCCGATGTGGCCCCTAGCGACTACTTTTTATTCCACCAGCTCAAGGCTGCACTGCGTGGACGCCGGTTTGGGTACGATGAAGATGTCCAGCTCACCATCCAGGAGTGGATTGAACAAAAGTCGAGAGATTTATGGTTGTCGGGAATTCGAAGCCTTAGGGACAAGTGGCTCAAGTGCATTCAAGTTGAGGGTAGTTATATTGAAAAATAATAAAACACTTTTCCTCATATCTCGTTTCCTTAAATCCGAATTGCAAAACTTATTGACCACCTCTCGTACCATCAGAAGAACTCTATCGAAGAACTGCAATAGAACCTCTAAACATAGTCCTACAAAATCGAGCAAAGAAGCTGTTGGAAATTATAAAAAAATATAATACCCCAAAATAAAATTAATCAAATTATCGTACCGGAAAATGAGATCCGTCGAATGCAATACAAACAGCGATTCGACAGAAGCCTGAAAAAAACGTTAACTAACATCAACCCGATCTATTGATAAAAATAATTATATAACGAAAACGAGATTACCAAAAATGTAATCGCACCTAAAGAAGACCCATCGAAATAGAATCAACCGAATAAGACCACCGATAATACAAACAAAATGAGAAACCCGATGAGTAAGTAAGAAAATTATTGATAATAATAAAGAATAAAAACACACAAAAAACTAAATAAACACAAAAACAAACAAACAAAAAACAAAACAAAAATCTACTGCAAAAGAGCGGAAGAATCACAAAAAATAAAAGCAAAATAAAAAAGATACAGATGATCAATTTAGCAAAGGAAAACAAAGGCTCGAATGCTGATAACCACTACCTATCTCACACCACAAACAAAAGGAAAGCGTTAGCCAAGCAACCTTGGCACAAATCATTATCATCTTCACTATATCACTTTCATCAATCATCCTAGACTCATTATCATCTCGTCAACACACCCACACTTTACACAATGCTTTCTATCTCTCCCATCCTTCTCTCCACATTCTAAATTTATGCTATCTTATCTTATTTTTTCCTTATTGAATGCTCAGACATCATTGAAAAAAAAGCAGCGCTAATATAGAGGAAAGTTGCCACTCGATAAAGGAGGTACAGGAAAGGGTAGCGACGCAAAAAACATGAAATCTTTTTCACCTTTCCCAACGGGGAATTAAAGCAGAACAATACATTTGGAGCACTTGAATTGGCGCCCTTACATTATTTATTATTCGAGTGTTCGGAACTCCTTTGCGAAATACACCGGCTCTCTACTTCCTGCTACCCGGTAAAGGTGGTAACGGTTTCGGGAGGCCAAAAAACGCCTGCGCCCTGTAAAGGCCTGCGAGCACCGCCCACCAGACAACAGTCCAACGGTGAATTTTTTATTTGCCCTTAAGAAAGAGATAATAGTGCAATTTTTGTCCGTTAAGAAAGAGAAAGTAATACAATTTTTATCCGTTAAGAAAGAGAGAATAATAAAATTTTATTTCGTTAAGAAAGAGAGAATAATACAATTTTTATTTCGTTAAGAAAGTGACAATAGTACAATTTTATATAGTTGATTAATAATTAAATAAAGTTTAATATTTCATTGGTCCCTCACCACACTTATTGATTTACCATTTTATTGAATGTTACTTTGGTTTACTATGAACCAATCATAGAATTTCATAAAGACTTCAAAATACTCGTTTATGAGGTGGTTTTGAGTCAAATGCGATTCTATAATGTGGTCCCAGCAGCACATTTTTGTATAAGAAGATAGAATTTGGTGTTTAGGAGCACATAAGAAAGGCCAATTTTAAATTTAATGAGATAGTACAGAACTCTGAGGTCCCTAACAATAGTCAAGAAGAGTCAGAAAGGATTGTACCATAATCTTGAATCTCTCTCTAGAATCGACCAATATTTATTTTATTTAGTTAATAATGGCGAAACTTAATTGGGGAATCTCTTTCCGAGTTTTTGAAAGTTTCGTAAAGTGGTGGGAGTGAAGAGAATTGAAACCGTAAGGTAGGTATAAAAGAAATACTCTAGGAGTTAGAGACCATAAAGGCGTTTAACTCTGCGGAGCACGCCCTCATCCTGCGAGGGTAGGTTTACCTTATAAGAACCCAAGACACAAACTCGCAGGTTTGGGATACAAATACTGAAGGTATAGGCAAGAGACAAGGATGAAACAGAGATTTCTGTTAGATGAAGAGCCAAGTATTTGCCTCTTCTAAGGATGGAGTACGAAGGGTGTAAGGTAAGTATGTTTGTGGGAATTCTACCTTAACGAATATCATCCTGAATTCACGATTTGTCCCAAAACTAACCTCTAGTGATAGAGCGACTAATGGTAGAGGTAAGCGAATAAGATGAAATATAGAAAACTGCAGTGTCATTCAAAGAAGCATATCCTCCTGGTAGGAGAGGAAAGATTTACCTCGAGGGGGGGTGTAATATGAAGAGTAATTGGATTGCCCTGACAAGATAACCCGTAGTTGAACTGATTTTTAGTATCTATTAAATCGAAGATCCACCGATTTGTTGGGTAAGTGAACTTGGGAGAAATTAGCATCAAGAGAGTAATCAATTGTGTAGTTAATCAATAGTAAACACCAAAAGGAAAAAGAAAGAAGCGTTCAAGCGCTTGTGGCTTAAATAACAAAGTTCTATAGGAATTCATTTGACCCTCGTGCTATTGTGGAGTTTTTAATTATAGTTAATAGATATTTAACTAATATCCAAGGTTGCTTTAAAATTGTTATGGGTCTCACACTTGTATATAAATTAGTGCATAATGGCAATCTTATTTAATCAAAGGAGCAATCAATAACATTTGGTGCCATTAATATATAATATAAAATTTGCTATATACTAACCACAACAATTCTTCTTGATATGTCCCATCTGGTAAATTATTTAGCATAGACAACGACAGAAATAATTAGAAAGAATTCTGACTTCTGACAGCAAAATGTCGAGTTTTTAAGGCTTATTGATACATTTCCTTTAGAGAATGTTAGAGAAGCTCTTTTAAGCCTAACCTTTCATGGATAGGACGAAGAACGTTCCACAAAGAGTTCGATGCAATGTTGGTAGTTAATTTGGGATTAATGAATATTAAGACCATAATCAAAAGCGCGTTGAAAATAAACATTTTTATTTTTAATAAATACATAAGTTATATAAGCTCACCGGACAAAAAATTAGTCAACGTAGCTTGTTTAAAATAGTTTAAACTACAGGGGCTTGTAGTTAGAATTAAGCGAAGAGAATCGCGAGTTTGATACCTTGTAAGTGTTTGAAGGGATACTTAGATTTCGCAAAGGTGGTACGTTGCAGTGCCTGTATCATGGGCTATGTGTAAAATAGGGCGCAAAACAGATGTTACTGATTAGCAAAAATGAGAGATTGCATTTCAGCGCTCCAATGGCCATCCTCTAAATGATGTAGCAGAATTTCCAGTTGTATCTACATGTACGGTCATACGGGTCTAGATGCAATGGCAAAAATCTCGGTTAACAGCAAATTCCCGCCTAAATTGTAGCCGAAAGGCGATACTGATGGACCAGGACAACTGAAGTGTTTGGGGGCTTGTGGCTGAAAATCGCTTCGGTTCGAGGCAGGAATTGCTGCAAGACGCCAACGCCGGTCCTTCGGCCCCCATTACTGAAAGAACACTCCGCGCGAAACTACGTAGCATGAACATATAGAGCAAGGTGGCACGCAAGAGGCCTTTGCTCACTTCTGACCACTTCGGCTACAGTGGGCAAGAAGACATAAACAGTGGACACTGGGGACCGGAAACGCGTCATCTGGTCACAAGAATCACGTTCCTGCCTGTATGCGGATGATGTCCTGCTTCGTGCTCATCATATACCTCATGAAGCCCTCATAAAAGACTGCGTGCAGGTCGCAATTCAAGCTATAGGAGACTCTGTGATGCACTGGGGGTGTTTAAATTATGGGAAAATGGCCACTTTGGTTGAGATGAAAAACAATTCGCACTAGTATGCCTAAATCGAGATGCTAGGGGAAGTATGTGTAATGTGAATAGCCCGAAAAGTTTAGAGAGGTGACTACTTGGAAAGAGTGAGCACACCTAGAGTGCACGCAGCCATCCAGATGTAAGCTACAACATGAGTGTCACTGCAATTTGTGACATAAGTTTAAAGGGAGAACACCGAGGGATGGTGAGAAGCCACCTGAAAAACAAAACAGTTCCAAAACTCGGTCCATTTGTGAGCCCGATGACCAAGAAATCACCATTTTTCTTCGCACCGTCGGTCATTATTCGGGCGGCGCCTGAAAAAAAACTTTCGGATTATGACCTTCAGGAATGAACCGGATTCCAGGAATTCAATCCTTTTCAGACCTCGGTCCTGCAATAGCACAGTTCGGTGGGTAGTGGAGAAGATAATACCTTTAAAACTATATACTTTCTGGTAGAGAAGTTTGTAACAATACTACATATACGAGGGGCGGTCAATAAGTTTGGCAATTCGGATATAAAGAAACGAGATAGGAGGAAAAGTGTTTTATTATTTTTCAATATAACTACCCTTGACTTGAATGCACTTGCGCCACTTGTCCCTGAGGCTTCGAATTCCCGACAACCAGGAATCTCCCGACTGCTGCTCAATCCACCCCTGGACGGCAAGCTGGACATCTTCCTCGTCCCCAAACTGGCGTCCACCCAGTGCAGCCTTGAGCTGGTGGAATAAAAAGTAGTCGCTAAGGGCCAGATCGGGACTGTAGAGGGGATTGTTGAGCTCCTCGAATCCGTACTCGTGCAGGGCAGCTTGTGAAACTCTGGCCTTGTGGACTTTGACGACGTTGAAGTCGATCATGAAAGGTAAGGTTTCTAGAGACCCAACGGTCAGAGACCTTGGTCATGGCCAAATTTTCGTGGATGATGTTGATAACACTTCCATGTGATATTCGAGGTTCTCGCTTGATTTCTTCGACCTTCACCCGTCGATTTTCGAGGATCATCCTCTCCACACGGGCCACATTGTCCTCGTTGGTCACGTCTGACGGGCATCCTGGACGGGGGTCATCTTCAAGGGACTCACGACCATGGCGGAACTCCCTATTCCAGCGAGCAATGGTTGCATAGGAAGGTGCGGTGTCAGTGTACACTGCAACCATTCGTTCATGGATCTATTTTGCATTCTTGCCTTCTTTGGTCAAAAATTTGATCAGTGCGCGGTGCTCAACCTTCTCCATTGTTGAAATATTTGTGACTGACGATCTGCGATCAGCTACTGTTTCTTAAATAGACGAGGCAGGAGCGTGCGGCTGTAGGTCCTGAATTTTCATAACTTGTCCTAACACCCTCACAAACAGCCATCCCCCTTCCTCTGTTTTGCCCTACCGATCCGCAAAACTTATTGACCACCCCTCGTACCATCAACCATCTAGTTTAATACTGTTTTTGCATTGATGCACGCCAACCCACTATTTGTGGGGGACTGCTCGGGGTAATGACATCTTTTGAGTTTCATTCAAGCGATCTGATTTGCTGTCGCAGGATTTGGAGCTGCGAATTGACACAATGAAAGAAGACAACGTCAAAGAAGTCGGGTTTCTGGAGGAGCGATTTTTGCGAGAGGAGGCTGCCGCCGCGGACGACTCTCGCCAGAAGCTGTTGCACGAATACGCGAAGCAAGACAGGATCAAGGAACGACTACAGGAATTGAGGGAGACCAGCGAAAAGTAGGTGTGGGAGAGTGGGAGGGCTAAAGTTAAATATATGTTGGTGAAGGTAGGAAGTTTGCCCTGGGAGTGAGCTATCTCAAAGTTTTATGTCGTTTCGGCCTTGGCTTTTTTTTGTATAATTGGGATTCTAACCCTTATTTGCTTATCACTTGTCTTCTATTTTTCTGTATTAATTTCTTTTTCTATTGTGTTTTCTTTCTTAGGCTATTTACAACTGTATGCTGATGGAAGGTATACCTTGTAATTGTCCCAGTCTTGTAGTCTGAACATGTTTATCTAGGTACACCACTTGGTGGAAAAGATACTTCCAGGTTATCTCAGATGTCGTTTCTTCGACCGTTTAGGAAGGTGTTGAGCGGCTCGATCCCGGTACACACTTGAAGTTCTCCATAGTTATTCCATTTGACGTTATGGATGAAACCCGAGAGCCTAATTTGTAATTGTCTGCACTTTAATCTTGTTACCTATTGGAGAAGTGTTGATAGGAACCGCTGAGCTCTCACTAGTGCCGTATATAGCTTATTTTTGTTTGTGGTATTTAGCTTGCGAGATTTGTGGAGTTTATCTAGTTTGTGTTTAGAACTCTAAACCCGGGAGTTGATATGGCTTCGTGCGCCTTATCTGGAGAATCCGAAGCCTATTATGTTGATACATGGGGAGTATGGTACGATCATACACTGTAATATGAGACGCTCATTTTTGCGTCTGCCTATCACGACTGCGACAAACTTTGCCTTGTTTGTCTAAATTTTCCATTTCTCTTCGAATGTGGAAATCATTTTGGCCTCGGTCGTAGTTACCCTCGACAGCACTCTCCCAGAACTGGTCTGACCGGTCACAATCTGGATGATTTGGACCGTGTACTGCACATCGAGTGTCTCAGAGAGCAGCGGCTTCGGAATATCGATGGTGTATACTGCAAATAGGGTGAGGCTTAGACGCTCTCCTTGAGGAAATCCGAATCGGAATTCAAACGGAGTCCTGGTGCGACTCTCGAATGTCATTCTGATGGGCGGGGGGTGGAGGGAAATCTGAGTCTAGAGACCTTGTACTTTAGTCTGTCAATCCAGACCTTGTCGAAAGCTTTATTTACGTCCCGGCAGACCACAAACACCATACAGCAAGCGGCAAGCCCCTTGCTGTGTTAATGTGATCACTGTCTCCGTGATCCTATTCTAGCGAAAACTATGTTATTTGGCGTTCTTCAGAGAGAGCGATGACAAAAGAGAGACCAGTCTCTTGTTGAGAATCCTCTCTTCAAATACTTTCTCAATTGTCTCAGGAAGCAAGATCGGCCTGTAGTTCATCATTTGATCTTTGAGCTTCCCTTGTTTGGGAAGAAAGATCACAATGGATATCTTCATGCCGTCTGGGAAGTATCTTACCAATAATGCGGCGTTGAAAAGATTCAACATCCTTGCCTTTGTTCGCTTTGGGGCCTTTTTTAGGTGTCTTATGGTTATTTGTATTATGCCTGGAGCTTTTAATTTGAATCCGGAGATTGCAGTTTTAAGACCTTCCGGGGTGATCGTTGCTTCTTCTCGGACGCACTCCCGCAATCTAGTGAAGCTTGCGGTTCTGTGTGTGGTGAATCTTCTGAAGTGCCTATCCATGTGCTCCTAAAATCTGTCCTCAAACCCCAAGTCGAAGTTTCCTTCCTCTTCGTCGGAGAGTCGGAATGCGACTCTAGTTATAGCCGCTGTGCGTAGGGTAAAATAGCAATTCTCCAGTTGGTCAAGGGGGCAAGGTAAAGGCAGCACATAAGGCAAAGATACAGGCATGAAAGTAGAGCCGCTTAGATAAAAGTAAAGGGGCAGAGAACAGATCCCTGAGGTCCGCTGTTAGTAATCAATGCCTATTGACAACAACCTTGGCTACGGGATTCCAACCAATCTTTAATCCATTTTAGTACGCTAATTTCTATAAGACACCTGCACGGGCCGTTAAGAACCCGCCCGTACCCGACCTGTAATTTCATTCATGCTTTGGGAATTGGGATACCCCGTAGCCACAGCTCGTTATTTATTTTGTCTTGGAGCCTAAACATACCTGTGCATGACCAGTAATGTTTTTGTTGATAATTACTCATCTACTTCTTTCAAAATATACCTATAAAAATTAAATAGATAGTCAAATTATTTAACTTTGTATTCACTGAATTGACGGATGTTTTAAAATTCCAATTTGCAATGCAGAAACAAAAGATCATCCACCTTTTCTTCCTTTAAATTAGTTCTCCTCTGTGCAAGTGTAATTCCTGCAGTACTAAAGTTCATTTCGCTGGATGCAATGGATGCAGGAATACTTAAGTGTAGCAAACAGTGAGAACATGGATGCGTGATTTTTCCAAAACTGAAGAACATCATTTTCCTCCGCCTCATCAATTTTGTATCTTATGTACTGATCTGGAAACTGAACTTTGGGATTCATCATTATGACATTGCCTGTCTTCCCATTCATCAAATTCCGAAGTCTTAACTCTTTTTGTAGATGAACAGGCTCTTTCAGGCTTACTAGTTACTCTCCTTGTCCCTAAAGTCAACATGGATTTTCTCACGAATACTTGGAGGTTTTCTAAATTTTATAAAATCGGTTTTATTATCTTATACTCCTTTTAATCTCATAATTTATCCAAGGCACGTTATTTAATCTATTGGAAGCTCTAGGATTATACCGGACTATTTTGTTATTTATAGTGAAAAGTGAACTCGGAAATCCATTATAAATTTTCTCGGCGTCTTCAACGTGTAAGGTTTCATCCCAATTTAAAGGGAACATCGGTGTTTTTTGTTCCCCCTCCCAATTTTTCTCATAATTTTCTTTTTATTTTTAAATTTTCGTTTATATTTCATTTAACATCAGCCAAAGTTAAATATTTTCAGTATTTACAAAGTTAAGAACACATTACCTACCCCAGGTCGTGCCCCCTAAAATCATATACCACGCATACCAATACAGCTACGTCAATTTCCTTTATAATTATACCAAATATCTTATGAAATAAATTGAAATATATTTAAAGATGAAACCCTTTCATTCAAAAATAGGGGCCAGAGCCAAGAAAACAAATTTGCTAGTGAGAAAAGGATCCGCTTTGTAGCGCAACATGCCGTCCTGGATCATAACTTGGGTTATAAAGAAGCTTCGCTCCACATAATGAATTTAGATCCGAAAACCTTATATTAAATGATCAAGAAAGATAAACATAAAAAAGAAGCAGGATCCGAAGTCTTACTTCAAAAGTAAAGAGAAAATTGTCGACATAAAACGATTATAGTACCGGTACTTACTGAAGCGTTAAACCTGCCAACAATGAGGAGTTAAGCTAACTCTGATAACCCTCACTATGTGAGATAATACCATGTTTAGGCAATCAGGGGGGACCAGGATGCTAAAATATAAAATATATATAAAAGCAATAAATATTGAAAAAAATAACCACCCGCGAGAAAATTTTAAAACTTCTATTACAAATGGAATTCAAATGATTTGAGAAAAAGGTTGAACTTTTCCCTTTTTGCTTTGCTCTCAAAATCTTTTTCTCTTAAAATGAGAATATCTCTGTTATTTATTGACCGATTTAAACGAAAGAAAAATTAAACTGCATAGAATTAAATGCAGAATAACTGTTTGGAGCCTTTAAAAATAGTTCAGTAATTTTATGTTACGGTGAAATGACTTTCCAAAGATTCCAAATTTTGTAACTAATAATACAAAAAGATTTCTTTCGAATTTAGCTATTGGAAAATCTTCACATCAAAACGCAGCACCTCTAATTCTTTTAAATTTCTAAATCTTTGCTCATTACCTACGGCCTGCAATTGACACTCTATCCCTCTAAGTGAGCTACAGATTCGCTTTTGTGGTGCCATTCCCCTATTTTGAGAGAGAAGCAGCCAGGAAAGGGGGTTTTTTTTTCAAGGGGCTATCTGGCGACTGCCAATTGCAGCCAAGAAGGCGAGGGGGAGGGGGGAGGGGGGAGTTTGCGGAGAGAAGAGAAGTAATTATATGGCAAATATCTTTAATAAAATATAACTTTATTATGTAAGAAGACAAAGGGGTGTTTTTTGACACCCCAGACCCTTTTGTGCGGTAAAAAGGGTTTGTAACTGAGTGGCTAAGATCCTTTCATCGATGACGATGAAAGGAAAGGTAGAGGAGATCCGACTTTCGGCCAAATTTAATCGCAGTGCAATGAAAATTATGGAATGCTTTGATAAGGATACGTTTGCACATCGCATCTTCCTCAAATTGAGACAACGGTAGTCTGCAAAGAAGTAGAAGTGAAATAAATACTCAAAAGAGTTGGGGGAAACATGAAAAATAATAAACAAATAAAAAGCTGCGATACAATAAAGATACCTGAGCTTAGTTGAGATGAAAATATAACAGGAGGAAAGCAAAAGTTAGAGTACCAAAACCCGCTGTACGAAAATCACAATTAACTTGCAAGTGTTCTTTGAATCACAATGCAACCAACTTTTCCTAAACACAATTTTACACAAAACACAACACCAGTCAATACCAAAACAAATGTGTTGCTCGCGGAGTGCTTTTGAACGCATCCTTCCACACCAGACACTCCTTCCTAGCCAAGGGGCCAGGAAGGAGTGCGCAACTCTCCTGGACTTGCCCATATTCCTCAAAAGGGGCAGGATCCTTTGCCGACTATGCATCGAATGCCCGTACCAGGAATGCGAAATAACCACTAAACTTGGATAGGAAAATAAAGAAATAGACCTGGTGTAATTGCTACTAGAGACTCGATTTGAAAACAAGGTCAACAGACCGAAGTCGTGTGCTCTCAATTATTCTGACTTATGACCATATGACCTTCCGACCTTCAAAACTTTCAAAAATTCCAGGACTAACCTTGGGAGGACCTTGGCAATTATATCATTCGAAAGAGAATGTAAAACAACATAAGGGTTTCAAATTTCGTTAGAATAGGTTGAATATTTACGATGTGATTGCGAAAAGACTCAGTGAAAAGTAAAATGGTTATTATATCCGACCGATTGACCTAAGAACCGACATGGTAACTTATAAAGCACGCGACTAAGAATAGAGCAGGGAATGACCACGTGACGCTCTAAGAAGGGACGTTTCCTTGAGTGAATTTTCCCTTCTCTTTCGGTGTCTTCTGTGGGTGAGGAGCTTCGTCATATCACGAGAAGCCGAATGTCGTGATCGGCGAAAGGTGGGTCGAACTAAGCACCTCTCAGAAGGGCGAATTTCAATCCCAATCCCTTAATGTAACCGAAGGAATAACGGAAGAAATATTTCTAGGAATACAAAAAAAAAGATATATTGATTATGAAGACTAATTTCGATTAATATTTAAAAGAAAATAAAGTTACAATCGCTTACAAATATTAAAGAGGGATCCACCCAAATTAGCCTTATTCTAAACAGGACCTACCATGTATGAGCTTTTATGGCTGCCTGTAGGTGCTATAAATTGATTGTTTGTTATATATTTACAATAGTACAGCTGTTCAGGGTGTAACAAGGCATTGGGAACACCCTTTAGAAAGCAGAAAAGGAACTTAAGTTCACCTAAGAAATGAAGCGTCGACTGCATTAAGATATAAAAGTAGATAAACATTGATTATAGGAGTGTCTACCATTTTCTCCCATTTATAATAAATTAGCTGGACGGTTTCGCGGTCTGGTGTGACCTCAAGCGGTCATCTCCTTCGACTGTTCGTGCTCCCTGCCATCCCTGCCGTCACAATTTCACTTTCCCCCATTTTCACCATTTTTTGATGAATCTTTCTTACACATATTTCTAACGGGGATGCCCTCGTTTGTTTTCGCTTCTTTCAAGCGGACTCAACCACCCTCCCAAGGTAACCTTTCTCTTACCTTATCTCCTATTTTTTCCTAGGACAATGATGACATGGCCCACTCAGTGGGTGGCGAATGGTTATGACGCGGCGGTTAATGGCCGTTTTCTATTATCCTTCTCTCTTTACCGGTTAAACATTTTATACGTGAGACAGGGAAAAAGAAAAAAATGAATAGGCCAGGATATAGTATACACCATGGTTCGGAACCCACGTAAAGCTGTAGGGCCACCGATCCCCTAGCTCACCTGTCAAATGTACTCCTATATTTCCAGCTTTGCTATCTCTACTCTTTACTCTTCCTCTCTCCCTTGCTGTTGTTCCCGCTTTATTTGCTGCTCCTGCCGGAGCCCGTAAGGGCTTTGGGGGTAGCGGTGGGTAGGGGGGCTCTGAGGGTAGCGACAGAGAGTGGGGATCGCTGAAAACTTCACTGCCTCTCAACTCCCAACTTTCCTTTCATCGACACGGATTGCTATTTTTGCTTGTGAAACTACGAAGCACTCGCCCGCGAATTGAATTTTGGTAAACTGGGTTAGGTTAGGTTAGGTTTAGTTAGGTTTTAATTGATTGAATTAGGCTAAGTTTAGTTATGGGGTTACTATAGCAACGTGGTGGAGGCACCTTCTCACTGCATCGGCCACGCATGGGGTACCATCTTCAGCCACGCCAGTCACTGGCCGAGGCAGTGCGAAGGTGGCTACTCATTGCTATCAAATAATAACAACCAGATACATTTGCTCTATGTACGATCAACCACTCATCTGATACCATATTTTTTCGTTATAGTTCCTAAGCCGTTTAATTCAGAGTAAAGAAATTTGGCAATCAAAAGGTATCCATACAATTTGATAACAAATGACGCTTCTAGAACGATTATTATAGTTTTTAATTAGTCGCCATTTTATAAGTTACTATGTCAGTCCGTAGGTCGGTCGGTCGGTCGGTCGGTCGGTCGGTCGGATAGTAACCATTTTACTTTTCAATGAGTCTTTTCGCAATCATATCGTTACTATTCAACTCATTCTAATGAAATTTGAAACCCTTATGTTGTTTTACATTTTCATTCAAATGATACAATTTTCAAGGCCCTCCCAAGGTTAGTCCGGGAATTTTTGAAAGTTTTGTAGGTCGTAAAGTCATATGGTCATAGACATATTAATTGAGAGCACGCGAATTAGATCTGTTGACTTTTGTAATTAGGTTCAAATAAACTTCAGATGGAATTTTGTCTCACTCGTCATTACAAAACTCTAATTTTCGATCCGGTTGAGGTCTAGCGACTGCGACCGACATTTCAAAACGGATTCAGATGGGAGAAGGGGGAGGTGCTAGGAGGCTGCCCCTCCCCCCCCCCAACATTTCAGACCCGTTCATGTAAATATTTCTCTTTCAAACCACACTTTTATTCTGCTATTCAAAAAGAGTTATGTAATAATATAGATTATATCAAAAACAATTTTTTAAATTGTATCATATATGATACATGTCTAAAATACAGGTAAATCGAAAAAAAATAATTATTAAATTCAGTATTATACCTTAGCTAACGTCCCAAAACTTCAATAAACAATAATTTATAATTTTCTGATCTGTAGAAAAAAATCGTATCTGACCGAATTAGTTAGTGCTCACTCCTCAGACTCCTCAGACTGTTAAAGAGGGCGGAATTCGGGTTCGCCCTTCGCCCACATTTTTATCCTGGATCTGCCACTGGAAAGATACATCTTCTTCCGATGCTAAACTTGCGAGTATGACTGCAGATAATCTTCAAGAATCTTTCTGCAGTATTCTTTACTTATCGTTCCGTTGATTCGATGGTGTACCGACGCATGTTTCACAGAAACTCTCCCATTACATAATAGATCCACCTCTATATTTTACTGTAGGAGCAAAGATTTTGGAACACCATACCTACATTTCATAATTTGCGCTGATCAACTCTTCTTTTCATCTGTCCATAGCACAGTGCTCCCAAATTCAAATATTTCCCCAAATAATTGTTGGCCTCTTTCAGATGGGCTTTCGAATGAATCTTTTTCAATAAAATTTTCCTCGGATGACGTCCTTGCAGTTGCGTTTTATGCAACATATTGGCCACAATTCAAATTAACATCGACACTTCCATCTGCTAACTGATCTTCATCTCCCTTTTAGTCACTCTTGGATTATTTTTAACAGATCTAAGGATCACCCGAAGAATGCAGAATGGAATTTTCATAGAATGACCCCACTGAGGGAATTTTACATTTGTCTCTAATTCCTTAAACTTTCTTATTACTGACTTCTGCACTCTAGATTTAGGGACATTTAATTCTTTCTGAAATCTTCTTTTAACTCATCTTAAGATTGAAATTCGTAATAATTCATTATTTGATATAGAATAAAATTGTCGGGTCTACAATACCAAAGAAAGGGTTGTTATAAAGTCCAGACTATTCCGGACTAGCCCTAATTATACAGAGGTTACAAAAATTACTACTGTGAATTCGAAACTAGATAAATTAATCTCTTTATGTGAAAAAGATATCGTGTGAATACTTTTGGGTTGCTAATTTTGTATTATTATTCCTTTATTTATCTATCAATGTCGAGGGATACTTTTGTCGAAGAATGCTATTTTTTGTTGTTTTAAGGAAGAGCCGGTCTCAAACAAGTAAAGATTTAGTGAAATGCCCAGGCCCAGGAATTATCCCAAAATAAACATATATTTTAAATTAAACAATTAACTACAAAAACAAACATGTCCCTCAGATATTTATACGGATTTAAATACACAATGATGACTTCAATAAGTTTTTAAGTAAGGCTTTTTTAACTTGACCTTATAATGTTGGTTAACTCGCTACTAACTTCAATATAAAAGAAATAGGCTAGTTGTCCTGCTGGAGTTTAAATACCTTGGTTGCTCTGGCGGCGAGTTTGAGTCTGACCTTGAACTCAATGAGCCCAGACACCTCAGAAATCCGGTGGGTTCTTTGGCGCGTGCCTCGGCCAGATTGTTGGCGGTAGGCGGGATGACTCGACAGTCACAAGGGACTTTGGTAATGTAGCAGATGAGGGTCCACACGGTATTCGGGAGGGGAGGGGGGTATTCTTCAAGTGCGAGAGCTATCACGGTGCTTCAGGATGCACCAGGATAGGCGGGGTCTCTCTGACGAGAATCAGTTGAACTTGGTTCCTAAACCAAGTTAACTTAGAGTTTGGTGTGACCACCGGGTAACGGGCTCGAGGGGAGCTTTTTCTTCTTCGTTTCGGAAGTCCTCAAGGTCGAGGACTATCATGGCGTTTTGTGCTACACCAAGATAGTGGTGGGGGGAGGGTTCTCTGACGAGAATCAGTTGAACGTGGTTCCTAAACAAGTTAACTTAGAGTTTGGTGTGACCACCGGGTAACGGGCTCGAGGGGGAGCTTTTTCTTCAAGGGAGTGGACTATCCCTGGGCTTTAGGATGCACCAGGATAGGAGGAGCCTCTCTGAACAAGTTAACTTAAAGTTCGGTTTGATAACCAGGGACTAGCTCGAGGATGATCTGCTTCTTAGTCCCCTTGGTAGCCCGGCCTCTCTTCCCGGGGACTTCGTAACCTCGTTGACTCACGGATTCTACATCGTTTTTCCTAAGTGTTTGGTATTTATACCTCGTTACCCCACTGGAGTAGGGGTAGGAGAGGGGGTGGGCTTGTGGACGGGCCGCAGAAGGGTTCTTACTCCAACGGTTTTTCTCAGCAAGTCTTACCTCTGGTCCAACTGGCCCTTCGAGCTTGAGAGAAACGCGTTTCCAATTTCGTACTTGAGGTGAAATTGAATATACACTCGTAGGGGAGATCTTGCAGTTAAAACCGTTTTGCTATTCATAGAGACGAGTGGCGAGGGGCTGTGGTTACGAGATTGACCCAAAGTGCCTGGCCCGGATGTTTTTTGCGATCAACGTCCCGTGTCCCAACTGGGAGAGAAGGGAGAGGGTCGATTCCCCTACAATCAAAGAGTTTGAAACTTTTGGGGTGTGTCCTTAATTCCTCCATCTTAATTACTCTAAATTTCATCACCTTGAAATAACGGTTCATGAACTACGACGAAAAATGTGGTATTAGGAAAGGCGATAAATACTTTATGCAACAAGTGTGAGATTCTGCCACATGCATAGAACTGAGTACACATTAGTAGTTACTTTCCTATTAATTATCGACAACCAATTTGCCTATTACCAACAGTTAAGGAGGCAAATTAGGCGTTCGAGGCTATCACGAGGCTAAGGTTAAGTTGGGTTAGGTTAAGGCAGCGAATTTGCAAAAATTAACATATTATGAAACTTTCGTTGGTGCTGTAATGAGCGTGAAATGCAAATTTAATGGTGGATTGTAAAAAGAAACTTGGTTAGAAAAATCAAAAATATTTTTGGATACAATTCTTTATTTCATTCACACGTGGTGAAAAGGATTGACAATTGCTGTTTCTTTGTTTTACAAAGCTTAAAATGTCCACATAAGCCATAACTGATTGAAAAATCCTTCTGTGCAAAGTTTGCGTAGTGTTGTTTTTTTGCTCAGACTACGAGCCTCGAACGCCATAGCCCAATTTAGCCTAACCTTGGATCAATCCTAGCGAACGGCCCACCAGAACTCCATTCCTAATTAATGAACCATAAGAAATTTTAATCCGAGAAAATGACTCCCCAAAATATCAATCATAACTGATGACCCCAAGAAACTTATTGGTATATTTAAAAAGTAATCGGTAAAATAACTTTCATTAAAGAACAAAAAATTACACAAACAAATAAAAAAACAACTGAAGTACAAAAAAGGAAAATATTAATCCAAGGAACGCCTAATTTGTCTCTGCCCTGATCCTAAAGGGACCTAAATGATTTTTTATGTATTTTTTTTATAAAGGATTAGGTTAAGTTATTAAAACAAACACTATCAAACAAAGCATTTCACAAAAATAATGATTCAGTGATTTAACCTCACCTAACCTAATCCTTTAGTAGAAGATGATAAAAAAAATTCCTTTAGTAAAATAATTAGCTGTTGATAATAGGAAAGTGCACAATAATGATTACAATTGAATTAAATGAAATTAATAAGTATGAAGAGTGTGATTTTCGTTTGTATAGATTACAGAGCTCGTCGTGTGGAGGACGCTGTTAGTCATGCGGTGAATTTGCGTTGGGTGTTTGCGGCAATCGCTGTCGAATCGCGTGTGAAAGAAAGTTGCCTGCTTCCATCAACAGGCCGAGAATCCGTGGCCTGATTACAGAGCGGAACTTGCTACTTAGACGACGCCCTCGAGTAAATGAGCGTTCTAGGTCGTCCTCTGAAGTAGGTATGAGATTGCACAGCTGGTGATTGCATGACGCGGCACCCGCAAGTCAGGCAGAGCGTAGGCGATCGTTTTGTAACTAGCATCCGAAGTATTGCGTCCCCTATCTGCCATAATATCCACACGGTAGAAGCTCCCTTAATATTTGATTAAGTTCCAGAGAATTCCGCACCCTCCCGGTGCCAATAGTACCATACATCAATTGGCGTATGGAGATTCCGTTCATTTTCACTGCCTCTATTCTATTGTATTTACGAACCTATCCTCACAAACTTTCTTGTAGAGCGCTCGTTGGTTTTCGATTAATTTTAATTGAATAGTAGTAATAACTATGTAAGCTATGGCATACGTAGATAATATTCCCATCCAGGCGCAATCGGGTCTCAATCTGGTTGAGCGACTTGCTGTTCTCTTTGTATCTTCTGTAGTAAAGGAAGTGCATGTGTGGAGTTACGTGACGTGACGTGACCGGAGTTAACATACGATTTAAATAGGTACTGATCGCTAGCGTTTATTTAATTAGTACCTGTCTAGTTTATGTTTTGCTCTTGTAGACTATAGCCTGGATGGCCGGGCTTGTCTAGAATGCGGCTCATTATCGGGTAGCCTTTGTTTGAATATCTGCGCTTTGTTTATCTTACCTTGGTGGGAAGTGTAAGAAATCCCACCTCATGATGTGCGAGGCGATTTGCTGCTTGGATGTCGTCTACAATCTGTGGCTCCTTTTGACCCGTACCTTGATCCCCCAAACTCGACCCACAATTAGATGTTCAATGAAAGATTCTTTGATGCGGAAGCCCTCGAAGAGGGACTTCAACAATTCTTCTTGCTCTAAGACCTAAGAGGTTTAATTAAAGTTGCCTAAATAATAATATCGCTGAAACGGATGGAAACTATTTTGTAGAATAAATTCTATTGTGTGAACTGTATTTTCATTTACCCACGTAGGTTAAAATGACGAACGACTTTCTTGGGCACTTGGAATCTAGGCTGACGGTGACGTGTTGAGCTGTTTCGCGAGGCTTGGTTCTTAGTCTCTTCCAACTTCGTATATTTTTTTTCCTTGGAATACTTATACCTACATTGCCTGGGTCTATCACTTCTTTTTTATCCCAGGGACACGCGAGCCTCCCCTTTTACTCCTCAGTCTCGGTTGCTGAGACTCTTATAAATCTTCTCTTCGCCTACTTCATCACTGAATGGCGCTCGGACAACTTTCTGAAACTCAATCAGGACAAAGCTGAAGTTTTGTTGATAGGTTACACCTTCGGGTAGTATGGCCCCCATTGAGAATTAATACTCTTCTTCTTAATCTCGGTGGCTCCCCGGTTTCCTTTATCGACACTGTTGAAAGTATGGGCGTCGCCTTCGATAGTCAACTATCTCTTAAAGCTCATAATATTAATATCTGTGCGTCGCCTTCGATAGTCAACTATCTCTCAAGGCTCATTCTCGTGTGTTGTCGAGTCTTCTTCTCTCTGCTTCTTTCGTAATCTTAGCCACATCCGCACCCGATTCGATCACAATAGTTTCGAGATCCCCATCCACGCTCTCGTTACATTCTACCCTGACTACTGTGGTTTCCTTTCTCGTTGGATCCCATACTTCCACTCTTCCACTCGTTTCAACTCGTCCAAACTTTGCATCCCCTGTTTCTTCTCCACCGACGACGCTACTTTCATGCACCCCCCTCCTCCGTAAGTTGCCCTGGCTACCCATCCGATCAAGATTGTCACTTAGGACCCCCCTTTCTTATATATAAGATTTTAAACACCGCAGTACCTTCCTACCTCTCTTCCTCATTCATAATATCCCGACCTCTGGTCCCCTGAAAGCCTTAGTCTCCGACTCTGGCTCACTCATTGTTTGCCCCCCTTAGTTCTCTCTGCTGCATTGGTGATAGTTTTTTCTCTACATTTGCTCCTAGAATGTGGGATGAGCAGCCTCCTGTTATACTCTCTTGGGGCCCTCTAGCCTAAGGCCCCTGCTCTTAAGGTTGGCATTCTTTGCTATTAGAGTCTTTGTCATTCTTAAATGTTCACGTTGGTTACACTCGTTGCTCTTCTTTTATAAATAACCCCCCCCCCAAGTAATGCACTCCTTCAAACAGAACCTCTAGGGGGATTTTCTTTAATTGTCTAGGTTAGTCTTGTTGGGCAGAGTTGCGCGCATCCCTATTCTTAAACGTTCCAAGTTGTCTCCTCTTTATGTTATTCTGGTATGAAGCTTCCACACATTCTCGCTTTCACTACTCTCACCCTTTGTCTTGAGATCCTTCTTCTTTAACTTCAGGCAGAGATGGCCACGAAGAGGTTTTCATTTTGTAATAATAATAATAATCTTTTTTTGTTGGACTTTTAGTTTCCAGATTAAACTTGTAGGCTTTAATTTGGTGGGTTATGTTTAATCTAAGCTTTCGTCATACATTTATGACATTGTCAGAGAATTTGATTTTATAAATTCCCACTCGGAGGAATAAATAGCCAATTAAAAGGGGGGGGGGGAAATGAGGGTAAGATAAAGGAATTATTCCTTGGTCAACCTGGACATTCAAAGTACTTCTCAATTAAAAAAGAAAGTCTTTCACCAACTAGAATGCGAAGTCTCACTTTTTGTGTCTTGGGGAGACCTGTACAGATTCATATATTAGGTACTTCACAAATCGTAGATGATCACGAATCTTAAAGTTTAATGTTAGAACGGATCAAAGACCAATTCCAGTATCTTACCTCCACTCCCACATTTCAAATGGTTATTTATACTCGTTTATAGAACATTCTGAAATCAAATTGTCTGACTATGTCATAAGTGTATGACCAAAACTGCAAGTCCAACAAAAGAGAATAATATCAAAGCTGATATCGGCCGTCTAATAACAATCACCTTTATATCCATCAACCATTAGAGAGAAGAAGAGGTGGGAAGAAAATGCTGAAGCGAACCTCCGGAAGAATCTTGAGCAATGCGAGGCGGTGATCACCGACCTTAATCAGCAGGTGCAGAAGGTCAGTCTCATTCGTTGATCAAATTCTTGGGTCATTTATCGCATCCCCTCTTAATTGTCTACTAGTGCTTTATATTGTCCACATATGATCTGAAGATGGTAAAGGTGGGGAGGTGCGAGGTGGTAAAGTTTAGGAAAGTATAGATGTGTGGAAAAACATAGCTTGATTAGACTAGTCGGGGCGCTAGAAATTGTGAGGACTATATAGGCTTCTGTCCCTCTTTAAATTAGATTTAATTAAAAATAAATATCACGAATGACTCTATTATTTAACTAAACTAGTGGGGTGAACTCTTCTGAATAGCTTATAATTATAGCATTGTTTAGTGCAATGCTAGATTGTACAGCAGCCCCAGTAATTTTTTATATATATTTGATAAAATCTTGGATAGGTTGCAAAGTGTCGCGAGGCTTTGTTGGGCTGTGTTGCCGAATAATAATATTTTTCCTCACATGTTAGATTAGAAAATTAACTATAGGGATATTTTTTTTAAATAGCCAATTGTTAATGCGAATATTTTTGTAATATGGTCAAAAATTTAATAAATATACAAAGCTAAATAAGATAGGAAAATGCGGCATTTCGGAAATTTTAACCCATGTTATGAAACAAAACTATGTCGAAATGTTTCGATAGTATTGCTTAAAATACCGCAATAACGAGAAAAATTACACTAAATTTATTTTATTTTAATGGCAAACGTCTTATCTAGTATATTTATAACTATATATAACACAAACACTAATAACTATATATACACCAAACACTCCATCTCTCATCAAATAATAATATATTAAAATGTTACTCCCTGAACGAACATCAGCGTAAAGTGTGACATAACCACTTGAAAACTAGATAAATACTTTTAAAAAATGAACAAACCTGTCTCTAGTTGGATGATCATTAAAACCATCTTTAGCATTGAACAAATAATAGATTTTCAGCATTGTTGGTGGAATGCCTAAATCGAGTGACGGCAACGGAGATGCACAATGAGGAGATAAAATACGAGAACAGGCATACAAAAGTTGATTAATCTTGACTAAAAAAAAGTTGTTTAGGTGTGAATAAATGATATGGAAAGGTGTAGAGGTGGCAAACTTTTCTCATAACTTAATCACTTGTGGGATTCAGTCATAAATTCAATTCCATATCCCCCATATCTCTTTTAGGTGCATTGTGGTGAAAGCTTTTCAGTATTTTATTTTATTTCTAGTGGCCTACCTTTGTTTCAGAAAGGGGTATGGTTCAGGAAAGTTGCGCATCCTCACAGTTCCAAAGCGTTATCCAGTAATATATTAATGGCAGGCTCCCTCCCCATCCCCGCACGCTCAAACTATTACTCGAAGTGATTCCTTAATATATGAGGTGAAGGCGGTCGGCCTTCCTGCTTACGTTTGATTTGCGAGGGTAAATCTGAGGATTTTAGGCCATTCCTATCATGAACCTTTTCTTTTTGACCAAATAGCGAAAGACATCGGACAAACTAGAGAAAGGTAAATGGCTCTAAGAAGAATGAAAGAAGAAATGAGGCATCTCATAGAAGAATAACAAAGAAACATTTGGGATAGCCTCACCAAAGAGATTGACGTAGAAAAGTCACCAAAAGAAAACTGGAGGCTTATCATTATAATTAAAGAAGATTACGAAGAAGCAAAATAGCGTATTTTAAACAAGGAAGAGGGTGGAAATAAGATAAAACAGAACCATTGAGCAAAAATTCAGACACCACTGGAAATCCCTGTTTTCAATAATATCAAAAGAAAATGCAGACTTTAATCCAGCAATAGAAGAGAAAGTTCCCCAAAATCTTCGCCACAATAAGAAAAAATCTTCTCAGTTCCAGTCGTCGAACAACAAAGGGAAAAGAATCTGGGACCAGGGGTCACAACAAGTAACGAAGAAATATAGTGCGCTATACAATCATTCTAACATAGAACATCAAGACTCTCAGGAATTACCAGATTCGCACTTAACAAGCCACCGGAAAACATCATAAAATCGTGGAAGAACGAATTCAATACGTGTCTTAACACGGGATACTTCCAACTAGCTAAAATGATCTTTATTCCTAAACCAGGCTAACCTCCACATCTCCTTTCCATCTACAGCCCTATCTATATCACTTCTGAGTTTCATTGGAAAAGCTTTTGAAAAAATCCTCAACAGAAGACAGAATATGCCTCCGAAAACAATCATTAGAGTACAACAAATAACAGTTCGGATTTCGTAAATTAGGAGACACCACAATGGCACTTGGCATCATCCCTGAAAAGATTGTCAGGCCAAAGCAGAGTAAAATATATAGATTTAGTCCTAAAGATGTAGAAAAGCCTTTGACAAACTCTGGGTTAGAGGCAAACAATACAAGTTTATGAATTTCCAGATGAACAATAATCTGGAGATAATTCTCTGCGAATATCTGACAGATAGCAGAGCATACGTAGTAGCCAATGATTACAAAGGGTCAGAGTTCGAATTGGCATCTGGACTCCCACGGAGGGTCCGTCTAACCCCACGCTATATTAGATTTATACAGATGACCTGCCAACACCTAGAATGTCAGAATGCGCCACTATCCAGTTATCTGACGACATCAGTCAACTAGTCGTCTGCTAATAGAGAATGTGAGATCTCAGGTACGGACAACACCTATAGAGATTGAAAATATCAACCACTTTGAAAGGAAATGAAAAATAAGGACAAATAAGAGAAAATTCACCGTATTACCGATCTCAATACTATGTAAAGATGGCGGTTATCGAAGTACAAGAACAGTTGAACCGATATCACCCGGAAGGCAAAGTACTTGGGCTAATCTAACATTGCTCTCTTCTTTTTTTCAGGCAACCTTTCACTTTTCCATTTCTTTCAGGAATATAACGTTTATTTCTATTTCAGATAAAATAAGGTTTTTTGTTTTTTTTCCTTGCTACTCCTGGTAAAAGAGCATAGTTTCCTTTTTTTTACTGTCTATCATAAAACTCCATTTCTTCCAGGAATACAACGCTCATTCGTATTTCAGGAAAATTAACAGGTTGTTTTTTTTGTTTGTTTTTCCACTTCCAAGTAAAATAATCATTGCTTACTTTTTTTCAGACGTCATAACACTTCTTCATTTCTTTCAGGAAAATAACATCTATTTATATTTCAACTAAAATAACAATTCTCTTTTTATTACTAGGTTAAACAGGCTTGTTTTTAAGATGACTCCACAGAAACGTGTCTGCGCGACATACGAAAGGCAGTTTTTGCTGGCCCACTTTGAAGGCCAACAAACAAGTTGTAGAGGCTGAGTTTCTCGTGACCAGTTGGAAGTTAAGCTCTTTCACCTAAACCGAGAGCTAGCAGCGGTACGTGCCAAGGTTGAAGAGCTGGAGACGCGAAATGATGGCCTAGTTACTCATAGGTGGACGGGGACGACCAGAGAGTGGTAGAGTACGCAGCGGCGCCTGCCGCAGCGTCTGTCACCCGCGGACAACGGGGACCGGAGACACCTGCAGTAGTTGGACTGCCCCACAGAAGTCAGGCAACACGGGAATCGCGTGAAGCAGCTCCCGTATCTCACAGACGCACAGGAGTTGAAACGCGTGCAAACGGAGACGAACCTTTCGTGCCCGTTCGTCGAGGAGTTGCACCGATACCCCTGAAGCGGGGGCTACCGATAATAATGGCAAATAGATTTTTTGTTTTAGACGACTTACAGGATGAGTAAATTGAGATTAGCCTGGTGGGAGACTCCATTGTCAGGCAACAACTGGAAGAATTTTGTGGAAGACGACCTGCGAAGAGGAGGAGATAATGCTACCCAGGATGAAGAGTCGAAAACCTGATAGATTCGCTCGATGATTACACGAGTGGATCCACGCAGGAGACGGCTTTTGTGATCTACGTCGGGACTAACAATATTTTTACTACCAGATCTGAAGGCCTTCTGGCGAAGTACCGGCAGCTGATGCGGAACCTGAAAGAAAAGAGTAGGAATCTTTCTTTTTCAGGCATTCTTCCAAGAATAAAGGCGCAAAACGCCAATACAGAAAGTCATCTTACATCAATAAGTGTGTAAAACGTCTTTGCTATGAGGAAGGAGTGCACTTTATCGAAACCTGGAACGACCTCTACGACCGTGAACACTTGTTCCAGCAAGACGGACTCCATCTGAATCAGGTTGGAGCTGCAAGATTTGGCAGAGTCTTAAATAATGCTGTACAGGTTTTTATTGCAGGTCAGTTTCAGGACGCGGAGCCGGTGTAGCGGAATGCAACATTTGACACCCGAATAAAACGTCACCCTTCTTAAACGTTTATTAGGACAACGCACGTAGTATTAGAAATAAAAGCGACAAATTTAAACTTCTTGTAGAAAATGAAAACTTCGATCTAATGGCAATTTCCAAGAGTTGGACGGAAATATTTATTAGAGACTTTGTCGGTGAATTTAAAATCTTAGGTTACAATACAAATTTTAACAATAAAAATTTTAAAGACTTTAAGCGTATATTGAATAACGCCCTTAGTTATATGACTAATAATAATAACGCCGTCACTACAATGTGAATGATTTCCTAAAAAAAAAATCAGAAACGCTGACCAAATATACGTCCCAAGATATCATAAGCAAAAATCTACGGTAAAACCAAAGTGTTGGAACAACGAGATCAAGGATCTAATCAAAAGGAGAAAGCAGGCATATAAACGTTGTAGAGATACTCGCGGAGCACATCCAGTCGAATACATAGAACCAAGACTCGGTGTCAAAAAGCTAATTCGAAAATTAAAGAAGAATTACAAAATCGAGCTAGCTAGAAATGGAAAAGAAAGTCCAAAGATCTTCTACCAGTATGTAAACAACAGAAACACGGCAAAGGACTCAATTGGCCCACTTAAAAAACAAAATGGAGAGTTAATATATGAACCAGGTGGCGAGATTTTAAACGATTTTTATGCGTCAATTTTTTACAATGGAAAACTTCGACACCATTCCGGACATTGATGAACCAATAGTTATCGAAGAAGAATCATTTATGACTAGTATTCAAGTAACAGAAGAAGACGTACTCAAACATATCGAAAATTTAAAGCTAAGCAAATCGCCAGGTCCTGATTTGATCGATCCTCGCCACCTGAAAGAGTTGACAGAAACGATAACCAAGCCACTCACCACAATAATCAACAAATCACTCGAAGAAGGCGTCGTTTCAGAAGACTCTAAAAGTGCAAACATTTCTCGTATCTTTAAAAGGGGTGACCGACAAAGCTCAAACAACTACAGGCAAATAAGCCTGACATCTCTAATAAGAATATTGCTCGAATCTATTATAAAAGAGAAAATAGTCGAAGATTTTGACAAAATGGGTATCATCCGCTAATCACAGCACTGTTTTACGAAAAACAAATCATGTTTAGCAAATCAGCTTGAATTTTTACAAACCATCATCGAAGAGTATGACACGAATAGAGCAGAAGATGTAATCTACTTAGACTTTGAAAACGCTTTCGATACGGTCCCCCACAAGCGTTTACTTAAGAAGATTGCCGCTCATGGAATCGGTGGAAACTTATTGAAGTGGATCGAAGACTGGCTCAACGGAAGGAGACAATGTACAGTCATAAATGGTCACCAATCAAGATGGTGAGACGTAACGAGCGGAGTGCCCCAGGGGTTCATGCTGGGTCCATTGCTTGTTCTAATATATGTAAACGACTTAGATGAAGGAATAGCGAGCCTATTCTTAAAATTTACTGACGATACAAAGCTGGATAGTAAATCAATAACACTTGCCGATCAACAAAAATCCAGAGAGACTTAAACAGTATTGTGGAATGATCAGAAAATTGGCAGATGAAACTCAACATTAATAAATGCAAGGTACTACACATTGGAGCAAGAAACGAAGAATTTAACTATACAATAAAGACCTGCCACTGAAAAAGGTATCAGAAGAAAAGATCTCGGAGTTATAGTCTGCAACGATTTGAAAGTTGGAAGACAGTGCGCAGAGGCATCTAAGAAAACAAACAGAGTGCTCGGTTTCATTTGTAGAAATTTTGCCTACAAATCGGAAAATATAGTAATTACCCTGTACAAATCTTTGGTTCCACCTCATTTGGAGTACCCAGTTCAGTTTTGGAATCCATTCTTGCGACAATATATAGAAATGTTGGAGAGAGTGCAACATCGTGCTACAACAATGATACCTAGACTACGTCAAAAGTCCTACGAAGACAGACTGAAAGCACTCAACCTGTAATCACTTGAGACGAGAAGGTTAAGAGGAGAACTCATACAAGTCTTTAAGATCCTAAACTATTTTGAGAAAGTAAAAATTAAAACTCTATTCGAGTTGGACGTTTCCTCAAGAACCCTAAACCATGGCTACAAACTTAAGAAACGAAGATTTGAAACAAATATAGCAAAGCATTTTTTCTTAAACAAGGTGGTTTCCTCGTGAAACCAGTTGCATGATATTGTTAAATCAACAACCATAAACATTTTTAAAAACCGCTTAGATGCACACTTTAAGTGCATCGGCGTGGTTTGAAGAAGAGCTGGCCCCAGAAGTGGCCTAAACGGTCTTTGCCGGCTCTGAAATCTTATAATCTTATAAAGTAAACTCATGATGGCTACATAAGGCACGTATCCGGAATAATAATAAGTATAATCCATGTGCTAAGCCTCATATTTTCATCAAAATGTTTAAGTACCAAAAAAAGAGAAAAACTCTATTTAGCTTGAGGAAGGGAGGCCCTCATTTACCCTCCTATCCCCCTAAACACCGTAGGAAAATTAAGAAGGAGTGAACTCCAGAAAGTTTAAAAAAAGCCCTTTATCTAATCACTAACAGCAAAAGAAACGATAGAAGAACCCAGAGAGCCCTACATAGAGAGGCTAAGATCGAACTGCTCAACATCGTCATTAAAAACAGAGAGGAAAAATCTGGAGAAAAATCGACAACCTCCCTCCGATCTTTGCAGAAAACATTATTACCAGTGTAAACACTACTTCCAGCTACTGATTCGCTAGTTGAATAACTTAACAGGGCATATAGGAAACATAAATGTAGACATAACTAATACTAACAACGAATCAAGAACAATAACCAGCTCCCCAAGAGCTCTGCGGAACGTCACAACTCCTAACTAAAGATGACAAAAAAATCACTTAACAAGTCCCCCAAGAAAATGACCAAAATCTCCAAGGTGAGCATATTCGAAGTGAAATAGAGCAGAAACTCATCAGTAAAATTAATGTACTATAATAGTGGAAAAGAAAAATTCAGTGTAACACAAAGGTACTATAGTGAAGTGAAGTGTTGTAGGGGTGCGAATATGTATCAGAGAGAGAGAAAAAAATTCCTTCCAACGCGAGAATATAAATAGCCCATTAAAATTACAAAGTCATGACGGACTACGCAGTGGCGTAATGGTAGAGTGCTTGCCTCAGGATGCAAAAGACCCAAGATCGAACCCCAAAGTCCACAATTTTTACAAAGAAAATTCTCGAAGAAAACGGAGACCACGAAAGGCGCTTTAAGGACAACTCAAGAAATCAACTCAAGAGAAAACCGCGCTCAAAGAAAACGGAACTCAAGGAAGTCGACTTTCAAGGGCTTTAAGGACAACTCAAGAAATCAACTCAAGAGAAACCCGCTCAAAGAAAACGGAACTCAAGGAAATCGACTTTCAAGGGCTAACTCGTCTCAACTCATCAAGTATCCAAGAAATCATCAACGTCTCAAGAATCATCACGTCATCAAGAATTTGGAAGGAATCATCACATCAAGATAATACGTCAAGTTAATATGAAGAAAGATCAAGAAAGAATTACGAAGATCAACTACCACCCTAGCCAACAAGAATATGGAGTCAGATAAATAAATGAATTCAAGACAATGTTTCCAGGGGCATCTTCAGTAAAGAAATAAATAAATATAAGAAGAGACCCATCCCCCCCATAGTGTAACAAAAAGTATTCAACTATAGTGAACCGAAGTAAAAATGTGTTCAACTATAGTGAAGTGAAACAATAAAGTGCTCAACTGAAATGAATTGAAACATAAATAGTGCTCAAGTGAAAGGCTTAAAAACCTTCACTACATACTCAAGTGAGTAGTAACAAAAATATATATTCAGATAACTGCATGAATGGTACAAAACATACAAGACTGAAATAAAAAAATACAGAGATTGGTCGGTTCAAACACAACTTTACAGGAGTTGCGATTTCATAGCAGTAGAGCAGCAAGTATAATGACGTAGTAAAATACGAATGCAGGTCGTGGTTCGGATTATACGTTAATCAGTAGGTCCATACAAAATGGAACTATTCTATTTTATCCTTCTATCCCCAGCTAAAAGAAGAGGGTCACCAGAGATCAACTTCTGTATTAATATACTTTCTTTTTCACCCTCTTTCATCTCATTCTCCTCCTATCCTCCCTCCTTAGACCCCGACGATCCTTCTCCCTCCGGCCTACCAAACATGGTGGCATCTGAGGGTAGAGAGCTAAGGGAGACCGATAAGAGTCGGTCGGGGGTCGTATCCCCCTCCTTCCCATCAGATGTACATATATGTAGAAGGTGTAAGGTGTTTAGATTAACCATTGCAACAGAATAATATTTCTTTGAACAAAGTCATCAGATTTGTAAATAAATTTAGCCGAATTCCAATTGATAAGGTGACTGTTTTCAGATACATGGACAAAGAAAGCGCTGCTGCTTTCCCCCCTCCTAATATTGTATTTATGTTGAGTCAAGCGTACACTTAATGATTTACCAGTTTGCCTAAAATATTGCTTAGGGCAAACTGAATAATCGACAGAATACCCATTCCCCCTATATTATTGTTATTATTATGAATCAACATTTTATAAATGGTGGCTGATATTTGAATATAAGAAAACTATTTAACTTATTCAAAAGGCGGAGAAGCAAGGAAAAGGACTCAGGAAACGGTAAAACAAGGGAGTTCTTAAAATTGTATGCGGTAGGGATTTCAGTTCTATAAAAGGATTTTTTGACAAATCTTGGCATCGTGCAAGAAATTTATGAGGGTAGCAACGATTGGTATCAATTTCAAAGATCTTAGAAATCTCACGATCTAAGAATTCCGGGCTAGTGAATCGCAACCCCCGCAGAAACATTGAAATAAATACAGACCATTTAACTTTATCATTATGACCTGAGTAAAAATCAATTTTTGAACAGGCGTTGGTAGGCTTACGATACACGGAAAATTTAAATCCAGATGGAGTCCTATGAATAAGTAGATCTAAGAACGGGAGGACACCATTTTGTTTGAGTTCAAGGGTCAATTTAATAGAGGGAACCAGTAAATTAAATTAATGGTTTTCTTACTGAACTTAATTCTCTGGCTCTCTTTGTACGCTCTATCTGGTACTGGGGACTGGCCCTTCCGCACCTGGCCGTGGTGCCATAGTTACAAAGGGTGGGCTTCATTAATTTTTTTAAATTGCGGTTATGCTCTTCGCCTTGAGGGAAACGAGGCCACCTAAGCCTCGATTTTTATTAAAATTGTTGTTTATTTATAGTTTATTATTGCAATCCCATGACGTAGAACGAGTGACTCTCCCTCGGGCCACAGAACGGTTCCTATCGCTCTCGGCCTAGTGTCAAACACATAGTACTATAGTTTGTCCTCTCCTCACTCCCGCCGCCATTATAACAGGCTCCTAGTGCCCTCGGGCTTGCTAGTGCGTGGGATTCTTATTTTTATGTAAATTTCATCATCCGCTACGAAACCTCGCCCGCATGAATGCTACAGGGCGCGTTAATTGTTAACTAATTAGTTATTCCCTGGTGTTTTGTGTACGAATTTGTTGTTCAGTGTTAAAAATAAGACGCCACGATCCCTGGTATCTAGGCGGGGGGGTGGGCAGGTTTGCTCTATCTGCACTTACCACTTTGTTTATCTTGATTTCTGATGATGTTGCATTGATCAATATTGTCACTCGTCCAGTACTGGCCCTTTTTCCATAGTCTCTTATTACCCGATACTTTCCAAATATCCAACTTCGCAGTTGCAATAAATAGTTTTTAATTACCCATTACTGTCAACTTACCCTGACACTAAAATAAACATGCTCACAAATTGCATCGCACTATCAAATTACCCGTACTCTTCAAATTACTTCGCACACTCAGATTGCCCCATACCTTTAAATCGCTCCATACTCTCAAATAACCCCTTACCCTTCCAATAACCCCGTAATCTCCAAATTGCCCACTACTCTTCAAATAACCCAGTACTCTCCAAATGACTCTTTACTCTCAAATTACCCCATACGCTTCAAATCACACTGTACCCACAAATTGCCCGGTACTCTCAAATTTCTCCATATCATTCATATAACCCACGTACTCTCAAATTACCCCATACTATTCAAATAACCCCGTACTCTCAAATTGACCCGGACTCTCAAATTACAAAATAACCTCAAATTGACCTGTACTCTAAAATTACCCCATATCATTCATATACTCCCCATACTCTCAAATTGTCGATTACTCTCAAATTACTCCATACTTTTCAAATAACCCCTTAGTCTCAAATACCTATTATTATTATTACTCTCAAATTGCCACATACTCTTCAAATAACTCAGTACTTTCAATATAAAACAAAATATAACAGTCGAGAGAGAAGAAAAAAACACCCCTATTTATGTCCATTCCACATCAAATGAATATTCCTGAATAAAACACTGGCTCCAATTTCTTGTTCTCGTCCAATGTTCCTAATCATTATCCCTGTTCTATTTTCTTCTTCTATGTTCCTTGCTCTTTTTCCTCGTTCTTGTTCCTTGGCCTACGCGAAGCTGTCGTCCGAGCTGGAGCAGGAGCGGATGCAGGGGACGCAGCTCCTTGGCGTGGTGGAGGCGTCGACTGAGGTGGAGATGAGGAAGGCGCGGGCGCTCCTCCACGCGCAGCTAGGCGACGAGAGAGCCATAGCCACCGGCCTCAGGGAAGAGCGCGCCTCCCTCCGCAGGAGAATCGCAGGGTGAGAAAACCTCGTCATCCTTTTCAGTGAGAAGTAAGGACACCACCACAACCCAGCATGGTGGGGGTGGGTCTGTCTTCATTGGAGAGGCAGGGCAAGTTTGGGGAGAGTTGTGCAGCCTACCGATGCCGGGCGCCCGAAGAGGTTTCCTCTTTTAGGGTACTCGTGATAAGTGAATCCCACACATTATCTGCCATATATCTTCACGTTGGGATTTGCTCTTCTTAGTCTTTATAATAATAATAATATACTAATGGCAATTATATAATAAGAATAATAATGATAATAGTAATAAGGTAATAACCTAATGACAAATAATATAATAATAATAATAATAATGATAATAGTAATAAGGTGATAACCTAATGACAAATAATATTATAATAATAATAATAAAAGGCTTTGTACAGCGCTCTTCAATGCAGTAAGTCTTTGCATAACATTGTCCACAAATCAAAGAGGGCCTTAGGAAAAGAGATGAGGTTCCAAGATGGGCTAGAAGGTCCTAAAAAAGTGAGAGGAGAGTATAGCTGGCGGCAGCTCATCCCACATTCTAGGAACAAATGTAGAGAAAGCACGATCACCAATGCAGCAGAGAGAACCAAGTGTGGCAAGCAATGAGTGAGCCAGAGTCAGAGAGTAAGGCTTTCAGGGGACCAGAGGTCGGGATCTTATGAATGAGGAAGAGAGGTAGGAAGGTACTGCGGTGTTTAAAATCTTATATATAAGAAAGAGGGTCCTAAGTGACAATCTTGATCGGGTGGGTAGCCAGGGCAACTTACGGAGGAGGGGGGTGCATGGAAGTGGCGTTCCCGGTGGAGAAGAAACAGGGGATGCAAAGTTTGGACGAGTTGAAACGAGTGGAAGAGTGGAAGTATGGGATCCAGCGAGAAAAGAGCCACAGTAGTCAGGGTAGAATGTAACGAGAGCGTGGATGGGGATCTCGAAACTATTGAATCGGATGCGGATGTGGCTAAGATTACATAAGAAGAAGATTTTCAAGCATCAGAGCCCCGACTTTTGAGAGAGAATTAGGTATCAAAGGTGGCTGACTCTTCCATTTCTAGCCTTCTCAAAAAGGCAGGCTTGTTAGGAGTGAAGAAGGCACCAATAATAAGAATAGTTTTATAGCGAGCCACACCTGAGGAAGTACTTACTAGTAACAGTTCAGTTTTGTTATGAATGAGTTTCAGTAAAATGACCATGATTCATTCCGTAATGATGTATTTGAAAGGAAGATTTCTAGAATCAAACTTTGGGGGGGGGGAGGGGGATAGATTTGCTTGTCATAGCATATGAAAGAAATGATAGACCGAGGTGATGCAAAAGACTGCTAAGCGGACGAAGATTGACACGAAAAATTCGTGGAACAGGAACAAAACCTTCTGGAACACCAAAATGTAGCTCCACTTGCCTATTATGAACAGGCTGAGTAGTAGATAGTTGATACGACCAGAAGCAATCAAAAGTGGTTCCATAGGTACCCAAGAACTTACAAAGGTGATGAAGAACAACAGTGTGGTGGTGGCGGCAACCCCGTCCCCAGCCCGGCAGTGGGTAGGGGATCCTCACACCTATTCAAAGTCCCACCCCAGCTACCCGGCCCATCGCAGGAGCAGACTCGCTGCCTCCCGGTGTCACTCCAAGAAATGCTCCTGGCCCAGGTATGTGTGTATCTGTGGGTAGTTGAAGATATGTGTGGTTTCGTGTATCTGTGTTAGACATTTGGGAAAGTTTGGTGTTATAGGGGTGGTAGGAGATATTTGGTGCATGTATGATGCCAGGAGTGGTGATTTGTTTGTTCGTATCTGTGTTAGTGTGCTTCTGTTTTGCTTTGTGAGTGTTTGTTCTGGGTTGTGTATGGTTGGAGGTGGTGCACTTAATATTTTGTTGTGGGTTCTGTGTGTCAAGTATTGTTGTGTGATCTGAGAGTGGATTGTTTTCATGTTTTGCTTGATTGTGTCTTCTGTTTTTGTGTTAGAGTCTGTGTCTAAGTTGGTGATGTAGTTGTTGTTATCGAAAATGGTATGTTTTTTTGTGTTGGTGATTGGAAGGTTGTCTGGTGATGTGGTGGAGGGGATGATTTAGATGTTGCATTTGCTGCCTGAGTTCTGATGCATGTAGTTTTAAGTGATTTTTGATTGCTAGGATGTTCGTCTCGTCGTGTAGATGTTGGGTGTTTGTGTCAAGAAAGCGCATCCTGTGGCAGTGCGGAGGGCTGTGTTTTGCATTGTCTGTAGTGTTTTGGTGTTGGTTTCTAAAATGATTGGGACCAGATTGTGTTGGCGTATTCTAGTACTGTCCTTGTGATTGTCTTGTATGTGTTAATGAGCATTTTCTTAGTTTTTCCCCAGTGTGTAGTTGTGAGTGCCTTGATGACTTTGAGTGTTTTCGTCGCTTTGACTATGGTGTTTTGTATGTGTTTTGAGTATGTGAGTTTGGGGTCGAAAGTGAAGGCAAGGATCTTCGGTTCTTTTGTGGTGTGTAGTGTTATGTTTTGTGTTGTATTCTGGATGGTCTGTTGTGAAGAGAGTGGTCATTGTTTTAGTAGGAGAGCTGATTCAATGTTACGCCCTTCCGTGAAGTCTGATAGTAACGTATCTTCAATGTTACAGAACGAGAAGTGAATCGATTCCAGGCTGAAAGTAAAATGAAAAGGAAAGTTGGATAAAAAGAAACAGATCGACCGGCGCCCAGTTCTCCACCCACTCTGACATATTTTGCAGTGTCCAGGGCGGAGAGGGGGAGGAGAGGGCCCGGTACTCCATTGAAGTCATCCGAGCTCCTTCCATCATTCTCACTAGACTTGAGTGGAAGGCCCCCAGGGGGGAGGAAGAGATGGAGAGGAGGAAAGGGTGACCATGGAACAGCAAGAAGTATAGTTAGAGTAGGTATAGGTGACTTAGGTAGCCAGTGTACTTTACTATCGCTTTCTATTCAGTTTTTCATTTTGTGAAATCTGCCTTTCAGGGGCTTTAGAAATGAGCGGGAGTTAAAAGAATGCGTGATAGTTTGCCGGTTCCTTTGAGTTCAGTTTACGCTTTTTAAGGGTTAGACAAACTTTCGTAGGGTGACCTTATAGAGGGCACGCCAGAAAATTGGGATAGAGATCCCAGTACGAGGGTTAAATAATCAATTCTTAGAGGTACTGGGATTAGAGAAATGGGTAGTAGAAAAATAACTTTACTATATACAAAGAAAATATTAATAGCACAAGTAAATAAATTACAATAAATAAAATGAGACCCGGGATACCAAACAGGGGGAGATTCAAATGACTCGATGGGTACGAGTGTCAGAGAGAGGATGTACGGTGATTCCTTCCACGGAAATGGAGGGGAAGGAGAGTGCAAATGATGGGGAGACTCACGTAAAGCCTTATTGATTGGAGGTTTGGATACGACGAGTAAGTGGTGCGTTGCAAAGTTCCACTTGAAAGATTCCCTCTTCTTTAACCTCGCTGAGAAATGAGCGAGGGAGTACTCCAGACGAGACAAAGTCAATACCCGAGTGATAGATGCCTGTCCGTGTCTATCGTCTGTTGGACGGGAATTCTGGCCTTAGGGTCGATAAATGCCTCGTAGAGGTGACGCGTCGCGTTCGTAGCTGGAAGCCGTTGGGAGGCTGTATGGTACGACTTTCTCAAAGCTTTTCTCGAAGTATTTATACTGCCTCAGCGGAAGCGGATCACCGGGGGCCACAAAATGGGGGACAGGCTCTCATTACACTTGGTGCGCCAGGATGGGGGAGATAGTCTCGGCGGGCCTTACAGCTTTGCGCAAAGGTCCTTGGCTTCATAGGTCTGGCGCCGTTAGACGGTGCGAAGGCGAGAAAGGGAATCCAACATGGGTCGCACAACCGCGCGAAACCCTCGCTGCTCCCTCTGGGCTGTCTGGGCGTGTAGGTATATCTTCTCAGGCGCCACAGGTAGACGTTAGTGAGTTTCAAATCAGATGGCGCCAGACATGAAGTTAAGAGGGTATCAAAGATACTAATGATTAAAGGAGAAGAACAGTGTGGTATTGAGAATAGAGATTTGCGAAAAATAGGCAAAAAAACAGGGGGGGGTTAAGGAGTGAAGTAGGGAGATCAGTCAGTCAGAGGAAACTGGGGCGAGAGAAATGAATCTGGGGGAGGGATCAGGGGATGAGTACTCGGGTCGAGGGATAGATACAGAAGGAATCTAAGATTGAATATGAACTATCTTGTCGTGGATGTAGGCAAATGATTCTGTAGTGTTGATGGTGGGGAGACGGAAAAAGGGACAAGCAAGAGGCTTGAGCAGTGTGCGTCGTTTGTTTGCATTATGAGCGGTGAAATTGAGAGTGTAGTTCCGAAGGGTAGACTTCAGAAGGATGGTATAGGATGGAATATCAAAAGCGTAGTCCAAGAAACCTGTTGCCTTCTCACTGTTTCGAGCGTGATCAGACGAAGACGCCTCTTACAGGTTCGCCTGTGCTGCTTTGCTGTCCGTTAAGTATTAGGGTCAGCGCGATTCAACACCACTAGAACTACTCACCTTCTTCACCCACACACTTAATGTCCTATACGGCACAAGGCTACCCACGATTGTATCCACTCTCATTGACCCTTTATAGCGATGGGGGTGCTATGTGTTAGAGCATCTCGTCCAGCTATGGTACATCCCTTACCAGAAGACCCTAAGCATGCTACCTCATAAACCACCTTCATACACCCCATCGCATACGATATCATCCACTTCCTCCTCGCCTCTCTCTTTCAAACATTCATTCGCATACTCAAGCCACCCTTAACACATTCTAACCCATTCTTACATCCATGTATACTCTCATCACTAGTCTATTTCCAGTCATTCTCCTAACACCTCCACTGTACTTCAGAACATTCTCAATAACAACCTCGCTTCTTCTTACCATAAACATCTCTTCCAGAAGTAGAGATATTCCCAAAATTGTAGGGAGCGCCCCCCCACTAAAAAAAATAAAATAAAAATTATAAAGTGAAAGAAAAGGATGCTAATAATTATTATTACTATAATCTCAATCGTTATCTCTCCTATCTTTTGTAAAATAATTGCAAGATAATCGTCATTGCATTATTTACCCTCTTCAATGTCACGAATTCCCATGCGTAAAAGTGAGTGTCAGTATTAATGTTGCCAGGCGGGTTATTGCCATTGACCAAAGAACCTTAACTTCGCATAATAAAGATGCATTTATTAAACCTATTACTAATAAGAGTTTTAAAATACTATAATTTGTGAAGGAAAGAGTAAAACGCCAAAAGTATCAAGATTATAAGCAAAAGTTCGAAGGAATACCAATTTTTCTTCATAATACTAAAGGTGACTTCACCAATCTGTAATTAATAATTTTTCACTTACGCGTTTTCGCAGTATATTTATCCCAATTAATCTAACTAAAAACAACTGCACATAAGATAAATATACGAGTAGTTTGAGCTAAATTCGAAATCTTCGGAAACCCTTATCGTTAATATTATTGGCAGTAATGAATTATTGATATAGTGGGCAGCACTGCTGTGACGTACCGTTAGAAATTATTATTAATATGGTTGGCAGCACTGATCTTTTTTCGCTGGAAGGCACAAAAGGGTAAAAAAAATGTTTCTCATTTATTTACTTCTTGAATGTATTTACATTTTCGCCATACACAACATCCCGCCTGGAAATATACCGTGTGGAATAATCAGTACATGCTCTTTCCTATTTCTGCCTTACTCGAGACATCTTTCACACACCAAACATCCTCCTTCAATATACACTGCTCCCATTCGAGGTCTTACCTTCTTCCATGCCGTAATATCACCCCCATACACCAATACTAGTACAACCATACTCTCACGCAGCTTCCTGACACACCCCACACTCAACCCCTTCACATTCACTAAAACTCTGATCTCCGCAAAGACCTTCCTATCTATGAAACTGTGTGGTGGCAATCTGCTTCATCTCTATTGGACATTGGACATAACAAGTTAGAAAGTATAGATTAGTAGAGCAAAAGTAAGAGAGTGTAGTGATGAAAGGGTTTTGACAAGGATAATAAAGGTAAGTTTAGTATAAGTTTGAAGGGGTTTTTTTCCTGGTAAAAGGGGAACTCAAGCAAAAGTAGACACTATAGTAAAAATAGTACGCGAGAGCAGGAATGAATAGATCACTGGTCAAAGGGTAGCTCTGGAAATATTAATCTCGTGTTATGTTGTTTTGAGGGGCGAAATTGGTTGGCATTCAAACCTTTGTAGTAACTAGTAAAACTCGTTACTACGGTAGGTCAAATTTCGGTGAAAGGTTGTCGTAAATTGGGTTATCATAATTTGTGAGTGTTACATCTTAGGGTTGATGTTTCCGTTTCGGGTAAGGTCTTGTTCAATTATTTGGCTAGCTTTTGATACTACGATCGCAATGTAGCGTAAATGCTATGGCCAGGAGTGTTTTATTCTCGGTCCACTTTTGATCCTTAGGGGGGGGGGAGGACGGAGGAGTCTTTTCCTTGCTGGATCTCTTCTTACGGAACTCTGCGTCTGTGAGAATAACATAAGTGTCGGTTGAGAATTGGACAAAGGCGCGGAAGAGAGCCTGCTTTACCAGATCTTCAGGTATGTCAGCCTCGTAGTCATATTTTTATTGTCCCGCCCTAATACAATCGACAATATCTTCTGGGCCTGCGTCGTCAGGAAAGTGGTTCCCTTCGGCAGCATATACTCTGAGGTTTAACATCCTCGATTAGTGCATGCACCTGGGAGCCCGATTCTTTGAAGACGAGGACCTACCTGTTCGACGGGACTGCGAGGCCTTTTTTGCGGCCGGGCAAATTTTCCACCTTCTTAGGCCTCACAGCAGCGGATGTCTGTGAATTCATTTGTACCTTCTGCTGGGCAGCCATAGCTTGCACTCGAGGATCCCGTGAAAGGGCATTACTCCTGTCCGGAGCTTTTTGGCCGCTCTTTTCGGTCTGCGATTGGAGATTCACTCGAAGAACTTCGTTTGACGGAGGGTTTTCCGGGAACCACATTTTTTTCATCCCATCACGAGCATGGTGTTCAGGTCTTTCGCGAAGGTGCCAGGCTTGGTCAGGTTAGCAATGTGTGCATAACATAAGCAAATATTATTTTTGGAGATTTTTCATTTTTAATTTGCAGGTATGCAGGTGCAATGGCAACACTACTCTTTGCGACCGTTGCTTTGGCAACCTTCGCGTCGGTGGCGTTAGCCTTTCCTTCCTCCTCTTTTCTCCCTTTGTCCTTTGTTTACTGTAGTTGCTCTTTCTTTATTGGACAGGCCATTGCTCTAGTTCTGTGGGGGCCACCACAATGTAGGCATTTCTAGAACGAACTTTTACATTCGCGGGAGGAATGGTCTTGGCCGGCGCACACAGAACAAGTTGTGAGTGTATAGTTGGGACAAGTAGCGGTGGTGTGTTCATTGTACCTGTAGCACCTGAAGCACATTTGAAGGTCAACGAACTCCTTACGCTCAATCTGGTTGGGGCAGATGCGGACGTTAAAGAGGAGAAGGCCGTTTTCTTTTGCCTTAATCGCCATTGTGGTTTCGGTGAAGACAACTTTAAAAACGTGGCTGTAGTCTTTGAATTTGATTATTTAGGCTACTTTTGCCCACTTACGAGTATGATTCCGAAGAATCTCATCCGTGATTTGGTTAATCGAGTGTTCTCCAAACCAAAGGTCGAGGCATCGGCCCATCGCACTTCTATGTGTGCGTATTTGTGGCGGTGTCTGAGGTATGAAATCCATTTTTGCAAGTGTGTCTAAGGCACGTGGAGAGGAGAAGGTTTTGATGTCCGCCTCCCTCGCACAGATAGTCGCGTAGCCATTTGGCAAATCAATTAGCCATAGGAGGGCAATATTGAGCTCGCCGTAAACGCTCTCGAAGACCTTGCTCCTGTCCGTTTTTTGCCGGACTGGCAAGGTCCTAAGGGCAATACGCCGCGTCTCCCTCATCTCTACGTCATTTCACCTAAGGGCGTAATTTGGGAGGGAATCTGGGGGTGACCTGAGTCTGTAGAAGAGTGTAACTGGGTGTGTATATAGTTTTAGGGATCCGTTATGAAAATAAAGAATGTCTAAAATGTCCAATTAACAAAATGCCACTTTACCTTCAGGTAGCGCAGAGGAGTCATTCTACCTTTCTCTCAACTTGCCCCCAAAAAGGCCAGTCAAGGAGAAAATAGCCACTTTCGAACCTATCACTGCTGGCGGAATATCCGGTCACGCACAACAAAGCGGATCTAATCAAGCTCATTTGAATGAAATCCAGTCCAAATTTAAAAAATTTGCCTGTACCGATACACGAGTATGCAAGAGAACAATCCAAGCGACAAATGCAGTCGCTTCATTTCTACCGCTATCGCTTGCATCCTCTATACTTATAACTTCGCAATTGTACCACCGACTCGGATATACTACCAACTTTCACCCATTACTCTTTTCTGCATTTATTATTACACTTCTACACGTAACGTGTTGTTCGAGAATAAAAACGTATTTTGAATCATAATGAACAAAAATGGATCGAAATTTATAAAAAAAAGAAGAGAGAAAAAGAGTAAGAGAAAATCAGTTCTTCACGTTCAGTGAGGGCGGGGCGGAAGATGAGTAATAATTTGCTGTCTCCTTACTGGAGGTGTTGGGGGGGGGGCAGTTCTTAAGGCCCGTGGGCTGAAAGACAAAAAGACCCCACAACTTCAAATAAAAAATAAAACTGGAAAACCCACCATAGAGACTGGAGCCTCGCGGTCTTCGAACCAGCCAGCTTTACAAGGTTACTCGTTATTAGGATCATTGAGGAAACTAAATTGCCGGATGGATACCTATTCCTTCAGGGTAAAACAATCTCGGGTTTAGTTTGACAATGGTGGAAGGTAGTGTTGTTCTGCAAAGGCATTATTCGGGTCAATGTGGCAGATTTCAAAAATAAGAGCCCTCCAGCCATTTGATGGAACATATATCTGGGAGACGCCACACTCAACACATAGCTTCCTAAAAGGTGTGGTAGACTTAAAGTTTTTTTTACTTAAATTTAAGAAGCTTTACCAACAAGGACGTAGTCCGCAGAAAGATTGCAATGAGAAATCCATAAAGAAAGTTGTGAAGCCAGGGAAAGTAAAAATGTGCGTAAGATATATATACGAAAGTCCTCCTGTAACAATTAGGACAAGAATGACAAACTGTGGGTATCAAGGCCTGAAAAGAACAAAGTACTTAGCCGCAGCAAGGTTAATATTGGTGGTCATAGTTGAGCTGCTTTTGAGAAGGGAGATAGGTGGAATCACGAGCCTCCCTCTCGAGCTCCCTTTATTTCGTATGACGGAGACATTCTCCCTGAGTCGCGTCGCGCTGGTTAGAACACGCCCCTGGTGAAGCCATCCGTAACGCTATGGTGAAAGTGTTTCCACTTCTAACGCTTTGGTCATACTACAAAGACTTACAGACGATCTACTGGGTTTGGAGGGGGGGGAGGGGGAGATTTCCACCCAGCGTAATGTTTCAATTTTGCATTTTCCTTTTGATGACTCTTTTCAGGGTATGGCCGCCCAGCTACAGCTTTTAGAAGATATAAATACTCTCCTTCTCTCAATTTAAGTTCTACTTGTAGCCTTTTTCGATCCCATCGAATTCTCCTGGAATCGAGAGTCGGTTACGAGGCCATTACTACTGTTAGGGGATTCGAGCTTAACGAGGGCGAGTTCATCTTTTTCGTGTCTTGATTTGTCCCTGTGCCTTCCTCATGCATAAGCGGACTTTGGATGTTAAGTAATTGACGACTGTCATGGAAGCGATCCCTTTTCCATTCGAGTTTCTTTTGTTGGACCGCCGATTCCCTATACGAGTCTTTGATGGTGTTTAGGACAGGTACGGTGGTCCATATTTGAAAAGACCACGGAATTTTCTCATTTAAGGAGGCTATGTCGGTAGATAAGGCCATTAAGTTCTCCGCTACTCTTATCATCTTCCACTGAAAATTATCATCTGCAAAGCTTTCCTTGATGATACTGTATCACCATGATATTTTTTTCTATTCCTGGAAAGCCTTTAATACCGCATTGCGAGACGGTATCATCTAATATTTCCAATCTATAGGGCAATCGTATGTTTCATGGTCTTCCTCTCTGAATTACTAGGTGTGAGGTGAACTCGGTACTGGGACAACTTAGGACAAATCGGTACTGGGGCAAATCGGTACTAGGACAAATCGGCATGTTGATATGACAAATATCAGTAGATCAACAGTAGAAATAAACACGACATAAAAGTTACAAATTTATTTTCAGTTAAAAATTAAAATAAATCAATCAATTACAAGCACATAAAAACAATGAAAATTTAAGTAGTGATGATTATAATTATAAATTGTGAGCAATACTCGTAATAAAAGGGAGCTTTAATTTCAGATCATGTTTCTATTATATTTAACATCTGACGATGGCAATCTTTGTATTTCTTTTCTGTTCTGATCCATCACCCCGCATGAAGCGATTCATTTTCGTTCTAGCAATCACTTCCTCTCGTTTCAGGGTAATAAGAAGGTTCAAATGTTCTGGTGATAAGTTTGCATTAGAAAATATAATATGAGAAACACTATTTTTAGCGGCTCTTTCAAAATCCATTATAATAGATTCCGGTTATTCGTTTTGCAGTAGTTCCTTGACTTTGCCAAAGACCATGCTATATGCGTTTTCGCTTTTACCTGAAAGTAACGCAAACAGTCGGGGTACACTCAAATTACTACTCTGAATATGCGACACGTACAGTTGATGAAATATACTTAGACAACTTTTGAATGTGCCATCCCCTGTCCAATTCTTGACAGTATTCATATTCTCAAGAGCTTGGTCGGTGCTAAATATTAAAATTCGTTGCTGATCAGCACATCTACTGTCAAACTGTAGAAATTTCGCACCACATTCAAGGCGCGAATATTCAGGAGGGATAGCGAAATCGATATTTGTTTGAGGTAGTCGAGGGTAATTTGTTTCATTTTGTCTCCAACCCTCTTAAGTATTTCAAATTCTTCACCAGTTGTCGTATGCACACGGGCATTGCACGAACGAATCTCGCAACTCCACTATTGTTTGGAACCATCCACATTTTGCTTATTTATGTCGTATATATAATTAAGATTATCAACCAACTTCTTTTCACTTCTTTTGAATAAAATAATTTTACTAAACATTATGAATGAGGGATATGAATTTGAAATCCAATTCAATTAAAGTGATAGATTCAAATCTGGTTAAACAATGAAAGTGAATGCGCGCTACAAAAGTAGTTCCATTTAACTAATCAACTATTTTATTTTAACTAGTTATCAAATAGTTTTTAAAACTTCAGTGTCATAATATTTAAAGAAACAATAATAACTGAAAAAAGAAAAATAACCAAATCAACTATTAATTATTTTATTTTAAATATTTTTAACGAGAGAAAGCAACTAGTAACTATTTTATTTTAAGAGAGGGAGATGGAAAGTGAGTGGCACATGATATCCAGTACCGAGGTGTCCTAGTACCGAGTTGTCCTAGTACCGAGTTGCCTAGTACTGAGTTATCCAGTACCGAGTTATCCAGTACCGAGTTGTCCGGGCACCGAATTATTACAAGTGAGGCGTGGCTCGAGATGCCCACTTTGAATCGCTCTCTCCAACAGTTTCTCTCATTATAACGAAAAGCTCGAGATTTAGGTTTACCTGCCTCATACCAAGTTGGTGTCTTACCCCGACCCAGATTTTCTGAACGAAGCTAAACTAGACGTGGATTTTGAGCCGTAATCCTAAAAACAGAAAAGCTAAAATTAACGCGTTTGTATATTCATGAATTGAGAGGTCGCTCCAACCAACCAACCTAATTGTGTGAATGGCAGTATAAGAAGGCGGCTACGCACTGGTTTTGCCGTTTGATCCGAAGTATCGTTTCCACCAAAATTGTGGTTAGTATATGAATCCTTGCAAAATAAAGTCTTCCGAATTCAAAACTTAATAGAGCAGGGACATCGAAGGTAAGAAAATTTAGTTAGAAGAGCACACATCAGTATGTACCGAATGATTGAAAAATTTAAAAAAGAAAAATGCTAGGTGAAAAAAAATGTTTGAGCGTCATCTCCGAGGCGAACCATGCCTGAAAAGAAATAAAACGACTGTGCAACACCACTTAAGACTTCAGGCTGCTATTATAAACCGTGAACATCTACCAGTTTTGGAATAACTTCGGGCAATTATGCATAATCTCGATCTCTAAGCACATTCTGTCTCCTGGTTAAAGTGATGCCCATGTCTTGGCGACTGGCGGTTTCAGCATTACCCTGATTACGATTTTGCTCGTTGATCCTGCAAATGCATGATTCTGGCGTTTGCCCAAGTCGTCTCCAGTGGCTCTTATTACATTCGCGGTTAATCTTGAGGGTAATGATGCCAAAAGAGGTTAGGCATCTTCTTCGAGTGTTTGATGTAGCTCTAGTGGGTGGCACCGAGAGGTTTCATCCTAAGACTCTGCCTTTGAGGATGCTACCATTGGATATTTGTCCCCGTGAATCTGCTCCCAAAGCTTCTACATTACTGGCAGTGGAAGCATGGCGTGTCAAACACTCTTACGGAACGCAGCACAATCTGAAGCAGTACTTCCCTGAACATTTCTGCAAACATTATTTCGTCCAGGAGACTACGCCGCAATTTGGTTGAATATCCTACACTGGGGAGCTTCGGCGCGGTACGCCCCTGGGTACTGTGAGGAGCGGGTTTGTACCTTTTTTCCCTGACTGATTCCTACACACCAGATTATGGTCTGATCGACTTTTGTAGAGGGTGGGAGGGGGGGCTCATCCATAGGATTCGAATTTATTTTAGATTGATGGTGGCTCGCTCGAGTTCCTAAGGGAAGAAGTCTTCCCCAGTAACACACAAACGTGGATTTTAATATTGTTTTTTTTCGTAATTATTTAAGATATTTTTTGTTATAGTGTTGGTTATATTTCTTTCATTTTTATTGTTAGTTTGTTCTTAGTTTTTGTTCAATCTTTGCTGTTTTTATCATCCGCTGTACCCTCTCCTTTTATCTCTATTTATCCACCCACTTCCTTCTTCTCTTTTCTCTACCCTTATTTTATCCTCACGGAGGAAAGATGCCCTTATTAGTTAGACTGTCCCCTCTTAATTAAAGGAAGCGATTAAAAGGCGGTCTAAATTTTATTAAATCAATCCCTACATTTATGGTCGCCAGGCACCTTGCATAGAAGACACTTCCTCCATCTAATATTTTTTGTCTTGTATCCTGTAATTGACTTTCTCCAGACGCTTTTATGGCTTGAAATATATTTTTGAAATATATATTTTGAAATATATATTTTTATTAATAAATTGCAAAATTAAGCAATTTAGGTAAGTAAAGTTTAGGAATTTTCTGTAATTAGATTCATTATATTTAAATTTTATTTCATTAAAGGTAAGGGTTTTTTTGGACTGAACCTTGTCTAAATTGGATTTGACTCCCTCCTCCCTAACCCTCTCCTCAACCTCGCCTCCCATCCCCTTCCCCTAACCACAACTCTTCCACCTCCTTCCTCCCCTCCCTTCCCCCTCACTCTTACTACGAAAATCCTATATCTTTATTTAGCAATAGCCGGTTCCGACTTTTATAAAACCCTCGCTTTAATTCTTAAAGACCCCGTTTCGGCTATTAGGATAATCTCTTCTTAAATCATCAATACCCCGTTCCTGCTTTAAGAATACTTTAGTCTTTATTTCTGAAGGTTGGAGACGGAGAGAGAGTCGTTAGCAAATTCCATCTGTTTGTTAGAAGTTGGGAAAAAAGAAGCCGAAGACAAATCAATGGACCTTGAAGCCACTTTGGCTTCTCTACAAAAAGAAGTTCGTTATCGTAACAAAATCATTGCCACCAAAGTAAGCCACATCAGAAATATTAGATGATGTTAGTATTTAATATTTCACTCATTTCTTTTAAGGTCGTATATTATTGTTATTCTCTCTTGTCCTCCCACCTCAATATTTTCCTTGACCCATTGGAAAAAACAGTAATGCTTAGCTATACCCCTCGTTTTTTATGGATAAATAATAAAAATCCTACGATTTCATTCATGATAACATAATAAGATGTGCTAATGTTTTCCTCCAAAACATTAATATCTGTTTTTTCTTTTCATTCCTGTCAGCGTTTTAATATTCCCCCCCCCCCCCCCGCCCTATTTTTTCTCCTCTCGCTTTTTAACTAATTTCACGCTGCACCTTGTAGTAATTTGGTTCAATCCCCCCTCCCCCTAGCTCATCAACTTCCCGCAAGGGAAGAAATAATTAAGATTTTTTATGATAACAAAATATTCCCAATTATTCAATAAATTCAAATAACGAATTGGACCGACTCAGCACAAACATAACGCATCATCACTTTCATCCAATATAAAATGATCGTCATTTTTATTACTTAATCTTATTTAGATTTTAATATTCACTTTAAAGTATACCTCATACACCAAGATGCACCTCCGTTCATAATAAATGATAATAATATCGAAAAATCAAAGAGGTAATTAAAACATCAAATAGGTATTTGCTACATGCAATCCAAGAAGAATATGTACCTACAACATAACACGCAAACATGAATAAGTAGAGGAATATAAAACATAATGAAACCATCAGTTCAAAAGGAGTCTGGAGGATTCCACTGTAAATATTAAGGAACAAAAGCGATACTCTATCCAAATAAATACCTTCCAAATAAATTCATTCTATATAAATCCCTCCCAAATAACGCTAGCAAACAAAGGAGTAAGTAGCCCGCAGACATTGAAATACCAACAAAGGAGTAAACCCGCTGAAACTGAAATACAAGCAAAGGCGTAACCCACAGAAACCAAAATAACATCATGCAAGTGATTCACTTCCTATTTCAAATCTTGAGCTGGAAACACATTGGTCATAACCTCTGATATATCCTTAATTAGGTACAAAAGGCATTATTGTGCATTCAAATAGCGCCATGGCGTCGTGACTGCTATATTTGGAACATTTTCTTCATACTTATAGCATGGACCTTCGACGGTCGATCCTCGAGTTTAGGGGAAGGGGGGTATCTGTTTCTCTTCGTTTGAACATTCACCCTTCTAAAAGTTAGAACAGGTTTTACTTGCGTTTAGATGCAACTAAAGGTAGCGCGTTTTTTCTCAAATTTATAATGAAATACCAACGATAAAGAGTCACGCAGAAAGTTTGTAGGAGAGATTTCTAACGAAATTTCTCCTAAAGGCATTGATACTGGGCAGACATACTGTGGGCGTGGGGCCGTGAAAGACCACACTCCTGTAGATGTTAATCGATCCAGCTAGGTCTAATTTAGGGTTAAAGGGTTTTTAGAGGTGCGAATTATCCTCAATTTGAAGTTTGAGATTCTCGGGTGCCAAGTGACTCAGGCAGATTTTTCAAAATCTAAAACAAAGCCATCTCCCACAGGGGGACACTCAATTCTCCAAATTTCAGCTGCAGTATAGTTTCCTATGCTAACCAGCTACTTCCCCTCGGAGTTCACACTGAGCGGAGGAGGGCATATTTTTCTGCCTATGGTGATAGCTGACTAGTGGGCTTTTAGTGTGAATATGACGTCACTTGTGTTTTATCAAGCAGTCGGTGGTTGGTGAGGGCGTTAGGAAAGAGAATTGCTGTAAAAGAGTCAAGTAACGATTTTCCCCCTGAATGAATTGCATGAAGGGAGGTAGCTTAATTAAGAGTGAGGTATATTGAACTGTTTTAATTGTGCTCCGGTCAATTGTGCAGCGTCTATGCATAGAGACATCTAGTACTTTGCATTCACTACCTAAAAAACCTATCTAAATGTCTTGTGATGACTGTTGGAAAAGGTAAGAAACCGTTGACAATCAATTGGAATCTTGAAATGATTTGCTGCATTTAGGTAGGAAATTGGTTTTCATGTGTACCTGTTGTTGACTTTCGTGGGGTTATTCTTTCCTCGTTCGTGTCAATTAGACATCAGAAGAGCACAAGTGGTTCAGTCATGGAAAGTAGGAGGACATGAAGCTTTTAGAGGACATCATATCTGGTACTAACACAGGTTGAGGTCTTGAAGATCGGCAGGAGAGGAAGGTTCTAGAGTGAACGGAAACGGTTTTTCCTTAGTGAATGAGTCCTTTTGCGTGCTCTACCAGGAATTTCTCGGAATAATTATATGAGGCTTCCTTTCTCTTTTCCGAGACTTCCTGTGTGTTTACGTTACTCATAAAACCTGTATATGTCCTCATAAACGGGTCAGATGTGAGAGTTAAAAAAGCGTCGAGGGAGGTATCCAGCTCCACGATTGCGGCAATGTTTTGCACTCTGAGTACTAGTTTTTGAAGAAATACTCCACGAAAACCTCGTCTGTGCCTTGCACTGTGAGTTGCTCCATTATAATGTCATCAGCCCCCTCCCCCTCATCCCCGCGCGATCACACTTTCTTCTTTCTCTTATATTCGACAGAGAGGAAACAATGATGAAGTTTCCATTTTGAAATCGTAATTCGGTGAAGGATCTCGGGCTTTAATTACTCGTATTATCGGCAGGCGAAGACTGGGCTATGTCTCATCCCTGAAATGGCGTCCGCAGCAAAATAACCCTACATGTGTTTATATTGTGTCGGGCTGCCTGTAATTTATTTGGAGGCAACTTCTGGTTCTGCCTGAAATAAAAGCAGGGCAGAATCTTATGGCAAGTATGCAAGAAGCTTATGGAAGCGTACGAGTTCCAAGGTCCTATTTTGTTGGTTTTCCGTTTTTTTTAAGAGAAAAAAAACGAAATGGGAAAGAGTAGTGGAAGTGACTGGAAGGAGATGAGAAAAGAAAAAAATGCAGTAAATATAACCCTTTCTCACACAAAGACTAAAAAAAGTCCAGGTCAGAAAATGATTGTGTTGTGTGATTTGTGTACGTGCCCCCATCAATCACTAAATTATTGTATTAAAAGTCGAGTAGTGGTTGCAATGATAATAGTCCATGTCCTGCGCACAGCAGACAAACAAAGCTTGCTGTAACTACGAAGCGCAGAGTTCTATACAAGGATTTTTGTATTTTTTTCATAACCTAGGGGATTTCTACTGACATTGAGCTTGAAGATTATATAATGTAGAAGTATAAAGAAAAAAAAAAGACTCATTATATTGAATGTTATCGATAATATGGAGGTACAAGGGCAAGAAGTACCCTAAGAGACCTTACGGTCCATTCAAAGAAGGTACTTTTGGGCTAACAGTTGAGCAGGCAAAGTTCTGTACAACGACTTAAGTGCCCAAACGGCCACTTTTCGAGACTTTGTCCAGTCTTGACTTGAACTTATCAACAGAATTGCTGTCGACAACTTCCACTGGAAGTGCGTTCCAGCTACTGCAGATGCTGTATGTGAAAAATTTACCGCACATATCACGGTTGTAACGCTTCAGTTCAAGTTTGTAGCCGTGATTTCTCGTTCTGCCCTCACTAAGTTGGAAAATATCCGTGTAGTCTACATTATCGAAGCCTCGAAGTATTTTAAACACATCGATAAGCTGACCACGCAGTCTACGGGTTTCCAACGAGAACAGATCTAATTCCCTTAATCTATCATCATTATGTTGGATAGAGGGAATCAGTTTAGTTACCCTGACTTGCACACGTTCCATTCTCGCAATATCCTTTCGAAACAAAGGACTCCAAAATTGTAAAATTGTACGGCATACTCCAGGTGCCATTAAACAAGTGAGTTGTACAAACACAGTACTATCTTCTTGGTCCGATATCTAAACTGGCGCTTTATGTAACCTAGCATCCTTTTTGGCTTTCTTCTTCACCTCAATGCACTGTTTTAAGAACTTGAGGTCACTAGTGATTGTTACACTCAAGTCCATCTCAGTGTTGGTGGATTCAATAGCAGTGCCCTTAAGGATATACTAAGATTGGGGGTTTAGGTGGCTGATATGCATCACTTTGCATTTGTTCACGTTAAATGGCATTTGCCACGTGTCCAGCTACCCCCAATCTTCCGAAGATCATCTTGAAGGCGGGCAGTATTTCCTTCTTTTGCGACGTTCATACCAAGCTTGGAGTGGAAAGGGGGGGCTGCCGCAGTTCCGCAATGCCTATACACGCGCCGCCGCTGCATACAACGCACCGGTTCTCTTCCTATTTTACTACTACTGCTTTGGAATTGACTTTTCATCAAATTCCTTGTATATGTCACAGATTATCTTCCCATCCTTTCCCAATTCTTCTTTGTTCTTCCTCCATATCTTCTTCTCCCTTAGTATAGCAGTATATCAATCGGTTTCATTTTCGATTCTCTCTTTGCCTCTTTCCTCATTTCTTTTCTTCTAGTGCTTGTAATTCATCGAAAAGCTCAGGTCTTTGGTTTGATGAATTTGAGGGGGCGGGGTATATTTGGTCTAGGAATAGGTTTAGAAGTGAAGCGAGCAATTTAGGTAGTTTATATGAATGGGAATTTATAGTGGATGTGATCGGACGAAGGGATCATTCATTCTTATGTGTCTTGGGAATCCTATACGGGAGATTAGGGCTGATTGGTTAGGAATTTGGTTCTTTGTTCAGGGAGATTTTTTGGAATCCATCTCATTCACTTGGGATTTTTTTTAGATTTATTACCTCTAGCCTCCTTTTAATCTCTTATATGCTGCTGCGTAGTGGAGTAACTCTTGGAATTTTCTGATTTTGTAGTAGAGGTAGTAGTATTTTGCCAACTTGCCTTTATCCAGGCGGATCCCTACCGGATAATTAAATATATATAAAGGTCAGTATGACAATCGCTGATGAGCCCGAGGACACCAGAGGCCGGTCTTCTTTGGGGAGAGATGTCAGGAAGTAGTATGTTTTGACACCAAACAGTGTTCAGGTGGAACCTCCGTTGCCCTGATGCAGAGGAATCTATCTATTCTGCATCAGACTTATGTGGATATAGATACTCATTGGCAGGATTCCTTGTAACAGAGTGTATGTACGTATATATGTGGGTATGTTGTGCTGCAAAGATGGGGGAAGAAAGAAAGCAATGTATGTGATGAGAAGTGTAAGATCTACCACAGGGCTAAGCACAGTGCGTCCACCAATCGGTAGCCAAATCTCTGCGTGCGCTGACGTTTGTGTCGCTCATGCCCGGTTCGAATTTGATTGTTTTTGTCTGATCGCTTGAAAATTATATGCTATTGTTATTCTTTAAACCTTTTTATGACAAGGGAAAGTTTATTGGCTATCAATGCCTTAACATTATGAAGTAATGGTGTTATTATGCACCCAGCTATAAATTATATACTTTAATTATCGCTTTTAAAATGCTAAACTCATTTAAAGCAGTACTGTCGAAACATTTTGAAAAGGGTTTGTTTCAAAGCAGGGTTGTCAAATTTGCGAAATTAAGCCATTTTCCCAACTTATTTAGCTTTATATATTTATCCAATTTTTAATCTTGAATATCACAAAAATAATAGCGTTACTAATTAGTTTTTATATCGCAATTAATTGACAACAGCACAACGAAGCCTACTAGCAGTCATTCAAAACTAGTTAAAGATTTATAAAACATACATAAATAATTATATAGTATTTACTTACTTATTAAAGAAATATTTTGAAATGTGATAAGAGTATTTGGGGCAACTGTACATTTTATAATGTATACAATATAAATAAAGTAAAAATTTTAATCCTCTTCAATTTAAAGTTTACGGTGCGGCACTAGTTAAATTAAAACACTTCTTTTTACTAAAAAACAACATTTACTCTACAAAATACAAGTAAATAACTAAGAATTTATTTGTATCCCAAACTTAAAACCTTTAAATTATAATGTTAAAACATTGACATCTCTCCTGTTTCTGCTCTTTCTTTTTGGCAAATACATAGTAATACCAACTGTTGTAGAATGCCCCTGTTTTTTGTTCTACGAGTGCTAAGATTGTTATTTTAAGAGAGCCGTTGGAAACACGTAAGGATCTAGAGAAACGCACAATAATTCCCAAAATAAACTTATATTTTAACTTTAACAATTGAATACACAAAATTTAAACATTAACCACAGCAATACTCCGAATATTATCATACACAAGAATTAATTCAATTAGTTTGACCCTCTAAAATTGGTTAATTCCGCTACACACAGCAATATATAAGATTTAGGCTTACGGACTCTACTGGAGTTTAAATACCTCAGGAATGTTATTGTCTCACGACGGGTGCCGCCTGGCCAGATGTAGGTGGGCGGGATCACGAGGTCCTTTTGGCGAGGATAGCAGCTGGGGGGTCCACACGGTATTCAGGGGGGGGGGGGTATTTAAGACGAGAACAATTACAGTGCTTTATGCGGCACCAAGGTAGTCGTGGTCTCTCTGGCGAGAGTGAGTCGAACTTGGTTCTTAAACTAAGTTAACTTGGAGTGCGGTGTGACCACCGAGTAACGAGCTCGAGGGGGAGCTTTTCTCCTTCGTTAATTAATTCCTCATGGGCGAGGACTGAACTTGGGGAGGGTCTTCTTCAAGGGCGAGGATCGATGAGGGGGCGTTTTCTCTGACCAGAATAAGTTAAACTTGAAGGTCGGTCTGGTAACCAGGAACTAGCTCGAGGATGAGCTTCTTCTTAGTTCCAGTCTTTCTCAAGGGCGAGTATAACGGAGGGGAGTTTCTCTGACGAGAATAAGTTGAACTTGGTTCCTCAACCAAGTTAACTTATGAGTTTGGTGTGGCCACCGAGTAACGGACTCGAGGGGGAGCCTTTTCCTTCTTCTTTCCTTAATTCCTCAAGGACGAGGAATACCCCTGGTGTTTAAGATGCACCAGGCTATGAGGAGTCTCTCTGACGAGAGTAAGTTGAACTTAACAAAGTTAACTTAACGTTTGGTTTGATAACCAGGGACTAGCTCGAGGATGAGCTGCTTCTTAGCCACTTGAGGTAGGTGGCCCTGCCTCTCTTGCAGGGTACTTCTTGGTCTGGCTAGCCAAGTAATCTACCTGTCCAGTATCGGTAGCCCGAGGTCTTAATCCGGTGACTTTGTCACCTGGAGACTGACGTATTCTACCCCGATTTTCCTCAGTGTTCCTCATTTATACCTTCTCACCCCACTGGGGGACTGGTAAGATGCGGAGGGGCTTAAGGACGGCCCCAGGAGGGTTCTTATGCGAAATGTTTTTTCTCACCAAGTTTTACATCGGCTCCTCGTTAGCCTTCGAGCTTGGGAGAAACAAGTCTCCAATTTCTTATTTGACGTGAAATTGAATCTCACTCTCCTGGGGGGATCTTGCATTTTAACCTTTAGGTCTTTCATAGCGACGAGTGGTGCGGCGCTGCGGTTATGCGCTTGACCCGGTGGTGCCTGGGGCCGGATGTCTTTGCGGTAACCGCCTCGTGACTCCACCACGAGCGAATGGGGGAGTGACGATTCCCCTACACCAACACTGATATAATATAAAGACTGCTGACATTGATATAATACTGCCAAAACTGATATATTACTAACTACACTGATATATTACTAACAATATTGATATAGTACCAACAACACTTATATAGTACTACCAACACTGATATAGTACTCACAATACTTAATATCCTTTGACTATCAACTGGAGAGACTGTTGCACATAAATATTTCCTGGCAAGAAGAGCCATATTAGGAAAACGCTCTATTAACTTAACAAAACTGTCAGGGAATCCCTTCACTATTTATCATTTTTAGATTTGGATTTTTGATTATTTTATTTTTTAGAGTTACTCTTTGCCTAGAGTCGGCTTTGTCCACCTTTGAGTTGGCATTTGGTTCTCCCTTTGCTAATTTATTTTCTTTCTTTAACTTAGAAAAAAAACATTAAACCCTGAATTCGAGTTCATTTCATAATCACTGTTGTCATCAGGTGATAGGCTAAGGCAGGGATGGCCAAAGATTTTAAACAGTGGGCCACATTGAAGCTTCTGTAAAGCTTTGTGGGCTGCACTTAAACAGTTAGATACAAATTTCGCATACATATGAGTTAATTACAATTACCCTTGTGCTTTCGTTTGCATATACTACATATTCATAGATATAGCTACACATTAATAACTAAGGCTATTTTTTTTATAGTTTTGCCACCCCTTTTATCTGTTTCCAGACTTATATGGGACTGGAGTCTTACTTACGGCTTAACGTGGAACTCGAACCACGATTTACAATTAATTATAGACGTAATTTGCAATATTTTCAAAATTAAATAATGACCGAAAACATAAAACTAGGCCTATCTGAATTATTTTTCATCGGGAATGCAAACCATTAAAATTTCATAGGCATTCCAAAAATTTGACAGAATTCGCGTTTATGGTGAGATTTTGGCAAAATGTTTAGGAGGCCCGCGCATGCCTTATACGGCCCGTGGGCTGCAGTTTACCTACCAGTAACAGATTTTGCCATTATTTATCGAGTATATATTTTCACACACTGCAGAAGAATTTTTCAATGTTCTAATCTCCATTTTCATAATCAAAAGAATTCATTTTTTAACTGTGTATCATATGTTGCTAAAATGATGTTCTAGGCCTTTTAGTGCTAAATCTATGCCTACCAGAATCTTCCTGTGCTGATATTCTTGAACTTCGTTCTCTAAATAATTTCCCTTTTTTCCTTGTTTGAAATAATAACAGGACTTTATTTGGTATTATGGCAGCCAATTGCCTCTGGGTTACTTAAAATCTTTATCCCATCAACTAAACTGTTTGAGTTCTTTGAGAATTTTTTTCAAAAGATTTCCATTGATTTATTTTAGTTATTACCTGAAAACATAAAAAAAAAATGTCATTAAATGTTGAGAAATCGTTTTGAATCACGATAAAAAATTCTCGATTCAGATTCATGAAAAAATGCTTGATTCTTCCGATTCTCCATTCCGATTAAATCGTTACACGACTACTTTTAACCCATGTGTAGAAATGATATTAACTACCAGTTCAGGTATATCATTTACAACTACGAGGAATAGTCAAAGAGTTCCAAGAAAGCATAAGGCTAAAGCGATTTGATTCTCAAGATCAGGAGGAATTGATTAACTCAATGGCGACACCAACTGCAGTAGCCAACTGCCCAGATTTTATAACTTTAAATTTGTATTTTTAATTATATCAACTTAAATTAGGATATTAATTGTAAGTAAAAATGCAATGAACGCAGTGATTGTATTCGGTTAGTATAGCAATGAGTAGATTGGTCTATTGGATACAGTTCCTTGATTGGTGTAGGTGAAGAGCGTCCCCCAAGCGTGACCGATGCAGTGTGAAGGTGCTGCTAACTGATTGCTATACTAACCACTTAGGTTAGGTTAACAACCACTTGGCTATAGCCAATTGGCCGCGGGCAGTTGAGTTGTGGTCAGTTGGGCTGTTGCCAGTTGGCCGCGGTCGGTTGTCTCGCGCCCACCTTTAGAGATTCTTTACCTCCGAAAAGGTGTTTGGAAATTTATTATATTGTATTTATTCCTTGATTAACATTTTTCGCGATTTTTAATGTTTCTCGTATATCTTACAAAAGATATTTTCACAACATGTTGCAAATCGTGGCATGCGAATAATTACCACTGCCCCTTGTTTCTGCCGAACATCGAAGCATTCTTTCATCACTGGGTGAAAAGTGATAATTACCATCAATCAAGTTTTGTGACCCATAAAACAAGAAGAAAATCCCGGACGCGAAGTGACCAGTCTTTTCCTCAGGAACCGCAGAATCTCCCCTCTTCCTCTGTCAGCTGCGCGTCAAAGAATGGGACCGCTCCCATACATTGAAAAAAAGGGTACTGAAGACGCTAAGTTTGAAAGTTGCTAAGGTAAAATAATTCCATAACTTCTTTTCTATGTCTTACAAGCTCCCCTATTTTATTTGATTCGGTCTTTTCCTGGCATCTCTTACAACATCTTTTTTATTATTAGATTAACCAGGTTAAATAGTTTAAATTGCCTTTATTAACCTTTCAAACAGACCTACACGCTTCATTTTACACTCTCTCTCCCACAAGTACTTACACAAATGCATTCCCATCTCATAAGATATCGCCAAACGCGTTCAAAACAAACAAATCCTATGAGATGACGAAAGGCAACGACTACTTATTAGGTACCAGAGGCAAAAAGCGACAATTTATTGAATGATTAACATGAGTAAATTTCATCTCGTTAATCTTTTGAGCGGTGAAGGGTGAGTGGATCTTGAGGAAACAATTGCTCCAAGTGTGTCCCTCCATTTCACAGGAGGAAGAACTCGCTTCGAAAAGGGACACAATCGAGGAGAGGAAAAAGAACCAAATTTTGCTCGAGCACCAAATTGAGTGGCTCAAGACCCAACAGCAGCCGGCGGACGAAGCTTTAAGGACACAGACGTACCAAATCCAACAGGTTTAATCAATTCAAATCATTTCTAGATTCCTAATTGCCGATTCCAATTTCTCAATTCACGATTTCACCCACGCTGCTTCCAATTCCCATTTCCACGACCCTAAGCCTAATTACTAATATCGGTTTCCTGCGGATAATTTCCCATTCCCCATTCACGATTTAATGCCCTTTATTCAAAACTTCTCGATTCCTACTCACAATTCCCCAGTCCCACTCTCAATTTCTCACCCTCTACTACCAATTTCCCACAAGTGAAGTGCCCATTGCCAACGCCGATTTCTTGCCCCTAGTCCTAATTTTTTATTCCCTACTATCAATTTTCCACTAATGAATTGCACTCCCAATAAATCACCTGCATTACTGACTGAATCACTGCTTGACCGAATGAGTGAATAAATGAGTGAAAGAATAACTGGGTGACTGATTTATTTGTTTGAATGACAAATGACTGAGGGACTGGCTGGTTGAGTGAATAAAAACTGAGTGACTGACTGAGTAACAGAGTGGTTGACTAACTGACTGAATTAAAAAGTGAATTCCTGAATGAAAGAATAAATGAGTGATTGAAGGACTAAATGGTTGGTTGAATGAATAACTGAGTCACTGACTGAGTAGCTCTCATATTGAATAACTGGGTGACAATGAAAAAAGATGAATAAGCGAGAGACTGAATAACTGAGTGAGGGGAGGATGACTGGCTGACTGAATAAAAAACTTAGTGACTGAATCCCTGGGTGACTGAATGTATAACCGACTGACTGACTGAATAGCTGAGTGAATGAATAAATAGTTCAGTGAGTGAGTGAGTAAGTGAGTGATAGGCTGAATAATCGAGTTGAGTAACCGAGTGAGTGAATGATTGATTGGGTGAGTGAGTGATTGGCTGAATAACCGAGTGAGTAACTGCCTGAGTGAGTGAGTAACTTGATGACTAAAGAACGGAGTGAGTGAGTAATTGAGTAATTGGATGACTGAATAACGAGTGAGTGTTTTGTGTTCCCGTTGCAGATGGAGGAGGAATTGGGCGACGCCCGCGTGCAGATGGATGGGCGCGAGCGGCAGGTGAGAAACCTGAGCCAGACGCTGGCCACCGCCCACCAGGGCAACTCCCGCCTCCGGCGACGCCTCCACTCCGCCCACGCCTGCGTCACGCGCTTTCAGGCTGACCTCGCCCGCGCGTCTAACAACATACATCACCCAAAGAAACTTCGAGATTCCGTCAAGGTCAGAGGGGGTTTAGAGTGGGGGCGGGAGGTTCCCTTCCTTCGTTTATTTATCGATTCAAAAAAATAAAAACTAACGGGACGTCTGCGCTTGGAAGTCTTTTAGAGTTGGTTCACAAAGTGGTGAAGTTGAGAGAAGTAAAAACTGTGGTAAAGAAAACCAACGAAATGGTGAAATTGGGGAAGTGAAAATATATGAAAGAGTCGGTAAGCCTCCTGCTGCCATGCCATTAGCGGTTGGGAGGGGGATGCAGCGGGTGTTGGGGCCGGAGGGCAAATTGTGGGTGTAGGGGTCGAAGGGCACCCAATTCTCAGCCGTTGTAATGTTGGCCAGGCTACGCCCGCCCTCCCTTTGCGGCCGCATAAAAGGATAAATAAGGAAAATGACAGAAGGGGGTAAAGGGGAGGGGAGAAAAGGTGAGAATAATGAAGGCATATTCAAAAAAATACATGGAGCCAAGAAGGACGGGTGAACCAGCCTGTCGTTAGATGGTGATGAGCATTTGTGACTTTTCTTATTATTTGATGTACCCCCGTATAATTTGTTAGCAGTCAATTTATTCATTTTTTTATTTAGATATAAATAATACTGTTAATACTTTTATGTGTGTATTCATTTAAATAATCATGTGAATTACCAGTTCCGAAAATACTGGCAGAGTATCTATGAGAATTTCCCCGGCTTTTCACATCCTGTATAGCGATGTTTTGATGATGTTATATTATATACTAAATAAAAGGTTTTGTGTAATAAATGGGGAAATGAAAGCGACATACATTATTCAACCTAAGGTAGCTCTGTAAATATCCCCCCCACCTTCCCGTTAAAACGATGGGGTAGCTTTTGCCATGCAGTTTTCTCTTTGCGGGAGAGGAGATGAGAAAAAGATATTGAAAGAAAGAAAGTGCAGCCGATCTTTGAAACAGAGGGTATCATTCTTTCCATTAATGTAATGCAAAATTTCCTGCTTGGGGCAAGCAACGGCGAGACGCAAAGGAGACCATTAACATTGCAGCGAAGGCTCTCGAGAAGCAAAGGAGTGGGTAATTATTACAATGAAGTGTTATAAAACATTGATCATCTACCAACCTCACAAAAAGAGAATAGTATTGATGATATGCATGCAAGTCCTGTATAGATTCTAAACATACAAAGTATTGTGAAAATTATATACGTTCAAGTACTATATAGATTATAAACATTCAAAGCACTGGATAGATGCTATATATTAAAGTACTATATAAATGATATACATTCAAGGTACTATGCATATATGATAAGGATTTAAAGTACTGTATAGATATTATACATTCAAAGTACTGTATATTTGATATACATACAATTACTATATGGATGATAATATATTTAAAGTACTATACATAGATGATAAACTTCCAAAGTACTGTATAGATGTTATACATTCAACGTAGTCTATAGATGCTATACATTCATAGTACTCTAGGTTTGCTATACAGTCAAGTATTGTATAAAAGATATGCATTCAAATTACTATACATAGTTGATAATCATTTAAAGTATTGTATAGATGCTATACATTCAACGTAGTGTATAGACGCTATATATTCCATTACTCGATCTTTCTTTCGCCAGCCTTGTGGATGCTGTGTTGGATTTCTGACGTCAAGGTAGATCCATTAGCTGGTCGCCCATTGGGTGGATACACTGATACTTACCGCTGCGGAGGAATTATACATTCATGTGCGTCGTAATGCACATATCCAATGTCAACACCACTATCATTTCCTTTCTAGCTTTCGCAGCACAGCCTACCAACTCTCTCCAGCGTTATGGAACCCTGCTGATGGTTATTAGTGTCCTCTATAGGGGCACGGATACCAACTAACTCCTCTGCGACCCAGACACCCCTCCTTTAAACGAAGACCACCCACCCTGGTGTCTTCCGACTCATCAGTGGTTGTTATTCTAATCTTTATGTGCATTTCATTATCCGGTGTGGAGATCTAGACTTTGATGCGAGGGAGGAAGGGCGCTACCTACTTACTAACATTCAAGTACTAGACATAACAATGTTAGACCCCTTCCAAATTTCTCATTATTATTTTTGGCGGATACCCAATAAAGATGCCCAAAATATGAAGGGATACTCAATAAAGAACATGCCCAAAACATTGGATACCCAATAAAGAAGAATCCAAGAACATGGGATACCCAATAAAGAAAATGTCAAAAACATAGGATAGTCAATCGAGAAAAACTAAAAACATGTGATACTCAATAAAGAAGATGCCCAAAACATCGGATACCCAATAAAGAAGATACCCAAAGCATAGGATAGCCAATCAAGAAAACCTCAAAACACGGGATACCCAATAAATAAGATGCCCAAAACATCGGATACCCAATAAATAAGATGCCCAAAGCATAGGATATCCAATCAAGAAAACCTCAAAACACGGGATAACCAATAAAGAAGATGCCCAAAACATCGGATACCCAATAAATAAGATGCCCAAAGCATAGCATAGCCAATCAAGAAAACCTCAAAACACGGGATACGCAATAAAGAAGCTCCCAAAACATGATATATCCAATAAAGAAAATGTCCAAAATATGGGATACTTAAGAAATAAGCAATCGAAAACATGAGATACACTATAAATAAGATGCCCCAAAATGGGATATCAAATAAAGAAGATGCCCCAAAATGGCATATCAAATAAAGAAGATGCCCAAAACATGAGATACCTAATAAAGAAGATGACCAAAACATGGAATATCCCATAAAGAAGATGCCATAGACTTGGGATACCCGTTAAAAAGATGCCCCAACCTAGAAAGTCCAATAAAGAAGTATCCCAAAACATAGGATACCCAATAAAGTAGATGGCCAAAACATGGGAAGGGATTTCTGAATTTCAAAAGGATGAATTATTCGGTAATGTGAAATTGGGCTGCGATAGCTACAAATAATAATGATCTTGGAATACCCTTTTCCTTTTTCAATAGAATGATCACCCATTTTTACCAAAAAGGTCAAATTTTCTATTCAATTATGACCTAGTGGATATACGCCTCTTGGCAGAAGGCTGCGACTTGTTCAAACATCTGTTGAGGACAACCCTCGATTGAACTACAAGAATACCACTACCTTATCTCATTAGTTTAGTAATTAATAGGTTGGTAGCTACGAGGGAGCCTATTTTAACTAGGGCTAGTTTTAACAAGAATGAATTTACTAATGAGCAACAAGTCCAGCCTTATGCCGTGCCATAATTTAATGTGATGGATCAAGAATTGTTAACTTTTCTGATACAGGAGAGCTATGCTTCTGGAAATTAGCTATAAAAGAGGTTTATATAAACAAGCGACAACCAACCATCAATAGAGATGGTGCATCTGTTATGGTTTACGAATAATTATATATAAACATGTTTATTATATACATATATTCAGAAAATACATTTCTAGTCTTTAAGTGCCTTCATAAATATTATCAGCTAATTAAATTGAATACAACACCTACAAGGTAATGTTTACTGCTACCCTCTGAAACAATGGGAAACTTTTGACGCGCATTTTTTGCTTTGTGGGAGAGGGAATAATAGTCAGGAGGGACATAAGAAAAGTTCTTAGAAAAAAAAGAATTAAACATCTTTAAAACAAGACAGGAAGATGATCAAACCCCATTAAAACTCATTGACTATACCGGGTGTCCCAGAGAAAAAGTTAACCGTACTTTGAATTAGTATAACTCAAAAACTATTGGAGACTTTTGGATCTGGCAAAAAGTGTTTTATTTACCAACTATTTATCTGTCGATTCTATAAATTTCTTTAAATTTACTTTTATGATTTTGATACACTAATGGGTTTAGTGGAGGCTATCAAAAATATGTTTGCGCAAGGAAGTAAAATAATGAAACGAAGCCTAGGAAGGCTAGGCCGCCGTGCACTTTCAAGAGAAGTGTAGGGAGCCTAGGTAGCCTAGATCACTTTGCGATTCTTTAAGCAAAGCCTAGGCCATTTTAGAGTGGTTTTTCAGCCATGCTGTGGTTTGGTCTCGTCATTATTGCTCACTAAGCAAATCAAAGCGTTTCTGTGTAAAAGTTTACTTCTATAGAACCTTTTTAATCATGCAGAAGATCAACGCGCATTTACAAACTTTATTAAGACTGGCAGTATTAAACAAGTACAAGATTCATTGGAACAACGTTTTCCAGGCAGGCCCTAAACCAAGCAAGCCCACAATCGGAAAAAAAATTTCACAAATACCAACATGAAGGAACAGGCTTAAATCTGAACAAAGGTCGTTCGGGTCGTATGAGAATAACAGAAAATATCGAAAATGTTCCGATGACACTTCTTCAAAATCTACATGTATCAGTCAGAAAGAATGGGTTGCAATTGTCAAACTCATTATTTAACTACATTATTAAACATGACTTAAAATGGCATCTCTATAAGATGCATGCAAGACACCAGCTTCTTGAAACTGATTTTCCTCGTCGTAGACAATTTGAAGAATAGCTGTGTAGGGGTGCGAAGATATATCAGAGAAAACTTCCTTCCAAAAAGCGAGAATATAAATAGCCCCTTAAATTACCAAGTAAGAACGGACTTCGCCGTAGCGTGACGACAGAGTGCTGGCCTCTGGATCCAAATGACCCGCGATCGATCCCCAAGTCCACAATTTTTACGAAGAAAATTCTCGAAGAAAAGGGAGACCACGAAAAACGCTTTAAGGACAACTCAAGAAGACTCAAAATAAATGGATGGCCTCCAGAAGAAAACGGAACTCAAGGAAAATGACTTCAAGGGCTAACTCATATCAACTCATCAAATCATCAAGTAGCAAAAAGAACTCGTCCCACATCAAGAATCATCACGTCATCAAGAATTTGGGAGAAATCATCACGTCATCAATAATTTGGAAGGAATCATCACATCAATATAAATGCAAGTTATTATGAAGATACATCAAGAAAAGAAAGAATTAACACAGCCAAACTAAAGAAGAAGGAATCCCCTCCAACAAGAATACTATGAGTCAGATAAATGGAGTCAGTGTTTGAAGGGGCATCTTCAGCCAAGAAGAAATAAATAGATTCGAATATAGAAATCTCAAGAAGATGAATGATAAATGATAAATAAGAAAAGTCATAATAAATCCCCCACCCCCCCCCTAGCTTCTCCTTAAATATGCTCGTTTCTTGGAAAACATTGTGATTGGTCATGAGGCAACTTTGTTCATGAATGGAAAGGTAAATGGCCATAACATTCGGCAGTATGCGCCACTGAACACCCCCCCCCCCCAGCATTCAACTTTGACACACCGATTTGGCAGCAAAAAGTATCTCTGTCGATCGGAATATGTGAGAATGGCTACCTTGTCGGCCCGTTGTTTTACGAGAATAACTTGAATGGCGCTGCCTACCTGAGCATGGTCAACGAAAGGATCTTCCCGGAACTCCGCGAGATTTACGGCAATCAATTTAATAGACTTTGGTGGATTCAGGACGGCGCACCAGCTCATAGACAGCTTGATGTAAGAACAAAACTAAGAGAAACGTTTGACAACCACATTGTCGCGCTAAATCATGCAATTGGATGGCCCCCAAGATCCCCTGACTTAACACTGTGCGATTATTTCTTATGGAGATATCAAGAGAATAGAGTGTATTCTACTCCAGCACAAAGCATCAGCCAGTTAAGTGATAGTATCACACGTGAAGTCAATAGACTTAAGGAGAATTACAAGTTAATCAAAAAGGTTGTTCAATCAATGCGATCAAAGGCGCAACTGTGCTTGGAAAAAAATGGAGGACATGTGGAAGAAAACGGTGCTTAGAAAATTAAAAAATTAATTTCTATTACCCATATGAAGAGGTGTTATTGTTAAAAATGGATTTAAATATATTTGTTGATATTAAATTCGAAGTTTCATTATTTTACTTCCTTGCGCAAACATATTTTTGATAGCCTCCACTAAACCCATTAATGTATTAATATCATAAAAGGGAATTTAATGACATTTTCAGAATCAACAGATAAATAGTTGTTAAATTTGTTTTGTTTTGCAGGACTCTAAAATCTCCAATAGGTTTTGAGTTATACAAATTCAAAGTACGGTTAACTTTATGCTGGGACACCTTGTATATAGACAAAAGTTTAGTAAATATAACTTATTCAATATAGATCAAACTACCTTTTCAACTGCCAACATTCACTAATGTTCTTGAAATCCTGTTAAAATTGGTCCATGCTTTCTTTCATTTCATCCAAGATTGAAGTTTTTAAACTCGTCATAGCCATAGTAATTAACTCGTCTTAGTATATCCAGTAACGGGTGGAATGAGGCGTAAAGCACTTTATAAAAATATTAAATCCCCCTTCATTTTTAGGCCTTGGTCGAAAAACACTTGAAGAAAATGAATACTCACGAAATCTGGACCAGGACATTCCTCTCCATGGAAGCTGCTGTAAGAAATTAGCTTAGCATCTGAATACTTAATTAGTCCTAATTAGCTTAATTAAAGTCAATGCAATCTTATATCTACGACTATAGCTATATTGATAATTTATTTTAATTTGATTATGAAAATAACAAAGAAAACTCGTAATTTAACAACTAAGAAGATAATAATAAGTGGATATACAGCGAGATAAATAAAAAAAGAAGATAATTCGGGGAAGGGAAAGTATATGATAACTAAGAATAACACTGGTTGTAATAAGGAATTTCTTGACCTTAAATACTGCCTTGGGAAAGGGTTTAATAAATCATAAGTAAGGGCTGAAATATTTTATGAAATTTACAGTCGGAAGAGAAAGAAGAGGATGGAGGTTGCGGAGAACCAGAAATGAACGTTGGTACATACCACGAGTTGCTGCGGCAACGACAGCTACTTGAGAAGGCCATGGATACAGTGCAGAAGAAAGCAGCGAGAGAGAAGGCATCGCACCGAAGCAAAGCTATGGTTTTACAAAAGGTTAGATTTGGGCCTACAATGTGATAGTTATAGCAATCAGACGGATGTTTGTCTAGCCAATAGTTTTCTGCTGACTTACGCCTGTAGCTTCTGTAAATCTCGAACACATATTTATTCCTTGTCAAAGAATAATCGATGAAAACAAGACTTTATTACAAGGGCGAGAGCGGTAGGTGACATTAGGACGTGTGTTCAATTCTGCTGATCATTCTAATCAGCCTAAATTTAATAATGATTTTCTACTATCGACTTTGACTGTAGGCCTTGGATTGAGGGGAAGTTGAGACCTCTAGGTTGTTTGAGCGATTTCGGCTCTCAGAGATTTTACATACTAAATACGTGGCTTATCTTTTGGGTGCCAACTTGAGTGAGCTTCCTACGTACACATCACAATCGAAACATTAATTGGCTCTCAAAACAGACACATGGTGGAGTTAGAGGCCGTTCTCTATTTGGGGTCTCAGCAAATTTAGGCTAATCTTTTGTTCGAGTCTGATGTAAGCCTCGAATTTTCATAGGTGGGGTGGGGCAAAATCTTCACACTCTTAAATCGGAAGTCACACTCGTTGTTCGTGTATTTTATTCCTAGACAGATAAAACAGACCGCGTTTAGGATGTAAGGTACATAATAAGGGTTGATTTTATACCATCTCTAAATATAAGTAACGATGTGAAAAGAGAAATAAATTATGACGACCGAGTTAGGTTTAATTCCTTATGGTCGTGTCAGAAGTGTCGTAGAATAGGGTCAAGTTAACCCATTCTGCGTTTACGAGTGCGTGGGAGTTTTATAATATAACTGAATGTATGTAGGTTGCCAATAGTCGACTATCTTGGAGGTTCCGGGATAACAGAAAAACGGGTACAAAAATAACTTTACTAATATCCAAATTAATACTATTTACACGATTAAAAGTAATTTTAAACCAAGCTATATACGCATTAGATGTGCACGCGTCTCTGTGGCTAAATAGGAGGGGGGGGGGCTTAGTGAGGACGGTCACCGTACAAACAAACGAACAATATTGACCGAGGGGCGCTCGAATGACCTTGAGCGTATACTAGGCTGATGATAAAGGCTTTACACTGGACGGGGGGATAGAGAAAGTACTTGCACAAGAGAGTTGCGCGTTGTCGTTACCTCGAAGATTTTGTCCCAGGGAGTAATCCTTGCCTTGGCGCAAAGTTCAAACAATAGTCTCTTGACAATGACTATTACGGGGTGAACTTAAATCCTGCTTTTGAGTAACACGAATCAAGTCTAAGTGCTCTGCGTTCGAGGAGCAAGAGGGAGCGGGTCGAGGTAGACTCACGTGAATTAACAAGAATACCGGGAGCGTGAGAGGTTCTGCAAGAATTGTGCAGAGTCTAACGGAAAGCGGATATGAACAGGGAAGTGCAGACGGCGAATACGGACGGGGCAGGGCGTGCGGCGGATACTGACCTCCAACTCTGGCGCCGGAAAATTTATAGGGGTCGAATGTGGTTTTTTCCCCCTCCATCCGAAGGGAAGGGTTCTAGGGTCAGACGCATTTGCAGACCAAAATAATCTCGGCCTTTTAGCGCGAGTCCGGGAAGGTTCTTAAGTCGGTGAGGCGAACTTTGTCCTACTTCAGATGGGACCTTCTGGGCTCTCAAACTTGTTGCAGCTTCCTGTGATGGTGACATTTCAGGTCACCGCGGCGTCTCATAATTTTGCACCTCCATTAGTGCAGACAAAAAGGGTTGCCCAAGTGTCTGTTGTCTCTCTCTTTTCTCTCTCTCTCCATTAAAGGGCAAGGCGGCGTGTATTTTCATCTCTCTCTCTCTCTCTCTATCTCTCTCTCTCTCTCTCTCTCTCTCTCTCTCTCTCTCTCTCTCTCTCTCTCTCTCTTTCTCTCTCTCTCTCTCTCTCTCAGATCTCTGACAAGGATATTTTGTCATACCCTGGAAAAGGGGAATCTCTATACCCCAAACTGTCCATCTGACTACGTTGATAGGCACCAGTCAACCCTTGCTGGCATAATAGCATGCGGAGCCGTTATTCCGGGATATAAGTGTGAATATGGAGTGAAAGGGTTGGAAGCGACGCCTCAAATGGAAAATGGTCATTTTAATCTCTCCCCAACACTCATACAAACATCAAACTCGATCACACTGTTCATGGAAGCTTGGTCTCCCGTGGCAAACCAAAGGGCTGCGACCCCACTGTTCCTAAAGTCAAAGGCTAGGTTAGGTTAGTTTAGGTTAGGTTAGATTAAGTTAGGTTACAAATAAAAACACTGTGTCCTTTGATTAAAAGTCATTTTGAAAGAAGGAGTCTGCGGATTGAGGGGGTGATACTCTAATTAAGTTCCCTTCAACGACTCAGAAGTTAGATTTTGTGCTGTCTTATAAAAAAAATTAAGTTATCGTACTTCAGTTAACAAATTGTATCCTGTAAAAAATTAAATAGCAAAAATTAAATAATAAAAAAAGAAAAATAATCTGTATAATCCTAGAATAAGACCCCAACACCACCTGGGGGTCGTGTTCTATGAAAGTTCTGGGAGATGAAAACGTCGAACCTTGGGTCCTCGCTTGCGGCGGCCAGACAACTAAGGTTAATCCGTTAATTTTCTCAAAATCCGATCCAAAGATTGATAGGGACGGGTAACGTTTTTAGTATAGAGTCGCTAGGTGTGAAGAATGAAAGTTCGGTCGCCTGGATAATATAAAATTAAAGAGTTTAATGATTCCATCAAGTTGTGTGATAAAAAATGTAATATTTCGCTTCGTGGTTCCATGAAATTTTAGCGGAGGTGCCTTCTAATTTTTAATTTTTTATGTGACATTAGGCACATTGAAGAAAAAAATTAAGTTTAGAGGGCAAAATAACTTCATGCTATGAGGTTTTCGAAAGAACTTCAGGAAGAAATAATTGAACATTCGTGTAGACACCAAAGATTACGAGAAGTACAACTGGGTCCCCCATAGGCCTATTATAAAAACTGCCGAACAAACAGACTACAAGGATTCTCCTGGTTTTTAAATGCAGCCTTAAAGTAAATTCATCTCCCTAACAAGCGCTTTGAGAAGGACCGACCAACACAATTTTTTAAGACATTCGATGCTCAACATCTTTTCTGTCTTTCATCCTTTAAGCTCCCAACTTGTATCTTTCGATACTTTTGGTTTCATTTCTCAAACTATAATGAATTCACAATGTACCTCTCTCAACAATCTTAAACTTAAAATTCAAAATAAACTCGCGTAGCTTTAGCTAAATTTATCTCTCACCTACAAATAAAACCGTTCACTTTCAATCCAATATGTTGATATATTGGGTGTTAAAACAAGCTAAGTTTTAAATCGCTAATCAGCGAAGAGAAATTGGACCGGGAATTAACTTATACAGTCGAAAGTACAGATTTATCATTTCTTACGCTCAGTATCTAAACAAATGAAGAAAATTAGCTAACCTCAAATGCCCAATCATCTTCTTTCAAGCTTTACTCTTGACTAACGAAGTAACGCTTCTTAATAATGCACAACTTTTTTCAAACAGACCCTTTATACTCTTTGATCGTAAAAATCTTATTACGTTGGTTATCTACTCAACTAAGAGCTACAGAACCAACATTTGCTTTCAATTTGTTACAATTTTTAGTCGCGTGCGAATCATATCTCACTATGTCGTTCGGTCAGTCGGTCCCCGTTTTGCTTTTTTTTTTGTAATAAAATTGTAACTATTCAGCGGATTCTAACAAAATTTGAAACCCTCATGTTATTTTACATTTTCTTTCAAATGGTATCATTGCCAAGGTCTTTCCAAATTTACCCCGGGAATTATTTTGTTTTGGCTATAATATTAAAACTATTCGGCCGATTTTAATAAAATTTGAAACCCTTATATTCTTTAACATTATCATTTGAATTATTTAATTGTCAAAGTCCTTCCAAGGTTAGCCATGGAATTATCTAGCAATAACATTATAACTTTTAGGCTGATTCTAACTAAATTTGGAACCCTTATGTTGTTTTACATTCTCTTTCGAATGATATAGTTGCCAAGGTCCTCCCAAAGTTAGTTCCGGGAATTATTGAAAGTTTGGAAGGTCGAAGGTCATAAATCAGAATAAGTGAGAGCACGCGACTTCGGTCAGCAGACCTTGTTTTGCTTTCAATTTGTTACTTTTGTTGCTTTCAATTGTATACCTATAGCATACCAGTGGTACACATAGAGTAGTTTGATGATATACCTATATACACTGATAGTACACATATAGTAGTTCAACGGTATACCTATGATACATCGCTGGTACAGCTATGGTAGTTCAATGTAGACCTATGGTAGATTGATGATACACCTATGATAGTTAAATGGTATAGCTATGGTACACCCATGTAAGTTCAATGATATACCTGTGGCACACCGATGGTACTACTATGTACGTCAATGGTATAATTATGATACAGCGTAGGTACACCTAGGTTAGTTCAATTGTATACAAATAATAGCTCGATGGGATACACATTGTACACAGATGGTACCCATATTGAACACCTATGGTAGTTAAATTATATACCGATGGTAATTCGATGGAAACCTATGGTACAGCTATGTTAGTTTATGTTAGTTCAATGGCAAACCTACAATAAACCGATGGTACACTTATGGTAGGGCATTTGCATACCTATGGGAGTTTAATGAAAAACCTATACCACACCTATGGTAGTTCAATGGCATACCTACAGTACACTGATGGTACACTTATATTAATTCAATGGAACACCTATCGTAGTTCAATGGTATAATATGGTACACCTATAGCACTCCATGCTATATCTTGTTACACCGATGGTACACCTATAGTAGGTCACTGATATACCTTTAGTAGTTTAATGGTATACCTATGCTACACCGATGTATTACCTATTGTATTTCAATAGTATATTTATATTAGACAATAGTACACCGATTGTACATCTAGTCTACTCCAATAGTATACCTATGGTATTTCTATCGTAGACTACTGATGTTTTGAAATTGAGGGTCAAAACTAAGGGCCCCAATCATGTTTGATGGTTCAAAACCCTAAATGCGACCTTCGTCCTCGAGGGTCAAAACCCTAAGTGCGACCTTCGTCTGCGACGGTCGAAACATTAAGGATGACGATCGCAGTTGAGGGTCTAGTCATGCCCAAAACTGGCTGATTGTAAGATTGGATTTTATGGAAGGGACAAAATTCATTCCTAAGGTTTGAGTTTACGGTTGTCAACGTGTGTGCCCCGGCATCGTCTTTTGTTGCAACAGTCCACAGTTGTGCCCACAGGGGTCCACAAGTGTACTAACAATTACCCATAAGTATTACTGGTGAGTGAGCGAGAATGGGGGCAGGGGGAATAATAAAAGGTTAGAAAAATTAATGTAATCACAAACATTTCAATCATTTTATTATTATTATTATTATTATATTTTATTATTATTATTTTATTATTATCATTATTGCTAGTAGTAGTAGTATGCCCAAACACGCATCAATACCAAGAGGCAAAGAGAGAGGTATTCGATATAGATAAAGATAGATAGAATATAGAAAATAAAGGTGAAATATAAGTAAATAAGATTGATCGCCTGGGATCAACTCGGGGCCTAATATTATAAGAGCTCCCACTTTCTTACTAATGGGGCCCATTCATGAGGAGAAATGTGGGAAGGGGGAGCTCTAACAATTTTGATCCTCAAGTAACATCTTCGTTTTTAATGTTTTGACCCTCAGGTGTGTTCGTCATTATCCTTGATGTTTTGACCTTCAAGTGCGAAAATTTTTAATGTTTTGAGCTTCGAGGCGCGCTCTCCTAAATGCCTTAACGCTCAAGTGCAAACGTCTTCTTCTATGTTTTCACTCCCTAGTGCGAACGTCGTCCTTATGGTTCGTGCCATCAAGTGCGAACGTCATCATTAATATTTCGACACTACAACTGTGGTTCTTAACCTTTTTACTACCATGCCCCCTCTAGGAATTGATCCTGCCCTCCACGCCCCCTTGCAGAAAAATAACATATTCTTCCTTTTAAAGATCAAAGTCAACAGACCGAAGTTGCGTGCTCTCAATTATTCTAACTTATGACCATATGACCTTCCGACCTTCAAAACTTTCAATTATTCCCGGACCAACCTTGGGAGGACCTTGGCAATTATATCATTCGGAAGAGAATGTAAAAGAACATAAGGGTTTCAAATTTCGTTAGAATCGACAGAATAGTTACGAAGTTATTGCCAAATAATTCCCAGACTAACTTGGGAGGACCTTGGTAATTATATCATTCGGAAGAGGATGTAAAAGAACATAAGGATTTAAAATTTCGTTAGAATAGGCCGAATAGTTTCGATGTTATTGGCAAAATAACTCATTGAAAAGTAAACTGGTTGCCATCTGACGGACCGACATAGTAACTTATTGAATCGTGTGCAAGCGATTAAAATAAGAAAAAGTGGTTTCAATCTATTTATTGAGTATTGACATATTGTGCGATAATTGACATTACTTCTTAGCTACTAGATCGTGAATGCGTAGTTAAATGCCAGAGTGTGCACAGCTTAAGTCCCCTTCACCATTCAACCTGTTTCTGTACACCGTGTTGATACCAACGGGTCGGGGATCCGAACATAGTTTGGATCCGAAGAATCTGATGAGAGATCCGAGGGTAAGCAGGAAGATATTTGATCCATAAAGTCTCAAGATCCAGTTCTTTGAAAATTTCCTTAGCTGTGGAGTTGAACTTGAACTCAAAAGCTCCTCTTGCACTACATCCGAAACATCAGCTACTTCTCATTGAAATGAGATCCTGATGAATCTCCAGACTTCACCCTTCTCACCTATGTATATCTGGGAACTATCTGATGAATTCTATTTCCATGTCGGTTAGATGAGTGATTCTTTGTTTTTTGACCTCAGAACGAAGGGTACCCTGAATGAGAGCAGAGTCCAAGTTACTAAAACTGGCCCTTTCCCTGCTGAATTCAAGATTTATAGAATTCGAGTTTGGCCATAAAGGTTCGAATGACGTGCTGGTACGTGATGGTGTTGATGTTTTCCCTTGTAGTTTAAGGTTGAGAGCATTCAACCCATCGATTATATCCACCAGGTAAGCAAGATATAAATGAAACCTTCAAACTGGAACTTCTCATGGCGATCTAACTTCTGTTGCGAATCTAGAAATATTGCTACTACATACGAATCTTGTAACATATTACACACTGGAGGACCTCTTAATTTTGCCTTATACTTATAGCGTTAGTTTTCTGTAGTCTACTAAAGTACACTATAGAAAACTAAAGCTATGAGGGATACGTTTGTATTTTTTCATAAAATTCTCAATATTAGGCGATGCTCTCATTAAGAGAATAACAAAGACAATCGGAGAATTTTCTGCCCGCCCCCCCGATTAAGAACCACTGCTCTACTGCGAACGGCGTCCTTAACGTTTTAACCCTCAAGTGCAAACGCCTTCATTAATATTCAGATCATCAAGGACCAACGTAGCTCTTAATGTTTTGACTTTCAAGACAAAGGACGTTCAGAATGCTTTACCCCTCAAGTGCTAAACCTCAGAGGTCCACAGCAGGAGTACCAAAGATGCACCATCGGTGTACCATTAGAGTACAATAGATATTCCCTTGGTGTGCCATTGGTCTACTATAGGTATACCATTAGAGTACTATAGATGTACCATCTGTGTACCATTAGTCTACCTAGGGTATACTATTGGAGTATCATACATGTACCATTTTTGTACAATAAATACAATTGGAGTGCCATAGATATATCATTGATTTAACATAGGTATACCATTGGAGTACCATCGATGCACCATCAGTGTACCATTGGCCTACTATATGGTATTCTATTGGAGTACCATACATATATCGATGTACCATAAATACAAATTGAGAACCATAGATATACTATTGGTTTACCATAGGTATACCATTAGAGTACCATCTTTGTACCATCCATAGGAGTACCATCAATATACATAGGTACATCATCGGTGTATCATATATACCAAGGACGTTCCATGTATGTACCATCGAGGTCCTATAGGTTAAAATTCGGTGCACGGCATATGTACCAGATCTGTTGTATAGGAGTACTATCAGTGTGCCATATATATATACCATCGATGTACCACGTGTGTAGCAGCGTTATAGCATCGCTGTACCATATGTATACCGTCGATGTACCGCAGGTGTATCCTATCTATACCACCGGTATGCCATAGTTGCACCATCGGTGTACCGTACATGTACCATATATATATACACCATCAGTGTAGGATGCAGATTAGTTTGCCGCAATAAATCCCCGTGTGGTTCGTTGTTCCCCGCCGATTGCTCCGTAAAATGAGGGGGTTGGAACGGCGGAGGAGGCGACCAACCGCGTCGCTCTTGGACGCCCCAAGGAAGGCGACGCCGGGGCTCGAGAGAGAGAGGATGAAATGGTAGAGATTAATCTCTTATGGAAGATCAAGGCTTCCCAAGTAGTCTCCTCCAGGCCACTAGGCTGCTATGGTATCGACACATTTTCATTTCTCCCAAGTTCACCGGTCTCCCTCCCTTCACCCTGGCCTCTGTGCTCGTTGTTTTCGATCCTAAGTTCTAAGTAAACAAAAACAACAACAGCCCCTCCTGAAGAGCCACTCCCTATGAAACAGGTGGAGATCAGGGGTGGCAAACGTTTTGTGTATAATAATCCTATGAATGTGTCGATAGATAGACCTTCAATTTTGTTTTGGGCTGAGCCCCTCTAGACCAAACCCTAGTGGTTTATTAAATGATCGACTCTTTTGACATCCTATACCCCTTATGGTACCATGCTGCAGGTGACATCTGGAGCGTACTCACTCAGGTTTGAAGCCCGAAGAGGAGGATGAGTTGAAGAGAGCTGCATCCCCTCACTCCTGCCCGTGACTGCATGAAATACTCTTCTTTTGTTTTTACTACTCAGTTCCTGGATTTTCCAAGCATTCTCACTTCCACTAACTTCACTACTTTTTGGCTAGAGCCCAAAGGTCTTCTGAAGAGGTTCTGTTGGGTTTCCTTCTTATAAATAATAAAAAAGAGGGGTTAAATTTCCCTGTACCAATTCCATTGCTGACAGAGACGCTTTGGGTGATTTGGGGAAGAAAGAGAAACAAAAGCAAAAGATAAATGAATTGAAAGCAACGAAATAAAAATAAATCGAAAGCAGCATCATAGAAACCAAATTGAAGGCAACATATATGAACAAATTGAGAGCAGCAAATTAGAAACAAATCGAAAGCAACATAATAGAAACAAAATTGAAAGCAACATAATATGAACAAATCGAGAGCAGCAAATCAGAAACAAATTGAAAGCAACATCATAAAAACATAAGTAAAAGCAACAAAGCATGATCAAATTGAAAGCAACGTAATAGAAACAACATAATATGAAGCAATATAATAGAAGCAACATTGAAACAGTATAATAGTCTCGTTGAGTCCCAATTCGGCTCGAGTCCCTTCTCCCGCCGAATCTAAATTTGCTGGAATCCTTAGTCGAGTCGAGTCCCGATCTGTCTCGGTCCATACTTCCTCCGTGTTCCCATTAGGCTGGCGTCCTTTGTCCCGCAACAAAGCATGATCAAATTGAAAGCAACGTAATAGAAACAACATAATATGAAGCAATATAATAGAAGCAACATTGAAACAATATAATAGGAAAAAAATGAAAGCAACATAATAAAAACAAAATTGAAAAACATAGTATGAACAAATTGAAGGCAACAAAATAGAAAAAGATTGAAAGCAACAAAATATAAATAAATTGAAAACAGCAAGATAGAAACAAAAATTGAAACAACATAATATGAACAAATTGAAGGCAACAAAATAGAAACAGATTGAAAGCAATAAAACTTAAATAAATTGAAAACAGCAAGATAGAAACAAATTGGAAGCAATACAATATGAACAAATTGAAAGCAATAAAATATAAAACAAGTGAAAGTAGGAAAATATATATAAATTGAAAACAACAAGATAGTAACAAATTGAAAGCAACATAATATGCACAAATTGAGCGCAACAAAATAGAAACAAATTGAAAGCAACATAATAGAAACATAGGTGAAAACAACAAAACATAAACAAATTGAAAGCAACAGTTAAAAAATAGAAACAAATTGAAAGCAACATGATAGAAACATAAGCCAAAGCAACATAAGTGAAAGCAACAATTAAACAAAGACAAAAAGGAAACAAATTTGTATGTAAACAATAAAAAGAGTCCAACGAAGCCTAGCGCCTTCGGGGAAGGTTTTGTCGCGATTGTGGTTTGTTATCGTAAATTGTATCTTATCTCTTTATCTCCCTTCATGTACATGATCTCTTCCTTTCCCTTTCTATGAAATAGTAAGGTATAAGATATAAAAAAATACTAGTGAGGGACTAATATCAAAGGAAACCTTAGTAAGTAATTATATTAAAACTAAGCCTTAGTCAAGGAGTATATCAACTTAATTGGGAAGAGATTGCAATGAACCCTCGCGAGGGGATATCAAGGGGTTTACCCTAGTAATAAAGGGATATCAAAGATTGACCCTAGTAAGGAAGGAATATCAGGGGTTGAACAATGTACAGGACTGGTTTTAAAGGATGATCCTATTAAAGGAAGAATACCTGAGGGACATTTAATTAGGAAAGGGATACCAAGAGTATATACTCTAGTTAGGAAGGGAAATCAAAAATAAGCCGTGGTAAGGAAGAATATCAAGAATAGATAAGGAAGGGATAAAAAGAGTACCCCTAGTGAAGGAGTATATCATGATAAGCATAGATCCTGATTAGAGTTGGGTACAAATTTAAATAAATCCTTAATAAATCAAGCTCAAGAGCTTTATATCCTCTCTAGTAACCTAGTTTTCGGATTTATACTGTTTCAGGAGAACCGCGCCTTGCTGGACCAGGTGAAAACCTTGAACGAGAGGGTCGTCAACTTAGAGAAGGATTTGCAGGACACGACCAGAGGGCGTCTGTCCAGAAGAGGAGTCCAACCGAGAGTGACTCTCTCAGCGACACTCCCAAAACTGTGTCTTGAAACCCACCACTCTCCGAGCCATGTGGTAGACAATATCTACAAGTAGATGGATTTCCAGACAAGACCCATTCTGCCTTAATTCTCTTTGGTTACTCCTTTTACTTCTTCACCTCTGATCTTTCCCTTTATTAATGTGGCCTCTTCGTTTTCCAGAATCATCATTACCTCTTTCCCACAGTGTGGTCGTCGCTTATCAACGACAAAAATAATAAAATTTAATATTAGTTGTGTTTTTTTCTGTCCCAATCTCGTCCTTTTCTTAGTCATTGACTCCGGATAATTTTAGGACTTTTCTCAGTTTCTCCCGTTATTAACTTCACCCCGAAGAGGGAGAAGAGGCAGGAGAGCTGCGCGTCTTCCTGAACCCTAGAACAACAAGTACTATTCTCTCTCTCTTATTCGGGTACGTGAACAGCCTGGAACTTGTATTACAGCGCACAGTATCACTTAAGGGTGGAGTTGGAGTTGCAAGGCTGCGATCTTGTGAACGATTGCCTTTTCTCTGTGCTGACGAGTGGAAGTGAAATCCCGAACCGTCAGTGAGGCTAAACGGGGTCGCCATACCGAGAGATATCACCAGCGTCTCAGACGAGGCTTGTAAAACTAAATCCCTAACTCTTCTCGGTTCAAGTCACACTGGACAACCACTAGCTTTTCTTCGTTCTCGTCCCTAATCACTGATACCACACACCTCGAATTTCCTTCTTGATACTCAGGTATAAATGTAAAGTCGAGCACGTAATTCTGTTTCAATTCTCACAACATGATAACAAGCGTCGAGGACCAACGGTTTCGGTTCCAACCCCACTTGGGTTCGTCGAGGTCGGCATAAAGTGACCCATCTTTTAATGCTTACTTGTTTCCCTAATGGCAGAAGCTCGTGGTTTTCCTCTCATGACCTCAAGAAATGGCATCCGGTGTGTCCTGATTTTACATGGATGGCAATGTCAGGAGTGACGTGCTGAATGACGTCAGGATGGGCATCCGCTCCGGCACGATATCACAGCCAAATCCTTACGAAGAAGAGACGTTCCTAAACCCCGCATATGAGCGGGATATTCGCTAAGGCATAAAGGAAATTATTTTTTCACGTGCGGAAGTCGCTGTTTGTTTCGTTAAAGCAATAAAGGTCAACAGACTTAAGTAGCGTGCTCTCAATTATTTCAATAATTAAAAAATAAATAATAATAATTAACAAACGTATTATCAATTAACAAACATATCATCTGACCTCACGACTTTAAAAACTTTCAAAAACTAATTGAAAAGTAAATGGTTACCCTCCGACCGACATAGCAACTTATAAGAGGCACGTGCACACGATTAAAAATGACAACCTCTGCAGACATGCTTCGCTTCTTATATATTTTCCATTCACACGGTATTGGTAGTCTTCCTATACCACAACAGGTGGAAATATTCATAAGAATGCAAATTCTATATTTCCTCATCCTTGAAGAAATTCGAAAAATTAATCCTTCAACCTTGTATGAACTCAAACTAATACCAAACATCATGAAAAAGACTTGAAATTCATGCTGCTGTATTAATAAATGTTAATTACTGTGTCCAATAATTTTAATTATTTTTTTCATGTTAAACGGAGAAAATTTGTTGCGAGTTATGCTTGATCGCATATATCTTACAGTTACCCAAATTAGTCGTCACATTATTAAAAATGTTTCGGCCAAAGGTAAATTAAATATGATATCATTATTTATATGCTTCATAAATCCAAGAATAGTCATGAATAACCACCGTTAGGCTTTTTTTGGAGCTGAGTTGCGAAGTAATAATATTTTTCATAGCACGTTAGGCTAGAAAATTTATTAAAGGGATAAAGAAAAAAATAACCAAATGTTACTTCAAATATTTTTGTGATATCGATGATTAAAAATTAAATAAATAAATAAAGTTAATTATGTTGAAAAAAGGATAAACTAAGGAAAATTTGGCAATCGTGTTTTGAAACAAAACCGTTTCAAAATGTTTCGACATTACCGCTTGAAATGCCGCTATAACGTAAATAAAGTCACTTAATTTAATTTATTTTATTGGTAAATGTCCTATATAGTTTATTTATTTCTAAATATACCCCAACCACTGCCTCTCTCATCAAATAAAGTATATTAAATTGTCATTCTGAACTAAATTAACTGTAAAGTGTGACATAGCTAATTGTGGCAAAGAGCTAAATGATAATCAATTAAAGAAACTTCTCGAATTGAGTTATGGGGCGACATTTGAACTTATTTAAGCTTTTAATCTGACTTGCGGTTACTATAGCAAAGAGGTGGAGGCACTTTCACACTGCATAGGGATACCCTTGGGGGACCCTCTTGGTCCAGGCCAAGGACCAGTTTAACAGCCCTAAAAAGAACTGGGTATTTTGACCTTCACTTTTGCCGTTGCAGTACCCGGGATAGTTTTCTCTTATCCGTGGGGGCACCCTGTAGCTGTTGGATACAGTCACTTGCGGCAGTGTGAAGGTGGCCAACCATTGCTATACTAACCACACACCGTCACTGCGTGCCTTGCCGTTACCCTTACTATTTTAATACGATTGTTGTTTTGAATTCTATTTATGAACTCACCCGATGAAATGTATTGTAAACCTAATAATTAGAGTGATTAAACTACACAGGGGTTCAGTGGTTCTTAACCTTTACCCTCATAGCTACAGCAAGGCACCAAGTGGTTCTCGTACCTCTGTCTCTCATCAACAGATTAATGGTAGTTTTAATTAATATTTAACATTATTCGGAAACTTATTTATATTTGTGTCTTGTATTTATAGAAATGCGTTATTAAAGATAATAAACAAATGAGGTAAACAGACCTAAGGCGTGAGCTCTCAATTATTCCAAGTTATGACCTTACGACCTTCAAAACTTTTAATAATTCCCGGACTAACCTTAGGAGGACCTTGACAATTATATCATTCGAAAGAAAATGTAAAAGAACATAAGGGTTTTAAATTTCTTTAGAATCGGCCTGCTTAAGTTATGTGCTTTTAATAAATTTTCAATAACCCTAACATGTCCAATTTCTTTTCTTACCTCTTTCCAAAAACCTTCTGACACTTGTTTGGATTTTTAAATAGGAGAAAAATTACCCCCTCAAATAAAGCCAAATCGGTGATTTACAAAAATTATTTTCGTAGATTCGAGGCCTCTACTAAAGCCCTGACAATGAGAATTAAAATGACTTGTGGTTTGGACACAAGATAGAATACGAGTATATCGATACGAAATTCGCAGAAATATCTTATTCAATAATATTCCATAATGATTCAAGATCTATTTTCTGGGAACTGACGTGCAAATTGCAGGATATTAGCTTAGTAGAGATAGTGGTATTCTAGAGAATACCTTTCCATAGTTGGGAAAAGACGTGCCCAATATTCCTCATCGATTAAATGAGTAAAAACAACAGAGAAGGAAGAAATTCATAAAACATTTAGCTCCTGACCAAGGTCCCTCCAAGTTAAACTTTGATAGTATTCCTAGTACCACCGAGACTCGTTTAGCTCGAGAGCCAGGTCACGCCAAGTCCAAATTTGCCTTGAGTTCCTAGTACCACCGAGCCTCGATTTAGCTCGAGACCCAGGTCCCGCTAAGTCCATATTTTGCTCGAGTTCCTAATAGCGCCGATACGTGATTTATCTCGTCATCAATTCCCTATAAGTACAAATTTGGCTCTAGTTCCTAGTACCACTGAGTCGCGATTTAGCTCATCACCAATTCCCTACAAGTACAAATTTGGCTCTAGTTCCTAGTACCACCGAGCTGCGATTTAGCTCGAGACCCAGGTCCCGCTAAGTCCATATTTTGCTCGAGTTCCTAATAGCGCCGATACGCGATTTAGCTCATCACCAATTCCCTACAAGTACAAATTTGGCTCTAGTTCCTAGTACCACCGAGCCGCGATTTATCTCGAGACCCAGGTCGCGCCAAGTCCAAATTTGGCTCGAGTTCCTAGTAGTGCCGAGCTTCGATTTAGTTTGAGAAACAGGTCCTCCCCCATTCCCTCAAGTTCAAATTTTGCTCGCATTCCAAGTACCGCTAAGCCTCGAATTACCTAGAGACCTAGGTCCTACGACGTCTAAATTTGGCTCGCGATCCTAGTATGGCCGGACCTCGATATAGCTCCTGACCGAGGTCCCGCCAACTCCAAATTTTGCTCGAGTTACTGGTACCACCGAGCCTTGATTTCGCTCGAGACCCCTGTCCGGCCAAGTCCAAATTTGGATCGAGTACCTAGTACCGCCAAACCTCGATTTATCACCTGACCTAGGTCCGACAAGTCCAAATTTAGCCTCGATTTAGCTCTAGACAACAGGTACGTCTAGTCCATATTTTGCTCGAGTTCCTACTACCGCCGAGCCTCGAATTAGCTCGAGTCCAATCTCCCGCCAACTGTAAATTTGGTTCGAGTTCCAAGTACCGCCGAGCCTCGATTCAGCTCTAGAATTTAGGCCCCACCTAGTGCAATTTGAGCTCGAGTTCCTAGTCTTGCCTCTTTCGATTTAGATGGAGATCCAGGGTTTACTCAAGCTCATAGAACCGCTGAATCATGATAGGGATTGAATCACTATTTGGCTCGAGTCAATCGGAGTCTCGATTGGGCTCGAATACCTAGTCGGGCCGAGTCCCGATTCGTCGGCTTAAGTCTGTATTCCAGTTGTGTAATGATTTAACTCGAATCCCTAGTTCCATTAATTAACGATTTGTCTGATATCGTTGGTCACGATTAGTTTCGAATCAAGAATCACGCAGAATCTCGATTCGACATTAATCCCTAGACCCACCGAAACCCCGAATTCACTCGAGCCTAGTCCCGCAGAATCCCAATTTGGCCCGATCCCTAGTACAACGGAGTCCCGAGCCCCTCTCAGTGGTTATTAGCTTCGAGTACAACCGAGTCCCTAGTCCCTATCAGTCGTAATTAGCTTCGAGTGACTATTCCCGCCGGGTCCAGAGTTAGCTCGAGTTCTGATTAGAATCTAGTCTCGTTGAGTCCCAATTCGGCTCGAGTCCCTTCTCCCGCCGAATTCAAATTTGCTCGAATCCTTAGTCGAGTCGAGTCCCAATTCGGCTCGAGTCCCTTCTCCCGCCGAATCCAAATTTCCTCGAATCCTTAGTCGAGTCGAGTCCCAATTCGGCTCGAGTCCCTTCTCCCGCCGAATCCAAATTTGCTCGAATCCTTAGTCGAGTCGAGTCCCAATTCGGCTCGAGTCCCTTCTCCCGCCGAATCCAAATTTTCTCGAATCCTTAGTCGAGTCGAGTCCCAATCCGGCTCGAGTCCGTTCTCCCACCGAATCCAAATTTGCTCGAATCCTTAGTCGAGTCAAGTCCCAATTCGGCTCGAGTCCCTTCTTCCGCCGAATCTAAATTTGCTGGAATCCTTAGTCGAGTCCAGTCCCGATCTGTCTCCGTCCATACTCCCTCCGTATTCCCATTAGGCTGGCGTCCCTTGTCCCGCCGATTCCCGATTTGACTCGAGTTCACAGTCTCGAATTCGCTTGAGTGCCAGGTCAATCCGAGTCCCGATTTATCGATCTATAATTATTGATTTGTAGTCAAACGTTAATTATTGGTTTGCAGTCAATCGTTAATTATTGGTTTATAGTCATTCGTTAAATATTGTTTTTTATCAATCGCTAATTATTGGTTTGCAGCCAATCGTTAATGGTTGGTTAGTATTCGATCGTCACTTATTGGTTTGTAGTCAATCGTTAATTATTGGTTTATTGTCAATCGTTAATTGATATTTTGTATTAAATTGTTAATTATTGGTTTGTAGTCAATCATTATTTTTTGGTTTATTGCCAATCCTTAATTATTGGTTTGTAATCAATCATTAATTACTGGTTTAACGCCAATCGTTAATTATTGGTTTGTATTGGATCGTTAGTTATTCGTTTGTAGTCAGTCAATCGTTAATTATTGGTTTGAAGTCGATCGTTAATTATTGGTTTGTAGTCAGCTGTTAATTATTGATTTGTGGTCCATCGTTAATTATTTATTTGAAGCGGATCGTTAGTTATTTGTTTGTAGTCAATCGTTAGTTATTTGTTTGTATTCAACCGCTAATTATTGGTTTGTAATCAATCGTTAATTATTTGTTTGGAGCAGGGCTGGGAACTGAAATAAATCTCGATTCGTGTTTCGATTTAGGTTTGGCATTTTTAAAAATATCAATTCTAGTTTCGGTTCAAGTTCTCAATATTTTTTTTCGATTCAAATTTTTAGGCTTGTCGATTTTTTACTATGGATTTGGATTCGAATTTGATTCGAGTTCGAATTCAGCCTGCATTTCAAATGCTTAAATCTATTATTTCAAAGTGCTATTTTGTTTTTTCTCGTGAAATATAATTTATAACAAAGTATCTTATAATACTTTTTCTCATCTTATTACACATTTTCCTTGAGTTAAGGTAAATTCGTTATTTACTGTGTTATTTCTTGTTAACTATAGCTATCCATATGTACCAGATGTCCAAATTCACTTTGTACTGTTCTACTAAAACTAGGCAATCGCTTTACCCCTCCTCCCTACGTGGGAAGCTTGCGCTTCGCTACTAAGATTAAAATTCAAAATTAAAAAAAAAAAGCAGCCATGGTGAAATTTTTATAAATTTTCTGAACTTCACCAATTATAATAATTTTAAAAAGGAACTCTAGACTAAATTATCCCCATTTCAAATTATCACGTTGCTAAAATATAGTCATAAAAGATATATAAAAATAAATTTTCTGAACTTCATCATTTGTAATTTGGGTTTTTTTAAAAAATTCACAAAATTTCGATACTTATATTTATTTCTGAACTTCTCCATTTTGTTTTTTGATATTATAAAAGAATTATTAGAAATAACCCTGATAAAAAAAAACAACTAAACGAAGATGAAATTATTTTTCAAATACTCAAAAAATCCCCTTCTTAAATTATAGAGTTAGTGATGATGATAATGATGATAATTAATGGGTAAAATATTCGCAGAGTCTCAATACACGGGAACCGTATGTAAGTATGAAAACACCGACAGTCAAATGGAAGATTTTAATGGGATATTATTACATATACACTTTTACTCTATTGAAATATTATGCAATGAAAATACAGAATATAAATCCAGAACTCAGGAAGCATTTTTAAACATTGTACATTAAAACATTGTGCCAAAAATCTGGTAGAGCATATATTACAAATTTTCATTATTGTATTGAAATATTATGCAATAAACGTACAGAATACAAATAATATCTTATAAGAACAATTTAAGATCTTTTAAAAACAAACTTGACAGCCATATGGTGAATATATTTAACATAAATTTAAATTTACCAAAATTAAATGGGAGAGAAGCGTTTATATAAATGTTTTACTAAATTCCAAAAGAAAGGAAGATTTTAACCCGCGTTAGCGAAACAAAAGGGAGCTCTTATCTATGGTAGGTGAGAAGAAAGGTTTAGCTTTGAGTCATTCTGTGATGAGCGAAATAAGAGTTCGAGACTATCCTTTTAGCTGTGAAGGTAAGGTCAGGTTGGGTCATTAAGAAATCTCTTAAGGATTTAAAAACTCGGAACAAAAGAAAGGTTTACCTTTGGATCATTCTGTGATTAGCAAATCAAGATTAGGACGAAAGATTTAAATATACATTTCCCTACTATTCACAAGTTAAACCACTCTTATTTCTTGGAATTCCTAAATTATTTTATTACTGATAAGAGCGTTTACGCTTCAAACGTATATTTATGATCGATTCAAGTTCGAAATCGATTTTTTTTTTCTTACGGTTCAAGTTTAAATTTCGATTCGAGTTTTAAAAATTTTCAGTTCGAATTTTCTTCTCGATTCGAGTTTGAAAATATATAGATTTTAAAGGTTTATCGATTCGAATACGATTCGATTTCCGAGCACTGGTTTGTAGTCAATCGTTAATTAGTGGTCTGTAGCCAATCGTTAATTATTGGATTGTAGTCAATCGTAATTATTGGTTTTTGTCAATCGATAATTACTGGTTTGTAGTCACTCGTTATTTATTTGATTGTAGTTACTCGTTAATTATTTGTTTGTAATCAATCGTTAATTATTGGTTTTAGTCAATCGTTAATTACTGATTTGTAGCCAATCGTTAATTATTGGTTTGTAGTCACTCGTTAAATATTGTTAATCGTTAATTATTGTTTTTATTCAATCGTTAATTATTGGTTCGTAGTAAATCTTTAATTATTGGTTTGTAATCAACCGTTAATTATTCGTTTGTAGTCAAGCGTTAATTATTGGTTTAAGTCAATCATTAATTATTGGTTTCTAGTCAATCATATATTATTTGTTTGTAGTTAATCGTTAAATATTGGTTTTTAGTCAACTAGTAATTATTGTTTTGTAGTCAATCGTTAATTTTTGTTTTGTAGTAAATCGTTAATTATTGGTTTGTGGTCAATCGTAAATTATTAGTCAATCAATTATTATTTGTTTGTAGTTAATCGTTAAATATTGGTTTTTAGTCAAGTAGTAATTATTGTTTTGTAGTCAATCGTTATTTTTTGTTTTGTAGTCAATCGTTAATTATTTGTTTGTGTTCAATCGTTAATTATTGGTTTGCAGCCAATCGTTAATTATTAATTTGTATTGGTTTGTAGTCAATCGTTAATTATTGGCATATAGTCAATCGATAATTATTGTTTTGTAGTCAATCGTTAATTATCGTTTCTAATCAATCGTTATTTATTGGTTTGTAGTCAATCGTTAATTATTGATTTATAGTCAATCATTAATTATTGGTTTATCGCCAAACGTTAATTATTGTTTTTATTAAATCGTTAATTATTGGTTCGTAGTCAATCTTTAATTTTTGTTTTGTAGTCAATCGTTAATTATTGGTTTGTGGTCAATCGTTAATTATTGGTTTCTAGTCAATCATTTATTATTTGTTTGTAGTTAATCGTTAAATATTGGTTTTTAGTCAAGTAGTTATTATTTTTGTATCGTAGTCAATCGTTAATTATTAGTTTGTGGTCAATCGTTAATTATTGGTTTGCAGTCAATCGTTAATTATTAATTTGTATTGGTTGTAGTCAATCGTTAATTATCGTTTCTAATCAATCGTTAATTATTGGTTCGTAGTCAATCTTTAATTTTTGTTTTGTAGTCAATCGTTAATTATTGGTTTCTAGTCAATCATTTATTATTTGTTTGTAGTTAATCGTTAAATATTGGTTTTTAGTCAAGTAGTTATTATTTTTGTATCGTAGTCAATCGTTAATTATTAGTTTGTGGTCAATAGTTAATTATTGGTTTGCAGTCAATCGTTAATTATTAATTTGTATTGGTTGTAGTCAATCGTTAATTAATGGTTTCTAGTCAATCGTTAAATATTAGTTTGTAGTCACTCGTTAATTATTGGTTTGTAGTCAATCGTTAATTATTGTTATTTAGTCAATCGTGAATTATTGGTCTGTAGTCAATCATTAACACTAGCCAATAAATTTTAACTTTGTCTTGGGTACTTGAGTAATTGTTGTTTGTACCTAACTAATTTTGGTGCCCTGATTCTAAATCTGTGCCGAGTTATGCAATTAGCCCATCTGGCTCACTTTGTCACCTTAGATGAATTAATGATATCATTATTGCGAGTTTGAGAAAAATGAGACGTTTCTAGGCAAAGGTTTGGAATCGTGGCATCCTATTTCGCATTATGTACGTCCTTTTGCAGACCTAGACAAGATATGTATTGCATATAAAGGAGGTGGTACTCACCTAACTATAAATTTCTTTAAAAATGTTTGAGACTCTTGCTCTTGCGCTTGTATGTGGATATAAGATCCTCCCGTTGTAGGAACCAACAGTAGCCACCCATCATGTTTTCGTTGATGCGGCCTTGATACCTGCTTTCCATCATTGAGATATCTCGGTGGAACCTTTCCCCATCTTCATCACTAATATCACCCATATTAGATGGACAGAAATCTAGATGCAAATGCAATAAATGCATCTTTAGAGACATCTGACATCCCATTCGTTGATAGGTGTTTAGCACGTTATCCACTAGTTCTTAATAGTTTCCAGCCCTATGATTACCAAGGAAGCTCTGCACTACATGAACAAATGAATCCCATGCTGCTAACTCAAGTGGAGTTAGTTTATTTCTAACTCCCTGTCACGTATCAATTCTCTGATCTTTGCCCCTACAAAAATGCCAGCTTTAAGTTTAGGATTGGTTTTCTTTGCACTAAATTTATCAATGAGATACTGGAATCCATCAGAATCATGGGCCATTGCTTTAACAAAATTGGTGATAAGGCCAAGTTTCATATGAAGTGGTGGAAGGTAGGTCTTCTGTGGATGTACCAAAGGCATGTGCTTCACATTGTATCGGCCAACTATGTGTTCTTCTCTTTCGGCCTATTTTTTGACAATATAATGATTCTGGCAGTCACGGCTGTTCCATACGCATCTGAGGTGCATATTCTTTCTATATCCTAGCTGCAGTCCAATAAGTAAAGAAATTACCTTTACATCACCACAGATATTCCACTTATGATGCGAGTAATGAACACCTTCCAAAATAAATTTCCTTGAGTCATATGTCTCTTATCATCCCCAAAATAAGTGCGACAGGAATTGAAGGTTTTTTGTTATCATTGTGTAGTAACACAACTTTAATGCTAGCAATGCTTGCATCGATGAATAGTCTCCATTCATCAGGTAAATGCTCGTTCCCTAGCTGATTCAGGAGGCCATTAACGTCAGTACAGAAACAAGCACCATTTTCTTCTTTATAGAAGGTAGCTAAGGCCTCATGGTGTTTGCGGAAAGTAGATATTTTTTCAACGTCCTCTTGAAGATTCCATTGCTGTAGTCTGGAGCCCAACACTTCTGCGTTTTCCTTAGACAATGACAAATCCCTCACCAAATCATTCAATCTTTCTTGATTTATCAACTGGATCTTTTTTTCCTTAGAATCATCGTCATACATTTTATCGTCATTGTTATCCTCCTCTTCAGGCAATGAATCAACTTCTTTAACTGCACTAGCTGATGGAGAAACTGGGATTGGCATCTCCATATTATTGGGGACTGGTTTTATAGCTGAGTTACAATCTGGATATACAATTTTTTACTTGTTCTTATTTGAGAATCCTGCAATATTTGTCTTACTAAAGTAGCAATCTGTCGAGGTTTAGTGGGTGGGTAATCCCAGTCCCACTTCCTGGACATATTTTTTTATTACCGCACCGAGGTGAAGCGGAGGTGAAGCGTATCCAATACACCTATCTTAGCCACTTCGGTGAATAAGAATAACCCTGGTGCGTAACTTTTGATCAAAACTAAGATGATGATCCCCTGAGTGTGTCCCCACTCAGTAAAAGCCAACCATTGGTGGATCGGTGTAATATTGAGATTCAAGCCGAGTGGATTGCTTAATAATTGCCAAAGGATAGTCCAAAATAGTTAACACACACAGATACAAAAATAATCTTTAATGTACATGAATTTAAAATAAGCAACATCGTATATAAATATAAATAGAATTAATCTTGCACTGAATAAATAAGTCTACAAAAATGTCGTGGGGATTACTTGAAAATTACTCACTGAGATGCTTGCGTCTTAATGACACCCGACAGCATGAATGGAATAGTATTATTGAATTAAACACTGAATTAAGTAAACACATCTAATAGTCAAGGTTACGGGCTCGAAACGGAAATTCTAGTTCACAAATAAACTGGTGAAGTTAGGGGAGGGGATAATTTAATTAACAATACCTTTGAGTTCGTAAGTATTTTTGAAGGAGACGGGGAAGATCTTCTTCTGGTGACGATGATCGCACCTAGTCCGGCTGTCCGAGGTTACCGAATGAGAAGGTAGTCTTAGACCGGTGATATACTGATCCTATGCCGGATCACGAAGGTGAGCCAAACGGTGACTCAAATCGGACTTCTTTCTCGAAGTACCTATCCGATTAGTCGGCTCCTGGAGTGGTAGCCAAAACCGATTACCTAGCTACGTCTAGGATAATCCGCAGATGGAGGTCCTGGGTAACATCAGACTCTGAAGGGAGGGGGCTGCGAGAAGTTTGGCATCTACAAGTACCGTGACGGCAACAACCAATTCCCCGAGAAGTTCCTACCTTGCCTGGGCGAATGGTTTCCTTTGTGGATCGGGCTCTACACAAACTCGACGTAGGTCCAAGATCTTCTGCCTGAATCCAGGGAAAAGTTTCCCTTTTATTTCCCTCGCGAGCAGAAATCGAGAGAGAGAATCGAATTCTCGTAAAATCCGTATCGTCGCGCGAAAGACCTTTTTTCATCTTTGGACAGACAGTATGTTTTTCACGCCTTCGAGCCATCTCGGAGTTTACGATGGCGCGAAAAAGGGCGACAGAGAATTCGAAGCGAGAGGTGCATTTAGAGATACGAGAGGGCACGCAGCTTGTGTCGGAGGATTTCTGCGTACACATATGTACGCGGTATTTAGACTTCTACGCAATCCAAAATATGATTTGTTGGCTCACGCCACACCATTGGTACAGCAAAAGGCATACTCTTCCGTTTGCCATTTAACCACTGTGTGAGCCCTGTATAACTTTATAACCAAAATAATAATTGTATGCAGTTTTCACTTTTTTAGCTAAATTTTTCAGCAGATTGCTTGGAGTATATCTTCCACAGATATGACAAAAGTTTTCTGGGCTATTTATACATCGTCACCGATTCATGTTTTCAACTTAGTTTGTAGATATCCTATTATATACTTTTGTATAATCTTATTCCATTTACATATTAATTGAGAGATAAATCTGAAATAAAAATGCAATTAATCACTGTATGTACTCGTAAATACCGTTTCAACACCACTACTATAATGGCTAAATTTGACAACGTGATAAAGCAGGAGTGTAATGCAGGAACCAAACACACACAACACATTTTCTCACTACGGTAGCCGAAGCATCACTGCCCATATGTGTAACTAAAGAGTATGTGTGTAACTCAGAAACCTTAAGTGCTAGAACAATTATGATTACAGATTCGCAATCAGCATACTCGATTTAGTATAAATCACAAGCTAATACCCAAGTAGCAAAATCATTGTTGACTAGTGTAATTGTTTGTAATCAAGCGTTAATTATTGGTTTGTAGTATATAGTTAATTATTGGTTTCTAGTCAATCATTTATTATTTGTTTGTAATTAATCGCTAAATATTGGTTTTTAGTCAAGTACTAATTATTGTTTTGTAGTCAATTGTTAATTTTTGTTTTGTAGTCAATCATTAATTATTGGTTTCTACTTAATCGTTAATTATTGGTTTGTAGTCAACCGTTAATTATTGATTTGTAGTCAATCGTTAATTATTGGTTTCTAGTGGATCGTTAGTTATTCGTTTGTAGTCAATCGTTAATTATTAGTTTTTAGTAAAGTAGTAATTATTGTTTAGTAGTAAATTGTTAATTATTGTTTTGTAGTCAATCGTTAATGATTGTTTTGAGGTCAATCATTAATTATTAGTTTATCTCCAATCGTTAATTATTGGTTTGTATTTAATCGTTAATTATTGAATTGTAGTCAATGGGTCAATCGTTATTTATTGCTTTTTGTTTGATCGATAATTATTGGTTTGTAGTCAATCGTTAATTATTGGTTTCTAGTGGATCGTTAGTTATTCGTTTGTAGTTAATCGTTAATTATTAGTTTTTAGTAAAGTAGTAATTATTGTTTAGTTGTAAATCGTTAATTATTGTTTTGTAGTCAATCGTTAATGATTGTTTTGAAGTCAATCATTAATTATTAGTTTATCACCAATCGTTAATTATTGGTTTTAATTTAATCTTTAATTATTGAAGTGTAGTCAATGGGTCAATCGTTAATTATTGCTTTGTCGTCGATCGTTAATTATTGGTTTGTAGTCAATCGTTAATTATTGGTTTATAGTCGAACGTTAATTATTGGTTTGTAGTCGATCTTTAACTATTGTTTTTTGTCAATCGTTAATTATTGGTTTGTCGTTGATCGTTAATTATTGGTTTGTAGTCAATCGTTAATTATTGGTTTCTAGTGGATCGTTAGTTATTCGTTTGTAGTTAATCGTTAATTATTAGTTTTTAGTAAAGTAGTAATTATTGTTTAGTTGTAAATCGTTAATTATTGTTTTGTAGTCAATCGTTAATGATTGTTTTGAAGTCAATCATTAATTATTAGTTTATCACCAATCGTTAATTATTGGTTTTAATTTAATCTTTAATTATTGAAGTGTAGTCAATGGGTCAATCGTTAATTATTGCTTTGTCGTCGATCGTTAATTATTGGTTTGTAGTCAATCGTTAATTATTGGTTTATAGTCGAACGTTAATTATTGGTTTGTAGTCGATCGTTAACTATTGTTTTTTGTCAATCGTTAATTATTGGTTTGTCGTTGATCGTTAATTATTGGTTTGTAGTCGATCGTTAACTATTGTTTTTTGTCAATCGTTAATTATTGGTTTGTCGTTGATCGTTAATTATTGGTTTGTAGTCAATCGTTAATTATTTTTTGGTGCCAATCGGTAAATACTGGTTTCTAATTAATCTTTAATTATTGGTTTGTTGTCAACCGTTAATTATTAATTCGTAGTCAATCTTTAATTATTGGTTTTTAGTGCATCGTTGCTTAGTGGTTTGTAGTCAATTGTTAATTATTGGTTTGTAGTCAATCGTTAATTGCCATCTTACTTACGTTAAATACACTGATGTTTCCGTAGGGATTGAATGCAAACTGAATTGGGCCGAAAGTGACAACTCTAAAAGTCATAAACGAATTTTGTCAACCTAATCTATGAAATTTATGAAAGTATACTCAATATTTCTTTAGTTATATGGCACCAAATACGTGGTAACTCTTACGTAACGCTTTAAAATTTTGTAATTTACTATAAATGCTTCCACTTTTTTACTTTCTTATTCAATATTTGTTGCTGTTATTATTTATATTATTTTTCACATACTACCACGTTTTTTCTTCACAGAGCTGAAATCCGTATCGAATACAAAAATTCCTCAGACAGTTTCTGTTATATATGGAGATCAGTTACATTAAGACAATACAAGAGACAGTTGACTAAACATGTAAAGAAACTTTGTGAGCTGTTCTTTGGATGTAAAGTGGGTGACCAGGCCAAACGCTGAGCACCCCACATATGTTGTGTCAGGTGTACAAGTTCTCTTTCTGTTTGGATTAAAGGCAAAGGGCCTTTCCTCATGTTTATCGTACCAATGGTCTAGAGGGCGTCAAAGGATCATTTAACGGATTGCTACTTCTGCTTAACAGATATTAAAGGTGGGTATTCAATGTGTTTTCTTTCCTGGTCTTTAATATATTTTCAAGAGATGTATCAATTAAAAAAATCAAAATACATACTATGTTGTACTTCCACTATTTCTGCAAGTGATCACAGCCAGTAATATCCATTTTTAGTCTAATTTTATTTTACTTCACTGCAGGTCGCAACAGAAAAGGCAAGGAATCTATCATGTATCCAGATCTTCAGTCTGTTATTCGCCCAGTTTGACATTCAAGTGCTATTCCTGTACCACAACCGCCCTCTGAACTACCAAGCAATGACATGAGCAACTCAGACGATTCAGAATCTCAAGATACACCATATGTGGTACAGCTTGAATCTGGCAAGAAACCACACCTCATCACCTAACCGGAACTCAATTATCTAGCTCGTGATTTAACACTTACTAAGCGAAAAGTGAACTCCTAGCCTCACCTCTGCAACAATGGAACCCGGTGGATCAACCTGCTCGAATTACAGTATTTAGGAAGCGTTCTGCAGATCTACAGCAATTCTTCACTTTTGAAAACAACCTATTGGAATTATATCAGAGGCCTATTCAATGCCCCTGAGCTGACCTATGAACCAAATGAGTAGAGGTTATTCATAGATGCATCCCTTTACCGCATAAAAACGATTCTGTTGCACATTGGGAACGCCATGCCTTCAGTTCCAGTTGCTCACTCAGTCATTTTAAGAGAGACATATGAGAACCTTGTTTTTATTCTAGACCTCATAAGTTACAAGGAGGATGAGTCGCTAATTTATGCATACTCGAAAGTAGTAGCCCTGCTTAATGGGCTACAAACTGGATACACCAAGTTTATGTGCTTTCTTTGCAAGTGGGACAGTAGGGCCAGATCAGAACATTATGTACGCTCAGAATGGTCACCTCGGGAAACTATGACGCCTGAATGCCATAATGTAATTCATGAGCCACTAGTTAAGAAGGAGAAAAGGTTAATTTGGGGTTTATGCCCACCCTCGAATTTTGTGGGCGCTTTGTTATAAATATCTCTATTTAAAAAAATACACAAGTGCTATATATGTAGTTATATATCATTATCACTACTTAATGTGGGCAATTTTCTAATTATGATCTTATGACGAAAAATAAATTGGCCGCCGTCTGGGTAGACACATTGTGAATTTTGAATCACAATAATTATTGTTATTATATATCATTTCGAAGTGATTTTTTTTTTAATTAAAATATGATATGGACATTTCATATTAATCAAGTTTAAAGAAAATATGATTGATTTAAATAGCATTCAGTTGAAATACTAGAGGCCGAACGCCATTTAGCATACGGGCTTTTTCTTTAATTAAATTGCGGGGGGGGGAGTCAACCCACACAATCAGTGGAGGGTATGGGGGGAGAAGCTCCTGCATTTCGAAATTACCTTAAAATATATAATACAATATGATGCGATTGCAATAGCCTCACATAAACCCTCCCCCAAAGCACTTTTTTTCTAATTTGCACAAGAAAGAACTGTTTACATTAAAAAAAACAATTGTTTTTAAATATATGCGTATATGAATTATCCAAATATTCGAGGGTGTACATAACCCCAAAATAACTGGAGAAAATCAATTTACTAAAGCAATCGATCTTCCCTAAAATAAGTGATGCCTAGATTAAAGAATGCATATTCGTAGGCCGCCAGATTCATAAACTTATAGCTGATGAGGACTTCGAGGCGACAATGGATCAAACTGAGCTAGCGGCCTCTCATGCATTCAAAGAAGTATGCAAAGGACTTCTGGGAAAGCACCGAGGGGCCCAGCGAGAGTGTATAGTGAAGAGCCTAATCCGGTGCTACCAAGATCTCAGATGCAATATGTCACTGAAGATACACTTTCTCATCTGTCCCTATTCCCTGAGAATGCAGGAGATGTGAGTGATGAAGATGCAGAGAGGTTCCATCAAAATATAGCGTCAATGGAAAACGGGTATAAAGGAAAATGGAGCCCTGCTATGCTGGCTGACTTCTGCTGGAACCTGAAGCCTGACACACCTGAGACGTCTTACAAACGAAGGATTAAATACTAAAATGTAGGTTAATTCATTATATAATTCTAACCAACATTCTGATTTTATATATTCATGAATCAATTACAATAGACACGTTTAATCTGACTTTGGGAGCGAAATACATTTATGATATCCTTGTAATCGGTATTAATTGAATAAATCGGCAATTTACAAGTAAATGTTACGTGATGGTAAATTTTTGTAGCAAATTCGAACCTAGCACACTCATTTTCCTAATAAAATGCACATAAGATCTATGTTTTTTTCTTGACACTAAAATTTGTTGCACAGTGTTATTGGTTTGTAGTTGTCGTGGTATAGGAAGAACCGAGTGACGGCTGGAGTTCGTACGTATGGGTTGTTTACGTACGTCAAAACTCCTGGATTACGTTTTATCTCTAAGAGTGTTATATATATTTGATTATTATTGATTATTATTATCGTTATCTGATTATTTCTTCTTTAATCTTTGAGGGTTCCCAGTGCATTGCTCAGCGTTTTGAGGCTTGAGTAAATATTTGTTAAAAAAACTAAAACTTTAATTAACACACAACAAAATATGAACCAACGAAATTTGACGCCTTAACTGCGCAGAAATGACTTCAATAATTTTAAATGAGGTTTTCTAAAATGACATACTTGAAATTATAGTGCTGGTTGACCCACAGCTCACTTTAATATAAAAAATACAAACGGATTTTACAGAAAAATATACCGGGGTTTAAATACCTTTATAACTTCCTACTAAAATCGAGTTTGAGTCTGACCTTGAACTCAAACGTTACGTCACCTCAGGAATGTTGTTGTATGGATGACGCGTGCCGCTTGTCCAGATGTTTTCGTCCGGGCGAAATAGCTTTAAAGCCACGGAGGCTTTGGTGCGTGTGACAGCCGGAGAGACTCACGCCTTTGATAGGAAATGACCTCACCACTGAGCAGTGAAAGAATGTTTCTTTCTCCTCTTCGGATTACTCTGGGGAATCACTCGCACTGGCGAGTGCTGAGTCAATGTTTGAATCCTTTGACTTACGGGAGTGCTGGAGGGAGTTCACTCGTGGTTCTTCCTCAAGGGCGAGGACTATCTCTGTGGTTTGGGATACAACAGGATAGGGGAGTTTCTCTGACGAGAGTTAGTTAAACTTGCTTCTTAAAACAAGTTAACTTAAAGTTCGGTGTAACCACCAGGAACTGGCTCGGGGATGAGGTTCTTCTTAGTTCTGGTATTCCTTAAGGGTGAGGACTATCTCGGTGCTTTGGGCTACACCAGGATTTGGGGGGGTTCTCTGAAGAGAGTAAGTTGAACTTGATCAAGTTAACTTAAAGTTCGGTGTGAACACCAGGAACTAGCTCCGGATGAGCTTCTTCTTAGTCCCTTTTGTTGGTAGCCCGGCCTCTTGCCGGGGACTTCGTAGCTTTGCTGACTCGCGTAATCTACCTCATTTTTCCAAAGATATTTGCTTTTATACGTCGCCACCCCCCCTAGGGTAGGGGCAGGAGATGGGGGGGTGCGTAGACATGCCGCATGAAGTCTCCTCCTCCAACGGTTTTTCTCAGGGCGTCGTACAGCTGGCCTTGAGGGACCTTCTGGCTTTAGGGCGACGCTCCTCTAATTTCGCCTATGCGGTGAAATTGAATATCACCTCTTAGGGGAAATCTTCCTGTTCTTAACCGAAGTTCTGGTCTCGGGACCGACCTGAGCTGATTAGCGCATTCTGTGGTCTCGGTCGGCCGTTCAACTTTTCATCGGGACGAGGGTCGAGAAGAAAAGAGGTTAAGTGGGCGAGCTACGGCGTCTCCACTGCCAGGATGTTGTGGCTACGACCAGAGGCTCACTCGTGGGGGTGAGGGGGAGCATCTATTCCCTCAAGTAGTCAATCGTTAATTATTGATCTATAGCCAATCGTTAATAAGATCGAATTTGAATGAGTGGAATTTGGCGCCAATGTTGCAATTGATCGCCGCTGACAAAAATGCTGGCCTTAAAAACGATGACACCAATTTCAGGCTTAAGCAACGCTAATAACAATTCTGTGCTTAAGCAATTCTGACACGAATATTGGCTTTACGCAACCTGATACCAGGGCTTAATTACCGCTGAGACCAATGTTGGGTTAAATTAAGCAGTGTTGACACCGTTCGTAATGAAATACAACCAAAATGAAAGATTAGAATGATCTCCATGCAGCCTAGCATTCAATTGCAAACATTCTAGTTCTTTCCACTTCTCTCTACACTTTTCTTCTATCCTTCACATCTAACGAGCTAAACTATTTATATGTGGGACGGGATTGAAACCAATGTTGGCCTTGATCGACATTGACATCACTTATCAGTTAATGAAATCGAACTGGCCAACACTTTATAAAAAAGATTATCAGCGAACAGGCGTGCGAGTACTTTATATATGGCTAAGAGATGAATACATCGCATTTGAATAGTTTCTCGACAAGAGAGAAATATTTGGACGGCATTAAATAGTCAAATAATATCAACAACGTATCGAGTGTGCAAATGAACTCTTGTTGTGGGTGAACAAAATATAAATAGATTGAGTGATTCGGAGCCAACTTAAAACGATAGATTTCATAATTATGTATTTGTCCCCTCTTCCTTTTGCATTTTTAAAAGAAAATGTTACCCTTTTTTTATTCTTTTCAAGAAATTTCATTTGTAAGAACTAGGAGAGATATTTGTGTTATTACAATTCCTGTATCGGATGATATATCCCAATCGCAACCATTGCTTGTTATTAATCTTGAATCAGAAATTACTTTTTCGGGTTCGCGAAAAGGAATTTGGGATTGTAGAATTCAGTTCTGACCTCTTTCGATCTTGTTCGTAGAACTTATGGAGTGAGACGCCCGAGCTCTATCTAGCATTTAAGACAAAGGATTATGAATATAAATATTCCTATTATTTGTAATCTAGGTCAAGGGCAGCGCGTGCTCAAATTGGCAAGCTTGTATTTTTATCGGCACACGAAGCTAGCTCAGGTAATTTTCTTACAGAAGTGACATCTAAAATTCATCCTAAAGTTTAGGATTTCACCCAAAAGAGATACATTTTATTATGGCGAATTACGGTAATGAAAATCTGATAAAAACAAACCTGCTGGTTGTTCAGGACTACTTATGGACAGCACCAGCATTCATGGCACTATATTTTAGGAATGCAATTTTTTATAACAGTTTGAATTTTAGTTTGTAAGTTTCATAGGTCTATTTGAAGCGTTTAGTCAAGTTCTTTCTAAGATTTCGTATATTTCGTATATATGGTTTTTCGTATATTTAAAGCTCTTATCAAAGTTCTTTAAGGCATGGCTTTTGGAGGGTATTTTTTCGTATATAAAAGCAAATTTAGATGGTGAAAAAAGAGCTCTGCGGATTGTTTTTCTCCGTATCTCAAAAGAATTCCAATTAAAGTTTTTTTCTTGCCTTTAGGCATAGAAAAAAGGTATGGATATAAAAAGGCCTAGACTAAGAGTAAATTATTAGGAGACCAGGCAATGGCTTCGCTACTAAGATTAAAATTTAAAATCTGAAAAAAAGCAGCCATGCTTAATTTTTATAAATTTTCTGAACTTCGCCAATTATAATAATTTTAAAAAGGAACTATAAACTAAATTTCCCCCCTTTCAAAATATCACCTTGCTAAAATATAGAGTTATAGAAGATATATAAAAATAAATTTTCTGAATTTCACCATTTGTAATTCTTTGGGTTTAAAAAAATCACAAAATTTCGATACTTATATTTATTTCTGAACTTCACCATTTTTTTTTTATATTATAAAAGAACTATTAGAAATAACTGATAAAAAACATGTCATAACCAAACTAAGATGAATTTATTATACAAATATTCAAAAATATCCCCTTCTTAAATTATAGTTATTGGTAATAATAATAATGATGATATGTACTGTAAAACTTTTATTTTTTTAAAACCAAAACCTCGTTGCTAGAGCCAGATGGGCCGTAGACTAACGACCGAAAATCTGCCTGCGAAGCGAAAGCTCTTCTCTTGTAAGGAGTACTAGTGAAGCCGTTCCTCTTGCTTTATTGTTTTTATCATGCTTGTCAGCTGAAAGCAGCGAAGGATTACATCCTTACAAATGATCAAACTCCAACTGTACTGTTATACTAATAATAATGGTGATTATAATAATAATAATAATAATGATAATAATAATAAAAATGATAATGGTGATAATAATAATAATGATAATAAAAAAATGATAATGGTGATAATAATAATAATTATAATAATAATAATATTTCAGAAATTGGTAATCAGCCTTTGATTTAACTACTTTGTGGCTTTCGTTTCAAGCTTACGAAAACTCTTTGTTGCGAAGAAATTCAAGCGTTTTAAGATGATTCTAGATCGAAAAATGCAACTTGTTTTTATTATAGCTTTATTCATTATGAGTTGACGTTTCACGATTACACTTATCGTATCTTCAGTGATAATAATTTTACTTAGTATCTTCTGAATGTACGATAAGTGTAATCGTGAAACGTCAACTCATAATTAATAAAGCTATAATAAAAGCAAGTTGCATTTTTTGATCTAGAATCATTTTAAAACACTTGAATTTCAACTCAAGAAAGATTTTTCGTAAGCTGGAAACGAAAGCCACAAAGCAATAATAATAATAATAATAATAATAAATAATAATAATAATAATAATAATAATAATAATAATAATAATAGTAATAATAATAATAATTAAAAGACTATCAGATAGGAATGAAATAAGAACTCAGAAATTCGCACAAATGTACATTATCTTCCGAAGCTAACAGTGCAGTATCTGACTGTAGAGGAATTATAACATAACGCCACACAGAAGGCCGAGCGGACATATATGTTAAAGTCCCTCTTCGGAGACAGTGAGAGAAACGTACCACAAGAGGAGGGGAGTGAGAACGTTAGTCGTCGGACTAACAGCCAAACTGCCGAAGCTTTGATCTTCCCGCCGAATTAGAAGTCGGTGGCGAGCCCGCTCGACCAAGGTAGCCACAAAAGACCATTAAGTCAGCTCTCAAAAGATGCGATTACCTACGAGGTCTGGAGGTCCGCGGGCAGGTGCCCAAAAGCGGTGCCAGATAAAAAAAAACACCGAGGAGAAATTATATGATGGTTTCCGGTGCCTTTCATTAAGAAGCATACCTGGGCTCTGCTGTGCCACTCCACCTCCTCTCACCCCTCGCACTCCCCTCAGCGGCCTCTCCTCGTCCCCCTTAGGTGGGGCGGTCGCCGGTCTATAAATAAGCCCCATAAGGAAACAAAGAAGATTATTCTGTGAGAGACGATAGAGGACTAGATCAAGGTGATCAGTCCCTCACCCAGTTACGAAATCGACTTCTAAAACTGAGAAGTTCGACACGTTTTCGTATCGGTGCCATACCGAGTTATCCTTCACAGACTTAGTAAGAAGTCTGGCTGGATTACAATTCCTAGTGCCAAACAGGAATTTCGAGAACAAGAGAAAAGAAGATCCGCTCACTCTCGAGTGACTCTCAAATTGCAATCCCAATAATTGGGAGAGAAGAAGAATTCGTACCCGAGGAAGTTCCATTTTTTAAGCACTTTTGAAATCACCTCGTATACCAAAACCCAGTTGGGCAACCCCTCGAAGAAGACGAGGATACTAAAAGACTTCAAGAGCTACCCAGAAGAGTACTCCTTGAGCCGGAGAGCACAACTCCTCTCTCCGTCGTTTATACGTATGACCGTAGATAAAGTTATAAGAAGAATTTGACATCGTGCCCCCCCCCCCCTCTCCCACACACACATCTCGTGGAAAAACAACATCAGCCCGCTGCAACTCGGAAAAGCGTGAAAAATCCAATATAGCGATATTCGTCAACCCCTGTTCCTTTCAAAGTCATGTAAGTCCGAATGACTATTTATATTTGTTTTGATTAAGTAGGATTTTTAATACTGTACCCAAGCTAACTAAAGGAGAGATAATATTTAGTGACTCCTGTCATATTGTTAGTTAAGATTAGTGGAACGTAAATTGTGGCTAAACGCTATATAAAAAGGTCTCCATAAATTAACTAACTGGCAATTGGTTTATTTACGTGGAGCTTACTTTACGTTGTTCATGACTCTGGTATGGAATAGGCCCTTAATCAATTCTTGCGAACCATGTTAAACTTATATATGTTATTGTAAATATTTTGAGTTAATTGATAAATTAAAAAGATATATTTTTGGCTAATCTTGGTGTTTCACTGGATCCTTACGTGTTGACTGGCTCTTTCCTTAAAACGGATTAAACGTTGTGGCACTCTCATAAATACATTAGTTAAAAGTCCACTAAGCCAATAGAGGAATGGTTTTCCTTCCTGAGTAGTAGGATCAGACTGGCTCGCTGAAGTCATTGAATATATGGTTCTCTGACAGAAGAGTAGGGAAGCCCAATACCTCGACACTGACGAAGGCATTCCATTTTCCCAACCCCCTTCTTACTGACTTATCCTCCCTGCTTCAGTTAACCCCTATGGCAACAACAAGCAATGGTCCCTCTTAAGTATCAAAATTCTTTAATACCGCCGGCTATTTTCCTGTGGTTTCACAGTTTTTTTGCAAAAGAGATTCTTACCTGTCTGGCTCCACCTCTAATCACCTTGAATTATATACTATTAGTAAATACTAAGGTAGGAGTATCCTCTCTCTTCAAAATGTATTCACATTGGCTTAGTTATAAGAAATTTCCTCCCCATTGACCTTATGATAAAGGTAGCTGGATAGTTATTGTAAAAGCAATCCCACTGTGTTCGATGCTCTATATAACCATTGGCTCAATTGTAAAAACATAAAAAAACTTAGTAATTAAAATAAAATATAACTGGACCATTATTATAAAACCCCTCCTACTATGTTTAATATTTTATGTAACCACACCCACTGAAATGAGTATGCAAAAAATGATAAAACTTCTTGTGAGAGAGAAGAGATTGTCAGACATAACTCCCCCACCTTGAAGTTGTCTCATTACGTCCTTCTCTCCCGTGTAATTCGACATAACCGATTCACACCTGCAAGCGACTGGTCTCCTCCGTCGAGCATCTTGCCTCCTCCAGTCGTAACAGACGAAGTTACCAGCCGTTAACTAGCGTAAGCTTCCATACCAGTCGTAACATAAATACTATTTTCTTCAACATCACAAATAGTAGTTTCAACAAATATTTTGCTGATTTTGCCACCCATTGTCAAAAAGATTGCCACCCCTGATCTAGCTGTTAATGACACAAGGGGACATGACACAACCACCCCACTTGGATGCAATCTGTTTGAGGGTAAGTTACGATAGAACTTCCACTTCCTAACTGTTTCATGGACCGCTCTCACAGGGGGGTCCCTCAGGACAGCCTAACAGAGGGGGCGCGGCCACACTTAATTGTGGTAATATTGGTGGGGCCTACAGCACAACAGGCTGTAGGATCAAAAGCTCCCTCCCTTAACCTTCGGGGGAGGCAGGGGATATCTACTACTGGGAATCTCTTAGCAACAACAACAACATCCACCTCGAGTCCAAATGAAAAATTATCACCTCCACCGGGATTCGAACCAGTTCCCTCTCGCATTACAAGCTTGGGTGTCACCGATCCACGATCGAATGCTGATGAGGTGAGGATCCCCTTTATGTCTTAATGAATTCATCAATTCCTAAATATTGTACGCTCGAAGATGGAGGTCGATCTACTTCAGAAGCGAGAAGGATCGATTTCTTCTATTTGGTATCGGCTGTTCCTTGCTTCTGCAATTTTATTAATTACTCATCATTAAGCTCGAAAGACGACAAAACGAATCCTCATCAGTGGGGAATAAGCACCCGTTGCTAATCAGAATACAAGCCTACTTAAAAAAACAAGCCCAATTGACTCTCTCTTGCACAACAAGCCTAATAAAATGTCTTAACCTAAGGTAACCAAGGGGCGATTTTCCTTGGGTGAAAAAAAGGCGGGAAACAGGGTAGCTGTTTGTTTTTCAGGCGAATGTTTGTAACCTCCTAGTGACTCAAGGGCTTGAAGTTTGGAGGGAGGGGGGGGGGGCGTTTAATAGGGAGCGAATGAAAAAAAAATCAAAAGATAGCCTGTTGAAATGAAATGAAAAGGAAATTCGGCGATAAAGAACAGATCGTTCGAACCTCTCCCCCATCCCCCGGCCTTCGTAAGAGTGGCCAATGGGGAGGAGCCTGTTGCGATTGGCTATGCGCGTGATGAGGGAAGGGAATGCCCGGCTTTGGTTTAATTACATAACTAAAAGTCCTTAGACGAAAAATGGCTTAATTTCGTCACCAAGCATAATTTATTTGACTGTCTCGAGAAGAAAGCTGATGTCACCGAATAAAGGGAGTTCTCACCCTTTCCCTGAGTAACCCCCTTTATTCCCCAAAGCGATGTTACCCCCTATTCCCCATTATTATCTGTCACTCTCCCGCTGAGCCAAGACCGTGTTATGCGTCATCTCGCGTCACTTCCGCGCTATATCCACTTCGACGGACCATTCGAAGAAACGTCGCGTTATCAGCGCGACAAAACCACCGTATGAAAGACCAAGGTGCGAATGTCATTATTACCCCCCCCCCCCTCGCTCCTCCTTTTTAAATAAACACAAACTAACGAAGGCATCTTCGCCGATATTTTAAAGATGAAATTATATGATTGATGCATGGCTCGGGGTTTGTTTGGTGGGAGGGGAAGTTGTTTGTTTGTTTTTAGAACCTATCTGGCGACTTCCTACCAGGACGTAAGTAGCCATAATCACACTACAACCAAATACTAGACTAGATAAGAAAATAAGAGGGGCACACACACACACACACACATATATATATATATATATATATATATATATATATATATATATATATATATATATATATATTTATATATATGCCAGGTAGGTGTCTGAAGATCAGGTGAATTACGTTGCTTGTTTGGTTATTATGGTTGAAGTATTGTTGTATTTTATTAGATAATGAAGTCTGAAAAGACGTGAATCGCTTTATTTGGAAACCCAAACCAAGAATGAGTAGAGAGGAGGAAAACGGGGCGATGATTGGCTGCCTCTTTTAACGCGTGGCCTATTCCATCGAGAGACAGACATCATGAGAAGTAGCGGTTCGGGGGATTGCGACAGCGGGATTCTTCTCCTCAGCTGCCTTCCTGGTGAGAAGCAAGAGGGGTCCCGTTACTCAGTTGTCCTGCAAAACTCGCTCCCAACAGAGCATTGATAGGCTCCGAGAGAAAGAACTTTGGAGGGGGAAGAGGAAAAGGCAAGGACAGATAATAGAAAGTAAAGTAAAAGACTTAACAGTTGACCTACGTGGTGGATAGACCGACATTATAACGCAACCTTTGACCAATATCACTTATATAGGTGCGCGCTAACCACATACTCAGAGTCTACATAAATCGGCAATCTTGTTCTTTGTTTCTAAGCTCTGAAAGAGAAACTTAATTAACTGATATTTTCACAGTTTATGACAAATCACCTAATCCCGAAGTGTCGAGACTTGTTTACTTTCCCCCCGAGAGATGAAACTCGCTGTCCAGAGTTGCATTTGAAATCAGGACGAATGAGAAATGTTGAAAATAAGGGGAATTGAACAATAGACTATTTCTTTTATTCTAAAAGGCCATCTGGCGTCTACCGCCAATCGCATTAGTCGTAATAATCAATCCAGCCCATTACTAGACTTGAATAATAATAATAATAATAATAATCGTTCTCTTTGACACTAAGCTGAGAAGGATCACTCTTGGTGTTCGAGCCCAGAGATTATATCTTCAACATCCTCTACTGAGGAGAGACTTTGGGATCACCCTGTATTAATGAAGAGAGCCTCTGAACGAGTATTTGCAAAATGAAAGCCATAAACAACCATCTTGACCATCGTCCATAGGTCACGAAACCTGAGCCATCTATGCCCCAACGCTCAGGACCTATCCGTCCTCCACGAAACGTGCGAAACTCAAGGTCCTACGATGCCGAGATAATCCAAGGGATCCCACAACTACCTACCCTCCATCCCCATTTCCCCACATCGCAATCCGCCTACTAATCCAAATCTCCACCCCTCTCCACACCGAAATTCAATCCCAGAGAGACAGTTCCCTCCACGGCAATGCTCCGGTGCGATCACCATCCAAAACAAAGCCCTTGCAAAGGAACGCCACGTGGTTAGAGTTGCATCTGGCGAACGAAGCAACGGGAAGACCACCCGGCTCCAGTGACCCCGTTACTCTGAAACAAAGTTAATGCTACCTCTGGGGGAAGGGAATCAAGACATACCCATTTTATCCTTTGGCATCATTTTCTGCCAAGCCTATTTTCACATCACATATTTTCTTAGAGGGCGGCTAATCTCGCAGGCTAGTCACCGATTAACTTTCATCCATTCCTTCTTGGTCGAAGCCTGGAGAAATTGGGGGAAAGGTGGCGGGATGGTTGACCCCTTCCTCTTTATGAGAACCAAAACTCAAAACTAATTAGTTATTACTACTGGCAATCTCGGCTTTGGCTGTCTAGGTGGACCTTCCCAGCAAACAGGAGTGAAGTCGTCATCCTCGGCTGCAGAATACCTGGCTGGCAGTCTCCCTCGAGGGGCCGAATCAACCGCGGTTTAAGTTCGTCAATCATTCTTGCAGTCACCCCTAAGGCGCACCATGCTACTTAGGTGCCGACCTGCCGCCGACCTGCCGCCGACCTGCTCCTCAAAGCCCATACGTTGAAACGCAGCACTTGCAACTCCTGTTGAAAGGAAATTTTTTTAACCAGGGCTGTGGACTCGGTAGGCTAAAACCCCGAATCCGATTGTGACTCCTTAGATTTTCAATAGTTCGACTCCGACTCTGACTCCTTACATTTTCAATAGTTCGACTCCGACTCCGTGTCCGACTCTGACTCCTTAGATTTTCAATAGTTCGACTCCGACTCCGACTCTAACTCTAGGTTTTATCTAATAATCTTAAAAATCCTGTATTGCATGAAAACTGTGATGATGGCTTTCCCTCTTTATTGAGTTTATCATCTGGCTATTTTTCCAACTCATATTTTATCAATTATCAGTTTAAGGGGTTGAATAAACTAAAGTATGCGCAATGGAAATTTTATTTATAAAAGTTTTAACCTCAAACCATCCACGTTTTACAGCCATAGAATAGGGTGGTAAGGACTACTTATGTCTCGGTACATCTTTATTTTGGTCTCTATGGTGATACCTCTTCGATTCCAGACTTTCTTGTAGAGTATTCCAAAGCAGTACTCACTTTAGCGAGTCAAGCGTTCACTTCTTAGCCAATGACAAAGTTCAGAGAGAGGGTGCTGCCAAGGTAGGTGTACTTGCCCAGTGCCTTCAGCTGATACCCATTGATGAGGTTATTTGGTGTGACATATGACCTTCCTGGAGCTTGCTGATGCATTGCTTTGGTCATTATTGCGCTGATTATGAAGCTGAACTTGTTGCAATCCCGTGCGAACTTATCAACGATGAATTGCGTTTCAGTTTGTAAGGAGAGCAATGAGACCACAGTCGTCGGCAAAAAGAAAGTCATTGATGCTGTATTCCAAAGTCTTGGTTCTACCTCGGTGCCATTTGAAGTTGTAGACAGAGACGTCGAAGGGTTATCTGATGATGATGCCTAGGTCTGCGTGTCTGAAGGAATCCGTCAGCATGAAAGAGAACATGTCGACTAGTTGCTGAACAAATACAAGTATCTCTCAAGTTATATACAAATTTAATCCCACTCAGTGGCACGGTAGATGCTCAATAACCCATAACACAAGAAAATAAGGAAAGAGGATACACAAGCGCTTTCGTCTTTTTCCTTATTTCCTATGGGTTATTGAGCATCTACCTTATTGTGATTCCCTTTCATTTACGAAGCCAGTGTTTGTCTCTCTCTTAGTAACGCTCTTGTCTTACTAACGCTTATAAGCTGAATTGAAGCATTCATTTAGGGTGATGTGGATTGTAGCCTACCGGCTAGAGTGGAGGCCTAAAAGCCAATAGCTCTAGATGACATAGGTTCGAACAGCACCTATTATTTCACCTTGGTAATTAAGTTTATATTATTTATTCTGTTTGCTATGTGTGTATATATATATAATCCTTGTTTTGTCTAATAAAAAGAAGAAATCACTTGTTTACATCTTTCTTTATTTCTTATGGGATAATGAGTATATGAGGCAGCAATAAGTACAATCGAACCGACAAGGAAAAATAAACCAATATTCTAAGTACTTTTAAACTCTATCTCGACTCATTATCAAGGAATAATAATAAAACAAATGGAAATATTAAATATATGCACGGAAGTGCCAAATGTTTTGGGATAGCAGTATGGAGATGTGGTAATGGTGGGCAGAGTCATGACCCCAGAACGAAAGGCCTATCACAGAGTTTATGGCGTCATCTTGGGCTTTCCTCAGAATCGGACTAAAGTGATTTTGTTGCTTTCGGTCATTGAGAAAGGCAATTGTTATTTATTAATTTATGCAAAGGTTGGAAATAGGAATTATTGGGAAACCCTCCTGTACAAAATTAGGTAGTTTTTAATTCTTATCAGATCTTTAAACGTCGAACTTTAACTGGAGGTAACTTTGGGGAGGAATTTACGTTGGTCAACTTTTTTTTCTACAGAGCCTGCAAATGGGGTAATTGGGTAACTAATGTACCGTGGTTAGTTAAATAATAGTGTTATAGTTTTCTATTAAATTTTCAATGCATACAAATCTTTAATAATTAATGAATATGATGAATAAAAATTGTTCCTCACTATACATATACAATACACTAAAATGGCGGAAAAATGAATGACCCAAAGTAGAAAAGTTGCAACAATAAATATTAAAAGATGAATTTTTGTTTTTCCAAGTCCCCCCCCCCCTCCTAATATAAAAGGTTTAAAAGAGAATGCTGAGTGAATATAAATATAATATGAAAATTATGCTTGGGCCACTTTATGTACATAATAAAAACAGTCAAATTGTGTAAAAGATTAGTAAATTCTGTAAAACTATATTTTTATTTTTCTAAAATATTCATATTTATGAATTTTACTTAAACATTAAACTAACTCTTTTGCGTTATTTTCTCTACAACAATGATCATTCAATAAATTTAATAAAGCAATTGTTGATACTCAAATTGCTTTCCTTCCAAGAAATTTGATAGAATGTTAATTTTCGCAGCTGAGTTCAAGATCAATTACCTACACACTGTTAAAATATATATTGGTAGTGATTTTAAGTTTTAAAGTACTGTGATTTTTTTATTTTATGAATATTTTATATTTATTTAATTTGTCAACACTTAGAATTATCGTATACTGAGTTATAAAATTAATGCCTCATTACTATATAACCGCTATGAGAACGATAAGTCTGATCACCAGGCGCCTTGCATCCATTTCCAAATCTCCTATACTACCTTCTCTTTTCACTACTTTTATTTATTTCTGTCTATCCACCCATGCTCTGTCCCCTACAAACACACAAACTTACACTAATTGTTAACTATATATCCAATAGAGGTTTAGAAGTGACATAAGCCTCATCTTCCGTTCACATTCAAACAATTGCCTTAGTGTGATATTATAATACGCTAACCAAATGGGAGCTTTTTCCTAAATCTTTCCTCCATCTTAACTGTTTGAAATTTTCCTGGCAAAATATGAGTAAATTCACATTCTTCAATAGTGATATTTATGAGTCCAGTGAAAGTTTCATGACTGACTTTCCCCAGGAATTCTCTATTTCACCCCGTTTCACTTAGCCAATTAGAAAATGATTCAAGAAATTGGTATCTGTAAGTTTTTTAATTGTTTACCTTTGATAGGATTTTTTTAGCCATTACAGTCAACCGAATTTAAAAGACTTTTATATATGCAGTGGTAAATGCACAAATGGTCAGCCGATACTTTTCTCAAAAGGGCGGCACTACTTCTCTTAAATAAACATTAAATATCTGTAGAAGGAGTTTGATATTCTGCTGATGTAGATTGGATGGATATAAAACCTTAAAAAATAGTTTGTCTTAATAATTCAATTTGATTCTAAAGTGTAAAGATTTCTCAAAGTATAAAAAAGTGCTTTGGTTTCAGAATATTTATAGGAAAATTCAATGGAATCTATAGCTAGAAACATGGTTTTATCTATGCCAACCAATTATTTCTAATACTTGCTAATAGATAAAATATCAATAGATAAAAAGAATGATCTTGAAAAATTGAAAGAGTGCTTATATCCAATTGGCAGTTTGTGTGCTGAAGCAAAGGACATTTCGTTCCTATCAATGGCATTATTGTCTGTAATGACATAAGTAATTTCAACTCCTGTGTTAAGCTCCTATAGTTACTAGTTTTGTGTGAAACCATGCAACCATTTCATTTAATGATGGTTGTCGACTGATGATGTTCGTCCGTCAATACGAAGATGACCACGCCTTCTTTCATTCACGTTGAGGGCCAGGAGACAGCATCCCGAACTAAAGGGTTCAACATATGTGGGGCACATGTGGGTAGGTGCTGTTTTGGAGGTGGGGCTTGCCTCGCGCGATTCGTCTGAGCCTCAACAGTGCGTCGGATTCCTGTTGCAGGGAGCCTCAAGAGATTTTCTATTGCAGCTATGGGGGTGTGATGGTTACTAAATTTCACCTGCTTATAGCGGGCTGGTTACCAGTTTACAGGTGGAAGAAAGGTCACCAATTTGTAATGCGCTGAGGGCCACCAGGTTATGGTAAATAGATAGTGGGTTACCAATTTCTGGTGAAGGTGAATTCTCTACCCTACTCCAAAGATGATTCTTCACGGGTATTCTTATAGTTGGATGGGCTTACCGAAGATTTACGGGTAATCGAGGTAAGGAAGGACTTTGAGAAAGGACGTGGCAAAAATATACCTTTATTTTAATAAGGACCTATTAAAGCGGAAAGAGGCACTTCGAGAAGTACTTTGCGGGCAACAAGCAGGTTTTCTTATTCAATGCGAAATATTAAATTCTGGAGTGACAAGACTTAGGCGAATTAAAAGAGGCTCCGTAACGCTAATATGGGTATGACAATGACCTTAATACAATTATAATCCTTAATGACAATTCTTCTCATTGCTCACCGTTTAATATTCTAGGGGCGTGGCCTAGTCTCATCTGTGGGACAATCCTCCATCATCGTGTTCCTAAGTTTCCACCTCTAAGGTGGAGTTATCGAACAGGTCTGTGTGTCTGATTTACCTACATATTTCAGATAATTTTAACTATTCTATGACCCAATTTTACAGATCTGTGTTATAATTTATGTTGGTAGGAGTTTGTGTTTGCTTAGCTACTTCGAAGACTCCTGTCTTCTGATAACTCTATTCCAAGACACGAATTGTTTGTTTATGCGTTTCCTCTTATTGACACAGGTGTCCAATTTGATAGCTTTCGTGTTCGTATATTTGCGTCTACTCGCGTTAATCCAAACACCGCTTGTGTCATTTTATTCATACAAATTAATATATATATATATATATATATATATATATATATATATATATATATATATATATGAGGAATTAAACCACATTCTCCGAAGACAATTTAATTCAGAACAGTTTCGGTGTATCTCACACCCTTTTTCAACTGACACTGGATAGAAAATATTAGAAAAGTGCTTACAAACATAACACGGGGTCAGGTCGTGAAAGATCCCCTCTTTTTTCCCCCAATCTCCTACTTGTGGCTAATCAGGGGGGGGGGAGGGGTTAGGCCTAAACATATTGAAGGGCTGACATTTCACTATTTTGTTTATTTGCTTACGTATTACAGGATTAAAAGAAAATTGACCCTCAGATAGATTTAAATTAGGAACTGACGATATCAAGCTCGATTCTACGATTCTTCTCTTAACATAGTTAGCCGATTTAAATACCATTTTACTTCCATTGAAATCGATCGAATGATTCAAGTCTCTAACATGGCAAAATATTCCACTGCTTTGGCTGCCTACTCTAATATCTCTTTTGTGTTCGTACAATCTCTTGTCTAGATTTCTCCCCGTTTTCCCTATATAAACTTTATAGCAATCGTTGCATGGTATTGCATATACTCCTATGTTATGATGTTCTTTGGGTTTCCTGGCAATCATCAATTGGTTTAAGGAATTATTATATTTAAAGGCTAGATTAATACCCGCTTTTCCAAATATGTCCTTTAAACTATTTAATTTATTATTAAATGGAAATGTTATACATTTATTAAGGGGCATTAGTGCGGGAAGGCTTATTACCATAGAATGTTTTCCTAGCTGCAAAATGAACAGACGATATGAACCAATCGGGGTAATACAAATTAGAAAAAATGGTCCTAATAATGACAATTTCCTCATCTAAATAGGAAGGATGACATATTTTATATGCTCTAAGGAAAAGGTTAGAAATTACCGATTTTTTCACAGTATTATCGTGAAACGAAAAATAATGTATATAGGCATTCGAGTGGGTTGGTTTCCTATAAACATCAAGTTTTAATTCATGGTGATCTTTATTAATGAGGACATCTAAAAAGGGTAATCTATTATCATATTCCCATTCATATTTAAATTTCATGGAGATATGCAAATTATTCAAATTATTAAAAAAGTTATCAAACTCATGGCCATTAGGCCATACAGAAAATACATCATCAATGTACCTTAACCATATAAAGTTAGGGGAAGAAATTGTGGGAAGGAGTTCAGTCTCAAAATATTCCATGAAGAGACATGCCAATATCGGAGATAAACTATTTCCCATGCTAAGGCCAAATATTTGTCTATAAAACTCATTATTTACTCTGACAATTTGAAGATGGCACAATTAATGGGTGCCGAGTGTCTACGTTAGTCAGAGACACCGGATGTACTTGCATAGTAGTATCCGACAAGTTGTTGCCCCCAGTAAACCCAAACCATCAAAAATTATCCTTCGTCCACGACATTTTAGGACGCGACAACCGATTTCCCGTCGTGAGATGTCATATACAGTGCAGATATTTTACGGGTTGGACGGACGTAGTAGTAGCCCCGATTAAGTTCTGCGCTGAGCTAATCGGACAAAATCCCCAAATCACCCAGCAAGAAGTGGCTCAACAAGTAGTCACCCGGGCACAAGAAGCCCAGAGAAAGGAACAACCTGCTGAGTTGACCCCTAGGATTACCCTCGAAGACAATGGGCTAAAATTGACTTCCTTCGCTATTGCCCAGAAGGAATGCTCCACTCTTAAACCCCTATGGGAAACGGTAATTAAGGGTGAAACTCTCCAAGTGGAAGGAAAAAAGCCAATCAAGAATATTGTAGACTCGCTTCTATACCATACTATCAGCGAAGAGAATAAAGATGGCACCAAAGCACTGTGTGTACCCCAAGAATACACGCAAAGAATCTTGAATATCGCTCATGATGGAATATTAGTAGGTCACTTTGGGCACAATAAAACGACACAGCGGATATTCAGACACTTTTATTGGCCCCAGGCTGCCAAAGAAATTGTGGCCTATTGCCGGTCATGTACTGTGTGTCAGAAAGATCCCTCTAGAGCAGTGGTCGGGGAACAGGGGTAAATTAGGGGGTAATGGATGTGTTAAGTGAGGGAAATGAATATGAAAGTTGTAGAAAAAGAATGCATTGAGGAGCCTTTCTTCTATTTTTCGGTAAAACCTGCCAACATTTCTCCTAATTAAGTGGCATTTGCCATGTTTTGAACATGCCTCTTTCAGAGTAGTTGATGAATTAGTAGATCTGATCAAGTGAAATAATAATTATTTACATAAGGTGAGTTATGATATAATCTATAATATTTACGTTTCTATATAGACTTTTATAATTAAAATTTAACAAAAGTTATATTACAAATTACAAATTAGGTTAAAGTGGTGAAATTGTGTGGTAGGTATATAAAGGTGTGAATAAGTTTTCTAGTTTGCCCTGGTGTTAGGGCATCACTAGCATTCTTCATGTTGTGTATTTAAAAAATTTTTATTTCCTCCGTCAAAAAGTAGCTGGCTGTCATTGACAGCCAGTTTCCTCCGTCATAATATTTGTATTTCTTTTTAGGTATTTCCGCCTTCGAAGCATTCAAGCCTTTCAAGGTTGACTTTCTTGCTGAATGATTCTCAGTGTTGATTGCTTTGTAGTATCTTAATATGGGCATTTAGCCTCTTTTCTTAGTTTGAATTTTGTTGACTTTTAGTTAATTTATTAACAGTTGGGTATTGGGAGTTGGGCACTTCGCCTCTTTTTATTCTTGACTTTTGATTATTATTAGTTTTTAGTTTTGGGCACTTCGCCTCTTTTATATTTAAATTTAGTTTTATTTTATTAATTTTTTACTATAATTATTTATATTTGGGGGGGGGGGGACTTTTAACGTGGGCACTACGCCTCTTTTTTCAATATGTTTCTTAAAATTTGTCAACTTGGTTGTCCAATCATCAAACTTTTTTAGTCTTGGTATCATAGGGTCACATAATTTAAGAGAAGTGGACTAGTACTACGTAAATATAGGTAGTACCACTTCTCTCGCGCAGGTTCTACTGCTTGGGAACAAAGCAGTTCTACCTATAGCGCGTCTCCGGTTTGCACGAATGGTTAAGTTTAGGTTCAAATTCGGGAGTATAGTTAGATCTATCTTGTCCCATGTCTTTCTCCCTAGCCTTTGGATCTCCGTATTGATCGGCTTTAGACCGATTCTCTGGTGAAGAGTCGATTGCCGAATACGGTCGATCCTTCGCGTGCCTGTAATCAGCAGCGTGGCTTTATTCTGCACTCTCTGCATCATTCTGAGAGAGGTACAGCTTGCCATCTGCGTGATCACGGCCGGGTACACCAGGACTGGGCGTACCAGGGCCATATACAGTTTCTTGCTGTTAGGCACGCTGAGGCCTCTGAAGCGGTAAAGTTTCTTCAGCTCTCGTTTGGCTAGGGAGACTCTGGTATTTATGTGGGTCTTATATCCAGATTTAAAGAGTCGTAAGCCCAGGACATTACCCTCATTGGAGTACGGATAGTGTTCATTATTGACGACAACGTCATCAGTTTTTCGGCGGTTCATTGGAACGATCGTGAACTTCTGGCGGTTGGTTTTTATTTTCCACTTCCTTTCATATCTATTGATATTTTCTATTTCGACAGCTGTCGCCCTCGCCTGGCTTCCAGCGTTCCTGAATGGACTCAGGACGATTTGTGTGATGTCGTCTGCGTATTGCAGATACATCGAATCGTACCTCACTGGAGCAGGCAGGTCTATTGTGTACACGAGGTACAGCAGAGGGCTGAGACAGCTGCCTTGTGGAACTCCCGCTTCCAGTTCGAATTCGGGTCCTTTGCAGCCCTCGATTGAAATTTGGGCTCTCCTATCGGAGATGTAATTACAAAGGATCCTTTCCAGGAGTGGGTTAAGCTGGAGGTTGAGGATCTTGTATTGTAATCCTCTCAGCCAAACCTTATCGAAGGCCTTCTTAACATCACGCAGCACCACGTCTACGTACCGCCTCTCAGCTTTACTGCAAGCGAGTTTCTCCGCAAGAAGGGCGAGGGCTGTTTCCGTCCCTCGTCCCTTGCGGAACCCGTGCTGCTGAGGGTTGTGGGCTCCCAGCTCGGCTAGTTGTTGTTGAAGCCTGTCAGCTAGGAGTCTCTCGTAGACTTTTGCAATGAACTCCAGCAGGGCGATTGGCCTGTAGTTTACCAGTTGATCAGGGGGTTTACCTCCCTTGGGTATGAAGATCATCTTCGCAATCTTGAGACCTTCCGGGAAGTAGCCCGTGTTCAGGGAAGCGTTGAAGATATTAACGATTCCCTGAATGATCTGCTGTGGGGCGTTAACCAAGTTGTTTCTGGTAATACCCGTCCAGCCTGGTGCCTTTTGTCGAAAGGCTTTTACAGTGGCCTTGACGTCCTCTGATGTTATGGGACGTCCGTGACCCGCCATCTCCCTGCCTTCGTTGACTTGCTGTAGTGGGTGTGTGCGATGCGTTTCCTGATTAAGTTGTTCAATCAGTTGGCCTTCGAATTCCTGGTCGAACTCAACGTTTTCTTCGGGTGTAATTCTGAAAACGTTTTTCCAGAAGTTCCTGAACATATCCTCGAGAACCACCGGGTTCTCAATGTGGTCTCCGTTCTCCATTATCCGAGTCTTGAGTCTTGGTGTAAGTCCCTTTAAGTTCCTGACTTGGCGCCAGAACTTGGCCGGGCTAAGTTCGCTGTCGACTTTGGCTATCAAGTTGTTCCATATTTCCCCCTGTTGGAGGTTGATAGCCTCTCTAAGCTCTGAGCTTAGGCGTCGGAGCAGCAAGCTCCTTTCCCGGCTGGGACCCTCCCGTCGTACTTCTTCGAACACTTCCCTGTGAACGCGAGCGATATCTCTCATCTCCTCTGTCCATCTGGGCTGAGGAGGTGTTTTATACCCTGTAACGGGTATGCTCTCGCGGTCCGCGTTTAGTATGGACGTTGTTATCCTCTCCAACTCCCTGTCGATCTCCTCTAACGACGCCGTGCTGAGGTCAGCTGGCGCATAGTCACTGAGTCGTTGCTTGTAACGATCCCAGTTGGCCATGGCGTAATTTTTCCGGAGAGGGGCTGGGAGCTGGATTGGTGCGAGAGATATTGTGGTGAGAATCGCTATGTGATCACTAGGGACTGTCGGGCCTGGCTCACTATGGTAGTTGAAAGGAAAGCCTTCACTTGTTAAGATTATGTCAGGCTTAGTTGCTGACCGGGAAGTGATATAGGTCGGAAAATCCGGCCCTATCCTTTGAATGTTCTTTCTTCCCATAATCAATTCCAAGTTTCGGCCTCTATCGTTGGTGTTACCATAGCCTGCCGCACGGCATCTGGCATTGAGGTCTCCCCCTAAGAATGCCATTCTGCGGTGCCCGAACAGTGTGTAGAAGTTGCATAACGGGAGATATGCTCGTCGAGGGGGTTGATATGCCGCAGCTATCACGAGGTCTCCGACCAGGGTGTGTACCTCGATTGCCACAAAGGACTCATCGAGTTCTGGCAGTTGTTTGAAGGAGATGTTCCTCTTGACAGCTATTGCAGCACCATCAAACCTTTCCTGGGAATGGTTCTTCATGATCACTCTGTAGCCCGGTATTTTAATGCGACCAGCTGTAGTGTCGATACCGTGCTCCGTGATGAGAATGATGTCAGGGTCGTGCACACGGAATATGTTACCATATGCCGTGGCTTTCTCCTCCCATCCATTCACGTTGAGTGTCAGAATCCTCATTCTGTTGCTTACTCTCTCCATCTATTTGTCACTTAGTGCTTCTGGGTGATGTTCTTTTTCCTCCCGTTTCTCTTCTTCCTAAACTCAGCGTTTGAGATCTGCTCGCATGTGCTGTGATGTAGAATCACATTTTGCGCGAGCAGGGCCTCCTCCACAGTTTCGGGATCTACTTCTGAGTCATATTCCCATTTGTAGATCTTAGACCTTATGCCCTGGAATATGCTCCTGGTTTCCATCTCCTCCGGGAAGGGGAATTGCTCACAGGCGTATATCCTAAGGTTGATGTAGTTTGCCCTTATCTTCTTCACTCTCTTCTTCTGTTCTTTCTTATCCTGGGGTTTGGGTGTATCAGTGTCTGAGGAATCTGAGGATTCCGAAGAACTGCTATTGTCTGAGTTGATATTTTTTGCCGATTTTTGTTTACCATGGGTGGGAGCAGGAGTTGTCGCCTCGACTGCTACTTTCCGTGTTTTATTATTAGATTTCTTGGTTGTGTCCGTATGAGTCGTGGTTGCAGTATTCTGTTCCTTCGGGGCCATCTGCAGATGCAGCACGTCCCCCGAGGGTGGGTTGTCCGGGAACCACATTTGTTCCATACCGTTCTTTGCCAACATTTGGTTTAGGACTGTTGCAAATGTACCCGGGCGGGCCAAGTTCATGACGTGTGCATGGAGAATGCATGTCATGATTTTGGTGGAGCCCTCGTTTTCTATTTTCAGATACGTCTTCTTGGCGTCCACCTCGGAGATGGCCGCCTTAGCCGCCTGGGCGTAGGACGTGTTCGCTCTACGCGTCTCCTCGTTCTTCTTGGCTTCCTGCTTTCTTCTCATAATTTCTTTTTTGGCGGGGCATGACATGGCCATAGTCCTATGACCTTGCCCACAGTTTATACACTTCACCGTGTTACTGTCACAGTTGCGCCAATTGTGGCCCTTCTGACTGCATTTGGAACAGGATTCTAGGGGCTCCTTACAGTCTTTGGTGGGGTGAGACTCCATCTGGAAGCACTTGAAGCAGAACTGTACTGGGGTGTATTCCCCCTTTTCCACCTGTTCTCCGCTGATCTTGGCATTGAACATTAGTAGTCCCTGTTCCTTTGCCTTATGTGCCATGGTAGTCTCCGTGAAGACCACCTTGAACACATGCGTGTATTCACCGCCGTCCCTTCTATTAAGAAACTTAATAACCTCGGCAACCTTGGCCCAGGCTTGCCGAAGCTCAATCTCCTCTCGGATCTCCTCCGCGGTGTGCTGCCCAATCCATGGGTCGATTCGACGACACACCACGCTCCTATGGGCCAGAATCTGGGGGGGTACTGCTGGCTGTAGTCCAATGGCTCGCAGCGCTTCTACTGCCTTTTCTTTGGTTATCTCCTCGATATCTTTTTCCCTCTCGCAAATGGCGATATAACCTGAGGGGATATCCAGCAGCCTAACCATAGCTATGCCCAGTGCTCCATACACGGCCTCAAAAGTGGATTCTCTGCTGGGTTTGGGTTGTCCGTCGACAACCCGCAGAGGAATCCTGGTCGTGTGGTCCTGGGCCATCTCTTCACAAGAGTGGCCCTTCAGTCCAGTTAATAGCTTGTCTTCGTTTGCTCTCGATGTGGGTGATTGGTGTTTCTTGAGATTGGTGCTCCTTCTCTTCTTGGATTGTTAATTGGGGTAGTTGGTGACTCCCGCTACTTCATCACTAAGCTTACGTGAACTGAACTGCCAAATGGGGGGGGTGAATGATGGAAGGTGGACCCGGGCGAGGCCCCTCAGATGGGTGATGAGTGGCGGACTTGATGAAGGGTGGTGATAGAATCAACTACCACCCCCCGGGGGTGCCGCCCCATCTGGGGTTTGGATATCGATGCTGTTTCCAACTTACACAGGGACGGTTGTATGTCCCCCTGTGGTCTTGGCCGGAAGTTACCCTTAGAGATTAGAGCGAACTCTTCCCCAAAGCTTTCAGCATCGCCTCGTAACCGGGCGGTCTCTTCCGTAGAGTTCCACAGTGGGCTAATCCTCAAACCTGCTTTCCTTTACGTCCCCAATTATGTCTATCAAAGTGGACCGACATAGTTGTGGCGAGACTAGATGAGTGGCAGATCAGTTCATTTCAGCTTCGCGTCTCCGTAGTGGGAGGGGGGGGGGGTTAGCACGACATCAAATCTTCTTAGTGCCGGTATAAAATTCGTAAAAGAATTCTCCCCGTAAGGATGATGAGGCTCCAAAAAATGGCGTTTTGAGCCTCCCTTGCCTCCGACTTTTCCTCCTTTTCCAAAATTGAGGTCTTTTCAGCGTCGACTTTTCAAGTGAAATTATGCTGCCTTCAAAGTTATATATATATATATATATATATATATATATATATATATATATATATATATATATATATATATATATATATATATATATATATATATATATATATATATAATAGTTTATTTATAAGGGGCATAATTATCTCATCAACTGTTGAGTTGCTAGTTTCTCATTTTTTAGGGGTAACTATTATATTTTTAATTTATTTATTTATTTTTATTTTAATAAATTATTTTATATTAAAAGTAAGTTTTTTAACGAGTTTAACTCTATTTAAGAAGATTTCATGCACCCCCTACATATGTAATGCTCACTCTTTTTAATTCTTATTGTTCGAATTTTTATGGTTGTGAGTTGTGAGTTGTGACGAATTGCAAGGAAAGAAAATCAATCTTATCTTAGTAAGGGAAAAAAATTTCAGCATTTGTATCAAAGCTTCAGCATTGGAACCAAAAAGTAAATGCCAATAAGATTGCTGTCTTTCCAAACCTGGCAGAGTTTTTGGAAGAATGTGAAGACTGCAGTCTTGTAGGGGTGCGAAGATGTATAAGAGAAAAAACTTCCTTTCGAAGCGAGAATATAAATAGCCCATTAAATTACCAAGTCAAGACGGACTCCGCCGTAGCATGACGGCAGAGTGCTGCCCTCATGATTCAAAGACCCGCGATCGATCCTCAAGTTCACAACTTTTACGAAGAAAATTCACGAAGAAAACGGAAACCACGGAAAACGCTTTAATGACAACTCAAGAAGACTCAAGATAAATGAATCGACTCCAGAAGAAAACGGAACTTAAGGAAAAAGACTTCCAGGGCTAACTCATCAAGAATAAAAGAAATTATCAAGAAGCAAGAAGAACTCATCAAGAAGCAAGAAGAAACATCACGTCAATTTAGTACGAAGATACATCAAGAAAATAAAAATCGAAGATCAAGAACTAACCCAGCCAACTTAAAGAAGAAGGAATCTCAGCCAATAAGAATACCAAGAGTCAGATAAAAGGAAGACAAATGTTTCAAGGGGCAACTTCAGGCGAGAAGAAATATATAGATTCGAATATAGAAATCCCAAGATGAAGAATGTTATTGATAAATAAGAAAAGTTTAAAAGAAGCATCCCCCCATAGTCTTAGTGACATGAACGAATCAACGCAAGACACCTAACCAAACTTAAGAATAGGTTCTGTGACTACTTTCCAGAGCTTGATTCACATACATACTGTCAGCTGGGTTGTAAATCCCTTCAAATGTTAACTGGCTGATTTGCCTGAAAAGCCTGAAGGATTGGCCGAAGAGCTTATTGAACTGCGTTCCAACAGTGAAACAAGCATGGAATTTGAGACCGAGGGTGACCTCTCAAGTTTTTGGATGCCAAAAGCTGCAAAGGCTTATAAAACTGCACATTTGGAAGCAAAAAAAATGCTGCAAACTTTTGCAACAACCTACCTTTGCGAACAAGGTTTTTCTACCCTTGTAAATCTAAAACAAAATACCGAAACCGGTTGGATCCTGAAGACAGGATCAAAGTAGCAGTGACATCGAAAATCCCTGATATTGAAATTGTTGTATCAAAGATGAAACAGTATCATTTTTCCAAAGCCTGATGGAGCTGATATATTCAAGTTTTCAATAATTTTTTCATTAGTTTTATTTGTGTACCATTCTCATGTCAGAAAGGGTAAACATTTGTCCCCATAATAGTGGTTTCAATAACATTTTCCTATTTTGTTTTTGTACGAATTTTAAATACATGATAGTGACATAGTCAATAATTTTGCTTGTGTGCCATGTAATGCTAAAAAATGATTGTTTTATTTCTGTTTATAAATATATAATTTCCTGAAAAAATTTCTTGTGTGCTATTTCCATGCCAAAAAGATGGACATTTATTTCCTAATGGTAGATGAAATAAAAAATTTAACATCATCCCAATATAAATTTTTTGTGTCTTTATTATCCATGATTTATATAAGTAAATTGGTTTGTCCCCCAAAGTACTTCAAAGTCAGGGGTAAATTCATTTTGCTACAAATTCTTTTGGGGTAACACCCCAAAAAGTTACCCGACCCCTTCTCTAGATGAAGGGTACCTCCCACGCTATTACAAAAAGTGCCCGTTATAACCGACCTATTCTTTCGATTGGCTATAGATTTGGTGGGACCAATTCACTCTCCTCCAAGCGGAGGACATTCCTACATCCTCACTCTAGTAGATTGTGCCACACATTTTCCAGATGCCATGGCACTACGGAAAATTGACACTATTTCCTGCGCGGAAGCGCTAATTTCAATATTTGCCCGAGTAGGCCTGCCTAAAGAAATTCTATCGGATAGAGGGCGCCAGTTCACATCCGAATTGATGGATTGCTTTAATAAGCTACTGCTAGTCAGGCAAATTTTTACGAGTGCCTTTCATCCATCCACTAACGGAATCTGCGATAAATTAAACGGGACTCTCAAAAATATATTGAAGAAGTTGTGTCAAAACAACCCGACTCAGTGGCACAGATATCTGTCTGTAGCCCTTTTCGCTTGCAGTGAAATCTCTCACCGGACGTTGGGGTTTTCTCCCTTTGAGCTATTATACGGGAGAAATGTGCGAGGTCCCATGAGCATTCTTAAGGAATTATTTACCATTGAGCTTCTCGACCAAGAGACTAAATCTTCTTACGAATACGTAATGGAAATGCGTGAGCGCCTAGATTACTGCTCAGGATTAGCTCGAGACAACGCCGAGAAAAATTTAGCCAAATACCGGGACTACGTCAATATGAAAGCGAAGGCGCGAAAATTAAAGGCAGGGGATGAAGTCTTATTATTACTTCCAACCGAAAATAATAAGTTATGGGCGCAATGGAAGGGACCGTTTGAAGTAATCGAGGCACGAAGACCAGTAGATTACTTGATAGATACCCCAACAGGGCGAAGAATCTATCACATAAACACGTTGAAAAAATATCACCACCGCGTGTGCATAAATAATATTACCCTGCTAGACAAAGAAGAACCGATTGATCCTGCTTACCCGTGTACACCACTACACTTCATAAACACAGTATGTGTGAACAAGACAAGGAATATGAAATGCCTTCGCTCTCACTCACTTCCCTGATAAAGTCTTAGAAAAAATAATAAAAAGAAGAAAACGAATTTTAATTTGGTTTCAGAAAAAAAAACGGACACGAAAACGGCACTGGCCTAATAACAGAAAAGTTCGCCAAAGCCGAGAAAAATTCAATCGATATCGTCCTGCAAAATGTTGAAAAAAGCATTCGACCAAGTATGGACCGAAGGGCTAATCTACAGGGTGGGGCAGAAAGGTTGCTCCGATTTCAAAAGTTAATAAAAAGCAAACACATGATCATACGAGAAAAAAACTTTTTATTTATAATAAGTACATTAAATGCCATTGTGATTCAAGTGGTTTCGAAAATTGTATAACTTAAGTGACGATTTGAGGTGCCCCCATAGAAAAAAATCACAAGGGGCTAAATGCGGGAAAGGGGAAGGGCACCCAATATCGCCCTGCAGAGAAACAAGATGACCCGGAAACATGTCACGGAGGACTCCGAGTGAACGTCGAGACCTATGCGATGTGGCACCATCTTATTGGAACCATACATCATCCGGATTATGAGTGGCGAGTAACTGGACGACTTTAGGATGGAGAAACCTTTCGAGGAGTTCACAATAACGGTCCGAAATCACCCATAGCACACTAGACAGTAACCTTCGCACTGTGGAGTGGTCGTTCGTGGAGTTGACCAGGGTTATTGACTGACCAGTATCGGAAGTTTTGTTTATTAACCATCCCCGATAAAATAGAAGTGCGCTTCATCACTGCAGATCAGAACAGCTGTTGGGGGGATAGTCTGGAGAATGTCCCGACACATAGTTGTGTGGGTTTCATAATCCCTCTCGCTTAGCTCCTGTAAAACCCTCATATTGTAGGGATGCATGTGGAGAGACCTGTGTAATATTCTGCGAACACTTCAAACGGACATGTGTAAGGCAGATGCGTGTTTTCGTGCGTAACGTCTGGAAGACTGCAGTATTGAAGCTGTCATAGCTGCAACATTTTCTGGCCCTGTAGCGGTCCCAGGACGGCCAAGACTTTTCTTGTTTAAAGCCGATGATGTTTTTCTAAAGTTAGAAACCCACTGAAGATTTTTTTCCATCCAGTACGTGATCATGACGACGAAGCGCAAAGTGTCTTCGGAAAGAACGTTGCGTCGTTAATAAACTCTTCCACAACAAATGCACGATGCTCTCCACTCCAGGCCATGGTGTTACTACCTGAAACAGAAAATAAATGGCATTTAATATACCTCATAGAGATACGAAGTTTTTTCTTGTATATTGATATGTTTGTTTTTTATTAACCTTTGAAATCGAGGCAATCTTTCATGGAGCGGTTACCCTGCGACTATGTACGAAATAGATCAACGTACATAGATTTGTAGGGATATAAGGATCCAACAATCCACCTAAGGGCTGGAGTGAGGCAAGGAGGGTGTCTTAGCCCGACACTGCAGATATCCCTAGGCCCATAACACCGGGAAGCATGAACATGAAATACGCTGACGATATAACACAGATTGTTAAGATTGTTATGACACCCTATCGAAACCCAAGAAATCCAGCAAGATTTACTAATATGGAAATTTACAACATAAACAACTATGAGAAACAATGAAAGATTAATACAAGTATCTAAAAGCTAAAAATCATTTCAATGGGAAGTCAGAAAACGCTCCAGATCAGAATTGGCGGCAATGAATACAAATATGCTAGTGAAGGAAAAGGGCTAGGACTAACACTAAACACCAGAGGTGATTCCGCCCAAGATAAGGAAAACACCTAAAAACAACAAGTGGAATATTGCTACTGGCAAAAATGAATCGACTTAGGAAGAAAAATGAAGAAAATATATACACCGTACTGGTCCAATCTGTTCTGACATATCCGCTGATTCCAATATACACACTAGCAAAAAAAAATTAAACAAATGATCCAGAACAAATCTGTGTACTGAATAACGAATAAAGACGACGAGAACGCATAAATCTGAGGAAACTTCATGATGAATCTGACATGCTGCCACTCAGTTAAACATCAAGACATATTTAACATTACAACCATTAAGGACGACGGGATAATAAACAATAGGCTGCTTAGCAGAAAAAACCTGTTAACATATGAGAAACCTATATACACGTAACTAGGACAAACGGAAAAGTTATAAAGAAAACAAGAAACTCAAGGAAAAAGAGTAAGACAAAGGCTTAAAAACCAAGAGAAGATGAGAACTCACCCGGGGAGGACGTTACCTCCCGCTGATAGAAAGATTAAACAGGTCAAAGCATACATATTAAGAATGTAAACGGCTAGCATACTTAGCCTCTAAAGACAATAGCCCACGAAAAAAGATCCCGACACTAATCAGAAGAGTAAAATGGAAGAGTACAAGTATAGGTTAGAGACAAACACAGAGGTGCAGTTATAAATAGAAAAAAACTGTAGACAATCAAGAACAATCTGGAAATATCCCTACCCACCCGACCAAGTAAGGTTAACTTTAAAACTCCAGAAGAAGTGGGCCCAAGACGGCCCTTCCTGCCTCTCAAAGCCCAGATTTGGCGGAGTGAGATTAAGGGAGACCTATGAAGACGTACTATGCCTTCCCCTATCAAAATACAACGTTTACATTGTGTGAATATTGCTTAAGAACAATTGGCTCGCATTGCCCGCGACCCATATCTAGATAGAATTTTCACGGGAGATGAAAATTTGGCTTTTTACAGCAATAGTAAGTATAAAAGACAATAGCTTGATGGCAAACAAAAACCCATTGCTACTCCTAGACATTGCCCCAAAAAGCAGATGGCTACAACTCCTTACATATTTAGTAGGCTGTGAAAGGAGTTATTCGTTGTGAATTACTCAATAATAAGTAAAGAGTTGCTTTAGAACTATATGTTCAAAACTTGTAACGATGAATCTCTTGAGCAAAAAAGTTCTTCACTGGGGTCCACCAAAAGTTGAGGGAGGGAAGGGGCGGGGGAGTCCTCATTCCTGACAATGCACGCCCACACGTGCCACATTTGGCTCAAGAAGTAGTTATAATTATTGCGTTAGGTTGTAAAGTTATTTCACATCCTCCAGATTTATCAGACATTTTACCATTTAATTACCATTTACTATCTGATATAAATGGTGGAATAGATATTAAATTGGATATTTCATCAAAACCGAATGAATTCTTTAAAAAAAAACACTTCATAGGTAAACGATCGGAGAGCATTGTGAAACTAATGGCAATTATCTTTTCTCAATAAATGTTTTGATATAAAAAAAGAACTCCATAAAAATTGCATCGATTTATTGATGATCTAATAACACCTCCTCGCTAAGAAAAGGATTGTTGTTTGAGCTACTCCGATTTATTGTAACCCTTGTTGTTCTCTCCCTTTTACTCCACTCTTAATTTAGGACTTATCTGCTTCCCTGATTAATTTGCGGTCAGGTTGGCAGTCTAAAGATTTACGTAATCAGCAATCTATGTATGTGTGTGGGAAAAAGATAATCAAAGCACCAGCTATTTTACTGTCATATTTCTGTTAGCGATTATAAATAAATAAAAAAAACAATTGCTAAAAAATGTGCTTGCATGCCTTGTAAACACCTCATGACTGATTTTGTTAAATTCAAGTTATGTTCTTTTCCAGCCTATGTATTAATTTATGACAAAATGAGAGACGTTCAGATTTTTAAGGAGAGAAAATCGTTGTAGATCCGATTGATGAAGAGTCTGGAATGAAAACTGTTGAATAAATGCTATGATATAAGAGAAACGGAGCATGAAGTAATGTTTGCATAGCGAAATCATGGAAAAGCAAGCTCTGGTAGGCGTCCCTCTGGACGGAAGACAAAGTTGAGTAGCCACGGTTGCTGAGCATTGAAACGTGTTGTTTCTAAAACACATAAATAAGGCCAGAGGTGCAATAGACTGCAGAGCTAAAACAAAATCTTGCAAATCAATGTCGACCAAAATAATGCTTTATTCAGGTGGCTATCAAGGGAAGCCTGCCATCACCAAACATCTCCTTTCTGACATAAATACAAGATTTTTAGCTTTTAAATATTGACGTTAAAATGAGAGGTTTGGCAATTTCAATTTATTAGTGTATCTCCCTTCTTGCTGCATCTCCTACTTCCACTCTTCGGGCTCTTTCAAATGGTTCGAAACTTTGCAACGCCTGTTCTCCACCTAAGGTCTTTTTTCGTGTAACATCACTGCTTCGTGAACAGCACTGATTGCCCATTTATTCCGACATTTCCTTTGAGGTCCCCCTTCTCACCTTAAAGATAATGATGCAATGAAAAACTCTTACATGTCTTTCTCTCTGAACCTACCACGGAACATGAAATCACTACTCTCTGGATCTGTGCCTATATTGTTTGTATCTTTTACTCATCTAAGCTCCAAGGATATTCGTGTTTCTTGATTTTTGCTCCTACGATGCGGAATGATCTGCCTGCTCTTCGTCCCATCCGTGCCTGAAAAGGCAAGAATGGAGCCCCCCAGGTGCCCAATCCAAAGCCCCCTCCCCGCCCCTCGCTTTCATTGACTCTATTTGGCCGATAAACATCATGGTTCAGACAGGATACGAGAGAGGTTTAATCGGGTAGGGGCGAAAGGCAGAGAGAAAACGAAATGCGAAAAATTAAAAAGCGTTGGAGATTCATAGTTGACCAGGGTTGGTCTACCCAAAGAGCGGGTTGGAAATGGGCGGGTGCTTTACCAGATCCCTCTACAGTTTTTGTTCTTTCTACTGCTCATGGCTCATATGTGCCTGTCTCTGATCAATACTTATACTCCTCCTTTCCGCCTATCTGATTTAATGTCTGTGGTATTTATTCAGCCATGTGTTATGATGACTTTTTTTTGTATTCCGGGTTTTTTTTTGTGATTTGGGGCTGAGAGGCTAGGTAAGCTAGCCATCGCCCGTAGTCAATCCGTAGCGCTTGTCTTCTTTTACGATTTCTCAAACGGGAGTAACGTACTTCCCAGCTAAGACCTCATCTACTTTTGGTATTCAAGCCGTTGTTTACTCTTTTTCCTTTATTCCTTAACTGATTATTATCTTTGCTCATAACTATTTTTATGTTTATATATATATATATATATATATATATATATATATATATATATATATATATATATATATATATATATATATATATATATATGCAATGTTTTTGTACTGCTTAGGAATCTAGGGTTTGTCCTGGTATTGTCTTCAATTGCTGAGAGATTAAAAATGTTTTAATGTTTCTCTTCTATTCTACTCCATATTTTTAGCGTTCTGTTTCTCAACACCTGATTGAGGGGCAGCATGTCAGCTTCTTCATGCAAATCACTAACATTCCTGTGTTTTTTTTCATCTTGTATTTGGTATCCTGTGCATAGCTTTTATTTGGATCTTTTGTATGTTTCTTTTGTGTGATCTTGCTAATGAATATGTTGGATTGGCGGACACGTCAGAGCATATTGAACCAGTGTATATCTTTTATCTTTCTCTTCAAGGCTTCTTATTTTTTTAGTAACAATATTCCGCTTGCTGTTCTATGTTTCTTCTCTTTTCTTGGTCGTAATATCCTCTTGTGTTTCTTATCAATTATAGCACATTTCCTTCACTAGCATATATATAATCGTTTCCGTCTATTCTTATCTGGACCGTCTTCTGTCTTCCTATTGTAATGATTTTAAATTTTTGAATATTTTTCTTTATCTCCCATTGCTTTTCTTAATTGTTAATGTTATCTATTTTCAGTTCTGTTAGCTTTGCTTGATATTTTAGGTTTCAGTACAGTGTCGTAACCATCTGTTTTATATCGTCTGTGTATTGGATGTTCATGCTTCCTTGTATTATAAGTAGAAGAATGGACCTTTATAGCCTTCTAAATACTCCATGTTGCTGTTCATATCTAACCGTAGATTCTTATAAATTAGCCCTTCGGTACAGACTTTGTCGAACGTTTTTTCTACATTTCGCAGGACTATGTCGATTGTTCATTTCTCAGCTTTGGCTTGGCTATCTTTTCTATTATCATTGTCTGTATCATAGTCGTGTCCCGGTTATTTCTGAAACCAAATTGATATTCATTATATGCTTTGTTTTCTTTTAAATGTTGTAGTAGCCTTTTGTTCATTATTTTTCTCTAGGACTTTAACAAGGAAGATAATTAACGAGATTGGTCTGTAACTCGTCACTCTGTTCGGGGGCTTACCTTATTACAAAATAATGGTATTATTATCTGTTAGATCACCCCATAAGTAATGCAATCCCTGTTGAGGGCGACCTTCTTTTTGATTAGATCGATGCGAATACCGTGGTACGTAAGGGAAGTGCACAGGGAGAAGATACGCTTCGAAAGGTTTTATTAAATAGAACTATTCATAATAAAGGAAATGGACTCGTGGAGGGCATGAGGGGGAAAAGGGGGCGCTACCAGTAACCCTTTGTAGAGGTTGGTGTAGGCCGTGCAGTCTGTTTGGGCAGGCCAGAAATTCATAACGGCGGCCAATAAATTCTGCATGAGGAAAGGGCTGCCTGCGAAACCCATCGGAAGACGCTTAGAACTGAACTTTCTAAATCCTACCACAAATCCAAAGGCGTTTCGTGCCTTGTCGTGCAGGAGAAGATGAAAGAAACCGTCTTTCGGGTCTAATTTGCCTGCCTCATCTCCTGACTTCACGTTTGCGAATACTTCGTCGATCGATGGGAGTGCAAAGGCTGGAGGGGAGAATGCCTACGCTGCCGGGCTCATATCGTATTCCAGGTAGACGGAGCCGTTGAGATTCGGAATTCCCTAAATCCTGTGAGCCAGTACCTTCGTCATTAGTGGGAGTAATTTAGGGTTAGATACATTCGGAGACCGTCCTTTTATATAGATTTTACGAGGTTATTTACGGCAGGAACTCTACTAAAATCCCCGGGAGAAGTAACGTCGAGCCGGGAACTGGGGAGTGAGGGGGGGGGGGCTCGAACCCTGACCAGTTACAAGGGGTCTATAGTTGAGCTTATGAACTCTATTCGTTCGTTATCATCCTCGGCGAGTTGTCCGTTGTTGTTGTTCCTATCCCCATTCTGTTTGTTTCCGCTGTTGTCGTTTTTATCCCGTTGATTCGGGGACGCCATAAGGTCGGGCAGTCCGCTCATAATATCTCTAAGAACGTCCCCTTTTCTGAAGGGTGTGAATAAGGGGACCTGTTGGAGATGACGGGGGAAGGGGGTAGGGTATTGATTACACTAGGAACGACCAAACCTGACATGGGAATAACAGAGAAGAAATCGCGTAGTCGGTTGAGCTCGGGGTTTGCCGCGAGTCGGAGACTGGTGATGGAACCGGAGCAAAAATTTCTAGTTGGCTTGGCGGAACGGAAGGACCGGGGGAAGGGGATCTGAAATTAATCTAGCGAGGAGAGGGAAATGAGGGAGTCCGAGGAGGGGAATGAATCCTGTTGATAAGGAAGCAATGGAGCTTTGATCGGAGTTTAGGTGTCCTGAGACGTTTGGAAAAGAAGGTGGGGATCTTGGGGACAGAGACGCAAATTCGGCTGAAGTTGACGAGAGGAAACGCGTGTCCGGGCACATTCGTCGTCGCGCTCGCGAGACATAGAGATGTTCCCTCTCCAATTGAGTCCTTCAGCGACGTCTTCTAGGGCCCTGCGTGCGCAAGTGAACCCCTCGTGTATTTGGGCCTCTGCTTCTTGAACCCAAGGGGGAGGGGTGTTCCAGGATCCAAATCTCGGCGTGGAAGGGGGGGCTGCTGGTGCCACTCTCGAGGTCAGTGAAGTGCCTGTTTGCTAAGGACTACCCCTGTAGAAATGGCGGACTTGCCAGGTTAAGGAAATTAATTAATCAAGTGACATAATCTTCATTGCAAACCTGCTACAAAAGTATAACAGAAGTGATCTTACATTTTGTAACTCTATCAAACGTCAACAAGACGAGGCTATCAAGTACCAAAATAACTGAGTCAATTAAAAGAGGTGAGAAATGAGCAGAGATGATAAAATTAGGAAGAGAATCTAATGTACTGAAGTCAACAAGCTTAGAAAGAGAAGTCCGAAAAATTTTATAACATATAATTTTAATCTAGTGAAAATATTATTAAAAACAACAAATCATTAGAACAGATGAAACTACAAATGGTAAGCAACAAACAGCAATGCTGAACGATAAACAGAATAATAAAAACACAGAAATATAATTGAAAGAGATGAATTCTATCAAGAACTATATTATGATAACAATGCCTGCCATACAACAAATGAACACCTCTCTAAATGAGGGTAAAGTATCACCAGTAAAGAAAGGACGAAATTGTGCCCGCAATTACGTGAATAAAATATAGGAAGCCACAAAGTATGATGATACATGGTTGCCATAGCACTGGTAATCAATTGAATCTGCTTCGGGTATGTCTGGCAGGCACTTCATCCAGGCCAAACAAGTAGCTATACCCAATAGAGTCCAGTGGTCCTTCACCTTTTTTGAGTCACGGATCCCTTTGAGAATCTAGGGAAAGCTATGGACCCTCTCCCTATAAAAATTCATATAAGCACAAACAGAACATTTTATTTGAAAATAATTGTGTTTTTCTTTAACATATAAAAACTAATGACCACCCCAAGAAAAAAAAGGAAACATAAAATTTGTGTAAAATAAAACGAAACTGTAATTATGGCCAAAGGTTAATGTGTATAGGAAGGTTATTGTTGTTTGACCTTTTTATTTGAGCTCGGACCATATAAAGCACATACATGAATCCCAAAGGTCTCCAATGAACCAATCAAACAACCCTAAAAACAATTATTTTCATTGACCATTTTAACTATTTCTTTTTTTTAATCAAAATGTCGTACTCATTTTAATTTGCCATTACAAACTTGCAATATTTACATAGGAATTAACGCAATTTAGGGAGGGGGGGGGGTCAAAGAATAATAAATGACGCTTAGTTTTTCGAGAATCTAAAAGTAGAATATTTGTAACTATTGATTACGCCACGTCTAAATACAGACAAAATATCAATAAATACTCATTAAATATAAAGGATTTCATAAAGATCTAATAAATTTTGGATAATTTTATATTTATAAACTACATAACCAATCGCAAGATACGAGTATGATAGTTAGATTAATTATCAGCTTAAAAAGAAATCCTTTTAGAGCTCGTACATAGAAGCGGAGAAGGCCGAAGAGCTCCCACTTAATGACTTTGACGGAGCACTTCGGCCCCACTCATGGAGCAATACTACTGATCACGACTGTATACTGATATGTTTGATTAATTTACCCCTATCATGTTGTGCAACATGGTATTTATGTGTTAAAATACTAATTGCGACGTTCTCAAGATTTGATAGACCATGAATTTACTCGTAACCATCTTTGAGGAGTCGCCACCAGGGCGTTAAAGTGTTGCACACAGTCCTGTTCTCCGTTCGCCCAAATACCATTAAGAAACTATAAACATATCCTAATTCTGAAATTAACTGCTAAGCTGGGATGGAGGTCTATCACCTCTCTCCGTTCTCCCTCTTAGCGAACGTTATGGCACGGGGCTGGGGCTGGAAAAGTTGCGCTCCCTCAATTTATCGTCCAGTTCCACGAAGCAGCAGTGTTACAAATATGCTTGGCCTACGCCTTTGGTTGTGGCGAAGGAGAGATAGAGGCGTAGTGGGGACAGGCTCTAGTCATATTGGTTATATGTTTATAAATATGTGATCCATCTCGTGTAAGGTTGGAAGCCACTTCTTCCCTGAGCCTCCGAAGCATTTGAGTAAAAGTGGACTAAAGAGCTAAAAGCAATGGAAGGAAATGAGTAACAGAGGAAAACGTGGTTCGGAATCAACGAAAATCAGTAGGTCCATTAAATGAAATTGTTCCATTCTATCCATTTTGTCCACAATACATCTTACTTTCTTTCCTCATTTCAAATATTTTACTCCCCCTATTCCTCTCCACCTCCATCCACTTCTGCCGACTCTCCCCCATCTGAGTTCACCTCGATCCCTTGGGAGAGGGAGATAGATGGAGGCTCGACTGGGCGTCCCTCTCCATGCGCGGAATAAAACCAAACGGTACCATTTGGACTCACTTCCTGGACTAAACAACTACACCAGAACTTTTCTAGTGCCATTTTTCTTTCTCTATCAATGCCATCTGCCCCGTGGCACTTCACCCAATAACAATAAACTTTATTAATTAATAGAAATGATCTTGTTTTCGGTATCCTTACTAAAGACTGCCATTAATTCGCATTGTAAATCCAAGTGTCTGTTCAATAGGAAGATTTTTATTATTATTATTATGACGACTCCTAGCGAGGTCATAAAGTCGCCGGAATGAAAATGATGCCTCGCTCGATCGCATACAGTAAGTCAAAGTCAAAAGTTTTATCCCATTCTTAAATGGTTATTACAACGATAATACAATAAGTTCAGCAATAATATATTTATACAATGATAAAATTATTATAATATATATATAAACTATTTACAATTTTATTAATTACTTTGAAGAACATCCCCATGAATTAGTTACCTGGGCTTACCAGGTAAAAATTTCTTAGCAAATATTTTAAAAGTCGTGATTTAAACACTGACATATTTTGACATTGTTTTATGTCCGTAGGTAAAGCATTCCATAGTCTAGGGCCTGATACAGTTAAGGCTTTTACCCCTATGTCAGTAAAAGTTCTTGGTACAAAGTATGAGTTCTGGTGTCTGGTATTTATAGTAACAATAACCATTTGATTCACAGTTAGCAACAAGAAGAGCCATTCCGGTAAGATTTTATTTTTGATTTTAAAAACTAAAAGGCAGATGTCAAATATAAATTTTGCATCCATGCGTAGCCATCCCAGTCTATCAAAAAGATGGGTAACATATTTATTCTTCCTTACTCCACCGATGGCAACTCTCGCAGCAATATTTTGTAGCCTTTTACTCGAGACATTTGGGTTTTAGTTGTAGAGCCCCAAACACTGAGACAGTAGTTGAGAACACTCAGTACTAATGACTGAACAACCCTCATTCTACTTTCTAGTTCAAATCTTTCCCAAACTTTGTCTATGTAAATAAGGGTCCCGTTAACTTTCCTTTGTAGCTCATCCATGTGAGAATTAAAGGTCATCCATGACAACCCCGAGATTCTTAACCTTTTGAGACATTGTAAGTATGACATTATTAAAATTTATACCGGTTTGCTCGAGAATCCGTGCTAGATATTAAGTTGATCCAAAAATTATAAATTTTGTTTTGTTTTTATTCATTAAAAGACTATTACTATTAAAATATAATTTTGCTTTAATTAAGATATTTTCAGCCTTTTTAGCAGTTCATGAATTTTGTCTATCTCCCCAGATATCAAGATTTGTGTATCATCTGTGTCGTAGAATGCCCCCTTTTTGTTCTAAGAGTGCTAATATTGATATCTTAAAGAAGAGAGCCGTTGGAAACACGTGAGGATATAGAGAAACGCACAATAATTCACAAAATAAACTTATATTTTAACTTTAACCATTGAATACACAAAATTTAAACATTAACCACAGCAATACTCCGAATATTTTAATAAACAAGAATTAATTCAATTAGTTTGACCCTGTAAAATTGGTTAATTCCGCTACACACAGCAATATATAAGATTTAGGCTTACGGACTCTACTGGAGTTTAAATACCTCAGGAATGTTATTGTCTCACGACGCGTGCCGCCTGGCCAGATGTAGGTGGGCAGGATTAAGAGGTCCTTTTGGCGAGGGTAGCAGCTGGGGAGTCCACGCGGTATTCAGGGGGGGGGGGGGGGATTTAAGGACGAGAACAATTACGGTGAGAGTGAGTCGAACTTGGTTCTTAAACCAAGTTAACTTGGAGTGCGGTGTGACCACCGAGTAACGAGCTCGAGGGGGAGCTTTTCTCCTTCGTTAATTAATTCCTCATGGGCGAGGACTGAACCCGGGTAGGGGCTTCTTCATGGGCGAGGATCAAAGAGGAGGGGGCTTCTCTGACGAGAATAAGTTACTTAAAGTTCGGTTTGGTTACCAAGAACTAGCTTGAGGATGAGCTTCTTCTTAGTTCCAGTCTTCTTTAAGGGCGAGTATAACTGAGGGAAATTTCTCTGACGAGAATAAGTTGAACTTGAAGGTCAGTTTGGTTGCCAGGAACTAGCTCTAGGATGAGCTTCTACCTTAGTTCCAGTCTTCCTCGAGGGCGAGAATAACGGAGGGGGGATTTCTCTGACGAGAATAAGTTGAACTTGGTTCCTCAACCAAGTTAACTTATGAGTTCGGTGTGGCCACCGAGCAACGGGCTCGAGGAGGGAGCCTTTTCCTTCTTCTTTTTTTAATTCCTCAAGGACGAGGTATTCCTTTGGTGTTTAAGATGCACCAGGATATGAGGAGTCTCTCTGACGAGAGTAAGTTGAACTTAACAAATAAACTTAACGTTTGGTTTGATAACCAGGGACTAGCTCGAGGATAAACTGCTTCTTATCCCCTTAAAGTAGGTAGCCCTGCCTCTCTTGCAGGGTACTTCTTGGTCTGGCGAGCCAAGTAATCTACCTGTCCAGTCTTGGTAGCCCGATCTTAATTCGGGGACTTCGTCAACTGAAGACTGACGTATACTACCTAGATTTTCCTCAGTGTTCCTCATTTATGCGTTGTCACCCCACTGGGGGAGTGCTAAAAGGGAGGGGGGCTTGATGACGGGCCCAGGAGGGTTCTTATGCCAAACGCTTTTTTCTCACTAAGTCTTACATCGGCTCCTCGTTAGCCTTCGAGCTTGGAAGAAACACGTCTCCAATTTCTTACTTGACATGAAATTGAATCTCACTCTCCTGGGGAAGATCTTGCATTTTAACCTTTAGGTCTCTTATAGCGACGAGTGGTGCGGCACTGCGGTTACGCGCTTGACCCGACGGTGCCTGGGGCCGGATGTCTTTTCGGTAATCGCCTCGTGACTCCACCACGAGAGAACGGGGAAGTGACGATTCCCCTACAATCTGCATGTATTACAAGTAACCAGTCTTTTTTAAATTGAGGGAAATCATTGATATAGATTAAAAAGCAAAGCACCCCAAATTGACCCCTGTGGGACTCCAAAAGTGACTTCTAGTGGTGAAGAACAAGTCGATCGGACTCTAACTGACTGATTGCGGCCACCTAGATAATTCTCAAATCAAAACGAGTTACTACTAGCTTTAGCAAGTTTGGTCATTAGGATTCGATGGTGGACACTATCAAACGCCTTGGACAGATCTAATAACAGAAGAAGGGATATTTTCTTGTTGTCTATGTTCTCATAGATTTTATTTGTTATTTTAAGTAATGATGTTTTAGTCGACCGGCTATGTCGGAAACTATGTTGCTCATCACATAACAGGCGATTCGTTTCAACGAAGTCAATTAGTTGAATGGAAATTACTTTCTCTAATATTTTAGAAATGATACATAAAAGTGAGACTGGTCAATAGTTTTCAACATGTACGGTATCACCATAATTGTAGATGGGTATTTCGACAGGATATTTCCAAAGGTCGGGATAACTACCTGTGATAATTGAAGTGTTGATTATCACAAGAATATAAACTATGGTAAAGGGCAAAGAGTCTATCAAGAAGCGAAATTGAATGTCATCAGAACCACATGAATTTGTTGGTTTGAGTTCTTTTACAATAAGCATAAGAGTAGTTAAATCAATTATGTGTGGTCTGAATTTATCAATGGTAGTCGTAATCGATGGGGGCTGGTCACTCAGAGGTTGATTAATTAACTGATTATTGTACTGGGATTTATCATACATAGTCTTTCCTAAGTTAGCAAAATAATTATAATAAACATTTGATTTCTGTTGGGCGTTTTCCTCTAAATTGTCAAGTTGTCCTGAAGACTTCTTATTATTTGGAACAATTCTATTGATAACGTTCCAGGTCCCTTTGGTTTTTTCCTTTACATTTAGTGAATTCCTCCCTGAAATAATTCCTCCCTGGCTTTTATCCCTCTTATAGGCTCTTTCGATGTCAGAATTTTGTCTATTTGCTTTTAATTGTCTTTGAAGATCATTTCTCCTTTTCATTACTTCCTTGACTCTAGAGTCAACCCAAGGGGCAGGGGGGCGTGACGTGAGTATGGATTCGTAGGGGGCACACATATTCAAACACTTGATAAAAACACTGGTACAAGAGAAACTTGGTTATTTACACAATCAGTGTATAAAATAGAATCTAAAATACAGGTTTCATTTAAAAGGTCACATAAATAATTCGGAGAATAGTTCTCGAGAGAGAGCGGACAGTTTTTACAGTAGGGAGTCTTTTTTTCTTTCCTAATATTGACTGTAACTGTCGAAAGTTCGAAATCACCAAGGTAAGACGGGAGACTTTACTGCAAAATTAGGCTTGTTGGTAATTATAAGATCAATAATCCTTGAGGAGCTTCCAGTAATCCGGCTTGGTTCTTTCACAAGCTGACTTTAATGAAGAGTTTGTATTAATTTTCCTACCTTATTATTTGGATTAAGACGATTGTCATTAAAATCACTTAGTATGATGAGTGGCTTGTTTTTTAAACTGAAATACCTCCGTAAGGTAATCCCAACTATTTCCGAATGGATGCGGAGGCCTAGACACACAGCCCCAAATGAATGAAGGAGATTTTCTATTTTGGATCATTAACCAGAATGGTATCTTCGAGGCGAGGAGGGCCTTCTATTTCAGGGGTCTTCAATATATTTACTTCTAAGTGACTATATATATATATATATATATATATATATATATATATATATATATATATATATATATATACCTACTCTGCTATTTCTACAAAAGTAGATTTCATGTTTGGCAGGAGCCGGGTTTCAGAAATGGTAATTGCCTCAACAGAGGGTCTAGTAACTTGTCACTATTTATCTTTTTTCGAAGGGTTAATGCCCTCTTTCACCCTTTGCTTGGTCTAAGCACGCTCGGAAAAGATGACGAGAGATTTAAAAGATGTGGAAAAGATGACAAGAGAGAGAGCACCGGTTTCTCTTGATGCACTGGGGTAGTGGGGCACGCTGTTACTCTATGTTTCAGTAGTAGCCGGGGTATTGCCCCTCCACCAAATCCCTTGCGGGGTCATCATTAATTGGTTATAAAAATAACTACGTCGATGTAGATAACGGATTTTTTTCTGCTCCATGAGATGAACCAACCGATTAAAGGGCGGTTCTTTCATTTCCGTGGGGTGATTATTTGATATATTGTTTTAACTGTTTCATTAAAAGTGACAACCAGGGCAAATTTTGGAGAGTTGCGCACCTATCAAGTCAATAACGCCTCTAATCTTCTCTTATGAGTCGCTGTGTTCTGCACGGATTTTCACTATTCCCAACTTCACCACATCCAATTACAGGTCTTAGAATGAGGTTGAACTATAGCAAAAAACACCAAAAGTCCACGAAATTCAGCATTTGGGGCTGATTAAAATCACATTATTTTTAAGAGGTAAAAAGAGGAAGGCGACGTAACCGACGAGATAGAGCATTTGGGAGCGGAGCTGCCAGATGAAGGAGAAAGATAAAAAGGAGAATAAAGATAAGGTTAAAGATAATAAGCACTACAAAACTTAGCCTTGTTAACCCCGAGGGGTGGGGCCGCGAAGCCAAAGTAAGGAACAAGTTGACATAAAAAAAACAGAAATCACAAATAGGAACTCGATCCGTTTAATAAAACTCTGAAATTCAGAAAATTTCTAAAAAGATTAAAACCCCTAAAACTCTTACAACCTTAACAATTTGAAAAACCTTAAACTCCTAAAATCCTTAAATCTCCTAAAATTATGAAAAACTTAACACTATGAAAAAATATCTTACAAAACCTTAAAACTCCTAAAATTTTAAAAATCCTAAAATCTTTATCTCTTTAAAAACTTAAAACTAAAAACTTTGGCAATTCAAAAAATCTTAAAACTCCTAAAAATTCTTGAAACTCCTAAAACCCCTAAAACTCCTATAACCTAAACAATTCGAAAACCTTATAACTCCTAAAATCCTTAACTCTCCTAGAACTCTGAAAAACTTTAAAACTGAAAAAATACAATTCGAAAATTTTTAAGAACTTTAAACCCCATAAAATCATTAAAACTATTTAAAACCCTAAAACTAAAAAAAAACCGCTCTAATAATTCGAAAAACTTAAAACTTCTAAAACTCTTAAAAACATTGAAAATAAAGACCTTAACAATTCGAAAAACCTTAAAACTCCTAAAAATATTAAAATTCAAGAACCTTAAAGTTCCTAAAATCTTAAAGCTACTAAAGCCCTTAAAAATTCTAAAATCCTGACAACTTATTAAAATATTAAAACCATTAAAACTCCTTAAAACCTTAAAACTTAAAACTCCTAAAACCTTAAAACTACTGAATCCCCTAAAACTTTTACAAACCTTAAAATTTAAAAAAAATTTTAAAGCTCCTAAGATCTTAACACTCACAAAACCTTAAAATTCCTAAAAGACTTAAAAATACTGAAGCCCTTAAAACTTATAAAAACTTTACAACTTTTAAAAACTCTAAAACTCTAAAAATCTTAACCTTGATAAATCCTTAAATCTCCTAAATTCCTTAAACATACTAAATCCATTAAAAAATAAACCTTAAAACTCCTAAAGACCATAAAACTACTAAATGCTTAAATCTTCTAAAAACCTTAAAACTTTTAAAAACTTTAAAACTTTTAAAATCTTTAAAACTACTAAAATCTTAACACTGATAAAACTTTAAAACTCCTAAAAACACCTTGAAATCATCCCAACACCGTAAAAATCCATAAAACTCTTGAAATCCCCTAAATCTCACATGAGTAGAAAACAGATGTTTCGACCAGGAACCAAAAAGTCCCCGACCACCCCAAGCATGAACTTGTTAAGTGAGATTTTTTTTATTTTTAATTTGCCCACCTGGCGACTGCCGAGAGAACTAGTATAATCTGCAGGACTTGAGCTCATCTTATCGAATTCAAAATAAATGACCAGAAACTAAACAACTGGGAACATTAGATGGGATTAATGAAGACTTTCAGAACCTACAATACCTGATCTTTCCACGGGTTCAAAGTGAATGACCACAATGTACAGTACTGGGTTCATAAACGGGTTCAATGAAAACCTTCAGAACTTACAATACCCTGTCTAGTTTAAAGTGAATTATCAGAAACTACAACACTGGGTTCATTAGACAGGGTCAATCTAAGCTTACAGAAGGTCCAATATCTGGTCTTTACTTTTGGGTTTAAGGCAAACTATTAGAACCTATATACTATGTTCATTGTAAGGGTTTAAGGCAAATTTCCATAACCTAAGAGACTGGATTTATTACAGTGGTTCAAATCAAACTGACAGAACCTACACTTCCAGATTCACTGTACGGCTTCAAGGTAAAATAATAGAACCTACAGTGTCTGAATCATCGCATGGCTTGAATTAATCTATCAGATCCTATACTTTTAGGTCCATACATAGGTATAAAACAAACTAATGAACCTACAGTATTGTGTTCTTTGCACGTTTTCAAAACAAACTAACAGAGCCTAGAGTAGTGAGTTTTACATGTGTCCAAAGCAACCTATCTGAAACTAAAGTAGTGGTTTCATTGCATGGGTTCAAAGCAAACTTCAGTACCTTCAGTACCGGGTTCATTGCATGGGTTGATAGAAAACTATTTGATCCTTCAGTATTGGGATCATAACAAATAATGGAAACCTACAACACCGATTTAGTTGCACGGGTATAAACCTAAATATCTGAACCTATAGTATTGTGTTCATTATATGGGGTTAAGGCAAACTACTAGAACATAAATTACTTGGTTTATTGCACGTGTTCAGATGAAACTTTACGAAAAGAACAGTACTGGTTTCATTGGATGCTTTTAGATCAAACTCTCAGAAGCTACAATGCCGAGTTCATTGCGAGGGCTCGAAGTAAATAATCAAACTCTACAGTATTAGGTTGATTGCAAGGGTTCAAAGCAATACATATGTTTACATCCTCTCCCCCCTACCCCACTCCCCCCTCTTTATCCACTCCCCTTTCTCTCTCGCCCTCTCCCACCTCTACATCCTCTCTCTTCCCTTTTCTCTTTTCTCACTCCCTCCCAACTTCCCTCTATATCTTCCTCATAACAAATTATCTCTTCTATCCCTCACCCTCTGATGTCCTATGGGTAGAGGTTTGGAGAAGGGGGAGTGCGAGGGGTAAAGAGGTTAGGGAAGATACGGAGGAGGAGGGGGTAAAGAATGAGTAGAGGTGAGGGGATGGGGTAGGGGAGAAGTAGGTGACGTGATATGGGTAGAGGGAGAGGGAGATGAGAGGTTAGGGGAACATGGATGTGAGGGAGGGTAGAGATGATCACAATCGTTTTGAAAGATCAAAAAGGTCGGAGGGCTGGTGGCGAGCGAAGCCAAGTGCAGGAGTGGTGAAGCCATGGCTCGTCTAAATCGAAAATGCAACATGCAAACATGTGTGGCTAAGTTTCATGCTCTATAAACTAGAGTTTTTCCACTGACTCTACCCGATATTATGCGGGGAAGGGTCGTATGAATGGTCACGGACGGCTGCCAATACTAAAAAGGATCGAGTATAAGCAGGCAGGAAAATGGAAGACACGTTTACACAAGGGATGGAGTTTAAGCTTCGAATTCATTTCCTTTTCATACATGCACATCTATCACCACTCGCCCGCCACAGGCGAAAAATTTAAGTTATCCGAGATGTTCATTTATCTCACAATAATAAAAAAAAAGCCAGGGAAAGTTTCGAAGTTAATCTCCATCATATGCCCCATTGGGCGGACTGTTTTTTTTTAATACCGTTCTTAATATTCGTAGCAGCAAATGGCAACTAAATTCGTGCGTTTGTTCGTATTCTATCTTCCTATCAGTCTACATAAAATGAGATGCGAAACTGAGATAAATATCTTTCGACTTTGGACGCATCATTTAAAAAGAGCTTGTTAGGCCAAACGTGAAAAAAGAGTAAATGAGACTAACTGTTTGTTTGTTTGTTGTTGTTTTTTCATAATTATGTACTATATTTATGGAGTTACTAAGTGGCGATTAGTAAACGAGAGAAATGATAGCTGAACCAAAAGGAAAATACTTTTAATGAGTTTATCCCCAATGGAAAAATGGCTTGGCAATATATTTTGACAGATTTATCTATCAGCGAGAAATTTTCTATGAAAGTGTCATTTTCTTTCGGTATTTATTAACACTGTATTAACATGAAAATAATTTGTGAGAATTTTTTGGCACATATGAAGATACGTTAGGTATTCTGTAACTGTATTCCTAGACCAAACATTCGAGTAAATCGCATGAATCTTCTTTATTCATGTGGATGTGTACCGGTAGTTCTGTAAGCAAATTAAGGAAAATAATATTGTTGAGGATGAAATTACACTTAATAATTATTAAATTAGAGTGTACGTTTACTACATTAACGCCGATGTCCTTGTATAATAGTCATATCCTTCTTTTATGTTCCTATAGTTTATCCTGTATTGTTTTCCCTCCTTCAGTCTTGCCTTAGAATGGCTTCGAAGGATCTTTGCTAGTCTCTAGTTCTGTTCTTTCGGTGTCCCTTTTGGCCTTTATAATGACACTGTCATTTCGTAAGATGTATGTTCATTTATGTAAAGATTCCACCATACAAGTACGCATGATATGACAAATGTCAAGGTCCATTCTTTGAAGACCGTCTGCTGCAATATGTGAAAGTCACAGTATGATTTTTACAGACGCTTTATCTCATGTGAATGTACCCATTACTCAAATATATTTCTTACAATCTTGCCCTCACCGGCATCTCAAGTCTCACCCCCGCCTTTTATCTTCATCACGCCACGCTTATCAGCTAAATATTTTGTGAACTTAAAAGGACACACACAATATCAATCCGCCACTGTGTTCTTAACAGCCAAGTGAACGTCAACTATGAAAGAGTGGTTTGCGTCTTTAGATTCATTGAGGAAAACCAGTAGGTCTTATCTCAAAGGTAAGTCGAAGCTCTAGTTTTGAATTATGCTATTGGGCTGCTCCTGCTTGAGGCTAATACTCTATAATTCATAAGTGTGATGATATATAGGATATGATCACATATGCTGAGAGATTTCGCACTGGCATGTTTTAAGCCAGGGGTTTTCAAACTTTTTAGGATACCAATAGGCACCGTAATTGCTATCTAGAAGCAGCCGTGGCGACCCAATATAAAATAATTTACCTATAAATACTTAATTACTTGGAAAGCACTTCAAAATTAACCACGATTGACATTTAACCTAATTTAATTTAAATAAGACAAATTTATTTTAAATAAATAAATCTTATTTTTAAAAGTTTAATGAGAAATTTGAGATTGACGAGTATCGCATAATTCTTTAATACTGGGACGTATAATTGAGAAGGCAACTCTCATTTCTTCATTCACTGTCTCCAATCTTTCTCTTTTCGTTGTTTTTATGTTGCACGATGCAGAGAAGCTGGTTTTAAAATACTTTCAAGTGTGGTTAGATTGTTTATTAATATTTGAAATGCATATTTTGGGGGGAATTTAGGCATTTGAAAAATGATTGCTTGGTCGCCCCATCGGCATCCCCGTTTTGAAACCACTGTTTTAATCAATTGGGGACAAATAAAAGGAAATATTTTGCATAAGATAAGGATCAATGTGAGGCGATTTTTTCAGCAGTCATTTGATAGCTTGAAAATACATAATTAAATCTCAAAAGGTTTTTTTTTTATATTTTATTTCAACTTTAGGGGATGGGCGTTGATTGAAATAAAGTTATTTAATTGAATGAAAGTACACGTTAACCTTATTCTTACATTCAATAAAATTTAATTTATATTTTTAACTGCTAATCTCTCACCGCCTCCTCGATATTATAGATTTCTTGATACCAGGAAAATATGGGTGTGTTCCTGAGCATATTAAATTTCATGTATTATTTTAGTGTTTGCACATGCACGTAGGAGAGGTTTTGAATTCATTTACCGAGAAGATTAGTGAATCCTCATTCATAAAAAAAACTTTCTCACAAGTTCTAGAAAAGTTCTCGTATTTTAAGTTCCAGTTCTGGAGAAGATCTGATTGAGGTTTATTCTGGGTGAGATGTCACATCACATAGCATCCCGACGCTATGAAGGGTAATTTAATGTGAGAAAAAAAAAATGATGATAGGTGGCCTTGTGCGCACGCACGGAAAATACATTCATAAACGCTCTGAGTGGGTCCCAACACTGCTACCCCGTGTTTTAATAAGAGCATTTTATTATTATCGTGCTAAATATGGCATAAAGAGTGGGGTTGGGGAGTATTTTTTAGTGACAGTGGAGAGCACCTAGTCGATGTTGAGGTCACGAAATGAGGATCTCTCAGAAACTTAGGTTTTATCAAAAACTTATTTAAGAGGGGAAAAAATGGCGCCTGGACTCTTCTGTTTATAATTTGCATGGAGAGCTGAAAATACATATTTCACGCCTCCTAACTTCAACAAACTATTTCCAAAATGACCGAATTCCTGCAATTCCTTCTATTTAGGAGACCTGGGAAAGTTAGACCCTCTCAGAGACCATCGGCTCTCACTTCGATTCTCCCTGGAAGCAATTTCAACTTTCCCGTCACGTTCCATTTTCCCAAAATTTGGGGATTCTGAGAAGCGGTCTTGTTATAGGTGACTTTTTGTGTTACAAGGTACAAGGGGGGGCGGGGGGCTTTTAAGGCCATGGGAGGTATGGGGTGGTACAGATAGTTTAGAGATTTGAAAGGCATATAAATAAAGATAAGGTCGTAAATATAAAATGTACCAGTATAATCACTGTAACTAAAGCTCGGAGCTGTATAGATTGAATAAATTCGTCTATATAAAACAACCTGAATTTCTCTTAGCACCAATAGATGAAGGTATTTTTAAAGAGCATTTTTTAAAGCAATACCTACTATCGTGGTATTTTATTTGTTATTTTAGAGAGCCAGTTTGATCCTATTAATTATGAAGGACAACAATACTTCAATATTGGCTGAGTGGACTTTTTAATTACCTATTATTGAGAGAGGGTCACAGCGTTTAATCCGTTTTAAGGAGAGCCTGTTAAACACGTAAGGATTTAAACAGTAAAAATATTTATATTCACTTAATAAGTTTAACGAGGATAAACATACTTAAAACCGGGCCTATTTCAGAAGCTATTCATTTATGTCCAACTTGAAATAGGCTCCAAGTAAACAAACCAATTGCCGATTATTTTTTTTATAGTGACACTTTTATATTAACATTAAACTTCAGATTAAATTTCACTCTTCTAACTGTAAATATGACGGGGTTCACTAACAATTGTTTCTACTTCAGTTAATTTGAGTACCGTAATAAACTCATACTAAGGCAATACGAATATAAATAGTCATACTAACTTACATGAAAGAAAGGATCAGGGGTTGCCGGATGTCATTAGATGGCTTTCTCCCTCGCTTCTTTTTCTACGGCGAGTGGCTGGAGTTTTTTTCTTTCAGAAGATAAGGTGGGGAAGGGGGGAAGGCGATGTCAACTTCGTATTGCAACTTTGCCTCCTGTTACGTTTAAAAGACGGAGGGAGGTGTTGTGCTCTCTTCTGGATGCTTTTGAAGCCTATTGGTATCCTAGTCTTTAATGCCGGGTGCCCAACTGGTTTTGGGGTATACGAGGTGATTTCTACCATACTTAACAAATGGAACCTCGTTGGAGATTAGTTGTTCTCCTCTCACTATTACGGAGCTTGCGCTGTGAGAATCACTCGAGGGTGAGCGGGTTTTCTTTTCTCCAGTCAGACTTCTTCTAAGTCTGTAAAGGATTCTTTGGTATGGCACCAGTACAAAACGTGACGTTTAAAACTTAGTTCGAAATTGTGCGAAGGACCGATCTTCTCGAACTGGTCCTCTATCGTCTCTCACCGAATAATCTTCTTCTCTTGCTGCCAAAATTCCTGGTTTGGCACTAGGAATGGTAATCCAGTCAGACTTCATCTAAGTCTGTAAAAGATAGTTCGATCTGGTACCGATACAAAACGTGACGTTTTTCTATGTTAATTTGACACTGGGTGAAGGGTCGATCTTCTCGGACTGATCCTTTATCGTCTCTCTTCGAATAATCCTCTTCTCTTGCTGCCGAAATTCCTGGTTTGGCACTAGGAATGGTAATCCAGTCAGACTTCTTCTAAGTATGTAAAGGATAGTGCGGTCTGGTGCCGATACAAAATGTGACGTTTTTCTATGTTAATTTGACACTGGGTGAAGGATCGATATCCTCGATCTGATCCTCTATCGCCCCTCCTCGAATAATAATCCTTTGGTTATTTCGAAATTGGGCGAAGAACCGATCTTCTCGAACTGGTCATCTATCGTCTCTCACCGAATAATAATCCTTTCTCTTTCCTTATGGGGCTTATTTATAGCCTGGCGACCACCTTATCTAAGGGGGGAGGGGCGAGGCCGCAGAGGGGAGAGCAAGGGGTGAGGAGGGTGGCACCGTGGTGCCCAAGTCGGCTTGTTAATTAGAGGCACCACCAACCGTCACCATCTTTGGTGTTCCTTTTGACTAGCACCGCTATGGGTTGCGATTTAACCACGGGCCTCTGGATCTCGTAGGTAATTGGATCCTTTGAGCACTGCGTAATGGCCTTTGGAGGTCACTTTAGCACAGCGGTCGCTCTGACTACCTATGCGGCAGGGAAATGAAAAAGGGTAGGCCGTTTGACTGTTATTCCGCCGGCTAACGTTCTCCTCATGTGTCTCGATTCTCTTGCTTTTTCCGTAGGGGAGGGGGGAGTGGAACTTTAACGTTTATTTCCACCTGGCCCACAGGGGCTTTATGTTGTGATTCATCTACACCTACCCCTGCCAAACGTCTAAACTGGGGAGGGGGGGGGGCAGTCCCAGCTGGGTTTGCTAATGGGATTCAGTTGGGACTCATATGGGTAACTACAGAGGCAACTGACTACAATTTTAGGGTGGCAGTATTTGCTGATGATACGAAGTTATCAGCCAGTGTGGGGAAAATACAAGTAAATTTCACAATTTAAAGTTATTTAAATAGATAATTTGCATGGACACATGTAGCAGATGGCATTCAATCTCTAAGAATGCGGTGGTATGCACATGGACAACAATAATAGGGAATTTAATTAAAAAATAGAAAGTTTCGAGAGGGATTTAAGAGTAGTAATAGTAGGTCATTGAGGATCTACAGGCAGTGTTTAGAGGTTGCAATAATAGTGTGTGTGAATTTTGAGGGTAAAAATTATTTTTTGCCAATACTTTCACTGATGGGTTCTAAAAAATATATTTGGATGTGAGGAATTCGAATCTCTATCATTTTTGTGATTGCTCAGCATTTAGCTGTGTAAATTTATGTTTTTTTAAAAAAAAAACAACATAAATTTCTCACAAAACAATATTTATCAATTTTAGCTTATCAAAATGGCAGGTAATACTATAGACATTCAGTTTATTTTCATAAAACATATCCTAGTAATCAAAAACACATATCTTAGTGTCATAGAAAAGGCTCCCGACGATATACTATATATCTATTCTTTATGGAAATTATTCTATATTCGAGTGCGGGGTTTTAATCAGATGGCCGAGTATTATTCTACGTTAATAAATAGGCCTGGGGAGGGCTTATTTATCTTCAATATACTTAAGAAGGGAAACGGAGCCCAAGGATAAATAATATTGCCAGCATTAACAAAAGAAGAATCGATACGACACCCTCACAACTGAGCCCCTGGTCCTTAACCACAACGTCCTGGCATTGGTGGCGCCATAGCCCAGCCATTTAACCTCCTCCCCGCTCTCCCATCCTCTCGAGGAGAACCTAAAAGGCCGCCCAAGACCATAGAATGCATTAATCCTCGCATGTCGGACCCTGGTGAGCCTAACACGGGTTAAAACAGCAAGGTTTTCTCTAAGTGTTGATATTCAATTTCACTGCATATGCGAAATTAGAAGAGCGTCGGCCTAAAGCCAGAAAGTCCCCTTAGGGCTAGTTGAAAGACGCTCTGAGAAAAACCGTTAGAGGAGGAGACTTAATGCAGCTTGTCCACGCATCCCCCCTCCCTCCTTTCCCTCCCCCTAGTTCGGTGGCGAAGTATAAAATAAAATAACTTGGGAAAAAAAGGTAGATTACGTTAGTCATCAAGACGCTAAGACCGGCAAGAGGCCCGTCTACCAACAAAAGGGACTTAGTAGAAGCTCATCCGGATCCAGTTCCTGGTTGTCACACCGAACTTAGAAGCCTGTCAGAGGTAAATCGTTAGAGAGATCTAGACAGCGAAGACCGGCAAAGTGCCCTGCAAACCAATGAGAAGGACTTAGAAGATGCTCATCTTCGAGCCAGTTCCTGGTGGTCACACCGAACTTTAAGTTAACTTAATTTAAGAAGCAAGTTTAACTAACTCTCGTCAGAGAATCCCTCTATCCTTGTGTATCCCAAAACATAGAGAGAGTCCTTGCCCTTGAGGAATACCCCAAAGTTAACTCCCTCAAGCACTCCCCTGCGTAAAAGGATTAACGCTTTGGCTCATCGCTTGCCAGTGTGAATTATGCCCAGAGTAACCCGAAAATCAGAACAAACATACTTGCCTTGTCGCGTGGTGAAATCATTTCCTCCAGAAGGCGTGCGCCTCTCCATCTGCCACGCGCTCCGAAGTTCTCTGTGGCTTTAAAGCATCCTTCCCTTCAAAACCACATCTGTAACCGCCTATCCACGCGCCGGCAGTAAACAATATTGTTGAGGTGACATAACAATTGAGTCCAAGGTCAGACTCAAACCTGATTCTCGTAGGAATCTCGAAAGGTATTTAAACCCCGGTCTCTGTTTCGTTGAAGGTCAGTTTGCATTTAATTTTAAAGTGGGCTGAGTCAACTATTACTGTCAATTTAATTGTGTAATTTAGTAATCCTCTCTTAAATTTGTTTAATTTATTTCTGTGTAGTTAGTGTGTTAAATTTCAATCTTGGTTCATATTTTTAATTAAAGGTCTAGTTTCCTTAGAAACATTTTTTATTCAATCCTCGAAACGCTGAGCAAGGCACTAGGAACCCTCAAAGATTAAAGTAATAATGATCATTATAATCATAATAAATATAGCACTCTTAGAGAGAAAACTAGTACGTAACCAACCCATACGTACGAACACAATCACTCGGTCCTTCCTATACCACGACAGGCTTTCAGAGTGAGAATTTAGTCAATGAAGGATCGATTTCAAGTTCGGTTGCAGTATCTAGCATCTTGTTACTATTACCTGTCAACTTGTTGTTAGGCAAGGTATTCCTATCCACGGTTGTAATCAAGTGTCGCAGATGTAATTTGTTAGTGTGGAGGGCACAAACCAACCAGATCAGTTTACAGCCAAGCTTGATTTCTACCCACTGCATGGACCCCCCCCCCCCCTCCCTTCCTATCCAGTGTTAACATTTTTAGAATCACCTAGAATGACCTGCAGGCTTTGTATCAATGCCCTTTATGAAATCTACAATATTATCAACAAAAACTTCAGCAAATTTATTACTCTGTGAGCCTTTCTCAGGAGTAAAGTGGTAGAAATATTTTCCACTTGGCTCATTGCACACAAAGACTTGCTCTTTTTAGATGATACTGTGGAACTAACGATCTGAATTATTTACTTTTAGAATAACCTTAGTTGCATCTTGACGGCCGTCATAGAAGATGAAGTCAATTCCACCCTTCTTTCAAAGTTCATCAAAATCCTGATCCAGGGATCTCATAACTTTTTCTAGGGCCCTCTCGACTTTATTGTGATCAACTATACGGCCCTTGTCCTCTTCAGTGATCAAGCCAGCATTCATAAAGGCAGATGTGGTGATACCAGCTGTCACACGCAGACCACAACGAAATTTGATGATATGCATAGCAACATTAGATATTTCTAATGTGTTGTAATGTGGCTTTTTAATGAAAGTTGAAGATGCGCTTTGTATTTTTAATGTCACTCCATACCTTCCATTCTTTCCATCTTGAGCATCAGCTATTTGTCCATTTTTATCAGCAGAGAAAATTGCTTATATTCAGCAACTCTTCTACTTTCACCTTTTTAACTTGTCTGTTTTGCCGAGGTTAATCTGGCAAGCCAATCTGATGTGATCCAATACAACCAAACTTTTGTCTCTGACCTATAATGAAAGCAAGTTTCTTCACAGGGATCTTCATCTCACTTCGGGCATTTACAATTAATGTGTTTCATTTTTGCATCCAGGACAGCCAAATTCATAGCAAAGAACAATTTAACACTTGGAACTGACGAAGTCAAAAATCTTTTCAAGTTTTCCAATGAAGCCCCTTTGACATGTAGCTGTCCTCTACCGGGAGATATGTTGCTGGCTTGCTACTACATAGTTCTTTTGGATCTTGTTTAGGATTCTGACTCGTGATGTTACAATAGGGGATCCAAAAGAACTGATCGTTCGTTCGCACTTCTCAAGCTTTTTAGGGTACATTTCCTTTACAAGACTGGCTGCTGTGTAGTTTATTGCATCCTCAACACTTTGTTCTTTGAGCAATAGTCCCTATTTCAAAATTTCACGCAGAGTTGGAAGTTCAGAGGGCATCAACTCTCAACCATTTCTAATTAACTTGCTCATATGTGTCAATGTCCCCAGTCTTGTCCTAATTTTAAAAGCTATTGTAGTCAATTCGCATTGGTTAGGACTGGTTAGGCTAAGTAATCTTCAGCATACTTTGTTTCAATTTGTGAAATTAAAAAAAGAAGCAGCGAATTAGATATAATTAATAATATAATAATTGTCATTTAATTACCCCAGTCCAAAAAGTCACAACTTTCAAGTAGCTTATTACCAAGCAGAACTAAATTATATTAAAATGAAAAAGTATCTTTAGAATTCATAAGTCATGCTGCAACTTTTTAGCAGCCCTCATTTATGGAATTTGAAAGTTGAAAAAATCGACACACCCTATAATGTTCTATCAATAGAAATTTTAGTTATAAAAGTAAGGAAGTTATTCTCAAGTTATATAACTCGTATGTTAGACCAGAACCTGAATTATTGTATTCAGGCATAGTCTCCGCATCACAAGCAGGATATCAACATTCTGAGATAGCACAGAGAAGAGCACACAAAATGATAACTTTCTTGAAACACCTTGAGGACACTTAACATGTCTTTATTTGAAAGGTGCGTCGTATGTAGGTAAAATATGAATATACGATGTACATATTTCATGTACACAAATAGGTAAATGTCATCCCAGGTTAGCATCGTAGTCATTACCACTGTATGCATCAGCCGAAGAAGTCCGTTCAAATCTACTGTTCGTACCATTAATATCTCTCGATCTGCTAGTCATCCCCAGGCCTGGAACTATACAACTCTACAAATCCATCTATTTTGGTTCCTTGTAGCTTTAGTATTTACGTAAAAATACATGAAAAACATCATGTTACCACTTTACAATTTAGTCCACCGAATGAATCTCTTTTGTGTTGCCTAGTGCAGTCAATGGCTCCGCAGGTTTGAAAGATTTCGAACTGTATCTAAGGACGAAGAGGTAAAAAAAATTAATTTAATTTATGTAATGGTAGTAAATCGGAAGAAGTCGTAGAGTCGCATGATGTCGTGCAAAATAGGTCAAGGAAAAATATACTTTTTTATATTTAAAACGAACGTAATTTACGAACGAGCGAAATTTAACTACCGAATCCAGCAGGTGGAGGAGTGCAGACTTTTTTATTTCTGATTCGCACAAATTGGCTGCCAAGCGTGAATACAGTCAACTTAAAAGAGAGTTATTCTGGATCATAGGTTAAGTGAAACTTTGCAAATGGATGATTAGTTAACGTTAGAAAATAACGGTCAATAATGTAATGACATCTCAAATGGTCAAGGGTCAGGAGTCCACAGTTAGAAATAATTCTAAGCAACAGATACCTCTATTAACAAAAAGGAGCCTAATACTAAAAAGGTTTAATGTCTCCAAATATGTAACGAGGTCTAATCATTCCATATCTGAATAACATTGCGATAAATCCGGTCATATTGTTCCCAATACTGGAGATGGAAAGTGTCCGGTTACGTCTGTTAATGATCATATATGCCAAAATATATAGTATTACGGCCGAATGTGTAGAATTGGTTATAAAAATTCGTCAGTCACAAAGAGACAACATTATTTTTAGGTTATTTAGGCTCACATATCTCTTAAAATTGGACACCGGATATTCTGGTTAGGAAGCGAAGTAAGTTTACCTTCACTGTTGATTCCTGAGCAGATTTTACTTGTATTCCTTAAAGCTTATATTGCAACAATTTAGGACAATTATGTGGAGTAGATACACCAATTTCACTTCCCTGTGGTTCTAAGCTAAAAGTGCGAGGCAAAATAAATACCAATCTTACTTTTACAGAATATTTGTGTAATACTGATGTATATGTCATTAGAAATCTTAGTAAATCACGGTTACGTAGACCGGTTTTAGAGCCTCTTAAAATAATTAAACGCGTACTTTCAGTTTCTGGAGGTTGAGTAGAGAGATACCCTGAATTCTTTTCTGGGTTAGGTACAATGACAAGAAAATTTAATATACCTTTAAAAGAAAATGTTCTGTACTCAGTTCATTTACCTCTTCGTGTGCCTCTGTCATTATTGCCTAAAGTTGAACAAGAGGTTAAAGATGTTTAAAGATGGCATTATTGAGAAGGTGACAGCTGACCGATTGGGACTGACCAATGGTGGTAATGCCTAACAAGAATGGGTCTATTAGAATCGCTTGTGATTTCTATAAACTAAATGAGTCAGTTAATAAAGAGGTAGGAAATGCCTTCAGTTAAACATACATTAGCACAACTCAGTGGGGCGAAAGTTTAGAGTAAATATGAGGCGACTCAAGGATCTTACCCAATGAAGAGTTAAAATTAACGATTTCCTAACCCTTCTAGGCCGTTTTTTGTATAAGCGCTCGGTAATGAGAATAATTTCTAACCCACAATACTACTCCAATCAAATGGCAAATGTATTGTCAGGTCTAGAAGGTGTCACAAATCATATGGACAACAAAAGTGTACGGAGAGCTACTCAGGAAGAGCTTAATATACGTTTAGAAGCAGTTCTAAACGGACTCCAAGGAAAAAAATCACATGAAATTGGAGAAAAAATAGAATTTTCTGTTCGAAGTTTAAAGTATCTAGTTTTTATTATCTAGGTGGTTGGTGTTCATGGCGACCCTGAAAAGGTTATGGCAATATCTGACTATCCCACCCCTAAAAACGTAAAATATATTAGATGTTTACTAGGTCCGGTAAATCAATTAGCGAGATTAGTTCTAAATTTGTCATTTAAAACTCAACGCAATTAGATTATCGTTGCATAAAAAAAACGTATGGATTTGGGATGCCTTAAAACAAATGCCTATGGAACTGTTGGCTCAGTATAATCTCAAGAGTGACAGTAGGATCTGCGTAGATTCGTCATCTTTTGGTTTGGGCTGGATTATGGAAAAAAGTCCGCAATCAGTTGAGACCTATAATTATGTATGCTAGTAGGCCTCTAACAAATTCAGAGACAAGGTGGGCTAGTATTGAAAATGAAGCAAATACAATTGTTTTTGCGTGTAAAAAATTTGTTAATTATATTATGGTTTAAACTTTGAAAATTTAACCGCTTAACTCGTTGTTGCGACATAAAAGAATTGACGATGTACGATACGTATTCAATGGCTGAAGGTCGATTTTTAGATTCTAAGCATTTGCTGAGAAGTATGGTGCCCGCGAAAAGTATCCAATCACCCTCAAAATTTGTAATATTTTCAATGATATTCACAGACACATAATTCACTTTCTATTTGTTCTAGTAACATCTTGTAGCTTTCATTTAGCGCTCTGATATGACAGCTTTCCAATGCAATACTAAGTTAGTATTGTGGTAGCTTTCGTTGCGTGTGTGCGTACGTCAAATTTGTCCAATTTCATGATTTTTTCCATTTTGTTATTATTTTGTGATCTTTTTTACAGAAAGTTGTCTAAATAAAATTCATTTCTAATGTGTGCGAAGAAACAACTCGAGAGAGATTGTCGGGGTGCTATTGTTGCTCTTCATAAATGTAGAAAATCTTAGAGACAGATAGCTAATGAATTAAACATAGCCTAAAGTACTTTTAATTTATGAGTTTCATGTGCTAAAAACAATGTTAGCTTATCTACGCCAGTACCTAAATAACGATCTAGCAGACCGAGAAAAACAAATTTATGAATAGACATGCTTATGAAACGTTTAGTAGTGAATAATCCAACAAGAACTGCGAAAGAACTAAAATTTAATATGAATAATTTATTATCTGATGTTTCTGAACGAACTATCTAGGAGCGGATAAAAAAAGAACTCGGATTACCATCTCGCCATGCTGCAAAGAAACCATTCATTAATGAAAAAATGCGTAACAAGCGTGTCGCATTTTGTAAAATATGCATTCATTTGACTGTTGAGGAGTGGAAAAAAGTTTTATAGTCAGTGGTGAGTCAACAGTTTTAACATTCAGAAGCTGTCCTAAAAAGGTTAGTCGGCCTATTTGCTCAAATAAAGTCGACCCTAAATAGACCCAAAAGACAAGGAAACACCCTCCAAATGTGATGATTTAGGGTTGTTTCAGTTTCCAACGAAGAGGAAGCATATATTTCATTCCTAAGAACACAACTATGAATGGCTCACTGTATTTAGTAATGTTACAGGAGAAACTTCCAGTGGTAATGACAATACATGAGACAGAAACATTAATGCATAATGGTGCACCTTGTCCCAAGGCTAAAATTGGGACAAAATGGCTTGCTGACAATAAGTTTAATATTTTGTATTGGCCTGGTAATAGCCGCGATCTCAATCCCATAGAAAATTTATGGCTAATAATAAAAAATGGATCCGTCAAAAAATTAAAAGAGGCCATCATAAAGGTATAGTGCGACGAAATATCAGTGGAAGTTTGTCAAAACTTGATCAAATCCATTCTGGAGCGTCTACAACAAGTCATCAAATCCAAAGGAAAGATGACAAAATACTAAAATATGGTTAATCAATATTAAACATAGTTTATTATGCTAAAAATACAAATTTAGAGTGATAGGATATTTTGGGGGGGTCACTGTATATCGGAATTCATCTTTATTTGCCTAGTAACGGAATAAGAGCAATGCTGCTAAGCCTACCCGCAGAGCCAAGTGAAGTTCATTCACTTTCAAGAAAAAGTCATAATATTTTTTTTTTTAATTCGAGAGTCATTATTTAAATGAGGGTTTAAAAACCCCGTTACTCCCGCCCATCACCTAACGTGGGAACTCGTCTCAGATGTCTGCTGATCATTAATTTCGCCCTAACAATGCTGGCCACAGGGAACTGGCATAATTAGGGGCTCGTGAGGAAATTGGTTTGAGGAATAGACCACAGCGGAATCATGAGTCAGAAATCTTTTTTCTGGTATGTGACTTAATGCAACCTTCGGCTGGGGGAGTAATTCTCACACCCGAGGGTCCGACCAGGACCACAGAGGAAAATAACCCCCATATCTGTACATTTTGGAGCAGTTATGGCGTAAGTACCCGAGGGGTGGTGGGAAAAGGGTAGCGGGAGTTGATTCTGCCGCTACTCTTATCAAGTCCACCATGAACCATCCCCGTTGAGGAGCCCAATCGGATCCATCCATCCATCATCATCCTTCATCACAGCAGTACACGAGGAGGGGACCAATTAGGTAAGGGCGGGAGCGTTCCAATATATCGAGAACCAGTCTCTTTAACAAAAATCATCCACTTTTTCTTCACCCTTTTTTTCACGCCCACACATAAACATATAGCTATACATTTATTTCACGCCAAAAAAAATAACAAGAGGATCAAAATCTCCCCGAAAGAATCATGTAGACCCTCAGTAAGAAGGTCTCTTTGCGGACTATTCCAGGACAGACTGCCTTTCAGAAGAACAAGCTATGCGAAGCCCTTTACGCAGAACTTAAGGTTGCCCTCGTGAAGTTAATCGAGGTTTCTAGCGTGTTCAGCGCAATATGTGTGGAAACCCGTGACGTCGAAAAACTCTTATCAGAAGAGAGAGGAAGCACCATAAAGACGATTGGCCTTGAGGCGAAAAGCCTCTACAAGTGAAAGCTAACCGTAGTGTTATCTCCTGCAAAGTGGAGAGCATGGTAGGAGAGCACTCGGCCAAGGAACTAAAAGACGAAATTAAAAAGCAACCCGCATGGGCAATGGTATGGGAAATAATCAAACTCCGTGACCACACCCATGTCTTTAAAATTACATTCGCCTCACCAACATTGGCACGAAAGGCAACAACGCATGGGCTACTGATCTTGAGTATGAGGATCTCAAGAGAAAACAAAGAACAGGAAAAGTTCCACAACATACAAATGTGCTTTGTATGCTAAAAGTTGGAACAGGATACGTGGACAAACTGACCAGAAAAAATAAAAACTGTCGTGCAGCGAATGCAGCACAGAAGGACACCTATTTGTCAAATGCAAAAGCACCCAGAACAAGTGCCTAAACTGTAAGGGCGACCATAGGAACATGACCCTAAATTGCCCGAAGAGGAAGGAAATAATACAAAGAAAAGAAGAGGAAGCCAACAAGGCAGAGCAGACCACATACGTGAGTGCCCCCAAGAAAAGTGACGAGATGCCACTATTGAGGGCATCTCCGTCGGAAATGAAGCTCACGAATGACATGTGCGGGAGAATCTTCATATGCATCACACATGCAAATGTTGCAAACGTCGTAAAACCTGATTGCTACAATGAGGTTTTAAACGCACTATTGAAGGCAAATAACCTGTCATCAGTAATTATGCACCCAAACCCCGAGTTTTCTAGGAAATTTGAAGAATCCGTGATCCAGAGTCAATCACAGATTAAATCTGGACGGGAGGCAACGGTAGAAGCACCCTCTTCGGAAGAATCCAAAGAGGAAGAAGTTGAAAAGGAAAATGATGAAGAAAGTATCTCTGTGGACAGTAATCAGGGCCCGTGCACTTGTACTAGGGCCACAAAGAGTAAATCAAAAAATCCTAATCCGCCTCCGAAGAACGAAAAGCCTGGACAGTCCAAAGCTGTCCCGCGGGCTAAGAATATAAATAAAAACAATAAAGACTCTTTACAGCAACGTATTTAGGAAGATTGATGCAGATGTTATCTTGATTTCAGAACACGGGATCGACACGCGTAATTAATAAATAAAAATCTGGAATTACGATATGTTGATCACTAATTATTCGTAAGAGCGGTTCGACGAAGCCTCTATTGCGATTAAAAAAGGGATAAAATACAAGCAAGCCAGGAAACCTGAAGAATATTATCTCGATATAGAGGTCAAACTCAGCATAGGAAAGATGGTCATAGCCGCTAAGAAGCTGCTTTTTACCTTTACAGTTGCTCACTGGACTATTTGGCAGAAGAACCCCCACAATACTAATTGGGGACCTGAATTCCAGGTGTCAGGAGTCCGGCTATAGAACCTTCAATTGGATCGGTAGGAGCCTGAATATTTACTTTGGTGGGCAGAACCATCGTCCAGCGAATTAGTCCCGGCTTCACCACCTTGGTCAGAGGAAGGAGTGCTACGAAACCAGACATATGTCTGGTCACTCATCAGCTGCCGTTCAACTACTAGATGGAACCAGTCCAGGTACCATTTAGTGAGCATATAGGGATACTATTCACCATCAATAGGAACTCTATACAAGTCCCAGATGTAGTTATAAAAAACTATAAAAAAGCAGACTGGGCCTATCATCCTCCCAACTTGTATGAGGCAATTCTCGAGTAATGTGACGAGGCACTCGACGACCTTAAAAACTATCTAATCAACGCGGATAGAGCTTTTATCCCTAAATTTGAGTATAGGTCCATCTCAACATATAGATGGACCGAATACATGTATGATTTATACCGTGAATTGAAAATATTATATGAGGTAAACATCAGAAACGCATCACTTGACCAAATACAACGAAGTAAAGAAATCAAAGAAGAGCTCAACCAGTTGATCATCGAAGAACAGTGAAGAATTTGGGACGATGCGATCGAAAGCCTCGATCGGGATGAATCTCCCAAGGATTTTTGGCAGAAGATTAGGTGTCTCAAAGGATTGACTGGTAGAAGGAAGAAAATAGAAATAAGAAAAGAAGATGGAGACATCGAGACAGAAGAAGAAAACATAGAAGCAATATTTCGAAGTTATTGAGAAAAATATTCAATATAACTCAAGAGGAGAACAAAGATTATGATATATAATTTGAAATCAAAATTATAGACAAGCTGAACATCTTAATCCATAGGACATACCAGAACCACCAAGTGGATAGACAGCGTGACGGAGGCGCCGAGATAACCGAAGAGGAACTACACGGCTCGCTTCGCTCATTCCGACAGAAGGCTCCAGGACAATCGGGGCTAACAAAATTAAACTTTGAAAAGGGGCCAGCAAATGTTAAGGTATGAATGAGAAGAATTTTTAACGCTTTTCTGAACATAGGATACTTCCCAGCTGCTTACAAAAGGGCAAAAATAATTTTCTTGCCGAAGCACGGGAAGGACCCGAGGTTGAGATATATATATATATATATATATATATATATATATATATATATATATATATGTATATATATATATATATATATATATATAGAGAGAGAGAGAGAGAGAGAGAGAGAGAGAGAGAGAGAGAGAGAGAGAGAGCTACAGGCCAATTTTACTCCTGGAATTTGGCGGGAAGATCTTCGAGAAGATCTTCGAGAAGATCCTCAACCGAAGACTGGTGTCTCACCTGGAGGAAAAGTCCCTCTACAACCCATACCAATTCGGGTTTAGAAGAAAGCGAAGTACGGACATGGCGATAAGTGTCATCACAGAAAAGCTCGCCCAAGCTAAACGGGAAAGGAGTTACGTGGACATTGTTTGTCGGGATGTATTAAAGGCGTTTGATAACGTGTGACCATGAGGAATGTTGTACAAGATCTTATGGCTGGACCTTAGTGAAAACTTAGAAATAACTCTCTGTCACTATGTCATTGGAGAGGGTGACGTATGTCAGTTTAGGGTGCACGGATGGACCAAAGTTTCAGCTCACTCCTAGCCTCCCGAGGAGGAGGGTATCTGTCCCCCACCATTTACTCGATTTAGACCGCAGATGTCCCAGCGCCTGCGAACCACACTTGCCTCAACATTCAATTGGCTGATGATTCCAGCCAGATAATCACTTATCTATAAAGGAATGCGCCTATGCAAGCTCGCATGACAGAAGCAGAAATCGAGAGGCACAATGGAAGATTCGAACTAATCAAGAAAAGTTCAAGGTAGTCCTCATTGGCAGGAGACTACTATCTGATGTCAGGGTGGGAGATAGACACTATACCTACACCACGAGTGCAATGTACTCGGCATGAAGATCACTTCATCTGGGTACAAGAAGCACTTCGCAGATAGAATCTCCAAGGCCTCAACTGCAGTCAAGACTCTATATATGTTAAGAATCGCCGTGAAAGCAACAGGAAAAAGATCTACAATGCACTTGTAAGATCTACGTTGCTGGTCCCCGCTTCCTCCCTTTCTTGTATCTCGAAGACACAAAAGAGGAAAGTGGTACAGAACAAATGCGTGTACTTAATCACAAATACACGCAGGCGGTCCAAAAGAGGCCAGAAAGAGCTGCACCAGAAGACAGGGTTAAGTCCCATTAAAGTTGTCATTGAAGAACGGACAAGGAATATGCAAGAGCCTGGTTAATCAAGAATTGAACGATGAAATCGTTGAAATTATTAACCAGAACAGAAGAGCTATAAGTCGTGCCCGATTTCCGAGTTCCATCAGACTACATATTGGCTGGTGGACCTAAACTGCCGTCCTACACATGAAATGGATTGTAGTTTTTACCAATGATAAAAAAACGATCAAGAGAAAAATAGCCTGAATCATGGAAACTCACCGATTTCACCGATGAAGACTCAAAAATACCGAACAAGACTTCAAGAATGAAGAAAAAAAAGATACCAAATACACTCACTACATAAAAAAACAGAAACAAAGAAACTAAGCACAAACGTTAAATATACAATCTAAATATACAGTTTAAATATAAAACTCCCATGAAATCCTGACAACTGCAAGAAGAGGAAATCGAGGGCCAGGTACATTTAGGACAGCTGCCTCTAGCCGCTAATCACCTCTGACAGCAGCTTACCCCATCCCCCCTCCGGCCAACCTGTCTCACTTCCTCGATTAGTCCTTACGTGTACCTCCTCAGTCTGTTAGTTCGCCTACACGTGTCTACGTTCCGTTCGTCAGTTTGTTAACACATTTATATAATATATAAAATGGAATACATGTATTAATTCTAACTCTGAGGATGATACTTGTCATATCGAAACGCGTCAGTATAATAAAAGAAAGTGCAAAGATCCTAGAAAGTTCTTTAGTTACTATAAAAATAATAATAAGTCTGGCATAGTTGAAATAGGGCCTATCAAATATGAAGGGGTTGTGAGAGAAACTGATGAGGAAATAGGTGAGGTACTAAATGGTCATTTTGCATCAGTATTTACAAAGGAGAAACTAAATAGTCTTATGTATAGTACTCATGGGTCAGGAAAAGAGGTGTTTACTACCATTAGTGTGGATTGGAGGACGATAAAAGAACTAATAGGTGAGTTAGATACTAACAAGGCCTACGGCCCTAATAATATTCATTCTAGGATACTTTAAGAAGGGGTAGAAAGTATCTCAATAGCTCTGGAGAAGTTGTATACTAGGTCACTGGAATATGGAGAAATACCCGATGATTGGAAGAGAGCAAATGTAGTCCCTATTTTCAAGAAGGGTAGTAAAGAGGATCCAAATAACTTTAGACCGGTTAGCCTAACTCCTGTAGTCTGTAAAATTCTTAAGAAAACAGTTAAAAAAGGCATTTGCCAACATCTAGAGAGGGAGGGGTTAATCAGCGATGCTCAGCATGGGTTTAGATCAGGTAGATCATGTTTGACTAATTTACTAGACTTTCTGGAGTTTGTAACAGATCAAGTAGATAAGGGAGAGAATGTAGATATAATTTACTTAGATTTTAGTAAAGCATTTGATAAGGTACCACATAGGAGACTAGTTCATAAATTAAAAATGATTGGGATATGTGGGGGTGTTTCAAATTGGATAGCTGAGTGGCTGAAAGACAGGAAGTAAAGGGTAGTGCTAAATGGTGTAAAGTCAGAGTGGAGGGATGTTATCAGTGGGGTTCCTCAGGGATCAGTTCTCGGTCCATTATTATTTGTCATCTATATAAACGATCTTGGGGAGGCAGTTAATAATAAAGTGTCAATTTTTGCGGATGATACCAAATTAGCAGTTTTAGTTAAAGATATTGATGATAATTTTAAAGTGCAGGGGGATTTAAATAAATTGTTATCCTGGGCACATAAGTGGCAAATGACTTTCAACCTTGATAAGTTATTAACATGGGAAAAGATAATAGAGAATTTAACTATGAAATGGATGGGCATTGGCTGAGCTAGGTAGAGGATGAGAAAGATCTAGGAGTAGTAATAGATAAGTCATTAAGGTTTTCTAAGCAGTGTATTGAAGCAAAAAATAGGGCAAATAGAGTGCTGGCTTTCATTAGGAGAAATGTCTGTCACAAAAGTAAGGAGGTTATTCTTAAACTCTATAACTCTTATGTTAGGCCACATCTAGAGTACTGTATACAGGCATGGTCCCCACATTTTAGACACGATATTAACCTTCTTGAGTCAGTGCAACGGAGGGCAACAAAGATTATTCCTCCCCTGAGGCACCTTGAATATATAGATAGACTGAGGGTATTAAATATGTTCTCGTTCGAAAGGAGATGTGTGAGAGGGGATATGATTGAGCTCTTTAAAAAATTTTCTGGGATAGATAAATTGGATGTTAGCAATTTTTTTGAGTTAGATGATGGAAATCGGACTAGAGGTCACCACTTGAAAATTTAAAAGCAAGGGTGTAGGTTGGATTTAAGAAAATATTTTTTCACCAATAGAGTGGTAGACTTCTGGAACAAATTGCCGTGGAGGGTAGTAGGTAGTCCAAATTTGAATGTATTTAAGAGTAGGTTGGATGAGTTTATGGGGAGGGAAGGTTTTGATGGTTCCTAAGTTTTGTATATATTAATATTGTTTGTATATATCTATAGCTGCATGATTTAGTTCTTGACAAGCCTTGATGGTGATAGCCTTGTTTCTGGAAGCAGTTTTCTTGGGAGTTTGAGTGCCTTAAAAAAGAGGCCGTTTGACTCAGATGACCTATGATGAGCCCTTGTGGCCTTTGTCATCTGTTATATTATATTGTGGGGGACTTTGATTTTTGGTGCTTTTTGTGGGTGGATTTTGACGGATGCTGATGACCTTTGATAGGCCCTTGTGGCTTTTGTCATCCGTGAAATTATGTTATGTTATGTTATGTTATTAATTTCCTTCCACCTTTTTAAATATAAATATCAGTCTCTAATGAACTTCGGTAGGCTTATTCACGGGTTGAACAATGAAGAAAAGGTGAACATAAGACAAATCGAGAAGTTTAAAAAGAAAATTATTAACACGAGACTAGAGGAGAGTAGTCTGATAGAGGACATTGATGATTAATAATGGTTATCTTACACAGCATTGATAATAAATAACAGTAACTCACACATGAGTGAGCACTAAATAACTCTGATTCGATATTTTTCCACACATCAGAAAATTATGAATTATGGTTTATTGTAGTTTTTTGACGTCAGCCCAAGTATAATATTGAATTCAATAATTATTTTTGAGATTTACCTGTATTTTAGACATGTATCATATAAGATACATTCGATTGCAACGGTTTAAAAATATATATATATATTCCATATTACTACATAACTCCTTCTAAAGAGCAGAATACAAGTATGTCTTACAAAAGAAATATAAAAATAAACAGGTCTGAAATGGTTACTAACAGCATTAAAAAAAAAAACAGAATTGGTCACGGTATTTCACATGAACATCAACCTTCTTTTCTTTGGGGCAAATACATTGGTTACGCTGTCTATTCTAACATCAATTTCGTTGTGAACACCGAACAGTGTCTGGCCGTTGAGGTGTTCTTGAGTCAATTGGGGGGCGAGGGGATTTCAGCCCCCTAGCTTCACACCTGGATCTGTGACTGTGCTACCTTGATATATTTTGGTTATAACAATGCTATTCGAAGTGTACCTGTTCGCTAGCCCATATGGTTACTAATTGGAGAGTTTGCTTTGTGCTATGTTTCCATATATATATATATATATATATATATATATATATATATATATATATATATATATATATATATATATATATATATATATATATATATATATATATATATATATATATATATATATATATATATATATATATATATATATATATATATATATATATATATATATATTATGAAAAATAACCCATAGGAAAATGAAAAGATGAGTCCAAGCACTTTTGAACTATATTTGCAAGTTCATTTTCAAGGAATATCATGAAAATGGAGAAGAGAAGACAACCTTATATAGGGTACAAAGATAGGAAGGGAACGCCCATCACATAATACAAACCAATGGAAAAATCACAAAAACAAGACAGAAAAATACCAAGCCACCCCCATTGATTGGAATTCTGCAAAATTCCTTTATCATTGCGCTGATTTCACAAAAAGAAATATTGTCGAGTGTTCCTAAATTGGCATCTTACCTAATATAAATATCTCCCCTGGCTTATTTAAACTCGACCCTGTTTTAAAAAAAAAAACTTGTACTAAATTAAATAACTTCATAATGCAGCCTGTTGTCTCTCTTTATTAGTGTAATATCATTCGCATTGCCTCCCCCACCACGTGTCTCTGTTTTAACTGTGGATTAACTCCTAGTCCTAAATGTTTTCGCTCTAATGATTATGGTTAAAAATGTTTGGTTTGGGTTTTTTTTTCACCCACCATATTCCATTCATATACATGGAGTTGTTGTGTGTATATCGTTTTAGGGATGCATATTTCTGTTAGTAGTTGACTATTGTTCTTTTAATAGGTATTTTTCTGTCTTGTTTTTGTTTTTTTTCCATTGGTTTGTACTATGTGATGGGCGTTCCCTTCCTATCTATATAATGTTGTCTTCTTCATTTTCATGATATTCATTGAAAATGAACTTGCAAATATAGTTCGGAAGTGCTTGGATTCATCTTTTCATTTTCCTGTGGGTTAATTTTTATATTGCTTTCCTTACGTGCCACTTTGTGAGTTTTTCATTATATATATGTATATATATATAAAAAATCACCCAGAAATGATCGGATACCAAAAAATTAAAACAAGAAGAAATATAAAGATCAAGCAGCTATGGACATGTTTAAGACCAAAATACATTAATCCCTAAAATAAAATATTATAATTTCGAAATAGGAGGAATAATTTTTAAAAATAAATTAGATTTTCGAAACCTTGTCATCGGCGAATAATCCATTGTAGTGCCCAATTACAAGATGGATTAGAGCCAATAAAGAATTCACAAATTAAGCACACCGTTGGCCCTATGAAATCTTGAAATGGGCACACAAACCATATATTAAATATTATGGCATTTGTTAATAATTATTAATGCAAAGCAAACCTATACTTGTAAATAATGCAAACCGGCTAGTTAATAATTAATGTTATGCGTGCGAGAAGAATTTCTCTCTCTCTCTCTTGTAGTTTGGTAGGCTGGGTAACCAGTGTGATCGTAGCTTTTGAGACGCTGAACAGAGATGCTGAGGGATAGATGAGGATGGATCTGACTAGCGCTAGATACAGTTTTTTTTTATTCTTTTAGGTGAGGTTTCTGAAGGTATAGTGGGTTCTGACTGTTAATTTTTATTTTTGGATCCATTCTGTGACGGGCATCCTGTACCCGTTATAAGTGACCTTCATCCCGAGTACATTGCACTCGTACGTGTAGGGATAAGGAGTATCCCCTACTTTCACATCTTCTGTTTTTCTTCTTCCCAATGGAACGATCTTGAATTTGTCGCCTTTAGTTCGGATTTTCCATTTTGATTCATATTTGTTATTCGAGCTTGCAAAGGCGCGTTTATATATCCACTAACTATGAGTTGACTTATGTCATCCGTCCGTGCACCCTACACTGATGTAGGCCGACCTCTCCATTACATAATCGCAAAGAATATTTTCAAGCTTTGCGCTCAAGCCCAGCTGGAAGATCTTGTATTGCATCCCCCTTAGCCATATTTATGCCTTTGACACGTCCCTGCATACCATGTCAATATACATAGCTCCTGTTTTTCTTCGCTTGAGCAATCTTTTTCGTGATGACATTTATTGCCATCTAGGTGCTTCTCTTCTGCTGTTCGTTGTATAGCGAATTTTCCTCCAAGTGCTCGACGAGTCTTCTGTTTAATATTTTCTCTAAGAGTTTTCCCCAAATTTCCAGAAGGGATATTGGGCGATAACTCTCCTTCCTCATCGGGGGCTTTCCAGGTTTGGCAATAAAGATAATTTTTGCCGTTTTGGATGCGTCGAGAAAGTAACTTACATTTAGGCAGCATTAAAGATGTTGAGTAAACCTTCCCGCCCGCATCTCGGTGCTTTGACGAAGTTTAACTTTGTCAAGCCCGACCGTCCTGGAGCTTTAGGTTCAAAGGAGTAGAGCGCGCTTTCTAGTTATTCTAGCGTCACTCTTTCTTTTTCTCCTTCTTCCCTGTTCACTTGGCGGTTAGGATGCTTCCTTTCACTGATTTCGTTTAGCTCGTCTATAATCTGATTTTCAAAATCAATGTCGAAGTCTTCATTTTCTTCTTCACTGATTCTGAAAATCTGTTCCCAGTGATGTCTGAGAATTTCCTCCATTTCGTTCTCCTTTGATTTAATTTCACCTCTGTCGTCTTCTAATTCGATCTTTTTTTTCTTTGGCTTTACTCTCATACTCTTGATTTTCGCCTAGAATTCTTTCGGTGATGCTTCGCTATCTAGTTCTTCGACAGATTCATTCCATTTCTCTCCTTAATGTTCGTAAATTAGAATTTTTAGTTCCACCTTTATTTCTCTCATACGGTACATTGTCTCACGCGATGTACCCGTGCTGATATAATCCTTTCAGCTCACGGTGTAAACCTTTCATACGATCGGTCCATTTGTATGCAGAAATCGTTTTGTATGCAGTTTTGGGAATTGACTCTGTCAGCCTCGATCATCTGGGCCTCTAGCCGCTCCATTTCCTCGTCTATTTCCTTGAGCGTCGGTTCGTCGAGGTTCGCTGGGATGTAATTTCTTAGCAATCGATCGTAACTATCACAGTTCGCCCTGCTGTAATTCTTCATTGTGTGTGATAGCACCAATATATGGTTAACGTTGATATTAAGGTTAATCCCTATATGGTCACTACAAGGTATCACTTCAGGAGTCATGTGATAATTAAAGGGTAAGAGGAAGTTGGCCAAGCAGATGTCCGGCTTGGTGGCGCTCCTTTTCGTGAAGGTCAGAAAGTCGGGGCTCAGTCTCTGGACGATGTTTCTATCCAGGAGAGCATTCAAGCATCTTCCTATACCGTTGGTTCGGGTATACCTGTGGTCGGCACGGCGTGCGTTCAGCTCCCCTATTAATATCGTAGGGACCCTTTTCCAGAGTTTACTCTTGATGGTTTGGTTAGGCAAATAGTCGCGCCTCGGGGCTTAAAATCCCGTGACAACAACCATCTTCCTCAGGCTCATTTCTACCTCTATGGTGAGATAGGATTCTTCCAGGGTCCTGAGTTGCTTGAAATTTTATTCCCTTCTTAACCGCAGTGGCTGCTCCATCGTATCGTTCTTGAGAATGATTCACTGTTAGAACGTCATAGCTCCATATCTTGATTATGTCACTATTCGTGCTATCCATAGGTGGGCGCGATAACGAAAAAGTGTATCATGATAACCGATAAATCGATAAGGATAACCTTATCGTCGATAACCGATAATCGATAACTAACGATAAATTTATTGCCCGATAAGGTGTTATCTTACAAATCGATAAATCCATAATTATAATACAATATTGATTATTGACTATATATAGCGTTTTTTATAATACAATAGTAAGAATATTTTAATACTGTTTCTTAGTTTCTTACCTGGTGAGGCTCTCCTTCATCTCCTCATAGGTTTTAGGATCCTCCTCCATAGCTCGGACCTACCTATTTCTGCCTCCAAGGCACGCGCAGATCGCCCCTATGCTAAACTGGAACCAGAAACTGAAATTATCGATTATCGCTAGTTTGGAACCAAAAGTTTTGGCGATACCGATGAATTGATAACGCGCGGGGGGGGGGATCGGATAACCGATAACCTAATATCGTTATCGTGATAACGCCCGCCTATGGTGCTAACTCCGTGTTCCGAAATTAGTATTATATCAGTATCGATGTTTCGGAAAATGTTACCGAATTGCACTCTTTTCGTGGTCCATCCGTCGGTATTGATACTCAAGATTCTTAAGCTGTCTCTTTGCATTATGAGGATTAATCTACCATTTCTTCAGTCTAGGGTCCCTGTTGGTGACCTTTTGGGGAGCAGAGGATGGATTTTCAGTAGTTTCTTCCCGAATTACTTTCATGTTCTTGTTCCTCTTTGATAGCTGTTTTCTAAGTGGGGGGGGGGGGTGCTGGGGGTCTTCAATTTACTCCTGGAGGCCCTCTGTGATCTGGTTCTTGGTTCTGTCTCTTTTTCTTCTTCTTCGGATTGCGAGTCGCTTGAAGACTCTTCTTGAGTTTCATCGGAATCTTCCTCAGATGGTACCTGCTTTACTTCTTCTTTTTGTTGAGGTTTGGATAAGGCTGAACTCATATTGAGTATTTTTAATGAGTCCGAAGATTTAGGTACTTTAATTGTAGGTAGATTGTTTGTCTGTAGTAGTGAATTAAGTTCTCTCTCATAACTAGCTGGGTTTCCCATATTAGCTATGTGGGTGTAAATGATGCATGTGAGGACCTTCGAGCTCACTTCTGAGTTGATTTGCATCGTAAGTTGGTTTATGGTTGAGGTTTGGTTGGGTCGTGATGCTGCAGCCGCATAACTCTGGGTACTACGGGCTCGAGCTTCTTCTTCTTTCTTCTTTATTACCTCTTTTCTTCTGGGGCAATTTAGTCCCAAAGTTCGATGGTCACTGTTGCAATTTAAGCACTTTTTGGTCGTTGAGGCACATTCTTTAACCCTATGACCCTCCTGCCAGCATTCAGAGCATAGCTTCTTGTCCTTGTTGGGGCAGGAGTAGCTCGTATGATTTTCCAGTTTGTAACAGGAAAAACATATTTGTATATTGTGGAATTTTTCCTGTTCGATGTTCTCAGAAGGGATACTCTTTTGGTTTTCTGTGCTATTTCGGTGGTCTGGTACGTGATTTTAAACACGGGTGCGGTTATTAAATTTGATAAATTTCTCAATCTTCGTCCATAGGTTTTGATCTTCAATCTCTCTCTTGATTTCACCTATTGTTCTTTCGCCAATGCAGTTTTCGATCTTACGGGAGATGACGCTCCTATTGGCTGCCACCTGTGGGGGAGGGGGGAATTCTTGCCTCAAGCCTGATCTTCCTTAGGGCTTCCGTTCCTCGAGTGGACAGTATTTCATCCATATCTTTGGTTTCTGAGCAGGGGGCTATGGACTCATTGTTCCCGTAAATCAGTCGGATCAGTGCAACCTTGAGTTCTTCAAACAGAACTAGGCACACCGGAGCTTTGGCTGGAACTGCATGGCAGGGGGAGCCCGCTGAGGGGGACTCTCTTCTGTGTATCCATCTTCCCTGAAGGTGGGGGTGGAGGTCCTTGTTCCAAGTTGGTCCTCTTCTTTTTTCTAATCTTCTTTCTTGAATTGCGTCTTGTGAATGAGAGTTTAATGTGAGTGATGTTATGTGCTTAAGTGAGCGAGATAAAAATTCAGAAAAGGGGTGTCCCCCGCCGTAGTGCGGCCCTGTGCTTCCGCAAACCAGTACTTCAATTAACGGGGGGATGGATGATGAAGGTATGGACCCTAAAAGGGATCCTCTCAAGGGGTGAAGTATGGCGGACTTGAGGATGGGTGGAGGCCGAATCAACTTCCTTCACTTGGGGGTGCAGCCACCTTGTGGGTTCTTAAATTCGCGACTGCATCCTCCATAGCATAGAGACTGTTGCTTATCTCTCTATGATCCTGGGCGGTAAACCCCCATCGATAAAGCTAAAAGCTAAATCAACGGAGTTCGCAGTCCTTCAATTTTTCCGGGGAGCCTCTGAAATTGATTTCTGCTGTGGGCTACTCTTCAAACCAGCTCCGTCGAATTCCCCAATTATACCATATCACAGTGGACTGACATAGTTGGAGAGAGGGTTATGAGCAGTCCAGGTCCACGATTTCACGGTGCCCACCGGCGGGAACGATGTAGGGAGCTTAAGCGCCCATGTCAGTTTTACGTGACTGATGAAAACAGTGGTATTTTCTCTTCCCAAAGACAACCGTAGGGCTATTTTTATAATAGGCTGGCTCGGATCGTGTGTCCTTACTTCGAACGAAAGAATGCAGAAAAGCACGAATATTATTTGGCTAGAAAACCTTACGTATGCACGTCAAGTATAAACAGCGAATAACGTTCCGTCACTCCTTTTTTAAACAAAATGCGGCTCTATATATAGTTATTAAACGTAAACATATGCTATGCAAAATTTAGGCAATCAGAATTAAGCAGATTTTTAAGAACAAATTTATGTTTAATTTATTCGCTCAGCCATATCGTTAGCAAAAATGGCCAATCAGCTTTTAAGACAAATTTTAAGTTTTAAACATTACCGCGGCAAAATTTGACCAATCAGCGTCAAGATAGATTTTAAAGAACAATTTACATTCACTGATTTTCAAATATAAGCGTTACTGAAATTCGATCCGTAGCGACCATGTTAGAACACATTTGTTCATGAATCAATACCCGATATAGGTACTGGTACCGGCAAGGAAGGAGTACAAGAGAGCAAACTGGGCAGGTTACACACAAGATCTTAGTAACTTCGTCCCAAAGGATCTCACTGACGCCAACCTGGAAGATATTGATGAGGAGAACTTAAGATTAACAAGAACGATCATTGAGGCGGACGAAAGATATATACCAAAGACAAGATACCGTACTCTTTTACATATTCGATGGACAAAGGAAATGAAGAGAAAGAATAGGCAACGAAGACGAATACTAAACCAAATAATTCTCCATGGACCAAATAGAGAGCGATACGAAGAAATCAGAAGACGGGGAGAAGAACTGAGGCATCTCATAGAAGAACAACAAAGGCTCATATAAGATAGCCTAATAGAGAAAATAGACGAAGAAAGAAGACCAAAAGAGAACTGGAGACTAATAAATAGAATTAAAGGCAGACCCCCGAGAGAAAAAAATAAGAATGAACAGGCAGTAAAGATCCAAGAAGAGAGGACCACAGAAGAACTTTTTCGTAATCACTGTAAATCAGTGTTCTCCATAACACCAGAGGAGGAGGATGACTTCAATCCAGATATAGACGAAATGGTCCACACAGTCTTGCGAGGAAACATAAAGAGGATCCCTCCAGCACCAAGTGTAGAGCGATAAAGAGAGGAAGTTCTTGGTACAGGGGCCTACATAACAACGGAATAGATCAAAGGCGTAATGCAATCATTCAAACAGAAAGCGCCAGGCCCCTCAGGAATAACCAGAATTAATCTTACCAAGGCACCTAACATAATAATCAGAGCACTAAAGAACATTTTTTTTAACGCGGTTACTTCCCTGATAGCTATAAACTAGCGGAAATGATATTCGCCCCAAAGCCAGGAAAACCACTAAACCACCAAACCACCTCAGCAGTTACTCGCCAATATCGCTATTGAACTTCATGAGCAGAGTCTTCGAGAAAATCCTTAACAGAAGATTTCAGGAATATCTTGAAGAAAATGACCTTTATAATGATTATCAGTTCGGATTCAGAAGAAGCAGAGACACCACAATGCCACTTGGCATAATAACAGAGAAAATAGCAAAGGCCAAAGCAGAGGATAACTACATAGATCTGGTCCTGAGAGATGTAGAAAAGGCATTCGACAAAGTCTGGGTCAGAGGAATGCAATATAAGATCTTAAAACTCCAGATGAATATCAATCTGGAGAGTATGTGAAGTTCAATGATTATTCAGGACCAGAATTCGAATTGGAAGCTGGACTCCCGCAGGGAGGGCTGTATCAGCCCCACGCTGTATTCAATATACACAACAGACCTGCCACTACCAATAATGCCTGGTTGCCTAAACATACAGTTCGCGGACGACATAAGCCAACTCGTCGTCACTCCGTACAGGAACGTACGCTTTCAGGCAAGGACAACAGCTTTAGAAATCAGCAACATCAACAACTACGAAAGAGATTGGAAGATAAGGACGAACAGGAGGAAATTTACAATAATCCCAATCTCCAGGAACAAAACAGCTGAAATTGTAGTTGAAGATCAGAACTACAGATATCATAGCGAGGGCAAAGTGCTAGGACTCAAAATAACAAAAAGAGGCCACAAACAACATATAACAGAGAGGAAGAACAAGGCGATTTTGATGCTTAACCTACTGCACAATCTAAGAGGGTTAGGCATGAAAAATAAAAGAAAACTCTATCTTGCACTAGGAAGAGAGGTACTACTATACCCACCAACCCCTAAAACAGTGAAAAAAGACCAAAAAAATTCGAACTCCAGAAAATACAAATTAAGCTCTCTACCTAATCACCAACATACGTAGGAGAAAGAAGAGAAGATTACAGGATCTACACCAAGAAGCAGGATTAGAGACGCTCAATATCAACATCAGGAACAGAGCGGAAAAAATATGGAGGAAGATAGACCATCTACCTCCGATATTTGCAGAGCACACAAACACCAGAGCTGGAGTCCCCTTTAACACTCGATTTCCCAGCGGCAGACAACAGCTGAGAATAGAGGAGGTTCCCATTTTTACTTAAGTAGAAATTCAAAAAGAGAGAAGGAATAAGTATAACGATCGAGATATTTACCCGACTATACACAAACCCAACCAAGACACCAGATTAATACCCTAATAAGACAACCGAATTTAAACAACCTAAATAGGAAGAAACGACCGATTTAGGAGAAAACACAGATCAAGTGTAAACAGAAATAATGTAAACAAAATTAAATAAAAGTGTAATAAGTGAACTATATTAAAAAGTTCGACAAAAATTATAGTGAAGTGAAAGTTAAGAGTAAAACAGAAATAAAACGAACACAGTAAACTAAAAGTGTAATAAGTGAACTATAGTATCAAAAAGTTTAACAAAAATGATAGTGAAGTGGAAGTTAATAGTAAAACAAGTGAACAAAGTGAAACTAAAGTAAAAAAGTGATAACAACAAGAGAAAGTGAAACAAAGTAAGGAAAGTAAAAACAAGTAACATAACAATACATAAACAAAGCTCAGAGCAAAGATAACTTGTAGGGGTGCGAAAATGTATCAGAGAAAAATTCCTTCCAACTCGATAATAAAATAGCCCATTAAATTACCAACTCAATACGGACTAAGCCGAGGCGTAATAGCTAAGAGCATTGGCATTTAAATCTACCGGTACAGCGTTCGAAACTCAAAGTCCACAACTTTTTATGAAAAAAAAAATTCAAGAACAAAACGGAAGTCAAGGAAAATGCTCGAAGGAGCAACTCATCTAAAAGGAACAAAAAATCAACTCAGGAATAAATGGAAGCATCAAGAATCAAAGAAATCATCAAGAACGAATCATCAACTCAAGATAATTGGAAGTAAATGAAGAAAAAGCATCAAGAAAGAAATCGAAGATCAAGAACTAACCTAGCCAACAAGAATATTAAGTCTAGATAAATGGAAGACAAAAGTTTGAAGGTGCAACTTGAAGAAAAAAATGAATTTCTGACCAAAAAGAAATAAAGAGATTCGATAAAGAGAAAATCAAATGAAGTACGAGATGATCAAGAATAAATAAATAAAAGTTATAATAAGAATAAATGCAGCCCTTCCCCCCTAAACTCAAAACGGCATGAATGCTACAATAAACACATGAATGAAAGATGAAAAAAATAAGGGAACAGAGATTAGGGTGTCCTCTCGCTTCTGTATGAGGAACATAGGTGCTAAAGTGTTAGAAAGGATGCAAACATGATGAATGATGAGTAAATGCAGGATGGTGGCTCGGAATCCACGTTAATTAGCAGGTCCCCCTTGTCCTTGGGGCAAGGGTATTCCACCCTTTTCCATCATTGACTACCGAGGTTGCTCAATCTTTCTCCTCACCAATCTGTCCTCTTTTAACTCCAAACTTTCCGTCTCCCACTATAAACCCTCTTCTAGAGCTTCTTCCGGACTTCACATTAAGCACTTCACTATCGGCTCACTTGAACTGAGAGTCAGAAGTGTGAGGAGTTTCTCCAGGAGCAAGTCGGCCGCGGGACTCCTCCTCTTCTGTGCCCCCCCGATCGTGGGAGGGGTACAGAGGGAAGGAGTAACCGCGAGCCGTACCTTTTCTCCCCCCCCCAAAAAAAAAATCAAGATTTTTTTAGTTGCTCAGAAAGTTTGGACGAAATACATTTGCTCTTTACATGTCGCTACTGGGTAAAGGAGGTAATGGTTTAGGAAGCCCGAAAAATGAATTTGCTCAGTAAGGAACTGTGAGGTCCGATTTACTGTGAACCAATTATAGAACTTTATTAGACTTCAAAATGCTCATCTTTGAGGTTTTAGTCAAATGCGATTATATAATGTGGTCCCAGTACCACAGGACTTCCTCCCAATAGCAGGGAGTGTGTTGCCATATTGTAATAAATCTACGTACAAATTTTCACTCTATACTAAGTATTCAGAAGTTATTTAGAGCGTTCGTAGGCAGGAACTGCAACTCTTAAATGCAAAGAAAATATGCTTGCGTGTGTGTGTGTGTGTGTGTGCGTGTGCACCACAACTTTATTATGTCCATCATTGACTTTCATTATTGGCTGCAGTATTAATTTCTTAGACGTTCCTGAGAGTTTTGTACCATATATATATATATATATATATATATATATATATATATATATATGCACATTGCTTTGTGTGTAGGCACCACCACTTTTCTTGACTAAACAAAACTTCATATTGATATATACACATATTTTACACACTTAATTGCGTTTCACATATTATTATTTTTATCACCGGACTCTGGAATTTTTATAATTTACATTTTTGGAAATTAACACTGCATCTAGTCTTTTGAATTAATTTGCACCGGGAATTTTCTGAAGCACTATTATTGTTATTTATAATTTTTCATGATTGTGCCCAAATGAAAGGCGTGAGTTCGTTTGTTGGTGTCCTCTAGCAAATAAGTTATACAAAATATAGCCAATCAGCGTGAACAAAAATGGCCAATCAGATTTTAATGCAAATTTTAAGTTTTAAACATAAGCGCTGCAAAATATTGACCAATCAGCGTCAATATAAATTACAATAAACACATGAACGAAAGAATAAACAAAGCACGAGGCATGCTAACTTTAATCTACAGATTAAGAAATCTAAACATGAACAATAAGAAAAAAATTACCAGGCCATGTATACGGTTTCACGAAGCAATCTAAAAGAATGCAACGTTCCAGAATAAGGCAGTATACATAATTACGAACACGTGACGATTAGAGAGGAAAAACAGAGACTTATGTACACAACGAAGTGAAAATAAAACAATTAAACAAAATAATTGAAAAAAGAGCTAAAAAAGTCATAGAAAAACACAAGAAAAAATAGGAGAGGAACTAAATAATGAAATAGCACTAGGGGCAGGATGGAGACAACATATGCTGCTTCCTAGTGCTAAAAACAAAGCGAACCAAAGGAAAGAGGAGGAGATTTACGTGTCACCCAAATAAGGAAACCCGATTGTGACAAAAAAAATCACGAATAATAATAAACTCACCGGATTGGACTTTATACTCACAGGGAATGACAAAACTAACCAAATAGTGCAAATGAACGAAAAAGGAAAAACAAAATGAATAAAGAAAAGAAAAATAAACAAATAAATAACCAAAGAACACGAGCACACACAACCGATACATATACGAGAATTATGCTACAAAAATCATAGAAACTCGAGTTATTAACATAGCAGGAAGACAAATAACGTTAACAATGGTTTGAAGGCTTGTATCATACACACATAACATAATAACAAAATAGCCACATATATAAACAAACAGACACATTTTCACTCTAACTTACTTCAAACTTAACTCTGAAATTATTTCATAGTACAGAGATTAGCGTGATCTCCACGCAACTTGCAGCTCTCTGTAAACCTCCAACTTCTTTCCGCTTCAATCATCTTCTTCCTTTGCCGCTATCCAAAGATGAGCCAAACACTAACACCAGGAAGAGGTACAGCAAATAGTAAAAATGAAAGGGTAGGAAAACATAGAAACACCGTGTTCTGGGTCCCACGTTAGGCAGGTCCACAGGCTAACTTGGTCAACTTTCAAGCCTTTGACTTTATTTTAGTCTGTCCTATCCTTACTTCTTTCTTCTTCTCCTCTCTCTCTCTCCCTCCTCTCCGGAGTTCTTTTCCCTGTGTGCCTTCAGGCCCTGAGGAAGGAGGGTGCCGGGGAACCTCGGGAGAACCGGGACTCGCCTTGCTCCGCCCGACCCGGTCCCTCCTCCGTGAGGGACTGGTTGGGGGCTGGGGGAGGGGCACGGGGATCTAAAACCTTTTCTCTCACTTTCCCTTTCATTTCATGCACAAATGTCATGACCACTCAGACTTCATTGAATATGGACGAAACAAAAATTCTAAACGAAATAAATAAGAAAATATACAAATGGGAGTACGACGCATCGATCTAGGTTGAAGTGGTTGAGGAGACCCTACTAAGCCATAACGTTACTCTATACAAGGACTCATATGAGCAGGTCTCCATCACAGAGTTTAAAAAGAAGAGGAACGGAAGAAAAAGAAACGTCACCCAGAAACACCAAAAGAGAAAGACCAGCATGGTGAACGTGAATAATAAATTGAGTATTTTGACACTCAACGTTAATGGATGGGAGCGGAAAGCAACGGCAAATGGAAACATATTCCGTGTGCTTGGCTTCGACACCACAAGAGACCAAATCAAAATACCAGGATACAGAGTGCTCATGAAGAATCACTCAGAGAAGAGATTCGATGGCGCTGCAATAGCTGTTAGAGGAAACCTCACGTTCAAACGTTTCCCGGAATTGGACGAATCCTTTGTGGCGATACAACTTCCCACACTGGTGCGGAACCTCACTATAGCTGCAGCCTATCAACCCCTTCGCCGAGCCTATCTATCCGTCACAAACTTCTGCACACTTTTCGTTCACCGGAGAATGGAATTCTTAGGGGGCGACCTCAATGACAGATGCCGAATAGCGGACTATGTTAGAACCAACGAAAGAGGCCGAAACTTGGAAATGATAATGGACAGGAAAAACATCCAGAGGATAAGGTCCGGATTTCCCGACCTACATCACTAGCAGATCAGCCACTAAACCTGACATATTATGACAAGCGGAGGCTTCACCTTCAACTACCATAGCGAGCAGGCCCAACAACTCCCAGCGACCACATTACATTATTAACCACAATTTCACTCCCGCCGATCCAGCTGCCTTTCACACCACGTCGAACTACGCCGCCTTCTAAGAGGACCGTTACAAGACTCTTATCCGACAATCCCCCCCGCCCGACTTGAGCGAGGCTACAGTGGAGGAGGTCGACGAAGAACTAGAAAGACTAACGACTTCTATCATCGAAGCTGACCGCGAGTGCGTTCATAAGAAATGGTACAAAACGCTACCTCAGCCCAGATGGACAGAGGATATGAAGAAGATCGCACATTTGCATAGAGAAGTGTAAGAGGAAATCAGACGGGCAGGTCCAAGCCGGGAAAGAAGCGCGCTACTACGTCGGCTAAGCTCCGAACTAAAGGAAGCAATAAACATCCAACAGGCTGAGATCTGGGACAGCTTTATAGCCGGAGTAGTCAGTCAGCTGAACCCGGCCAAATTCTAGCACCAAATCAGGAAACTCAAAAGATGGCAAAGAAAGGAAGAGGCTCGGATCAAAGAGGACGGGAAATATATAGAGGATCCCGCGGTTCTGGAGGGAAGATTCAGAGCATACTGGGAGAAAGTCTTCTCTATCACCGAAGAAGACAACGAAGAGTTCGACCAGGAATTCGAGGGCCGTCTGATTGATTATCTGAATCAGATAATACACCGCACGCATCCACACCACCACGTGGACATAAGAAGAGAGATGGTTAACCATGGTCGTCCAATAACAACAGAAGACGTCATGGCCATTGTGAAATCCTTCAAACAAAAGGCCAAGGATGGATGGGTATCTGCAAAAACAATCTGGTATATGCCCCACAGAAGATCATTCAAGGAATCACCAACATCTTTAACGCTTCCCTGAACACGGGCTACTTCATCAACGGTCTAAAGGTAGCCAAAATCATCTTTATATCCAAGGCTTTTAAGCCCGCAGATCAACTGGTAAATTACAGGCCAATCTCTCTTCTCGAGTTCGTGGGTAAAATCTGCGAAAAAAATCCGAGCAAACTGGCTTCAAGACCAACTAGACGAACTGGGAGCTCACAACCTCCGGCAGCATAGGTTCCGAAAGGGACGAGGAACAGAAACTGCCCTTGCCCTTCTAACGGAGAAAATAGCCTACTGTAAAGTCGCAGGGAAATACGTAGACGTTGTGCCGCGCGATGTACAGAAGGCCTTCGATAAGGTTTGGGTGAGGGGTCTCCAATTCAAGATCCTGAACCTTCAGCTGAACCCACTCTTGGAAAGGGTCCTCTGTGACTATATCATGGAGAGAAACGCCCAAATCTCCATCGAGGGCTTTTCAGGACCCGAATTCGAACTCAAGGGGGGAGTTCCACAAGACAGCTGTATGAGTCCGTTGTTGTACCTCGTTACACAATAGGCCTCCCTGCTCCGGTGCGGGACGAGACGATGTATCTGCAATATGCAGATAACATCACACAAATCGTCCATAGCTCATATAGGAACGACGGAGTTCAAGCAAATGATACAGCTGCCAAAATAAACAACATTAACAGATATGAAAGGATGTAGAAAATTAAAAACAACCGCCAAAAAATCCAAATAATCCCAATGAACCGCGGGAAAATAGATGACGTCATCGTGAACGACGACTTATATCCGTATTCGGAAGCGGCTAACGTCCTGGGTTTTCGGTTCAGAAAGTCTGGGTACAAAACCCACATCAACACCAGAGTCTCCCTAGCCAAAAGGCAACTTCGTTTCTATACAGGTTCCGCAACCTTAACGCTCCAAACAAGAATACGCTCCGTCCTGGTGTACCTGGCAGTGATAATGTAGATGGCAAGTTGTACTTCTCTCAGGACGATGCAGAGAGTACAAAATAACGCCACCCTTCTAATAGCTGGAGCTAGAAGAAATGACCGCATTTGCCAAACAGACCCGCACGCAAGAGCAGGGCTTAAGCCAATAAATACGGAAGTTCAAAGGCTAGGGAGATGGACTTGGGAAAAGATAGAGCAAACTATTATACCCACACTCGACAACCTCAACATTGCAATCCCGCAGCAGAAGCGACACAAAGTGGCAAGGTCAGCATTATTCCCAAGCGGAAGAAACTGCGTGGAAGAGGCAATAAACCCGATTTTTAAATAACCAAGATCGAGAAATACGAACACAAGACCGGAGAAAACCAAAAGGAACAACCAATATAGACTTAAACCAAAAAAATAAAACCTGACCAAAGAAGAGATATAACGAATAAGACCACATGAAATAAATAAATAAAAGAACAAAGAATAAAAAGAGGCAAAATGCCAATAAAAGTTGTAAAGAAACGAGCAATAAATCAAAATAAAACTAAATAAAAGAGGCGAAGAACTCATCAGTGGAAAAACAAAAACAGACTAAATTAAAAAAAAAATAAATAAAAGAGGCGAAGAGCAGATCAAAAGAAAATTAAATAAAAAGTATAAACTAATTTAAGAATGAAATAAAAAAATTAAAAAAGAGGTGAAGTGCTTACCACGCATTTCACTACCTAGCTTATCAAATCAAATCAAATGCGCAGGTGCCAGGGTGGGGGATAGACGCTCTCCTTACACCACGGAGTGCAATGTACTCGGAATGAAAATTACTTCATCCGGGTACAGGAAGCATGTCGATGATAGGATTTCTAAAGCCTCGGTCGCAGTCAGGACTCGGTATATGTCTAGAAATCTATGTGAAAGAAACAGGAAAAAGACCTACAACGCTCTTGTTAGATCTATGTTACTATACCGCGCTTCTGCCCTCTCTTGTGTCTCAAAAACACAAAGGAGGAGACTACAAACAGTACAAAATCAATGCGTGTACGGTACACGCATTTATTTTGTACACGATGTACCTAATTACGGGTACGCGTAGGCGGGAAAGAAGACACCAGGAAGATCTGCACAGGGATGCGGGGATAACGCCCATTAACAAAGTCATAGAAGAACGGACTCGGAAAATGCAAGAACTGGTTAATCAGGAGCTGGATGAGGATATCACTTATATGATTAACCAGAACAGAAGAGCTATATTTTGCGCTAGATTTCCAAGCTCCGCTAACCAAGTGGCTGGCGGGGACGAAGTGCCGTTCTACGCATGAGGAAAATGTAAAAACCATCCAAAATGTGACGATAAATCAATCAAGAAAACAAACTCGATTCAAGAAAAATCACCGATTTAGACTAATGCACACCGAACAAGACTAGCAAATCAAACGTGGCGCGAAGAAAGAAGACAAGAAGAAACACTGATATACACATAGAACAAGAAAAAAATCAAGTACGATAAACACTAAGCAAATATTTAAAGTAATATATTATTACAAAACAACAGTAAATGCACATTACATAACCAAAAAACATTAAATAATTCTTAAGACAAATGGCTTGAACGCCATAAAACAAAAACCATAACGAAAACAACAAAGGAAACACATGGCAATAACATTTATGAAAGTGATAGGTCTGACCACTAGGCGCCTAGCTTCCCTTTGCACCTTACTACACTTCTTTCTCTTTTCACCACTTATCTATTTTCACCACTTGTCTATTTTCACCTTTCAATCCACACACCCCATTTTTACCCTTTTGCATATACACACTTACATCAATCTAATCGAATCAAGATTGTTATTTTTAGCTGCTCAGAATTTTTGGACGAAATCCATTTGCTATTTACATGTCGCTAACGGGTAAAGGAGGTAACGCTTCATGGCAAATCGGAAAAATGCCTTCGCTCAGAAAAGAACTGTGAGCAACAATTTACTGTGAACAAATTATAGAACTTTATAAGACTTCAAAATGCTAATCTTTGAGGTGTTTTTGAGTCAAATGCGATTCTATAATGTGTTCCCAGCACCACAATGTATTAATGGCTCCGCCCAGCCATTAGATTGGAGAAACGGAGGCGCGTCCCCAATCTTTCAATAGGATAAAAGGGTTTGTGGAAGGCACACATCAAAAGAGTCACTAACAAGATTGAGACCAAACATTAAAATCAAGGGGGCAGTCTCTCATACAAAGACATTAAGACAGTCAACACCAAAATCCAGATAAGAGGACATGAGCATACTACAAACCTATAGGTTTTCAGCGATTTCACTTGCCAGAAGCAGGGGCGACCATAATACCAAGAATAAACCTACAAAAGCCGCCGTTTTTTTATAATTTTCTTACCTACGCTAACGAATAGGTCGGTTACCGTTACACCAGCCCATAAGTGGATAACCAGTAAGGGTATCTTGAACATTCAATTGGAATCAGATATAATTCTACGGCATAACCAGCCATAACTGATAACCCCCAGACTAATACACTGGTGCCTCTTATTCAACCGGACAAGAAGTAACCCAAATTATGGACTCGTCGTGTAGAGCAAGGAGGAACTGGTATCGCAAACGCCATGACGATCAAGCCCCCCCCTCCCCCCATCCCGTCTTTAAAAAGACAGTGGTATCAGGTTGGTTCAAAATAATTGAGGCCCAATTTCATAAATCAAGGATAGGTAAGTATAGCGTACGAGAAGTGCAGGCGAGCGGCTTAAAAGCTTCGCTTAAATGAGTCTTTTTTTGAGACTCAGGATGGCCGAGTGGATTCGCCACTGGCTAACAGTGGTCTAGCGACGCGGGAAGCTGTTCGCAACTCGCCTACGCTATATTTTTTCTTTGCCCCCTTTTCCTACTCTCCTCTACCAACAGTAAGGAGGACACAAAGTTTTATTCACATCCTGTCTGCACGGTCTCCCGAGACTATTGACTGGCTTCCAGCTACAGTCTTATCAACAGAGAACACACAGCTTCTAAGGGCCGAGGTAATTGGGCTGTTCGAGAGGACCAAGCCGGAGTTATTAGAAAAGCTAGTACTTAACCTTTGCCCAGCTAGGGGACTTGCTGACTAATTAAGGTCATTCTAAAAAGCACAATGCTAAGCTGTACACAAAGGTAACAAAGAAGTAAGTGGTAATATGTCGCCCCCAAACATAGTCAATGCGTGTTCACTGCCCATTGTGTGTACCCCGATAGCAATCGTTCTAACATTGTGCCGCGTAGAAACGACTATAGTAGTGCGGATAATGTGCCAATAGGGCTGTGAACTCTTTGCGGGAACCAAAGGCCTGTGGCATGTCGATCCCATTTATATTTTCGAGAAGGTGTGAAATTCTGCAAACCTTGGTGCTGATGGACAAAGAGGGGTGAAAACGTGCAAATGCAACCGTCCGCCAGACCATCTTCGCCAGCCCCTCTGTAAAACTAATACGGCATGTCGTTGCAAGTGCGAATATCGGTATTCCGTCAGTATTCACTGTCGCCGTGAAATTAGATAATGTAATGTGCGAATTCCTAATTGATAAGGAAGCAAGTGTATCCATAATTCCTGTTAATCTCGTGCGAACGTGTGTGATACGTAATTCCAGTGTAAGTAGTCTAACGGCGAATAGTGATAAAAAAGTGCACGGATAAATACACGCGGATGTAGTTATTCCTAGCCTATGCCGGTCATTTGTGGTCGCGGATACCACATCGTCATTAGGTTGACTTTCTGGAGCACTTTAATTTATTGGTGGATTGTGCGCGCTTCATCCTTATCGATAATCAAACAAGGCCAATTCCAAAAGTAAATGGTTCGGGAAACCTGCACTAGCACTAATTATTAATGACTTTCAGCACCCACCGCCCAGTTGCAAGGCCGTGTTAAAGAAATATGAAGCTTTGAGCAGCCCCGCGGCAACTAATCCCGCCCCACCGTCGTCTAACTCCGTGGCACACACAATTGAGACCGGTAGTTCACCACAAACCTTCGTACGATCTAGGCCTCTTTCAATGGAGAAATTACAAGTTACCAGAGCAACGTTCGAAGCCCTATTGTATATGGGAGCGTGCGTCCGTTGAAATCACCTTGAGCTTCATGGTCCCGAAGAAGACGCCAGGTGATTACAGAGTGGTCGGCAATTTTCGCGCACTTAATGCAATCACGAAGCCAGACAGATATCTCCTACCAAGGATAGAGAGTTCAACAAACCACCCTCATGGGAAGACAATTTTCTCTCGGTTGGATTTGATTCGTGCTTACCATCAGATCCCGATGAACCTAGTGGATATAGAAAAACTGCAGGGGTAACTCCGTTTGGGTTATGGAAGTATTTAAAATCACCCTTTGTCTTCAGGAATGCGAGTTGCACTTCCCGACGCCACATGGATAAGTTGTTTCAGGCACTAGAGTTCGTATTTGTATACATAAACGAATTCCTGATATTTTCAAACAGTTGGACTACCATTTGGATAATTTAGACAAAGATTCCAAAATCCGGTCGAGAAAAACCTATGATTATCCTTGGAAAAGTGCTAGTTCGCGAGAGAAGAAATTGACTTTCCGGGATATCACATTTTATCTACGGGGACTTCCCCAACAGCTAAGAAGGTTAATGAAATCGGGGACATGCCATTGCCAACAGACTATAAGGAAATACGCCGATACTTGGTCATGTTGGTCTACTATAGGGGAATGATTCCGAATTTTGCCATGATTGCATCTTCGCTGACTAAGCTCGAGCGACTTTAACTCAAGTCTCGTGTGGAATGATGCTGAGCGAGAATCATTTAATAACATTAAAGTAGCTCTTATTAACTTGGTCAAGCTCTGTAACTCGCTGCTAAACCTCACACTGTATCAACTGGTGACGGACAACTCCCAATGCGTGGTAGGAGCTGCCCTTCACCAGATGGTGAATGGATCTCCACAACCAAATGCCCTTTTTCTCAAGCAAAGTAAGCAAGACACAGCAAGCATACTCCACATACGACAAGGAACTCCTGGCGGCGTATATTGCTGTGATCCACTTCTGACACATGATTGAGAGTCAGCATGTTACTTTATGCACGGACCAAGAGCCGCTGGCGTCGGTTTTCTCTTCACCATTGTGTGCCAAGACAGACAGGCAACAACGCAATTGGACGGCGATATTGGAGTACGTCATCGACATCACATACGTGAGTGATCAAGACAACAACGTTGCTGACTTCTTATTACTAAACGTTAATTCAGTCCCAAGCCACTCATTGACTGGTGGCAGCACATGAAAATGATGAATAAACAAAACTACAGTCGCGAGTAAAATCATTCCCTTTTACCCGGAGTAGCTCAACTATGGCGTAAAATAACATCTAGATACCCACGACCGTTCGTCCCTGCGGCATACAGGAAGATAATCTTCAAACATTTGCACATCTTGTCCCACCCTGGGATTAAGGCATCCCTCCATCTAGTTAAGTCAAAATATTTTGTGCCTAATATGGATAGGGACATTCGCACCTGCGCACAGAATTGCCGCTCATGTCAGTCCTACAAGATTGATCGCCACACTAAATCCTCAGTCTTTCCTATTAATATCCCCTAGTCAAGATTCAAGACTGTGCACAATAACATCGTCCGACCACTCCCACCGTGCACGTTAACTGGGCAATCCTACCCGTCGCATAACCTATATCTCCTATCATGCATTCACCGGGCTTAAAGATGGATAGAGGCATTACTGATTCAGGGCATAAGGGCTGCAATGCTTGCTTTAGCCTTCTTAGACGGATAGATTTCCAGATTTGAAGTCCCATTATACGTGGTAACCGACAGAGGAGCACAATTCGAGTTCGAGTTATTCAAGGTATTATCAGCCCTGGTTGGTTTCTATCTTCTCCGCACGACGGCGTACCGCCCAACCACGAACGGGATGGCGGAAAGAGCACACATAATCATGAAGAGTTCCATAATGGCTCGTCGATACGGATGGCTAATGGCCCTCCAAATAGTCCATTTGGCATTCGCTCCCTACCTAATGACTCAAGTTTTTTGCCTTTCACAGCAGTTACAAGGGCTACACTACTTTGTCCAAAGCCCTTGATAATATCCTCCTCTCAAAAAAAACTAATTCAAAATTCATTAAGTAATTGGCCATAACCATGTCACAAGTTGATTTCACCTGCACCTGGTGCCCAAACTTTTCGTACCCGAAGCTCTTCGAGAGGCGACATTTATGTGGGCCCGAGTCGATTCAGTTCGCAAGCAGCTAGAACGGTGAAGCTGACGAAACTCCCACCCTCATAAAATGTCAGTGGAGTGAACGATCAGCGACATTCAAGGACTCACGCAACATATGAGAGGAAGACCTTTGGTGGTTCGAATCGCGAGGAAGGAGATGGAACAAGGAACAGTAACGACAAGGATGATGGAGGGAAAACCTCGCCCGGAAAGTTATAAAGACCAAACATTTATACGCGATCAGTGAGACGGGTATAGTTTGCCAAACATCCGACATTATTTTATTTTAAAGAGAATTGGTGCCAGGCCGGTAGCCAGGCGGATTTTTTTTTTTTTGGGGGGGGGGGAGGCTATTTTTTACAAATATGTCATTTCCGACTAGAAAAGGTGGCATTACCATTAATATTACCAGTAAATCGCCTTGTTCGGTGATGAAATAAGCGAGCGATTGCCTGACGTAAGGCCTGAATAAGACTACACCCACTTTATAATATTGATGCCAGAAGAAAAACGTTAGTAATGAGCAGAGTTGTGCTGGGATCGGCTCGGTCCGATTCCCCCGAATCGGTTTGTAAATTTCTGTGAAATCATCGGTGCGTTTGTTGATTTCTAATTACACAGTAGCAGTCAGCAGTAGCCTAACTTAAAATTGGAAAAGAAGCCCTAATTTTTATGGCAGGTAAAGATTTACGCAAATCACTGAAAATTAATATTGCTGTCTTAGAATAACTTCTTTCCCTAAAGAACCTCATACGTCATACTACTCATACAGTTCATGCTTTCCATCTTTCCCATTCTGATTGCTGCCCCTTTCCCCCATTGATGGACAGCTTTATAGGTAGGCGTTATCGCGATGACGATATCTGATTATCGGTTATCCGATTTCTTCCCCCGCGTTATCGACTCATCGGTATCACCGATACTTTTGGTTCCAAACTAGCGATAATCGATCATTTCAGTTTTTAGTCCCAGTTTAGCACATGAGCAAGCCGCGCGTGCCTTGGAGGCAGAAATAGGTAGGTACGAGCTGGGAGGAGGATCCTCAAAGCCTATGAGATGAAGGAGAGCCTCACCAGGTAAGAAACTAAGAGACAGTATTAAAATACTCTTACTATTGTATTATAAAATAACGTTATATATAGTCAATAATCAATATTGTATTATAATTTTGGATTTATCGGTTATCACTATATCGGGCGATAAACTTATCGCCAGTGATCGATTATTGGCTACCGCCGATAAGGTTATCGTTATCGATTTATCCGTTATCGTGATACATTTTTTCGTTATCGTGCCCACTTATGGAGAGCTAGATCTGTCACTGTCTAAATTGGAAGTTCAGAACTGCTTTTTGATTTATTGCTAGCCCTGGTGATTAGTCTAAATCTCTTAAAATGTTAGCATGCGATAACGAAATTGCGCCGAATTTACAAATGGGTCGACATGGCCGGACCAGTTCGCATTTTCTGAAATGAACTTGAATAACACCGCTCGCTTCGTAATAAGTAGTATACCGCCCAGACTGGCGATTAGCGAAGTGAGATGTGCACTAATTCATTCATTGCAAGGGAGAAGAGACATGGCAAAAAATATAATTAGCTAACTGCATAATGTTATATGGTAATCATTAGGTAGGCTCATACTCATATTCAATCCCCCCTAGAAAAGGTATTAAACGAAAGATTATTAATTCGAATAACAATCCTTTTTAACGCATATTAGTAAATAAAATTATAGCTCCATTTACAATTCAAACAAGGTCTTCGAATGTGAGAAATAGCAAAAAACAATTCTATTACTTTGTCGTAGAATAGGCTCCCGACGGTATACCATATATAACTATTCGTTAAGGGAATTTTCTATATTTCGAGTGCGTGGTAATCTGATTGACCGAGGTTAGTTCAAAAAGGAAGTGGGGGGGGGGGGGGCTGGAGAGGCTTATTTATCTTCAATATGCTTAAGAAGTGGAACGAAGCACAAGGATAAATAATATGGCTACCATTAATAAAATAGAGTTTTATTAATTAAACTATCAACAACACACAAAAAAATGTTTACATAAACGGGGAATGAAAAGAGTCTTGGGAATATCTGACTAATCTGAGAATTAAGATTTGGAGAGATTTAAAACAGTAAACAAACAAAAAAAAGGGGGGAATAGTTCGCTAAACCATTTAAAGCACAGGGTTGTGTTGACAAAAGGTTAAATAATTAAAGGTAATGCTTAGCTTACGTAATTGCGAAGTTGTTGTGCAGAGGAAGACAATGCGAAGGAATCTTCGGTCCAACTGGCGATTTCCAGCAGAAGGGTTCTTCGGGGGGTTTTCCTTAACGAGGGGGAAGGACTGTCTTCGAGGAGTGAGGGCGAAGTGGGGCTCGGAAGTACGAGCAATCCTTGTGACAGCAAATCGGAGATGTTCTAGATGAACAATGGAGGTTATTATTGAAACCAAGCGTTCTCTTGAAGAACGTTAAAAAGAGGGGAATTAAATTATCCGGACGTGATTTCTTGTGAACGAGAACCGTTTCTTGACGAACGAGCTTGAAGAACAATGGCTGTTCTAACGTTGTTCTCTTTCTGAACAACGGGAGGTGGGGTGAGAACCGTTTCTTGTCAAACAGGCTCAAAGAGCAATGGCTGTTCTAACGTTGTTCTCTTTCTGAACAACAATAGGGGCCTTGTTGACTTGGCGTCTCGAAGGGCACGAACCTTGGCACTCAAGGGATATTGTCCTCTTCTGGACAATAAAGGGTTTCTCGGCAGAGTTCCTAGGTGCACAAAAAGAGACCGGATCGGTTGATGCCTCGCGATGATAATCTGGATCTGTTTTAATTGGGAAAAGCTATGGTATAAATAGCCGGAGCCATCTCCATGGCGTAGGGGATAAGTGAGTGGGGGACTTCGGGGGAATTTCGCGGTGGCGCCTGGGAAAATACCTTATCTGCCCATAAGCCTAATTCAATCTGGCGAGATCGATGTATGGAGGCGAAACGGGGGAGTGAACCTCCTTGATTAAACATTGGCGTTGATGGGAGATCACGTGCTTCTGCTTCCTCTCGCAGGATACACGTGGGTGCGCATGTGGATAAGCATGGTTAATATGTGATAGAGATTGAATTAATGCGGCCTCGGACCGTTCTATCACACCCCTCCATTCCAGGGGAAGTTGTCACTTCGAAAAAAAGAGAAAATAGACAACCATAGAGCTCCGTTTTGGAGAACTCACTTTCTTGCACCGACCGTACCTTCATGCACTTAGCTAGTATTACCTCAATACATATGATTATGTTGATCATTTGATTATAGGGGAAAATAACCTTTAATACAAACTTAACCATAAAAGAGACATGGAACAATGAAATAATATAAAATTAGTACATATGGGACAAAAGAATTCATACGTAAATTAATGGGTACAAATATATAGACATACGAAAAAAAAAAAATTGAGCCACAAAATTCAGACATATACATTAACTAATTATATTACAGGAGAATCTAATTTAAGTCGTACAAGACGGTATATACATACATGGAGATCCTAATCCTACGAATTACAATTGCAAATTAATCTACACTATTTGGTAAAGCATTCCTACTGAGTGCGTCAGCGACCTGATTATCGGAACTTTTATGTAATTTATCTTAAATTGGTACTCTTACAAGAGTCGACTCCAGCGCATAATTCGGCTGTTGGAGTGTCGTACATTCCGAATATAAGCCAACAGGCGGTGCGCAGTTCCTATCTGAAATTCTTTTCCTATCAAATACATCTTAATTTGTCAATAACCCAAATAATAGCTAGAGCTTCCTTCTCTATAGTTGCATATCTCTTTTCGCGGGGTAATAACTGGCGACTAGCGTATGCAACTGGATGACTTGTTCCGCCATCCTCATATTGAAGGAGTACACCTCCAATGCCCTCGTTGCTCGCGTCGGTCTTAATCCCAAAGGATTTTTCCGGGTTGGGCAACTTCAAAATTGGGGCAGAAATGAGCTTACTCTTGAGCTGGTTAAAATGAGAAACAGCGACATCATTCCAATGTAGTCGATCGGGGAAATTATTTTTTAAAAGGGTGCTGAGGGGCACCGAAATTGCAGCGAAATTCGGGACAAATCGCCGATAGTAAGAAGCTGATCCTAGGAATGATCTTAATTGCTTCTTAGTATTCGGGGTGAGGGGGAGCATGTCGGCGATTGCCTTAATCTTCTCCTCGTGTGGACCTAACTGGCTTTGTCCTATTTTAAAACCCAAGTATTTTATTGTTTCGTGAGCAAAATGGCATTTGCTGGGGCCAATGGTGAGGCTATTTTCGTGCAGTCGCTCGAAGAGAGTTAATAGGGTGGTTAAATGATGACTCCATTCACGAGTAGCGACGTAGACGTTATCAAAGTAAAAGGAGACATTCGGAAGTCCATCTAACAACCTTTTCCTGAGAGGGTTATAGTTACTGCAAGTGGTCACGAGGCCAAAAGGAAGGCGCTTAAATTGCATTAAGCCTTTCTCAGTTGCAAAGGCGGCATATGCTTTCACATCGGGCTGGAGGGGAATTTGGTAATACGCCTTGCACAAATCAAGTTCTGAGATGAACTTGGCGTCTTCAAAAAGGTGGAGGTTTTGATCTACGAACGGGATGGGCTCGGCGTCGAACACAGTTACCGAATTTAACTTCCGGAAATCGATGCACATCCGATATGAGACATCAGGTTTCTTGACCAAGGCGATTGGGAAACAATTACTAGATGTTGAAGGTTCTATTATATCTAAACTAATTAAATTATCGACTTCGGCGTTAAAAGCTTGGCGTAAATTAATCGGCATGGGATAGGGTTTTGAACGGAAAGGTTCTAAGGTCGTTAATTTAATATCATGCTTGAAACTAGTAGCGCATCCAGGCTTCTCTGAAATAACGTCCTCGAACTGACATAATAATTCTTGTAGCTGACTCTTTTGATGTGGTGTCAGCTGCGCGTCGATATCCAGGTCAGAGAGTTCAAAAGACTCGCCTGGCAGGGAAGGAAGAGGGTAATCGGAATCAGGTGGAATGCACACTGTGTGTATAACATTAAGGGACTCTGCGGGGTAATCATCTTCAAACGCCGATGTTTCGCCCAGGGCTACGAACGTATCTCCATGGGCGCGTCGGTGGTACTTTTTCAACAAGTTGACGTGGTAGGGCTTATCGCCTGCTGGGGTACCAATGAGGTAATCTACCGGTCCTCGTACCTCGCGGACCGAGTACGGACCTTTCCATTACCTCAGTAATTTATTACTTGCTGTGGGAAGGAGCAGGAGTACTTCATCACAGGGCTTAAATTTCCGATCTTCGGACCTGACATCAAAATAGGTTTTATATTTTTCCAAATTGACATCGGCATTTTCATAGGCGATGTCTGCGCATTTCTCGAGCCTCTGGCGTAGATCCAAGACATAGGCGTAGGATGACTGGAGTTCTTGATCCAGTTGGAGATTGGTAAGCAACTCCTTTAAAATGCTGAGTGGTCCGCGTACATTACGTCCATAAAGGAGCTCGAACGGGGCGAAGCCTAATGGACGGTGAGGAATTTCTCGATAGGCGAATAGGGCGACCGGGAGATATCGGTGCCATTCGCGGGGCTACTCGGCACAAATCTTCTTAATGATAGATTTTAAATTTCCATTTAATTTTTCGCACATTCCGTTTGTCTGTGGCCGTATGGGGTGGTAAAAAGGGGCTTTACCATGAGTAGCTTCCCTACATACTCCAGCAACTCGGAGATGAATTTTCGTCCTCTGTCTGAGAGTATTGCCTTGGGGACGCCTACCCTTGAAATGATGGAAATGAGGGCCTCGGCGCAAGAAATACTATCGATTCGGCGAAGGGGGACAGCCTCGGGAAAACGGGTAGCAAAGTCAACTAAGGTAAAAAGATAGCTGTGCTCTTCGCTCGAAGGGGGGTGGATAGGGCCAAACAGGTCGATGGCCACTCTGGAGAAGGGTTCAGTTATGACTGGTCCCTTTTGTAAGGGAGCAAGTTTGACCCGCCCCTTAGCGGATGTCTTCTGACACACATCGCATATCGACAATGATTTAAGATGTCAGCTGCAGCACCCGGCCAATAAAAATATTTAAAAATACGCTGACCCGTTTTAGTATGACTAAAATGACCGGAAAAGATGCTGTCATTAGCTATTTTGAGCACTATAGGTACATGGGATCGGGGAAGTCATAAGACAGCTGTAACAGCGTTATTACTGTCCTCGGCGGATCGGTAAAGTAGACCACCTTGCTCCAGGTACCTTATTACTTTGGGTCCACGGACAGTCTCCGTGTCCTTGTTTTGAGCCTTATCCCATAAGGTTGTTAGTGCTTCATACTCCTTTTGTGCGGACCTAAAGTCCTGGTTAAGGATCTCCGAGAATTCAGACGGTATCGGGGTTCTGAGGGGGACAGGCTCCTGAGCTTCCTTCTTAGCTTGGCCTCGAGTAAGGGCGCCCTATGACACAGGGTCGGAGCTTACTTGAGGGCTCTGTCCTATAAATAAGGAACAAAATTTTATGGGTGCTGAAATGACTTCAGCCCAGCCAACATAATACTGACACTGCAGGTAACATCTAACGACGTGGAATCGGTTCGCCCGCCCAAGGTAGTCATGTACCACCGCAAATTTTTCGTGGTTAGGGTCCACTGGGGGGAGGAGCTCGTCGGATACGATGAAACACGTGCACCCTGTGTATCTGACGAGTGTAGATACAGGGCAGCCGTTCACGCTGCCCTCCTCAAATTTCAAAGTTCCCGGGGAACTTTTATCAAAACTAAAATTTACCTGGTGGCCTGACGGACTGGGGAAGCCGGGGTGGCACTAATCTGGTGAACTTGGTAGGCTGGTCCGTTTTGAAGCCTAGAATTTTGGGGGCAATTCCAGCTCATGTGCTTTTCTACACCGCAGGTGAAGCATCCGATCGGTCGCTTCGGGAAGAGTGATGGTGGAGAAATCTTAATGGGAGGTTTGATGTCCCGTTGTTGGTTTGAGGGGAAGAAGTTTTGAGGTTTTACGGGGCCCGGAAACTTCGTTGGCTTTCCTGCGAAGGGGCGCGAATCCTTCCTTCTTTCCTGGTAGGGGGATTGGTGAGAATTTTTATATTCTCCTTGGGATATAAATTATGGCTTGCGGCATAGACATCCGCTTCTTCGGTACACTCTATAAAGGCCTGGCACCGACGATCCTTGACGAACGCGCGGATCTCCGTCGGGAGATACGCAAAAAATTGATCGCGCCCTACGAAGTATGTTAAGGACTCGTAGTTAGGATCAACCTTTGACGATTCTAACCAGAATTTAAAATTCTCCTGAAGAATGTATCCGAATTGACGGAACGTATGTTCAGGTTTAATACGACCTCCTCGAAATTCTTGTCGGTAGAAATCGGGAGTCATATATGAGCGGCCAATAATTCAGCTTTTAAGGTGCTGTAGTCAATTGTACACTCAGATGGTAATGATATGAAAATGTCGTGAATTTTACAATTTAAAAGGGGAAGTAATCTTACTAAGCCTTCAGCCTCCAAATCCAGGTTTTTGATTTCGAGGATCTTTTCGAAGTGTGCTAAAAATGCTCCGAAATCCTCTCCATCCCTGAAATTGGGGAGCTTAAGTGGGAGATTGGGCGGGGCTTCGGAACGTGAACTTACCGATTGGGTTTCAGCATGTACGCGAGCCATTTCAAGGTCATGGTGAAGCTCAGCTTGTCTTTTCCGTTCCTCTCTTTCTTTTCGTTGGATTTCTCTTTCTCTTTCTTCTCGTTGGATTTCTCCTTCTCTTTGCCTTTATTCTCTTAACTTTTCTTTTTCTGTTCGTTGACCCTCTCGAACGTACTCAATCAATTCTCTTCCAGAAAGTTCCAAAGATTCTCTTTGCGCTTTGAAGATTTCAAACTGAGTCATCCCCGCACTTGGGGATGCAATAGTCAACCAACTAAATTCCTTGCGATAAGAATTATGCTTTCTAGAGAATTGGCCTACCTAAATATGGGTACTGACCTATTCGTGATTGGTTTCTCGACCTAGATAACCAATGACTAAAATAACACAAAAAACACAAACAGATTGTTATAACAGTTCCTTGAGCTACTCCAGCTTCTTAAGTTTCAAAAGGGGAATAGCAATCGTTAAAACAAAAGGGAAGTACTATACTCTATTCTTATAACGAATAACACTATGCTTCACTCGACTGAGACCAGTATTTGCAAAGATATAGCGTTAAACCTTAACAGACTTGACACCAAATTTAAATAGTATATATATATATATATATATATATATATATATATATATATATATATATATATATATATATATATATATATATTTGGTAGAATAGGCTCCTGACGATATACCATATATAACTATTCGTTAAGGGAATCTGATTGACCGAGGTTAGTTCAAAAAGGGGGGGGGGTGGAGAGGCTTATTTATCTTCAATATGCTTAAGAAGTGGAACGAAGCACAAGGATAAATAATATGGCTACCATTAATAAAATAGAGTTTTATTAATTAAACTATCAACAACACACAAAAAAAAATGTTTACATAAACGGGTATGAAAAGGGTCGTGGGAATATCTGACTAATCTGAGAATTAAGATTTAGAGAGATTTAAAACGGTAAACAAACAAAAAAAGGGGGGGAATGGTTCGCTAAACCATTTAAAGCACAGGGTTGCGTTGACAAAAGGTTAATGATTAAAGGTAATGCTTAGCTTACGTAATTACAAAGACGATGCGAAGGAATCTTCGGTCCAACTAACGATTTCCAGCAGAAGGTTTCTCCGGGGGGTTGTCCTTAACGAGGGGGAAGGACTGTCTTCGAGGAGTGAGAGCGAAGTGGGGCTCGGAAGTACAAGCGATCCTTGTGACAGCAAACCGAAGATGTTCTAGATGAACAATGGAGGTTATTGTTGAAACCAAGCGTTCTCTTGAAGAACGTTAAAAAGAGGGGAATTAAATTATCCGGATGTGATGTCTTGGGAACGAGAACTGTTTCTTGACGAACGGGTTTAAAGAACAATGGCTGTTCTAACGTTGTTCTCTTTATGAGCAACAGGGTGAGGGGTGAGAACCGTTTCTTGTCAAACGGGTTCAAAGAACAATGGCTGTTCTAACGTTGTTCTCTTTCTGAACAATAGGGTGGCCTTGTTGACTTGGCGTCTCGAAGGGCACGAACCTTGGCACTCAAGGGATATTGGCCTCTTCTTGAAAATAAGGGGTTTCTGCAGAGTTCCTAGGTGCACAAGGGAGACCGGATCGGTTTGATGCCTTGCGAAGATAATCTGGATCTGCTTTAATTGGGAAAAGCTATGGTATAAATAGCCGGAGCCATCTCCATGGCGTAAGGGATAATTGAGTGGGGGACTTTGAGGGAATGTCCTGGTGGTGCCTGGGAAAATACCTTATCTGCCCATAAGCCTAATTCAATCCGGCGAGATCGACGTATGGAGGTGAAACGGGGGAGTGAACCTCCTTAAATAAATAATAATAGATAATAAGTCTTTTGTAATGCGCTCTTCAAGGCCTGAGGCCTTCCCAGAGCGCACGTTGTGCTGAGATGAGAATGGATTTCAATGGAAATTCAAGAGGGGGAAGAAGGCAATTCTGAAAAGATGCGTTTTTTCAGGAGACGCTTAAATGTGGTAAAAGAGGGAGAAGACCTGATTTGAGCAGCAAGAGCATTCCACAACTTAGGGGCGCAGATTGAGAAGGAGCAGTCCCCCATTGAGCAGAGGGATGAACGAGAAATATTCAAAAGAGGTGCATGTGATGACCGAAGGGCCCGAGGTACATGGCGTGGCGAGAGGGCAGAAGGGAGGTAAGACGGGGCCTTGTTGTTTAGGGCTTTAAATGTGAAGAGAAGTATCTTGAAGTGAGTACGGGATCTGACAGGGAGCCAGTGCAGTTCATGCAGCAAGGGTTTCGAGGGAGAGAAGCGAGGGTGACGGAGGAGAAGCCGGGCGGCATAGTTCTGTACAAGTTAAAGGGGGTGGAGAAAGAAGGATGGCAGATTCACAAGCAGTGAGTTACACTAGTCAAGGTGTGAGGTGATGAAGGCATGAACAGCAGTCTCAAGACTTGATTAAACATTGGCTATGATGGGAGATAACGTGCTTCTGCTTCCTCTCGCAGGATTTACGTGGGTAAGCATGTGGGTAAGCATGGTTAACATGTGATAGAGGCTGAATTAAAGCTGCCTCAGACCGTTCTATCACATACTTGTAAATTTCCTTAAAATATATCATCATATTTAGTCAAGTGTTCACACAAATATTCATAAGGATAAACGCCGAGTCGATCACCGAAACATTTCAAGTAGTTCAGCCTGTTGCAGTGCAGCACTTTTCTCTTTTTCAAATCCCAGGAGAGCGGGTTGGCATTTCTGCTAATGGGTCATGCATCTTCTGTATGGAGTTAGTAGTCAGGTCACCATGGAAAATGTTGTTCACATGTAGCTGAAGATGCCCCAATAGTTAAGGCAGCACAGAGCAATGTGGGCAAGTTTGGTAAAGGGGTTTGGAGCTCCATTCCGTGGAACCTTTCCAGAAACTTGTCAATGGCAGTCATGCTCTCCTGACATGCCTATATCCAGAGCTTCCTCTGAGACATATTTCGAACAACCTCCACCTCGTGTCAAAGCAGAAATAAGTAAATAGCCGCTCCTGATTTGTTGACCAAATCAGTAAGTGGTTGCCATTGGTCAAAATCAAGAAACATCTCAGAGCATGGTAGCAAAGTGAAAATAGATGCCACTAACTTGCTGTTCCACTCCGAGAAGTGTCTCTCTAACTCGTTGGTGAGTGAATCCAGTATTTCAAAATATACGGAGATGAGTGGGTGTTATTCGTCTTGCCCTGTAGATGCGGGTACAATGAAGGAGTCCAGACTGCGGGGATGTTTTCGAACTCGTTTTGTCAATTGTGGAGTTGTTTCATGTCCCTCAACATGTCCACAACATTTGAGCTGGCATGCTTCTAGAAACTCGGAAAACTTCTCTTTAGTTCGTATGTTGCGTATAATATGAACTGTTTCACTGACAATTTGGTAACCATGGGCGACTGAACACTCCCTAGATTGCAGAATCTTATCGGCTGGCTTTAATGCACCAAGAACTTTACACATGACAGTACCTAACAATACAAACCTCTCTTGAGATACGAGCCTTTTCAACCCAATAGCAGTCACTGACAGGTCAATGGGACCACCCTCATGTTGATATGATAATGTTATAGTTTTCCACAATGGTGTTAGTGGCCTTGAAATGCCCACTCCAGCGATGTTCCATTGGACGCGTGAAAGGCGGAGCACCTGACTTGCTGTACATGGTGCGAACTTTAGGCTTTGCCAAGAAGTCATTAAACTGCTGACACACATCAAAAAACTTTTACACTATGTCCATTTTCTGACAAACATGAACATCAACAACAACAACAACAACAACAACAACAACAAGGTAAAGTTGATGGTTAAAAGTGTATGTACGGGATATTTCTCTGAACATGATCAGAGATTCATCGTTGTACTCCTGAGTGCTTGTCTGACATGACAGATGCGCCATCATAACACTGTTTCAATAACAGTTTAAGATAAAAATCTTTCACAGCCTGCAAAAGGTGCTCGGTGATGTAGTCTGCATCAAATCTCTCCAACTCATAGAACCCCAGAAGAGTTTCATTTGGGGGTCCATTCTTTCTGACAAACATGATCACAACAGAAAGAAGCTCAACTCTAGCAGAATCCCTGGACTCATCACATTTAATGGTGAACATTGCCGTATTCGTTGTTTTGATCTCCTGTACACTTTTCTCCCTTACCAACTGCGCCATCATTCCAATCACTTCATTTTGAAAATGTGGAGATGTGTACTTTGCATTTTCGGGAATAGTTTGACTGATTTTAGCAAATTTTGCGTCAATATTCATGGTATATTCCATCATTTTCATACATAATCTCTTCCTCACTCCCTCTGAATGGCAACTCATTTTTTGTGAGGAATTTCATGACTTCAAATACTCTGTAGAGATACTATCTGTTATTTTTTACTTGGGTATCGTAGAAATTAAAGTGAACCACCTTCTTTCTCAAACTTTTTATGATCTACCCATGCAGCCATAGCAATCATATGTGACTTTGATCCTGTATGTTTGGAAAAACCATTTCCCCTCTCTATTGCATTTTTCCAGTTTTTTAAATTTTCCGTGGTGTACACTTTATCTAGATCGTTACCAGCAAGATACTTACGGCAAAGAAAGCAGAAGCACGAATCTTTTTCCACAGAATATTGCAGCCAAGGCCAGTCAGAGTACCATTTGTTTTTGAATGAGCGACTTTGTTTCCCAAACATAGTCTTCGGTGGATTCACTACACGAGGTTGAGCACGATTATGATCACCAAGTTCGGATGGAGGCTGATGGTGAGAGATTCCACCAGAATAAAGGTAAACGAAAGCTGGTTCAAAGAGCAAGCATGCTGTGGAGAAGAGGGAGAATCAGTTGCAGTCACTGTCGCCGAGACAACCTCATCAGATGAAACTGTGGCTCTCTTCGTCTTTAACACTAAAACATCCATTTTATCTGCAAGTGACACAAGGTGTCAAACAAGGTAGGGAAATTGATTCACATATGAAAATATGTTTGACTCGATCAAACAAAATAAAGTTAAACATCAAGGTAGTTGCCCTTTCTACAGAAAGTTGTAATTACTCCTATATAAATATGAATATTTTAAGAAATGCTTAATAATAACCTGAATCTACTTTGTAAAGGACCTGGTCTGCTGACCAAAAATGTCGCGTGACCTCACCTATTCTGATTTATGACCCTACGACTTTGAAAACTTTTAAAAATTCCCGGAGTAACCTTGGGAGTACCTTGGCAATTCTACCATTCGAAAGAGAATGTAAACTCCTTCAAGGTTTCAAATTTCGTTAGAATCGGCCAAATAGTTATGATGTTATTGCCCCCCCAAATCTATTTCCCTGGATAACCTTGGGTAACTTTGGCAATTATATAATTTCAAAGGGAATGTAAAACAATATCAGGGTTTCAAATTTCGTTAGAATCAGCCGAATAATTATGATGTTATTGCCAAAAAGTCACAAATTATCGGGCTAACCTTGGGAGGACTTGGCCAATTGTATCATTCGAAAAAGAATGTAAAACAACATACGGGTTTCAAGTTTCGTTAGAATTAGCTGAATTGTTACAATGTTATTAAAACAAAACAAAACGGGGACCGACCGACGGACATAGTGAGATGTAGAGTTGCTCGCGACCTGACTTTCACGCGACTAAAAGTGTACAATATTGAAGACAAGATATAACATAGCCTAGATATTGAATAATAAACATAATTAAATATGAATAAATAGGCACATTTCAAGCAAAATTAAGGAAATGCAAAAGCTTCTAGAGTGCATAGGGTTAAATGGATGAATTTTATTCGAGAAATGCAGCTAGTTTTGCTGGGGGTAGTGGTGCAAAACATTTATGGTCGCTTGATTTTCAAGATATTGATTGAAAAATCCCAAATCTGAAACTTCAATAAAACAAAATTTTAATATGCAAAAAAAAAAACATTAATAAAAAAATAATACGGAGGGGGGAGGGCATGGTACAGGAATTTATAATAATTTTAACTTCTTTCTACTTCTTCTGGTACCAGTCTTTACTCCAAGTTATGTGGTATAACCTCACCATGACTTTGGGAATGTGTTAATTGCTGGCTTCAAAATGATGATAATGTATATATATATATATATATATATATATATATATATATATATATATATATATATGTCGTAGAATTGCTCATAGTCTGGTCCAATAATTATTCTAGTCCTTGATCTGGACACACCACTTTTGTTTAAGTCGATGGTATTGACCCTATGACTCAATCTAAGATCATATATATATATATATATATATATATATATATATATATATATATATATATATATATATATATATATATATATATATATATATATATATATATATATATGTATATATATATATATATATATATATATATACATATATATATATATATATATATATATATATATATATATATATATATATATATATATATATATATATATATATAGGCTTTAATTCCCGCCTGAAGGTGCGAAAGCTGGTTAGAGGGGCGTTGTGCCGTAGCCAGGATTCTCACTATAAAAGTCCCACTTGTTACTGGGGAAAGGTTTGTGATTGTTGAATTCTAAGAGTGCATAATACAGGTTGAATAAATTAACCGGAGGGATTCTTAATTAAAGTCTTGCCAATGGTACGTCAAAAGGAAGGAGCCACAAATAAACACACGTACAAAAAAATAAACTTTACTTTACACAAATATAATAATTAGCAATAGTTAAACGGGCAAAATTAAGGATTAAATATTAAACACCGACATTAAGCGTCTAGATTTATAATGACTCAATGGGAGTATCAATCACTGTTAATTAAATAGGTAATTTAAGAATAGAGGGACACTGGGTTTACAGATTACTATTAATTGTGATGGATTGGAGAGACGACTACTCAGGTCCAGACGGGGTGGTTCGGGTGGCGTTAACACGAGTTCTTGGGGAAAGAGGGGATAAGACGACGGGTTCGGGGCTGCTGGCTGCAGTTCCGGTTAGTTCACTCCTAATTGGATATGGCACTAACAAATAGTAACTTCCAGTAACTATTTGGATGTTCCTTTTCTTTCTCAAGTTACGTTGAGCAACAGGGCGTATTCTTCTCGTCACAGACTCTGCGGGGCGGGATTTACTTCAGGAACACTTTGAGACAGCGACCAAGTTGACTCGACGGCGCGTTGGCAGTCGATACGTTACGGCAACGACTCTCGTTCAACGTGAGGGATACGCGAGTAGGTTTGGGACACTACGCTACGCACACTGGTTCTCTGGGTAGCGTAGTGTACTAACGGCATACTTTTAACTGTGATCAAAGCGGTGCTCGCTGCCTCAGTGTGCCTGGTTCGAATCGCTTCCCTGCACGGATTTTTTCGAAAAAAGGTAATAAAAATATTACTGCAAGGAAAAAATTATTCCGTTTTCTCTTTCAATATGGTTTAATGGATTCATTTTCATCATTCTATCGTGCTACTTATATATATATATATATATATATATATATATATATATATATATATATATATATATATATATATTCATCTTATTATGATTCATAGTGGATAGATGAGGATATTTTACTATTAAAGTAGGATCATAGATTGTTTAAATGTAAATCAATAGCTTTTATTTTACCATGGTGGCATTAAAATATTTAACAATACAGTATGACTCTTTCACTCATTTCATGTTCTGCTACTCCACTTTTCGGTCATTTTAAGAGTTAAAAAGACTTTTACAGACGTTGGATTTACTATACTAAATATTTATTACTTACCCCTAAGTGGGCTGTAGAGTGGAAATTTAAAAAGGAAAACTAACTCTTTGTTTAGGCCCAGAAATGAAAACAATAACATTTGTAAAACTTGCCATAAGAGCGATTACTAATGAGATTTAGTGAAATTTTTATTTTATCCACACATTAAAAAAATACCATCTTGATATTTAAGTTTTCGGTTCGCCGTAATTACATATACCTAACGTTGGGAATAGATTGATAAAAAAAAAGCCACTTACCAGCCAGTTCATTATTAGCTACCGCGACCACCAAGCCAACAAAACTTGAAAAGTTCAGATTCCATAAGTAGCATTATTGTTGTAGTTTTGGGGGTTAAGATTATAGGATTTTGTTATGATAATACATACAAACACTTGTATTTTTATCATAAAATTGATTTATAAAATGTTATTTAATATAATCAGTTTGGGAAATATAATTGCAAATGGGTTACCGTGATTTGATGATTGCCCTCTTGTGAAGTTGTTGTTTGCTTCCAAATTATTGGAATGGTCTTCTAGAATTGGCGGATGAATTCTTAAAAAGTTTGAATGTATTTTAACTTATGGAATGGATAGGAGCAAAATACAATTAAAGAGCTTTACTATGCAGTCAGTTCTTTCAAATAGTAAGCCAACCGGCAGTTCACAAAACCAAAGTGGTTATCTGAAGCTGGATCCACAGACAAAATAATCTTTTCCAGAAGATATCTGTGAGTGAATGTACATGCTTGCTGTGTAATGTTTCATACAAGGGAGAACTTCCACCTTGTATGAAACTGAAATCATATTATTATTTTAGGCTAAAAGATTTTGGTGGGCTAATCATATTTTGGGGGAGGCTAAGCCCCCCCCCCCTCCGTGGCTACGGGCCTGCTGGTGCCTTGTATGAAAAGTAGGGGGATCTCGAATTATTAAATGTACATTTTTCATTCCGTTGCCATGCGACACTTATAATAAAAGGGGCAGATTATTGTTCGCAAACCTCAATATTTTGTACATACTCCTATGCAAAATTAATGGATTTTGGCCTGTGGAACAAATAGGAAACCATTTGTTACGTTAAGATAAATTTCCTAGAAGGTGCAAAAGCCTCTTCTAAATAAAAAAAAATACTAGAGGCAAATATTTAAGCCGTGTAAAATATTGTAACGATTATTTCAGTGACAAAATGTTTATTTCCAAAAAAGTGTCTTAGAGTTAAAGAATACCATTTGTAAAACTCCGTTTTTCTCGAGGTAAGTCCTTATAGTGCCCAATTACAAGGTGGAGTAGAGCCAACAAGGAACATCACAAATTGAACACCCTATTGTTCCTATGAAATTTTGAAGTAGGCACACAAACCAAATACTAAATATTATGGCATTTTTTAATAATTAATATATTAATGCAAAGCGAACTGTATACTTGTAAATAATGCAAAACCGCTAGTTAATAATTAATGTATTAATGCAAAGCAAACTGTATACTTGTAAATAATGCAAAATCGCTAGGCAATGAAATCGCTGTGCTCCCACGGTAAACACACAAACATTCACACATTAAAAAAAGGTGCGAGCCACCTGTTTTAACCACGCTGTGAAAAGGGAATGAACTGAAACAGCTGTTCATACAAGTAATATATCTGATAGAGAGGAAGTCTGTCCCATATTCTTTTAGAATGGATCCGCGAAATATGGAATTTTATTTGCTACGAATGTCGGCCTGACCAGATATTTGTCAGATTTTAAAGTACAAACACCCTTTCGATATACATACGTCTACACTAGATTACACACATACCATCCAGCCAAATAGGTTTCACCCAGGCATCGGATTGGAGAAACGGAGACACGCTCCCATTCTTTCAATAAGATAAAAGGCCTTGTTAAAGACGTACATCATTAATATCAATAGGGCAGTCTCTAAACAAAGACATTAAGACAGTAAACACAGAAATCCAGATACAAGGACGTGAGCATACGACAAATCTATAGAAACTCACCGATTTTACTTGCCAGAAGCAGGCGCTGGCCATACGACCACCAATAAACCTACAAACCTGCCATTTTCTAATATCCTTATCTACGCTAAGGAATAGCTCGGTTACCCTTAGGCCAGCCTATTAGTGGATAACCAGTATGGGCATCTCGAAAATTCAGTTGAAGTCAGATATAATTCTACCGCATAACCAAGCATAACTGATAACCCCCAGACCCATACTATAACACTATATTTAAGTTAGGAAAATTGGGGGATATTTCCTACGATAAAGTTTGAGAATGGCAATGTTTGTAAGTTTTATTATTCGAACTTTTAAAGAAAATTATTTTTTTTTTAAATAAATATGATTATCGAATGTTTTGGATTTTTTTTTAAATAAAAGAATTACTAATGGTGAAGTTAAGAAAAAAGTTTTATCGAAATTCTTTCTAAAATAGATTTTCTCTTTTAATCTTTAGCTCAAGAAAATAGCTACTGTCCTCTAAAACCCAGTAAACCAAAAGTAAATTAATATTAGAACAAATTTAGCATTAGAAAAAACAGCCCTGACGGTTGCTTTTACCGTATTTAAAAAGAATTCAGCTAAATTTTTTTTTCTCTTGCCTTTAGGCGTAGGATACAGACTGAAGGTCTGCTTGCAAATCGTAAGCTAATCCTGCAAGAATGAGCACCTCAGGTTTGGCTTGTTACATTATAAAATAAACGGCTGTTATTAGAATATAGTATTTCAATTTAAACATAGAAAAAAATAGCTTTTCTTTGAAAGAGAAAAGCATGCCCATCTCATGTATTTAAGTGTGATTACATTAACATAACATAAAATAACATAATTTCACGGATGACACAAGCCACAAGGGCCTATCAAAGGTCATCCGCCTCCGTCAAAACCCACCCACAAAAAGCACCATCACCAGGGGCAGACAAAATCAAAGTCCCCCACAATATAATATAACAGATGACAAAAGCCACAAGGGCTCATCATATGTCATCCGAGTCAAACGGCCTCTTTTTTTAGGTACCTAAAATCCTATTGTAAAATCTTAGCCAATATCTAACTTAACACAAAAAATACCCATTGGAGCAATTCCAATCTCGTCTTTTTAGACATTTCACAAAATAGATTACTCTCAAAAAAAGACATTAAGGGCTTGTGAGCCCATTTTATTACTGAATAGTATAAATAAATATCAAAATACTCAGAACGCTGAGGGTTTTTGTGTGTGATTTTCACTGCCCACTAAACTGTCCATACTGGCGATCGAACGTTTACACATAGGAACAGGGCCTCATAATTGCGAATACTAAAGTTCAAACTTCCTCATTTGTAGCGCACTACTTCATTTATGTGCATTGCAGATGTTCTGACCTTAGTGGCCTCTTAATACTTTATTTTTATGTGGAACCACATTATTTAATCCCCCCCGCCCCTCCATCACGTTCTCCCTAGTATGAAACTGACTGACCCATTTAGGATAATTGGGTTTAATTATACCTAAACAGTTTCATAAATACATAGAAACAAGTTTAATGACTATCAAATAACTCGATTGCATGCGTATTGCCTTATTTTTACGTCGCGTAAATTTAGATTTTAGAATATTACACGATTTTAATAATGATGTGATACCGACAGTTTAATGATTTTGCTAGGCTACCTACTGTTACAAAGGGCAGGCACTAGTGAACTTTTATAAAAAGCTGCACTTCCTTCACTTATTTTTACTAGGGTGGTATCATTGGAAATGAATACCCAAACAGAGCACCAAATCACGCTCATTCTAATCCAGTATCAAGAACATTTTCTCTTTCTCCAGCCAGACCCACGTCCTTTTGAAAGTCGTATATCAGATGCGTGGAAGGAAGACCTCTGCCAGCGACTCTGGTTCACCTTGATCCATCCTATATGAGGATACTGGTCTAGGTCTACACATCGTCAACCCGACTAAGACCTAGTCCGTTTAAGAATCGGCCACTGTAGTCTGTCTGCCCACTTATTCCGCCTCGCTCTTTCTTTACCGCAGGACTGCGCATTGTGCCCCAATCAACCAGAAACTATACCACACTTCATACTAGAATGCCCACACCGCTATCTATTCTTGAATACTCCTCTGCCAAAACCTCAAGAAATTGGTGCAACACAGTGAAGGTAGACTGCCGGTGGAGGAGGAAGGATATGATAGTTCTAGGGATAGTGAAGTTAGCCCCCTTAGATTAGTTAGAAATAGGCCAAGTGAGGATGGGGGACAGTGGTTAGGAAACTGGTAACATAACATAACATAATTCCATGGATGATAAAAGCCACAAGGGCCTATCAAAGGTCATCCGTATCCATCAAATCCCACCCACATAATGCATCCATAGGATTTTGTCAGATCATGCATCTACAATATACAATTTAACAATCCATAGGAATGTCCAACCATGCATCTACAATATATAGTTTAAGGTAATTATGTAGACGAGTGGCCCGGCCGATAAGATGTACTATTTCGTCCATGTTCCAAAATGTTTCAAGTTTTTGGAGTACATTTATAGGGGACGGCTCGTGGGGAGTTAAACACGATGCGTGGACCGCACTACGATGATCTTGAGTTTCATTAAATTTGGGGGGGGGGCTGGGGAGCAAAGCCCCCCAGTATATAATCCTAATTTTTCTAATGTTCTGACATTTACAGAGGTGAATGCTTTAACTACATCATGTCAGCGCCTTTAATCTTTTTGCGAATTATAATAGGGGTTGGGGTGGTGTATGACATCAGAAATGATACAGGTGAACGATAATATTTACACAAAATAATTTTTTCCGCCCAGGCCGCTCGTCTACATGTTTACCTAATTTAAAGCCTCCATAGGAGTCTGTCAAAAACAAAATCAAAGTCCCCCAAAATATAGAATAAAAAGAAACTGCATCCACAGGAATGAGTCAAGAAACATATCCCCATAACAAAAAGTAAGAAATTAACCCTCCATCCCCATATAATCATCCAATCTGTGCTTGAAAACATTCAAGTTTGGGCTGTTTACAGTCTCAGGTGGCAAACTATTCCAATAATCCACCACTCTGTTAGTGAAAAAATATTTTCTAACAATAAGGTCTGCACCTCTGTTTTTTAATCTTTAAGTGGTGGCCTCTAGTTCTATTAGTACCTTCTAACTCAAATAACTTGCTGAAATCCAATTTATCCATCCCAGAAAAGATTTTAAAAAGCTCAATCATATCTCCCCTCACACACCTTCTTTCAAATGAAAATATATTTAATACTCTCAGTCTATCTTCATATTCAAGGTGCTTCATATTCAAAGTTATTAACATGGGGAGAGATAATAGGGAATTTAGCTATGAGATGAATGGGTATTGGCTTAATTCAGTTGAAGATGAGAAGGACTTAGGAGTAGTAGTAGATAGGTCACTGAAATTTTCAAAGCAGTGTATTGAGGAAAAAAATAGGGTAATTGTGAAGACGATTGGCGGATCGTAGGCCTAGTTTTTTGGGGGTTACTTTTCGTTGTGACTTTTTTAGAGATGAAATGGAAGAATTTTATGGCGATATTCGTTTTTATACTGGGGGCTATTGCCCCCCAGACACCCCCCCCAAAAGATTGAAACTCAGGGTCATCGCAGTGTTTTTCCCGCGGTGAGCCATACCCAACAACGAGCCGAGACTCAAAATAATTGTAATATTTACGTCAGACGGCTGGGTAGAGTTTACCGACAGCAAGCCAGAATTCGGTAAGATGTTCGTATCCTTCAGATGACAAATTTGAATAGTCTGCCCATCCGTCAGATACGACTGTCGTGCCCGGCAAAATCCACTTTTTTATCGATGCAAGGAGGGTTTCTCGATTTTGATTTGGCACTGAAACAATGAAAAATCTCTTTGTTTCACGTACGAACCCTCCAAAAAAACACTGTTAAAATAGCACCGTAACGTTGAATAGGTAACGTGGGTCCATCACTGGGATCCCCTAGCGACTACTTTTTATTCCGCCAGCTCAAGGCTGCACTGCGTGGACGCCGGTTTGGGGACGATGAAGATGTCCAACTCGCCGTCCAGGAGTGGATTGAACAGCAGTCGGGAGATTTCTAGTTGTCGAGAATTCTAAGCCTCAGGGACAAGTGTCGCAAGTGCATTGAAGTTGAGGGTAGTTATATTGAAAAATAACAAAACACTTTTCCTCATATCTCGTTTCCTTATATCCGAATTGCAAAACTTATTGACCGCCCCTCGTATATATATATGGTTTTGCAAAAATGTGTTTGACAATATAGGGTTGATTAAATTTGTTTTAAAGCGATTAGAGTTTTTTTAATATTAACCAACCAACCATCTAACCGGAGCCAAGAAGGAGGCATGGACCATGTCCCCTTCCCTTAAGCCCCCGACCAGGGATTAATGGACGAAAGCTGGTCGACGAATCGCCTAAAAAATTAGGTAGCCGCTCGCAAAGAAAAAAAAAGAGAGAAGAGGCTTGTAAAGAAAGTTTCGAAATAAAAGGGCAGAACGGAGATATAAAGAAAAAAAACAGTTAGTCTCAATCTACTTTGACACTGCTTGTGATACTGGGGCCTAAACGGCGCGCCACTCATCCACTTAATAGATGTGGAAGGTGTGTGAGGGGAGATATGATTGAGCTTTTTAAAATCTTTTCTGGGATGGATAAATTAGATTTCAGCAAGTTATTTGAGTTAGAAGGTAGTAATAGAACTAGAGGCCACCACTTAAAGATTAAAAAACAGAGGTGCAGACTGGATGTTAGAAAATATTTTTTCACTAACAGAGTGGTAGATTATTGGAATAGTTTGCCACCTGAGACTGTAGACAGCCCAAACTTGAATGTTTTCAAGCGCAGATTGGATGATTATATGGGGATGGAGGGTTAATTTCTTACTTTTTGGTATGTGGATACGTTTCTTGACTCATTCCTGTGGATGCAGTTTCTTTTTATTGTATATTTTGGGGGATTTTGATTTTGTTTTTGACAGACTCCTATGGAGGCTTTAAATTATATATTGTAGATGCATGGTTGGACATTCCTATGGATTGTTAAATTGTATATTGTAGCTGCATGATCTGACAAAATCCTATGGATGCATTATATGGGTGGGATTTGATGGATACGGATGACCTTTGATAGGCCCTTGTGGCTTTTGTCATCCGTTAAATTATGTTATGTTATGTTTTAACTTCACACGAAAATGCAATTTTGACAAATGAGCGTAAAAACACTAATACTGAACGCATCCATTTGGAACAATAATCAAAATGAAGGTCTTAAAAACACCTGTTAAAAAGAATCAAAAAAGAGAAATACGGAACAGAAAAAATGAAAAAGTACTGTTTTCGTCAGAATTAAAACGTGAGACTTCATTAACAACACCGAAATATGGTTTAATCGAGCATTAAACAATGCGAAATTAAGTAACAAGTAAATAAAAAGACTAAATAATGGCAGGCATAGGGTAGGTACATAAGAACATAAGAAAAGGAGACTGCAAAAGACCATTCATGGCCTACACTTGGCAGCTCCTGTTCCAGTCAATACACAAAAGATTTCTTACCAGAGAAAAGAAATAAGGGGGAGAAACATCTAAAATATAAGAAAAACCAAGTTTTGATCAATATAAAAAGCACAAAAAGCCTTGAAACAAATACAGCTTTCTGATTGGTCATTTATGAAACTGAATCCAGATCTGTAATTGGCCAGTGTGATAGCAGAAAAACAATGAAAAGTAGGCCCCAAAATAAACTAGTCGCATCCACCCATAGTCTTCACAATTACTGTAAAAATAGAGCAAATAGGGTGCTAGGTTACATTAAAAGAAATGTTAGCTACAAGAGTAAGGAGGTCATCCTTAAACTATACAACTCTTATGTCAGGCCACATTTAGAGTACTGTATACAGGTATGGTCACCACATTTTAGACATGATATAAACTTATTAGAGTCAGTACAAAGGAGGGCAACAAAAATAATACCATCCCTGAAGCACCTTGAATATGAAGATAGACTGAGGGTATTAAATATGTTTTCATTTGAAAGAAGGTGTGTGAGGGGAGATATGATTGAGCTTTTTAAAATCTTTTCTGGGATGGATAAATTGGATTTCAGCAAGTTATTTGAGTTAGAAGGTAGTAATAGAACTAGAGGCCACCACTTAGAGATTAAAAAACAGAGGTGCAGACTGGATGTTAGAAAATATTTTTTCACTAACAGAGTGGTGGATTATTGGAATAGTTTCCCACTTGAGACTAGACAGCCCAAACTTGAATGTTTTCAAGCGTAGATTGGATGATTATATGGGGATGGAGGGTTAATTTCTTACTTTCGGTATGTGGATATGTTTCTTGACTCATTCCTGTGGATGCAGTTTCTTTTTATTCTATATTTTGGGGGACTTTGATTTTTTTTTGACAGACTCCTATGGAGGATTTAAATTATATATTGTAGATGCATGGTTGGACATTCCTATGGATTGTTAAATTGTATATTGTAGATGCATGATCTGACAAAATCCTATGGATGCTTTATGTGGGTGGATTTGATGGATGCTTTATGTGGGTGGATTTGATGGATACGGATGACCTTTGATAGGCCCTTGTGTCTTTTGTCATCCGTGAAATTATGTTATGGTGTTATTTTTGTTGCCCTCCTTTGTACTGACTGTAATAAAGGTCAATGTAGACGAGCGGCCCGGCTGGGAAAAATTATTTTGTGTAAATATTATCGTTCACCCGTGTTGGAATATTCATGCGCGTTTGAGTCCTTTTCAAATTATAGCTGGCACTATTTTTTTATTAAATAAATGCCTGAACATAAATAAACGGAAAATTCTATTTACGCAGGCCATTTTTTTTTTTTTTTACAAAATTGCCTGAAAAAAACAAACGAAACACGCTGTTTGAGTCGTATTCGAAATATAGCTTGCAAGATAGGTGTCAAACTGTTAATTTTTTCTACCGTATGTAGGGATTGAACTACAGACGAAATAGTACGTCCTGCCGTTCAAGGCACTAATCTACATATTTATCACATCTAATGGCCGGCCACAAATCTCGCAATCGCTTTTAATTTTAACTAAATTATAAACATCCAAAAAGGTTACAAATTTTTCTCTATCAGAAACTAGAGTTAATAATTCGGAAATAAACAACGGACACACTTTGCCAAATGATACAATTTTGAAACTACATATAAAACGTCTCTATGATACGCAAACAGCTAAGAAAAAGTAGTTCCTTTAAACGAGCTAGCTAATTAGATTTAAATATATAAAAGAAGGTAATAAAAATACTAAAATGGGGAAAAATATATTGACAAATAAAAATGACTCCGTATGGGCATGATAAAAAGCTATTAAGTGGATGTGGGGGTAGAATGGTTGTTGCGTGCAATTTGTGAAAGGACTGTGTGATGAGTTAGGATTGGTATTTGTAGATGTCTGGGGTGGGTTTTACGGGAATAGGAGGTTGTATGCGATGGATGGGCTCCATCTTAGTCAGGCAGGTGTTGAGGCTCTATGGGGGGAGCTGGATAGTGTGATTAGGTCCTTACGGGTGGGAAACTAGAAGCTGTTAGAGGTAAAGGAATAACAGGAATAGAGGGCAGGTGTAGGAAATGGAAGGGATGCAGAGATAGAGGAATAGCTAGGGGGGAGGGCATACTGATGCATTATAGGAGACTAATGCAGATAACTAGGAATAAAAAAGCACGATGCAATGAAGATGGGAATAATAAAAAAAACCTTAAAAATATACTACACAAATAGTCGGAGTATTAAAGAATAAGATAGATCTCTTAAGAGCGTTAGCGAGTGAAGAGAATTTTGATGTAATTGCAATAACAGAGTCATGGCTTGATTTGGCAGGTAATCACTTTAAACCTGAGGTTGAGATTGAGGGCTTTAACATGTTCCATACAGATAGGAATAGGAAGAGAGGAGGAGGGGTTATTATTTATATTAAAGATAATCTCCAGTGTTGTGTAAACAGTACAATTAAATTAGATGATAACACAGAGTCATTATGGCTAAATGTAAAGGAAGGTAAAAACAAGCTTGTCATAGGATTATTATACAGATCACCAAATCTTAGTAAGGAAGCTTCAAATCTTCTGTGGCATGTAGAAGTAAGCATGTGTGTATAATGGGCGATTTTAATTACAGAAATATAGACTGGGAAGCTCTTGTGGGTGATCAGGAGGCTGAGAAATTTTTTAATGTTGTCCAAGATAATTTTCTGAGGCAGATTATTAACGAACCCACTAGAGGTAACAATATACTGGATTTAGTTCTGACAAATAGGGAAGAAGTTATTAAGGATACTGAGATTGGAGGAAATTTGGGTAATAATGACCATTGTGAAATTAGTTTCAAGATGAAATGGAATGGTATTGATAGTAGCATGAACAATGTTAAAATTCCTGACTTTAGAAGAGCAAATTATAATGGGCTAAGGACTTACTTGGAGGCAGTTGTACAGAAACCAGGCAATGAAATCAAATCAGGAATAGATTCAATGATATCAGTTAGTGGAGACAATAATCACCAGGAGGACGAGATTACAATTGAAGAGGAGTATGAAAGAATAATTGAGCAATTAATTACAGGTCAGATGATTAACATTCCATTTAAGGAGATTAGGACTAAAAATAATGACCCAAAATGGATGACAGATAAAATTAAGCATTATATTGGCATTAAAAAGGGCATTTATAGCAAAATAAAAAAATGGAGAGGATCACTTAAGGCAGAGATATAATGAACTAGCAAGAGATGTTAAAAAATTAATTAGAGTAGCAACGAGAAATTATGAAATTAAAGTGGCAAAGGAAGATCCTAAAAGTTTTTATCAATTATACAAAACTAAGGTTAGAGATAAAATAGGCCCACTTATAGATTCCAATGGAGAATTAGTGAGTGATAGGGACTCAATGGCTGGAATGCTAAATGACTTTTTTCTCTCAGTATTTATACAGGAGGATACTCTAAATATACCCAAGGTGTCAATGATCTTTTGGGGTAATGATGAAGAGAAATTAAAGGATATCTTGATCACAAAGGAGATAGTGACAAAGGAAATTGATAAAATCAAAAGTAGTAAAGCACCCGGTCCTGATGAGGTCTTTCCTAGAATTTTGAAAGAATGTAAGGATGTGTTAAGTGAGCCCCTAGCATGCATCTTTGGAGAGTGGCATTGTGCCAGTGGCATGGAAGAAAGCCAATGTGATACCTATATTTAAGAAAGGGGATAAAACAAATATGTCTAATTACAGACCAGTAAGTTTGACATCAGTGGTAGGGAAAATGATGGAATCTATTATAGCAAGGAATATTAGGGATCACTTGGATAAGCTTTAGTTGATAAAACAATCACAGCATTGCTTTAGTAAGGGTAAATCCTGTCTGACTAATTTGTTGTCTTTTTATAGTAAGGTGTATGAAGCAGCAGATAATGATGAAAACTATGATATTTTATACTTGGACTTTAGTAAGGCTTTTGATCGAGTGCCACACTTACGGCTTCTGAGCAAAGTTAAAGCACACAGGATCGATGGCAGTATATTTAGGTGGATTCAGTCATGGCTTGGTGACAGACAGCAAAGAGTTAGTATAGATGGAGTTAAATCTGAGTGGGGGTGTGTTAGCAGTGGAGTTCCGCAAAGATCTGTTTTGGGTCCCTTGCTATTCTTAATTTATATTAATGATCTTGACATAGGTATATGTAGTGACCTGAGTAAATTTGCTGATGATACTAAGCTAGGTAGGGCCATTAGGGCTGATTCTGATGCTGTTGTAATGCAGGAGGAATTGACCATTCTGTCCAATTGGGCCGAGAAATGGCAAATGAAGTTTAACATAGACAAATGTAGTGTACTTAGTATAGGTAGAAATAATCCATTCAATAGTTATAAATTAAATGGGAGAATTTTAGGGAGGACCAATTGTGAGAGGGACTTGGGTATTTTGGTAAGTTCAGACCTTCGTCCTAGAAAGCAATGCCTAAATGCTAAGAATAAAGCTAATAGGATATTGGGATTCATTAGGAGGAGTGTAAGTAATAAGAGTGCTGAAGTCATTCTAAAACTTTATCTGGCGCTAGTTAGGCCTCATCTAGACTATGCAGTACAATTCTGGTCACCATATTATAGGAAGGATATTGAGTTGCTTGATTCTGTGCAGAGAAGGATGACAAAGATGATTGGTGGGCTAAGGAACTTACCTTAGGGTGAAAGGCTCATAAAACTAAATCTACATACATTGGAAAGGAGAAGAGTCAGAGGGGAATTGATTGAAGTCTTCAAATGGGTAAAAGGATATAATAAAGGGGATCTGGGTAAGGTTTTTATACTTAGTGAACATGACAGGACACGTAGCAATGGGTTTAAGCTTGATAAGTATAGGTTTAGGAAGGAGATTGGGAGGAATTGGTTTACAAATCGTGTGGTAGATGAATGGAATAGGCTCACTAGACATGTGATAGAAGCCTCCTCTCTGGGTAGTTTTAAGAATAGATTAGATAAATATATGGATGAAGCTGCTAGATGGGACTGACTTTTTTATATGTACATATGTATATATTTTTTTAAGGAGTGGGGAGATTATATTTTGCGGTTGCATGAATGGACATAATCCTCTGGATGTATTTTATGTATATTGTAGATTAGATCTGACGAACTCCTGTAAAGGGTGACAATGTTGATGACTTTTCTCTGGTAAGAAATCTTTTGTGTGTTGACTTGAACAGGAGCTGCCAAGTGTAGGCCATGAATGGTCTTTTGCAGTCTCCTTCTTTTATGTTCTTAAAAAAAAAAAAATGAAATTAAGCATTTCTTATGTCATGTCCCACCCCAACCCCTATTGTGATTCGCAAAACGATTAAAGGCGCTGACATAATGTAGTTAAAGCATTCACCTCTGTAAATGTCAGAACATTATTCTATAAACAATTAGGATTATATACTGGGGGGCTGTGCCCCCCAGACCCCCCATAATTTAATAAAACTAAGGATATTCATAGTGTGGTCTCCGCCTTGTGTTTACCCCTACACTAGCCGTTCCCTTAAATTTACTCAAAAAATGTGAAACATTTTGGAACACAGACGAAAATAGTACGTCTTATCGGCTGGGCCGCTCGTCTACATATTTACCCTAATAAGTTTATATCATGTCTAAAATGTGGTGACCATGCTTGTATACAGTACTCTAAATGTGGCCTGACATAAGAGTTGTATAGTTTAAGGATGACCTCCTTACTCTTGTAGCTAACATTTCTTTTAATGTAACCTAGCACCCTATTTGCTCTATTTTTTGCCTCAATACACTGCTTTGAAAATTTCAGTGACCTATCTACTACTACTCCTAAGTCCTTCTCATCTTCAACTGAATTAAGCCAATACCCATCCATTTCATAGCTAAATTCCCTATTATCTCTCTCCATGTTAATAACTGCATTTATTAAGGTTAAAAGTCATCTGCCAATTCTGAGCCCAAGCTAACAACTTATTTAAGTCACCCTGCACTTTAAAGCTACCCTCAACCTCTTTGACTACAGCTGCCAATTTAGTGTCATCAGCAAAAATTGACACTTTGCTATTTACACCTTGCCCAAGATCATTTACATAGATTATAAATAATAAATGGCCTAAAACTGATCCCTGAGGTGTAGCTAGGGAGGCTTCTCCTGTTCTTTGTGAGAATAGGGTTGTCTCTGTTGAGGTGGTTTGCCAGGGGGAGAATAGGTGTGTGAGTCAGAGGGACACAGAACCTATTAGCTTGACTAATAGATTCAGTACCCTAAGAGAGGAAGTAACTGGAAGGGATATGACTGATGGGGGTGGGGGTGGAGGTAGAGTGACTGGTAGTTTGAATAAGAATAGGAGTGGGGAGGGAGTTAGGTCTGTGGGGGTTAGGAATAGGAGTCTGAATGAAGTGCCTGTGATAGGTGATTCGCGAGTTAGATATTTAGATAGGAAGTTGAATGCAAGTAGATTGAATGGCTTGAGGGTGTGTTTGCCGGGTGCTGGAGTGAGAGATCTGTCTGATAGGTATGAGGAGCTGGTGTTTGGCTGTGCAAGGGATGCGGTTGTGATTACACACGTAGGAGTGAATGATGGGAAGAAAGTTGGTGCATGCGAGTTACGTGAGAGGTGCAAGAGATTGATTGAAAAGGTGAAAGAAAGAATCATAATTTCACGGATGACAAAAGCCACAAGGGCCTATCAAAGATCATCCACATCCGTCAAAACCTGACCAAAAAAAGCACCATCGCCAGGGGAGGACAAAATCAAAGTCCCCCACAATATAATATAACAGATGGGTCAGGGAAAGAGGTGTTTACTACCATTAGTGTGGTTTGGAGGATGATAAAAGGATTAATAGGTGAGTTAGATACTACCAAGGCCTCCGGCCCTGATAATATTCATTTTAGAATACTTAAAGAAGTGGTAGAAAGTATCTCAATAGCTCTGGAAAAGTTATATACTAGGTCACTGGAATATGGAGAAATACCCGATGATTGGAAGAGAGCGAATGTAGTCCCTATTTTCAACAAGGGTAGTAAAGAGGATCCAAATAACTTTAGACTGGTTAGCCTAACTCCTGTAGTCTGTAAAATTCTTGAGAAAATAGTTAAAAAAGGCATTTGCCAACATCTAGAGAGGGAGGGGTTAATCAGCTATGCTCAGCATGGGTTTAGATCAGGTAGATCATGTTTGACTAATTTACTAGACTTTCAGGAGTTTGTAACAGATCAAGTAGATAAGGGAGAGAATGTAGATATAATTTACTTAGATTTTAGTAAAGTATTTGATAAGGTACCACATAGGAGACTAGTTCATAAATTAAAAATGATTAGGATATATGGGGGTGTTTCAAATTGGATAGCTGAGTGGTGCTTTTTGTGGGTGGGTTTTGATGGATGCGGATGACCTTTGATAGGCCCTTGTGGCTTTTGTCATCCGTGAAATTATGAAATTATGTTATGACAGGAAGCAAAGGGTAGTGCTAAATGGTGTAAAGTCAGAGTTGAGGGATGTTATCAGTGGGGTTCCTCAGGGATCAGTTAACATAACATAACAGAATTACATGGATGACAAAAGCCACAAGGGCCTATCAAAGGTCATCCGCCTCCATCAAAACCCACCCACAAAAAGCACCATCACCAGGGGAAGACAATCAAAGCCCCCCACAATATAATATAACAGATGACAAAAGCCACAAGGGCTCATCATAGGTCATCTGCGTCAAATGGCCTCCTTTTTAAGGCACCCAAACTCCCAGGAAAACTACATCCAGAGGATTGCATCCAGAAACAAGGGTATCACCGATCAAGGCTTGTCAAGAACTAAATCATGCAGCTATAGATATATACAAACAATATTAATATATACAAAACTTAGGAACCATCACAACCTTCCCTTCCCATAAACTCATCCAACCTACTCTTAAATACATTTAGATTTGGACTACCTACTACCCTCTGCGGCAATTTGTTCCAGAAGTCTACCACTCTATTGGTGAAAAAATATTTTCTTAAATCCAACATACACCCTTGCTTTTTAATTTTCAAGTGGTGACCTCTAGTCCGATTTCCATCATCTAACTCAAAAAACTTGCTAACATCCAATTTATCTATCCCGGAAATTTTTTTAAAGAGCTCAATCATATCCCCTCTCACACACCTCCTTTCGAACGAGAACATATTTAATACCCTCCAGTCTATCTATATATTCAAGGTGCCTCAGGGAAGGAATAATCTTTGTTGCCCTTCGTTGCACTGACTCGAGAAGGTTAATATCGTGTCTAAAATGTGGGGGACCATGCCTGTATACAGTACTCTAGATGTGGCCTAACATAAGAGTTATAGAGTTTAAGAATAACCTCCTTACTTTTGTAACTGACATTTCTCTTAATAAAACCCAGCACTCTATTTGCCCTATTTCTTGCTTCAATACACTGCTTAGAAAACCTTAATGACTTATCTATTACTACTCCTAGATCTTTCTCATCCTCTACTGAGCTCAGCCAATGCCCATCCATTTCATAGTTAAATTTTCTATTATCTTTTCCCATGTTAATAACTTTGCACTTTTCAAGGTTGAAAGTCATTTGCCACTTATGTGCCCAGGATAACAATTTATTTAAATCCCCGTGCACTTTAAAATTATCATCAATATCTTTAACTACAGCTGCTAATTTTGTCCAATCATGCATCTACAATATAAAATTCAAACCATACATAGGAATGTGTCAAAAACAAAATGCATCATCATCAAGACTCGTCAAAATCCAAATCAATCATAATATACAATAAAGACTTAGGAGTGGTAGTAGATAGGTCACTGAAATTTTCAAAGCAGTGTATTGAGGCAAAAAATAGAGCAAATAGGGTGCTAGGTTACATTAAAAGAAATGTTAGCTACAAGAGTAAGGAGGTCATCCTTAAACTATACAACTCTTATGTCAGGCCACATTTAGAGTACTGTATACAGGCATGGTCACCACATTTTAGACATGATATAAACTTATTAGAATCAGTACAAAGGAGGGCAACAAAAATAATACCATCCCTGAAGCACCTTGAATATGAAGATAGACTGAGGGTATTAAATATGTTTTCATTTGAAAGAAGGTGTGTGAGGGGAGATATGATTGAGCTTTTTAAAATCTTTTCTGGGATGGATAAATTAGATTTCAGCAAGTTATTTGAGTTAGAAGGTAGTAATAGAACTAGAGGCCACCACTTAAAGATTAAAAAACAGAGGTGCAGACTAGATGTTAGAAAATATTTTTTCACTAACAGAGTGGTGGATTATTGGAATAGTTTGCCACCTGAGACTGTAGACAGCCCAAACTTGAATGTTTTCAAGCGCAGATTGGATGATTATATGGGGATGGAGGGTTAATTTCTTACTTTTTAGTATGTGGATATGTTTCTTGACTCATTTCTGTGGATGCAGTTTCTTTTTTTTGTATATTTTGGGGGATTTTGATTTTGTTTTTGACAGACTCCTATGGAGGCTTTAAATTATATATTGTAGATGCATGGTTGGACATTCCTATGGATTGTTAAATTGTATATTGTAGCTGCATGATCTGACAAAATCCTATGGATGCATTATATGGGTGGGATTTGATGGATACGGATGACCTTTGATAGGCCCTTGTGGCTTTTGTCATCCGTTAAATTATGTTATGTTATGTTATGTTATGTTATAAAATCAACTAATCTGCATTTGAATACATTCATGTTCGGACTGTCTACTGTCTCAGATGACAAACTATTCCAGTAATCTACCACTCTATTGGTGAAAAAATATTTTCTAACATCCAACCTGCACCTCTGTTTTTTTAATTTTAAGTGGTGACCCCCTTAGTCCTATTATTACCTTCCAACTCAAATAACTTGCTAAAATCCAACTTATCCATCCCAGAACATATTTAGTACCCTCAGTCTATCTTCATATTCAAAGTGCTTCAGGGAAGGTATTATTTTTGTTGCCCTCCTTTGTACTGACTCTAGCATGTTGATGTCATTGTTAGAATGTGGTGACCATGCTTGTGTACAGTACTCTAAATGTGGCCTAACATACGAGTAATAGAGTTTAAGGATAACCTCTCTACTTTTGTAGCTAACATTCCTGTTAATGTATCCTAGGACCCTATTTTTTGACTCGGTACGCTGCTTTGAAAACTTCAGTGACCTATCTACTACTACGCCTAAGTCCTTCTCATCCTCTACTGAATTCAGCCAATGCCCATCTTACCCTGCCTGCCAGGCTTCCTCTGAACTTCAAGGAACTCTCGGTCCTCCTTCATCTTGATCAAGTACATGGCATCGCGATGTGCAGCATCAAACAAATATTTCAGGGAAGCAATGAAATTGGCTGAGTTTTCCTCAGCTTTCCCTGTTGTTCAGGATTTTGATTTCAATCCATTGTACTCTTTGTGCAGATGCTGTACTTTCTTGATATCACACATCAATGGTTGGAATATTCGCCTTGGAGTGCTGTCTGCTGAACTGAGAACATCAAATCACATGGGTTTAGCTTTGCATGGCAAAACACACAGGACTTCCTCATGGTTTGGGAGAACACCCGATGGCAGCTGTTAATTTGTCAGTGGATCTCGTGGAAGACATCTGTAAAGAGGAAAAACACAAGCATCTCCGTAACATGAAGATGTCATACTACAAAACTTAGATTTTGCTTGTAGTGTTTCCTGATCAATACGCATGAACTGCGTATTGATGAGGAAACACTTTTGATTTTTTGACTCACCCTAATGTATACCAAGTTTCCAGGAACTGTGATGGTTCTGGGAGTCATCAGTCGGGGAGATGTCGTGCCCTTCACTTTTTTTTTAGAAGGCTTAAAAGTCTATGCTGCTGCCTGCACAAAGGTTTTGGGAGAAGGTTGTGAGTATGCAATGGAAGACCTTACATTTTCCAACAAGACTCTGCACCATCTCATAAGGCTATAAAAACCCCTATTTAGATGCATGCCAATTTTCATCACCATGTTTTTCTAGCTCACCTGACCTCAATCCAATGGGAGTCATTGAGAGAGAGAGATCAATCATCACCCCCATAACATCATTCAATCTCTAACATCTGCTATAACAAAGACTGTCCAAAACTGATAAAGATCATCTGATTCAGGCATGTCAATGCTTCAGACCCCACACTGAATTGAAGCAGTCATTGAGACTAATGGTAGATTCATTGAAGAGGTGTGTTATAAGGATACTCAAGATTATTTATACTGATTTTCATTTAAATACAGCTTTTCTCTGATATACTATGCAGCTTTTTCAACATTCCTACAAATGAACTAAAAATACTGACATGACCTGTATTTAACTGCAGGTATCAAACAAAATAAGAGTAAAAGTTATATAAATGTTTAATGAGTCGGAATCAGTGTTTATTATATTTTCATAATGCTGTATTTGTTTACAAATTGGCAGGAAGGTTTGCACTAGGTCTATATTTGTATTGGACTTGGGAGTAAACAATGATTTGAGGTTAAAACTGGCTCTTGTACAAATATAATGCAACAGCAAAACATAATGTAAATAACCTTAGTTCTCGACTCAAAATTCACATTTTTTTTGTTTTTGTTATTAAGGGCCCCCATGCACTCCATCCCTCATTGCTATTTCTTTTCTTTTCTCTCTTCCTACTGTGATTCTGAACTTTCATTTAATCCTGTCCAATGGCCACTTGTTCTCCGTAAAAACTATCTTCTCTCTCTCTTTTTCTCTGCCTCATCTTCTCTTTGATATAATTGCCCATTCATTCCCCTGCCAGTTCTACTTAACCTTTTCCTATTTCTTGATAGTGAAAAGTCTAGTTGAATAGGATTCATGTGTGTCAATCAGGGGTCAAACACATATTAAAAAGAATATTAGTGTGTGAAGCTTGGTAGAACCTTGAAAAGCTGGATTTTTATGTATTCTGTACTGTAGGTATGTTTGGAGATTAAATGCTATACAAGCATAGTGCCCCATCCCTTTAAATGGTGTGGATAAATGGATGGCTGCTTTTTTGCTTGAGGGCAATTTATGTGTAATTTTCATTGCATCACAGTATGCTGACCCCAAGGTGAATGATCTGCATGTGGAAGTCATTCTCTTGTCTTTCTTTATTATTTTCAGCACTTCATTTTGTCTTTTAACTCTCCTTTCATCCACTGAAAATCAGAATTAATTGAGATGGTGTGTGGATTCCTTAATGAATTATATACATTTTGCTTGTTTAAAAGAGAGCTCAACTAATTTGTAATTGAAATTTGTTTGATAGTTTTTTTTTCTAATTTAACCCCTTCCATATGACTCGTGAAATGTGTTGCCAGTAATGAAAACCAATCTTATTGACCCACGTCAACATCCAATTTTTTGGTATTTTAAATAAAATATATAAATATATATATTCTAAGTAAATATATATAAATATATATATATTATAAATAAATTTCTCCTTGTAATAAACTGTACATACCTATATATAATAATAATAAGAAAATATTGAAAATAACTTACTAAGTTTATTTGTTGTACCATTCTTGAATTGTTCGATGCTACATAGGCCTGGTTTTTCTGGGCATCCAATGCAACACTTCCTGGTTTTGTTTCCTTACATTTTGGGTAACACTTTAGACATTGCTTTTTGGGATGCATTTGTGAGCTACCAGGCAATGGTTCAACGGGAGCGAGAGTGTGAACAGTTTTTTCAGACTTTTGCTTGCGACCTGCACAAGGATTGCTGGCCACTCCTTCTGGATTATGTTTTTCCAGGATTTGACTTACGATCATGATGATATCTCTTGAAAGTAAATTTTTCATTTATAGTATTTTTGTTAATGAGAAAACTATTTAGCAGCATACAAATCACAAAGTGTAGGCCTAGCTTCTTGAACCATGCAAACGATTTATGACTTGGGTTAAAGGGCTCCAGATGTTGGTTTGCTTTATCAACTCCTCCCATGAGTTTGTTATACCTTTCAATTCTGGTTCCGCCAAAATACGTTTTATCCTTTAGTTATTACATGCACTGATCTTCAGTCTTCCCACTTTACTATCAGAGCATTTCCTTTGTGAATAAAAGACGCCTCATAACGCTCTAGTTTCTCATTAGCAAGCTCCTTTGGCACTCCTCTGTTTGCACAAATTGTTGCAGTCATTGTTATTTTACCTTGTGTCCAAAAAGTGTGACAAATGAATGCTTGCATACCAGTTATACACAATTACATGACATCCCAGTCCACGCACAGAGAAAAGATGAATAACTAACTTTTCCACTAGATGAAAGTTCATTTATTCCATCAACATCAGGCAAAGAAAGATTGTTTTCACAGTCTTTGCCTTAGTATACTTTCTAGTTATGATTGTAGCCACTCCAATTTTGTTCACTGTTGCACCTAACAAATACCTTGATGCCAAATCTAGCATGTTTGGTTTTTATAAATTGCTGAAAGCCTAGCCGGCCCTTTCCATAAAACTAGAACTTCATCAATTGAAATATGCTCACCTGCACCCACATTATTCATTGAAATTAAGAGTCAATGAAGGTACATTTTTTTATTTTCACTTCATTTACTTTACTAAATCTTAGGAACTTCATAATTGACATATACCTGTCCCTACTCATGATAGCAGCACAGAAAAAAAGGAATGCCTGCTTCGTAAGGCATTCTTGCTCACTACTGATTCATGTTGCTAAATTTGCATATTCCAGTATAGAAAGTAAGTGCAAGAAATGTTAAAATGTCACTCTCAGTTACGTCTTTCCACCAAATACTATTTACAATTCGATTACTTTGAGGATTCACATCAAAAAAGGCCTTTGCTTTATCATTTACACAAGAAACAATATGTTTTATAACATCATTGGTGATAAACTTTTCAAAACTAAAGCAGTCATGTTGTCTGAAAAACCAGCTGTCGGATTGATACCACTAAAATTACAAACCAATTGAGGCCTTGTGTCAGTAAACACATCAATCACTCGTTTCCACCTTCCAGCCATTTCTCTCTGTTTGAGTATGTCATCTAAATTATCATCACTGAAATCCCCCAAATCGCTACTAACATTGTCCATATCACTTTAATCTGGTGCATAGTCACCCCCACTGTTACTGATACCCTCCTCATTGGATGTATTTTTTATGTTAGTTTGGTAATAAATCACAAATTGACAAAAATAACAATGAAGTTTCAACTACCACACACCTCTCAGAAGACTCCGCTGGCAACTGAAATAAAGCCTACTTGCCACTCCTCAGTAAAATGTGTAAGCTTCTGATTGGTCAAGCATTATGAACACATCAGAGAATCCTCTGACAAGCATTGAGACATATCTACATTCCAACAGAAAGAATTAAAGTAACGATGCCCCCATTGGTGTCATCGCATATTATGGCATGGCATGATGCCTACGGTAGCGTGATCGTATGGAAGGAGTTAAGGTTTCAAATTTTATTAAATTTTTATCCTTGAAAGATATTTTATTGATTTATCTATTTTAACTGGTTTAATATGCTTATATGGGTATCACCAAATTTTACTATATTCTATGCCTATTCTCAAGTAGCTATATCTTTTACAAGCTTATATTTAGTTTTTATCATAATTATCTTTATTTTCAGAATTTATGATGGGACATCTGGCTGTCAATATTAGTATTTCTTTAATAAAAGCAGGAGTTTTTGTCTATGATTTATTGACATATCCAATTTATGCAATTGTTTCTCAACCTTGGAAAAAGGCAAAGAATGGTCCTCAGCATGTAAGTTAAATTCTTTCACCTGATCTTTCATTTTCATTCTTTTTAAAATAATTTGAAAGAATAAAAACTTTTGAACTCATTTTCTTTATTCTTTCCCTCATAAACACTGTAACTTGGTCCTAGCAAGTCACTGTCAGTTTCTTTGTACTGACAAGTTAACCTTAATATGGTATTTTCACAAATTGCAGGGAAAGAGGTTGTTATTTGGGGCTAAAGATATAGCTGGAGCATACAGGGGGTTGAGAGAGGTATAAAGCCCTGTTACACTTGAAACTTGAAAGAATGGCATACCCTCCTACCTGCAGTGTCTGGTTCCTGCAAGGGTATATCAGGTGATGAAATCTAGAGGATTGTGCAACTTCCCTACCCTATGCAGACACAGGATATGTACACATATACCTTTGACACATTTTCATTTCCTTTTTTCCTTGCACCTTTTTTATCTTCATTTTCTTTACAGATTTCCTTTGAAGCTTAGGTTTTGCTTTAAATTTAATAGTAAAAAAATAGATTAAACCTTAAATCACCATGCTAAGAAAATGGAGGACCCTGTCAGCACTGGAGAAGAAAAAGGTTAAAAAAAAATCAAAATATCAATGAGTAAATGATTTGAAAAAGGCAATAAAAATAAATGGGAGGTCCATCATGAGAGAAAATATATTTGCCTTAAGAAAACCATAAGAGGACTAATTGGTCCAAGCGGCAGTTGTATGCTTAGGACCCTTTGGTCCATGTGGCGCTTTAAGGGTGTTAAGGTAGACTTCCCCGTAAGGGCCGTGGCGATTTGCCATCCTGGCCGCCGCGCTGACGGGATCCAGCGCTCCGTCCGGCCCCAGCTTAGCCTCTCTTCCTTCCTTCAGATAGCCTGTATTTCTCTCCTACCTCGTCGCTTTTCATACAACCTCTCCCACAACTTTCTCTGGTCACAGGGTAGATGCTGACCTTCCTCTCAGCCAACCGTCCCGCATCGGGGCTGAGGGGGGAGGGGACAATGTTCCCTAACCCCTGAGCTCCGGTCTGGGGTGGCTGGTTTTTAACAACCTGCTTCATCCCCACCCATACCTTCCTCACATCCCTTTTCCTCCCCTCTTCACATTCTATCAATTTTACGCCGTGTCCAAGGTGGAGCTGCCATGCCGATGGACTGCCAGGCCACCAGGCGGGAGGGGTGGTCCGAAATGGCGGCGCCTGGCTCTGCCAGGCCTGTAAGCACCTCTTGCAGTGCGGGCAACTGCAAGAGGTGATGAGCTATTGCGTCCCGTAGCACAAATAGGGTCACCATGCCCAATGATGAAAATAAAAAAAACAACAACCCCCAATCTCCCCAAGAACATCCACGGAGCCGCCCTCGGGCAGCTCCACCGAGAAAATGGACATCCCCCCCCTTGTGCTTGCGCAGGGGACCCTCCATACTTCTTTAACCGGAGAGGAGGCTTACTCCTCTCCTACGCCTATGGGTGTAGGGGACTCCCCCTCACCCCCTTCTCTGGAGGTGGTTTTGGCACCTCCCTATTTCAAGTTGCAGTCCCTCCTTTGCTTTCTAAGGGGACTGCCAAGAAAGCCAGCAGGCAGCCCATTGCCGACCGCCCCTTGTGTAAGCGGCTCGGTAGGGCAAACCCCCTTAGGGGGGAGAGGGAAGCCAGGCCCCTTCGGTCGCTTCCCTCAAAAGACCTCTGGCAAGAATATTAAACCTTGCCGGGGTCAAGGCCTGTGCCTCCCCACAAAAGACTCATGATGCTGCCAAGGGAACCTGCGATGTCCTGGGAGGGGATAGCCAACTGGAGGCCTCTCCTGTGATAGACATGGTCCTTGAAGAAAACCAGCCTCAGACGGTAGGGCCTTCCATGGGGGGGAATCCAGGCTGGGCGCTAAGCACCGAACACGAATCCGCCCCTATGCAAGGTCCTCCTCAAACGGCTGGGGATTCTCAGGCAGTACAAGGAGGGGAGGGATCTCCGGATGATGCCCCTACAACCACCAGGACCTTCTCCATTTCAGAGAAGGACCTGGCTGAGGCCGGTACATCTGGCCTGGGGGCTTCTACCGGCGGAGGTGAGAAGCGGGTTCATTCCCCGCCATCCTCTCTAAGAAAGAAAAAGATGAAGAAGACTCGGGGCTCCTCTCCATCCGCGGGGGCTGCGGGGACGGATGGGTCTGCTGCCACTCTGGCAAGCGACCAAGCCAAGATTGGCACATCCGGCCTCTCTGCCCCCCCGGGTACAGAGCTCCTGACCATGACAAAGACCAAAAGTGCACAGGGCAGAGCCTCGATGACATCTGGGCCCCTCATTCAGAGGTTACCTGGTTTCAAACGCTTCCTCGTTATTTGCTCCACTGATGGCACCATGTTGTCCAAGGGCAACATGATCCATCAGAGGAGAGGATTAGCTAGTGCAATTGGTAGAGAGCCAAAGGTGACCCGTTTCTCGGATGGGAGCCTTCTGGCGAATGCGGCAAATCCCGCCGAGGCGGCCAAGATAAGTGCTCTTCGGACACTTCATGGCACACCGGTGAGTGTGATACCGCACTCTACCATGAACTTTGTGAAAGGAGTAGTTTATGCGAGGGAACTCGTTGACTACTCCATTGAGGACATCACCCTAGAGCTGGCCGACCATGGGGAGGTCAAGGTTGAACGTGTGATGAGAAAACAGGGAGGGGCCTCGAGACCCACCCCTACACTCTTCATCACGTTCGACTGTGACAAGCTCCCTGAGTCGGTGCGTGCCGGTTGGTACTGCTACCGCGTGAAGGCATTCGTGCCACTGCCGCGGCGGTGCTATTACTGTCACCGCTTCTGCCATACGAATCGCTCATGTAGACGTGCAAAGTCGGGGTCACCCGAAGTCTGTGTAAATTGCTCTAAGGCCGCACACGATAAGTCTAAATCATGTGTGGCCAAGTCTGTCAATGGCGGAGAGCCGCACCCCGCTTCTTCGAAGCAATGTGGTGCATATCTCCTTGAGAAAGAAATCCTGGCCGTTCAGGCCCAGGATCGACTATCATTCCGCGAGGCTAAGGACTTGGTCCTGGCGCGCCTGGCTCTGCCTGGGACGTCATATGCCTCAATAGTTAGAAAGGCACTCTCTGATCCAGGCCAATGAGCACGGTTGTTTCCACGCCCATTCGGAGCCCTTCTGCAGGCTCTACCCAACCCGGGCGCTCCCCTGGTAAAGCTGGCGGCAAAAAGGGTTCATACCCAGCCCCGGCTAAAACCAGGGCACCCCCCTCTTCCCCCAGCGTGACCGTTTCCCGTAAGGCGAAACGGCCATGCGCCTCCACCGAGTCGTTAGACTCACAGGAGGCAACACTCCTGAAGATGGTCGCTAGGCCATCTTCCGGGGTTCCTAAAGCTGTCCCCCAAAAGGAGGACAGCAACAAAGGAGCTTCGGCTCCTTCGCCCACGCCTCGAGGTGTGGTGAGTGGCTCGGAGACGGTGGTTCCTCGAAAAGAGGGCCCCCCGCCTCCGAAGCCACAACGCCCGCCTAAGGTTGCGAGGCGGAGGGAGGAAAAGACTCGCATGGCGAGCCCAACCTCCCCCAATAAGTCCTCGAAGGCGACAGCGCTTTGTCCGGCCATTCCCGTGAGGGTCTTCAGTTCGAGGAGGGCCCCCGCGTCTCCTCCGAGCTTGTCCTGGAGGGCATATTCCTTCAATGGAATTGCCGTGGACTCCGGGCCAACTGGAAGGAGCTGTGGAGGCTCGTCTCGTCCCGTTCCCCGTTAGCTATCTTTTTGCAGGAGACAATGCTAGGCGCGTGCCACCTGCCCGCCCTCCCGGGGTATAAGGGTCTTGCAACCCCACTACCGCGGGATGGCCGGGCTGGGGGATGCGCGGTTTACACCCGGCATGATGTCTCCGTTCTTCCTTTCTCTTTAGATACCCCCTTCCAGGTACTGGTTGTGCAGCTGCACCTGGATAGGAGGTATACTATCATTTCTGCGTACATTCCACCGTCAGCTGACTTCGACGCGGGGGACTTCCGCCGCGTCGTGGCATGGTTGCCGAGGCCCTATCTCTTGCTTGGAGATCTGAACGGCAGGCATCCTCTCTGGGGAGATTACTCCATAAATCCCAGGGGACAAGTCCTTGCCGATCTGATCGAAGAGCTTGAGATGGGTGTCCTAAACATGGATGAGTTTACGCATCACTGTCCGAGAACCGCTTCATTTTCTTGCCTTGACCTATCTTTGTGCTCTTCGGATGCACAGCCTGATTTTGATTGGGGGGTGGTCGATGACCTCCATGGTAGTGATCACTTTACCATTCAAATATCATTCTCAGGGCAACTGCCGCCTGAGAGACCACCTCGGTGGTGCTTGGTGCGTGTGCGGTGGCCTGCATTTCAGGAAATGACTGAATTCTCTATCTCAGTCGAAGAGTTTAGGTAGGTAGATGAGGCCGTTGAGTTCTTCTCCGGCAACCTCAACGCCGTGGGCCTGGCTACTATTCCTAGGACGTCTGGCCGTTTTGCACGCCGACCACTCCCATGGTGGTCGGCCGAGTGTGAGATGGCCCTCAAACAGAAGCGTTATGCCTATATGCGCTATAAGCGCGCCCGATTGATTTCACTGTAGCTGAATTTCGACTGGCTCGAGCCAGGTTCCGGTATATTTCGAAGCACGCCCGCCGCTCTTCTTGGCGGGTATACGTGTCTTCACTTAACGGGAAGACCCCTTTAGCTGAGGTGTGGAAACGAGTCAAAAGGATTCGTGGCAAGTTCTTGCAGGACCCCCCTCCCGTTCTCCAGGAGAATGGGACCGCAATCTCGGACCCCGCGTCCGTGGCGGAATCCTTAGCGACCGCTTTCTCCGCATTCTCTAGCCGTGATGCTGCTCCGCCAGCATTCAATGCACGTCGTGATGTCGCGGAAGGCCGCCGGCTGGACTTTACCTCCAGAGGCGGAGAACCCTTCAATGACAAGTTTACTGTGAGTGAGTTGCGTTCCGCTCTTTCTTCGTGCGCGGACACCGCCTTTCTGTTAGATTTGTTCAAAAGGATCTGGGTGGAAGGTCTTCTCCCAGACTCCTGGCGAATCGCTACTATGCTCGCCTTTCGCAAACCGGGGAGAGATAAATCTACTCCGAACGGTTTCCGCCCAATCTCTCTAACCTCTTGCATATGCAAGTTGATGGAGAAATTGGTAAATGTTAGATTAACCTTTTTCCTGGACAGCGGAGGCCATCTTTCTTCCGCACAGTGCGGCTTCCGCAAGTTCCACTCCACGTCGGATGCTCTGCTCCGACTGGAAAATGCCGTCTGCGACGCTTTCCTTCGTAGACAGCACTACGCCACGGTGTTTTTCGATCTGGAGAAGGCCTATGATACCGCATGGCGATACGGTATCATGGAGACTCTTCACACGATGGGGACGAGGGGACGCCTCCCAATGTTTATATCTGAATTTTTGCGAGATCGTCGATTCCGTGTACGGGTGGGGGGAGCCCTCTCCGGCCCAAAGGAGCAGGGAAGTGTCCTCAGTGTCACACTCTTTGCCCTGAGCATCAACGGCATCACCTCGGCGCTGCCGGAAGATGTTCTCGCTACGCTCTACGTGGACGACGTTTCGATCTCTTTTGACGCGGCCCAGATGCCAACTCTGGAGCGTCGACTCCAACAGGCATTGAACCGCGTCTCTCGCTATGCCGAAGCGCACAGGTTTCGGTTTTCTTTGGCCAAGACTAAGGTGGTGCACTTCTGCCGCCATCCACGGCTTCACCCCGACCCAGATTTGTTTCTTAATGGGGTGCGCCTGGATGTGGTTTAGTCGCACCGTTTCCTCTGTCTTGTATTCGACCGACGCCTCACCTGGTAGGCTCATATTCGCAGCCTTAGGGTCTCTTGTACCCGCGTTATGGACATTCTCCATTCCGTGACGTTCAGCGCTTGGGGCGCTGCCTTACTTTTTTATCGATCCTTTGTTCGCTCGAAGCTCGACTACGGATGCAAGTTTTATGCAGCCGAGCGTTTATTGCGGAAGGTGGATTCGATCCACCACACCGGCCTTCGCCTTGCGACCGGTGCCTTCCGCACTTCCCCCATTGAGAGCCTGTTGGTCGATGCTGGGGAGATGCCACTCGCTCTGCGCCGCGTGCAGTGCATCACTCGCCTGTACGCGCGAGCCGGCGCCTCCCTCAGTCACCAACAGCTCTCACTGCATCTGCAGCTGATCTTGATGGTGCCTATGCCGCTGAGAGACGCCAGTCATACCCTAAACCCAAAGGGGTTTAGGGCCAGGAAACTCCTTCGAGAGCTAGATATAGCTCTCGAGCCGGTGGCGCCTCTGGTTCTGCCCAGGATGCCACCCTGGAGGGTACCACATTTGGCTATTTGTTGCCACGCCTCTGCTCCCAAAGCTTATACTGCGCCGGGAGTATTGCGTTCAACCTTTTTGGAGTACACCGTGTCACGCTGGAACCGTGCCAGTGTATACGGATGGCTCCAAGTCCCAAGAGGGGGTCGGCTTCCACGCCGTATCCCCTCTGTTTGAAGTCAGCGGGGCTCTACCAGGCGCTGTGTCTGTCTTCACGGCCGAGCTGGTGGCAATACACCACTCGGTACGGGAGATTGCGCAACGTGCCCGGTTCGGACACCGGATTGTGATCTATAGCGACTCACAAAGCACCCTGAGTGCTCTTGGGGCATTGGAATCTCCGCATCCCCTGGTTCACGATATCTGTGATGCCACGGTTTTAGCGGCCTGGGCGGATGTCGAGATTATCTTCTGCTGGGTTCCTGGACATGTAGGAATTGCGGGGAATGAGTGTGCCAAAGAGTCTGTGAGGACTCTGCGACCGGACCAGCTTTTTGCTCTTCCTCACACTGACTACATGGCAGGAATACGGGCAGCTCTTCGGACTGCTTGGCAAAGAAGATGGGAGACGGTCGAAGGGAACTTAAAGTTGCGTGCCATTGCGCCGCGACTGTTCCCATGGACCTATCCCCCAATGCCGCGGCAGCTTCAGGTTGCTCTCTGTCCTCTCCGAATCGGACACACACGTGTGACGCATCGCTATTTGATGGAGCGCTCGCCTGCACCCTATTGCAACGACTGCGTCGTCCCCCAGACTGTTTGGCACATTCTTGTTGAATGTCCCAATCTGGGTGATCTTCGCGCACGATACCTGTCCCGGTACCGGGATGGGCGGGGTCGCTACCGCCTGTCCCTTGTACTCAGGACAGATTCGTGCACATTGACTTGTTGACTTTTTGGGGGAGGCTGGGCTTCTCCCCTTTATTTAAGTTTTTTTTTTTGTATTGTTTTGTTTGTAGGTTGCACTCTCCTGCACCGGGGTGAGGGGGACCTCCCCCCGCTGCCGGAGATTGCTTCCTGATTGTTAAGTTTTTCCAATTTATATCATTAAGTTTTCATATTTTTATTTTAAAGTAGCCTAGTTCTAGGCTGTCGTGTTTTTCAGCGACTTATGCCCCAGATGGGCTCTATAAAATTAAAAAAAAAAATATTGAGGTAGACTTTAAGTTATGTGAACACACAGGCTGACAAATATGTAGCTGGCACTGAATGGATTTAAGTTACTCATGAGAATAATTTCAATTAACTGCACCATAGCACCTCTTTCTCAGTTGATAGTATTATTCTCCTTTATCATAAATACCCCCCCCCCCCCTTCCCTCCCAAATAACTAGGTTTTGTGAGGTATGAGGGGAAAAGATCAGTAGGTAATTTTTATTTTTAAAAAATACTTCAACTTTGCCACTCCCCTTCACTTGGATTGGTATCATCGCCAGTCAGTATCCTCTAAGAAAGGTACTACCACAGTAAGCCAGATCCCAAAGTCTGACTTAGGGGAAGTCTCCTGACCTCATCCCATTCCATTTACTTTGGATGTATTGCTGGAATTATTACAAGTACATATGGACATACCGATTTCCCACATGATGCAGTTGAATTATTTAGTTAAATTCCTGTTGTACTTCATGCCCTGTAGTTGTTATGCAATTCAAATATTTGCTCCCTATCAACATTACCACAATTAAGGTGCGCTGCACCTCCTGTGAAACTCCTGAAAGATTAGGTTAGAGTAGAGGGAGGCTGTAGCATGCTGTGGGACTTTTATAGCACCCCCTCCCTGTGCTAGTGGTTCATGCAAGAGCTAGGAAGTGGAAGTTCTTTGGCAACTTAGCCTCACGTAGACTACATCCACTTTGGGTGGTCCCAATACAGGATTGCTTCTAGGTGGCGTGGTCATGTTGTATCTACTTGGAAAATGACTGACCACTACAACTCTATTTTCTTTTGCCTTACAGGGGGGGCTAAAGTTTTAAGAACACAGCCTTGCCCTCTGGCTGTTACTCTTTATCAAAGTGATAAGGTTCACTTTAATGTGCCATTCCTGAGTATTTTTTGTTTCATTTGGACCAAGGTGACTATAAATAATCATCTTTGTCATTCATATTCTTTATTAATGGGTTGTTGATTTCTCAATTTTGGTAGATTTGTCTTGTATGACCTAAAAATAATGATTTTAACCTTATCTTAAATTGGGGCCTGTGATTTTTTTATTACTTTACCAATAATTTTTTAGGACAGGAAAATTTGATCTAGAGAGTGATCTATGATGGTAAACATATCACCTTTGTGATTTTAATGCAAATTTATTGAAGTATTGTTGAGCATTAACACCTGGTGATACCTTTTTTTTCAGGCCCAAACTATACCATCTTCTGAAGGAATTTGTTATCACACCACACGTGCCATCACAAATACAGAAGTTGAACTTGTACGGAACAATATTGATACACTCCAGAAGGTTCATGATTTTACCTTTTCAAAATATGGTGACAAAGAGATATTTGGGACAAGAAAAATCCTTCGAGAATTCAGTGAGCCTCAGCCAAATGGCAAAATATTTAAAAAGGTAAGCATATTGTTGTTTGTGACTTTGATACTAAAGGATTTCTGGGGCTGTACAAAAATCCCAGATTGGTTTTTGAGGTAGTTTCACACATCTTATAAAGTCCAGGCTGTAATCTACTTCATAAAATATTATCAAGATCTTCATCTGCCATTTATTTGAGAAATAGAGGCAAATAATTGTGTAGACAAAAGTTTTGATTTTTTTTTAGTTATTCCTAAACATAGACAAAAGTAATGGGGAGGGAAGAATCATTCCTATACACTTGCATTTTCTATACTCTCATTCATATCCTAATCATACCTGGTACACCTTCCAACCATAGTTGTCCTGGTAGTCTCAAACTAGATTGAAATTATCTAGGTTTTTTTTTATCAGGGTTTTTTTTTGTTATTCCCCCTACATGCTGGGTTCCTGTGTATGTTGGAAATGAGTCTCCATATGAGGGGGCCAGGCTAGCTACATGGCAAAGAAAATGGGAGATGGTGCACAGGAATTTAAAGCTGAATGCCATGGTGCTCCAACTATTCGTGCAGACTTTTTAAAAAAGCTGGAGGTCCTACTTTGGGGTAGCTTCATGCGCAGTCCCTATCACCGTGGTGGACCTTTTAGTTGGATGTCCTAGTTTGTGGGTAACTTCTCCCATAAGGGGCGTGATGATTTGCCATCTTGGCCACCATGCTGAAGGGACTCAGCACCCCATCTGACCTCAGCTTAGCCTCTTCTCCTTCCTTCAGAACACTTGTGTTTCCCCCCCCCCCCCCCCTGTTTCCTCACTTTTCATACAGCCTCTCCCACAACTTTCTCTGGTTAGCCTCTAATTTCACAGGGTAGATGCTGACGTTCTCAGCCAACTATCCCGGATTGGTGCTGAGGAGGGAGGGGACACTAATCCCTCACTCCTGAGCTCCATTTTGGGATGTTGTTTTTTTTTAATAACCTGCTTTATCCCCACCCACATCTTTCTCACCTCCTCTTCTTTTCTATTTTCAAACGCTATCCATTTTATGCCACATCCAAGGTGGAGCAACCATGCTGAGGGACTGCCAGGCCACCAAGCAGGAGGGGCGGTCCGAAATGGCGGCACCTGGCTCTACCAGGCCTGTACTCACCCTTCTCAGAGCAGGCCACTGTGGGGGATGATCAGCGTTTGCATCCCGTAAAAAAAAGGGGTCACCATGCCCAATGATGACCCCTCAGGCAGCTCCACAGAAAAAATGGAGCCCCCTTCCCCCCCACTGTGGTTTCCCACGGGACCCTCCATAACTCTTCAACCAAACTGGAGAGTAGGCGTACTCCTTTCCTTGGAGTCACCATGCGACTCCAGCTCAAATCTGGCAGTCCGGCCTTTGCTTTCACAGGGGACTGCCAGGAAAGCCAGCAGGCAGCCCATAACCGGCCGCTCCCCATTGAATTGGCTCAGTAGGGCAAACCCCCTTAGGGGGGAGAGGGAAGAAAAGACTCATCAGCCGCTTCCCTCTAGACCTGCTGGCCCGAATATTGAATCTAGTGGGGGTGAAGGCCTATGCCCCCCCAAAGAACATGGACGAGACTGACATGACCTGTGATGTTGTAGTGGGCCGATAATCTAGACTCTAACCCCAATCGATCTAACCCGCTTCCTACACTAATTCGGACATGAGAAATTGAGGGAGAAATGAAACAGATTGTATGTACAGTCCTTTACTTACAAAAAATATGGGCTAAATATGCACACAAAAATATAGATAGCTAATTTTCCTATATACACAATTAATATTATCTGATGAATACCAATCAAAATTTATAAAAAAAAACAACAACATTCATTTAGACTATATATACAAAAGGAAGATACGCAAACAAAAAATATCTGCCAGGGCAATATCAACCAACCGATAACACAGTAAACAAAGAAGTCAATAACAAGAGGCCTAAAGCAAACAAGCAGACCCCCTCCCAAAAGAAGAAAGGGCTCACGTGTTACCCATGTGGGCATTGGCATTTCAAGCATTTTACAAAATAAACAAAACTGACGCCTCCGAGCTCTTACAATATTGCAATCTGGTCATGTCTTGAGGCTATCAAAGCCCTCTCTGTCCTGGCAGGACTTACAATCATTAGTTGGTTATTTCAACCCTACAGTCTCTGCCAATCTTTACAAATAGTGGCAATTAAATTTACTAGAGTGGTCTTTCAAAAGACTATTCAATAATGTCATGGGAGGGGATGGCCAAATGGAGCCCCCCTCCCCCTCAGATAGACATGCTTCTTGATGCAGCCCAGCCTCAGAAGGTGGGGGCAGATTCGGGCTCGGCATCAAACACCGAGCCCGAGTCTGCTCCTGTGCATGGATCTCCTCCTCCCCCGGCTGTGCTCCCACAACTGCTAGGACCTTCACCATCTCAGCGAAGGACCTTGCATAGGCTGGCCCATCTGGCGTGGCGGCTCCTGCTGGGGGAGGGGAGAAGCGGGTCCATTCTCTTCCCTCAACTAAAAAAAAAGACAAGGGGGGGGGGCTCTTCTCCCTCCATGGGGGTTGCGAGGACAGAAGAGGCCGCTACCATCCTTGAACGCGGCCAAGCCAAGATCGGCGTGTCCGGCCCCAGTGCTTGCCTGGGCAGGCAATCCCAAAATAAGACCAAAAGTGCCAGAGCAGAGCCTCGATTATGTCAGGGCCCCTCATTCAGAGATTACCTGGCATTTTCGAGCCCGCTGGCTTCAAACCCTTCTTAGTTATTCACTCCACTGATGGCAGCATGTTGGCCAAGGGCAACATGATCCATCAGAGGAGGGCTTTAGCTTGTATGATTGATAGAGAGCCGAAGGTGATCTGTTTCTCGGACAGGAGCCTTTTGTCGAATGTAGCGGATCCCTCCGAGGCGGCCAAGATAAGTGCTCTTCGGACACTTGATGGCACCCTGGTGAGTGTGACGTCGCACTCTACCATGAACTTTATGAAAGGAGTAGTTTTTGTGAGGGAACTCGTGGACTACTCCATAGAAGATATCATTCTACAGCTGGTTGACCATGGGGCAGTCAAAGTTGTGTGCAATGAGAAAAGAGGGGGGGGCCTTGAGACCCACCCCTACACTCCTCATCGCATTTGACTGTGACAAGCTCCATGAGTCGGTGCGTGTCAGTTGGTACTGTAGCGGGCCAAAAATCTAGACTAACCCCCAATCGATCCAACCCGCTTCCTACACTAATCTGGATGTGAGAAATCGAAGGAGAATGAAACGGATTGTATATACAGTCCCTTTACTTACAAAAAAAAGTACAGTTATAATTACAGTTTATATTTACAAACAAAATAAATAAACACTGGTGCACGTTCAAAATAAATACTCATTACAAATTAATCTTCTCCATCCGAAAACAAAATAAGACAGGCTATACAACAAGGTCCACACGACAAATCAAAACAACAACACTCGAACAAGAAGAGGCATATAAATATCACTTGAAGGCTGGGGTGGTGGTTGAAGTAGTTGGCGTCCAATAAGAAGGGGCAAAGGCTCATCAGCCAATGCAGGTAATGCCAGCCGTTTCAGGCAGGGCTGGGCGGTGCACTTGCCTCGAGGATTTCTCTCGCAGTCCGCTGAAGCTTCACTCTTTGAAGATACCGGATGCAATATTAAAAAGAGCCAGAGAAATTTTGGTATAGCGTTTTCCAAGAAAAATCCGCTGATGGACTTTGCTATCTCTTGTTAAAATTAATTTTGAGCCTATTAGTACTTTAAAAAGGAAACAATCTTACCTAGGGTAATATCCCAATGCGCTGGACAAACAATTATTTATATAGATATATTTTAACTATCTAAATATTTAGAAAAATTATATCTCTGAAAAAAGAGTACAATCAGTTATTATTTGTATTCATAATAAAAAAAAATGGAAGGCAAATTATACCCACACACTCACACAGGGGTAGGGAAAGATAAATGTAAAGGGGGGTGGGAGAATGGCCCTACAGACACACACACACACACACCGCTCCCACACAGTACCACTACCGTGTGAAGGCATTCGTGCCACTGCCGCGGAGGTTCTATAACTGTCCCCGCTTTGGCCATACAAATCGCTCATGTAGATGTGCAAAGTTGGGGTCACCCTAAGACTGTGTAAATTGCTACAAGGCCATAAATGATAAGTCCAAATCGTGTGTGGTCAATTGTGGAGAGCCGCACCCTGCTTCTACTCAACCTGGGCACTCCCCTGGTAAAGCTGGTGGCAAAAAGGGTTCACACCCAGCCCCGGCTAAAACCAGAGCTCCCCCCTTTCCCCAGCATGACTGTTTCCCGTAAAGCAAAAAGGTTGCAGGCCTCCACCGAGTTGTTAGACTCACAGGAGGCAACACCCCCAAATTTGGTCACCAGGCCATCTTCCAGGGTTCCTAAAGCTGCCCCCCGAAAGGAAGATGGCAACAAAGGAGCTTCGGCTCCTTGGCCCATGCCTAGTGGTGGGCTAGGTTGCTCGGAGACAGTGGATCTTCGAAAAGAGGGCCACTTGCCTTCAAAGCTGCAACACCCGCCTAAGGTTTTGAGGCGGAGGGTGGAAAAGACTTGCATGGCAAGCCCAACCTCCCCCAATAAGTCCTCAAAGGCAACAGCGCCCTGCCTTCTGCCTCTGGGAAGCATATGGCCATTCCCATGAGGGTCTTCTCTTCGAAGAGGGCCCCTGTGTCTCCGAGCTAGGAGGAGCTAGACCTGGAGGGCATATTCCTTCAATGGAATTACTGTGAACTCCGGACCAACTGGGAGGAAGTGCAGAGGCTCGTCTCATCCCATTCCTCATTAGCTATTTTTCTGCAGGAAACCATGCTAGGTGCGTGCCCCCTGCCCACCCTCCTGGGATATAAGGGTTTTGCAACCCCACCACCACAGGATAGGGGCCAGGCTGGGGGATGCACGGTTTACACCCGGCATGATTGTCTCCGTTCTTCTTTTCACTTTAGATACCTCCTTTCAAGCAGTGACTGTGCAGCTTCACCTGGATAGGAGGTATACTGTTATTTCTGCGTACATTCTACTGTCAGCTTACTTCCATGCGGAGGACTTCCGCCACGTTGTGGCACAGTTGCTAAGGCTCTTTATCTTGCTTGGAGATCTGAATGGCAGACATCCTCTCTGGGGAGACTACTCAATAAATCCCAGGGGACAAGTCCTTGCCAATCTGATTGAAGAGCTTGAGATAGGTTTCCTAAATGTGGATGAGTTTACGCATCACTGCCCGAAAACCTCTTCATTTTCTTGCTTTGATCTATCTCTGTGCTCTCCGGATACAAAGCCTGATTTTCATTCGGGGTGGTGGGTGACTTCCATGGTAGTGATCACTTTCCCATTCAAATAACATTTTCTGGGCAGTGGCCGCCTGAGACCCCACCTCGGTGGTGCTTGGTGTGGGCTCATTGAACCGCATCTTTTGCTATGCCGAAGCGCACAGGTTTTGGTTTTCTTTGGCCAAGGCTAATGTGGTGCACTTCTGCCACCATCCACAGCTCCACCCTGACCGAGATTTGTTTCTTAATGGGGTGCGGCTGGAAGTGGTTGAATCGCAACATTTCCTTGGTCTTGTATTTGACCGACGCCTTACCTGGGAGGCTCATCTTTGCACCCTTAGGGTCTCTTGTACCCGCACCATGGATATTCTTCATTTTGCTTTACCTTTTTATCAATCCTTTGTTCGTTTGAAGTTCGACTACGGATGTGTTTTAAGCATCCGCAGCAGAACATCTATTTCAAGAACTGCTGGAGAGATGCCATTATCTATGCACAGTGCATTTATCACCAATGCCTCTCAAAGCATCCGCAGCTGATCTTGACGGTGCCTATGCTGCTGTGCTGATGGGACTCAGCACCCCATCCGGCCCCAGCTTGGCATCCTTTTTCTCCTTCTGCTAACTCCTACTTGATCTTCCTGTAAGGGGCGCGGCGATTTGCCATCCTGGCCACCGTGCTGACGGGATTCAGCGCTCCGTCCGGCCCCAGCTTAGCCTCTCCTCCTTCCTTCTGACGGGCAACAATAACTCTTGATGGAAGTTGCGTAGCCCTTAAACAATCACTAACACAGGCCTGCATTTGAAGAAAAAAATCTGTTCCTGCAGTTTTCTTTAGTGATTCCTAACAAAATTGTTCTCCTAAATTGAAATATGACATTCATTTTGCTCAATCAGGTCTGGTTTTTGAGATACAGCGCACTACTGTTTTTAGAAAAGGGCCATTTTTGAAAAAATCCCTTTTTTATATAAAAGTTATTTAATAAATTACAATTACTTGTAATAAAAAAAAATACCGACTCAATTCGACTTTCTTTTAATTAATTTTAAACTTACAGACTACTTATGAGCTTACCCAGGAGTGCAAAGAAACTATTTTCCAAGAAAAGAAGTCCTTATGACTTCCGCTTGTGAAGCGATGTTGGTTCATCGCGTTTAAGACAGCAGCAATAGTCAGCTAACATGTTGATGTCCCAGCGTCCTTGATATCTTGTCTCCATCATCTTTATGTCTTGGTGAAATCTTTCTCCTTGTTCCTCACTATAATCTCCACAGTTTCCCGGAAAATAGTCAAGATGTGACTGGATAAAATGCATTTTTATCGACATGCGAGCTCCCATTTTTTCGAAGCTTTTCATAAGCTCATTTACATGTGAGATATATTCTGAGCTTCTTTTATTTCCCAGAAAACCGTCGATTACTTTACTAAACGCTCGCCATGCTTCTTGTTCACTGGCTTCCATATTGGTGTAAAAATTCTTGTCCTTTAACAGAGTTCTAATTTGGGGACCATCAAATATGCCTGCATGGAGCTTGGCATCACTGATCTGTGGGAATTTTTGCAGTAGATACTTAAAAGCTTGGCCTTCTTTATTCAGTGCTTTGACAAAGTTCTTCATCAGGCCAAGCTTTATATGAAGAGGAGGCAGTAAAACATTTTTGGGAGGGACTAGAGGTTGAGCTACCACATTGTGGCAACCAATTTGGAATGCCTCTCGAGATGGCCAGTCTTTTTGCTTATAGTGAAGACCGCCCGGCTATCCCATAAGCACATGAAGCATGGATATTTTGTGTAGCCTCCTTGCATCCCAAGAAGAAGGCACACAACCTGAAAGAAAACATATTGATGTACATGGTTTCTAAGAACTTCTATTTTTTGCATAGGCAATTTTCACTAAGTTTATTAGGGGTAGGGAGAAACTAATATGTGTATAATATCCTTCTGTCATTGGTATTTAGAAACAAACATTCCTTGAAATATTTAACAAGTTCAATAAAGTAAAATATATCTTACCTTGAGATCACCACATATTATTAAGTTCTGGTTAGAGTACTTGATTGTATTAATCAATACTTTCATATTTTTGTAGCTTTCTGTTAACTGAACTGAATGGCCAATAGGTACAGATGCCATTTTATTGCCAATATTTAAGAGTACTGCCTTCAAACTTCTGCTAGAAGAATCAATAAAGAGCCTCCATTCACTTGGTTGTTAAGGAACGCCAAGTGCCTCAATTAAACTTTTTACATCATTGCAATACACCAAAGAGCTGCAAGAATCAACTGCAAAGAACTTTTGAAACTCTTCGTCTCTATTTCTGAACCAAAAGTATGTAGTTTCGTGAGAGAGGAGGTTGCTCTCACTAAGACGGGATGCGAGAAGTTGTGCGTTCTCTTTAGAAAGACCAAGATCTCTAGTCAAGTCATTTAATTGACCTTGAGTGAGTGGTCTTGGCAAAGTCATTGTAGACGTAGGCTGATATGTCAATGAAGTGTCAGTGTCATCCACTTCTATATCTTCTATATTGTCTTGTAGCTCAGTATTTTTAGGTGGAGAAGGAACTGGAACTCCTGGACCATGTGGTTGTGGTTTAATGGCAGAAGGAACATCAGGATAGACTACAGTGTGTTTGTTCTTCTTATTGACACCTGAAAAAAAGTTTCGCATACTTAATTTACATACTTTTAATTCACTCGACCCTCGTTTCCACATTTTTATACACATTTTTCATACCAGGAAAATTTACAATTTTTAAATACAATCAATTTTTATATACGATTTAACCACAATTTTTATACCAGCATAATACACTATTTTTATACACAATTACAATTTTAATAGGCTACCAAAAGATTTGTATAAACATTTCTAGATTTGTCAAGGACTATATTGTTAAAGTAATTATCTCACCTTTAAGATTTGTCATGCAAAAATAGCAGTCTGTAATGTGGTCCTTGCCTTCTCTCCACACCATAGGTACACCAAATGACAAACAGTTCGTTTTGCCCTCACTCCAGCGTCTTAAGGCTATGACACAGGCTTTGCAGCACATATGTGGAGCAAATTTTTTGTCTTGATCACCTAGCTTTATTCCAAAATATGCATTGTAAAGGAACTTTACTAACGGCGTTATAGTGCATTGCTGGTCACTAAAAGTTACCTTTCCACAAACACAACAAAATCTATCAGGACTGTTTTTACACTTTCTATTCATTTTTATGAAATATAAGGAGTTTTGCTAATGTATTTGCCTGCCAAAATATTCACAAAGATAAATAAAGTTTTAGAAATACACTTTAAATACTGTTCATAGATGAGAAAAGTCATGGATTAAAAAACCAACACTTAGTTGGAGAGTGAGCAAGCAACACAAAACCACTCTCGCTCGCGGTCAGCTAGAGACTGAGCTCTCTAACGCCATCTAGGGAGCTTGGTCTGTATCTTAAAAACTAGACCTGATTGAGCAATATGAATGCTTGATTTGGATTTAGGAGACAAATTTAATTAAGAATCACCTATGAAACCCTCAGGAACATTTTTGACACAGACCAGTGTAATCAATCAATCAACTCCTTCAAGAGCTAGATATAGCTCAGGCTGGTGGCACCCCTGGTTCTCCCCAGAACGCCACCCTGGAGGGTACCACCGTTGGTTAATTGTCACCACGGCTCTGCTTCCAAAGCTTCTACAGCGCCGGGAGTATTGCATTTGGCCTTTTGGATCACATCTCGTGTCAAGCTGGAACCGTGCCAGTGTATACAGATGGCGCCAAGTCCGAAGAGGGGGTCAGTTTCCACACCTTATCCCCTGTGTTTAAAGTCAGTGGGGCTCTGCCAGGCGCTACATTTGTGGCAATACACCACTCAGTATGAGAGATTACATGACGTGCCCGGTTCGGAGATCGGATAATGATTTATAGTGACTCACAAAGCCCCCCCCGAGTGCTCTCGGGGCACTGGAATCTCCGCATCCTCTGGTTTGTGATCCCATGGTTTCAGTGAGCCGAGCAGATGTCAAGATTATCTTCTGCTGGGTTCCTGGACATGTAGGAATTGCGGGAAATTAGCACGTGGATAAAGGCGCCAAAGAGTCAACTGGACCAGCATTTTGCTCTTCCACACACAGATTACCTGGCAGGAATACAGACAGCTCTTTAGACTGCTTGGCAAAGAAGATGGAGACAAGCTAGGGTAACTTAAAGTTGCGTGCCATTGCACTGTGACTATTCCCATGGACCTATCCCCCAATGCCGCAATGGCTTCAGGTTGCTTTCTGTCATCTCCAAATCGGGCACACTCAAGCGAAGCATCGCCACTTGATGGAGCACTCGCCTACATCCTATTGTAATGACTGTGTCATCCCCCAGACTGGTCGGCACATTCTTGTTGAATGTCCCAGTCTGGGTGATCTCAGCACGCGTTACCTCTCCCAGTACTGCGATGGGCGGGGTCACTACCACCTGTCCCTTGTACTCGAGACAAGTGCATGCACATTGACCGGTGGACTTATAGACTTTTCAGGGGAGGCCGGCCTTCTCCCTTTTATTTAACTAGTTTTTTTTTCTGTTTTCTTTGTAGGTCGCACATTCCGGTGCCGGGGGGACCTCTCCCCAACGCCAGAGCCTGCTTCCTCCTTGTTGTGATTTTCCTTTATTATTATTGTTATTGTTTTTCATTCTTATTTTAAAGTAGCCTAGTGCTAGGCTGTCATGAGTGCGGTGACTTGTGCCCTAGTGGGTAGTCGCTAGATAGGCTCTTAAAATATTTTTTTAAATGTGGCTAACTTCATGCATTGTAATTTTCTCACTGTCAGGATGTGGAGGGTAACTACTGCTTTTCACCTTGTACTGGGGGGGGGGGATCTGGGTTTGTTGGTAATAGTTTTAGGAAGAGGAAAGCCTCCTTCATACTATTTGATTCTTTTTAAATTGTTGAAATGCACTTATTCTTTTCTGACCTCAGTAATTTACTCTTTCCTTAAACTTTTAAATTACCTTTGTTTTCCATGGTTTGGGGGAGGAATGATGTTTAGCAATTTATTCATGGGGGATGTATGGGTCTTCTTATAGCACCTAAGAAGGTTGATTATCCTTAATGGGTTTGTTAAGCATCTTCTATGAATTCTTACAATCTTTTATCAATTTTCTTTCTTATCCATAGATTTGAATGAAATGTATCATTAAAATTTTACTCTTCCTTTCACTTATAAACAAGATTTCTGGATCATTTTATCCATTTAAACATCCTTTTATTTCAGTATGAAATGGGTGATTACACTTGGTTGACATATGCACAAGCCAATGAAATTGCCACAAACTTTGGGCGTGGTCTTTGTGCCATGGGCCACCAACCCAAGGCAAATCTGGTAATCTTTTCTGAGACCCGCGTAGAGTGGTTATTATCAGCCATTGGAGCCTTCAAACAGAACATTCCAATCTGTACCTTGTATTCCACACTTGGTGAAGAAGCATTAATCCATGGCATCAATGAAACAGAGGTGAGTTTAACTCAAAAGTTATAGTTATTTGAAGTGTGAGAATGGCAGTTATATTTATTGGAAATTTGAATAAGAGTGGAATATACAATTTATGCTTTTCCTCCCTCTTCTGTGAGGCCGGTGGGCCCCACGAACATCACATCCCGCAGGTGGGTCCACAGGTTGCTTAGTGAGCTGATGGAGTGTTTAGGTTACATTGGATTCAGGTTGTGGTTGGAAGATAATTGAATGACCTGATCCTTGTTGAGCCAAAATTATTCTGTGTGTATTGATTCTTCTGAGTTGTTCATTTGGAGAGGTGGTTCAATATGCCGAAAAAAACTGGCAAATAAGAAGTTAGATATGAAATAATAATAGGTATTTATAATGCCCCCTTCAGGGCTGTTAGCTCTCCCAGAGCGCAGGTTGTGTAGCGAGTGTAGAGAAAGTTTATAGGGGAGAGAAGGCAATTTTGAAGAGATGAGTCTTCAGGAGACATTTAAAAGTAGCAAGGGAGGAGAATCGTACTTCAGCAGGAAGGGCATTCTAGAGTCTAGGAGGACAGAATGAGGAGTGTTCAGGAGGGGAGCAAGGTTAGACCGGAGTGCCTGATGAGTTTGATGACTGGAGAGGGCAGACGAGAGATAAGGTGGAGCCTAGAGGTTTAGGGTCTTGTAGGTGATGGTAAGAATTTTAAAGTGGGTATGGAAGCAAATAGGTAACCTGTGTAGCTCCTGTAACAGAAGCATCGAAGGAGAGAACTGGGGGCATTGAATGAGGAGCCAGGCACCATAGTTTTGAACTAGTTGTAGGGGGTGAAGTGACAAAGAAGGGAGATTCACTAGAAGAGAATTGCAGTAGTCTAAGGGTGAGGTGATGAAGGCATGAATAGAGTTCTCAAGGCCTCATCAATCAAAATGGGATTGAACACGTGAGAAGTTGCGGAGGAAACTGAGGGAAGACTTACAGATACGATGGATGTGTAGTTTAAATGAGAGTTGCTCATCAAAAATAACACAAAGATTACTGATGGTATCAGAGAAGGCGACATTGGTTTCTCAAAGGTTAAGGGAGGGAAAGAGAGCTTTAGATTTTTCCACCATCAAAGTGGTACCAACAAGGAGAACTTCAGTTTTATCGTGGTTAAGTTTGAGAAAGTTGGCAGACAGTCATTCATTTATGGAGGTGTAGGCTGAAAGGAGCTTGATAATTGATTCAGAGAAGGGCACATGGGATGAGGAAACATTAAGAAGAGTGGTTTCAGCAGAGTGCTTCGCTTTGAACACTGACTGGTACATTTCATCGATATTGCAGTTAGAAATATGGTCATTAAGGCAAGAGAAAACCACTCTCAAGGATCTTAGAGAGGAATGGAAGCTGTGAGATAGGGCGATAGCTAGATGGTTCAGAGGGGTTAAGCTGTGTTTTTTTAAAGATAAGACGAATTGAGGCATGCTTAAAGGAAGATGGAACCACCCCTGTGGCAAGTGAAGTGTTAAAGAAATGAAGAATCAGTAGGAGGACAGCAGGGAGAATTTGGTGGAGGAGTTTGGGTGGAAAGACGTCCTTAGGGGATCCAGATTTGTTAGAGCGTGAGATCATGGCAGTTACTTCCTCAGAGGATGCCCGAGTGAAGATGTTAAGTGGCATTGAGTATGGTCGGGGAGAACAGCATGGTCTGTTTCTGTAGTGTTATGGTTCCTGTGTTGAATTTGGGGTCTTGTGTTGTTGAAAAAAAAAATTCTCCACAGTGATTTGTCTAATTGTTATTGTCAAATGTCATTAGTGAATAACTTGAATAGTGAGAGAATGGCACCTTGGGGGATGCCTTTCTGGAGTGTCATTTTCCCACAGGAGCGTACCCTGTGTAGCCTGTTACACTTGGTATCTGGAGGAGATGCTGCACATCCTCCCAGCCAGAGTACAGATTAGGGAGGCCCTGGTACTATGTTCACTTGAACTCTGATGGGGCCTTGGAAAGTTGTTGGTGCACTCTCCCCTCACCCACACTCATCACTACTTTACCTTTCTATTATTAGTAGTAGTAGTTGTATTTATTTTATTATTATTTTTATATTATTTATGATTTATTATGTATCCAAATTATTGTGAATTACTGGATATTATTGTGTAATTTTTGATTGCTGAAGCATTGAGCAACAATCATCAATCACTTTGCCAATGCCTACTGTTTTCCCCAATAAAGTAGGTTCAGCATGCACCAATGCCACCATCACTACCCACTCTTCCAGCCTCATTTATGCCCATTCAGGGTTATGGGGTGCTGAAACATCTCATCAAATCAGGGCTCATTCCTGGGCAGAAGACCTTAAGTATGCCCCCTCCATGCACATAAAACATCCACTTCCTCCTCTCTCAAACATTCATATAATCAACCTACCTTTTATGCGACCTTCCAACCTTTTGCACAGCCTTTCACTCACTTGTATATTCTCTACATAACTCTATTTTCATCCCTTCTTAGATGCCTTTACCATGTCCTCATTCACACCCTTCACAAATTCATATCTCCTCCCTGCATGCCAAGCCTGTCTGTTTACACAACTCTCCCTCTAGATCCTTCTCCTTTCATACCATAGTCACACTCATGCACTTTTGGCACCAGCATACTCTTCCTTCCACATTCTACACTCAAACCTTTATCTTGCTAGCACCTTCATTCCTGGCACATCCTACATAATTAAAACTTTGTACTCATATCTCCTCATCCCACAATTACACTCATAAGAGTGTGCATGTTGTAGCAGGGTTAATACCCCTGTTGCAATTGAAACCTGCAGGAGTTGCATACCCTCCTGACCCCAGTGTGGCAAGAGAAATTGTGCTCTCACACCATCTTTTGCAGCTCTTTTAAATTTTCTTTTCCATGTCTGACTAGATCCTACAAAAGGCGAAAGAGGGTGTTAAACTTTCTTAAATAATCATATAAATGAGCCTAATATTTTGTCTTATTTTTTCCTTGACACTAGAGAAAGTGGTAGATTGAGATTTAGGAAGTCTATGTGCCCGTTTTCAGGTGCGTCACATGATCGTGTCACATGACTTGATGCCGAGACTGAAGAAGATTATTGGGAAATGCCCCAACATCAAGATAATCGTGTACCTCCCCGATCAGTTGAATGCTACCGATACCTCAGGGTTTGAGGGAGTCTCTTTTCATTCGTTTGATGAGGTCATTGAGAAGGGCAAGTTTTTCAAGATCGAAGGTTTGTATGACCAAACACGCTCACTCCTCTCACTCTTCTTAGCTTAAGCTAATATACCTTTTGGTAGATACAGCGACTTACAGTAGGTGCAATAAATATCCGATACATGTTCCAAAGTTTATTTACCATAGTTACACGATAGCAAAGTAATTGAAAATTGAACATCTTATGTATTTTGTACGTCTAATACAAATTGGTATCATATTGCAAAAATAGTACATTACTATGATTATGGCAAAAATATCAAACAAATGTTTCAAAAGGTATCTGATACATCTATGAAAACACTTAGTATTTGGTGATATGACCTTTCATCACTAGTACAGTTTCCAACCCTTTAGGATATTTACTTATGAGGTTCTTGGCCCATTCTTCTTGGCATATTCTTTTTAAATCTGTTAGATTTCTTGGGTCCGTTTTCTGAATCTTTAGTTTTAATTCTCGCCACATGTTCTTGATAGCATTTAGGTCTGGCGACTGACCTGGCCATCCCATAAGCTTTATTTTCTTCTGCTGAAACCACACTCCAGTGCCCTTGGCTCTATATTTTGGATCATTGTCCTGCTGGAATGTCCATTCAGAATCCTGCGATACATCTGAGCATTCATTTTTCCTTCAATAATATGGAGTCTTCCAGGACCTGCATAGGAGAAGCAGCTGCATACCATTATGCTGCCTCCTCGAAACTTCACTGTTGGGATTGTATTTTTAGGATCATGCGCTGATTTTTTCTGCCTCCAAATGTGACTAACACTCTTCCACCCAAATAACTCAATCTTCGTCTCGTCAGGCCATAGTACAGCATCCCAAAAACTTGCAGGCTTCTCTAAGTGTTCCTTGGCAAAATTCAGATGATTTCTGACATGAATTGGTTTCAACAAAGGTGTCTTTCTTGGTGTGTTAGAATGGAATCCCTCATTGCTAAGAACTGCCCAAATTGTATTTTTGCATATATTTGTCCCAGCTGCTTCCAAATCTTTCTGAAGTCAGATTGAGTCACTCTTTAGTGGGCACCGAACCTACTTTCTAACCCCAATCTATCCAACCCACTTTCTACACTAAGTGGGATGTGAGAAATTGAGGGAGAAATGAAACGGATTGTATATACAGTCCTTTATTTACACAAGTATGGATAATTAAATTTACTATACCAACACATTATAAATATTTACAAAAAAATCAATCCTATCTTTGAAATACTACCAATCAAAATATTATATATAAAATACAAGATGAATGAGCAAACAAATACACAATCATACAAAAGAGGCTTAACAAACACACCGGAAGCAAGGAAAAACAGGCCTTATTCTTACGTGGTACCACAGTTTTTAGAATTGGGTCTTCCAGGGGAAAGTCCTGCCGACAGTCACTCTTGTGACCCCAAATTGGGTGCCTATGAAATTATGGATAAGTGGATTGGGGAATGGAATGATAGTGGCATGGGAACAGGTTAGTCTGAGAGTGAGTTTGGGCAGTGGTGTGAATGGGAAGAATGACTGTGATTCTGAAAGATGAGCAAATGCTGTGTTGTCTCTTGCTTGCTGTAGACTTTGAGATTGAATAATTTTTCTTTGGATGCTGATGAGGATCGTGTTATGAAAGGTGAATGTGAGGTGATGAGGTTGAATGAGTGTGCGAAGAATGTTGTCAAGTTTTGTGGTATGATTGAATTGGTCATGGATGATGAGAATGAGATTTTAAGTGATGATGATATTCTAGAGATGCAAGAGATGTGTTCTGTTGTCAGTGAGTTGAAGAGGTGTGTGATGATGCATGTTGATTTGAATGAATGGCCTGAGTGTTTGAGTGATTTTAAAAGGTATACTAAGGATTTTCTTGTTTGTATGAATGTTGTATATTTTGTTAGGTGTATGAAGGATGGGGATGATATGTATGTACCTGTGATGTCCTTGGTTGGTATGATTGGTCTGGTGAAGGTTGTGCATGATAATTATGGGCATATGGGTAAGTTTAAGCTGTGGAAGTGTATGCAGGAGCTTGTGTTCCATCCTTTTCTGAGAACTTCTGAATGATGTTGCGATTACGTGTTAAAGGTGTCAGAAGCGAAAGGTGCAAGGTGTGCAAGTGAATTTGCCGATGTTGAAAGTTGATGCAAAAGAACCGTTTGAATTAGTAGTGATTGATTTTGTGTCTTTGCCACGTACGAGTGCTGGGAATGTTGGTATGGTTGTTATGGTTGATCATAAAAGCAAGTTTGTGTATGCGGCACCTGTGAGAGATAAAAAGAGTGTGACTGTTGCGCATGTGGTTGAGCAGTTGTTTTTTCCTATGTGTGTATGGAAGCCTAAGAGATGTCAGTGATAATGGGCCTGAGTTTGCGAGTGAAGTGTTTGACCGAATGTTGAGAGAGAATGGTGTGGAGCATGTGAGGACGACTTTGTTTTTACCATCTTTGAATGGGTTGGCTGAGCGTACAATTTTGAACCTTGTGTAAGATGTTGAGAATGATGAGTATTACTGAATGATAGATGAATGGTTGAGTAGAGTGTTATGGGTGTATAATTCAACTGTGCATAGTGCAACTGGGGTGTCTCCTTGTCAGTTTGTTATGAATTTTGAAAGGCGAGTGAAAGATAGGTTTCGTTTGAGTGAAAGTGAGCAGAGTGTATGGCATGAGGCACATGAAAGGTTTCATTCGTTTGAAATAGGTGCAAAAGTATTGAAGGTTAAAGAAGTAAAAGGTAGGTTGAATGTGTCAAAGATGAGTGAAAAGTTTGAAGGACCGTATAAAGTTGTGAGAGTCTGGGAGAATGGTATGGTGTATGTTTTGGAGAGTTTGATTGAAGGTGTGACAGAGAGTGCAGGCTCATCAGAGTCAGTTGAGGAGGTGGAGAGAACCTCATGACTACCTGGTGAGCCATCCGGTGTATGAACTGTGCAGAGAGAGAGATAAGGTGCATGATAAGATGTAGTGTGATAGTATGGATCTGTCTGGAAAAGAGCTTGTCTTGGTCTCGAGGAGTAGAAAGTGTACAAAGAAGAGTGAAAGTAAGTCTGAGCAGTCTTTCTGGTATAGGGGAGCTTGGGAGAAAGATTGAGTGTTTGCATAAGCAAGCGAGTGATTTGGCTGGTGTACAGAGTGAATGATAGTGTATTTGGGTAGAATGAATCTAGTGTGGCTGATTTTTCTGGTTTTGCGAATGGTAAGGGTAAAGGTGAGTTTAATGGCTTCTGTTGGGAACCAATTAAAGGGGTTTCTGGTGTAGCTGCTGAGAATAGAGGGGATGTGAGTGATTTGTCTGTTTTGCAAGAGTGTACCTTGAGTTAGATGAGAGCTGTGAGTGAGAAGCTGATGAATTGGGGTATGAAGAGTGAAGGTTCTGAACAGAAGAGTATGAAAGAGTGCTGTTGAGAGATGGAATAGCTAGTAATGAAGGCTAAGAGTATGGTGGATAACATGATCGTTAGTGACAAGAAGACTGACAGGACAACTGATGAACAACCCTGACAGATTGCTACGCGTAGCCAGGGAGGGACTACTAGGCGAGTGTGAATGGGTGGTGCATAAGTGCACAATTGAGTATAAAAAGTACCATGTGAGGCCTTTTCTTTTTGTTTGGATCCAGGGTGCTTATTGGGCCTCTTTTGTATTGTTCGTTTAGTTGTATGTTTGTTAGGCCTCTTGTAAGGATTATATTTGTTGGGGTTTTTTTTTTCAATTATCTCTTGTTTGTTTGGTGATAGGATTTTTTTTAGTATAGATATCTTGAATTTATTTACCCCATATCTCTTGTAAATATTTATCTCTTATTTTTTGTAATTCTTCGTAAATAGAGGACTATATCCAATCATTTCATTCTCTCTCAGGTTTTCACGTCCAATTTAGTGTAGGAAGCCGGTTGGATCGATTGGGAGTTTATGGTAGATTTTCAGCCCGCTACAGCGGTCTCTAGGCCATAACAAGACCTCCTGTCATACGTATTATTGGCTCCAATTATTTAATACAAGCACTCTTTACAAAAGAAAAGTTTAAATTTTGGAGTTCTCTACAAAAATAATAGTGGCTTTTTGTTTTAAATATAATTATATATCAAAACTACATACAATCTTTACAGAATATGGCTCCTGGAAAGAGAAAAAAACACATTTTAAACTATCATGAAATCAATTATATATTTATATATATATAAAAAAATCTCCCTATTCACACACACTTTCTTAAAGTGGGATGGAGAGGTCCGCTAGAAAAGGGGTGGGAGAATGGCCCTACAAACACTCTCACATTTGCTCCACCACAACTCTAGGATTCTTCTTTACTTTACAGACTATATGTTTAGCCACACGGTTTGAAATTTTAACTGGCTGCCCTGAATGTGGTAGACTTGCAGTGGACTGATATGATGTGAACTGGCGAATCATGTCACCAATGGTTGAGATTGGTATTTTTTAGCCCAAACCACTTTTATGTAACTGAACAATTAGTGCTCTACTCCTTTTTGGCAATTCTTTCATCTTCATATTAGAATTAGAGTGTTGAACAATGATCTCCTTCTCATGCAGCTCTCAGACACTGACTGAAGTCCAAAAAGTTCTACAACATTCCTGTCACATAAACCACTCTGGAATGTTTGAGAACTATTATTATCACTTTAAAACTAATTTTGTGGATGTGTTGGATACTTTTTGAGGCGATAATCTAACACTTTTGTCGATATAATATCAATGCTTTACTATTTGTGTATTCTAATACCGAATTTGTATTCAACGTACAAAATACATAAGATGTTCAATTTTTTATTACTTTGCTGTTGTGTAATTATGGTAAATAAACTTTTGACCATGTATCAGATATTTATTGCACACATTGTATGTCCTTGATAGTAGTCGGCAGATAGCCGCTATAAAAAATATATAGAAGGGACTGATTGATAGTCTCAACGGTAATTATTGTTAGTCAGCAGAATGTTGCAAGTGGTGGGGGGGATAATGATGAAATATTGCAGGGTTGGTCAGTTCCTTCAATTTAACCAATTTTACCCTGAAGTGGCATCATTGCACACATACACAACTGAAAAAGTTCACAACCGCATCTTTGAAGTGGAATACCAACAAGAATGTGTCCTGCAGAAGGTTGGTAAGGAGAGCTCTGTGAAAAAATTAGAGAAATGTGTGTAAGGCACCATCAGATCCTTTTGGAGCAGCTGGGACAATCCTCCAGATATAAGCCGCAGCATGCTGGCATCCAGTGGATAGCAAGGCTTTACAGAAATGTACAGGGATGTTAGGCATCTTTACGCACAGGTTTGTGGTTGTAACCGATCCTCATTGTGGACAGATTGCCCCCCTTGTCCTTCTGATGTGGCTATCATCATGTACACTTCGGGGTCAACCGGGACCCCCAAAGGGGTAATTATGTCGCACGAAAACCTCATCCAATCCATCGGGGCCTTCGCTGTCATGATGGTGCCAATGCCTGGAGACATTTACCTCGCCTATTTGCCACTCGCCCACGTCCTTGAGCTGATCGGAGGTAAGGAGGGGTTGGAGGGCACACCATGTCCCTCTAGGTTGGTTGGTTTGACTGGGTTTCACTCTGTTGTAGGGTGTTTGTACTGTTGAGCGGCACATTATTTATGTGTTACTTTTTGTGTAAACTTTTACCTGGGCACGAATGATTCAGGTTTCATCTGGAGCTCTTGCTAAGGGGAGGTGTCAAGTCTGAAACCCACTTGCAGACAGTTTTGACAATGTACATCACCACACACACAGATAATCACACCACTGTCTGTTCCACTGTAGTGAATTTCCTTTGGTTAGTCAGCACAACCCTCTACATAAGCCCCAACTCAATCCCAAGATCTTGGTTGGTCAATCTGCCACTTATCTTCTGGGCACCACCTTCATATTCTGGCATGAAGGCAACCAAATCAGGCAATCCTTAAGTCCCTACTTTTTTCCCTCCCTAACATTAAATAGAGAAAAAATAGGAATCCTTAAAATTAAATTTAATGAGAAAAAAAAACTTATCTACCCTAATAGATATATATAATTCAATTAATGACTATCAAGTATATACAACTATTTACATTTAGAAACCAGAACAATAATATATATATTTAAATTTTTATCCATACACTCAAATCCAATATAGACAAAGGTGAAAGTTAGGAAGGATTGCAACTGGTTAGTAACTATTACTCATGAAGAGAAATGAATCAGGCGAGTGTGTAATCAAAATTCCATAAATCAAAGATTATATACAGGGATATTGGTTTGCTTTCCAAGAAACAGTGACAGTACAATTATTACAATAGTTCTCTATGCTTTCTTCTGGACTTCTATCCTAACTAGATACAAGTCCACAGTAGCACAACATAGACAGTGAACACAGTCACAAGACTAGTTTCAAGAATAAGATGAGTGCAAATCACAAGACTAGTTTTAAGAATAAGATGAGTGCAAATAAGTTATGTAATCTGGCCTATTGAGGTCACTTACCAAACTCCACGACACTTTTCCCCCTAGAATCAATTCTACATAAAGAAAATTGACACTACACAGTTTTCCTATACGTATTACAACCATGACGAGAGATAGCACATTGGTGCAATTTTCAAAATAGGGAAATCTGTGAAAGTGATGAGCATTGTTCAAGTTTCCTTGGGCTAAACTTTCATTGCCCTAAAAAAAAGAAATGAAAAATAATTTGCTTCTATCCCTACATAAATTAAACTATTGGCCAAACACATAATGAAACAAGAATATATACAGGTATAATATAAATTAATCAGTGTCATGCAAAATAAACAGAACAATAATAAAAAGAAGCCATGCAAAGCATAATGTTTTACCTGAGATGGCCTAGTTTGAAATAAGTGCAGCCAAAAATGTAAGCAGACTAGGAAAGGCACTAAGCAAACTCACTTAAATCATGCAGGGTTGCACACACAACAGGAGGACATCCTGAAACAAGAGGTTACTATTAACTTCATGGAAAATTGAAGGAGAGAGGTAGACATTTTCAGTAAAATAGAAAATACATTTGCCCATTTCACCATCTTACCTTTCTTCACACCCTCCATTTGAGAACTTGTTGAAGGAGTTTCCATATCCACATTCACCTGACCTGTATGGAGTGGATCTCCCTTGAGCCATGGATCATTCATTCCCCACCTTCTGATTTGTGGCATGGCACAGTATTACTGTTCTTTCTATCCAACCTTGGTTAGCTCCTGGTCACCATGAGTTTAGCAGCAATTGTCATTCTGAGCTCTATGGAAATTTCATAATCAGATTGAGAGGTCTCGTCCTCATGGGGTAGCCACCCTTTTTTTTCTTTTCTTTTTTTGATTTTTCTCTCTTCTCAAGTGGGAACACAGCCTCAGATTTTAGCAAAGTTAAGCCACATCTGGTTTAGTTAGTTAATTCTGAGTCCACCCAAAAATAAAGTGCATCTTATAGAAGAGTGTTCGGGTTCGGAGATGGGAATGTTGGTTCTGTATGATACTCCGATATGCTTAGTGATCCTACATCTTAATTGTAGACTTGTTTGGCCTACATAGCGACTTTGGTAGGTCGCACAAGTGAATTGATAAATGATGGAGGAACGCAGGCATAATGGGAGTGATTCTTTGTGCCGAAGGAAAGTATAGACAACAAGAGGATTAGAATTAATTATGAGAAACTTGCATTGGGAAAAGTATTTATTAAGAGTCGAGAGTAAAGCTTTGTTGAATTTGGTGTCAAGTAGAAGATAAGGTAGTTTTAAGAATAGTTTTTGTTTGGGGACAGTTATTAGAGGGGTTTTGCAAGAGAACATTTGAAATAAGAAATTGGAAGTAAGTCTGTCAAAAAGGTGTTCTGGGAAAAAATTAGAATGAAAAAAAGCTCCTAAGATGTTCTATTTCAGAATGAAAGTGAAAGCAATTTGAACTGATTTTGTAAGCTCTGTGTATAAAATAGTTTATATATAATATATATATATATATATATATATATATATATATATATATATATATATATATATATATATATATATATATATATATATATATATGTATTCACATACACATTCTTACAGAAGGAGGCAGAGGGTATTGGAAAAGGGGTGGGAGAATGGCCCTTCTAATGACACATTCGCTCCACCACAATGGCAGCATGTTGGCTAAGGGCAACATGATCCATCAAAGGAGAGCTTTAGCTTGTGTGATTGGTAGAGAGCCGAAGGTGACCCGTTTCTCGGATGGGAGCCTTTTGGCAAATCCATCAAATCCTTCCAGGGCAGCCATGATTAGTGCCTCACTCACCTGGATGAGTGAGGCATGGCCTTTCTGTTAGATTTGTTCAACAGGATCTGGGTGGATGGTCTCATCCCTGATTCCTGGCGAATCGCTACTGTGCTTGCCTTTCGCAAACCAGGGAGAGATCACTCTACTCTGGGTGGTTTCCGCCCAATCTCTCTAACCTCTTACATGTACAAGCTGATGGAGAAATTGGTAAATGTTCTATTAGCCTTTTTTTCTGGACAGCGGAGGCCATTTGTCTTCTGCACAGTGCAGCTTCCGCAAGTTCCACTCCATGTCGGATGCTCTGCTCCGAACTGGAAAATTCCGTCTACAAGACCTTCCTTTGTAGACAGCACTATGCCACAGTGTTTTTTGATCTAGAGAAGGCCTATGATACTGCATGGCAATACGGTATCATGGAGACTCAACACGATGGGGTGAGAGGATGCCTCCCAATTTTTATATGTGAATTTTTGTGAGATCGTCGATTCTGCATATGGGTGGGAGGGAAAAGCCCTCTCCGGCCCAATGCAGCTGGAAGAGTGTCCTCGCAGGGAAGTGTCCTCAGTGTCACACTTTGCCCTGAGCATCAAGGGCATTACCTCGGTGCTGCCAGAAGATGTTCTCTCTACGCTTTACGTGGATGACCTTTCAATCTCTTTTGACGTGACCCAGATGCCAACTCTGGAGCATCGACTCCAACAGGCACTGAACTGCGTCTTTGGCTATGCCGAAGCACACAGGTTTCAGTTTTCCTTGGCCAAGACTATGGTGGTGCACTTTTGCCACCATCCACAGCTCTACCCTGACCCAGACTTGTTTCTTAATGCAGTACGCCGGGAAGTGGTTGAATCGCACCGTTTCCTTGATCTTGTATTTGACCAAGGCCTCATCTGGGAGGCTCATATTCGCAACCTTAGGGTCTCTTGTACCCACATCATGGATATTCTCCGTTCTGTGATGTTCAGCGCTTGGGGTGCTGATAGGGCTACTGCCTCACTTTTTTATTGATCCTTTGTTCGTGCGAGGCCAGACTACAGATGCGAGTTTTATGCATCCGCAGCTGAGAGTGTATTGCAGAAGGTGGACTTGATCTACCACACTGGCCTTCGCCTGGCGACCGTTGCCTTCCGCACTTCCCCACATTGAGATCCTACTAGTCGATGCTGGGGAGATGCCACTCACTCTACACCGTGCACAGTGCATTATCGCCTGTACCCGCGAGCCTGGTGCCTCCCTCAGTGCCTATGCCGCCGGTGGAGCCCTTGGTTCTGCCCAGGACACCCTTTGACTATGTATCACTACGCCTCTGCTCCCAAAGCTTGTTCAGCGACGGGGTTATTGCATTTGACTTTTTTGGAGCACACCTCATGTCATGCTTGAACAGTGCCAGTGTATATGGATTGCTCCATGTCCCAAGAGGGGATCGGCTTCCACACCGTATCCCCTCTGTTTGAAGTCAGCAGGGCTCTGTCTTCATGACCAAGCTGTTGGCAATACACCACACCGGCCTTCGCCTGGCGACCGGTGCCTTCAGCACTTTCCCCATTGAGAGCCTACTAGTCGATGCTGGGGAGATGCCACTCACTCTACACCGTGCATTATTCGCCTGTACCCGCAAGCCTGGCGCCTCCCTCAGTGCCTATGCACTGGTCTGCGACCAGACCAGCATTTCGCTCTTCCTCACACAGGCTGCTTGGCAAAGAAGATGGTAGATGGTCAAAGGAAACTTACCATGGACCTACCCCCCAATGCCGCCAGTGCTTCAGGTTGCTTTCCGTCCTCTCCGAATTGGACACACTCGCGGGATGCACCGCCATTTGATGGAGCATTCGCCAGCTCCCTACTGTGAAGACTGCGTTGTCCCCCAGACTGTTCGGCACATTCTTGTTGAATGTCCCAGTCTGGGCGATCTTTGCGCACGTTACCTGTCCCGATATCGGGATGGGCAGGGTCGCTATCACCTATCCCTTGTACTTGGGACGAGTTCGTGCACATTGACTAATGGACTTATATACTTTTGAGGGGAAGCCGTCCTTCTCCCCTTTATTTAAATAGGGTTTTTTTTTTATTTTAGTAGGTCACACGTTCCTGCGCCAGGGGGAGGCGCCCCCCTTCCCTACGCCCGAGCTTGCTTCCTGCTTATTGCCTTCCTTTTTTTTATTTATTTTTTTTTTTTTGCATCTTATTTTAAAGATGCTTAGTATTAGGCAACTAATGCCCAAGTAGGCAGTCACCAGATGAGCTCTTAAAATAAAAAAAAAACCATTCTAGAATTGATTGGATCCATCCTTTTTAATATTGCCTTGTCAAAGTAACTTTCTAGGTGCAATGGAATCATATAGGGCGGGGATGGGGGAGGGGAGAGTAAGGAATTGTAGAGATTTTAAATCTTTTGATTGATGTGTCTTGCACCCATAACTAAATAAGGGTGAAACTATGCTCAAATGAGTATAAATATCATTTTGGCTTTTAGCTGTTCTCTGACCCCCTTCCCCTATCCGAGGATGGTAAATATTTAGGTCCTTTAAAACAAAAGATGATAAGGTAGGTGAGCATACTAGCTACATTTGGGTGGAGTGGAGGTCGAATCAAGGCCTTGAGGTCAGAAATCAACACTTTAAGGTTGTTTATTTCCCACTTTTTTCACTAGGCACTCACACATCATGACACCAACCAACCCCTTTAAAGTGGGAAATTTTTATGAATTGTTTTATTTCATGTTCTTAAACCCACTGGGGTAATCTTTTAATAGCCTTGGTCCTCTGTTTCCCCTAGAAACGATAATGATGGTTCTGGGGGTTCCTCTCGGTTACTCCTCTCCATTGACAATGACTGACAGGTCGACCAAAATCAAGCGAGGCTGCAAAGGTGACGTCTCTATCCTTCAGCCGACCATTCTCCCCTCCGTCCCCGTAAGTTGTAATTCATTCGACTGTTATACCTGGCATCTGGAGGAGTGTTGTGCCCTTCCAGCCCAAGCACCCCAGGGATGTGGACTTTACTCCCCCGAGACACCCTCTTTTGACCACTCTTTCCTAACCCTTCATCTATCTAAGTTAAAAGTGTCAGGCATAGCATGGGTCACTGTGTTGTGGCAGTTTTTTTTCTTTAATGCCCTCCTTTTCCCACCAAAGTAAGGGGTGTGTGCTGTGGTGGCACCTTTTAAATCTCCCACTCTCTCTTTCATTCTTCTTAAGTCTATGACCCATAAATGGGTGTATAGTGTAGCAGGGGGTGGTGGGTAATGCCCCTCCTACAACTCAATCTGGAAGTGCCACACGACCATCTTCTATTAATTTCACCTCATCTACCTTCACTACTTTCTTTGCAGATTTCTTCTCTTTGAGATATGGCCTTGTTGCTATTGTGCTTTAACTTCGGGGGTGAGGGGGCTCTCAACTCTGAGTATCCTTTACCCTTGTATTATTCTATCTAGTTGTAGGGAGCAGCTGATCAACTACCTCATGCCAAGTCCGTATCTTGTGCAGAGTTGATCTCGCCTTCATGCCAATTGCTAAAAGTTTGCTCACTCCCACAGGAGGGCTTCAATGGCTGCCCCCTTGGAGTTGCTCACAATTATTTGACTCCAGACCAATAAATGTTGATGAAACATGGGTCCTTGAGGGGAGAGGGGGCCCACACCATAGTCCCCTTCCCCCCCTAGGGTGTAGGGCCCTCACAATGGGACTTGAGGACCTTGCCCAGAAGCTTAATCAAGGCTTCATGGGAGCCACCTCCCAAGCCAAGAGTACTTGCAGAGTGGGTCATTTCATTGAAGGAGCAGTCAAGACTGATCCATTGGCCTTTGACCCGCTGTGTTGAATGAGCAAAGGGAAGACCACCCTTCCTCCTCAAAAGGACAGCAAGAGCCTCATGGATCACCGAGGCTTCAAGTGCTTTTTTATCATTTGCTCATCTAATTAGACAAAATTATCCTAAGGATATTTTCCATGAGTGCAAGGGCTTACGCTTCTTCCTCAATTCTTCAGTAGGGAATTGATGGTGTCCCGTTTCTGAGGGGGGGCTCTCTTAGTTAATGTGGCTTGGATGCTGATCAAAGTACTATTGATTGGTCTCCTTAATATGGATAAGTTCACACAAACACACCACTGTTTAAGAATGGCTCTTTCTTCTCTCAACCTATCCTGATGCAAAATCTAGATTGAAAGTCGTCACTGACCATGATAATGATAACTTTTCCATTCAAATGTCTTTAGCTGTCACCCTAGGAGCCACCTAGTTGCTGCTTGAATCGGATGCAGGGTTCCACATTCGCTGAAATGAATGACTCTTATCTCAGTTAAGGAGTTAAGGTTGGTAGGTGAGGCCAGGGAGTTTTCTCCAGCATCCTCATTGCTGCATGCTTGGTTTTGATTCCTCGACTGTCTGGTCATTTTGAGTGTTGTCCATTGCCATAGCACTCAGCCGAGAGAAGCCCTGCAAGCGCCACCTATGTGAGTTTGCTCTATGTGAATTTCATCTGGTGAAGCCCAGATGTCATTTTATTTCTAGGCGCATGTCAAAGGGATTCAGGGAAAGTTCACACAGGACCTCCTCCGCCAAGAATAAACATACCCACCATCTTAAACCCTGTCTCCTTGGCTGAATTCTTCTCAACTGCTTTCTTGGCATTTTCTAGCCTAGATGCTTCTCCGCCAGCACTCCATGCCGGTTGCATAGTTGCTGAGGGATGACAACTGAACTTCACCTCTGTAGGCAATTCAATATGATTTGGTCAGAAGGCATCTTGCTAGATATCTGCAATGTCTACTTTGCTCCTTTTTCCCATGCCAGGACGAGATCATTCCACCCTGGCTAGTTTCCACTCAACTTTTCTAACTTGCATCTATATGTTGATGGAGAAATCGGTTACTTTATTTTGAGACTGCAGAGGTCATGTCTCTTGCTCAATGTTGGCTTGCATAAGTTCCACTTCATGTCCGATACTCTACTCCAATGGTTCCCAAACTTTTGCAGGCTGGCGCCCCCTTGGCTCCCCAGTGAATTCCTAGCGCCCCCCACAGACACATGGAAACAAACGCCTCTTTCTTGATATTTGGTATGCTGCAATTTGAAAAGAGAAAGGTTAAACACAAATGTGTATTTCACAAATTAAACCCAATTTAGTAAACCAATTTATTTTTTAGCAGTTTTAACTGTTTCAGCAACATAGAATGGTAAATAAACATTCCACCAGTAACCTTCATTATCTCACACTTAATATTAATGGGATGGATGTGCTTGGTGCAGGGACATAAGCTTCTCAACATCAGGCTGGAACTCACTAAGAAGAAGTCGTAGATCCCCGCGGTCAGTAATTTTCAGTCGGTTTCTTTGCTTGGAAAGAAGCAAGGCGACTGCACTGAAGCCCCGTTCTACTAAATATGATGTTGGCAAGGCAATAAAGTACATCTTGACCTTGTTCCACAGCACTTGATAGCAGTCAGAGATTTTTTTTTGTAACCAAAAATCTTGATAGGACTTTTTGAACATTGGCCTTAGCTCAATGTTATTTTGAATGGAAATCAGTTCTTCCTCTGCCACTCCAGTTTCTTCACCGTCGACTTTTAGGAATGGATTGATCACCCAGTCTGGTATTTCAAGCAATAAAATGTCCTCAAATCTCTCAGACATGTCTCTGTGCAGTTCATCCAGGTGTGTACAATACACTTGAAGGTCATCGAATGGTATGCCTTTTTCCTTATCCAATTCAGAGAGGCTTGGGAACTGGTAGAGTGCATGGCCTATTTCATAAATAGGCCTACTTAAAGACAAAAATGACAACATTGAAGGTATAAAAAGCAAGTTTACCCTCTCACGTATTCATTTTCTTCCATTTACTCACAGAAAATGGTGGCGGACGTGATCACCCACACAATGACACACGCGCGAACACGCATATATGCACACACACACACAAACACATGCACACACAGGTACAAAGTCATATACATTCGTAACAATATATATCAGTGAATGCACCACCCTAACCAGCTCAACACAACACAACACAACACGGCGCGTTCTGGCGAGTCCCCAATTTTATGTTGACTTGAACTCAAGATGATGTTGACCGCCAGGATGCGGTTTTTATTATAAGATAAAATTCTGAACATTACAAGCTTGAAATTACAAACCTGAGCTTTTGCTTTTGTAGTCTATGCTGTCGGATCTGACTGGGCCAGAGCGGCGTGCGGTAACCGGACGCTGATGCGTCGTCCACTGACTCGTCCTGCTGCACGTGTTGTGTACAAATCGTCAAACAAACGTTCGAACTTCTGACTTCGACTTCGGACTGCCGCCCCCCCTACCGCCCCCTTCCTCACCGCCCCCCCAGATCTTTCCACCGCCCCCAGGGGGGCGGTACCGCCCACTTTGAGAACCACTGCTCTACTCCAACTGGAGAGGGCCGTCTAAGGGGCTTTCCTCCATGCACAGCAATTCTACAGGGACTTGTTTTGTTTATTAAGGCCTATGATACCAGGTGGCAATATAGTATCAGGCCTGCCACACAACAGGTTCTAGGGTATGTACAGAGGGTCCATCTCAAAATCTTGTCTCACAGCGAAGCGTCCTTAGCATCACCCTTTGCCATGGGCATCAATGGCGTCACCTCTAACGCCAGACGATGTTCTCGCTGGCGGAGCTCAGATGCATACCTTGGAGCCTCGTCTCCAAATCGCTCTGAACCGTGTCTCTTGTTACCCATGGGTTTGCCAAGAGACACAGATGACTCCAAGTCTAAAGTGGGAGTTGATTTCTATGCTGTCATTCCCTCTGTTTGAAGTTGGCGCGGCTATTCTCGGTGCTGCCTCCATTTTCATTGCCGAGCTGCTTGCAATACACTGCTTGGCTTGGGGGATTGTGTACCTTGTCTTGTTTGGTGGCCATTTTATAATCCATAGCAACTCAGTGTGAGTGCTCCTGAGGCATTAGAGTCTGCATCCCTTCATCTGCAGTAATCATGATTCACTGACACCTGCAGATTGGGGGAATGTTGAGATTATCTAATTGGTTGCTGGGAACAAGGGATCCATAGTGTGTGAACAGATGGTCATTTCACTCTCCCCCACACTGAATGTAATGTTAATCAAGACAACACTCAGAGCTGCGTGGCAAAGATGATGGGAGACAGCACACCAGAATATGAAGTTGCGTGGAATCGCACAGACTTCCCCTTTACCTCTTCCCCAATCCCTCTGTTACAAGTCATTTTTTTGTTGCCCTTGAATGGGAGGCTTCACTCTTGTCCTTGGGACAGACTCGTCCATGCTATGTTTTTGTTTTGTTTTGTTTATTTGTATTTTAGAGGGAGGAGACCACCTCCATACAAATTTGATGGATCCTGGGATCCCTGAAAGAGGCAAGTCTGTTAGGCTCCTGAAGCTGCCTTTTTTTTTTGTTTATTGCTGTTTTAATCTTGTTCTTAGTTACTTTTTTTAATCTAATAGAATTGCTTTTTAGCTGGTATGCCCCCATAGGTGATGGTTAGACGGGACCTCTAAAATTTTTTAAATCTTATTTTGTCTCATCGCAGCTCATTTTGGATCGCATCTATAAGGGAATCTTGGAGAAGGTGGCTGCGCAAGGACCATTCCTGAAGGCTCTCTTCGACTTTGGACTCAAGTACAAAATGAACTGGTCATCCCGTGGGTGGTCCACTCCGATTTGTGACTGGTGAGGGAATGCTGCAATTTCTTAAGTCTATAATACTGTCTTACCTTCTAGACCTTCTCCTTTGTAAAGAGGCTCAAATTCGAACTTCCCTGTGTGATTGTGGCCTTCTGTTGAACCTGTTTCTCTAAGCGATACGTTCTTTTCTGCCCTGTAAGGGGAGGTGGGGATTTGCTTTAATGGCCGCCATGCCAGGGTTGGCAAAAAAAGCTGGGTTTTCTCCTATGTGGAGCTGCCATGCTGATGGGCTGCCAGGTCACTAGGCCGGGGGAGTGGCCTCAAATGGTGGCACCTGGTTATGCTAGTCCCGTGTTCACTCCTTGCAGAGCGAGCTACTGCCTGTGTTGAAGGGCGTTTCTTCCCATGTTAATAATAGGTTCCCCATTGCCCATATATGAAAATTCTCAATTACTTTCCCTATCCATTGATGGAGCCGCCTTCGGGTAGCTCCACCAACAAAATGGAGGTCTTCCCCCCCCCCCACCGTGCTTTCACAGGGAACCCTGCAAAACCCTTTAACCGGAGAGGAGGTTTACTCCTCTCCTAGGCCTATGGGTGTAGGGGACTCCCTTTCTTCAGAGACAGTCCCCCCTCCCCCTTACTTACTTTCTAAGGGGGCTGCCAAGAAAGTAGGCAGGTGACCCATAATTGACCGCTACCAGTGGGAGCGGCTCGATAAGGCCATTCACCTTAAGCGAGCAAAGGATGGCAGGGCCCGCGCCCCTTAACATCCTGCACTCATACGTCAAGAGCCTACAGGGGGTCACTATACGCCCCCCCCCCCCCCTCCCTTCTCTTCCTCGACGGAAGCAACCTTGGATGAGATCTGCGATCTATCGGGGGGGGGGTTACATGTACCCCCCCCCCCCCCCCTAAGGTGACACAGCCCCAGATGGTAGGATCCTCCATGGGGTCGAACCCATGTCCACCCCTATGCAGGCTCCTCCTTAGCTGGCTCGGGTCCCCGAGGCCTCAGAAGAAGAGGAGGGATCTCATACCCTGTTAGGTGCTCGTATAACAGGCAGGACCTTCTCCGTTTCAGAGAAGGATCTTGCCGAGGCCGGCCCATCTGGCCTAGAGGCTCCTAATGGCAGAGTAGAGAAGCAGGTTCATTCCCTGCCCTCCTCATAAATAGAAAAGGGCGAAGATGACTCGGGGCTCCCCTCTCGCCGCGGGGACAGACAGGTCTGCTGCCATGTCGGTAAGCAACCAAGCCAAGATTGGCACGTCTGGCCCCATTGCTCCCCTGGGTGAGGAGTCCCAGATGAAGACCAGAATTGCGCAGGGCGGAGTCTCGAATACGTCGTGGCCCCTCATTCAGAGGATACCTGACATTTTCGAGCCCTCTGGCTTCAAACGCTAACTCGTTATTCGCTCCACTGATTGCAGCATGTTGGCTAAGGCAACATGATCCATCAGAGAAGAGCCTTGGCTAACGTGATACAGAGAGAGCCGAAGGTGACCCATTTCTCGGACGGTAGCCTTCTGGCGAATGCGTCGAATCCTTCCGAGGCAGCCATAATTAGTGCCCTTCGGACATTTTATAGCACGCCAGTGAGTGTGACGCCGTTCTATACCGTGAACTTCGGGAAATGAATCATTTATGCGAGGGAACTTGTGGACTACCCCATAAATGATATCACCTTAGAGCTGGCCGACCATGGAGCAGTCAAGGTTGAACGTGTTATGAGAAAAGAGGGAGGTGCCTCGAGACCCTCCCCTACCCTCTTCATCACGCTCGACTGTGACAAGCTCCCTGAGTCGGTGCATGCCAGTTGGTACCGCTAGCGCGTGAAGCCATTCGTGCCACTGCCGCGTAGTTCCTACTACTGTCACCGCTTTGTCCATACTAATCGTGTGTGACCAGGTGTGTCAATTGCGGAGAGCCGCTCCCCGCTTCTTTGAACCAAATGTGGTGCGTATCCTTGAGAAGCTCATTTCTTGAGCCTAAGGACCCCGTCCTGGCGCGCCGGGCTCTGCCTGGGACGTATTATGCCTTAATGCTGAGAAAGACACAGTCGTCTCCAGGCCTACGATCACGGTCGTTTCCGCGCCCATTCGGAACCTTTCTGTGGGTCCTACCTGGTAGAGATGGCGGCATAAAGGGTTAACACCCAGCCCCGGTTAAAACTAGGGCTTCCCCTTCTTTCCCCTCTGACCGTTTACCGTAAGGCAAAACGACCCCGCGCCTCCACTGAGTCGTTAGACTCGCAGGAATCAACACTCGTGAGGCCATCTCCCGGGGCTCCTAAATCTGCCCCCTGAAAGGAGGACAGCACCAAAGGAACTTTGGCTGCTTTGCTCACACCCAGTGGTAGGCTAGGTGTCTCAGAGACGGTGGATACTCCAAAAGAGGGATCACGCATCTCGTCCGAGCTAGGCCTGGAGAGCATATCCCTCCAATGGAAGTGCCGTGCACTCAGGTCCAATTGAGAGGAACTGCTGAGGCTCGTCTCCTCCTGTTTCCCATTAGGCATCTTTTGGCAGGAGACCATGCTGGTCGCATGCACCCTACTCACCCTCGCGGGGTATAAGGATTTTGCGACCCCACCATCACAGGATGGAGGATGCGCGATTTACACTCAGCATGATGTCTCCGTTCTTGTCTTAGCTTTAGCTACCCCCTTTCAGTCATTAGCTGTTCAGCTGCACCTGGATGATCGGAGGTATAGTTACTTCCCCGTACATTCCACCGTCAGCCGACTTCGACGCTGGGAACTTTCGCCGCGTCGTGCCACGGTTGCCAAGGCCCTTTCTCTTGCTCTGGGTCGCCAAATAGGCTCCTAAAATAAAAAATAAAAAAATCTCTTGCTCTGAGATCTGAACGGTAGACACCCCCTCTAGAGAGACTACTCGATTAATCCAGGGGGTCAAGTCCTTGCCGATCTGATCGACGAGCTAGAGATGGGTGTCCGAAATGTGGATGAGTTTACGCATCACTGCCCGAGAAATGCTCCATTTCCTCGATGTATCTATCTTGTGCTCTCGGGATGCACACCCTGATTTTAGGTACGTTGTGGTCGATGACCTCCATGCTAGTGATCACTTTCCCATTCGAATATCATTTTCTGGGCCGCTGCTGCGCGAGAGCCCGCCCCTGTGGTGCTTGGTGCGGGCGTCTTCATTTCATGAAATGACTGAATTCTCTCTCTCAGTCGAGGAGTTTAGGTCGGTAGATGAGACCGTTGAGTTGTTCTCCGGCAACCTCATCGCCCCGGCCTAACTACTATTCCTAGAACGTCTGGGCATTTTGCACGTCGACCACCCCCATGGTGGTTAGCCGAGTGTGAGACGGTCCTCAAACATAAGCGTTATGCCTACATGCGCTATAAGTCCAGCCCAAACGACTTCACTGTCGGTGAATTTCGTCGGGCTAGGGCTAGGTTCCGGTATATTTCTAAGCACGCCCGCCGCTCTTCTTGGCGGGCATACGTGTCTTCACTTAACGGGAAAGACCACTCTGGCAGAGGTGTGGATGCGAGTCAAAAGAATGTGGGGCAAGTTCTCGCAATCTCGGACCCCGCGTCTGTAGTGAAATCCTTCGCGACCGCTTTCTCCAGCCGGGTTGCTACTCCGCTAGCATTCCGGAGGATTTTCTCGCTACCCTCTACGTGGACGATCTTTCGAACTCTTTTGGCGCAGCCCAGATGCCAACTCTGGAGCGTCGACTTCAACAGGAATTGAACCGTGTCTCTCGCTATGCCGAAGCGCACAGGTTTCGCTTTTCTTTGGCCAAGACTAAGGTGGTGCACTTCTGCCTCTATCCATGGCTCCACCCTGACCCAGACTTGTTTCTCAATCGGGTGCCCCTGGAAGTGGTTGACTCTCGCCGTTTCCTTGGTCTTGTATTTGACCGACGCCTTACCTGGGAGGCTCATATTCACAGCCTTAGGGTCTCTTGTACTCGGTACATAGATATTCTTCGCTTCGTGACGTTCAGCGCCTGGGGCGCTGATAGTGCTACTGCCTTACTGTTTTATCGATGCTTTGTTCGTTTGAAGCTCGACTACGGATGCGAGTTTTATGCATCCGCAGCCGAGCGTGTATTGCGGAAGGTGGACTCGATCCACCATACCGGCCTTCGCCTGGCGACCGGTGCCTTCCGCACTTCCCCCATTGAGAGCCTGTTGGTCGATGCTGGAGAGATGCCACTCGCTCTGCGCCGTACGCAGTGCATTCTTCGCTTGTATGCGCGAGCTCTGCGCCTTCCTCTGTCGCCAACAGTTCTCACCGCATCCGCAGCTGATCTCGACGGTGCCTATGTTACCGAGAGATGACAGTCCAATCCTAAGCCGTCTGGGCTTATTCCTTCGAGAGCTAGGTATAGCTCTCGGGCCGGTTGTGCCCCTGGTTCTGCCCAGATCGCCACCCTGGAGGGTACCACATTTGGCTATTTGTCGCCACGCCTCTGCTCCTAAAGCTTGTACAGCCCCGGGAGTATTGCGTTCGACCTTTTTGGAGCACAACTCGTGTCACGCTGGAACCGTGCCAGTGTATACGGATGGCTCAAAGTCCCAAGAGGGGATCGCCTTCCACGCCGTATCCCCGCTGTCTGAAGTCAGCGGGGCTCTGCCAGGCGCTGCGTCTGTCTTCACGGCCGAGCTGGTGGCAATACACCACTCGGTACAGGAGATTACACGACGTACCCGGTTCGGGGACCGGATTGTGATCTATAGCGACTCACAAAGCGCCGTGAATGCTCTCGAGGCATTGTAATCTCCGCATCCCCTGGTTCGCGATATCCGTGACGCCACAGTTTTGGCGAGCCGGGCGGATGTCGAGATTATCTTCTGCTGGGTTCCTGGACATGTAGGAATTGCGGGGAATGAGCGCTCCAAAGAGTCCGCGTGGATTGAACGACCACACCAGCATTTCGCTCTTCCTTACACTTATTAGATGGCAGGAATACGGGCATCCCTCCGGGCTGCTTTGCAAAGAAGTTGGGAGACGGTCGAGGAGAACTCAAAGTTGCGTGCCATTGCGCCGCGACTGTTCCCATGGACCTATCCCCCAATGCCGCGACGGCTTCAGGTTGCTTTCTGTCGTCTCCGAATTGGACACACTCGCGAGACGCATTGCCATTTGATGGAGCGCTCGCCTGTACCATATTGTGATGACTGCCTTGCCCCTCTAAACTATTCGTCACATTCTTGTTGAATGTCCTAGTCTGGGTGATCTTCGCGCACGTTACCTGTCCTGAGCGGGGTCGTTACTGCTTGTCCTTTCTACCCGGGACGAGTTCGTGCACACAGACTTGTGGACATTATGAGTTTTTGGAGGAGGCTCTGCACTATTTGATCTCTTTTGTCTTTCTTTTTGTAGGTTGCATGTTCCTGCGCCGGGGGTATTCGAGCCTGTCCCCGACGCCGGAGCGTGCTTCCTTCTTGCCTTTTTTCCTTTTCTCGTTATTTTTTTTAGTCTTTCTCCTTTTTCTAATGTTGTTGTGATATTTAGATATTGTGCTTTTTAATATTTCCTAAATAAAAATAGGCATGGGAAGTAATAAATGGTTACATGGTATAACAGAGGAATTATGATGTCCACCGAGTTAGCATTTGTGTAAGGTGACGAGTGTGAAGCCATGGCTTGGTGTCACCTGGTTGTTTTAAACTTGTGGGTAACTGAGTGGATTATTTCCCACTGATCTTAGCGACACATTGGTCTTAATCTCAGCTTGCTTCGACGCCTCTTTCTTCCATGCCCACAAGCTTTAACTGCTTCTGGTGAATGTGAGAAATAGCATCACTGATGTCAGTTTTGCAATTGAGGTGTGAAGGAACGGGCGGAGACGCTCTCTCTGAAACACACCCTCTTGAATGGATTGGATCGTGGCTTGTCCCGATCGGCCTGCCTTAAGGCTTCAAGACTTCGTCATCTACCAGTTTCCCACAAAGTGGTATCGACCTACGGCCACGCCACTAAAACTATATGCCCTATTTTTCCTATCTATTTCCCCATGTTCACTTATGCATTTTGTTTACTCCCAAAACACTTCATAGTGATGGGCTCTAGCACCCTGCCTAATCATGGTTCATCTTGGGCAGAAAGGCCCAAGTGGACCCCTTTACAACCCCCCTCCATGCGCACCTTGCATCTACTTTCTTTCTCTCACACTCACATAATCAACCCTCTTTTTTCCTCCACCTTCCAACCTTTTTTACACAACGATACTTCCATCCATTCTTCTTAAATTGTCCATACCAGCTAAGAACGCTTTTAGTCGCACTCTCATTCACACACACACACACACACACACACATCTCTTAATCATTCGTTCCGCAATAGATCCATCCCCTGTCGCACCCTAAGCATCCAACTCAAGTTGTCCATTTGCTCTCACTCGAAATCTGTCTGTAGATAAAGGGCCTTCCTTACCCTTTAGAGCTTCTTCAGAGGAAATGTTCCCTTGTTAGTAGGGAGACGGCCCCCCCTATTGCTTGCTTAGGCACCAGTCCTAATTTCTGGTGAGAGGGAAGGGGGCTTCCCACTCTCGTTTGCAAGTTGTTAAAGGTGCATCCCTTTGACCACCTATTCTTGGGGCTGCCCTCAATGACTCACTAGTAAAGAGGTACCCCCCCCCCTCTCTCTATGCCATCTCAGGGTCCCCTTCAAAATAGGAAACTCCTCCCGTCCTGAAAAGTGTGGTGCTAATCTGGATCCTCTGATGGCGACTGTCTGGGAAAGCTGCGATCGGGCTCTGGTCCCGATCTTTGCTCCTGGACTAGTGACGTTCTTGGGGGGCCAACCTAACTTTTTCCTGGTGACAACCTCATCGAATCGGCCAGGTTCCGTATGGGGTTACCAACACTTCGAGCATGGCCTGATAGCCAACATCAAGGGATAAAGGTGTCCCCACCCATCCCCATCCCGGAGTGAATCAAGGCTCGGTGGTGACAACTCCCAAGCCTTAAAGACAAACACGAGCAGGGGCTCTCCCTCTTTCTTGAACTGCTCCATGAGGCCAGGACCTTCATCATTTGGGCTGTGGACCAGGTCGAGGCTGCCCCGTCCTGTCTCGGGGTCCCCTCTGATGGTGGGTGATAAGAAAAGGAGACCTGTAAAGAAGACTCAGGACTGCCTGTGTCTGAGGGGAACATGCTCCACCAGTGTCCGGTCTTAGTCGTGTTTCCCTATAAAGAGCCAAGGCTTTTCCAGTTTCTCAGACCCCTTCTTGTTGATGGAGCTAAGCTAATTCTGCGCAGAGTGCCAAAGTGAGTAGTCTCCAGACACTCAATGGTACACCTGTCCAGCTAGGGAATTGGTAAACTACTCCTTTGAAGGCATTTCGAAAGAGCTGGCTGAACAGGAGTCCGTCAAGGTCGAGCTACAGTGTTAAGGTATTTGTGGCGTTTCCGCGGTCTTACCACTAACATCGCTTCACCACTATAAATAAATCTTGCCTTACGTACAAAATCAGGTCAATGCCAGATATGTGAGAAGTGTTTCAATGCTGTTCACTATAAGGCTGTTTCTTGCGAGGCAAAGTGCGCGAATTGTGGTAGGTCAAATTACACTGCTTTTTCACACCATTGCAAGTCTATATTTGAAAAATAAATGGTCATGGCTGTTCAGGCGATAGTGATGTTTTAGTCTGTGCAACCAAGCACCTCCAATACTTCCAACTTGAGAAAGCCCCCCTCTCAGACTGGCCATTCCAACCCCGGAAAGTCCCACATACATTAGGAGACCTGTGCCGACCCCAGCTTAGCCTCTTCTTCTTCCTTCAAAACACTTGTTTCGTCGCTTTTCATACAACCTCTCCCACAACTTCCTCTGGTCAGCCTCTAATTTCACAGGGTAGATGCTGACCTTCCTCTCAGCCAACCGTCCCGCATCGGGCTGAGGGGGTGGGGGACAATGTTTCCTAACCCCTGAGCTCCGGTCTAGGGTGGCTGGTTTTTAACAACCTGCTTCATCCCCACCCATACCTTCCTCACATCCCTTTTCCTCTCCTCTTCACAATCTATATATTTTACGCCGTGTCTAAGGTGGAGCCACCAGGCGGGAGGGGTGGTCCCAAATGGCGGCGCCTGGCTCTGCCTGGTTTGTAAGCACCTCTCGCAGTGCGGGCTACTGCGAGAGGTGTGCGCGATTGCATCCCGTGTAAAAAGGAGGGTCACCATGCCCAATGATGAAGATCAAAAAAAAAACTCAACCCCCAACTTCCCCTGAAACATCGACGGAGCCGCCCTTGGGCAGCTCCAGCAAAAAAATGGAGCCCCCCACCCCCCTGTGCTTGCACAGGGGACCCTCCATATTTCTCTAACCGGAGAGGAGGCTTACTCCTCTCCTTCGCCTACGGGTGCAGGGGACTCCCCCTCACCCCCTTCTCTGGAGGTGCTTTCGGGCACCTCCCTTTTTCCAGCTGCAGTCCCCTCTTTTCTTTCCAAGGGGACTGCCAAGAAAACCAGCAGGCAGCCCTTAGCCAGCCGCTCCCCATCGAAGCGGCTCGGTAGGGCAAACCCCCTTAGGGGGGAGAGGGAAGCCAGGCCCCTTCTGTCGCCCTCCTCAAAAGACCTGCTGGCAAGAATATTAAACCTTGCCGGGGTTAAGGCCTGTGCCTCCCCACAAAAGACTATTGACGCTGCCAAGGGGACCTGCGATGTCCTGGGAGGGAATGGCCAACTGGAGGCCCATCCTGTGATAGACATGGTCCTTGAGGAGACCCAGCCTCAGACGGTAGGGCCTTCCATGGGGGGGAATCCGGGCTCGGCGCCAAGCACCGAATCGGAATCCGCCCCTATGCAGGGTCCTCCTCAAACGTCTGAGGGCTCCGAGGCAGTACAAGGAGGGGAGGGATCTCCTCCGACAGGTGCCCCTACTACTACCAGGACCTTCTCCATTTCGGAGAGGGACCTGGCTGAGGCCGGCCCATCTGGCATGGGGGCTTCTGCCGGCGGAGGTGAGAAGCGGGTTCATTTCCCGCCCTCCTCTCCAAGAAAGAAAAAGACGAAGAAGACTCGGGGCTCCTCTCCATCCGCGGGGGCTGCGGGGACGGATGGGTCTGCTGCCACTCTGGCACGCGACCAAGCCAAGATCGGCACATCCGCCCCCTCTGCCCCTCCGGTTGCGCAGCCCCTGACTAAGACTAATATCAAGAGTGCACAGGGCGGAGCCTCGATGACATCGGGGCCCCTCATTCAGAGGTTACCTGGCGTTTTCGAGCCCGCTGGCCTCAAACGCTTCCTCGTTATTCGCTCCACTGATGGCACCATGTCCAAGGGCAACATGATCCATCAGAGGAGAGAATTAGCTAGTGCAATTGGTAGAGAGCCGAAGGTGACCCGTTTCTCGGACGGGAGCCTTCTGGCGAATGCGGTGAATCCCGCCGAGGCGGCCAAGATAAGTGCTCTTCGGACACTTCATGGCACCCCGGTGAGTGTGACGCCGCACTCTACCATGAACTTTGTGAAAGGAGTAGTTTATGCGAGGGAACTCGTTGACTACTCCATTGAGGACATCACCCTAGAGCTGGCTGACCATGGGGCGGTCAAGGTCGAACGTGTGATGAGAAAACAGGGAGGGGCCTCGAGACCCGCCCCTACACTCTTCGTCACGTTCGACTGTGACAAGCTCGCTGAGTTGGTGCGTGCTGGTTGGTACCGCTACCGCGTGAAGGCATTCGTGCCACTGCCGCGGCGGTGCTATTACTGTCACCGCTTCGGCCATACGAATCGCTCATGTAGACGTGCAAAGTCGGGGTCACGATAAGTCCAAATCGTGTGTTGCCAAGTGTGTCAATTGCGGAGAGCCACACCCTGCTTCTTCAAAGCAATGTGGTGCATATCTCCTTGAGAAAGAAATCCTGGCCGTTCAGGCACAGGATTGACTCTCATTCCGCGAGGCTAAGGACTTGGTCCTGGCGCGCCCGGCTCTGCCTGGCACGTCATATGCCTCAGTAGTTAGAAAGGCACCCTCTGCTCCTGGCCCATCCAGGCCAACGAGCACGGTTGTTTCCGCGCGCATTCGGAGCCCTTCTGCGGGCTCTACCCAACCCGGGCGCTACCCTGGTAAAGCTGGCGGGAAAAAGGGTTCATACCCAGCCCCGGCTAAAACCAGGGCTTCCCCCTCTTCCCCCAGCGTGACCGTTTCCCGCAAGGCGAAACGGCCACGCGCCTCCACCGAGTCGTTAGACTCACAGGAGGCAACACCCCTGAAGATGGTCGCTAGGCCATCTTAGGGGGGTTCCTAAAGCTGTCCCCCAAAAGGAGGACAGCAACAAAGGAGCTTCGGCTCCTTCGCCCACGCCCCGAGGTGGAGCGAGTGGCTCGGAGACGGTGGTTCTTCGAAAAGAGGGCCCCCCACCTCCGAAGCCGCAACGCCCGCCAAAAGTTTCGAGGCGGAGGGAGGAAAAGACTCGCATGGCGAGCCCAACCTCCCCCAATAAGTCCTCGAAGGCGACAGCGCCTTCAGCGCTTTGTCCGGCCAACAGCTCCCGGGGTTCTGTCCCCGGGAAGCGTACGGCCATTCCCGTGAGGGTCTTCAGTTCGAGGAGGGCCCCCGCGTCTCCTCCGAGCTAGGCCTTGAGGGCATATTCCTTCAATGGAATTGCCGTGGACTCCGGGCCAACTGGGAGGAGCTGCGGAGGCTCGTCTCGTCCCATTCCCCGTTAGCTATCTTTTTGCAGGAGATCATGCTATGCGCGTGTCCCCTGCCTGCCCTCCCGGGGTATAAGGGTCTTGCGATCCCACCACCGCGGGATGGCCGGGCTGGGGGATGCGCGGTTTACACCCGGCATGATGTCTCCGTTCTTCCTTTCTCTTTAGATACCTCCTTTCAGGCAGTGGCTGTGCAGCTGCACCTGGATAGGAGGTATACTATCATTTCTGCGTACATTCCACCGTCAGGTGACTTCGACGCGGGGGACTTCCGCCGCGTCGTGGCATGGTTGCCGAGGCCCTATCTCTTGCTTGGAGATCTGAACGGCAGGCATCCTCTCTGGGGAGATTACTCCATAAATCCCAGGGGACAAGTCCTTGCCGATCTGATCGAAGAGCTTGAGATGGGTGTCCTAAACGTGGATGAGTTTACGCATCACTGTCCGAGAACCACTTCATTTTCTTGCCTTGAACTATCTTTGTGCTCTTCGGATGCACAGCCTGATTTTGATTGGGGGGTGGTCGATGACCTCCAGGGTAGTGATCACTTTCCCATTCAAATATCATTTTCAGGGCAACTGCCGCCTGAGAGACCACCTCGGTGGTGCTTGGTGCGTGTGCGGTGGCCTGCATTTCAGGAAATGACTGAATTCTCTATCTCAGTCAAGGAGTTTAGGTCGGTAGATGAGGCCGTTGAGTTCTTCTCCGGCAACCTCATCGCCGTGGGCCTGACTACTATTCCTAGGACGTCTGGCCGTTTTGCACGTCGACCACTCCCATGGTGGTCGGCCGAGTGTGAGACGGCCCTCAAACAGAAGCGTTATGCCTACATGTGCTATAAGCGCCGCCCGAACGATTTCACTGTCGCTGAATTTCGTCGGGCTAGGGCCAGGTTCCGGTATATTTCGAAGCACGCCCGCCCCTCTTCTTGGCGGGCATACGTGTCTTCACTTAACCGGAAGACCCCTTTAGCTGAGGTGTGGAAGCGAGTCAAAAGGATTCGGGGCAAGTTCTCGCAGGACCCCCCTCCCGTTCTCCAGGAGAATAGGACCGCAATCTCGGACCCCGCGTCCGTGGCGGAATCCTTAGCGACCGCTTTTTCCGCATTCTCTAGCCGTGATGCTGCTCCGCCAGCATTCAATGCACGTCGTGATGTCGCGGAAGGCCGCTGGCTGGACTTTACCTCCAGAGGCGGAGAACCCTTCAACGACAAGTTTACTGTGAGTGAGTTGCATTCCGCTCTCGCTTCGTGCGCGGACACCGCCCATGGTTCGACGATGTCCCGTACGCCATGCTTCGACACCTGGGTGAGCGAGGCATGGCCTTTCTGTTAGATTTGTTCAACAGGATCTGGGTGGAAGGTCTTCTCCCAGACTCCTGGCGAATCGCTACTGTGCTCGCCTTTCGCAAACCGGGGAGAGATCACTCTACTCCGACCGGTTTCCGCCCAAGTTGATGGAGAAATTGGTAAATGTTAGATTAGCCTTTTTCCTGGACAGCGGAGGCCATCTGTCTTCCGCACAGTGCGGCTTCCGCAAGTTCCACTCCACGTCGGATGCTCTGCTCCGACTGGAAAATGCCGTCTGCGACGCTTTCCTTCGTAGACAGCACTACGCCACGGTGTTTTTCGATCTGGAGAAGGCCTATGATTCCGCATGGTGATACGGTATCATGAAGACTCTCCACACGATGGGGGCGAGGGGACGCCTCCCAATGTTTATATCTGAATTTTTGCGAGATCGTCGATTCCGCGTACGGGTGGGGGTAGCCCTCTCCGGCCGAAAGGAGCAGGAAGAGGGTGTCCCGCAGGGTAGTGTCCTCAGTGTCACACTCTTTGCCCTGAGCATCAACGGCATCACCTCGGTGCTGCCGGAAGATGTTCTCGCTACGTTCTACGTGGACGACCTTTCGATCTCCTTTGGCGCGGCCCAGATGCCAACTCTGGAGCGTCGACTCCAACAGGTATTGAACCGCGTCTCTCGCTATGCCAAAGCGCACAGGTTTCGGCTAAGACTAAGGTGGTGCACTTCTGCCGCCATCCACGGCTTCACCCCGACCCAGATTTGTTTCTTAATGGCGTGTGCCTGGATGTGGTTGAGTCACACCGTTTCCTTGGTCTTGTATTCGACCGACGCCTCACCTGGGAGGCTCATATTCGCAGCCTTAGGGTCTCGTGTACCCGAGCCATGGACATTCTCCGTTCCGTGATGTTCAGCGCTTGGGGCGCTGATAGGGCTACTGCCTTACTTTTTTATCGATCCTTTGTTCGCTCGAAGCTCGACTACGGATGCGAGTTTTATGCATCCGCAGCCGAGCGTGTATTGCGGAAGGTGGATTCGATCCACCACACCGGCCTTCGCCTTGCGACCGGTGCCTTCCGCACTTCTCCCATTGAGAGCCTGTTGGTCGATCCTGGGGAGATGCCACTCGCTCTGCGCCGCGTGCAGTGCATCACTCCTTCGAGATGTAGATATAGCTCTCGGGCCGGTGACGCCCCTGGTTCTGCCCAGGACGCCACCCTGGAGGGTACCACATTTGGTTATTTGTCGCCACGCCTCTGCTCCCAAAGCTTGTACTGCGCCGGGAGTATTGCGTTCGACCTTTTTGGAGCACACATCGTGTCACGCTGGAACCGTGCCAGTGTATACGGATGGCTCCAAGTTCCAAGAGGGGGTCGACTTCCACGCCGTATCCCCTCTGTTTGAAGTCTGGGGCTCTACCAGGCGCTGCGTCTGTCTTTACGGCCGAGCTGGTGGCATTACACCACTCGGTACGGGAGATTACGCGACGTGCCCGGTTCGGAGACCGGATTGTGATCTATAGCGACTCACAAAGTTCCCTGAGTGCTCTCGAGGCATTGGAATCTCCGCATCCCCTGGTTCGCGATATCCGTGACGCCACGGTTCTGGCGAGCCGGGCAGATGTCGAGATTATCTTCTGCTGAGCTCCTGGACATGTAGGAATTGCAGGGAATGAGCGCGCCAAAGAGTCCGCGAGGACTCTGCGACCGGACCAGCGTTTCGCTCTTCCTCACACCGACTACATGGCAGGAATACGGGCAGCTCTTCGGACTGCTTGGCAAAGAAGATGGGAGACGGTTGAAGGGAACTTAAAGTTGCGTGCCATTGCGCCGCGACTGTTTCCATGGACCTATTCCCCAATGCCGCGGCGGCTTCAGGTTGCTTTCTGTCGTCTCCGAATCGGACACACTCGTGTGACGCATCGCTATTTGATGGAGCGCTCGCCTGCGCCCTATTGCAACGACTGCGTCTTCCCCCACACTGTTCGGCACATTCTTGTCGAATGTCCCAGTCTGGGTGATCTTCGCGCACGATACCTGTCCCGGTACCGGGATGGGCGGGGTCGCTACCGCCTGTCCCTTGTACTCGGGACAGATTCGTGCACATTGACTTGTGGACCCTTTGACTTCTTGGGGGAGGCCGGCCTTCTCCCTATTATTTAAGCAAGGTTTGTTTTTTTCTGTTTCGTTTCGTTTTGTTTTTTTGTTTTTTTTGTTTGTTTTTTCCTTTAGTTGCACGCTCCTGCGCCGGGGGTACCTCTCCCCGACGCACCAGCTTGCTTCCTTTCCTCCTTTTTGGGGTGTTGTTTTTTTTCTCTTTAATTTTATTTTAAAGTAGCCTAGAACTAGGCCAGTTTTAATACGGCGACTAATGCCCATGTAGGCAGTCGCCAGATGAGCTCTTAAAAGAAAAAAAAAAATAGGAGACGTGTGGGTTCTATCCCGAGCCGGCGGACTTCATAGTGTCGTGACACAATTGCTGAAGCCTTTTCTCTTCGGGACCTGAACGGTAGGCACGCCCTCAGGGGTAACTTTACAGTCATTCCCATGGATCGAGTTCTGACTAACGGACCTGATGGAGGAGGTGGGGATTGATGTCCTTAATGTCAATGAGGAGGTACTCTATAGTTCATGAACCTCTTCGTTTTCCCCTCTCAATCTCTCCCTGTGCTCTTCCATGTACGAGGGGACTCTGAATGAGAGTAGTCGATTACCATGGTAGTGATCACTTTAACCTGGGTCGCTATCACCTGAGGTCGCCTCTGCGTTACTTGGATCGAGCGTGTGGTTTGCCCTCGAGGCAATGCCTGACTCCTATCTCCCTCGAGGAGTGTTGGTCACTTGATGAGGCCGTTGAGTTCTCCACCACCCTCATTGCCCCCGGCCTAGCTGCTATTTCTTGGACATCTCGCCGTTTTGCATGCCAACCACTGCCCGAGGGTGCAATTTTACGTTTTATTTGGTGGATGAATGCGAGATGTCGTTTCATTTCAAAACGCCCTCGCCCCTTTTTATGGGTGGCATACTTGTCTTAACCCAGTGGGAGGACCTCTCTTACCCTAAGCGAGTCAAAGAGATTCGGGGCAAGCTCACCCAGGACTCCTCCTCACGTTTTCCAAGAAGGCGGGACTATTATCTCGGACCCTATGCCCATGTCAGAATCCCTCCCAACCATTTTCTTCACATAGTCCAACCGGGATGCTCCACCACTATTTCAAGCACATTGGATGGTCGCTGATTTGATTTTGTTCTGTGGCAGCCCCAAATGTTTATTGAATTAAAAATAATATTGCACTTTTTTCCCTTCATTCCACCCCTGCTACATTTCTTGTCTGATTGAAGTTACTCATGTTTACCCCAATTCTTTCCTTTTCTCAAAAGTTACACAAAACGTGGCGTGTTTTCCCACTTGGAAAAATGTGGTTTTATAGTCTCTGCCTTCAGAGGTTTTTGACACTTTCCTGTCATGAAGAATTAGAGTTTTGTAGTACGTTCTCAGTTGGGGCAATAATACAAGTGGGAAAAAAACTTGCTTTTTTTTCAGTATTGATATCTCTTAATGGTCTAATGTCTTAACCAAAAATTTCTTTTGTTAATGCACAAGATTTGGAAGGGATCTTGCAGTTGTCCCGGGTATTTGGCATATCTGTTTCTAGCTTTTTACTCGCTCAATCTAGGGTCACTACTCATGAGTTATGGTATGATGTTCTGCAGCCATTTATAGTCGGTCATTTTTTCTTTGTAGGTTCGTTTTCCGCAAAATCCGAGCCCTTTTGGGTGGTCGGGTACGTGTAATCGCTACGGGAGGTGCTCCTCTCTCTCCCGAAACCCACAACTTTGTCCGAGCCTCGTTGGGAGCTGCGGTGATTCAGGTGAGTGGCGCCTTAACCCTAATACCTTAGTTGCATGATGCGGTGCCTTTGGAACAAAATCGTGAATAAGTTCGTCTGTAAATGTGATCTCGCTAAGGGACTAAATATTTGCTCGGTCCTTTAATTTCCTTTAATGTGTTTTCTTATTTAGGGGTACGGCCTGACAGAGACGTGCGCATGCGCGTCTTTGATGAACCTGGATGACATGTCAACTAACCGGGTTGGGTCTCCTTTAAGCGCAAGCGACATTAAATTGGTGGATTGGGAGGAAGGCAATTATCGCGTAACAGATAAACCAAATCCCAGAGGAGAGGTCAACATTGGTAAGTGTGGTTTGTTATTTGGGCGTCCATCATTGAGTCTGGGGAGGGTGAGTGTTGGGGTTTGGAATTGAGAAAAAGCTCCTGGTTAGTTCGCTGATGCCGTCTTCTTTCTTAGGTGGAGGAAACGTCTGTGTTGGTTACTACAAAAATCCCCAAAAGACTCAGGAAGACTTCTATGAGATGGATGGTAGGCGTTGGTTCCGAACTGGGGACATTGGCGAGTTCGACCCGGATGGTGTGCTCAAAATTATAGGTTAGTCCGACATTTTTGTTTCCTTCCCATCATACCCTTCAGCGCCTACGAATGGTGTGTGGTTCTACGACAATGTTTGTGATGGTTAGACTAAAGAAAGAATTGCTGTCATTCTGCAGGGTGGGGCGGAAGTGTATCCCGACTGGGTTTAAGGTCGTCTAACTCATGGGATTATTAAATAAATGCGTCTATAGTGGGAAATTCCATGATATTGGAAGTTGTATAGAAAAGTGAGATTTGGTGATGTGTTTTGTCTTGATGATGAATATGAAGTGAGCAGATTTCCAGACCTTTGGAATAGTGTCATGGGAGATAGCAATTTAAGATTTGTGCGAGATCGTCATACCTCTTGGACTAAGTTTTAAGTGAATGTTTGATGTTTTTCGGTCTAGAGGCCGGCGTGGGGATTTTCCTTGTCTAACCTGTGATACCATTTTGGTGGTCAATTGCTATTGGGTTTAAGTGTTTGTAGTATCTGGAGTTGTGTTGCTGATCTTTGCATAGTTTTGTAAGAGGATGTTTGCCTGTCTGGTGAAATTGGCCTTGTTTGCATTGAAGTAGATGTTGGCTTCATGTGTTTCGATCCCCCTGTTTGAAGAACACCCCATAGGTACATCTCGGGTGGGCCTTCCCACATCTAACTCTATAATAAGAATAAATTTTGCATGTCTACCAAGTGGGCCATATGTGGTACACCAATAGTTTTTAAATAATTTACTCTTAGATACAGGGTGTGTTGGATCGGTGGAACTCGTCATGGGCGGTTTCTAGGGGTTTCAACAACAAATAAGTTCAGAACTTTTCAATTCTCTATCGTGATATCGCAAGGGCACCTAGCCCCTACCAGCCCATAGCACCTCATGTACTAGACTTGGGTCATGTATTTATCATATCCAAACCTCGATGCGAATCTATTTCCGCTTTCAGATCGGAAGAAGGATTTAGTAAAACTACAAATTGGCGAGTATGTTTCGCTGGGTAAAGTTGAAGCGGAACTGAAGGTGTGTCCATTGGTGGATAATTTATGTGTGTACGCCGAGTCGACCAGGAACAACGTGGTGGTCATTGTCTCACCCGATGTTAAGAATCTCATGAATCTGGCTGCCTCTCTCAACAAAGACCTCCAAATCCCAATTGAGAAGCTGTGCAAAGACAAAGACATCGTGCAGGCGGTGCTTAAAGAGCTAGCGGCCATCGGCCTAAAAGGTACTGTAGATTCAAGACCAACAAAGATCGTAAGATTCGCTCTATGTCTAGTCCCTTTGGTCCTTGGAAGGACTTATTAGGATTGTAAGACCGATTCGAGGATTTCGCCAAATAAAATAAAACTGTCCAATCCAAATATTTAATTACAATGTTGTATGGCTTGCACCCTGGTGTGTTTGTGTGCGACTGCGACCATGGGCAGTCGCCTCTACCTTAGTGTTACGTTTCTATGGCTTGCACCGTGGTGTCACATTTTACTATGGCTTATAACGTGGTGTCACATGTTACTATGGTTTCCATGGCGCTGTCATGGTCGACTAGATGTGATCACATGCATGTATCCTTAGTGGAGTCCCGGGATTGTGACACCCTTGAATATTTTATGAATGCCTTAATTGTAGTTTGATTTGTACGCAAGGCTGTCTTGGATCCAATCTGATATAGGATCTCTTCTTCCCGTCCCCCCATTTACTCCCTCTGGCAGTGGCGCAACCGCCCCTTATTTGGCTTAATAGTTACGCTCCCTTACAACACCCACCCAACCCACTCCATAACACAAGCAATACAACTTTTTAGCATCTCAGTGTTTCTCTCTTCCAAACCCATGATACAACACCCAATTTATGCCCATGACGGAATCATTTACATTTGCATCAACTTCACTACCCACGTAACAACTCTGTCTTCTTACCATTTGCTTTGGACCTCATTGCTCACATCTACTGTCATTCATGCCCTTGATGTTCACACAGCTGTTCTGCTGCTTCCTCACCCTTTCTCACTTCTTAAATAGCTTTCTGTTCACATTTATTCCCTTCATTCGAATCTCAAGTATTCTCACACACATCCTTTTCTCTCTGATCCAACCACCGTTCACATCTGATTCTCTTTTCTTGTACGCCTTCCTCTCATCTTTGCATCCATGCGTCAACCAGTTTAACCATCACAATCATGTCATCTGAGAGTCTCATACTCATACCTCTTACAGTTTTCATATCAGATACATCCTGTAGCATATTCTTTCTTACTAACTTTCCTCCTCTCCTTCGCCCACCCCATCTGTATTTATCCATAGGCTGATTAAATGTGTTTGCTACACATGATTAATTTGAGACATTAGATATTTTAACATCTCTTACAAACACGTTGAAGACCCCTCCTTATGTTATCCCCAATAAGCCCCTTCCCTAGGCCATGATGAACTCTGCCGATTTAGGTGTACTCCCAGAGATCGATCACTCCCGTCTATCTTCAAGTTTTGTTTCAGATGTGGATGTGTATTGAACTGTGTATGGTTCGTGGTTGCAACGGAGTCAGATGTCTGTATTAGTTAGGCCTGTGCTGCATTTTTGGGGGGGTGGAGGGGAGGCGAACATAGCAGGGTGACCCACGTGACCCACATATGTAAAAATGGCTTGTAGAGATCTAGGTAGCGTTTGATGGATATGCCCTTTATTGGGGTTGCTGCACCGCTGTGCTGGCGGGACTCAGCACACCGTCCAGCCCCAGCTTAGCCTCTTCTTCCTTCTGACAGCCTGTGTTTTCTACCCTACTTCCTCACTTTCCCTACAACCTTCCCCACAACTTTCTCTGGTCGACCTCTAATTTTACAGGGTAGCGGCTGAGGGGGAAGGGGGCAACGTCCCCTCACTCCTGAGCTCCGGTTTGGGGCGGTGGTTTTTTAACAACTTGTCTCATCCCTACCCACACCTTCCGCACATCCCCTTTCTTTCTCCTTTCACTATCTGTCTATTTTACGCCAAGCCTAAGGTGGAGCCGCCAGGCCACTAGGCGGGAAGAGTGGCCTCAAAGGGCGAGAGCGGGTTCTGCGAGCCCCGTATTCACCCCTCACAGAGCGGGCTACTGCGTGGGGTGATTAGCGTTTGCTTCCCGTATCACTACTAGGGTCACCCCGTGCCGGATGATGGAAGAAAATAAAAACTTCCCTTCTCCAGGGACGGACACTCCCTCGGGCAGCTCCACGAAAAAAAATAGAGGTCCCCCCTCCTTTCCCAGGGGCCTCCCCCAAACTACTTTTACCGGAGAGGTGGTTTACTCCTCTCCTATGCCTACGGGTGCAGGCGACTCCCCCTCACCCCCTTCTCTGGAGGTGCCCTCGAGTGCCAGCCCCTTTCCAGCGGCAGTCTCCCCTCTACCTTCTAAGGGGACTGCCAAGAAATGCAGGCGGACCATAATTGACCGCTCTCGGTGGGAGTGGCACGATAGGGGTAGGAGGGAGGACAGGCCCCCTCGGCCTCTTCCTTCTAAAGACCCGCGGGCTCGCATATTGAGCTTAGAGGGAGTCACCAAACGTGCCCCCCTCTCTTCCCCTACAGAAGACTTTGTGACCAATGGGACCTGTTTTGTCTGGGGGTGGGGGTGGTGGACACATGCAGCCCCCCTGCCCCCATAAGGCAACCAAGCCCCAGACGATAGGGCCTTCCATGGGGACGAACCTGGGCTCGGTGCCAAGCACCGAACCCGAGTCCACCCTTGTGCAAGGTCCTCCCCAGACGGCTCGGGTATCCGAGGCTTTACAAGGAGAGGATTGATCTCCTTCTACGGTTGATGCCCCTGTGACAGCCAAGAGCTCCTCCATCTCGGAGAAGGATCTTGCCGAGGCCGGTCCATCTGGCATGGGGGCTCCTGCCGGCGGAGGGGAGAAGGAGGTTCATTCCCCGCCCTCCTCTCCTAAAAAGACGGAAGAAGACTCGGGGCTCCTCTCCCTCTGCGGGAGCTGTGGGGACAGACAGGGTTGCTGCCGCTTTGGCAAGCGACCAAGCCAAGATCGGCACGTCCAGCCCCCTTGCTCCCCTGGATAGGAAGTCCCAAATGAAGAACAGAAGTGCGCAGAGCGGAGCCTTAATTACGTCGGAACCCCTCATTGAGACTACCTGGCGTTTTTGAGCCCGCTTGCTTCAAACGCTCCTTGTTTTCGCTTCACTGATTGCAGCCTGGTGGCTAAGGGCAACATGGTCCATCAGAGGAGAGCTCTAGCTAGTGTGATTGGTAGAGAGCCGAAGGTGACCCATTTCTCAGACTGGAGCCTTTTGGCGAATTGGTTGAATCATTCCAAGGTGGCCATGGTTAGTGCCCTTCGGACACTTGATGGCACTCACGTGAGTGTGACGCCTCACTTCACCATGAGCTTCGCGAAAGGAGTAGTTTATTCGATGTAACTCATGGACTACTACATAGATCACATCACCTTAGAACTGGCCGACCATGGGGATACCAAGATTGAATGTGTAATGAGAAAACAGGGAGGGGTCTCAAGGGGGCCTCAAGACCCACCCCTACACTCTTCGTCACGTTAGACTGTGACAAGCTCTCTTAGTCGGTGTATGCCAGTTGGTATCGCTACCGCGTGAAGGCATTCGTGCCACTGCCCCGGAGGTGCTACTACTGTCACTGCTTCAGCTATACTAATCGCTCCTGTCGACGTGCAAAGTCGGGGTTACTCGAAGTCTGTGTAAGTTGCTCCGAATCGTGTGTAGCCAAGTGTGTCAATTGCCAATAGCCGCCTCCCGCTTCTCCCAAGCAATGTGGTGCGTATGCCACAATGTTGAGAAAGACACTCTCTGCCCCTGGCCCCTCCAGGCCTACCAGCACGGTCGTTTCCGCGCCTATTCAGAACCATTCTGAGGGTTCTACCCATCCCTGGCGCTTCCCCGTAGAGCTGGCGACACAAAGGGTTCACACCCAGTCCTGGCAAAAACCAGGGCTCCCCTCCATTTCCCCAGCGTGATCGTTTCGTTTTACGGCCGCGCACCTCCACCGAGTCGTTAGACTAAGGAGGCAACACCCCCAGAAGAGGGTCATGAGACCATCTTCCAGGGTTCCAAAAGCTTCCCCCCCGAAAGGAGGACAGCACTAAAGGAACTTAGACTTCTTTGCCCACGCCCAGGGGTAGGCTTGGTCGCTCGAAGACTGTGGATCCTCCAAAAGAGGGTCCCCCGCCTCGCCTAATGTTTCGAGACGGGGAGAGGAAAAGGCTATCATGGCGAGCCCAACCTTCCCTGATAAGTCGTCGAAGGCGCCAGCGCCTTCAGCTCATTGTCCCGTCCCGTTAGCTATTTTTTTCAAGATCATGCTGAGCGCGTGCCCCCTCGCCACCCTCGCGGGGTATAAGGGTTTTGCGACCCCACAACCAATGGATGGGGGCAAGATGGGAGGATGCGCGATTTACACCAGGCATGATGTCTCCGTTCTTATCTTTGCTTTAAATACCTCCTTTACAGCAGTAGCTGTGCAGCTGCACCCGGATAGTAGGTATACTATTATTTCCTCGGTAAGACCACTCTAGCAGAGGTGTGGAAGCGAGTCAAAAGGTTTAAGGGCAAGTTCTCGCAGGACCCCCATCCTGTTCTCCAGGAGAATGAGAACGTAATCCTTCGCGACCGCTTTCTCCGCATTATCTAGCCGGGATGCTTCTCCGCAAACATTCACCTCGCATTGTGATGTCGCGGAAGGCCACCGCCTAGACCTTACCTCCAGAGGCGGAGAAGCCTTCAATGACAGGTTTACTTTGAGTGAGTTTTGTTCTTGCTTCATGCACTGACACAGTCCATGGTCCGGACAATGTCCCGTACGCCATGCTTCCACACCTGGGTGAGCGAGGCATGGCCTTTCTGTTAGATTTGTTCAACAAGATCTGAGTAGAGGGTATCGCTCCCAAATTCCTGGCTAATCGCTACTGTGCTCGCTTTTCGCAAACAGGAAGATCACTCGTGTGCAAGTTGATGGAGAAATAGATAAATGTTAGATGAGCCTTATTTCTGGACAGCAGAAGCCATCTGTTTTCTGCACAATGCGGCTACCGCAAGTTCCACTCCACGTCGAATGTCTGCTCCGACTCGAAAATATCGTCTGCGAGGCTTTTCTTCATAGACAGCACTACGCCACAGTGTTTTTCGATCTAGAGAAGGCCTATGATACCGCATGACGATACGATTTCTTGGAGACTCTACACAGGATGGGGGTGAGGGGACTCCTCCCAATCTTTATATCTGAATTTTTGCGTGATCGTTGAACCGCGTCTCTCTCTATGCCGAAACTCACAGGCTTCAGTTTTTTTGGGGGGTTAAGACTAAGATGGTGCACTTCTGCCGGCATCCACAGCTCTATCCTGACCCGGACTTATATTTCAATGGGGTGCGCCTGCAAGTGGTGGACTTTCACCCTTTCCTTGGTCTTGTATTTGACCGACGCCTCACCTGGGAGGCGGGTATCTTGTACCCGCGCCATGGATATTCGTCCTACCGTGACGTTCAGCGCTGATAGGGCTACTGCCTTACTTTTCTATCGATCCTTTGCTCGTTCCAAGCTCGACTACGGATGCGAGTTTTATGCATCCGCAGCCGAGCGTTTATTGCGGAAGGTGGATTCGATCCACCACACCGGCCTTCGCCTGCCCGACCGCTGCCTTCCGCACTTTCCCCATTGAGAGCCTACTTGTCAAGGCTGGCGCGATGCCACTCGCTCTGCGCCGTGCTCAGTGCATTATTCGCCTGTACCCGCGAGCCCGGCCCCTCTGTCAGTTGCCAACAGCTCACTGCTTGACCAGCTGATCTCGATGTTGCCTATGCTGCTGAGAGACGCCAGTCATACCCTAACCCCTTTGGGTTTAGGGCTAGCAAACTCCTTTGAGAGCTAGTTATATCAGGCCAGTGCCGCCCCTGGTTCTGCCCTGGAGGGTACCATCTTTGGCTATTTGTCGCCACGCCTCTGCTCCCAAAGCTTGTACAGCGCCGGGAGTATTGCGTTCGACCTTTTTGGAGCACACATTGTGTCACGCTGGAACCGTGCCAGTGTATGCGGATGGCTCCAAGTCCCAAGAGGGGGTCGGCTTCCATGCCGTATCCCCTCTGTTTGAAGTCATCTTGGCTCTACCAGGCGCTGCGTCTGTCTTCACGGCCGAGCCGGTGGTTATACACCACTCGGTACGGGAGATTACGCGACGTGCCCGGTTCGGAGACCGGATTGTGATCTATAGCGACTCACAAAGCGCGCTGAGTGCTCTCGGGGCATTGGAATCTCCGCATATCCTGGTTCGCGATATCCGTGACGCCACTGTTTTGGCGAGCCGGGCGGATGTCGAGATTATTTTCTGCTGGGTTCCTGGACATGTAAGGAATTGCGGGGAATGAGGATTCCAAAGAGTCCGCGAGGACTGCAACCGGACCAGCGTTTCGCTCTTCCTCACACCGACTACATGGCAGGAATACGGGCAGCTCTTCGGACTGCTTGGCAAAGAAGATGGGAGACGGTCGGAGGGAACTTAAAGTTGCGTGCCATTGTGCCGCGACTGTTCCCATTCACCTATTTCCCAATGCCGCGACGGCTTCAGGTCGCTTTCTGTCGTCTCCGAATCAGGCACACTCGTGTGACGCATCGCTATCTGATCGAGCGCTCGTCAGCGCCCTATTGTGATGACTGCGTCGTCCCCCAGACTGTTTTGCACATTCTTGTCGAATGTCTCAGTCTGGGTGATCTTCGCGCACTATACCTGTCCCGGTACCGGGATGGGCGGGGTCGCTACCGCCTTTTCCTTGTACTCGGGACGAGTTCGTGCACATTGACTTGTAGACTTTTGGGGGGAGGCCGGGCTTCTCCCCTTTATTTAACTATGTTTTATTTTTTGTTATTGTTTTCTTCGTAGGTCGCACGCTCCTGCGCCGGGGTGAGGGGGACCTCCCTCCGACGCCGGAGATTGCTTCCTAATTGTTACGATCTTCCCTTTTGTTGTTTTCATATTCTTATTTTAAAGTAGCCCTGTGCTAGGCTGTCGTGATTCCGGCGACTTATGCCCAAGTGGGCAGTCCCCAGGTCGGCTCCTAATATTTAAAAAAAAACAAACAAAAAAAACTGCAGGAATTAAGGTCCACCCTACAGGCGGCTTGGCAAAGAAGATGGGAGACAGCCTAGCGGCACATGAAATTGCGTACCATTCCTCCACGTCTGTTGCCCTGGACCTATTCCCCCCAATGCTGCGACGGCTTCAGGTCGCTTTTTGTTTTCTTTGAATTGGGCATACTGGACGCACCTCTCCCCTGCACTTTACTGCGACGGCTGCGTTGTCCCCCAGACTGTTCGGCACATTCCTGTTGATTTTCCAGTCTAGGGGTGATCTTCGCGCACGTTACCTGTGGGGTTGCGTGTGCTCGGGGGTCGGATTTATGGACTCGTGACCTTTTGGAGGAGGCTGGCCTCCATTTTTATTTGACCTTTCATGGTGGGTGCAGGCTCGTGCGCGAGGGGTCCTTTGACTCTGGGGCCTCCCTTCAAAATCAATAACCACAACTTAAAAAAACCTCTGTGACTCTCGCCGTTATCGAAAAAATCCCGTGACTGGATGTCCCCGAACTCTCTTTCAACCAGGTCCCAGGTGCCCTTGGTTACGCCCCCTCCTCACCACCGTTAAGGGCACCAGGCACTGTGAGTCGGAAATCCTCCCCACCTGATCAAATCTTTTATCGCCTCTAAAATCTTTAGCTCTCAACTGTACCTCTCATTCTTTTCGCCTGGCTGTAATTTTTTTGCAACCCTTTAAAATGTTGCTCCCATCCCCCCTCAGGTGATGCTAGCTCTCGTACACTAGATTGTGGTGTGATAGTTTTGGGATGGGGGGGATCTTTTCTATTATATTTAATATTTAATTGTCGGTGGCTCGCTTTAGTCTTTGAAGGAAGCAATTGTTCTTCAAGGACATCTTGGCATTGAGCACACCTATTTTTTTTCTGTTTATCTCTGTATTTTGTTTTTTGTTTCCCTCTAATTTTAAATTAGTCGGGAGAAAAACTCATGTTTGTGCTTTGAACGGTTGTGCCCTCGTAAATCTCTGCCGGATGAGACTGCTTTAGATAAAAAAAATTAAACCGTTTGGAAGACGATGAAAACCTGATGAATTATTTGTTTCAGCCAAACTCGAGAAATTTGAAGTCCCGACCGCCCTCTACCTAACTTCCGAGGTTTGGACCCCCGATTCTGGATTGGTGACAGCTGCTTTCAAACTGAAAAGAAGACAAATTCAGAACAAGTACCAGGATGCTATAAACCACATGTATGGTGCTTAAGTCTCCTCCACCTTCAGACCACTCATTGGTACCCTTTCCCATGTCCTTTTTTAGATACCTCCTCTTCATTCCCTAGTTTGAAATCCTAATTTTGCATGCTGATGGAAGAAGTATTTTTGACACCTCATTTGTCTAGTTTATTTGTGGCTGTGAACTTTTCGTGAACAGATGAAAAAAATGGCAGGGATCTTGCGCACACCTTGTAAATATTCAATTTAAATCTTGCCAACTGGCGTTGATTGCGAAAAGATAAAGGAAGTTTTGTCACAGAAAGATAAAGACCTCTTCATATTCTATTTCTATAGCATAGAACCAGACAAAATTTCCTTTACTACCTCTTGGCAAAGTGTAAAGAAACGTGTTCGCTCATTAGCATTGACTTTGAGTATCCATACCTCTGTACCTGGCAAGTCTACCTGAATGTAATGAAATGTTGTGGTTGAGTCAACTGTAACTTGTCTCTTGGCAAACTTGAGGCAGCTTCTGACCATATTTTAGTATTTGGAACTCGCTTCACCTCAATTGTAGTCGATAGATACCCAGATAAAACAATTCTCAATTAATCACAAATGCACTTCCATTAGTTTGTAATGATCAATTTTGGACAACTGCAGAAAAATCTTTGAATGATTGAACTTTGGGAACCCTAGAGCAAATATTGTATTTAAAATCATTCACCACTGGAGTAAGTTGCATCCTTATGTTAATGTCCAAAGACTCTTCTCAATATTCGCTTGGGTGGCTTCTCTAGGATTTCAAAATCTACCATTTTCTCACAACGCTACTAAAACTACCTAATCGGGGTCATTTTAATGATTCAGTCACGGTGGACCATCACTTATCGTTGGCCTTAAAGTTTTATAAAAAAAATTATACATTTCGAAGTCGAGACGATCTATTTTGGACTATAAATATAACCCTGAACTCCTTCTTAAATGTGCTCCCCAAGTTAGAGAAACTATTTTCACAAATGAACTGCACGAGTTAAATTCAAGTAGTGTACAGTGTTGCAAGTGGTGGGGATCTTTTCGCCTTTTAGGGGTAATTTAAAATGTAGTAGTGGTGCCGCAACGAATGAATCTCCAAATTTTAAAGATTGGATTGCACACGTTCACACTCAGCATACTTATTTGACACCAGATACATTTATTAATCACATAACTTGCAAACGCATAATTATGATATAAGTTAAAAGTAGATGGGTGAGAAATGCCATAGTTCGTCTTTGAGTGCAATTTAAAGGGCCGACGAAGGTCCCCCACTTTCCCTCGGTGTAGTGGCTGCGTATATTCGAATGACAAAACCAATCTCGTGAATAGATTTATAAGTTGTGGACATAATTCAACTCATGTTTGGAGAAATAACTATTGTAAGTAATTTCGTGTGTTGTGTACTTGTTATTGGCAGGTAGGTACCTAATCCAGTTTATAGATGCTTACCGCCGCGTGTTTGTGTTTTGTTTTCGCCATTTTGGCAATTTACTCGTGAACAGTAAATTTATTTATTATCTTTGACGTACAAATTATTTCTCTTGAATCATTTTTTTTTTTAATTCCATGGAAACCTCAAACATCCATAATGAAAAGTTGGGTTTACTTTATAATTTGCGAGTCCGCATAATGTCGCCACATTTAAAGTTATTCGCAAAGAAATTAACAAATAATTTCACGCTTAATAAAAGTGAAATCGAGTCAATATTTGTTTCTCTAGCCTTTCGTCTTAGTAAATTGCCCTGCCCCGTCCTTCGCATCTGGACGATAATTGAATTTAAGGATTTTTGTTTCGCCATATAGGCCCCATTGTGGACCAGCTCCACCGACCTCATAATGCCGATTCATTATCTACCCATATAATTGTTTCTATTGGATGTTTATAATGACATCCTTTTCCCCCCGGAGCCTACTATCATGTATCCTCTGGAGAAGTCTGCTCGCAGTTGCGGCATTCCAGTCCGGGTAAAGGTGTTTGTCCCCGACTTGCATATTAGTCGTTTTGCCGTTTCTTAGCTCTGGCAGATTGAATCGCGTCTCTTACCGCCCCATTTCTCACGAGATGCCAAACCAAATGGTACCACGAGCCCGATGAATTTCCTAGCCCTAAACATGAAAGGCTTAGTGGTGCTAATCTCTAGTATACAAGCCCATATTGCATGCCGTAAGGGAAGTGGCATTGACGAGGAAGCGCTCTACAGGGCACCTGAGGATGTCCCTAAGTGGACATCTGTCTATTGGGTCGAATTCACCTTCCAAAAAAGATGCTCGCCTATGATGAGTAAAACTTACCTCGTAGTCAAGCTTACAAGAAGCTAAGGATGGGTCAAACGTTAAAAAGGTAGCCTTATCAGTCAGCACCCCAAGTCCAGAAACACTCAGAGCGAAGAATATCCATGACGTAGGTATACGAGACCCCAAACCTGCGAATGTGCATGACTCTGGTGAGGTTTCAGTCGAACGACCAAGGTAACGGTTCGACTTTGCCAGGATCAGGTAGAAAGTCGACTCGTGGGAGGAAGCAAAATTAGCCTTGGCCAAAGAAATAGAAATCCGTGTGTTTTGCCATACAGAGAAATTCAGTTCAGAGAGTGGGAATCAGCGCTCCGAGGTGCATCTGAATTGCACCAAAAAAAGAGTGAAAAGTCGTCTACAAGGAGTGTGACGAAACATCTTCCGTCAGCACCAAGGTGGTACCATAGATGCTCAAGACAGTCGTACTGAGAATACTTTCCGTATTGGGATAGCATTTTGGGCGCTCTATTGGACCCCACCATACGCGTAATCTACGATATCACAGTAATTCAGAGAAAATTTGGAGGCGTCCCCACGATACAATACCGACCCGCGGTATATTACGCCTTTTCCAAGTCAAAAAAATAGTGGCAAAGAACTGAATAAAAAAGGCCTTAAAGCGAGAACTCGCCGGCTGGCGCAGAGCATCTCACTTAGAGGGAAGTTGCGAAATATGCAAGGCGCAGCACGCAGGTGATCGCTGTCCGTAAAATAAGCCAACATAACCAATTTCTTCTTCAATTTACCCCCGGAGGAATTGGGCAAAGACGAACTGGGTAGTGATCTCTCCCTAAGGATAGAAGTGGGTAAGCCAGTGTTCATAAATGGAAAGGGCACTTCATCCATGAGGGATAGAAGTGGGTGAGCCGACGTTCATACATGGAAAGTCAGCTCAACCATGAGGGATGGAAGTGCGTGAGCTGGCATTCATACATAGGAAGGACATCTCATCCATTAGGGATAGAAGTGGGTCAGCCGGCGTTCATACGTGGAAAGGACACCATCTATGAGGGAGAGAAGTGGCTGAGCCGGCATTTATACATGGGAAGGACATTTCATACATGAGGAATAGAAGTGGGTGAGCTGGCGTTCATACATGGGAAGGACACCTTATCCATAAGGGATAGAAATGGGTGAGCCGGCGTTCATACATGGGAAAGCAGATCACCCATGATGGATATAAGTGTGCTAGCCAGCGTTCATACATGGGAACGACACCTCTGTTAAAAACATCTGCGAACACTTACCTTTGAACAACGACTGCTGCGGAGCGAGCATTTGGCCGACTGTGACGTCATGCCAAGCCATTAACAAATGAGCAGCGCGCAGCGTACAATTGCGTGCCATTATTACTCCGACATATATTAACATAATTCGTCTTTTTTTCACTGCCTTATCTTGTTCGCAGTGAAAGCGGCTTGATAAACAACCATTAGTCTCTACTGATAGCGGCCCGTAACAGCTAAGTGGACACTCCACGCTCGGTGAGACTATCTGCTAGTTGTTGTGACGTGTCAACCTAAGTCACCGATGTTATACCCTTTCTAGCAAGCATATCAGGTGGAGTAGCCACATTAATTCTCAGCCTTCGATTATCAACATTCTTAGAAGAGTACAGAGCATCAACCAAACTTTTGTTGTCCACAAAACGATTAATGTTAATACCAGCGCAGCGAGATATTTCGACAATGATACTGGCGATGTGCACTGCAGCTTCAGCGCATTCGAGAAGAGCCAGGGTCTCAGCAGACAATGTTGACTTGACAACACGCCGGATTTTCCTAGTCTGCCAGTAGATTGGAGAACGAGCACCACCATCATCCTCCAGGAATAGAATAAACGCTCCTTGAGAACAACCATCAGCCAAATTAGAAAAACCATCCGAATAACGCTTTAGAGAACAGGCTTCGAGTGGCTCAAGCTTAGGAAAGCCTAATCTCATATTGTCTCTTGAACTATTAACTTATTCAATCTTAGCAAATCACCAACAGTTGCCTTGTTACACGCAACGCTTAACTGACAAGTTTCAAAAGCAATGTCTGGTCTAGTATGTGTTGCGATCCAGTTCAGTTGTCCAATTAAAGCTCTGTAATCAGTCTTTTCCGCCAGTGTTAAGTCGCTTGTTTTAAGAAGAGCACACTGATGACTGATGCCGATAGGTGTCAAAGTAGAAGCATACGGAAGTGATCAACAGTAAAGCGATCAGCAGTCGTTTTGATGTTCAAACCAACATACTTGAATGATGCTGATGCTAAGAAGCCAATCAAGAACATGTGATGTAATTTCTTAACAACAGCGTCCTCAAATGCAGCAGTTCCCGCCCGCGAAAATCATCAACATAGAAGTCACAAATTATGCCAAGATTGTTGTCATTGTACCACGAAAACAAAGAATCATCTAATGAACGCATGCGAACACCAAGCATCAATAATTCATCCTTCACTCTTAAATACCAAGCTCTGGCTGCATCACACAAACCGTAAACAGTCTTCTAAAATTTCCACAAGTTACCATTAAAATATTCAGGAAATGGTTTCAAGTAAATCTCGCGTTCAATGACATTGCCCTGCAGATAAGCAGCCTTGACATCAACGGTGGGACACTTCCACTGCTTGGAAGATGCCAGAGACAAAGCCAGACGTACTGTTTCCCTGGAACACGTAGGCGAATCCTTGCGCAACGAGATAGTGTCCTCTTCAAAGCCACGTGCTACTAATCTCGCTTTAGTAACCGTCTTATTATTTTGCACTTTCTCAGTTATGACCCACCTCAATGATACGATATAGCGTACGAGAAGTGCAGGCGAGCGGCTTAAAAGCTTCGTTTGAATGAGACTCAGGATGGCCGAGTGGATTCGCCGCTGATTAACAGTGGTCCAGCGACGCGGGAATCAGTACGCAACTCGCCTACGCTATTATTTTTTCTTTGCCCCTTTTCCTACTCTCCTCTATCTACAACGACATATTGATCAACATTTTCAACTTCTCCATAAACATTGTTGTCTCTCCAGTTTGGCATTTCAGCTTCTTTCGCTGCCATCACATCATATCTATTAAACATTACAACCATCTCTGCACTGTCAGGTATCACAGACAAATCAACCATATCATTGAAGTCAATCCAACCAAGAGTACCATCAGAATCGTACCTGACATTGAAACAATTACGATATTAGTTACTTGTGGCTTTTTCCTTCACAAACTGATTAATGTTTACGCTTTCAGAGCTACGAAAATTGTACAAATTACAAAAAGCTGTCAATTGCCGACAACCCTTTTCGGGTAAGAACAGTCCATCTAGTTTCGCCAACAAAATTTCGACACCGTCCTGATTTGTTAAATTATCAACACTGATTTCCAGTCGAGTAAATATGAATCACTAAAGCACGTTTAGTTTTCGGCAATTCAGTAAGTTCGCACCAAATACCAATATTTTTTTCCCAACTGTCATAGCACCCATCATTGTCAAGTTTAGGCGGTCATTTCGATGAACAGGCACCGGTATTAACGCTTACCATAGAGCTCTGCCACCACTGTTCAGAACATCTGTACACAATTACCTCTGAACAACGACTGCTGCGAAGCGAGCATCCGGCCGGCATTACACCACCGGCTGTGACGTCACGCCACGCTATAAAAAATGAACGGCGCGCAGCGTACAATTGCGCCCCATTATTACTCCACTAGATATTAACAACCTCATCCATCCGGAACAAAAGTGGGTGAGCCGGCATTCATACATGTGAAGGACAGCTCATCCATGCGGAATAAGTGTGGGTGAGCTGGCGTTCATGCATGAGGGATAAGAGTGGGTGAGCCGGCGCTCATACATGGAAAGCACAGTTTATCCATGCGGAATAGTAGTGGGCTAGCCGGCGTTCATACATGGGAAGGACACTTCATCTATGAAGGATAGAAGTGGGTGAACCGGCGTTCATACATGGGAAGGAGAGCTCGTCCATGAGGGATAGAAGTGGGCGAGCCGGCGTTCATACACGTGAAGGAGAGATCGTCCATGATAAATAGAAGAGTTGGCCACGGAAAGTTGAACAGCATTCGCACCAGGCAGGGTCTGTTGTTAAAGATTAAAATAAGGAAGGGTTTCATATAGAGTCGGATGAAGGACGGTGCTGCGGAGCGATGTAGTCCGAGAATACAGTGTATAAATGTTCTAGAAAAGACGGACAGTCACCACATTGTCTTTGTAATAATGGAAAGGGATTCATAGGACTAATGCCAGGAAAAAGATGGCTGCTCAATTGCGACCAGAATTGTCCTGACCATAGATTTTTTTTCATTGCAGCTTTCGGTAATAGCACTGTTGCCGAAATTGCAAATAGACTTATCACTAAGCTACTATAAAAGGCAAAAACTGGAAAACAAACAAGGTATCAGAGAAAACAAAGAACGACTAACAAACCGATAGAGACAAAAAACAAAAAAAAACAGGCTCAAGCATCGAAAGGAAACTCAGGATTCCGAGCAACTAGCATCAAAGGGACAATTCTATTGTGGAGGCTCGCATCCTCATGAAACTATCAGTCCACAGTCTAAAATGCACGAACCTCTCCTGAGTAAAAGAGAAGAGCGGTTGGGACAACGCTCGTATAGGTACCGCGCGCGAAGTTCTGCTAAACTAAAACACTTAAGGGCATTCAACTTACTCTGTTAGTTGTGCTATAACTCACAAAACTAGACTTTGATCTTTACACGGCTCGGACTCTCCTGCACATATCGGTATAATGCAGCCAACCCGTTGTGACTCTTACCAGCGATATGAATAACCTCCACTAGGTTCAAACAAGAGGGAGAAGGCATAGACACCGTCGAGATCGACTGCGGATGAAATTAGAGCCGTGAAACTAAGGCAAAGCTGAGGCCGCGCGGAAAAGTGCATAATGCATCGAAATCGCAGTCAAACGATAAAGGGATTATACAGCACTGGGCTAGAGTTCTTGCTAGCTGAGTGTATAGGACAATGGTCTACCAAGGTCGCGGTACAGGATTCGATCCTGGCAAGGCTGGACACAAACGTCAGGGCACGAAGAGATCTGGCTACCAATTGGTGGAACCACATTATAGAATCGCATCTGACTAAAAACCACCTCAAAGATGACCATTTTAAAGTTTTATAAAGTTCTATAATTGGGTAAAGCGGTGCTCACAGTTCTTTACTGAGCGAAGGGGGTTTTCAGACTCGCATAAACTGTTAACTCTTTTACCGGGTAGCCAGATACATTTTTTTTTGGGGGGGGGGGGGGGGGGTTATTGTGGTAGCCTATTTGGGGACTGCCTACTTGGGAATAAGGCGCCGTACACAACATAGCCTACTATCTAGGCTATATTAAAAAACAAATAAGAAAAAAATAATAATATATAACTAACAAATACCAACGATAAAAAAAAGGACAAGAGCAAAAAAAATAACGAGAAAAATAAATAGGACAAGAGGGAAGCCTGCTCGGGCGTCGTGGGGAGGCCCGCCTCCCCTCGGCGCAGGAACATGCAACCGACAAAAAGACACACAGAAAAAGGTCAAATAAAATGGAGGAGGCCAGCCTCCTCCCAAAAGTCGTAAAGTCCACAAGTCAGTGTGCACGAATCCGTCCAGAGTATAAGGGGCAAGCGGTAGCGACCACACTCATCTGGTACCGGGACAGGTAACGTGCGCGAAGATAACCCGGAATGGGACATTCGACAAGAATGTGCCAAAACGTCTGAGGAACAACGTTGTCTTAAAAGTAGGGTGTTAGCGAGCGCACCATCAAATGGTGGTGTATCCCACGAGTGTGACCAATTCAGAGACGACAGAAAGAAACCTGAAGCCGTCGCGGCATTGAGGGGTAGGTCCCTAGGAACCTTCGCGGCGCAATAGCACGCAACTTTTGGTTCCTTTCGACCGTCTCCCAGCTTCTTTGCCAAGCAGTCCGAAGAGCTGCACGTATTCCTGCCATGTAGTCGGTGTGAGGAAGAGCGAAACGCTGCTCTGGCTACCCAGTCGTCGCGGAAATTTCGGCGGGTTCATTCCCCGCAAATCTTACATGTCCAGGAACCCAGCAGAAGATAATGTGGACATCCGCCCAGCGCCAAAACCATGGCGTCACGGATATCGCTTACCAGGGGACGCGGAGATTCCAATGCCCCGAGAGCACTCAGGGCACTTTGGGAATCGCTATAAATCACAATCCGGTCTCCGAACCGGGCACGTCGCGTAATCTCCCGTACCGAGTGCTGTATTGCCACCAGCTCGGCCGTACAGACAAACGCAGCTCCTGGCAGAGCCCCGCTGACTTAATACAGAGGGAATACGGCGTGGAAGCCGACCCCCTCTTGGGACTTGGAGCCATCCGTATACACTGGCACGGTTCCAGCGTGACACGAGGTGTGCTCCAAAAAGGTCGAACGCAATACTCCCGGCGCTGTACAAGCTTTAGGAGCAGAGGCGTGGCGACAAATAGCCAAATGTGGTAACCTCCAGGGTGGCGTCCTGGCCAGAACCAGAAGCACCACCGGCCTGAGAGCTATACCTAGCTCTCGAAAGAGTTTACTAGCCTAAGCCCAAAGGGCTTAGGTTATGACTGGCGTCTCTCGGCGGCATAGGCACCGTCGAAATCAGCTGCGGATGCAGTGAGAGCTGTTGGCGACTGAGGGAGGCGCTGGGCTCGCGCGTACAGGCGAGTAAGGCACTGTTCGCGGCGAAGGGCGAGTGGCATATCCCCAGCATCGACTAATATGCTCTCAATGGGGGATGTGCGGAAGGCACCGGTCGTATGGCGGGTTTTTTTTTTATTTATTTAAGGGGCTATCTGGCGACTGCCGAATTAGGCATAAGTCGCCGTAAACAAACAGCCTAGTTCTAGGCTACTTTAAAAAATTGAACAGCAAACAACAATAAAAAGAAATAACAATAACAATAACAAAAACAACAATTAAACCTGGTTAAATGAAAGGGAGAAGGCCGGCCTCCCCCAAAATGTCAATAAGTCCACAAGTCAATGTCCACGAATCTGTCCCCAGTACAAATGACAGGCGGTAGCGACCCCGCCCATCCCGGTACCGGGACAGGTATCGTGCGCGAAGATCACCCAGACTGGGACATTCGACAAGAATGTGCCGAACAGTCTAGGGGACGACACAGTCGTTGCAATAGGGCGCAGGCGAGCGCTCCATCAAATAGCGATGCGTCACACGAGTGTGTCCGATTCGGAGACGACAGAAAGCAACCTGAAGCCGGCGCGGCATTGGGGGATAGGTCCATGGGAACAGTCGCGGCGCAATGGCACGCAACTTTAAGTTCCCTTCAACCGTCTCCCATCTTCTTTGCCAAGCAGCCCGAAGAGCTGCCCGTATTCCTGCCATGTAGTCGGTGTGAGGAAGAGCGAAACGCTGGTCCGGTCGCAGAGTCCTCGCGGACTCTTTGGCGCCCTCATCGGCGCGCTCATTCCCCGCAATTCCTACATGTCCAGGAACCCAGCAGAAGATAATCTCGACATCCGCCCGGCTCGCAAAAACCGTGGCGTCACGGATATCGCGAACCAGGGAGGGCGGAGATTCCAATGCCCCCAGACCACACAGGCTGCTTTGTGAGTCGCTATAGATCACAATCTGGTCTCCGAACCGAGCACGTCGCGTAATCTCCCGTACCGAGTGGTGTATTGCCACCAGCTCGGCCGTGAAGACAGACGCAGCGCCTGGTAGAGCCCCGCTGACTTCAAAAAGAGGGGATACGGCGTGGAAGCCGACCCCCTCTTGGGACTTGGAGCCATCCGTATACACTGGCACGGTTCCAGCGTGAAACGAGGTGTGCCCCCAAAAGGTCAAACGCAATACTCCCGGACAAGTATAAGCTTTGGGAGCAGAGGCGTGGACACAAATAGCCAAATTTGGTACCCTCCACGGTGGCGTCCTGGGCAGAACCAGGGGCGCCACCGGCCCGAGAGCTATATCTACCTCTCGAAGGAGTTTCCTGGCCCTAAACCCCTTTGGGTTTAGGGACGGTCGCATAGCGAAGGCCGGTGTGGTGGATCGAGTCCACCTTCCGCAATAAACGCTGGGCTGCGGATGCATAAAACTTGCACCCATACTTGAGCTTCGAACGAACAAAGGATCGAGGAAAAGGTAAGGCAATAGCCCTATCAGCGCCCGAAACGCTGAACGTCAAGGAACGAAGAATATCCATGGCGCGGGTACAAGAGACCCTAAGGCTGCGAATATGAGCCTCGTAGGTCAGGCCTTGGTCAAATAGAAGACCAAGGAAACGGTGCGATTCAACCACTTCCAAGCGTACCCCATTAAGAAACAAATCTGGGTCGGGGTGGAGCCCTGGATGAAGACAGAAGTGCACCACCTTAGTCTTGGCCAAAGAAAACCGAAACCTGTGCACTTCGACATAGCAAGAGACGCGGTTCAATGCGTGTTGGAGTCGACGTTCGAGTTAGCATCTGGGCCGCGCCAAAAGAGATCGAAAGGTCGTCCACGTGGAGCGTAGCGAGAACATCTTCCGGCAGCACCGAGGTGGTGCCGTTGATCCTTAGAGCAAAGAGTGTGACACTGACGACACTTCCTTGCGGGTCCCTCTGTTCCTGCTCTATTGGGCCGGAAAGGGCTTCCCTCACCCGTACGCGGAATCGACTATTTCGCAAAAATTCAGATATGAACATTGGGAGGCAACCCCTCACCCCCATCTTGTGCAGAGTCTCCCTAATCGCGTATCGCTATGCGGTATCATAGGCCTTCTCTAGATCGAAAAACATCGTGACGTAGTGATGTCTACGAAGGAAGGCCTCACAGACAGCCTTTTCCATTCGGAGCAAAGCATCCGACGTGGAGTGGAACTTGCGGAAGCCGCACTGTGCAAAAGACAGATGGCCTCCGCTGTGCAGGAAAAAGTCTAATCTACCATTTACCAATTTCTCCATCAACTTGCACACGTGAGAGGTTAGAGAGATTGGGAGAAAACCGTCCGGAGTAGAGTGATCTCTCCCCGGCTTGGGAAAGGCGAGCACGGTAGCGATTCGCCAGAAATCTGGGAGGAGACCGTCGACCCAGATCGTTTTGAACAAATCTAAGAGAAAAGACATGCCTCGCTCACCCAGGTGTCGAAGCATGGCGTATGGGTGTCGAAGCATGGCGCGGTTTCCGCGCACGAAGCAAGAGTGGAACGCAACTCACTCACAGTAAACCTGTCGTTGAAGGGTTCTCTGCCTCTGGTGGTAAAGTTCAGCCGGCGGCCTTCCGCGACATCACAAAGTGCATTGAATGCTGGCGAAGTAGCATCCCGGCTAGAGAATGCGGAGAAAGCTGTGGCGGAGAATTCCACCACGGTCGCGGCGTCCGAGATTGCGGTCTCATTCTCCTGGAGGACGGGAGGGGTTTCCTGCGAGAACTTGCTCCAAGTCCTTTTGACTCGCCTCCACACCTCTGCCAGAGAGATCTTCCCGTTGAGTGAAGACACGTATGCACGCCAAGAACAGCGGCGGGCGTGCTTCGAAATATACCGGAACATTGCCCTAGCCCGATGAAATTCACTGACAGTGAAATCGTTCGGGAGGCGTTTATAGCGCATGTAGGCATAACGCTACTGTTTGAGGGCCGTCTCACACTTGGCCGATTACCACGGAAGTGGTCGGCGTGCAAAACGGCCAGACGTTCTTGGAATAGTAGTCAGGCACGCAGCGATGAGGTTATCGGAGAACCCAACGGCCTCATCTACTGACCTAAACTACTCGACTGAGATAGAGAAGTCAGTCATTTCCTGAAATGCAGGCCACCGCGCCCGCGCCAAGCACCAACGAGGGGGGCTCTCAGGCGGCAGTTGCCCTGGAAATGATATTTGAATGGGAAAGTGATCACTACCATTTCCGGTCACCGACCAACCCACAATAAAAATCAAGCTGTGCATCCGAAGAGCACAAAGATAGATCAAGGCAAGAAAATGAATCAGTTCTCGGCAGTGATGCGTAAACTCATCTACATTTAGGACACCTATCTTAAGCTCTTCGATCAGATCGGCAAGGACTTGTCCCCTGAGATTTATTTAGTAATCTCGGCAGAGAGGATGCCTGCCGTTCAGATCTCCAAGCAAGAGAAAGGGCCTCGGCAACCGTGCAAAGACGCGGCGGAAATCCCCCGTGTCGAAGTCAGCTAATGGTAGAATGTACGCAGTAATGATAGTATACCTCCTATCCAGGTGAATCTGCACAGCCACTGCCTGAAAGGAGGTATCTAAAGTGAAAGGAACAACGGAGACATCATGCTGGGTGTAAACAGCGGATCCCCCAGCCAGGCCATCTCGTGGTGGTGGGGTCGCAAGGCCCTTATACCCCAGGAGGGTTGGCATTGGGCATACGCCTAGCATGGTCTTCTGCAGAAAAATCGCTAACTGGGAACGGGATGAAACGAGTCTCCACAGCTCCTCCCCGTTGCCTCGGAGTCCACAGCAATTCCATTGAAGGAATATGCCCTCCAGGCCAAGCTCGGAGGAGACGCGGGGCCCTCCTCGAACTGAAGACCCTCACGGAAATGGCTGTACGCTTCCCGGAGGCTGTTAGTCCGACAAAGCGCTGTTGCCTTCGTGTACTTATTGGGGGTTGGCTGGGCTCGCCATGCGAGTCTTTTCCTCCCTCCGCTTCGAAACCTTAGGCGGGTGTTAGTGCTTCGGAAGCGGGCGGGCGCCCTCTTTTCGAAGAAGCACCTTCTCCGAGCCACTCAGCCCACCACTAGGCGTGGGCGGAGGAGCCGAAGCTCCTTTGTTGCTGTCCCCCTTTCGGGGGCCAGCTTTAAAAACCCGGAAGATGGTCTGGCAACCAACTTCAGGGGTGTTGCCTTCTGTGAATCTAACGACTCGGTGGAGGCGCGTGGCCGTTTCGCCTTACGGGAAACGGTCACGCTGGGGAAAGAAGGGGAGGCCCTGGATTTATCAGGGGCTGGGTGTGAACCTTTTGTGCCACCAGCTTTACCAGGAGAGCACCCGGGTTGAGTAGAACCTGCAGAAGGGCTCCGAATGGGCGCCGAAACAACTTTGCTCATTGGCCTGGATGGGCGTGGAGCAGAGGGCGTCGTTCTAACCATTGGGGCATAAGACGTCCCAGGCAGAGCCCAGCGCGTCAGGACCAAGTCCTTAGCCTCGCGTATGAGAAACGATCCTGAGCCTGAACGCCAGGATTCCCTTCTCAAGGAGATACGCACCACATTCCTCCGAGGAAGCGGGGTGCGGCTCTGCACAATTGACACACTTGGCCACACGCGATTTGGACTTAGCGTGTGCGGCCTTGGAGCAATTTACACATACTTCGGGTGACCCCGAATTTGCACGTCTACATGAACGACTAGTATGGCCGAAGCGGTGACAGTAATAGCACCGCCGCGGCAGTGACACCAATGCCTTCACGCGGTAGCGGTACCAACTTGCACGCACCGACTCAGGAGGCTTGTCACAGTCGAACGTGACGAAGAGTGTATGGGTAGGTCTCGAGGCCCCTCCCTGTTTGCTCATCACATGCTCGACCTTGACGGCCCCGTGGTCAGCCAGCTCTACAGTGATATCTTGTATGGAGTAGTCCACGAGTTCCCTCGCATAAACTACTCCTTTCGCAAAGTTCATGGTAGAGTGCGGCGTCACACTAACCGGCGTGCCATGAAGTGTCCGAAGAGCACTTACCTTGGCCACCTCGGAGGAAGCCGCCGCATTCGTAAGAAGGCTCATGTCCGAGAAACGAGCCACCTTCTGCTCTCTACCAATCGCACTAGCTAAAGCTCTCCTCTGATGGATCATGTTGCCCTTAGCCAAAACGGTGCATCAGTGCAGCGAATAACGATGAAGCGTTTGAAGCCAGCGGGCTCGAAAACGCCGGGTAATTCCTAAATGAGGGGCCCCGATGTAATCAAGGCTCCGCTCTGCGCTCTAGCACTTTTGGTCATAGTCAGGGGCTCCGCACCCGGAGAGGGAGATGGGCCAGATATGCCGATCTTGGCTTTGTCGCTTACCGAAATGGCAGCAGACCCACCCGTCCCCGCAGCCCCCGCGGATGGAGAGAAGCCCCTCCTCCCCCCCCATCTTTTTTTTCGTTTAATGAGAGGATGGCGTAGAATGAACCCTCTTCTCCCCTCCGTCGGCAGGAGCTCCCAGGTCAGATGGACCAGCCTCAGCAAGGTCTTTCTCCGAGATGGAGGTCTTGGCAGTCGTACGGGCACCGTTCGGAGGAGGAAATCCCTCCCCTCCTTCTACTACCTTGGAAACAAGAGCCGTTTGAGGAGGTCCTTGCATAGGAGTGGACTCGAGTTCAGTGCTTGGCACCGAGCCCGGATTCGCTCCCATGGAAGGCCCTACCGTCTGAGGCTGAGTTGCCTCAAGGACTATGTCTATCTCGGGTGGATCCTCATTTGGCCATCACCCCAGGACATCACAGGTCCTATTTGCAGCAGTCATTAGTCTTGTGTTGGGAGGCACAGGCCTTGACTCCCGCTAGATTTAGTATTCTAGCCAGCAGGTCTTTTGAGGGAAGCGACGGAAGGGGCCTGGCTTTCCTCCTCCCCTTAAGGTTTGCCCTACCGATCCGCTTCAATGGGGAGCGGTCGGCTAGTGGCTGCCTGCTCGCTTTCTTGGCAGTCCCTTTGGAAAGAAAAGGAGGGACTGCCACTAGAAACAGGGAGGTGCCCGAAAGCACCGCCAGAGAAGGTGGCGAGGCGAGTCCCCTACACCCGTTGGCGCAGGAGAGGAGTAAGCCTCCTCTCCGGTTAGAGAAATATGGAGGTTTCCCTGCGCAAGCACAGGAAGGAGGGACCTCCATTTTTCCTGTAGAGCTACCCGAGGGCGGCTCCGTCGATGGAACGGGGAGATGAGGGTTGTTTTTTTTAATTTGTTCATCATTGGGCATGGTGACCCTAATTTTCTCACGGGATGCACACGATCATCATCCCTCGCAGTAGCCCGCCCTGCAAGGGGTGCGTACAGACCTGGCAGAGCCAGGTGCCACCATTCAAGCCCACCCCTCCCGCCTGGTTTCTTGGCAGTCCCTCAGCATGGCAGCTCCTCCTTCGACGCGGCGTAAATTTGATAGAGTATGAAGAGAGAAGAAAAAAGGATGTGAGGAAGGTATGGGTGGGGATGAAGCAGGTTGTTAAAAACCCACCATCCCAAACCGGAGCTCAGGGTTTAGGGAACATTGTCCTCTCCCCCCCAGCCCCGATCCGGGATAGTTGGCTGAGAAGGAGGTCAGCATCTACCCTGTGAAATTAGAGGCTGACCAGAGAAAGTTGTGGGAGAGGTTGTAAGAGAAGTGAAGAAGTAGGGGAGAGATATATGCTGTCTGAATGAAGAAGAGGCTAAGCTGGGGTCGGACCGGGTGCTGTGTTCCCGTTAGCACAGCGGCCAGGATGGCAAATCGACGCGACCCTTACGGGGCGTCATCTCATTGATTTCGTTCATCTCGTCTATAATCTGATTTTCAAAATCAATGTCAAAGTCTTCATTTTCTTCTTCACTGATTCCGAAAATCTGTTCCCAGTGTTGCCTGAGAATTTCCTCCATTTCATTCTCCTCTGATTTAATTTCACCTTGGTCGTCTTCTAATTCGATCTTTTTCTTCTGTGGCTTTACTCTCATACTCTTGAATTTTGCCCAGCATTCTTTCGGTGATGCTTCGCTATCTAGTTCTTCGACAGCTTCATTCCATTTCTCTCCTTAATGTTTGTAAATTAGAATTTTTAGTTCCTCCTTTATTTCTCTCATACGGTACATTGTCTCACGCGATGTACCCGTGCTGATATAATCCTTTCAGCTCACGGTGTAAACCTTTCATACGATCGGTCCATTTGTATGCAGAAATCGTTTTGTATGCAGTTTTGGGAATTGACTCCGTCAGCCTCGATCATCTGGGCCTCTAGCCGTTTCATTTCTTCGTCTGATTCCTCGAGCGTCGCTTCGTCGAGGTTCGCTGGGATGTAATTTCTTAGCAATCGATCATAACTATCCCAATTCGACCTGCTGTAATTCTTCCTTGTGTGTGATAGTACCAATATATGGTTAACGTTGATATTAAGGTTAATCCCTATATGGTCGCTATAAGATATTACTTCAGGAGTCATGTGATATTTAAAGGGTAAGAGGAAGTTGGCCAAGCAGATGTCCAGCTTGGTGGCGCTCCTTTTCGTGAAGGTCAGAAAGTCGGGGCTCAGTCTCTGGACGATGTTTCTATCCAGGAGAGTATTCAAGCATCTGCCTATACCGTTGGTTCGAGTATACACGGAGTCGGCACATCGTGCGTTCAGGTCCCCCATTAATATCGTAAGGACCCTTTTCCAGAGTATACACTTGATGGTTTGGTTAGGCAAATAGTCGCGCCCGGGGCTTGATATCCCGTGACAACGACCATCTTCCCCAGGCTCATTTCTACTTATATGGAGAGGTAGGATTCTTCCAAGTTCCTGAGTTGCTTGAATTTTATTCCCTTCTTAACCGCGGTGGCTGCTCCATCGTATCGTTCTTGAGAATGGTTCACTATTAGCACGTCATAATTCCATATCTTGATTATGTCACTATTCGTGCTAACTCTGTGTTCCGAAATGAGTATTATATCAGCATCGATGTTTCGGAAAATCATAGATTTAATCCCGGAGGCATTCTGGGATCTTGTTTTTGGTTGTTTCTCTTTCTTCTTGTTCGGATTGCGAGTAGCTTGAAGACTCTTCTTGGGCAACATCTGATGTTACTTGCAGCACTTCTCTTTGTGTTTTGGATGAGGCTGTACTCATATTGAGTATTTTTAGTGAGTCCTGAGATTTGAGTACTTTAATTGTAGGCAGATTGTTTGCTTGTAGCAGTGAATTGAGTTCACTCTCATAGCTTCCTGGGTTTCCCATATTAGCGATGATTTTTTTTTTTTTAAGTAAAGAAATTGGTTACTAATATATACTATGAACACCTGCAAAAAGAAATAAATATAGTCCACACTGTAAAATAAAGTATATATGACTTTTGTTTTTTGAAACCTGGGGAGGGGGCCCAAACTTTTTTTTGTACAGAGCACTATTTATCATCCTGGCGACCCTACCTTCAGGGGGCCGAATATGCACTCATCACCCTAAAGCTTAAATACTATGCAAGCCACCAGACTCCTCCAAAACCTCGATAATTCCACAATACGGTGTGAACGAACAGGCCCGAGTGCAAGGGATACGCGTTATCGACCCCGCTCATCGCGGTACCGGGAGAGGTAACGCACACGAAGGTCCCCCAGGCTGGGACATTCGATAAAAATGTGCCGGAAAGTCTGGGGGATCAAGCGGTCGTCGCAGTAAGGTGCAGTGGAGGGCTCCATCAAATGGCACTACCTCGCGCCTGAATCGAAAGCGGCAGAAAATGATCCTAAACCGTGGAAGTATTGAGGAGGTTATGTCCACTGGGGTCGCAACAACCGTGGAGGTATTGAGGAGGTTATGTCCGCTGGGGTCGCAAAAACCGTGGCTGCCAACTAAGCATTTGTGACTGAGTGGATCCTTTACTAAGACGTATTAGTTGTTGGCAAGACGACCAAGATCTGAAGATGTCATGTGAGAGACCCAGAGACATTTAGCTGGCTTGACAGGCAATAAGGACGGCGGTGGGGTTGGTCACCCCAAATGGCGCCAGGAAGTGATTATTGGGGCGAAACTGATGTCTATTATTCGCGCCCTAACGCCCAGGACCCCTCAACTGCGGTCTCTTTGGGAAGAATTTGATATAAACAAATTCAACAACTCTAAATGAATACAAAGGTAATTTTGAATTAGAGTAATTCGTATATTTATATGAGCCATCAAAAGTCCCGAAGGCAAATATCGTGTCTAGGTAGCAGAGGCATGGATGCTGGGTTAGTGACCGAACACCCCTTCGATCATCGGCTGCTACCTAACCGAATGGAAAACCAAGTCCAGTTGAGCGAGCTTACACTACATCAGGTGTGTTTAGTTGTCTGATGTCTCTATTCGCTCGACTTTACGACGTCGTTCGGATCCCAGGTTAAAATGCAGATGCATAATGAGCAAAACTTTTCAGTGTGACTCAGTAGTAAAACAGGTACAAAAGATCTAGGACACGAAATTGATACCATGGTGGTAATATTCAATTCAGTATTCATCACAAGGAAAAGTAAAAGGCTACAAAAAAACAACAAACAAACGCTTGTACTAGTTTTAAATCATTGACACTCGGCATCTAATTAAGATTGGACTTATAAAATACCCTTTCAGTGGCAGGTCTTTCGGAGAGCAAAACAGAGAGGGAAAATCCATTGGAAATTAAATGAGACGTTTAAGTCCTAGTCTAATTCGGGTCCAGGTGAGTCCAAGTCTCTTTTCACTCTCTCCTACAACATTGAATTAGATCAAGTATAAAATATTTGTTTGAAAGAGGTAGATTTTACTATATTGATAAGGATGAGATTGATTAATGATTGATTAATAAGTTTTATAACTATTATTTTCAATGCAGCTTTCATGATAAACGTGAGAAGTTTTTTTAAGGCGCATTTTGGGCTTTATCTTCGAATTCCTTGAGAAAATTCGTTCTTCCAAGAGAACAATTTTCTTCATATTCTAATTCTTTAAGAAAAGTTCAGGCTTTATATTCGAATATAAATCTTAAAATATTACAAACGAAAACTGAAGAAGGAACAAACTAAAAATACGCTTACAAAGCAAAAACAGTTTTGTCACAAGGACGCATCTAAAACCATTATCCACCGACATCCACATACTTAGTCTCTAGACCAGGGGTTTTCAACCTTTTAAGATAGTGGCACCCTAATTGATATCTAGAAGCAGCCGCGACACCGCAATATAATCTAACTTACCTATAAATACATACATATGTGAAAAACAGTTCCAAATTAACCACGATTGAGATTTAACCTAATTTAATTGAAATAAGACATAAAACATTGCAAAGAAAATAAATCTTACCTTTACAAGTTTAAGGGAAATTTGAGATTGACGAGTATCACATAATTCTTTAGCATTGGGATGTATAATTGAGAAGGCAACTCTCATTTCTTCATTCACTGTCTCCAATCTTTCTCTTTTCGTTGTTTTTATGTTGCACGATGCAGAGAAGCTAGTTTTAAAATACTTTCAAGTGTGGGTAGATTTTTTTTTTTAGAAATGTTTGAAATACATTTTTGGGGCAATTTAGGGATTTTAAAAATGAATTTTGGGTCCTTCCCTCGGTACCCTAAGTTGACTCTCGCGGTCCCCCGGTCGAAAACCACTATTCTAGAACCCCCTAGATAAATTCGACTCTAGCAAATCGCGAGACGACATCGACGCTACGAACAGAGAAGGATTGCCTCGACATCGGAGCCGACGGCGAGGCGGCTTCTCTCCTCGCACGCGGGAGGCAGCCGCAATAAGGCCTCGGCGGAGGACATCGACATCAAACGAGTCGACATCTGGTTCCCGGTCGAGTGAGCCGTCGGCAAGCTGTCAGCCGGGGACCACGATAAGGTAACTCTATGGTACTCTGGCCGATGATCAAGTTTAATGTCGGTAGCCAACTGCAAAATAAAGTCCCATCAAAACTTTATTGATAAAAAATTTAAGTAACGAGGGTAAACACCAGAAAATTCAGAAGGTGGTGGTTAGGAAAGTGAAAACATGAAGGAACGAAATTTCGGTAGCAAAAAGATACTACACGTAGCGCTTTGGCTGGAAGGTCATGCAACTCTTCTGGACATCTTACCTTGTGGAAAGATGACAAACTCAATTTGCGGAGAACGAAGCTTTGCATTATTATAATCTTTACTTCTTGTCTTCAGTCACACCATCTACCCACTGCTACACGTGAAACCTGAAGGAGCAGGGTGCCCTCCTTACCCAACTGGTGCTCTCACTCGGGTCGTCTTGGCAACTCAAATCTCCTACTACCCTTTCTACGCATTTAAAGGCCTAACAAAGGACGAAAGAGGACGTTAAACGCCCTCCATTCTGTGGAGCATACAAGGATATTTTAACTTCTTTACTGCAATCAACGAGATGACGACGTCAGTTTATAAATATACTAGCTCTTATAATGACTCATGTGAACAAGTGAGCGCTCCATCAAATGGCGGTGCGTCCCGCGAGTGTGTCCAATTCGGAGACGACAGAAAGAAACCTGAAGCCGTCGCGGCATTGGGGGGGTAGGTCCATGGGAACAGTCGCGGCGCAATATAACACAATTTAAGGTTCCCCTAGACCGTCTCCCATCTTCTTTGCCAAGCAGCCCGGAGAGTTGCCCGTATTCCTGCCATGTAGTCGGTGTGAAGAGCAAAACGCTGGTCCGGTCGCAGAATCCTCGCGGACTCTTTGGCGCGCTCATTCCCCGCAATTCCTACATGTCCAGGAACCCAGCAGAAGATAATCTCGACATCCGCCCGGCTTGCTAAAACCGTGGCGTCACGGATATCGCGAATCAGGGGATGCGGAGATTTCAATGCCCCGAGAGCACTCAAGGCGCTTTGTGAATCGCTATAAATCACAATCCGGTCGCCGAACCAGGCCCGTCGCGTTATCTCCAGTACCGAGTGGTGTATTGCTACCAGCTCGGCCGTACGGACAAACGCAGCGCCTGGTAGAGCCCCGCTGACTTCAAACAGAGGGGATACGGCGTGGAAGCCGACCCCCTCTTGGGACTTGGAGCCATTCGTATACACTGGCACGGTTCCAGCGTGACACGAGGTGTGCTCCAAAAAGGTCGAACGCAATACTCCCGGCGCCGTACAAGCTTTGGGAGCAGAGGCGTGGCGACAAATAGCCAAATGTGGTACCCTCCAGGGTGGCGTCCTGGGCAGAACCAGGGACGCCACCGACCCGAGAACTATACCTAGCTCTCGAAAAAGGTTCCTGGCCATAAACCCAAAGGGCTTAGTGTATGACTGGCGTCTCTCGGCGGCAGAGGCACCGTCGAAATCAGCTGCGGATGCAGTGAGAGCTGTTGGCGACTGAGGGAGGCGCCGGGCTCGCGCGTACAGGCGAATAATGCACTGTACACGGCATAAAGCGAGCGGCATCTCCCCAGCATCGACTAGTAGACTCTCAATAGGGTAAGTGCGGAAGGCACCGGTAGCCAGGCGAAGGCCGGCGTGGTGGATCGAGTCCACCTTACGCAATACACGCTGGCCATAAACCCAAAGGGCTTAGGGTATGACTGGCGTCTCTCGGCGGCAGAGGCACCGTCGAAATCAGCTGCGGATGCAGTGAGAGCTGTTGGCGACTGAGGGAGGCGCCGGGCTCGCGCGTACAGGCGAATAATGCACTGTACACGGCATAAAGCGAGTGGCATCTCCCCAGCATCGACTAGTAGACTCTCAATAGGGTAAGTGCGGAAGGCGCCGGTAGCCAGGCGAAGGCCGGCGTGGTGGATCGAGTCCACCTTCCGCAATACACGCTCGGCTGCGGATGCATAAAATTCGCATCCGTACTCGAGCTTCGAACGAACAAAGGATCGATAAAAAATGAAGGCAGTAGCCCTATCAGCGCCCCAAGCGCTGAACGTCACGGAGAGGAAAATATCCATGGTGCGGGTACAAGAGGCCCTAAGGCTGCGAATATGAGCCTCCTAGGTGAGGCGTCGGTCAAATACAAGACCAAGGAAACGGCGCGATTCAACCACTTCCAGGCGTACCCCATTAAGAAACAAGTCTGGGTGAGGGTGGAGCCGCGGATGGCGGCAGAAGTTCACTACATTAGTCTTGGCCAAGAAAAACGTAATCTGTGCGCTTCGGCATAGCGAGAGACGCGGTTCAATGCCTGTTGAAGTCGACGCTCCAGAGTTGGCATCTGGCCGCGCCAAAAGAGATAGAAAGGTCGTCCACGTAGAGCGTAGCGAGAACATCTTCCAGCAGCACCGAGGTGATGCCATTGATGCTTAGGAAAAAAGAGTGTGACACTGAGGACACTTCCCTGCTTCAGTGGGCGGGAGAGGGCTCCCCCCACCTGTACGCAAAATCGACGATCTCGCGAAAATTCAGATATTACGATTGGGAGGCGTCCCCTCGCCCCCAGCGTGTGGAGAGTCTCCATGATACAGTATCGCCATGCGGTATCATAGGCCTTCTCCAGATCGAAAAACACCGTGGCGTAGTGCTGTCTAAGAAGGAAGGCCTCGCAGACGGCATTTTCCAGTCGGAGCAGGCTAATCTAACATTTACCAATTTCTCCATCAACTTGCACACGCAAGATGTTAAGAGAGATTGGGCGGAAACCGGTCGCAGTAGAGTGATCTCTCCCCGGTTTGCGAAAGGCGAGAACAGTAGCAATTCGCCAGGAACCTGGGAGGAGACTCTCCACCCAGATCGTGTTAAACAAATCTAACAGAAAGGCCATGCCTCTCTCATCCACGTGTTAAAGCATGGCGCACGGGTCATCGTCCAGACCATGGGGCGTGTCCGCGCACGAAGCAAGAGCGGAACGCAACTCACTCACAGTAAACCTGTCGTTAAAATGTTATCCGCCTCTGGAGGTAAAGTCCAGCAGGCGGTCTTCCGCAAAATCATGACGGGCATTGAATGCTGGCGGAGCAGAACCCGGCTAGAGAATGCGGAGAAAGCGGTTGCGAAGGATTCCGCCACGGACGCGGCGTCCGAGATTGCGGTCTCTTCTCCTGGAGAACGGGAGGGAAGTCCTGCAGAACTTGCCCCGAATCCTTTTTGACTCGTTTCCACACCTCTGCTAGAGGGGTCTTCCCGTTAAGTTAAGACACGTATGCACGCCAAGAAGAGCGGCAGGTGTGCTTGGAAATATACCGGAACCAAGCCTAAGCCCGACGAAATTCACCGACAGTGAAGCCTTTCGGGCGGTGCATATAGCGCATGTAGGCATAACGCTTCTGTTTGAGGGATGTCTTACACTCAGGCGACCACCACGGGAGTGGTCGGCGTTCAAAACGGCCAGACGCTCTGGGAATAGTAGTCAGGCTCGCGGCGATGAGGTTGCCGGTGAAGAACTCAACGGCCTCATCTACCGACCTAAACTCCTCAACTGAGATAGAGAATTCAGTCATTTTCTGAAATGCAGGCCACCGCGCCCGCGCCAAGCACCACCGAGGTGGGCTCTCAAGCGCAGCCGCCCATAAAATGATATTTAAATGGGAAAGTGATCACTACCATGGAGGTCATCGACCACCCCCCAATCAAAATCAGGCTGTGCATCCGAAGAGCACAAAGATAGGTCAAGGCAAGAAAATGAAGCGGTTCTCGGACAGTGATGCGTAAACTCATCCACGTTTAGGACACCCATCCCAAGCTCTTCGATCAGATCGGCAAGGACTTGTCCACTGGGATTTATTGAGTAGTCTCCCCAGAGAGGATATCTGCCGTTCAGATCTTCAAGCAAGAGAAAGGGCCTCGGCAACCGTGCCACGACGCGGCGGAAGTCCTCCGCGTCAGTCAGCTGACGGTGGAATGTACGCAGAAATAACAGTGTACCTCCTATCCAGGTGAATCTGCACAGCCACTGCCTGAAAGGAGGTATCTAAAGTGAAAAGAAGAACGGAGACATAATGCCGGGTGTAAACTGCGCATCCCCCAGCCCGGCCCCCATCTCGTGGTGGTTGGGTCGCAAAATCCTTATACCCCAGGAGGGTGGGCAGGAGACACGCGCCTAGCATGGTCTCCTGCAGAAAAATAGCTAACAGGGAACGGGACGGGACGAGAGGAGCATACGCAGCTCCTCCCAGTTGGCCCGGAGTCCACGGCAATTCCATTGAAGGAATATTCCTTCCAGGCCTAGCTCGGAGGAGACGCGGGGGCCCTCTTCGAAGAAAAGAAGCTCACGGGAATGGCCGTGCGCTTCCCGGAGGCAGAACCCTGTGCACTGTTGGCCGGACAATGCGCTGAAGGCGCTGTCGCCTTAGAGGACTTATTGGGTGAGGTTGGGGTCAACATGCGAGTCTTTTCCTCCCTCCGCCTCGAAACCTTAGGCGGGCGTTGCGGCTTCGGAGGCGGGAGCGCCCTCTTTTCGAGGATCCTCCGTATCCGAGCCAACCAGCCCACCACTAGGTGTGGGCGAAGGAGGCGAAGCTCCTTTGTTGCAGTCCTTCTTTCGGGGGGCAGCTTTAGGAACCCGGGAAGATGGCCTGGCGACCAACTTCAGGGGTGTTGCCTCCTGTGAGTCAAACGACTCGGTGGAGGCGCGTGGCCGTTTCGCCTTACGGGAAACGGTCACGCTGGGGAAAGGGAGAGTGGGAGCCCTGGTTTTAGCCGAGGCTGGGTGTGAACCATTTGTGAAGCCAGCTTTACCAGGTGAGCGCCCGGGTTGAGAAGAACACGCAGAAGGGCTCCGAATGGGGGCCGAAACAACCGGCGCCTTGCGGCCTCCGGGGATGAGCCTTTCCAGATCCACAGGTAGCAGGCTTCGGCTTGTCCCGCCGACATCGGAACTCCCAGACCTTCCAGAAACAGCGACCGCGTCCGTTCCTGACACGCAAGACTCCGGGACCTGCACGGGCGAGGGCGGATTCGGCGCTGGCTCTCAGGCGAGCAGCACGCGCTATTTCCTCCCCGGCACATCCCGCAGCCTCGCCACTTCACCGGCGAGCGAGAGGCCGGAGGCCCGCCACGAAAGGGGACCGTCGCCCCCTCCGGTTCAGGCTCTTCGAGACTTTCACCTAGAGCCCCTCTCTTATCTAGTTGATCCAGAAACCCCTAGGACGCCTAGTCGTCCGCCGCCAGCGTACGACTCCACCACAGAAGAGACTACAAGGGCCCAGCCGGTCGACATTGAGTGCTACGCCCACATCCGTTGGGAAGTGATCCTCACGCACCTTCGCCGTCACCTCTCCTCATCTTGCTTCAGACCGCGAGACAGGATTGAAATAGAGTTACTGCTGGCTCTATTTCCCTTCCGGCTGAGTGTGCCTACTGCGACGTTCCACACTATTCACCAGCGCATCCGTTTATATTACACAGTGTCCATTCATGGTTGGTCCGCAGCCACCATCGACACGAGGCTCCAGGCCTCCAACGAATCCGGCATTGAATACGACTCCCGGATCCTCAACCGCTCGACGGCGGCTAGACCGCCCCCGGCATATGGCTCTTGGTACAGGGCCCCGGCGCCCCGACGAGTTGGTCGGCGGCGCCCTGCAGCTCGGTCTCGAGCGGGCCCGCAGGTTCCTGCTCGACGTTAGATCCAGCGTGGACTGGCGCACTGAAGTCCGCATCGCCCGCCACCGCCGCCGCATGGGATACGACGCCCGTCCCCGTTCGGATACCTCTGAGGAATTTCGTTCTTTGAGCCCTGGCTCGCCTCCTTACTTCCCTAGTCCCAGCCCCACCTTGGACTCTTCGGCTTCGGGCTTCACCATCTCCGGCGCCTCATCCACGCCGGAATGGATCCCCTGCATCGACGGCGACCTCTTCGGAACCCCCGTGCGTTCAGTGTCCCCTGTGCCAATTCCTCGCATCGTGTACGATGTGCTTAGGCCCCCCCCTGTGCCGAGCCCTGCCGAAAGTGTTACCGAAGTGTATGATGTCCCCCTAGGACATCGGGACGAGATCCCACAGCCAGTGTTTGCGGATTTTGACGCCGCCCCTGTGCCGGAGGTAGTCGAGTTACTCGACCCTACCATTTGTGTATATCCTCCTTTACCTGTGCCCGAGGTAACCGCCTTTTTTGAGGCCGCCGCCCAGGAACTTGGCGCCCTTGTGCTCGCCGACCCCCCACAGGCACCCCCTCCGTGCCACACCGTGTGTATCCCTCTCCCAGGCCTCGCTGTCCCCACAGTGCTTCAAGGCCCTGTCGCCACCCCCCCCTCCAGCGTCCATCGCCTCCTCGGACACCCATCCCTCGGAAATGGGTGATGTCCTCGTTGACCCCAACAGCGGCCCTCCGGACATCATGAGAGGTCGCAACGGTGGTAACGGAGACAACGATGGTAACAACCAACAACAAGATGGACGGGGCAACAACAACGGCAACCAGGGCAACACCGATGACCAGGGCAACCAGTGGGAAAGCCCCGGCCTCGACCCTCTCGAGCCTGACACGCCCGGCGTGGACTTCGACACCCCCCTGGACGTGGAGACCCCTGGATCATACGACTCCATAACTCCCATCTCCCACCTCCAGAAGGCCAACGCCCAAAACGGTGTGAAGATCTTTTTAAATAAGACATACCGCAACTGGGCTCCCTCGGACGATCGTACCCTCCCTTGGATTTCCGCCCTCATGGACCGTGGAGTGCTTGAAGAGGCCAGCATCCGCTGTGCCCACCGGATCTTCGGGGTGGCCAAGCCTAATGGCTCCGCTCGCCTTATTTACGACATGTCTCCTGCTGCTGAGGCATACCACCCCCCGAAGTTCAGCCTCCCCAGCGTAAAGAAAATCATGGAATCGGCCACCGAACATCTTTGGGCTATGAAGCTCGACCTCAAGGATGGTTTCTACCATGTACGCCTTCATCCGAAAGCTCGCCCCTGGTTCGGAATCCGATGCGACAGTCGATCGTTTCGGTTCACACGTCTCCCCATGGGCTTCAATGGGGCCCCCTTCCTGATGCAGAAACTCACGGCAACAACCATGAATCAGCTCGCTTCAGATCACGGCATCCAGGTATACACCTACCTGGACGACGTGCTCTGTATTGGGCAGAAGCGCGCCCTCAGAGCATTCATGAAGACCATTGAGCGTAGCTCCATCAACGCGAACTGGAGGAAATCGCTCACCACCCCCGTGAAGCAGATTTCATACCTTGGCTTTAATATTGACTTAAAGCTCAAGCGTATCCGCCTCACCTCTTCTATGAGGGACAAGACCCGAACTGCTCTCCGCATCATGTCTACCCGCCCAGTCTCCCGCAAGGCATGGTCTCGCCTTGCTGGACTCCTCAACTTCATTCTTCCTGCACTTCGCCTTCCCTTCTGCTGGGTGCAACTGTGCTACTTGCAAGACGCCCACCCCAACCCGGCACCTTTCCTCCACCTTAGCCGCCTCATCCACGGCAGGTGGACCCGCTTCCGCCCCCCTAAAGGGGCTCCTCCGGGACTCTTCGTCGATGCCTCTCCTTGGGGTATCGGGTGGTGGTCGCGGGGCGCCTCTATGGCCCTCGACTGCCGCCAATGGGACCTTGGGATCTTTGATCTTGAATCCTTAGGTCTCATCCTCTCCACTTTGTTCGCCCCCCGCGCCCTCACCTACGGTGACAACATTGGCGCCCTTTGGAACGCGAAGAGGGGCAAACTTCCAGAGGCAATTCTTCTCTGCCTCTCTACTACATCTCTACTTAACTACTCCTCGGCCTTCAGGATCTCATCTCGGAACTTTTCTTACGTTCGAAGCAGGCACAATCCGGCTGACGTCCCGTCTCGGCACTTTGCAAGAACCTTCTAGGCGTGTGCGGGCCCTTTCCTTCTCGGGACTATATAAGGACCCACACTCCCCGAGCCGGGACGGACGTTTAACAGCTCTGCTACCGGTGTGACCTGCTCCCTCCTTCCACCCCTGGCTCCACCAGTGTTTTCTTCCATCTTTCTTCGGACCTCCGACATCTCTTTTCTTTCTTTCCACTATCCTGCCACTATCCCATACGGTGATATCCAGGCTTGTTAGCTGGACTTTTGTCTTTGTAAAAAATCCTTGTTTGTTAAAGAAATTTTTCGATAATTTCACTTTTGTACTTGTATAAAATTTTTTGTACTTTGAATAATTAAAGGAAGGTCCTCCTCACCCTGCGGGGGGGGAGGACTAAACTATATTGATAAGGATGAGATTGATTAATGATTGATTAATAAGTTTTATAACTATTATTTTCAATGCAGCTTTCATGATAAACGTGAGAAGTTTTTTTAAGGCGCATTTTGGGCTTTATCTTCGAATTCCTTGAGAAAATTCGTTCTTCCAAGAGAACAATTTTCTTCATATTCTAATTCTTTAAGAAAAGTTCAGGCTTTATATTCGAATATAAATCTTAAAATATTACAAACGAAAACTGAAGAAGGAACAAACTAAAAATACGCTTACAAAGCAAAAACAGTTTTGTCACAAGGACGCATCTAAAACCATTATCCACCGACATCCACATACTTAGTCTCTAGACCAGGGGTTTTCAACCTTTTAAGATAGTGGCACCCTAATTGATATCTAGAAGCAGCCGCGACACCGCAATATAATCTAACTTACCTATAAATACATACATATGTGAAAAACAGTTCCAAATTAACCACGATTGAGATTTAACCTAATTTAATTGAAATAAGACATAAAACATTGCAAAGAAAATAAATCTTACCTTTACAAGTTTAAGGGAAATTTGAGATTGACGAGTATCACATAATTCTTTAGCATTGGGATGTATAATTGAGAAGGCAACTCTCATTTCTTCATTCACTGTCTCCAATCTTTCTCTTTTCGTTGTTTTTATGTTGCACGATGCAGAGAAGCTAGTTTTAAAATACTTTCAAGTGTGGGTAGATTTTTTTTTTTAGAAATGTTTGAAATACATTTTTGGGGCAATTTAGGGATTTTAAAAATGAATTTTGGGTCCTTCCCTCGGTACCCTAAGTTGACTCTCGCGGTCCCCCGGTCGAAAACCACTATTCTAGAACCCCCTAGATAAATTCGACTCTAGCAAATCGCGAGACGACATCGACGCTACGAACAGAGAAGGATTGCCTCGACATCGGAGCCGACGGCGAGGCGGCTTCTCTCCTCGCACGCGGGAGGCAGCCGCAATAAGGCCTCGGCGGAGGACATCGACATCAAACGAGTCGACATCTGGTTCCCGGTCGAGTGAGCCGTCGGCAAGCTGTCAGCCGGGGACCACGATAAGGTAACTCTATGGTACTCTGGCCGATGATCAAGTTTAATGTCGGTAGCCAACTGCAAAATAAAGTCCCATCAAAACTTTATTGATAAAAAATTTAAGTAACGAGGGTAAACACCAGAAAATTCAGAAGGTGGTGGTTAGGAAAGTGAAAACATGAAGGAACGAAATTTCGGTAGCAAAAAGATACTACACGTAGCGCTTTGGCTGGAAGGTCATGCAACTCTTCTGGACATCTTACCTTGTGGAAAGATGACAAACTCAATTTGCGGAGAACGAAGCTTTGCATTATTATAATCTTTACTTCTTGTCTTCAGTCACACCATCTACCCACTGCTACACGTGAAACCTGAAGGAGCAGGGTGCCCTCCTTACCCAACTGGTGCTCTCACTCGGGTCGTCTTGGCAACTCAAATCTCCTACTACCCTTTCTACGCATTTAAAGGCCTAACAAAGGACGAAAGAGGACGTTAAACGCCCTCCATTCTGTGGAGCATACAAGGATATTTTAACTTCTTTACTGCAATCAACGAGATGACGACGTCAGTTTATAAATATACTAGCTCTTATAATGACTCATGTGAACAAGTGAGCGCTCCATCAAATGGCGGTGCGTCCCGCGAGTGTGTCCAATTCGGAGACGACAGAAAGAAACCTGAAGCCGTCGCGGCATTGGGGGGGTAGGTCCATGGGAACAGTCGCGGCGCAATATAACACAATTTAAGGTTCCCCTAGACCGTCTCCCATCTTCTTTGCCAAGCAGCCCGGAGAGTTGCCCGTATTCCTGCCATGTAGTCGGTGTGAAGAGCAAAACGCTGGTCCGGTCGCAGAATCCTCGCGGACTCTTTGGCGCGCTCATTCCCCGCAATTCCTACATGTCCAGGAACCCAGCAGAAGATAATCTCGACATCCGCCCGGCTTGCTAAAACCGTGGCGTCACGGATATCGCGAATCAGGGGATGCGGAGATTTCAATGCCCCGAGAGCACTCAAGGCGCTTTGTGAATCGCTATAAATCACAATCCGGTCGCCGAACCAGGCCCGTCGCGTTATCTCCAGTACCGAGTGGTGTATTGCTACCAGCTCGGCCGTACGGACAAACGCAGCGCCTGGTAGAGCCCCGCTGACTTCAAACAGAGGGGATACGGCGTGGAAGCCGACCCCCTCTTGGGACTTGGAGCCATTCGTATACACTGGCACGGTTCCAGCGTGACACGAGGTGTGCTCCAAAAAGGTCGAACGCAATACTCCCGGCGCCGTACAAGCTTTGGGAGCAGAGGCGTGGCGACAAATAGCCAAATGTGGTACCCTCCAGGGTGGCGTCCTGGGCAGAACCAGGGACGCCACCGACCCGAGAACTATACCTAGCTCTCGAAAGAGGTTCCTGGCCATAAACCCAAAGGGCTTAGTGTATGACTGGCGTCTCTCGGCGGCAGAGGCACCGTCGAAATCAGCTGCGGATGCAGTGAGAGCTGTTGGCGACTGAGGGAGGCGCCGGGCTCGCGCGTACAGGCGAATAATGCACTGTACACGGCATAAAGCGAGCGGCATCTCCCCAGCATCGACTAGTAGACTCTCAATAGGGTAAGTGCGGAAGGCACCGGTAGCCAGGCGAAGGCCGGCGTGGTGGATCGAGTCCACCTTACGCAATACACGCTGGCCATAAACCCAAAGGGCTTAGGGTATGACTGGCGTCTCTCGGCGGCAGAGGCACCGTCGAAATCAGCTGCGGATGCAGTGAGAGCTGTTGGCGACTGAGGGAGGCGCCGGGCTCGCGCGTACAGGCGAATAATGCACTGTACACGGCATAAAGCGAGTGGCATCTCCCCAGCATCGACTAGTAGACTCTCAATAGGGTAAGTGCGGAAGGCGCCGGTAGCCAGGCGAAGGCCGGCGTGGTGGATCGAGTCCACCTTCCGCAATACACGCTCGGCTGCGGATGCATAAAATTCGCATCCGTACTCGAGCTTCGAACGAACAAAGGATCGATAAAAAATGAAGGCAGTAGCCCTATCAGCGCCCCAAGCGCTGAACGTCACGGAGAGGAAAATATCCATGGTGCGGGTACAAGAGGCCCTAAGGCTGCGAATATGAGCCTCCTAGGTGAGGCGTCGGTCAAATACAAGACCAAGGAAACGGCGCGATTCAACCACTTCCAGGCGTACCCCATTAAGAAACAAGTCTGGGTGAGGGTGGAGCCGCGGATGGCGGCAGAAGTTCACTACATTAGTCTTGGCCAAGAAAAACGTAATCTGTGCGCTTCGGCATAGCGAGAGACGCGGTTCAATGCCTGTTGAAGTCGACGCTCCAGAGTTGGCATCTGGCCGCGCCAAAAGAGATAGAAAGGTCGTCCACGTAGAGCGTAGCGAGAACATCTTCCAGCAGCACCGAGGTGATGCCATTGATGCTCAGGAAAAAAGAGTGTGACACTGAGGACACTTCCCTGCTTCAGTGGGCGGGAGAGGGCTCCCCCCACCTGTACGCAAAATCGACGATCTCGCGAAAATTCAGATATTACGATTGGGAGGCGTCCCCTCGCCCCCAGCGTGTGGAGAGTCTCCATGATACAGTATCGCCATGCGGTATCATAGGCCTTCTCCAGATCGAAAAACACCGTGGCGTAGTGCTGTCTAAGAAGGAAGGCCTCGCAGACGGCATTTTCCAGTCGGAGCAGGCTAATCTAACATTTACCAATTTCTCCATCAACTTGCACACGCAAGATGTTAAGAGAGATTGGGCGGAAACCGGTCGCAGTAGAGTGATCTCTCCCCGGTTTGCGAAAGGCGAGAACAGTAGCAATTCGCCAGGAACCTGGGAGGAGACTCTCCACCCAGATCGTGTTAAACAAATCTAACAGAAAGGCCATGCCTCTCTCATCCACGTGTTAAAGCATGGCGCACGGGTCATCGTCCAGACCATGGGGCGTGTCCGCGCACGAAGCAAGAGCGGAACGCAACTCACTCACAGTAAACCTGTCGTTAAAATGTTATCCGCCTCTGGAGGTAAAGTCCAGCAGGCGGTCTTCCGCAAAATCATGACGGGCATTGAATGCTGGCGGAGCAGAACCCGGCTAGAGAATGCGGAGAAAGCGGTTGCGAAGGATTCCGCCACGGACGCGGCGTCCGAGATTGCGGTCTCTTCTCCTGGAGAACGGGAGGGAAGTCCTGCAGAACTTGCCCCGAATCCTTTTTGACTCGTTTCCACACCTCTGCTAGAGGGGTCTTCCCGTTAAGTTAAGACACGTATGCACGCCAAGAAGAGCGGCAGGTGTGCTTGGAAATATACCGGAACCAAGCCCAAGCCCGACGAAATTCACCGACAGTGAAGCCTTTCGGGCGGTGCATATAGCGCATGTAGGCATAACGCTTCTGTTTGAGGGATGTCTTACACTCAGGCGACCACCACGGGAGTGGTCGGCGTTCAAAACGGCCAGACGCTCTGGGAATAGTAGTCAGGCTCGCGGCGATGAGGTTGCCGGTGAAGAACTCAACGGCCTCATCTACCGACCTAAACTCCTCAACTGAGATAGAGAATTCAGTCATTTTCTGAAATGCAGGCCACCGCGCCCGCGCCAAGCACCACCGAGGTGGGCTCTCAAGCGCAGCCGCCCATAAAATGATATTTAAATGGGAAAGTGATCACTACCATGGAGGTCATCGACCACCCCCCAATCAAAATCAGGCTGTGCATCCGAAGAGCACAAAGATAGGTCAAGGCAAGAAAATGAAGCGGTTCTCGGACAGTGATGCGTAAACTCATCCACGTTTAGGACACCCATCCCAAGCTCTTCGATCAGATCGGCAAGGACTTGTCCACTGGGATTTATTGAGTAGTCTCCCCAGAGAGGATATCTGCCGTTCAGATCTTCAAGCAAGAGAAAGGGCCTCGGCAACCGTGCCACGACGCGGCGGAAGTCCTCCGCGTCAGTCAGCTGACGGTGGAATGTACGCAGAAATAACAGTGTACCTCCTATCCAGGTGAATCTGCACAGCCACTGCCTGAAAGGAGGTATCTAAAGTGAAAAGAAGAACGGAGACATAATGCCGGGTGTAAACTGCGCATCCCCCAGCCCGGCCCCCATCTCGTGGTGGTTGGGTCGCAAAATCCTTATACCCCAGGAGGGTGGGCAGGAGACACGCGCCTAGCATGGTCTCCTGCAGAAAAATAGCTAACAGGGAACGGGACGGGACGAGAGGAGCATACGCAGCTCCTCCCAGTTGGCCCGGAGTCCACGGCAATTCCATTGAAGGAATATTCCTTCCAGGCCTAGCTCGGAGGAGACGCGGGGGCCCTCTTCGAAGAAAAGAAGCTCACGGGAATGGCCGTGCGCTTCCCGGAGGCAGAACCCTGTGCACTGTTGGCCGGACAATGCGCTGAAGGCGCTGTCGCCTTAGAGGACTTATTGGGTGAGGTTGGGGTCAACATGCGAGTCTTTTCCTCCCTCCGCCTCGAAACCTTAGGCGGGCGTTGCGGCTTCGGAGGCGGGAGCGCCCTCTTTTCGAGGATCCTCCGTATCCGAGCCAACCAGCCCACCACTAGGTGTGGGCGAAGGAGGCGAAGCTCCTTTGTTGCAGTCCTTCTTTCGGGGGGCAGCTTTAGGAACCCGGGAAGATGGCCTGGCGACCAACTTCAGGGGTGTTGCCTCCTGTGAGTCAAACGACTCGGTGGAGGCGCGTGGCCGTTTCGCCTTACGGGAAACGGTCACGCTGGGGAAAGGGAGAGTGGGAGCCCTGGTTTTAGCCGAGGCTGGGTGTGAACCATTTGTGAAGCCAGCTTTACCAGGTGAGCGCCCGGGTTGAGAAGAACACGCAGAAGGGCTCCGAATGGGGGCCGAAACAACCGTGCTCGTTGGCCTGGATGGGCCAGAAGCAGAGGGTCTCTTTCTAAGCATTGTGGCGTAAAACGTCTCAGGCAGAGCCGGGCGCGCCAGGACCAAGTCCTTAGCCTCGCGGAATGGGGGACAATCCTGGGCCTGAACGGGCAGGATTTCTTTCTCAAGGATATATGCACCACATTGCTTCGAAGAAGCGGGGTCCGGCTCTCCACAAATGACACACTTGGCCACACACGATTTAGACTTATCGTGTGTGGCCTTGGAGCAATTTACACAGACCTCGGGTGACCCCGACTTTGCACGTCTACATGAGCGATTAGTATAGCTGAAGCGGTGACAGTAGTAGCACCTCCGGGGCAGTGGCACGAATGCCTTCACGCGGTAGCGATACTAATCGGCACGCACCGACTCGGGAAGCTTGTCACAGTCGAACGTAACGAAGAGTATAGGGGTGGGTCTCGAGGCCCCTCCATATTTTCTCATCACACGTTCGGCCTTGACCGCCCCATGGTCGGCGTCACACTCACATGAGTGCCATCAAGTGTCCGAAGGGCGCCTCGGAGGGATTCGACACACTTGCCAAAAGGCTCCCGTCCGAGAAACGGGTCACCTTCGGCTCCCTACCAATCACACTAGCTAAAGTTCTCCTTTGATGGATCATGTTGCCATTAGCCAACATGCTGCCATCATTGGAGCGAATAACGAGGAAGCGTTTGAAGCCAGCAGGCTCGAAAACGCCATGCAGTCTTTGAATGAGGGCCCCCGACGTAATCGAAGCTCCGCTCTGTGTACTTTTGGTCAGGGGCCGGACGTGTCGATCTTGGCTTGGTCGCTTACCGAAGCAGCAGACCCATCCGTCCCCGCAGCCCTGAGTCTTTTTTTAGTTTCTTTTCTTCTTAAGAGAGGAGGGCGGAGAATGAACCCGCTTCTCCCCTCCGCCGGCAGGAGCCCCCAGGCCAGATGGACCGGCCTCAGCAAGGTCCTTCTCCGAGATGGACAAGGCCCTGGCGGTCGCAGGGTCATCCGTCGAAGGAGGAGATCCCTCCCCCCCCTTGTACTGCCTTTGATACCCGAGCCGTTTGAGGACGAGCTTTCATAGGGGCGGACTCGGGTTCGGTGCTTAGCGCCGAGCCCGGATTTGCCCCCATGGAAGGCCCTACCGTATGAGGCTGGGTTGCTTCAAGGATAATGTCTATCTTGGGGGGTGCCTCCATGTGACTTCCCCCCTCCCCCCAAGACATCACAGGTCCCATTGGAGCGGTCTCTCTCGTCGGGTTAGGCGGTGGGGAGGGCACGTGTCTTTGACCCCTGCTAGGATTAATATTCGAGCCAGCAGGTCTTTTGAGTAAGGCGACCAAAGAGCCCTGTCTTCCCTCCCCTCTTAAGGGGGTTTGCCCTACCGAGCTGCTTCAATGGGGAGCGGTCGGTTATGGGCTGCCTGCTAGCTTTCTTGGCAGTCCCCTTGGAAAGTAAAGGGAGAAACTGTCGCTGGAAAGAGGGAGGCACCCGAGGGACCATCCAGACAAGAGGGTGAGGGGGAGTCCCCTACACCCGGAGGTAAAGGAGACGAGTAAGCCTCCTCTCCGGTCAAAGAATTTTAGAGGTTTCCCTGTGAAAGCACAAGGGGGGCGACCTCCATTTTTTTCAGTGGAGGTGCCCGAAGGCGGCTGCGTCGATGGAGAGGGGGAAAGGGAAAGGGAGTTTTATTATAAATTTTCATCATCGGGCATGGTGACCTTATACTTGTCACAGGACACAAACGCACATCACCCCAAGCAGTAGCCTCCACTGCGAGGGGTGAACAGGGGGCTGGCAAAGCAAATTGCCGCCATTTGAGGCCACTCTTCCCGCCTAGTAGCCTGGCAGCTCATAAGCATAGAGGCTACAACTTAGGCACGGCGTAAAAACCGATAGATATTGAAAGAAGAAGGAAAAGGGATGTGAGGAAGGTGTGGGTGGGCAAGAAGCAGGTTGTTAAAAGTCCACCACCCCAGACTGGAACTCAGGGGTGAGGGAACGTTGCCACCTTCACCCTCAACGCCGATCCGGGATAGTTGAGTAAGAGGAAGCTGGTCGGCGTCTACCCTGTGAAATTAGAGGCTGACCAGAGAAGGTTGTGATTTTTTTTTTTTATATATATATAGAGCCCATCTGGCAACTACCCACTTGGGCATAAGTCGCCGAAAAACACGACAGCCTAGAACTAGGCTACTTTCAAATAAAAATATGAAAACTTAACAATGATATAAATTGGAAAAACTTAACAATCAGGAAGCAATCTCCGGCAGCCAGGGGAAGGTCCCACTCACCCCGGTGCAGGAGAGTGCAACCTACAAACAAAACAATAACAAAAAAAGATCCTTAAATAAAGGGGAGAAGCCCGGCCTCCCCCAAAAAGTCAATAAGTCCACAAGTCAATGTGCACGAATCTGTCCTGAGTACAAGGAACAGGCGGTAGCGACCCCGCCAATCCCGGTACAGGGACAGGTATCGTGCGCGAAGATCACCCAGACTGGGACATTCGACAAGAATGTGCCGAACAGTCTGGGGGACGACGCAGTCGTTGCAATAGGGCGCAGGCGAGCGCTCCATCAAATAGCGATGCGTCACACGAGTGTGTCCGATTCGAAGAAGACAGAATTCAACCTGAAGCCAACGCGGCATTGGGGGATAGGTCCATGGGAACAGTCGCGGCGCAATGGCACGCAACTTTAAGTTCCCTTCGACCGTCTCCCATATTCTTTGCCAAGCAGTCCGAAGAGCTGCCCGTATTCCTGCCATGTAGTCGGTGTGAAGAAGAGCGAAACGCTGGTCCGGTCGCAGAGTCCTCGCGGACTCTTTGGCGCGCTCATTCCCCGCAATTCCTACATGTCCAGGAACCCAGCAGAAGATAATCTCGACATCCGCCCGGCTCGCCAAAACCGTGGCGTCACGGATATCGCGAACCAGGGGATGCGGATATTCCAATGCCTCGAGAGCACTCAGGGCGCTTTGTGAGTCGCTATAGATCACAATCCGGTCCCCGAACCGGGCACGTCGCGTAATTTCCCGTACCGAGTGGTGTATTGCCAGAAGCTCGGCCGTGAAGACAGACGCAGCGCCTGGTAGAGCCCCGCTGACTTCAAACAGAGGGGATACGGCGTGGAAGCCGACCCCCTCTTGGGACTTGGAGCCATCCGTATACACTGGCACGGTTCCAGCGTGACACGATGTGTGCTCCAAAAAGGTCGAACGCAATACTCCCGGCGCAGTATAAGCTTTGGGAGCAGAGGCGTGGCGACAAATAGCCAAATGTGGTACCCTTTAGGGTGGCGTCCTGGGCAGAACCAGGGGCGCCACCGGACCGAGAGATATATCTACCTCTCGAAGGAGTTTCCTAGGCCCAAACTCAAAGGGTTTAGGGTGGTATGACTGGCGTCTCTCGGCGGCAGAGGCACCATCGAGATCAGCTGCGGATGCAGTGAGAGCTGTTGGCGACTGAGGGAGGCGCCGGGGTCGCGTGTACAAGCGAGTGATGCACTGCACGCGGCGCAGAGCGAGTGTCATCTCCCCAGCATCGACCAACAGGCTCTCAATGGGGGAAGTGCGGAAGGCACCGGTCGCAAGGCGAAGGCCGGTGTGGTGGATCGAATCCACCTTCCGCAATAAACGCTCGGCTGCGGATGCATAAAACTCGCATCCGTAGTCGAGCTTCGAGCGAAAAAGGATCGATAAAAAAGTAAGGCAGTAGCCCTATCAGCGCTCCAAGCGCTGAACGTCACGGAACAGAGAATGTCCATGGCGCGGGTACAAGAGACCCTAAGGCTGCGAATATGAGCCTCCCAGGTGAGGCGTAGGTCGAATACAAGACCAAGGAAACGGTGCGACTCAACCAAATCCAAGCGCAGCCCATTAAGAAACAAATCTGGGTCGGGGTGAAGCCGTGGATGGCGGCAGAAGTGCACCACCTTAGTCTTGGCCAAAGAAAAGCGAAGCCTGAGCGCATCGGCATAGCGAGAGACGCGGTTCAATGCCTGTTGGAGTCGACGCTCCAAGGTTGGCATCTGGGCCGCGCCAAAAGAGATCGATAGGTCGTCCACGTAGAGCGTAGCGAGAACACCTTCCGGCAGCACCGAGGTGATGCCGTTGATGCTCAGGGCAAAGAGTGTGACACTGAGGACACTTCCCTGCGGGACACCCTCTTCCTGCTCCTTTGGACCGGAGAGGGCTCCCTCCACCCGTACGCGGAATCAACGATCTCGCAAAAATTGGATATAAACATTGAGAGGCGTCCCCTCGCCCCCATCGTGTGGAGAGTCTCCATTATACCGTATCGCCATGCGGTATCATAGGCCTTCTCCAGATCGAAAAAGACCGCGCAGTAGTGCTGTCTATGAAGGAAAGCCTCGCAGACGGCATTTTCCAGTCGGAGCAGAGCCTCCGACGTGGAGTGGAACTTGAGGAAGCCGCACTGGCCGGAAGACAGATGGCCTCCGCTGTCCAGGAAAAAGGCTAATCTAACATTTACCAATTTCTCCATCAACTTGCACACGCAAGAGGTTAGAGAGATTGGGCGGAAACCGGTCGGAGTAGAGTGATCTCTCCCCGGTTTGCAAAAGGGGAGCACAGTAGCGATTCGCCAAATCTAACAGAAAGGCCATGCCTCGCTCACCCAGGTGTCGAAGCATGGCGTACGGGACATCGTCCGGACCATGGGCGGTGTCCGCGCACGAGGCGAGAGCGGAACGCAACTCACTCACAGTAAACTTGTCGTTGAAGGATTCTCCGCCTCTGGAGGTAAAGTCCAGCCGGCGGCCTTCCGCTACATCACGACGTGCATTGAATGCTGGCGGAGCAGCATCCAGGCTAGAGAATGCGGAAAAAGCGGTCGCTAAGGATTCCGCCACGGACGCGGGGTCCGAGATTGCGGTCCCATTCTCCTGGAGAACGGGAGGGGGGTCCTGCGAGAACTTGCACAGAATCCTTTAGACTCGCTTCCACACCTCAGCTAAAGGGGTCTTCCCGTTAAGTGAAGACACGTTTGCACGCCAAGAAGAGCGGCGGGCGTGCTACGAAATATACCGGAACCTAGCCCTAGCCCGACGAAATTCAGCGACAGTGAAATCGTTCGGGCGGCGCTTATAGCAAATGTAGGCATAACGCTTCTGTTTGAGGGCCGTCTCACACTCGGCCGACCACCATGGGAGTGGTCGACGTGCAAAACGGCCAGACGTCCTAGGAATAGTAGTCAGGCCCACGGCGATGAGGTTGCCGGAGAAGAACTCAACGGCCTCATCTACCGACCTAAACTCCTTGACTGAGATAGAGAATTCAGTCATTTCCTGAAATGCAGGCCACCGCGCCCGCGCTAAGCACCACCGAGGTGGGCTCTCAGGCGGCAGTTGCTCTGAAAATGATATTTGAATGGGAAAATGATCACTACCATGAAGGTCATCGACCACCCCCAAATCAAAATCAGGCTGTGCATCCGAAGAGCACAAAGATAGGTCAAGGCAAGTAAATGAAGCGGTTCTCGGACAGTGATGCGTAAACTCATCCACGTTTAGGACACCCATCTTAAGCTCTTCGATCAGATCGGCAAGGACTTGTCCCCTGGGATTTTTGGAGTAATCTCCCCAGAGAGGATGCCTGCCGTTCAGATCTCCAAGAAAGAGATAGGGCCTCGGCAAGCATGCCACGACGCGGCGGAAGTCCCCCGCGTCCAAGTCAACTGACGGTGGAATGTACGCAGAAATGATAGTATACCTCCTATCCAGGTGCAGCTGCACAGCCACTGCCTGAAAGGAGGTATCTAAAGAGAAAGGAAGAACGGAGACATCATGCCGGGTGTAAACCGCGCATCCCCCAGCCCGGCCATCCCGCGGTGGTGGGGTCGCAAGACCCTTATACCCCGGGAGGGCAGGCAGGGGGCACGCGCCTAGCATGGTCTCCTGCAAAAAGATAGCTAACGGGGAACGGAACGAGACGAGCCTCCGCAGCTCGTCCCAGTTGGCCCGGAGTCCACGGATATTCCATTGAAGGAATATGCCCTCTAGGACTAGCTCGGAGGAGACGCGGGGGGGCTCCTCGAATTAAGACTCTCACGGGAATGGCCGTACGCTTCCCGGGGGCAGAACCCCGGGCGCTGTTGGTTGGACAAAGCGCTGAAGGCACTGTCGCCTTCGAGGACTTATTGGGGGAGGTTGGGCTCGCAATGCGAGTCTTTTCCTCCCTTCGCCTCGAAACCTTAGGCGGGCGTTGCGGCTTTGGAGGCGGGGGGCCCTCTTTTCGAGGAACCACCATCTCCGAGCCACTCGCCACACCTCGGGGCGTGGGCGAAGGAGCCGAAGCTCCTTTGTTGCTGTCCTCCTTTCGGTGGACAGCTTTAGGAACCCCGGAAGATGGCCTAGCGACCATCTTCAGGGGTGTTGACTCCTGTGAGTCTAACGACTCGGTGGAGGCGCGTGGCCGTTTCGCCTTACGGGAAACGGTCACGCTTGGAAAAGAGGGGGGAGCCCTGGTTTTAGCCGGGGCTGAGTATGAACCCTTTTTGCCGCCCGCTTTACCAGGGGAGCGCCCGGGTTGGGTAGAGCCCACAGGGCTCCGAATGGGCGTGGAAACAACCGTGCTCGTTGGCCTGGATGGGGCAGGAGCAGAGGGTGCCTTTCTAACTATTGAATCATATGACGTCCCAGGCAGAGCGGGGCGCGCCAGGACCAAGTCCTTTGCCTCGCGGAATGAGAGTCGATCCAGGGCCTGAACGGCCAGGATTTCTTTCTCAAGGAGATATGCACCACATTGCTTCGAAGAAGCAGGGTGCGGCTCTCCGCAATTGACACACCTGGCCACACACGATTTGGACTTATCGTGTGCGACCTTGGAGCAATTTACACAGACTTCGGGTGACCCCGACTTTGCACGTCTACATGAGCGATTTGTATGGCCGAAGCGGTGACAGTAATAGCACCGCCGCGGCAGTGGCACGAATGCCTTCACACGGTAGCGGCACCAACCGGCATGCACCGACTCAGGGAGCTTGTCACAGTCGAACGTGACGAAGAGTGTAGGGGTGGGTCTCGAGGCCTCTTCCTGTTTTCTCATCACACGTTCGACCTTGACCGCCCCATGGTCGGCCAGCTCTAGGGTGAGGTCCTCAATGGAGTAGTCAACGAGTTCCCTCGCATAAACTACTCCTTTCACAAAGTTCATGGTAGAGTGCGGCGTCACACTCACCGGGGTGCCATAAAGTGTCCGAAGAGCACTTATCTTGGCCGCCTCGGCGGGATTCGCCAGAGGCTCCCGTCCGAGAAACGGGTCACCTTCGGCTCTCTACCAATTGCACTAGCTAAAGCTCTCCTCTGATGGATCATGTTGCCCTTGGACAACATGGTGCCATCAGTGGAGCGAATAACGAGGAAGCCTTTGAAGCAGCGGGCTCGAAAACGCCAAGTAACCTCTAAATGAGGGGCCCCGATGTCATCGAGGCTCCGCCCTGTGCACTTTTGGTCTTTGTCATGGTCAGGAGCTCCGTACCCGGGGTAGCAGAGGGGCCGGATGTGCCGATCTTGGCTTGGTCGCTTGCCAGAGTAGCAGCAGACCCATCCGTCCCCGCAGCCCCCGTGGATGGAGAGGAGCCCCGAGTCTTTTTAGTCTTTCTTGTCTTTTTAGGAGAGGAGGGCGGGGAATGAACCCGCTTCTCCCCTCCGCCGGTAGAAGTCCCCAGGCCAGATGTACCGGCCTCAGCCAGGTCCTTCTCCAAAATGGAGAAGGTCCTGGTGGTCGTAGGGGCATCATCCGGAGGAGATCCCTCCCCTCCTTGTACTGCCTGAGAATCACCAGCCGTTTGAGGAGGACCTTGCATAGGGGCGGATTCGGGTTCGGTGCTTGGCGCCGAGCCCGGAATCCCCCCCCATGGAAGGCCCTACCGTCTGAGGCTGGTTTTCCTCAAGGACCATGTCTATCACAGGCCATCCCCTCCCAGGACATCGCAGGTCCCCTTGGCAGCGTCATGAGTCTTTTGTGGGGAGGCACAGGCCTTGACCCCGGCAAGGTTTAATATTGTTGCCAGCAGGTCTTTTGAGGGAAGCGACCTGGCTTCCCTCTCCCCCTAAAGGGGTTTGCCCTACCGAGCCGCTTCGATGTGGAGCGGCTGGCTAAGAACTGCCTGCTGGCTTTCTTGGCAGTCCCCTTGGAAAGAACAAAGGGGACTGCCGCTGGTAAGTGGGAGGTGCCCGAAAGCACCTCCAGAGAAGGGGATGAGGGGGAGTCCCCTTCACCCGTAGGCGTAGGAGACGAGTAAGCCTCATCTCCGGTTGAAGAGATATGGAGGGTCCCATGCCCAAGCACAGGGAGTGGGGGACCTACATTTTTTTGCTGGAGCTGCCCGAGGGCGGCTCCGTCGCTGTTTCAGGGGAAGTTGGGGGTTTGGGTTTTTTGGTTGTTTTTTCATACATGGGCATGGTGACCCTCTTTTTTATACGGGACGCAATAGCTCATCACCTCTTGCAGTTGCCCGCACTGCAAGAGGTGCTTACAGGCCTGGCAGAGCCAGGCGGCGCCATTTCGGACCACCCCTCCCGCCTGGTGGCCTGGCAGTCCATCGGCATGGCGGCTCCACCTTAGACACGGCGTAAAAATGGATAGAATGTGAAGAGGAGAGGAAAAGGGATGTGAGGAAGGTATGGGTGGGGATGAAGCAGGTTGTTAAAAAACCCTCATCCCGAACCGGAGCTCAGGGGTTAGGGAACATTGTCCCCTCCCCCCTCAGACCCGATCCGGGACGGTTGGCTTGAGAAGAAGGTCAGCATCTACCCTGTGAAATTAGAGGCTAACCAGAGAAAGTTGTGGGAGAGGTTGTGTGAAAAGAGAGGAAACAAGTGTTTTGAAGGAAGGAAGAGAGGCTAAGCTGGGGCCGGACGGGGTGCTGAGTCCCGTCAGCACGGCGGCCAGGACGGCAAATCGCCGCGCCCCTTACGGGGGAGAAAGTTGTGAGAGAGGTTGTATGGAAATTGAGGTAGGTTAAAAACACAGGATGTCAGAAAGAAGAGGCTAAGCTGGTGCCGGACGGGTCGCTGGGTCCCGTCAGCACGGCGGCCAGGAAAGCAAATCGCCGTGCCCCTTACAGGGTATTATTAGTATATAATAAAAGTTATAAAGAGCGAAGTGTGTTTTAATTACGGAGGGCACTACTAGCAAGTCCCTAGTTACACTATTTCAGATCGTCTGAAACCATTTTCGAACAGCCTCAAAATATTGAACCAAAGATGTGGGAATAAGGAAGGAAAAATAACAAAAATTCCAAAGATTATAATAACCTTCGCTCGAATAATTGAATTTTGATAATTCGCGAAGCCGCTCATTTTACGGCACAAAGGAAGGAGGTAGAGATGAGCTGTCACGATGGCCGACACGGGGTTGCCAGGGAGAGCGAGGATGAGTTTGGGCTTCCCTTGGAAGGTGCAGGTGGCAAAAGAGGTCGGCTTCCCGGGCTTCATAAACACCTGGGTACAAAGGAAATCGAATAAACTGAGTAGAAGAGGCCAAATTTAATGGAGTAAACAAGAGGCCAAATTGACATCGCCTGTGTGATTCGTTGTGAACGTCTTTTTATTGAATAGTTTGTACTGAATAAGAAGCGTATGGTCATATTTATTCAGTTTCTACGTCATCCACCTGACATCTGAGTGGTGGTATTTTTACCATCAAACCAACATTTGTGAAAGGAACTTTACATCCAGTACTACTACTATTCCAGGGGAGGGGGAGTAACAATCGGGTTTGGAAAAAAAAAATTCGACTTACCTGAGCAAAATGGATTTCGGCGGACAGATCCGAGGAGAGGACGGGTCTGAGGAGGTCTCTATCTCCCATGGAAACGCCGCCGGAGGTGACCAAGATATCAGCATGAGTGAGAGCGCGTCGGATGCACCGGAGGAGATCCGTTGGGTCATCAAGGGCGATACCGGCATCGTATGAAGGAAAGGAATGTTGTTTAAGAAGCGCCATTAAGGCCACCTTATTGCTATCGTAGATGTGCCCCTCCCTCAAAGGAGTGTCGGACGCCGCCTGCAGTTCATTGCCTAAAGGGAATAACCGAAATCAACGAACCGCATTTATTTCCCTACAATTTAAAACGCAATATCAACGAGGGCATCATCCACATAAAGTTATCATTATGAAGGGAGAGACGAAACCACCGGAAGAGTACAAACGGACCTTAGCAGCGCGAAGCAAAATGGGTAGGGCGAGAGTTAACCCTTTGCCTGTCCTATGCATCACATGTAAGTCAGGGGAAATATTACTTAGGCGTCTATGATACATGTTTTTAGTGTATCCGATACAATCTATGATCACACATTACCCACCCACAAAATCAAATAAATCTACTATAACTAAAAGTCTAAAAACAAGCATGGACGTTCTTAGAATATATGAAAATGCTTTGTAGAGGCTAGGATAGAAAAAAACAAAGCCAAGCTTAAAACAAAGAAAAAGACCCACACTATAAAAGACAACAATAAATCGGATCAAAGGTAAAGAAGTTAAAAACGGTAGGACCTATAGCAAAGGCACGAGTCTAAAACGGGTTATAAGTTAAAAGGAATCTCAAACGAAAGGACGGACCTTCCGCTATAATAAAGTCCAATCGTGCATTATCTGAGCACGTTATAGACCAGTGTCGTAGGTCAGGTAGATTTAGCTGACCTTCGCTTGCCGTCCTAGAAGCAGGGGGGTGGAAGCCCCTTTTAAGTATGGGGGATATTCGAGTGCGTGTATTCCGTTGGCCGACAGAGAAAATAGATCAATGGCTTTTTATGTGGTTCTGGGATTTAAACAAGAGAAACAAAAATAATCTTAACTATTATACAAACAAATAACAGAATTTACAATACTTTATACACTATGGGAAAACTAATCGTTCAGCAAAGGAATTAATTTACAATGAAATGCTTCGGCACAATATTTATTCGAGCGAAAAGGGGAGGAGATTAGGGGGGTGAAGCTTCGTAGTCGGAAAGCGTCACGCCTCTTCGACGGTGATCGAGAAAACGGTAATAGGCTTACGATTTCCCAAGAAGGGGGAAGGGGACCTCGAGTGGTGATTCGAGGGAGTATTCTTGCAGGGCAGGGAGCGAAGCGAGTATTCCAGAATGAGTCCTTACGTCCTTGACTGCCGTAGTTCTGATTTTTTTTTTCATTGTGGCGACTCCCTACATGGGCATAAGTCGCCGGACACAACACAGCCTACTACTAGGCTATATTAAAATAAAACAAATAATAATATGTAACTAACAAATAACAACGATAAAAAAACAAGGGCTAAAAAAATAACGAGAAAAAGCAAAAGGACTAGAAGGAAGCATGCTCCGGAGTCGGGGGAAGGCCCGCCTCCCCTCGGCGCAGGAGCATGCGACCTACAAAAAGAAACACAAAAAAGGTCAAATAAAGTGGAGAGGCTGGGCTCCTTCAAAAAGTCGTAATGTCCACAAGTCAGTGTGCACGAACTCGTCCCGAGTATAAGAGACCGCGCTCATCCCAGTACCAGGAAATGTAACGTGCGCGAAGATCATCCGAACTGGGACATTCAACGAGAATGTGCCGAACAGTCTGGGGAACAACGCAGTCGTCAGGGTAAGGCGTAGGCGAGCACTCATCAAATGGCAGTGCGTCCCGCGAGTGTGTCCAATTCGGAGACGACAGAAAGCAACCGGGAAGTCGGCGCGGCATTGGGGGGTAGGTCCATGGGAACAGTCGCGGCACAATGGCACACAACTTTAGGTTCCCCTCGACCGTCTCCCATGTTCTTTGCCAAGCAGCCCGGAGAGCTGCCCGTATTCCTGCCATGCATGTAGTCGTTGTGAGGAAGAGCGAAACGCTGCTCTGGTCGCCCAGTCCTCGCGGACATTTTGGCGCGCTCATTACCCGCAATTCCGACATGTCCAGGAACCCAGCATAAAATAATCTCAATATCCGCCCGGCTCGCTAAAACCGTGGCGTCACGGATATAGCGAACCAAGGGATGTGGAGATTCCAATGCAACGAGAGCACTCAGGGCGCTTTGTGAGTGACTATAAATCACAATCCGGTCTCCGAACCGTGCAGGTCGCGTAATCTCAGGTTCCGAGCGGTGGATTGTAAACAGCTCGGTCGTGAAGACAGACACAGCGCCTGGAAGAGCTCCGCTGACTTCAAACAGAGGAGATACGGCGTGGAAACCGACCCCCTCTTGGTAATTAGAGCCATCCGTATACACTGGCACGGTTCTAGCGTGACACGAAGTGTGCTCCAAAAAGGCGGAACACAATACTCCGGCGCTATAGAAGCTTTGGGAGCTGAGGCGTGGCGACAAATGGTCAAAGGTGGTACCCTCCATGGTGGCGTCCTGAGCAGAACCAGAGGCGCCAACAGCCCGAGAGCTATACTTAGCTCTCGAAGGAGTTTTCGGGCCTAAAGCCGAAGGGCTTAGGGTATGATTTGCGTCTCTCAGCGGCATAGGCACCGTCGAGATCAGTTGTGAATGCAGAGAGAGCTGTTGGCAACTGAGGGAGGCGCCGGGCTCGCGCGTACAAGCGAAAAATGCACTGTGCAGGGCGTAGAGGAAGTGCCATCTCTCTAGCATCGACAAGTAGGCTCTCAATCGAGGAAGTGCAGAAGGCACTGGTTACCAGGCGAAGGCCGGTGTGGTGGATAGAGCACCTTCCGCACAACACGCTCAGCTGCGGATGCATAAAACTCACATACGTAGTCGAGCTTCGGGCGAACAAAGGATCGATAAAAAAGTAAGGCAGTAGCTCAATCAGCGCCACAGGCGCTGAACGTCACGTAGCGAAGAATATCCATGGCGCGGGTACAAGAGACCCTAAGGCTGTAAATATGAGTTTCCCAGGTGAGGCGTCGGTCAAATACAAGATACTAGGAATCGGTGCGAATCAACAACTTCCAGGCGCACCCAATTTAGAACCAAGTCTGAGTTAGGAGGAAGCCGTGGATGGCGGCAGAAGTGTATCAAGAGACACGGTTGAATGAGTGTAGGAGTCGACGCTCCAGAGTTGGCATCTGGGCCGCGCCAAGAGATCGAAAGGTCGTCCACGTAGAGCGTAGCGAGAACATCTTCCGGCAGCACCGAGGTGATGTCGTTGATGCTCAGGGCAAAGAGTAACAAGTAAAATAAGTACCCTAGAAGACCTTACGGTTCATTCAATGAGGGTACCTTTGGACTAGCTATCAAGCGGGCACATCCCCGCTCAATTGCCTAACGTCCTCCCTAAACGGCCATTTTTCAAGACTTTGTCTAGTCTTGTCTTGAACTGGTCAACAGAATTGCTGTTGACAAGCTCCATCGGAAGTGCGTTGCAGCTACCGCAGATACTGTACGTGAAAATTCCCCACACAGATGGCGGTTGTAACGCTTCAGCTCAAGTTTGAAGTCGTGATTTCTTGTTCTGCTCTCATTAAGGCTGAAAATATCCCTGTAGTCAACATTGTCGAACCCTCGAAGTATTTTGAAAACTTCGATGAGCTGACCACGCAGTCTACGGGTTTCCAGCGAGAACAGATCTAATTCCCTTAATCTATTTTCATAACTTTTATGTCTGATAGAAGGAATCAGTTTGGTTGCCCTGGCTTGCACGCGTTCCAATCTCGCGATGTCCTTTCGAAATAAAGGACTCCAAAATTGTACGGCATACTCCAGGTGTGGTCGGACAACTGAATTGTACAAACAGAGTACTATTTCCTTGTTCCGATATCCAAACTGTCGCTTTATATAACCTAGCATCCTTTGGGCTTTCTTCTCCACCCCAATACACTGCCTCGAGAACTTGAGATCACTAGTTATAGTTACACCCAAGTCCTTTTCAGTGTCACTCGATTCAAGAGCAGTGCCCTTAAGGATATAATGAGATTGGGGGTTTCGGTGGCCGATATGCATCACTTTGCATTTGTTCACGTTAAAAGGCATTTGCCACGTGTCCGACCACCCCCCAATCTTCCAAAGATCTTCCTGCAGGCCGGCAGTATTTCCATCCTTTGGAACGTTCATACCAAGCTTGGTATCGTCGGCAAATTTAGAAATCTTGGCAACCAAGTCACCGTCCATGTCGTTGACGTAGATGATGAATAGTAGTGGTCCCAGGACAGAACCTTGAGGCACCCCGCTAGTAACGGTCACCCACTCAGAAGCCTGTCCATTCAGCACCACCCGTTGCCGTCTTCTATTTTTTCCGTCTATGCTCGGCGCTCGCACTTTCCGGAGAAGGCGGCGGTGTGGTACCTTATCAAAGGCTTTCTGAATGTCTAAATAGACCACATCTACCGACCTGTCCCGATCGTGCTCACTGAAGACGAAGTGGAAGAAGTCCACAAGGTTCGTCAGGTATGACCGTTGCCTTCGGAAGCCGTGCTGAGAACTCCTCAGTAGCAGCTTTGACTCTAAATGCGACGTCATTTTGTCCACCATGATGCTTTCCATGAGTTTACCAACTATCGAAGTCAGACTGATAGGTCGGTAGTTCGACGGTTGGCTAGGGTCTCCTTTCTTGAAAATAGGAGTCACCTCCGCTTCACGCCAGTCTCTAGGAACGCATTCGGTCCGGATTGACATGTTGAAGATTGCGCTCAGGTGTCGTAACACTTTGTTAAATCATTTATAAAGCATAACAGTAAATATCTACAATTATAAAAGTTATAACCGGGAATTTGTCGTGTGCACGTGGATGTTCACTTAGAGAGTGGAAGCTTTTACGCACTGTAAGAAGAATCCTCGAGGCGAGTGCTCCGCCCAGCCCAGCCCTGAAACGGAGGGTGGTACCTGCACTGCCTACCTGCATTGGCTGATGAGCCTGTGCCCCTTCTCGTTCGGGTGTTTTATTTTTGTTGTGAATGATTTGTTGTGTGGACCTTGGTTGGGTTGTTGACATTTGTTCTCTGCGCCCGTCATACTTTATTTTGTTTTCGGTTGGGAAAATTAAAATTTGTATAAAATATTTATTTGAATGTGCACTGGTGTTTATCTATTTTGGGGGGGATATATAACTATTTTTTTGTAAAGTAAAGGACTGTATATCAAATCGTATCAATTCTTCCTCGGGGTTCTCAAGGTCCATAAATCCTAGGATAAGGTTGGAACGCGGGTTAGTCTAGATTTTCAGCCCGCTACAACTTGATCGCGCACTTCTTTCAACACTTTGGGTAGAAACCCATCCGGGCCAGGTGACTTATTCGTTATTAAGTCAGTGATCTTCTTTTCTATTTCTCCTTCGGTGAAGTCCATATCCGCCAGCTTTTACCCGGAGTAGGAATCCGTTGGCTGGGGGATGGGACCACACTCACCAGGAAACACTGAAGAGTAGTCGTTGAGGAGGTTAGCATTTTCTGCAGCTGAGTGCTTTAATGTCCCCTCCTCATTCCTCAAAGGACCAATCGTTCGACGGATTGGTTTACGGCTGTTTACATATCCAAAAAACTCCTTGGGATTCTCTTTACAAAGTCTCACCACTCAGAGTTCCTCAGGCCGCTTAGCCGCCCTTATGCTGGACTTCACCCTCCTAGCTAGCCTACGGCACTCGTCAAAGTCTCCGGAAATCTTTGACTGCCGGTACACCGTTCTCTTCTCCCTTGGCAGTTGACCGATTTCTCGATTAAACCACTTTGGTTGAACGGAAGACCGACTAAGGCTTTTCGAAGGGATGAAACGTGATTGAAGACTCATGAACGTAGTTTTGAATCCATTCCACAAATCTTCAACATCCTCGCATCAGTCAAGCCAGCAGGAAGACCTGCAAAGTCTGCTCTTCTCAAATCAAGTTTCCTCAATTTACTAGTCGCAGACTCTACCTTAGGGACCTTAACTATAAATCTGACTAGTCGGTGATCACTGCCACCGAGCTCTTCGCCTACCGAGAGATCCTCAACGATGTCATCCTCAGAGGTAAAAACCAAGTCGAGGGTATTGTTGCCTCTCGTCGGCTCTCTCACCCATAGAGTCAGGAACTCATTGTCCGCGAATTCTAGGATAGCGCGCTCTCGCCACAGGGTTCTCTGGTTTCCCAGTCAACTTGTGTATTGAAATTCACCATGACGATACACACACTGTCTTCGACAAATCTCCTAGTAGCTGGTATAGATCTCTGTCCTTTTCAACGAGTTGGGCAGGAGGTCTATAAAGCACCAGGGTCCTGTATTTAGCAGGACTTATTTCTAGGTCTACACCTAGGAGTTCGTGGTGGAATACGATGTTGCATTTTGTCGAGTTGAATGTATCCTTGACATACATCACACAACCACCCTCTCTCTCAGGCCTATCTTTTAGGAAGAGTCGGTAACCTGGAATCGTGAATTCGCCTTCAAAATCTCGGTTTGAAGTTTTTATCCACAACTCTGTAATGGCCACCATCTCTGGTTCTTCTGTCACTACGAGGCCACGAAGTTCAAGAAACTTGTTTCTGATAGACCTCGCATTAAACAGAAGAACTTTGAGGGAGTCCCCGACTGTAGGACTCCCTACGCTCTTCCATTTCCCATCTTACTTGTCTCTCTGTTCTCTTTTGGTGGTGTGGTGGCACCCTTTCGAGCGACCTCCACGAAGGTCGTTCCAGGGGTGACTTTGGCGTACTGGCGCACGTCCCCCTCACTCTGGGCCGGACCGTCCTTTGAGTCCGCTCAACGACATCTTGTATCAGGTTGGAGTACAGCCTTTCCTTTAAAGGAAAGGTGCACCCCATCCCTTTGGTAGAGATCGTTCCGACCATAAAAGATGCAGTAGGGGTCGACAAAAAAAACCCTTCCGCCGTACATAAATCTGCTAGTCGACGGTTCAGTGCGACGTTCCTCGAGTGAGCGATCCGCTTGGACCTCTTCTCAGGAGCATTCCGACCACGACAGGTCTGCGGGTTTTCAAACCACAGTCATCCACAGCCCCCATGACTGTCTGAAGGATCTCGCCTGTAGGGCCTACCCTACCTCCTCTGAGGTAGAAGTCGTTGCCACTTACCATCAGGGCAGCAACTGAACTCTCAGAAATCTGAGATTTCTCAGCCTCTACTCTTATCTGTTGGTTCCCGCGTCCTGGGAGGCAGCTTACCCTCACACTAGTGCGAAGGAGTGCCGCTAGCATGGGTTGCAGATCCCTTGATTGAGAATCACCGATAAGGACGACCCTCGCAGAGGACAGTCTTCCCTTTCGGAAGCGACTTCTCTGTTTCCTCTTTCTTCTTTCTTTTTTATTATCTTCCTCCGGTTTAACTTTTGTTTCTGTTTTCTTTTCTTCTGTTTCTACCTTCTCTTCCTTTTTCTTTCTCTTCATTTTGGCCCGTTGAGCGAGTCCCGCAGCAGCTGACTCCAGCTCTGGGACATTGGAAGGCTGGCGTGGCACTGCCGATGAGGTCCTCGCTTCTTGGGAGAGGGTCTCGTCGGCGGATCCACCCACGTTGGTGGGAGATTCATCGGTAGCCGAATGGACCTCTAGTCTTGAGGACAACTTTACGATCCTGTCCTCGAAACGGCGAAGCTGACGCGCGTGTTCATTCTCTAGGTTCTGCAGCTTCCTCTCCAATTCTTTAGATATTTCCTCAGAAGATTTGAACAGATCTATCTCCTGCAGTTCTGCCCTTAGGACGCAGTCCGTGCAGATACTTCCAGGGTGGCATTTTGAGAAACACCCCTCCGGAAAATCTACACACCACTTGTCCTTTTGGCATGTAGAGCACGTATATTTTAGCGCACCTGGTCCTTTTTTTGAGTCATGCTGAACACTTTCTATCTCGGAATACTTTGTGACCACTCAATGAAAAAGAATGGGGGTGGTGAGTTCGCCCCGAGTGAGTTGCTCCCGCCTATCCATTGGAGACGTTTCGGATCTTTCAGAAGGCACGCTCCATGTGCTGTTGTTCGTCCGACTGAGTAGTCAAACCTCGGCGTGCCGTGGCTCCCAACCAAGCAGCACTAAGGACACTTCCCTGCGGGACACCCTCTAACTGCTCTATTGGGCCGAAGAAGGCTCAACCTACCGGTACGCTGAATCGACGATCTCGCAAGAATTCAGAGATAAAGATTGAGAGACGCCCCATCGCCCCCATCGTGCAGAGAGTCAAGATACTGTATCGCCATGCGGTATCATAGGCCTTCTCCAGATCGATAAACACCGTGGCGTAGTACTGTCTACGAATAAGGCCTCGCAGACGGCATTTTCCAGTCGGAGCAGAGCATCCGACGTGGAATGGAACTTGCGGAAGCCGCACTGTGCAGAAGACAGATGGCCTCTGCCGTCCAGAAAAAAAAGGTTAAACTAACATTTACCAATATCTCCATCAACTTGCATACGCAGGGGGTTAGAGGTATTGGGCGAAAAACGACCGGGGTAGAATGGTCTGTCCCCGGTCTCCGGTCAGAGAAAAGCGAGCACAATAACGATTCGCCAGGAATCTGGGAGGATACCCTCTATCCAGATCCCGTTGAACAAATCTAACAGAAAAACCATGCCTCGCTCACCCATGTGTCCTAGCATGGTGTACGGAACATCCTCCGGCGCACTAAGCGAGAGCAGAGCGCAACTCACTCAGAATAAACCTATCGTTGAAGGGTTATCCCCCTCTGGAGGTAAAGTCGAGTCGACGGCCTTCCGCGACATCACGACGCGCATTAAATGCTGGCGGAGCAGCATCCCGGCTAGAGAATGCGGAGAAAGCGATCGCGAAGGATTCCGCCATGGACGGGGGTTGCGAGATTGTGGTCCCATTCGGGAAGGGGGGCCTGCGAGAACTTACCCCGAATCCTTTTGACTCGCTTTAACATCTCTGCTAGAGGTGTCTTCCCGTTAAGCGAAGACATGTATGCCCGCCAAGTAGAGGACACGACTCCAGCTCGTCGATCAGGTCGCAATGATTTGACCCCAGGAATTAATCGAGTAGTTTTCCTAGCGGGGGTATCTACCCTTCAGATCTCCGAGCAAGAGAAAGGGCCTCGGTAACTGTGCCACGACGCGGCGGAAGTCCACTGTGTCGAAGTCTGCTGACAGTGGGATGTACGCGGAAATAACAGTATAGCTCCTATCAAGGTGCAGCTGCACAGTTAATTACTGAAAGGAGGTATCTAAAGCGAAGAGAAGAACGGAGAAATCATGCCGGGTGTAAATTGCACATCCTCTCATCCCATGGTGATGGTTTTTTTTTGTTTTTTTTTCAAGGGGCTATCTGGCGACTGCCCACTTGGGCATAAGTCGCCGCAAACAAACAGCCCAGTTCTAGGCTACTTTAAAATAAAAAAAAAATAACAGAAACAACAATAAAAAGGGGATAACAATCAGAAAGCAAGCTTCTGCGTCGGGGGAAGGTCCCTCCCGCGCAGGAGTGTGACACTTATAAGGGAAAAAAACAAACAAACAACAATAACAAAAAACAAGTTAAATACAAGGGAGAAGGACGGCCTCCCCCCAAAAGTGAACAAGTCCACCAGTCATGATGCACGCACTCGTCTCCAGTACAAGGGACAGGCGGTAGCGACCCCGCCCATCCCGGTACCGGGACAGGTATCGTGCGCGAAGATCACCCAGACTGGGACATTCGACAGGAATGTGCCGAACAGTCTGGGGGACGACGCAGTCGTTGCAATAGGGCACAGGCGAGCGCCCCATCAAATAGCGATGCGTCACACGAGTGTGTCCGATTCGGAGACGACATAAAGCTACCTGAAGCCGCCGCGGCGCTGGAGGATAGGTCCATGGGAACATTCGCGGCGCAATGGCACGCAACTTTAAGTTCCCTTCGACCGTCTCCCATCTTCTTTGCCAAGCAGTCCGAAGAGCTGCCCGTATTCCTGCCATGTAGTCGGTGTGAGGAAGAGCGAAACGCTGGTCCGGTCGCAGAGTCCTCGCGGACTCTTTGGCGCCCTCCTCGTCGCGCTCATTACCCGCAATTCCTACATGTCCAGGAACCCAGCAGAAGATAATCTCGACATCTGCCCCGCTCGACAAAACCGTGGCGTCACGGATATCGCGAACCAGGGGATGCGGAGATTCCAATGCCTCGAGAGCACTCAGGGCGCTTTGTGAGTCGCTATAGATCACAATCCGGTCCCGAAACCAGGCACGTCGCGTAATCTCCCGTACCGAGTGGTGCATTGCCACCAGCTCGGCCGTGAAGACAGACGCAGCACCTGGTAGAGCCCCGCTGACTTCAAACAGAGGGGATAAGGCGTGGAAGCCGACCCCCTCTTGGGACATGGAGCCATCCGTATACACTGGCACGGTTTCAGCGTGACACGATGTGTAATCCAAAAAGGTCGAACGCAATACTCCCGGCGCAGTACAAGCTTTGGGAGCAGAGGCGTGGCGACAAATAGCCAAATGTGGTACCCTTTAGGGTGGCGTCCTGGGCAGAACTAGGGGCGCCACCGGCCCGAGAGCTATATCTACCTCTCGAAGGAGTTTCCTGGCCCTAAACCCAAAGGGCTTAGGGTATAACTGGCGTCTCTCGGCGGCAGAGGCACCATCGAGATCAGCTGCGGATGCAGTGAGAGATGTTGGCGACTGAGGGAGACGCCGGGCTCGCGCGTACAGGCGAGTGATGCACTGCACGCGAGGCAGAGCGAGTGGCATCTCTCCAGCATCGACCAACAGGCTCTCAATGGGGAAAGTGCGGAAGGCACCGGTCGCAAGGCGAAGGCCGGTGTGGTGGATCGAATCCACCTTCCGCAATAAACGCTCGGCTGCGGATGCATAAAACTCGCATCCGTAGTCGAGCTTCGAGCGAACAAAGGATCGATAAAAAAGTAGGGCAGTAGCCCTATCAGCGCCCCAAGCACTGAACGTCACGGAACGGAGAATGTCCATAGCGCGGGTACAAGAGACCCTAAGGCTGCGAATATGAGCCTCCCAGGTGAGGCGTCGGTCGAATATAAGACCAAGGAAACGGTGCGACTAGACCACATCCAGGCGCACCCCCATTAAGAAACAAATCTGGGTCGGGGTGAAGCCGTGGATGGCGGCAGAAGTGCACCACCTTAGTCTTGGCCAAAGAAAACCGAAACCTGTGCGCTTCGGCATAGCGAGAGACGCGGTTCAATGCCTGTTGGAGTCGACGCTCCAGAGTTGGCATCTGGACCGCGCCAAAAGAGATCGAAAGGTCGTCCACGTAGAGCGTAGCGAGAACATCTTCCGGCAGTACCGAGGTGATGCCGTTGATGCTCAGGGCAAAGAGTGTGACACTAAGGACACTTTCCTGCGGGACACCCTCTTCCTGCTCCTTTGGGCCGGAGAGGGCTCCCTCCACCCGTACGCGGAATCAACGATCTCGCAAAAATTGGATATAAACATTGGGAGGCGTCCCCTCGCCCCCAGCGTGTGGAGAGTCTCCATGATACCGTATCGCCATGCGGTATCATAGGCCTTCTCCAGATCGAAAAACACCGTTGCGTAGTGCTGTCTACAAAGGAAAGCCTCGCAGACGGCATTTTCCAGTCGGAGCAGAGCATCCGACGTGGAGTGGAACTTGCAGGAGCCGCACTGTGCGGAAGACAGATGGGCTCCGCTGTCCAGGAAAAAGGCTAATCTAACATTTACCAATTTCTCCATCAACTTGCACACGCAAGAGGTTAGAGAGATTGGGCGGAAACCGGTCGAAGTAGAGTGATCTCTCCCCGGTTTGCGAAAGGCGAGCACAGTAGCAATTCGCCAGGAGTCTGGGAGAAGACCTTCCACCCAGATCCTGTTGAACAAATCTAACAGAAAGGCCATGCCTCGCTCACCCAGGTGTCGAAGCATGGCGTACGGGACATCGTCCGGACCATGGGCGGTGTCCGCGCACGAGGCGAGAGCGGAACGCAACTCACTCACAGTAAACTTGTCGTTGAAGGGTTCTCCGCCTCTGTAGGTAAAGTCCAGACGGCAGCCTTCCGCGACATCACGACGTGCATTGAATGCTGGCGGAGCAGCATCCCATCTAGAGTATGCGGAAAAAGCGGTCGCTAAGGATTCCGCCACCGACGCGGGGTTCGAAATTGCGGTCCCATTCTCCTGGAGAACGGGAGGGCGGTCCTGCGAGAACTTGCCCCGAATCCTTTTGACTCGCTTCCACGCAAGCACAAGGGGGAGGACCTCCATTTTTTTCGGTGGAGCTGCCCGAGGGCGGCTCCGCTGATGTTCTTGGGAAAGTTGGGGGTTGGGTTTTTTTTATTTTCATCATTGGGCATGGTGACCCTATTTGTGCTACGGGACGCAATAGCTCATCACCTCTTGCAGTTGCCCGCACTGCAAGAGGTGCTTACATGCCTGGAAGAGCCAGGCGCCGCCATTTCGGACCACCCCTCCCGCCTGGTGGCCTGGCAGTCCATCGGCATGGCGGCTCCACCTTCAATACGGCGTAAAATTGATAGAATGTGAAGAGGAGAGGAAAAGGGATGTGAGGAAGGTATGGGTGGGGATGAAGCAGGTTGTTAAAAACCAGCCACCCCAGACCGGAGCTCAGGGGTTAGGGAACATTGTCCCTTTCCCCCTCAGCCCCGATGCGGGACGGTTGGCTGAGAGGAAGGTCAGCATCTACCCTGTGAAATTAGAGGCTGACCAGAGAAAGTTGTGGGAGAGGTTGTATGAAAAGCGAGGAAACAAGTGTTTTGAAGGAAGAAGAGGCTAAGCTGGGGTCGGACGGGGTACTGAGTCCCGTCAGCACGGCGGCCAGGATGGCAAATCGCCGCGCCCCTTACGGGGCCATAGTGGTGGGTCGCAAAATCCTTATACCCCGGAAGGGTGGACAGGGGGCATGCGCCTGGCATGGTCTCCTGCAAATAGATAGCTAACGCGGAACGAGAGGAGCCTCCGCAACTCCGCCCAGTTGACCCGGAGTGCCCGGTAATTCCATTAAAGTGATATGCCCTCCAGGCCTAGTTCGGAGGAGATGGGGGAGGGTTCTTGAAGAGAAGACCCTCTCCGGAATGGCCGTACGCTTCTCTGAGGCAGAACTATGGGCGCTGTTGGCCGGAAAATGCGCTGAAGGCGCTATCGCCTTCGAGGACTTCTCGGGGAAGGTTGGGCTCACCATGCGAGTCTTTTCCTCCCTCCGTCTCGAAATTTTAGGCAAGCGAAGCGGCTTCGGAGGCCCTCTTTTGGACGATCCACCGTCTCCGAGCCACCCAGCCTACCACTGGGTGTGGGCGAAGGAGCCGAAGCTCCTTTAGTGCTGTCATCCTTTCGGTGGGAAGCTTTAGGAACGCCAGCTTTACCAGGGGAGCGCCCGGAGTGGATATTACCTGCAGAAGGGTTCCGAATGGGCGCGGAAACGAACGTGCTCGTAGGCCTGGAGGGGCCAGGAGCAGAGGGTGTCTTTCTCAACTTTGAGGCGTAGGACGTTCCGAGCAGCGCCGGGCACGCCAGGACCAAGACCTTAGCCTTGCCAAATGAGAGACGATCCTGAGCCTGAACGGCCAGGATTTCCTTGCCAAGGAGATATGCACCACATTGCTTCGAGGAAGCGGGGTGCGTCTCTCCGCAATTGACACACTTGGCCACACACGATTTAGACTTATCGTGTCGGCCTTGGACCAACTTACACAGACTTCGGGTAACCCCGACTTTGCACGTAGACAGGAGCGATTAGTATGGCCGAAGCGGTGACAGTAATAGCACCTCCTCAGCAGTGGCACGAATGCCTTCACGCGGTAACGATACCAAGTGGCACGCACCGACTCAGGGAGCTAGTCACAGTCGGACGTGACGAAAAGTGTAGGGGTGGGTCTCGAGCCCCCTCCCTGTTTTCTCATCACACGCTCGAACTTGACCGCCCCATGGTTGGCTAGCTCTAACGTGATGTCCTCTATGGAGTAGTCCACGAGTTCCCTCACATAAACTACTACTTTCACTGATTTCATGGTAGAGTGCGGCGCCACACTCACAGGCGTGCCATCACGTGCCGAAGGGCACTAATCATGGCTGCCTCAGAGGCATTCTACGTATTTGCCAAAAGGCTCCCCCGTGCGAGAAACGGGCCACCTTCGGCTCTCTACCAATCACACTAGCTAAAGTTCTCCTTTGATGGATCATGTTGCCATTAGCCAACATGCTACCATCAGTGGAGCGAATAACGAGGAAACGCTTGAAGCCATCGGGCTCGTAAACTCCAGGTAGCGTTTGAACGAGGGGTCCCGACGTAATCGTGGCTCCCCTCTGCACAGTTCTGGTCTTCGTCTCGGTCTCCAACGGGGCCGGACGTGCCGATCTTGGCTTGGTCACTTACCGAAACGGCAGTAGCCCCGTCCGTCCCCGCGGAAGGAGAGGAGCCCCGAGTCTTCTTCGTCTTTTTCTTTTTCGGGGAGGATGGCGGGGAATTAACCAGCTTCTCCCCTCCGCCGGCAGGAGCCACCAGGCCAGATGGACTGGCCTCAGCAAGATCCTTCTAAGGGAGGAAAGGTCTTGGCTTTCACAGGGGCACCAGCCGGAGGAGAGGATTCCTCCTCTCTTTGTACAGTTTTGGAGACCCGAGCCGCCTGAGAAGGACCTTGCACAGCGGCACACTCAGGTTCGGTGCTTGGCACCGAGCCCAGGTTCATCTCCATGTAAGGTCCTACCGTCTGGGGATGGGTTGCCTCAGGGACCATGTCCATCTCAGGGGCGGCCTCCATGTGCCTTCCCCCCCCCCCCCTCAGGACATTACAGGTCCCATTGGTCATAAACTCTTTTGTCGGGGAAGAGAGGGGGGCACGTACGGTGACCCCCTCTAAGCTCAAATTCGAGCCTGCAGGTCTTTGGAGGGAAGAGGCTGACGGGCCCTGTCTTCCCTCTTACCCCTAAGGGGGTTGGCCCTATCGTTCGGCTCCCACCGAGAGCGGTCAATTATGGAACGCCTGCCTTTCTTGGCAGTCCCCTTAGAATGTAAAGGGGGAGTACCGCTGGAAAGAGGGAGGCACCCGAGGGCACCTCCAGAGAAGGGGGTGAGAGGGAGTCCCCTACGAAGGCACAGTGTATGAGGATGGACCTCCATTTTTTCAGTGGAGCTGCCCCAGGGCGGCTCCGACGATGGTCGAGGGGAAAGGGAGAATTTTTTTTTTTATTTCATCAGTGGGCCTGGGGGACCCTGTTTTAAATACGGGATGTAAACGCTAATCACCCCACGCAGTAGCCCCCTCTGCGAGGGGTGAATACAGGGCCGGCAGTACCAGCTGCCGCCATTTGAGGCAACTCATCCCGCCTAGTGGCCTGGCGGCTTCACCTTGGGCTCGGCGTAAAATGGAAAAGGATGAAAGGAGAAAGAAAAGGGAAGTGAGGAAGGTGTGGATGGGGATGAAGCAGGTTGTTAAAAACTCACCACCCCAGACCGGAGCTCAGGGGTGAGGGAACGTTGTCACCTTCCCTCTCAGTCCCGATCCGGGATAGTTGGGTGAGAGGAAGCTGGTCGGCATCTACCCTGTGAAATTAGAGGCCAACCAGAGAAAGTTGTGGGAGAGGTTGTAGGCAAAGTGAGGAAGTAAGGTAGAAAACACAGGCTGTCAGAAAGAAGGAGAAGAGGCTAAGCTGGGTCCGGACGGTGCGATGAGTACCGTCAGCACGGCGGCCAGGAAAGCAAATCGGCGCCCCCTTCAGCGCCTCTCGATATAGGGAAGACGAACCAAATTGAGAAGACAAAGACCTCTTTACCCGTGGAGAGGACGGCGGTGACGGGCTTGCGGTAGACAGAGACCTCCATGACGCCAGCCGACGCGAGGAGGCTGACCTCAGCTGGGTCGAGGATCTGGCCTCGAGTGAGCAGCCGCTCGCCCTTATGGATGTCACTCCCTTCGGGGCGGATTTCCTGCCCCACCAAAGGAGGCTTCAGGATCTCGATCTCAGCCTCTTCCGCGCCATCGTCCTTCTCACAGAGCACTCGCGTGTCCTCTACCTGGAGTGAAAGAAAGCCTCAATGTCCTCAGCTGTTCCAGAGCCTAAGCTCATACTCGAGACAAGAACCAACCTGGACAACGGCGTCTGAGCCTGGTGGCACTGGGGCGCCAGTATTGACCCTCAAGCAGGTCCCGGGTTCGATTTCCGGCAAGCGGGGTCTTGTCCCGGCGCAAGACTGCCCCATCAAACTTCTAGGCCCGGCGCCGTCCGCCGCCACGACCGCATAGCCATCCTTAATTGAGGCCGGGAAGGGAGGGAGGGGCTCTCGGGCGTGAGCGTCCTGGGCGAGGGCAAATCCTAGTGCCTCCAAGGTGCGCAACTGGAGTGTGACGGGAAACGGCGCCTCCGAGAGGACTTTCGTTTGTGCTTCAGTCACGCTGATCATAGGATACGGCGAATGGCGGGGTCTGCGTGCCAACTTGGGGAGCGTCGCCTTTGAGACCGGGCCATCGCCGTTGGGAGAGTGCCCCTTATCACAATGCATCTGCGAGCCCTTCGCTTGAAGGGCAGAATGAGTCTCCGCCACGCCCCCTTTTCGGTCCCTGATCAGGTCAATGGCGTGGGGAATGACACTAGAGACAAACCTGCAATAAGAAATTTCGTGTCATATCGCCACGAATCGGGAAGCGATTGAGCTGCCCTCCCCTTAATTACATTTCTCACCTGAGGCACTCTCGAGATCCTTTGGTACTGCCTGGGAGTGTAACAATCAGAGTATGGCCCTTAGTCCCACACACTGGACGTGACAGCATGGCGAAGGGGGTAACTTTGAGAGACTCTACCGTCATTCCGAGCGACATTCCAACAACCTCCTTTTCGATGACCTTGAAACGAGAGACAGGTCACAGCAACCACTCTAATAATTGTTCACCGTTAATTTTTGTTTAATTGGGGAGGGAGGGAGTCATCTGGCGGCTGCCAACTTGGGCATAAGTCGCCGTACACAACACAGCCTACTACTAGGCTAATTAAAATATGTAAATAACAAATAACAACAATAAAAAAAGAACAAAGGCTAAAAAAATAACAAGAAAACAAAGCAAAAGGGCAAGAAAGAATCGCGGTCCGGCGTCGGGGGTAGGCCTGCCTCCCCTCGGCGCAGGAAAATGCGAACTACAAAAAAAAGGGTCAACTAAAGTGGGAGGAGAAGTGCGTCGAGCAGCGCAGCCAAAACGTCAATGCTGCTCCCAGTAGGAGGACCGCCTTATATAGCCCGAGGCTATAGGCATCCTCCTAGGCCAAATAAAATCTGAACCTCCGGGGAGAAGCGTCGGCGCTTCTTCTTGCTCCTGACGTACGTAATGTTGGGAGAGAAGTTGGCAAAGAAGCGAGTGAAGGCCACCAAGGACGCGGGTGTCAGGGTATGAAGGATGCCCACAGGGACCTTTCCCCAAAAGATATTAAAGATGGCTGGAATGTTAGCATATTCTGACTTATGACCTTCAAAACTTTCAGCAAGTGGGACAATCCGACCCATAGTTAGTATTCTTTTAATAATTCCGCTGCTAACCTTGGGAGGACCTTGACAATTATACCATTCAAGAAAATGTAAACAACATAAGGGTTTCAAATTTCGGTATAATCGATCGAATAGTTACAGTGTGATTGCCAAAATGCTCATTGAAAAGTAAAATGGTTACCATTTGACTGACCTACAGACCAACATAGTAACTTATAGAGTAGCGTTCAAAAAAGCGTAATAAAGATTCATACGGTGAGTAGCATATACCTGTTTTACTGCCTCAGGAGTGACATCACGAGGAGAAATCCCAGTACCCCCGGTGGTAAGCACCAGATCCACGTCTTGAGCGTTGCACCACATCATCAGGATTTGCCGTATGGCCACTACCTCATCAGGCACACAATGCCGTTTAACAACCTGAAGGAGGAAAAGGTATTTTGGTAAGTTCAGACCTACGTCCTAGAAAGCAATGCCTAAATGCTAAGAATAAAGCTAATAGGATATTGGGATTCATTAGGAGGAGTGTAAGCAATAAGAGTGCTGAAGTCATTCTAAAACTGTATCTGGCGCTAGTTAGGCCTCATCTAGACTATGCAGTACAATTTTGGTCACCATATTATAGGAAGGATATTGATTTGCTTGAGTCTGTGCAGAGAAGGATGACAAAGATGATTGGTGGGCTAAGGAACTTACCTTATGGTGAAAGGCTCACAAAACTAAATCTACATACATTGGAAAGGAGAAGAGTCAGAGGGGAATTGATTGAAGTCTTCAAATGGGTAAAAGGATAAAATAAAGGGGATCTGGGTAAGGTTCTTATACTTAGTGAACATGACAGGACACGTAGCAATGGGTTTAAGCTTGATAAGTATAGGTTTAGGAAGGAGATTGGGACGAATTGGTTTACAAATCGTGTGGTAGATGAATGGAATAGGCTCACTAGACATGTGATAGAAGCCTCCTCTCTGGGTAGTTTTAAGAATAGATTAGATAAATATATGAATGAAGCTGCTAGATGGGACTGACTTTTTTATGTACATATGTATATATTTTTCTAAGGAGTGGGGAGATTATTTTGCGGCTGTATGAATGGACATAATCCTCTGGATGCATTTTATGTATATTGTAGATTAGATCTGACGAACTACTGTAAAGGGTGACAATGTTGATGACTTTTCTCTGGTAAGAAATCTTTTGTGTGTTGACTGGAACAGGAGCTGCCATGTGTAGGCCATGAATGGTCTTTTGCAGTCTCCTTCTTTTCTTATGTTCTTAATTAATAGTTGGTGTAAGGGAATGGTCACTTACCCCCCCCCCATCGTTCACTCGTGATGCAGTCCCAAGGCGGTGGTTACCGCAAGGACATCCGCCCCAGGCATCGGCGAGTCGAAAGTTTGACCAGAGGGTGGCATAACTCGTTGCCATGTAAGACCCTAAAGGTCAAAAAGGTAAGATCTTCCCCCAGGAGAGTGAGATCCAGTTTCAGGTCGAACAAAGAAATTGGAGACGGTTTTCTCCCAACCTCGATGGTTAACGAGGAGCCGATGTTTGACTTCGTGGGAAAGACCGTTTGAAAAAAAGAACTCTCCTGGGGCCGTCCTCAAGCCCCTCTCCCCCCCTTACCACCCCCAGTGGGGGTGCGAGGTATAAATGAGGAACTCTGAGGAAAATCGAGGTAGTATACGTCAGGCCAGGTGACGAAGTCCTCGGATCCAAACCCGGGCTACCTAGACTGGATAGGTAGTATACGTCAGTCTCTAGGTGACGAAGTCCTCGGATCCACAACCGAGCTACCGAGACTGGAGAGGTAGTTTACTTGTGTCGCCAGACCAAGAAGCACCCTGCAAGAGAGGCAGGGCTACCTACCTTAAGGGGCTAAGAAAAAGCTCAGCCTTGAGCTAAGTCCCTGGTTATCAAACCAAACAATAAGTGAACTTTGGTAAGTTCGACTTACTCTCGCCAGAGAGATTCCTCATATCCTGGTGCACCGTAAACACTAGGGGTATTCCTCGTCCTTGAGGAATTAAGAAGAAGAAGGAAAAGGCTCCCCCTCGAGCCCGTTATTCGGTGGCCACACCAAACTTTAAGTAACTTATTCTCGCCAGAGAAACCCCCTCCGTTATCCTCGCCCGTAAAGAAGACCCTCCCCGAGTTCAGTCCTCGTCCATAAGGAAATTAGTAACGAAGGAAAAGCTCCTCCTCGAGCTCGTTACTCGGTGATCTCACCGCACTCCAAGTAAGCTTGATTCAAGGAAGAACCAAGTTCGACTCACTCTCGCCAGAGAGACCACGACTGCCTGGGTGTTGCATAGAGCACCGTATTGATTCTCGTCCTTGAAGAATCCCCCCCCCCCCCCCCCGGAAGAACGACTTTAATTATATGTCGTAGAATTCTTTCTGCTAGAACCCTACTGACCTCCTCTGACACCTCTTTTATTTAGTTAGTGTCGTAGAATGCCCCTCCTTTTTGTTCTATTCTAAGAGTGCTAAGAGTGTCTAATTATTGATATTATAAGAATATCTTAATGAACTGAGCCTTTACCAAACACGTCAGGATATAAAAGAAACGCCCACTAATTCCCAAAATAAACTTATATTTTTATCTTTAACCAATTGAATACACAACCTTTATACTTTAACTACAGCAATACTCTAAATATTATTATAAACAAGAATTAATTAAATTAGTTGACCCACAAAATTAAGTTCACGTTTTCTCTAGACAAAACAATAATATTAGAATTAGGCTTACGGACTCGTGGAGTTTAAAGGGCCTCAGAAATATTTACACTTGACGCGTGTAGATGGGCGGAATTCCACGGTCGTCTTGGCGAGGGTAGCCGCTGGGGGGTCCACACGTTCTTCCGGGGGGGGGGGGATTCTTCAAGGACGAGAATCAATACGGTGCTCTATGCAACACCCAGGCAGTCGTGGTCTCTCTGGCGAGAGTGAGTCGAACTTGGTTCTTCCTTGAATCAAGCTTACTTGGAGTGCGGTGAGATCACCGAGTAACGAGCTCGAGGAGGAGCTTTTCCTTCGTTACTAATTTCCTTATGGACGAGGACTGAACTCGGGGAGGGTCTTCTTTACGGGCGAGGATAACGGAGGGGGTTTCTCTGGCGAGAATAAGTTACTTAAAGTTTGGTGTGGCCACCGAATAACGGGCTCGAGGGGGAGCCTTTTCCTTCTTCTTCTTAATTCCTCAAGGACGAGGAATACCCCTGGTGTTTACGGTGCACCAGGATATGAGGAATCTCTCTGGCGAGAGTAAGTCGAACTTACCAAAGTTCACTTATTGTTTGGTTTGATAACCAGGGACTTAGCTCAAGGCTGAGCTTTTTCTTAGCCCCTTAAGGTAGGTAGCCCTGCCTCTCTTGCAGGGTGCTTCTTGGTCTGGCGACACAAGTAAACTACCTCTCCAGTCTCGGTAGCTCGGTTGTGGATCCGAGGACTTCGTCACCTAGAGACTGACGTATACTACCTATCCAGTCTAGGTAGCCCGGGTTTGGATCCGAGGACTTCGTCACCTGGCCTGACGTATACTACCTCGATTTTCCTCAGAGTTCCTCATTTATACCTCGCACCCCCACTGGGGGTGGTAAGGGGGGGAGAGGGGCTTGAGGACGGCCCCAGGAGAGTTCTTTTTTTCAAACGGTCTTTCCCACGAAGTCAAACATCGGCTCCTCGTTAACCATCGAGGTTGGGAGAAAACCGTCTCCAATTTCTTTGTTCGACCTGAAACTGGATCTCACTCTCCTGGGGGAAGATCTTACCTTTTTGACCTTTAGGGTCTTACATGGCAACGAGTTATGCCACCCTCTGGTCAAACTTTCGACTCGCCGATGCCTGGGGCGGATGTCCTTGCGGTAACCACCGCCTTGGGACTGCATCACGAGTGAACGATGGGGGGGGGTAAGTGACCATTCCCTTACATACCTCCCACCGAAGAAAATAATGGGGGGGGGCGGGGGATGCTCCCGGGAACTCAAAACAACTTACTCAACCTAGTCGAGCTTAGCAAAGTTGTATTTCTTCGAGCCCTCCCATACCTTAAGTTTCCTTACATATGAGCGCCCACGCGCGCGTTTACACCGGCAATGTGTTGAGCTAGACACTCGATTTACAATTTTACATGAACATAACAAAACCTTAATTCATCGATTACCCCCCAAAAAAAACAACAAAACAAGCTACTTCCTTACATTTCTAAGTTTTTGAGAACTTAAATCCTACCGATAAATATTAACACGAACAACAAATGAAAACATGGTTTCACGCTCATTAGGTACCGAAATAACCCTCCATGGTTTTTCGTCTCCGCCTATAGAGCAGCTGTACATTATCGGCTCCTTTGAGGTAGCTGATCCTAAAATGGTGCTCTGTGACCATTATTCTACCGCGCCTGAGTCGGCCATTCGGGTTATCGAGTCTACCCCAGTATGTTACTAAATGGTAGCGGTATTTTAACCTACTCGACTTACCCATATTATGGTACTTGACTACATTTAAATTGAACATTAAGGCTTGAGCGGCCTGTTGCAGCGGGGCATAATTGATGGGAGCGTAGGTCCCATAGCTCTCCTTTAACCAGGTACACGGGAAGATCGTGTCTGGGTTCGATCTTTGGGGATCGAGAAAACTTTTCCCAGCGAGGTCGTTAATGGGCTTGGCGCTCACTACGACTTGGCGATTTAGCGGTAACTCCGTGGACGTTCCGTTCGGGGAGGAGACTACTAGGAGTAGGGGATACTCATCCGCGTCTACCATTTGACTAGTCTTACCTGGGTGCATAGCCATAGCACCTCTTTCCTCCTTCCTTGTCAACTCATTTGACTCACTTCTCTTAGTAGGTAGTTCCTCAGGTACACCTGCTCGTACCTCTACCCTACCTTCTTCTTCTTCCCAGATAACCCCATTTGGCTGGGTTCTCCTCGTAGGGTTTCCTTTAGGTACTCCTGCTGGTACCTCATCCCTACTTCCTACTTCTTCCATCGTTACCCCAATTGGCTGGGTTTCCCTCGATGGTCCTTTCTTAGGTCCAGGCCGGGCTCCAACTTCCTCGGCCTCTAGGAGATTCTCGATAGATGCTCTTTCGAGTGCGAGCAATCTTTCCTTTTCTTCTCTCTCTTCTCTTTCCGCTTGAGCACGTTCTATTTCCCTCTTCATTCTCCTTTCATCTATTTCTTTTTTAATCTTTATTCTCCTCTCTTTTGACTCTTTTTCCATCTTCATTCTCCTTTCCTCGGCTTCTTGTTCTGCTTTCGCTATTTCGTTTTCCCGTTGAGTTCTTCTTTCTTCATCTTCCAGCTTTATCTTTAGTCTTCTTTCTTCATCTTCCATTTCTATCCTTATTCTGAATTCTTGTGCTTCTCTTTTCAACAATATTATTCTTTCGCTTGTTTTACCTCCTCTCAGCATTCTTCTTTCCTCTGTTTCTATTTTCCGCTGTCTTCGGGATTCTTCACTTTTCCGGTTCATCCATATTTCCATTAATTCACGTTCTCTTGTATCCTCTCTTATTATATCCTCTGTTTCTCTCTCAAACTTTATTAATTCTTGTTCTTTTTCTATATCCCAAATTCTTTCTTCTTCTACACAATCTATTCTTAATTCTGCCATGACGTAGTCATGCATTTCTGTGCCTTCAAGTCCCAGACTTTGGGCTTGTTGGTAAAATCTTTTGACTGGATCCATTTCGTGTTGGTCCGTCGATTTTTCCTTTCTGTATTTTCAGATAATTATGCCGCCACTCACCAGGTAGCGCTCAGCATAACTTACCCTTAATCCCACTACTATGCTGATTGAAATATCACTCCCGACAACAAATTTACCACTTGACCTGCCAATTACCTTTATATTGTTACCACCCCTAACTCTACCAATTTTCCTCTCGTCAATTATTCTCTTATTCCTGATCTTCCTTTACGTGTTGGCTCTTTCCTAATTAGACACTGCTGGGTTCTTTCTAATAATAACCCCACACCTGACACCACTTTAATTATATGTCGTAGAATTCTTTCTGCTAGAACCCTACTGACCTCCTCTGACACCTCTTTTATTTAGTTAGTGTCGTAGAATGCCCCTCCTTTTTGTTCTATTCTAAGAGTGCTAAGAGTGTCTAATTATTGATATTATAAGAATATCTTAATGAACTGAGCCTTTACCAAACACGTCAGGATATAAAAGAAACGCCCACTAATTCCCAAAATAAACTTATATTTTTATCTTTAACCAATTGAATACACAACCTTTATACTTTAACTACAGCAATACTCTAAATATTATTATAAACAAGAATTAATTAAATTAGTTGACCCACAAAATTAAGTTCACGTTTTCTCTAGACAAAACAATAATATTAGAATTAGGCTTACGGACTCGTGGAGTTTAAAGGGCCTCAGAAATATTTACACTTGACGCGTGTAGATGGGCGGAATTCCACGGTCGTCTTGGCGAGGGTAGCCGCTGGGGGGTCCACACGTTCTTCCGGGGGGGGGGGGGATTCTTCAAGGACGAGAATCAATACGGTGCTCTATGCAACACCCAGGCAGTCGTGGTCTCTCTGGCGAGAGTGAGTCGAACTTGGTTCTTCCTTGAATCAAGCTTACTTGGAGTGCGGTGAGATCACCGAGTAACGAGCTCGAGGAGGAGCTTTTCCTTCGTTACTAATTTCCTTATGGACGAGGACTGAACTCGGGGAGGGTCTTCTTTACGGGCGAGGATAACGGAGGGGGTTTCTCTGGCGAGAATAAGTTACTTAAAGTTTGGTGTGGCCACCGAATAACGGGCTCGAGGGGGAGCCTTTTCCTTCTTCTTCTTAATTCCTCAAGGACGAGGAATACCCCTGGTGTTTACGGTGCACCAGGATATGAGGAATCTCTCTGGCGAGAGTAAGTCGAACTTACCAAAGTTCACTTATTGTTTGGTTTGATAACCAGGGACTTAGCTCAAGGCTGAGCTTTTTCTTAGCCCCTTAAGGTAGGTAGCCCTGCCTCTCTTGCAGGGTGCTTCTTGGTCTGGCGACACAAGTAAACTACCTCTCCAGTCTCGGTAGCTCGGTTGTGGATCCGAGGACTTCGTCACCTAGAGACTGACGTATACTACCTATCCAGTCTAGGTAGCCCGGGTTTGGATCCGAGGACTTCGTCACCTGGCCTGACGTATACTACCTCGATTTTCCTCAGAGTTCCTCATTTATACCTCGCACCCCCACTGGGGGTGGTAAGGGGGGGAGAGGGGCTTGAGGACGGCCCCAGGAGAGTTCTTTTTTTCAAACGGTCTTTCCCACGAAGTCAAACATCGGCTCCTCGTTAACCATCGAGGTTGGGAGAAAACCGTCTCCAATTTCTTTGTTCGACCTGAAACTGGATCTCACTCTCCTGGGGGAAGATCTTACCTTTTTGACCTTTAGGGTCTTACATGGCAACGAGTTATGCCACCCTCTGGTCAAACTTTCGACTCGCCGATGCCTGGGGCGGATGTCCTTGCGGTAACCACCGCCTTGGGACTGCATCACGAGTGAACGATGGGGGGGGGTAAGTGACCATTCCCTTACAGTTGGTCCCAAGGTCACAAGAGGCAAAACTAAAGGTTCTTTTGCTCAGATTCTTATATTCAATACTCTGCATTGAGAACAAAACTAAATATACCCATCTTTGAAAAAAAAAGAGCTTGCCCTCTCTTTCAGAGCCCATCCCACCTTAAATAGGGGACCAAGGAGGGTGCATTGATTTGTTGCCCCTCAAATTTAACTCGAAATACTAACGAGGACATCTCCGGCAGAAAGTTTGTAAGGAGAGATTTGTAAAGAAAATGAAAAGATGAGGAAGTTGAATACCTGCAGATCCTCCACCAGCAATTGGGGCAGGAAGGGTATGCGTCTAAGGTGATAAATTTGTAAAGTAACTTGAAAAGAGGCAAAATAAAAATGCCTCAATCTAGTTCAAGGCTGCCAGAGTCACTGAGGAGGAAAGGGATAAAACCCCCACAAGTAAATCAACGGTTGCCGATCGGGAGGCAACACTGTGCCTTGCGTCAGACCTGCGCTTTTTCTGGGGCGAAGGAGGAACATACTCACTGTATGGAAGAGCTGGAGGGAAACCCGCTACATTGTCCCACAAGCCTGGATACACTTATGCCTTGAATGAGGGATCAGTTCTCATACAGGTCCACAACTGGCCACACCCAATGGTACTTAATTTCCCTCATGGTAAGAAGCGCAGCCAGGCAACAGCTGGGTACAGATTCGTGTCTTGAGCATAACAAAAGTCAAACTTAAGGGCATTGGGGGAAAGTAGGAAAGGTAGCTGAATTAAAAGCCCCAAGACTAAATTGGTATACAGCATACAAGTCCTCAAAAATATGACTTTGAATTACTTTACTGCAGAGGTCGGCTGGATCAATCCATTAACCAATGAGGATGTCGAACTTCAAAGTAGAGGGAAACTGACCTCTCCATGAAAAAGGTCGCAGCTGACAACTAAAGAGTGAAGGAAAGCGCCACTAAGGTCCTCCGCTTCTCCGTTGAAGCAGCGATCGCTCACTGTCAAAATGGCCACCCGCAACTTCATCTCATCCCTGAAAAAATAAATTACCATTGATCGACCATAATAAAGTCCTGTAGGATCAATCATGCATCCTTTGAGATGAGTTTGAAGGCAAAAAAAGTATCCAAGGATTTCTTTAATAATTGAGAGAAGCAAATGAGCGAAAACAATAACATTTCTGGAAAGAAGTTTATAAAATGGTAAAGTTAGAGGAAGTTAAACACATGGGGAGGTACACAGCTCAAATAGCAAGTAGAGAAAACTACCTTGAAGGATAAGAACTAAGAGGGCATGCAGCATACTCGAGCCTGCCTCTGTAGGCAATAAAGGCAGGTCCCTTATAGGGAGGTAAAAGGCAAGTAATCTTTTATGGCTTAAAAAAAACCTGACAACCAAAATAAAGCTACACTACTCAAACCACTACTTGTGGAGCCGGGAGTACAATCTCTTCCGGGAAAAGGGATGTGTATCACTGCAGGGGCATTCTACGTGAAGTGTACACACTTTTTGGCAAAATCTCGACACTAGGTCATGGATTTTGATTATTTTTTTGCATGCAAGTTGGGTTTGGTGAGATAACATCACATACCAATTTTTATGGCTCTGGGTCACCCATGCCCATTTTTATGGCCATGTCAATTTTTGGTCAAACTGGTTGACTGAAAATGTTTGAGAGGTCATAACTTTGGTTAGAGTTGACCGATCAGAACGATTTTGGTACCAAAATGCTCAGGAGAAAGAGATTTTCCAAATGAGTGGAAGAATGACATTCCTAGGAATTTTTTTGGCATTGATAACCCTTTTTTGGACTCTTTGAACTTTGACCTTTGATCCTCCCCCCAAAAATTCTAAAGTTAGCTCTATTTATATCCTCCATAGCTCCAGGAAAAATAAAAATGGGATCTCCGTGGGTTTTGAATCCATGGGCATTTATGTACCATCAGGTGGGTGGTATTTTCAGTCATGTCACTCTACTGGGGCCGTTTATGACATCAGAGTGTTAGTAAATAGTGATTTTAAGAGTTTGATGTATCTTGACACGGTCATCATATTTCAGTCTTTCCAAACACAACCTCCTGCCCTTCCTAGGCTGCCCTACCTTTTTTTCAGTCTTAGATTAAAAAAAACAAGAGATTAATTTTTATCATTTCAGAAATGTGAGACAAACAACATAATACCTTTCAAATATTACAAATTTACAATTTTTATTACCTATACAAAATGTTATTTAATACAAAGCATTAGACAAAAGATTATTTAAGACAAAAGTTTTTAGACAAAACATTATTTAATAAATACCTAGGTACTCATTTGAGCAGAGCCATCACTTTGTTTATTGCATCAGTCTCCTTCTTGCTAATCATAGAGCTTCTTCCTGTTGCAGTTTTTGGTTCTACTGACACCAAAATGTCAGAGATGTCCATAGTACAAGAATCTTCTATTTCGGGGAAGCAAAAACTGGAAGAGGGTCCATGCGGGTGAAGAAATTTCACAGTCACTTCTCATGACTCTGGAAAAGCTTTGGTTATGCAAGCAAGCCACCAATGTCCATTGTAAATAACAGTGACATAGCTTGCAAGTTTTCCATTGAACACTGGACATAAAATATTTTTTGTGACTGATTCTAATTTTAAAAGTCTCACAGAGACTAAATGTGCGAACTTGGAGAGCCTCCTTTGATATTGGAATGAACGAATGAAGTTTTTGTGTGCCTGGAATAGTTTTGGTCGCAGGTCTGGTTTTCAAAAGTTCTTCCTCCTGTTCATATTCCTTTTGAGTTCCATATCCAAACTTCATATTCCCAAGAGTTTCAGCAAATGCAAACAAATCTCTTGGTGATACAATCTGTTTGTTATAGGGTCTTCTTAGGCTCTCTTTAGTAGCCTCCCTTTTGATGGTGACACCTACACCATCTGATGGGCCCTTCCCATGGTTAGTGGCAAAAAAAGGCTACTCTGCTTCTATACCATATTCCTCTTTATGCCAGCAAAGATTCTGGAAAGATTTACAGTTTTTATACTGTGCTGCAGATCTGTCCAAAAAGTAGTAAATTTTCTTTACCGTTTGAAATACTGACAGAGTTTTCCATCTTTAATGTGATAAAACACCCAAGGATGTATTGGCGCCTGTGCACAATTCCAATGATATCCCTGGGCTGCGTCTTGTATTACAAATGAATAGTTTTCTGAAAAATCACCAATTACTACAAATTAACCAACTGCAATATTGTTTTTCACAGTTGCCAAGTACTGTGCTTGTGATTTTGACACAATCACAAATCTATCCATGAAATCATCAAGTGATAATACCATGGTTACCAGCTCAGATATATCAGTTGATGTCCACTGTTTGAATTCAATATTATTCACATTCTCCTTTTCATAAAATCCAAATAATTTTGCGACAGTACTCGCACGATCTCATGTAGCATGCTGGATGGGCTGGATTACATATGACAGAGGCAACTAGGTGATGGTAAGAGGGTAGATCAGTGATATCAGACATCTTGGATCCAACCATCATCAGTTTTACATTTTGATGTATTGTACATACACATACACAGAATGAGTTCCACTGCCTCCCACAAGAACACACACATGGCTGTAGCATAGCTAACTTTGAGAATGATACTTTTACCTCAGGGTACTTACTTTGAAACTGCTATGAAGTTCCTTCAAATTGTTGAGAACAAGTCGTTTCTGTAACCTCTGCTTTTCCCCTTCAATTCGCACTACTAGACAATCCTTCTTTCCTGGTAAAACCTGACTCATGTCATCACTACGATAATATTCAAGGGCTAAAGATTTTAGTTCCTCAGGAAGCACTCTGCCGAGCTTATGTTTAGGTGAAGCTAACATTCCTTTCTCCTTTAGTATATGGTGAGCTTGTACGGCCATTCTGAGAGCAATCGAACTCGTTCATGAGTTTTCTAACTCATACTGGTTGCAAATATTGTTAGAATTCTGATTTGATTTGTATGGCTTGATTGTTGATATTTTTCCTATAGAGACTGGATGACTTCTGGCATACAGTTCACAATACATCTTTATGGCACATCTTGTTTTCCTGAACTACTACCCATGACCAAATCCAACTTTCTCCTAACAGATTCTTCAACTTTCAACCTTTTCTCAGGCTTTCCTTTTATCAAAGGGGCTGTCAATGATGAAAGACAATGATTGGTTCAGTAAGTCAACTTCAACTTCCATAACATCTGAATCCTCTTTTTAGCCAGGCATCTCATTGAACTCCTGTTCAGATGCTGAAGTTCCAGACTCCTCTGGAGTATTTTGCTCCATTAGTAACTCTGAAAGCTTCTTCCTACAAATAGAACAAAGCTTATCATCTTTGCTAAGAAGAGATGAGAACTTCTGCAAATTGCAGGGATTTATGGATCTTCAGCAGATCGTTGCAGTACTTTCAATTTGCCATCTTAATGAAACAAAGCCTGAAAAAGATTCAAATAGTAAATTACTATTTATAAACAATATACAATAAATTAATTAAAATAAACACGTATATAAATGATTGAAGCAATTATATTTAAACTTGACAATATACAATATCAATATAGTTGCTTCAATTATTGCATTGTCCTAGAAAATTGGTAAGCAAAGAAAGAATTGCATAATAATTGTCAAGTATTATATCTTAATAGAAATAGGTCAAAGTTTAGGTGCAAAGGCTGTAGGTTGGTAGACTGGTTTATAACTAACAAACATTTCCATTAGTGCTTTTTAAGATTTGATTCTTCATAAATTCACAGAGAAGTGGAAAAAACACAAGAAAGGAGTAGGTACCTATTCAATGATCAACATTATTTTTAATTATTTCATGTTTTCTCAGTCCAGCGCTTCAACCCTAATAGGTATTAAGTTAGCTAATGGCTACATCATAATGCATTGCTGAGAATAGGTTTATTACACTTAGTTTAATCTTTCTTCCATACCTATTTTTTGATGGTATAGCTACCTATATTCTGTAGGTACATTCAGTTTTGATCAAATTAAAGGATTTGGTGAAAATTGCCTTCTCTCATTTGAAATAGCTTGGCATAGTAAAAATATGTGATCAATCAAAAGTCACTATTAATTAATGGGTGTTCATTTTAGATGCCTAATAAGTAATAAATCATTCTCCTCTTTTTCATAATTAGGTATTTTAAAATTATCAAAAATAAATAACAAAATTACACACCTGTAAATCATTTTAGTATCTGCAGATAATCTCACAATTAATATTAAGGTGGTAGTTTAGAAGATATCTTGAAATTATTTTAATTTATATATTGAAGATATAAATGACATTTGGTATCTGAAAAACATACATTACCTAGTTAAGAATTAATGAAAGGCAGTTAAAGACTGCTTTTCATGTTACATTGATTGGGCAAGATTACCTATATAAGGTGTATATAAGGTGTATATAGGCAGTGATGTACTATTTATTGATTCAAAAAGATTATATAAGAGGTATATAGGTCATGCCATGGTTAGGACTTAAGTAGGTATGTGATATCACCATAATTTCTGGGTCAATAATACTTTTAGTAGGTATACCCAGTGTCACATAATTGCCCATAGATTCTAAACCCATAGAAATCCCATTTTTATTTTTTCTGGAGCTATGGAGGATAGAAAGAGGTAACTTTAGAAAAAAATTTAGGATGATCTGAGGTGCACTTTGGCCAGGGTCAAAGGTCATCATGTCAAAAATTGTCATAGAAACATCATTATTCCACTCATTTGAAAGAATCTCTTTCTCCTGAACATTTTCGTACTAAAATCGTTCAGATTGGTTAATTCTGGCCAAAGTTATGACCTCTCAAATGTTTTGGGTCAATCAGTTTGACCAAAAATTGATCTGGCCATAAATATGACAACAATGACTAGATAGGCCTCATACTTCTTAGTATGTGAACTTCATTCATCATAACCAACAAATGATGTAAATTTCATGCGATTCTGTGACCAAGGTGCCAGGAGGGTGTGTACACTTCACATAGAATGCCCCTGCAATAAATAAATGATGCATCATTAGAGCGGTTTTGTGCACTTGAGGTGGGATGGGGTGCGACAATCAAGGTCTGCTCACAATGATCAGAAAAATTCACTTCAATGAAATGCTTTCACAAACCAAAAATCATCATTCATTCAGCCTCCACCCCAACATCCAAGGATAATTGTGCTCATGGGATTCTTATGCGAGTATCTCTCCAGCCCAGTTCAACACAAGAACAGACAAACCTCCCATCCATGAAGAACAAACCCAGCAGCAAGAAGTCCACACCATCCTCACATCACTCCCTCAAGCTATCCACCCTAACCTCCATACTCACCACAGCAGAGAGAACACACACACACACAAATCATTGCAAGACACTGCCAAAACCTGCCAAACAATGCAGTAGTGCTGATATGCTTGCCTGAAATTGCAACAAGAGGAGCACTTTCTCAGACACACTAGAATCCCCCCTCTCCATTTTTTAAAGAGCCTATCTAGCGACTGCCTGGTAAGGCAAAGTCACCGTAATCGCACTATAGCCTAAAGCTAGGCTAGATAAAAAAAAAACATGAAAAAAACAAATAACAAAAATACAAAAACAAAGGCATGCAACAAAACAAGAAAAAAAAATTGTCGGAGCAAGGCTCGCCTCTCCCTGACACAGGAACATGCAATCTACAACAAAGAGAGTAAAATAAAGTGGAGGAGGTTAGCCTCCCCCCCAAATTTGTATAGTCTGCAAGTCTGAGCACAAACCAATCCCAAGTACAAAGGACAAGTGGTAGCAGCCCCACTCATCCCAGTACTGGGACAGGTAGCGTGCGCGAAGATCACCCAGACTGGGACATTCAACAAGAATGTGCCAAACAGTCTGGGGGACAAGACAATGAGGTGTGGGTAAGCGCTCCATCAAATGGTGGTGCATCCCACAAGTGTGAAAAAGGGGGAAGATAAGGAGTGCAAAATAGAAAAAGGAGGAAGATAAGGAGTGCAAAATAGAAAAAGGAGGAAGATAAGTAGTGCCAAATAGCAAATCTCAACAATCTTAAAAAAGAAATATCACATCCTCTAACCTCACCACTTTGTTAAAAAAACTCTGGAAAAACTGATGCTCATGTTGGTTTTCGCTTCTTGATTTCCAAAAACACACAAAAAAACCCCCTGTGGTTACCCCATTATAATACCAGGCACATTTGGGAATGGGTGTTCGCGCAACTCTCCCAAACCTAACCCCCTGAATGGCAGCCCCCACAGAACAAGTTTGTATAGCAAATCCCAACACTCAATGGTACAAACTCAAATGCTCTTGCAGGAAAGAAGAAAAACAACTGACCCTAGACCCTGGCATTCAATGTTGAAAGGGGTTTTCTTATTTTAGTCTCTGTTACCCTAGAGTTCCATACTGCTGTTGGCCCTTCATAGAACATAGGTCACCCAATTCCTCAAGGAACAATGACCCCTCATTTCAGTTGATCTTTGGTTATCATTGCCGGTCACTCTTGAGGGAAAAATTGCAAGTGGGCAGTTTATAAGCTCTATTTGACCAAGTCTTCTTTGCCAGGTGGACTAAGCAGCACATACACCGATCCCATTGATGCGGGGAAGGTATTCGCATCTTGCTACACACCCCATTCGTTATTTCCCATCACCCTTCTTCCTACAACTGTATGCAATGAAACAAACCCTCAAATTCAGCAGAAACATGAAGCCCTTCCACACACAATACAAACACACCAAGTGTTCCACAAATTACGCACTTGAGTGCTAAAATGGGTGAAAGAGAGGAGGCAGGTTCATAATGAGTCATTAAAATGAGGAAAAGGCAAGACCTAGATAACAAAAAATGAGTTTCGGTGGAGGATGATAAGGGAAGATCCACCCACCCAATTTACCCGAACCGGTAATAATAATGGACATTCTACATCACTTAAGTCGAGAGTAAAGATAAAATGTGAACGATAATTTCTCTCACCTCCTTGAAACAATGATGTAGGGGTATCTAATGGATTTTGAGGGTGTCTCAAAATTAGTTGTTTTAACTTTCTTTTGCTACAAAGACATTATGGTAGAAGTAACTTGTCTATGACATTTAGGTCAGATAACACCTGAAAGTAGAAAGAAGTGAATGAACACATTAAGCCACAATAGATATGGAGACATTTTATTTTAAAACACACATCTGGCGACTGCCTTTGAGGGCATAAGTCACCTTAATTAAAATATTAACTGAGCACTAAGCTGCTCTAAAACTCCCCACCCCCCAAAAAACATGGATGGCCGTACGCTTCCCGGAGGCAGAACCCTGGGCGCTACACGCAGGAAGTTAAGAGATTGGGCGGAATCCGGCCAGGATACAAGCATCAGGGGGAGTCCCACCTTCCCCCTATGCAGGAACATGCTACCTCAACAAAGAGAGTCAAATAAAATGGAAGAGGCCAGCCTCCTTCAAATAAGTCAGATAGTCTACAAATCTGTGTATACAAACTCATCTCAATACAAGGTATAAGGCAGTAGGGACCTCACTCGTCCCAATACCGGTCTAGGTAATATTGATGAAGATCGCCCAGACTGGGACATTACACAAAGATGTGCCAAACAGTCTAGGGGACAACACAGCTGTCACAATAAGGCGCAGGCGAGCGCTCCATCAAATGGTGGTGTGTCCTCAATTGGAAGACTACCGAAAAAGACAAAGCAATCCGGCATTGGTCCATAGGACCAACATTCAGTTCCCCTCAGCCATCTCCCATCTTCTTTTTCAGGTAGCCCAGATTCCCTGATTCCTGCCATGTAGTAGGTGTGGGGAAGAGCGAAACACCTCTGTGGTCACCCAGTCCCCACAATTCCTACATGTCCAGGAACTCAGCAGAAGATAATCTCTAAATCTACCCAGCTGGTGGCAACGGTGGAAGTCATGAGTGGGCATCTCCCCAGCATCAACAATAGGCTCTCATTGGGGATGAGCCGGGCGAAGGCTGGTGTGGTTGATGGAGTCCACCTTCCCCAATACACGCCTGGCTACAGATGAAAAAAAAGTTGCATGTGTGGTTAAGTTTGGGTGAACAAAGGATCAATAGAAAAAAGAGGGAGGAGCCATATCAGCACCCTGGATGCTGTCAGGGAATGAAGAATGTCCATGGTGCGGGTACAAGAGACACTAAGGCTGCGAATATGAACCTTTAGGGTGAGTCATCAGTCGAAAACAAGACTAAGGAAATGGTGCGAATCCACCATTTCCAAGTGAACCCGTTTAGGAACAAGTCCAGGTCGGAGTAGAGCAGTGGATGCGAGAGAAGTGTACAGCTTAGTCTTAGCCAAGGAAAACTGAAAACTGTGACCTTTACCCATGGGTCGACCAGATTTTTTTCTTGAACTCGGCCTCTGCAAAATTACAAATGGTACAAGTTATCAAAAATAATTAAAATAAAATATTTAAATCCTTTTTTATAAATCAAATAATATATTATTTTAATTGAAAAGAATTATTCTATTGATATAATTACAAATACTTAATAACCTTCTACCTATTTATAATTATGAATGATAATTCTTAGTTCTTCTACAAATTTTCATCAATACCAATGGTTGTTTTATGCTTTTTAAATCTGTTACGCTTTAAAACCTATATCTAATTATAGAAAACAGTGCTACTCTTCATGGGATACTATTTTATATCTTAAATTTTATAAACATTTTGCTCAGGCCCTATTTTTTACCTATAAACTATATTTTCCAGACATTTTTTTTAAGAGCTTCTTGGGCATTAGTTGCCGTATTAACAACCTGCCTAGTACTAGGCTATTTTAAAATCAAATTCAAAAATACAAAAGACAACCCAAACACAACACCAAAAATTGGGGGGGGAAAAGAGGAAAAAGGAAGCGAGCAGAAAGCAAGTTCCTGCATTGGGGAGAGGTTCCCCTGGCACAGGAGCATGCAACCTATAAGGAAAAAAACAAAAGCAAAAGAACATTTTTTTAAAAAAAACCTGGTTAAATAATAGGGAGAAGGCCGGCCTCCCCCCCAAAGTCAACAAGTCCACCAGTCAATGTACACGCACTCGTCCTGAGTACAAGGAACAGATAATGTGCGCGAGGATCACCCAGACTGGGATATTTGATGAGAATGTGGCGAACAGAGTCTCGTCACAATAGGGCGCAGCTGAGCGCTCAATCAAATAGTGATGCATCACACGAGTGTGTCCGATTTGGAGAAGACAGAAAGCGACCTGAAGCCGTCACGGCATTGGGGGATAGGTCCATAAGAAGTCGCGGCACAATGGCACGCAACTTTAAGTTCCCTTTGACCGTCTCCCATCTTCTTTGCCAAGTAGTCTGAAGAGCTGCCTGTATTCCTGCCATGCAGTCAGTGTGAGGAAGAGCAAAACGCTGGTCCGGTCGCAGAGTCCTCACAGACTCTTTGGCGCCCTTATCGGTGCGCTCATTCCCCGCAATTCCTACATGTCCAGGAACCCAGGAGAAGATAATCTCGACATCCGCCCGGCTTGCCAAAACTGTGGTGTCCTGGATATCGCGAACCAGGAGATGCGGAGATTCCAATGCCCTGAGAGCACTCAGGGCGCTTTGTGAGTCGCTATAGATCACAATCTGGTCTTCGAACCGGGCACATCGCATAATCTCCCGTACCGAGTGGTGTATTGCCACCAGCTTAGCCGTGAAGACAGACGCACCGCCTGGCAGAGGCCCACTGACTTCGAACAGAGGGGATACGGCGTGGAAGCCGACCCCTTTTGGGACTTGGAGCAATCCATATACATGGGCATGGTTCCAGGATGACACGAGGTGTGCTACAGAAAGGTTGAACGCAATACTCCCGGTGCTGTACAAGCTTTGGGAGCAGAGGCGTGGCGACAAATAGCCAAGTGTGGTACCCTCCAGGGTGGCGTCCTGGGCAGAACCAGGGCATCACCGGCCTGAGAGCTATACCTAGCTCTCGAAGGAGTTTCCTGGCCCTAAACCAAAGGGCTTAGGGTATGACTGGCGTCTCTCAGCGGCATAGGCACTGTCGAAATCAGCTGCAGATGCAGTGAGAGCTGTTGGCGACCTAGGGAGGTGCGCACAGGCGGGTGATGCATTGTAGGCGGCATAGAGTGAGTGGCTTCTCCCCAGCATCGACCCTTAGGCTCTCAATGGGGTTAGTGCGGAAGGCACCGGTCGTAAGACGAAGGCCGGTGTAGTGGATCTAGTCCACCTTCCGCAATAAACAATCGGCTGCGGATGCATAAAACTCGCATCCGTAGTCGGTCTTCAAACAAACAAAGGATCGATAAAAAGTAAGGCAGTAGCCCTATCAGCGCCCAAGTGCTGAACATCATGGAGGAGAATATCCATGGCGCGGGTACAAAAGACCCTAAGGCTGCGAATATGAGCCTCCCAGGTGAGGCGTCGGTTAAATACAAGACCAAGGAAACGGTGCGATTCAACCACTTCCAGGCGCACCCCATTAAGAAACAAATCTGGATCTGGAGAGAGCCGTGGATGGCGGCAGAAGTGCACCACCTTAGTCTTGGCCAAAGAAAACTGAAACCTGTGCACTTCGGCATAACGAGAGACGCGGTTCAATGCCTGTTGGAGTCGACGCGGCAGAGTTGGCATATGGGCCGCGCCAAAAGAGATCTAAAGGTCGTCCATGTAGAGCGTAGAGAGAACATCTTCCAGGAGCACCTAGGTAATGCCGTTGATGCTCAGGAAAAAGAGTGTGACACTGAGGACACTTCCATGCGGGATACCCTCTTCCTGCTCCATTGGGCTGGAAAGGGTTCCCCCCCCCCCTTCCCCGTACGCGGAATCGATGGTCTCAAAAAAAATTGAGATATAAAGATTGGGAGGCGTCCCCTCGCCGCCATCATCTGGAGAGTCTCCATGATACCATATCGCCATGCGGTATCATAGGCCTTCTCCAGATCGAAAAACACCGTGGCGTAGTACTGTCTACGAAGAAGGCCTCGCAGATGGCATTTTCCAGTCAGAGAAGAGCATCTGACATGGAGTGGAACTTGCGGAAGCCACACTGTGCAGAAGACAGATGGCCTCCGCTGTCCAGGAAAAAGGTTAATCTAACATTTACTAATTTCTCCATCAACTTGCACACGCAAGAGGTTAGAGAGATTGGGCGGAAACCGGCTGGAGTAGAGTGATCTCTCCCCGGTTTGCGAAAGGCGAGCATAGTAGCAATTCGCCAGGAATCTGGGAGGAGACTCTCCACCCAGATCCTGTTGAACAAATCCAACAGAAAGGCCATGCCTCGCTCACCCAGGAGTCGAAGCATGGCGTACAGGACATCGTCCGGACCATGGGCAGTGTCCGCGCACGAAGTAAGAGCGGAACAAAACTCACTCACAGTAAACCTGTCGTTGAAGGATTCTCCGCCTCTGGAGGTAAAGTCCAGCCGGCAGCCTACCCCGGACATCACGACGTGCATTGAATGCTGACGGAGCAGCATCCCGGCTAGAGAATGCAGAGAAAGCGATCGCGAAGGATTCGGCCACGGACGCAGGGTCCGAGATTGCGGTCCCATTGTCCTGGAGAAAGGGAGGGGGGTCCTGCAAGAACTTGCCCCGAATCTTTTTTGAGTCACCTCCATACCTCTGCCAGAGGGGTCTTCCCGTTGAGTGAAGACACGTATGCCCGCCAAGAAGAGCGGCGGGCGTGCTTCGAAATATACCGGAACCTAGCCCTAGCCCGACGAAATTCAGCAACAGTGAAATCGTTCGGGCGGCGCTTATAGCGCATGTAGGCATAACGCTTCTTTTTGAGGGCCGTCTCACACTCGGCCAACCACCATGGAAGTGCTCGGCGTGCAAAACGGCTAGACGTTCTGGGAATAGTAGTCAGGCTCGCGGCGATGAGGTTGCCAGAGAAGAATTCGACGGCCTCATCTACCGACCTAAACTCAACTGAGATAGAGAATTCAGCCATTTCCTGAAATGCAGGCCACGGCGCCCGCACCAAGCACCACCGAGGTGGGCTCTCTGGCGCAGCTGCCTAGAAAATATTTGAATGGGAAAGTGATCACTACCATGGAGGTCATCGACCACCCCCCAATCAAAATCAGGCTGTGCACAAAGATAGATCAAGGCAAGAAAATGAATCGGTTCTCGGGCAGTGATGCATAAACTCATCCACATTTAGGTCACTTATCTCAAGCTCTTCGATCAGATCGGCAAGGACTTGTTCCCTGGGATTTATTTAGTAATCTTGGCAGAGAGGATGCCTGCCGTTCAGATCTCCAAGCAAGAGAAATGGCCTCGGCAACTGTGCCACGACGCGGCGGATGCCTGCTTTCAGCCACTGCCTGAAAGCAGGTATCTAAAGTGAAAGGAAGAACAATGGAAACTTCATGCCGGGTGTAAACCGCGCATCCCCAAGCCTGGCCATCTCGTGGTGGTGGGGTCACAAGATCCTTATACCCCGGGAAGGTGGGCAGGGGGCACCTGCCTAGCATAGCCTCCTGCACAAAAAATAGCTAACAGGGAACGTGACGAAACAAGCCTCCGCAGCTCCTACCAGTTGGCCCGGAGTCCATGGCAATTCCATTGAAGGAATATGCTCTCCAGGCCTAGCTCGAAGATGCAGGGGCCCTTTTCAAACAGAAAACCCTCACGGGAGTGGCCGTCCGTTTCCCGGAGGCAGAACCCCGGGCGCTGTTGGCCGGACAAAGCGCTGAAGACGCTGTGGCCTTCGAGGACTTATTGGGGGGAGGTTGGGCTCGCCATGCAAGTCTTTTCCTTCAAAGCAGGGGTCCCTCTTTTCTAGGAACCACCGTATCCAAGCCACTCAGCCCACCACTAGGCGTGGGCGAAGGAGCCGAAGCTCCTTTGTTGCTGTCCTCCTTTCGGGGGACAGCTTTAGGAACCCCAGAAGATTGCCTGGTGACCAACTTCAGGGGTGTTGCCTCCTGTGAGTCTAACGACTCAGTGGCGGCACGTCGCTGTTTCGCCTTACATGAAACGGTCATGCTAGGGGAAGGGGAAAAGCCCTGGTTTTAGCCGGGGCTGGGTTTGAACCCTTTGTGCTGCCAGGAAAGCACCCAGGTTCAGTAGAACCCACAGAAGGGCTCCAAATGGGAGCGGAAACAACCGTGCTCATTGGCCTGGATGGGCCAGGAGCAGAGGGTGCCTTTCTAACCATTGAGGCATAAGACGCCCCAGGCAGAACCGGGCGTACTAGGCCCAAGTCCTTAGCCTCGCAGAATGAGAGTCAATCCTGGGCCTGAACGGCCAGGATTTCTTTCTCAAGGAGATATGCACCACATTGCTTCAAAGAAGCTGGGTGCGGCTCTCCCCAATTGACACACTTGGCCACACACGATTTAGACTTACGTGTGGCCTTGGAGCAATTTACAGTCCTTGGATGACCCCGACTTTGCATGTCTACATGAACGATTCATATGGCTGAAGCGGTGACGGTAATAGCACCGCCACGGCAGTGGCACGAATGCCTTTATGCGGTAGCGGTACCAACCGGTATGCACTGACTCGGGGAGCTTGTCACAGTCGAACGTGACAAAGAGTGTAGGGGTGGGTCTCAAGGCCCCTCCCAGTTTTCTCATCACATGTTCGACCTTGACTGCCCCATGATTGGCCAGCTCTAAAGTGATGTCCTCTATGGAGTAGTCAACAATTTCCCTCGCATAAACTACTCCTTTCACAAAGTTCATGGTAGAGTGCGGCATCCCACTCACTGGGGTGCCATGAAGTGTCCGAAGAGCACTTATCTTGGCCGCCTTAGAGGGATCCGCCACATTCACCAGAAGGCTCCCATCGGAGAAACAGGTCACCTTCGGCTCTCTACAAATTACACTAGCTAATGCTCTCTTCTGATGGATCATGTTGCCCTTGGCTAACATGCTGCCTTCAGTGGAGCGAATAACGAGGAAGCGTTTGAAGCAAGGTTCAATATTCTTGCCAGCAAGTCTTTTGAGGGAAGTGACCTGGCTTCCCTCTTTCCCCTAATGGGGTTTGCCCTAACGAGCTGCTTCACTGGGAAGCAGTCGGCTATGAGCTGCCTGCTGACTTTCTTGGCAGTCCCCTTGAAAAGAAAAGGGGGCGTTGCTGCTGGAAAAAGGGAGATGCCTGAGAGCACCTCCAGAGAAGGGGGTGAGGGGGAGTTCCCTACACCCATAGGCAAAGGAGAGGAGTAAGCCTCCTCTCCGGTTAGAGAAATATGAAGGATCTCATGCGCAAGCACAGGGGGGGAAAGACCTCCATTTTTTAACAAGGGCAAATGGGGAGAGATTTTTTATTTTTTTATATTTTCATTCGTGGGCATGGTGACCCTATTTGTTCCACAGGAAGCAATCGCTCATCACCCCTTGCAGTAGCCCACTCTGCAAGGGGTGCATACAGAACCTGGCAGAGCCAGGTGCTGCCATTTCAGACCACTCCTCCCACCTGGTGGCCTGGCAGTCCCTCAGCATGGCAGCTCCACCTTGGACACTGCGTAAAAAATTAATAGATTGTGAAGTGAGAAGGAAAGGGGATGTGAGGAAGGTATGGGTGAGGATGAAGCAGTTTGTTAAAAACCCACCAACCTGAACCAGAGCTCTGGGGTTAGGGAACATTGTCCCCTCCTCCCTCAGCCCCAATCTGGGATGCTTAGCTGAGAAGAGGGTCAGCATCTACCCTGTAAAATTAGAGGCTGACCAGAGAAAGTTGTGGGAGAGGTTGTATTAAAAGCGAAGAAGGTAGAAATACAGGCTGTCTGAAAGAAGAAGAGGCTAAGCTGGGGTTGGATGGGGTGCTGAGTCCAGTCAGCATGGCAGCTAGGATGGCAAATCGCCGCGCCCCTTACGGGGGTATTTTCCAGACAAAATAGGCTTGCTGGTTTGTATTCTTTCAATAACATACTAACCTAAGGCATTTATTTCTTTGTTTTAATTGGATATAAAATGAAAGTGTATTGAACTAAAAAATATAAGGAAGAGTCATCAAAAACAGTGTGTTTATACAGATGTGAGTAATAAATCAGTCTCTTTTCATGGTCATGTTGTGGTGAGGCCTAGAATAGAGTCAAGTTACTCTCATTCATAAATCTCAGTTTACAAACAAAGCCATTTATGTATTTTAATTAGATGCTTAATCACTAACATAAGAGTTTAATAAAAAAAATGATAAATTATCTTAATTATTAAGGCAAATACAAGTCTATATATGAAAGGCCACAAAACCCCCTCAGGCAATTACATAGCACTGAATCGAGGACTTATAAAGGCCCTCAGGTGACTGATTGGTTAATGCTCGTTGGTATCTGGGCCGCACCAAGAGATCGAAAGGTCATCCACGTAGAGCGTAGAAAATCTTGCAGCAGCACTGAGGTGATGCTATTGATGCTCAGGGCAGAGTGTGACACTGAGGACACTTCCCTGCTGGATACCCTCTTCCTGCCTCATTGAGCCAGAATGGAATCTCCTCACCTCCATTGTGTGGAGAGTCTCCATGATACCGTATTGCCTTGAAGTACCTAGTTCTTCTCCAGATAAAAAAAACACTGTGGGGTAGTGGTGTCTACGAAGGAAGGCCTCACAGATGGCCTTTTCCAGTCAGAGTACTTTGCTTATTTTTAGGAGCCCATCTGCCCCCTACCTACTAAGGCATAAGTTGATGTAATCACACCACAGCCTACTACTAGGCTAGATTAAAAAAAACAAATAAAATATGTAAATAACAAAGATAAAAGAATAACAAAAGCTAAAAAAAAGGAACAGTAACAAATAAAAACAAGATAAGGCAAAAAGGAAGCACAATCCAGCATCAGGAGTAGACCATTTCCCGGAGAGAGGAAGATGTTGAAAGTGATTTGTCTGATGTGGTTGTGGTAGAAAGTGGTAGTATGAATGAGAACAGGAGGGAGGGTGAAGCTAGGCCTAGGGGGACTAGGAGCATGACTGAGGTACTTGTGATAGGTGATTCTCAGATTAGAGATTTAGATAGGAAGTTAAGTGGGAGCAAATGGAAGGGAGTGAGAGTTTGTTTGCCGGGTGCTAGTGTAAATTATGTGTCTGGGTGTGAGAGGGATGCAGTTGCAATTGCGCATGTGGGAGTAAATGATGTAAAGAAGGTGGGTTCCTGTGAGTTACAAGAGCAGTACAAAATGTTAGTTAAAAGGATGAGTGAAAGAGTGAAAGGCGTTGTTTCAGGTGTGCTTCTGAGATTGGATGTGGGGATGGAATAGTTGTCTCGTGCAATTGGACTGAATGAGTATGTGAAAGGCCTGTGTGAGAAGTCGGGAATAGCATTTGGAAAGGGTTTTATGGGAATAGGCATTGTATGCATTGGATGAACTCCGTCTAGGCCGGGCTGTGGTTGAAGTATTGTGGCAAGAATTAGATAGTGTTGTTGGGTCTTTGCAGGCGGGAAACTAGTTACTGACAGGGGTGATTACAATAAATTATGCAACTTGCTAAATCAGATTAGGTGGGATATAGAATTCAGGGGAAAGAATACTTATGAGATGTGGGACACTTTTAAGACTATATTAAACATAGTCAAGGAGCATTGTATTCCAATGAAGGCTATTAAAAAGAAATGTAGGAAGCAAATGTGGTGGAATCAGGAGATAGCTAGGAAAATTTCTAATAAAAAAAGGGCATACCAGAGATTACAGAGAGACGGTAGACAGTCCAAACTTGAATGTATTCAAACACAGATTAGATGATTATATGGGGAGGAAGTGTTAACTTTAGGAGTTATTCTGGACTCATTCCTGCATGCAGTTTTTTATTATTGTATATTATGATTGATTTGGAGTTTGACGAGTCTTGATGATGATGCTTTTTGTTTTTGACACATTCCTGTGTATGGTTCTAATTCTATATTGTAGATGCATGATCTAACACAATCTTACGGATGCATTTTCTGGGTGGTTTTGACAGATGCGGATGACCTTAGATAGGCCCTGGTGGCTTTTATCATCCGTGAAATTATGTTATGTTATACCTTTGGCAGAAGAAACAAGTCAGCACATGATACCTATCCCTCAAACTATATCTCCCCCATTGCAATGATACCTTGTCCCATTATTATAAATAGCTTTACGTACTTCCCGAGTACACTTAAATAAATGATGTACAGTACCAACTTAATCTTATTCCTTACATCAACAAAGATTTTAACCATAAGTTTTTCTCTAATAAGGCATCATTTACATTATCTTCATCACTATGCACATTGCATATCATAAATTTAGGTTGCAATTTACACACCATCCTAGTAACAGCACCTTTAACTGACTCTTGAACATGTTTAGCAGCATGATTCCTGATGGCCTCAGTCTCAAAATTAACCACAACATTGCCACTGGCTGAGAATCTCGTATCGACAATTGGAATATCCCCTAGTGCTTTTGCCACCTCCTCCTTCCTATTAATTATTTTATCCTTAGCATCACCAGATTTAATAACAAGTAAATTCTTTTCCTTCACTTTCTCAGCATATGTGTTACCAGTAACAATAGACCAAGGTTTAACCCTACTTTCTTGGTCAAGTTGAGTTATATTCATGATGGCATCCTGTAAGACATCCACTTTTCTTGAAAGATCATTTAGCTTAGTCTCAACCCTTTGATCAACTCCAGCTGATTCATGTCTAATATCTTCCAATTTAACAATCTTCTCATCACATAGTATTAGCTTACTAGTAATACACTGATTTTCTTCTTTTAACAGCTTCACTTTGTAGAGCTCATCATAACATATTTTGCAACACCAAAATAAATTCTTTCTATTATCTTCCCTTAATCCATCCAGATATACACATTTCCTGTGATACCATCTATCACAGGTACTACATCCAATCCATTTCATATCTTTTCCAAGGTATACGTTGCATTTGCTACATCATGTTTTCTTTCTAGTACCAACAGGGTCATCAGACCTCATAGTTCCATCCAAAGTCAATATCAAGTAAGTAAGTAACAAGTATAATTTCAACTGAGCTCACTTCAATTTAAATGAAGTAAACAACTTTGCAAAAACATATAATAATAATAAGTTCAACTTAATTCCACCTCACAAACCTAGCTTAAATATTTTGAACGAATTAAGTATTAAAGGAAATAATTATATGAAATATAATCATAAATTCAAAAGAACTCCACCTCACAAACCTAGTTTAATGATTTTGAATAAATTGAGTATTAAAGGAAATAATTATATAAAATATAATCATAAATTCAATAGAATTCCACCTCGGAAACCTAGCTTAATAATTTTGAATGAATTAAGTATTAAAGAAAATAATTATATGAAATCTAATCTTATTTAACAGAGCTCAGTGTAACACGACTGTTCAGTGCTACATACAGTGTATTAAGCCTTCCTCAGTTATGTTAATATTGCACATGCCACAAGCATATGAATCATCGGACTGGGTATTCTGCTTGTCGATCGAGCTAGCATGTCGCTTACCTTTTGGGGTTTGCCTACCAGGTGTTGCGTTGAGATGTAATAAATTGAAAAGGTTTCTTGGTCCAGTCTACTGCTGCTCGGCTCCTTTCCCAAGTTCAACACTTTGATAGTGTTTACTTTACTTTGAAATTTTTGTTAAAAGAATTTTAGCAAAGAAACTATCTCAAGTTGAGAAAGTTTAATGATAAGCAATCTATGATTAACATCATCAAAGGCTTTACTATAATCAAAATAAAGTACATCCACTAATGTTCCAAGATCCACATTTTTGCGAATATAGTCATAAGTGAGTAGTAATTGATCAGGCACAGATAGGTTAGCACTGAAGCCAAATTGAGAGCATGAAAGTAAAAGAGTTTGACTCTAGATAATTAAACATTTTTGAAACAATGACTCTTTCCAATGTTTTACAACAATTAGATGTCATACTAATAGGCCTATAATTGGATGGAATCGAGTGAATGCCACTTGAATAAAAGAAGCACATTGGCAACCTTCCACAGTGAAGGAACAGTCATTGAAGAGAGGCTTTTACTAAAGACAAGAAATAAGGAATAGCATAAAACAGTAGCACAGTTTTTCAGAACAATAGCTTAGAGAATTTTTTAACATTTTTAATGTATTTTGCACTTCAATGATTGTAAGATCTTCAAACATCAACTTTGAAATAGAAAACTGGTGAGGAAAGGGTTCTAAGGGCGCTTTCCTCACAAAAACTGATGAAAAATAGTCAGCCAAATGGTTGACCACTGAACAGTTATCATACACCCAGGAACCATTAGTGATCAAAAGTCCTACAGCAAGCTTGTCAGTCTTTTTATTCCTCAAATAGCAATGGAGCCTCTTAGGATCATTATGCTGGGATAGAGATTCTTTGTAATTAGAAACTGTGCTGATAACATCATGTTTAAAGCAAATGTTAATTTCACGGAAGTTCAGCCAGGCTTGTACAGTTAAAGGAGATTTCGACTGAAACGCATCCATAGGATCTTATACCTATGCCAGGCATTAGACTTTTGTTTAGAAATGGCCAATGACAACTTCCTAGTCCAAGGAGGCTTGAATCCCTTCACCTGTTTACAAGGTACAAAATAGCAGAGGACAAAATGGACAAAAAAATAGTATAACTGTTCAATATTACAACCATGAAATACCTCCTCCCAGTTGAAAGTAGAGAGATAGTCTTTCATTAAGGAAAACTTAGTCCAAAACCAGTCAAAATGTTTACATGGTGTAAAAAAATTAACTACAGGGAAAACCACAGAACACCTAAACCTGACATCTACATGATCATAACCAGGAAGAGGATCCAACATGACAACTCAGAGATTTTGTCATTATAAGAAGTGAACACCAGGTCAAGAATGTGATGTGCCCCTTGCCCTTTTAATAAGCCAATATAAGAATTTTATTTTTTTTTTGCTACATCCTTTTCAAAGTCTGATTACTGGGGACCCTTCGCTAAGCCCACCTAAATCTCAACCCTCTTGGAGAATTATTAAGGAGTCAGAAACAATTCAAGAGAGGTATAAAGTAAGCGCCGTAGGCAAAGGTCCTCACCACCCGTCGTGCGCAATATCAACGAGGACTTTTCAATACACTTGCCATTGTGACTAATGACCAAGCTCTCAAAGACCGGGTAACCTTTACCTCCACTTCCCTATTAGATAAACCACCTTTTACCATCTCTTTTCATCATCCATAAACCGATCCCCCATTCACATATAAACAGGTGATGCACCTAAAATTGGTAACCACCTATAAATTGGTGACTCTTTCGTTTCGGTCAGAAAGTGTCTCTAGTCTCCCTTTGTTTTTATTTTTGTTTATTAGTGCTGTATATTTATTTTACAGCTCTAGTTCTTGATCAATGTATTTATTGGATATATTATATTTTCAAGTAAGTTTTTTGTATAGTTTGGTTTTCTTATTGATTTTTGTTGTTTTTGTGTCGGTGTTACCGAGTAACAGGTAGTTTATCCTGTTCCAAGATTTGTTTTCTTTTCCTAATTCAGTATTTATTTATATATTTGGTTTTGTGTGTTTTTATTTTGTATATAGTTCTTGTATTTTGTATAGTCTTTTTTTATATAGTCCTTTTCTTTTTTATGAATATTCTTTATTGCACTTTTTGTAAGTGCTTTTTGGGAAGGGCGCCATCTTTAATTTGTTTCTGTGTTTGCATTTTTTAGTTTTTGTATTACCATTTTATTAATTCATTCAATTATGGTGGGCTGTAGGGCTAAAAGCAAAACCTCACAACGTGTTAGAGGCACCCAGGTGGTACGGCTGTGGTGGAGTGAATGTGTGTGTGTAAAAGGGCCATTCTCCCACCCCTTTTCTCAGTACCCTCTCCCTCCCTCGGTAAGAATGTGTGTGTGTGTGTGAATGGGAATGGGTTTGTTTTGTTTTTTGTTTATTTTATGTATAAAAATGATTACCACGTTTTTTTTCTTTCTTTCCAGGCACCATATTCTGGAAAGCTGGTACCTAGTTTCATATATCATTATATTGCAAACAAAGCGCCATATTCTGGAAAGCTATATATTATTGTTAATTAATAAAGGCCAATAGTATAGCTTAATGAAGGAGGGCTTATAATAGCCACGCAAGCGTGATAAGGTCATTTATCTTCCATCAAGCACAGAGGCGCCATACTTGTTGTAAGTCCTAGGCATTTTGCTCGCTCGAGTGGCAGGTGGCTGGACATCCCCCCATCCTCTTTGTACCACGTGAGGCCTTGCTTGTTGTTTATATATCGACTGTTGTAGTCAGGATTTTTTGTTTGTTTAATTTTTTTATGTTTCTTAGGATCGATTAATAGTATTCATATAAATAGGATTTTCTTTTTTGGTTTTTTTTTGGTTTTTTTGTGAAAAGTAAGGAGATCTCCAATATAATCGCCCCTCTCTATTGTAGATATTTTGTGCATATTTACCCATATTTTTTGGTAAATATTGTATTTTTTGTTAGTAAAGGACTGTACATACAATCCGTTTCATTCTCCTTCGATTTCTCACATCCAGATTAGTGTAGGGAGCGGGTTGGATCGATTGGGGTTAGTCTAAATTTTTTGGCCCGCTACATTTGGCGCCCAAATAGGGATGTGAGACTTCGAAACCGGAAGCATGACGGGATTGGATTGCAGTCCATACCCAATTAGCGTGACAAGTAGTTTGATTGATTTTTCCCTCATCCTATCTTTTTACTAACTTGGGAACAATGGCTGTAGCAGAAACTTTGAGTGAAGAAGTAGTGTGATTGATACTGGAGTTGAAGAAGAAAGAAGAGGAGTGTTGTGGTGGAGCGAATGTGAGTGTGTATAGAAGGGCCATTCTCCCACCCCTTTTCTCAGTACCCTATCCCTTCCTCTGTAAAAATGTGTGTGTGTCTGAATGGGAATGGGTTTGTTGTTTTTTGTTTATTTTATGTATAAAAATGATTACCATGTTTTTTTTCTTTCTTTCCAGGCACCATATTCTGGAAAGATAGGACTTAGTTTCGTATATCCTTATATTACAAACAAAGCGTTATATCCTGGAAAGCTATATATTATTGTTAATAAATAAAGGCCAATAGTATAGCTTAATGAAGGAGGGCTTATAATAGCCACGCAAGCTTTTTAAGGTCATTATCTTCCATCAAGCGCAGAGGCGCCACACTTGTTGTAAGTCCTAGGCATTTTGCTCGCTCGAGTGGCAGGTGGCTGGACATCTCCCCATCCTCTTTGTACCAAGTGAGGCCTTGTTTGTTATTTATATATTGACTGTTGTAGTCAGGATTTTTTTGGTTGTTTGATTTTTTATGTTTATTAGGATCGATTAAATAGTATTCATATATATAGCATTTTCTTTTTGTATTTTTTGGTGAAAAGTAAGATCTCCAATATAATCGCCCCTCTCTATTGTAGATATTTTGTGCATATTTATCCATATTTTTTGTAAATATTGTATTTTTTTGTTAGTAAAGGACTGTACATACAATCCGTTTTATTCTCCTTCGATTTCTCACGTCTGGAGTAGTGTAGGGAGCTGGTTGGATTGATTGGGGTTAATCTAAATTTTTTGGCGCCCGAATAGGGACGTGAGACTTCGAAACTGGGAGCGTGACGCGATTGGATTGCAGTCCATACCCAATTAGTGTGACAAGTAGTTTGACTGATTTTTCCCTCCTCCTATCTTTTTACTAACTTGGGAATAATGGCTGTAGCGGAAACATTGAATGAAGAAGTAGTGCGATTGAGACTGGAGTTGAGAAAGAAAGAAAGAAGAGAAGTGTGAAATGTTGCAGGGAATGATGGAGGGAATGGAGAATAAAATAAAAGGGATGAATGAAAAGACTGATAGGATGAAGAAGGAAATGGGAGACCGACAGGATCAGACGGACAGACGGACCGACGGATGCAGGACCTGTATAACATGATGACAGGGGCTGAATCAGTCCCAGGACCTACAACCCTGACCCCTGCTCCTACTGAAGGGACTCCGCTAAATGGAATGGATGGCAGTATGATTGAGTCTAAAGAAGATACTGTGAGTGGTAGGAAAGGGGGTGAATGGAAGAGAGTGGAAAGTAAGAGAGGAAGTAAGCATGGTTCTAAGGTTAAGGATAGGAAGGCGAGAGGGAAGAGTGTGGATTCGCTATACTCAGATGAGGGAGAGAGTGACGATATGATTGGAATGAGTGAGACCGAGAGTAGCTCTTCGGAGAGTGAAGTGAATGTGGGGAAAGGAATTTTGATTAGGAAAGTGCCAAGGATTGATAAGTTTGGATTGCATGGGGGAAAGAGTATGGATGAGTTATTCGGGGATTTTGAGCGGTACTGCAAGCTCAAGTACCCGCAGAACAAGGGTCACTGGGTGAGTGTTCTGGGAGATTGTTTGGATGGGAAAGTGTTTGAGTTCTTGCGAGTGATAACGAGTGTGGGAGAGCCAAAGTACGATGTAGTGAAGAAGAGATTGATTGGGCAGGTGAAACGAATGAAAGAGTGTGTGAAGTATAAAAGGGTGAATGAATTTGAGAAGGCTCGAATGGGGAAGAGTGAAAGTGTGAGCATGTATGCACATAGGCTTGAGAGTATGGCAAGAACGAGGTATGGTGATGATGATGTAAATGAATGTAAACCACTCATGAGGAAGTTTTTGGACACGATCCCGCGAAAGGTGAGTGAATGGCTGAGTGGAAAGAGAAAGGAGAGAGTGAGACTGACAGGTGAACGGTTGATGTGGGAGGATGTGTTGGAACTGTTAGAAGATGGACGATTTGATGAGAAAGCGATCTAGAAGAGGATGGATGATACAGTGTGAATGTTGGAGGTAAGAAGCCCAGGAGCTTTCATCCACCCCAGCAGTTTGTCAGCTACAGGGATACCCTGAAGGCTGCACCAGCTGGAGTGATGTCAAACTTCCTGGGCCGGCAGAATGGATGGGCAAATGGAGGGTGGTCGAATGGAAGGGGGCAGATGAATTTCAAGCGTGGGAACGGATATATGAGAGAGAAACCGAGGTATGTCCCAGCAAACAAGAGACCGAATGGTGGGAGAAAGATTGTGGAATGTCGTCGGTGTGGAAGGAAAGGTCATATGTTGGCAGAATGTAGGTGGACATCTGGTGCATGTTTTGGGTGTGGTAAGAAAGGGCATATGATAAAGGATTGCCAGGAAAGTGTGAAAGAGTGCTTCGAGTGTAAAGAAATAGGCCATTTGAAGAAAGATTGTCCGAGGTTGAATGGTGGAGCAACTGCTGGGGAAAGTATGAAATATGCATGTGGTAATTGTGGAAAGGCTGGTCATTATGCAAGGATGTGTCGTGACCAGAGAAATGTATGTAGTATTTGTGCGATGGAAGGACATTCAAGTGAAAAGTGTTGGATTAGAATGAGAGTGCAAGGTGTGAATGGAAAGTCTGAAGCGGGAAACTGAATGGTAAGAGGGTACCTGCTGAAGTATCCTCTGGGTGCATGAGTGTGAGTAATGTGTTGGTAAGTCTGTCTAGTGTGAAAGTGCTGTCTGGTAGGAAGTATGAGTGTCTGAGTGTGAAGGTGGAATTGAATGGAATTGAGTGTTTGGCTTTAATAGATTCTGGATGCAAGGCGAGCTTGGTGTATAAAGATGTGTATGACAAGGTTAGCGAGAAAGCCCTCCTGTCTGAGTGCAAGGGTAGTTTGGTAGGTATTGGTAATAGGAGAGTGCCTGTGATTGGAATGATAAGGTCAGCTGTTCGAATGCATGGTATGATGATGAATGAATGTGAATTTTCTGTGATTGATAAGGTGAGTAGTGAGTATGGTGTGATTTTGGGGTATGATTTTATGAAAATGAATCGTATGGTTGTGCATCCTGCAAGTGATCAGATTGAGAGAAAGATTGGTAAAAATGGGGTGTATAAGTTGTATGTAGGGAAAGATGGTAGCGTTTTGAGGAGTGTGTTTACTGGTATTGAGGTGACTGCTATGGAGAATGTAAGGCTTGTGAAGGGTGAAAGGGTGTCTGTTACAGTGAGTTGGAGTAAGGATGTTAGTTTGAATGTCGGTGAGAACACTGTGATATTGGATGGAAAGGATGCGTGTTATAAGGTAAGGTGTGTTGCTTGTGTGTTTGATGGCTTGATGAGAATGAATGATCCTTTTGTATCTGTGCAGGCGGACCCCAGTGTGAAAGGGCAGGTGAGGGGAATCCAAGTCGGAGATGTACTGGGCCACCTCTCCACTGTCAATGAGGTAGGTATGGATGATAGTACGGATATCAGGGTGAATGTTGCGAATGAAAAGACATGTGAATGGATGTATAATGAGGTGAAGGACATGGTGAAATTGGATGGATGTTTGACTGAGTATGAAAGGGAGGATGTGTATCGAATGATATTTGAGCCTTCCAGCGGGCAATGAATGTTGTGTTGAGTAAGTTTGCAAGTAAGAATGTGATTGCGTTTATAGATGATATTTTGATTATGACTGAGACTTTTTAGGAGCATATGAGATTGGTGAATGATGTGTTGAGAACGTTGGAGAGTGTTGGTGTGAAGGTGAAAGTGACGAAGTGTGAATGGTTTGCGAAAGAAGTGGAATTCCTTGGGCATATGGTGAGTGAGAATGGATTGCGAAAATCATCGAAGTATGTTGAGAAGGTGCGAATGTTTCCTAAACCGGTGACTGTGAAGCAACTGAAGTCATTTTTGGGTTTGATTGAGTTCCAGCGAAAGTTTATACGTGATTGTTCTGGTGTGAGTAAGCCTCTGACTGAGTGGATGGGCAAGAAAGGTAGTACGGTTGTCAAGTGGAATGATAAGATGAATGAGGCGTATGAGAGACTGAAAGAGGCAGCGGCTGAAGATGTTGAATTGGCTTACCCAGATTATAGTGTAAATGCTAAAATGCTTGAACTGTATACAGATGCGAGTGGGTATTGTATGGAAGGGTTTCTGATGCAAGAGCAGCGTTTGAATGGAGAGAATGTCAGGCGAATAATTGGGTATGTATCCAAGGCTATGAATGTTGCAGAACGAAAGTATTCGACTGTGGAACGAGAGCTGGCTGCGATAAGATATTGTTTGAAAGTGTTGCGTCCATTTTTGTATGGTGTGAGGTTTGTGATAAAAACCGATCATCAACCTCTTGTGTATCTGAAGCGTATGAAGTGGGCTGATAGTAGGATTGCAAGGACTTTGGAAGATTTGAGTGACTTTGACTATGTGATTGAGTATGTGCCTGGTGAACGGAATGGAGTGGCTGATTTGATGTCAAGGTATCCTGGTACGAATGATAAAAATGTGTGCGGAGTGAGTGATCCTGAGTATTTGCCGAAAGGGATTATGAATGGAAAAGAGAGTAAGGGTGGTGGTGATTCCTTGTTTGAGAGTGTATGGAATGGTATGCAAGATTTAAAGAGTGATGGAGTAGACGTGAGAGTGCCCGATAGTGTGGATGATTTAAGGAAGGAGGTAATGAATGAAGTGTGTAGGAAGCCTGAAAGCATTGGTATGGCAAAGGTGCGGAACTTCATGAAAGAATTGTGAGCGATGTGTATGCAAGGGGTCCCGCCATTTCAGGAAGTGTTGATTGTAGTGAGTCGTTTGTATGGAGTGATTGTTTATGTGCACTTTGGTGGTGAGAGGCCGATTGTGTACAAGGATGAGAAGATGAAGGGTTTGAATCCTAATGTGGTACATCTGCAATGTTTGAGCAGTGTGCACTACAATCGGATGATTGAAAAGTGTTCATATATAAGAGAGAAGAATGATTGTCTGGATGAAGATGAGCGTGTGGTGAGTGATGATATGGGAGCATATGACAGTGTGGATATCAGTGCTGATGTTGGTGTGCTTGTTCCTTCTGTGTATTGCGAACATGGTGGACCTGATATGATGAAAGCGAGAGTGAAAGTTGGTGAAAGGTTGTTCTGTGGTTTGATTGATACTGGAGCGCAAGTGTCTTTAGTGAATGAGAGGATTCTGAGTAAGTATGTTGAGTTTAGATGTTGCGAGCATAAACCTGTGAAGTTACGGATAAGTGGATTAGGGAATGGCATGATAGTGGCATGGGAACAGGTTAGTCTGAAAGTGAGTTTGGGTAATGGTGTGAATGTGAAGCATGACTTTGTGATTCTGAAGGATGAGCAAATGCCGTGTTGTTTCTTGCTTGGTGTAGACTTTATGAGATTGAATGATTTGTCTTTGGATGCTGATAAGGATTGTCTTATGAAAGGTGAATGTGAGGTGATGAGGTTGAATGAGTGTGCAAAGAATGTTGTCAAATTTTGTGGCATGATTGAGTTGGTCATGGATGATGAGAATGAGATTTTAAGTGATGATGATATTCTAGAGATGCAAGAGATGTGTCCTTTTGTTAGTGAGTTGAAGAGGCGTGTAATGACGCGTGTTGATTTGAATGAATGGCCAGAGTGTTTAAGTGATTTTAAAAGGTATGCTAAGGATTTTTTTGTTTGTATGGATATTGTATATTTTGTGAGGCATGTGAAGGGTGGTGATGATATGTATGTACCTGTGATGTCCTTAGTTGGTATGATTGGTCTGGTGAAGGTTGTGCATGATAATTATGGGCATATGGGTAAGTTTAAGCTGTGGGAGTGTATGAAGGAGCGTGTGTTCCATCCGTTTCTGAGAACTGTTGTGAATGATGTTGCAACTACGTGTGAAAGGTGTCAGAAGCGAAAGGTGCAAGGTGTGCAAGTGAAACCACCGATGTTGAAAGTTGATGCGAAAGAACTGTTTGAATTGGTAGTGATTGATTGTGTGTCTTTGCCGTGTACGAGTGCTGGGAATGTTGGTATGGTTGTTATGGTGGATCATAAAAGTAAGTTTGTGTATGCAGCGCCTGTGAGAGATAAAAGGAGTGTGACTGTTGCGCGTGCGGTTGAGCAGTTGTTTTTTCCTATGTGTGTATGGAAGCCTAGAAGATGTCCGAGTGATAATGGGCCTGAATTTGTAGGAGAAGTGTTTGAGCAAATGTTGAGAGAAAATGGTGTGGAGCATGTGAGAACAACTCTGTATGTACCGTCTTCAAATGGATTGGCTGAACGTACTATAAGAACCTTGTGTGAGATGTTGAGAATGATGAGTACGACAGTGAATGACTGGGATGTATGTCTGGGAAGAGTGTTATGGGCATATAATTCAACTGTGCATAGTGCAACTGGAATGTCCCCATGTCAGTTTGTGATGAATTTTGAAAGTCGAGTGAAAGATAGGTTTCGTTTGAGTGAAAGTGAGCTGAGTGTATGGCGTGAGGCACATGAAAGGTTCCGTTCATTTGAATTAGGTGCAAAAGTATTGAAGGTGAAAGAAGTGAAGGGTAGGTTGAATGTGTCAAAGATGAGTGAGAAGTTTGATGGACCTTATAGAGTTGTGAGAGTTTGGGAAAATGGGGTGACGTATGTTTTGGAGAGTTTGAATGACGGTATGACTGAGAGAGTGCAGGCTCATCAGAGTCAGTTAAGGAGATGGAGAGAACCTCCTGACTACCTGGTGAGCCATCCGGTGTATGAATTGTGCAAAGAGAAGGGTAAAGTGCATGATGATGAGAAGGAATGTGGTAGTATGGATCTGTCTGGGAAAGAGCTTGTCTTGGTCTCGAGGAGTAGAAAGCGTACAAAGAAGAGTGAAAGGAAGAATGCAAGTATGAATGAAAGTAAGTCTGAGCAGAGTGTTTCTGGTATGGGGGATCTTGAAAGGGAGATTGAGTTTTTGCGTAAACATGTGAGTGATTTGGCTGGTATAAGTAGACGAGTGAGTGAGCTGCCTGTGCCTGATTTTTCTGGTTTTGGGAACAGTATGAATGATAGTGTGTTTGGGCAGAATAAACCTAGTGTGTCTGATTTTTCGGGTTTTACGAATGGTAATAGTAGGGATGAGTTTGATGTAGTGAATGATGAAGTGGCTGATTTTTCAGGTTTCTGGTGGGAACCAGTCGAAGGGGTTTCTGGTATGCCTGTTGAGAATACAGGGGATGTGAGTGACCTGTCTGTTTCGCAAGAATATACCTTGAGTTGGATGAGAGCTGTGAGTGAGGAGCTGATGAATGAGGGTATGAAGAGTGAGGGTTCTGAACGGAAGAGTATGAAAGAATTCTATCGTGAGATGGGAGAACTGGTAATGAGGGCTAAGAGTATGGTTGATGAGATGATCAATAGTGACGATGAGACTGACAGGACGACTGACGAACAACCCCGACTAATTGCTACGCGTAGCCAGGGACCAGTAGAAGAGTGTGAATGGGTGCAGAAGGGTGCGATTGAGCACAAGTGGTACCGTGAAGAGTGATTGAAAGGGTTTTGTGAGTGACTGGTCGAATGGCTTAAGGAAGGAGGGGTGTGGTGGAGCGAATGTGAGTGTGTGTAAAAGGGCCATTCTCCCACCCCTTTTCTCAGTACCCTCTCCCTCCCTCGGTAAGAATGTGTGTGTGTGTGTGAATGGGAATGGGTTTGTTTTGTTTTTTGTTTATTTTATGTATAAAAATGATTACCACGTTTTTTTTCTTTCTTTCCAGGCACCATATTCTGGAAAGCTGGTACCTAGTTTCATATATCATTATATTGCAAACAAAGCGCCATATTCTGGAAAGCTATATATTATTGTTAATTAATAAAGGCCAATATTATAGCTTAATGAAGGAGGGCTTATAATAGCCACGCAAGCGTGATAAGGTCATTTATCTTCCATCAAGCGCAGAGGCGCCATACTTGTTGTAAGTCCTAGGCATTTTGCTCGCTCGAGTGGCAGGTGGCTGGACATCTCCCCACCCTCTTTGTACCACGTGAGGCCTTGTTTGTTGTTTATATATCGACTGTTGTAGTCAGGATTTTTTTGGTTGTTTGATTTTTTTATGTTTCTTAGGATCGATTAATAGTATTCATATATATAGGATTTTCTTTTTTGGTATTTTTTTGTGAAAGGTAAGGAGATCTCCAATATAACAATATAATCGCCCCTCTCTATTGTAGATATTTTGTGCATATTTACCCATATTTTTTTGTAAATATTGTATTTTTTGTTAGTAAAGGACTGTACATACAATCCGTTTCATTCTCCTTCGATTTCTCACGTCCGGATTAGTGTAGGGAGCGGGTTGGATCGATTGGGGTTAGTCTAAATTTTTTGGCCCGCTACACGGCGACTGTGAACCAATGGCTAACTATAGACCAATTAGCCTGACATCAGTCTGTTGTAAGTCTCTTGAAAGAATTATTGTTTCCCATATTAGTATATTTTGTCAAGCCAATAACATCCTTTGACCTCATCAACTTGGCTTTCGTGCAGGCTTATCTGTATCTGACCAGATTCTGAGCACTTATGATTATATCAGCAATCAAGTGGACTTTGGCCAAGCTGTTGATGTACTATACTTTAACTATACCAAGGCCTTTGATGTGGTTAACCATCAGTTGCTTCTATTAAAGCTTTCTCTGATAGGCATAGGTGACCTACTGCTAGGATGGATAAGAGATTTCCTGCGTGGTAGGAAAATGAAGGTTGTGGTTCAGGGTTCTTCTAGTCGTGAAGTTCATATATCAAGTGGGGTTCTACAGGGCTCTGTAATTGGACCAGTCTTATTATTTGTATATATAAATCATGTTGCTGCTGGTCTTAGTTGCAACTTTACCTTGTTTGCAGACAACTTTAAGTTGTATCTGGCTTCACCACTTGATGTTGCTGGGGTTCTTGGTTTCAGTGAGACTACAAAATGACATATCCTTGCTCTACTACACAAGTCAGTCATGGGGTCTGAAATTCTCAGAAAATAAGTGTGCGCTAGTTTGCTTTTGTAGGCCCAACACTATACCTGTTTTTGAGTATTTTATTGGGAATTGTCCTATTCCTAATAAATCCTCCTTCAAAGATCTTGGTGTTCTGGTGGATTCCTCTCTTAAATTTAATTTGCATATCAGGGAAGTGTTCAGCAAAGCAAGTGGAGTTGCAAATGGTATTCTTAGGGGCACAGTTTGCCGGTCTCCTGATTTTATGAAACAAGTTTTTATTTCTCATGTTTGTCCCATTATTGATTTTGCAAGTGTACTTTGGAATACTGGTTATGTCGGTAATTTGAAACTCCTGGAATCTGTACAAAGAAGATGGACCAAAAATGTTGAAGGATTCATAAATTTGCCTTATATTGAGTGTTTAACAAACCTGAAGTTATTCTCTATCAAGGGTAGATTGCTGCAATCTGACTTGATCATGGTGTGGAAAATTTTGAATGGCCACTGCCCCCATCTTGAACACTTGTTTGCATATGTTGACAGCGTTTGCACCAGAGGTCATACTAAGAAGATTTTTGTACCTAGGTATTTCACGGATGTTAGAGCTCATTTCTTTCCAGTTAAAAGTAAATTGACCATTTTCCTTGGTGATTCTCTTTTTGAAATTTAATGGCTTTTCTCATTATGTCCATCATTAGCCAACCATATCACCTCTCCTTGTTGTCATTTTTCTTTGCTGTTCTGGCTGGAGGACACAACAGTGACTGGTGAGGAAGAAGACCCTCATCAAGGTAAGAAGAAATGGACATAGCAACCCATCAAGGGCAGGACAAGGTGAGACTGAGTTTGTAAATGCTACCACCATCAAGCTACCCATCTTTAATGAAATGGCAGTTGCAGGTTGGTTCCAAATTGTGGATACCCAATTTCACAATTTAGGAATAAATATAACATAATTTCACGGATGCCAAAAGCCACCCACAAAATGCATCCATAGGATTGTGTCCAATCATGCATCTACAATATACAATTCAAACCATACACAGGAATGTGTCAAAACAAAAAGCATCATCATCAAGATTCGTCAAAATCCAAATCAATTGTAATATACAACTTTCCCTTTATTAGTTGGCCAGAAGGTAGAACATGCGGAGGTACACTAGAAGACCAAGCTCAAGCCCAACTCCTTCTGGAGATTGCCAACAAACTGCTCCTCAACCAACAAATAATGAAGCCAACAAGACAAAGGAACATTCTCGACCTCTACTTCACCAACAATGAGAACTCTATCAGCAACTACAGGGTAGAGAAATCAATCCTCTCAGACCATAACTTAGTACTAGTCGGCAAACTTACAAGAAGAGTAGGACATCCCCGGGACGCATGCCGCTGCCAGAAATGTCTCCTTTTGCATGCTTAAAATTCTTTAGTGAAAAGGTAGACTGGGAACAGTTGAGGAAAGAACTCACGGAAATAGACTGGAAAACAGTGCTGCAGGACCCTGACCCTAATAACAAACTGGATGCACTGAAAAGCAAGCTACTGGGGGTGTGCACTACTTATGTCCCAAGAAAAAGTGAGAAAAAAGATCACAGCCGAACCATCCCCAAAGATAGAAAAATACTTATGAGAAATTGAGCAAATCTCAACACCAAACTGAGAAAGAGCAACAATGCAGTCCACAGGCTCGCAATCAGTGCAAAGATAGTGGACATAGAACAAAGGATCAAACCAATCACACGAGAGCCAGAGGAAGAATGAGGAATACCAGGCAATAGAAAATATAAAGCGTAACCCAAAATTCTTCTTCAGCTACTGTAAGAAATTCTCTAAGACCAGATCTCAGATTGGGTCTTTGGTGAATGAAAAAGGAATCACTACTGATGACTCGAGAGATACCTGCAAGCTGCTAGCAAGCCAATATAATAATGTGTTCAGCACACCAAGGGCGCAAGCAGTTATCCATGACCCCACAACTTTCTTCACTGATGGGAACACCAATCAGAACCTTCTCACATATATTCAGGTCACGATTGAAGACATCGCCAAAGCAATAAAGGAGTTAAGGACAAACTCCGCTGCTGGACCGGATGGCATTCCTGCAATCCTACTTCGGAATTGCAGTGAAGTCCTAGCAGTCCCGATCCACATGCTCTGGAAATCCTCCTGGGACACAGGCACTATCCCAGCACTACTCAAGGAAGCCATAATAAGTCCAATATTTAAAGGAGGAGACAGGACTCTGCCGAAAAACTATCGACCAGTTGCCCTCAAATCCCACATTATCAAGGTTATCGAGAAGTGTGTAAGGGACAAACTCATCGCACATCTCGAGATGAACTACCTTATAAAAGAGAGTCAGCACAGATTTCGAAAAGGTAGATCCTGTCTCTCAAATCTACTGACGCACCACGACTGGCTGCTAAAGAACCTATCGGAGGGGAGGAATGTTGACGTAGTATTCCTAGACTTCGCCAAAGCCTTCGACATGGTCGACCATGGAGTTCTACTTCATAAAGCAAGGGACCTAGGCATTGCGGGCAAGCTAGGAATGTGGCTTCACAACTTTCTGTCAGGCCGCACCCAAACAGTCGCAGTGGATGGCCATAGGTCAAACAAAATTAAAGTTAAAAGTGGGGTCCCACAAGGTTCGGTCCTTGGCCCACTCCTATTCATAATTCATATGAACAACATGAGTAGGAGTGTGGACTCAACCCTCCTATCCTTTGCCGATGACACCCATATCAGTCGTGCAGTAATGGAGAAGGAGGACGTGTGCCACCTACAAGACGACCTCAATGCTGTATATGCCTGGGCTTCCGATTGCAATATGCTATTCAATGAAGATAAGTTTGAGATGATGAGATATGGCACAAACCAAGCATTGAAAAACACTACCGACCTCTACACGGAGAGAGGCTTGCGGATCACGCCAAAACCGCACGTAAAATGTCTGGGGGTTCATCTAGGGAAGGACGCCACTTTCCAGCACCATATCACGGAGATCATTAAAAAGGCTCGGGGGATGGCTGGCTGGGTACTGCGAACTTTCACCTCAAGAGACCCAGAGATAATGCTAACCCTTTGGAAGGCGCTAATCCAACCCATCATGGACTATTGTAGCCAACTCTGGTCCCCACACAAACGAGGAGACATTCAGAGGCTTGAGGCTGTCCAAAGGTACTATAACAGGCACATTAGAGGGATGAAGGACCTCAACTACTGGGACCGACTGAAAACACTAGGTCTCTACTCCCAGCAAAGAAGGAGGGAGAGGTATAGGGTCATCTACACATGGAAAATCCTGGAGGGCCTAGTTCCTGACCCTACACCCTCAAAAATCAAGCCATACTTCAGTGAGAGGCATGGGCGCAAGTGTGAAAGACAGACAATCCCACCAAGAGCTCCAGAGAGGGTCAAGACCTTACTTGCATCCAGCCTGGGGTATGAAGGACCAAAAACCTTCAATGCTCTCCCAAAAGAAGTGAGAGGGAGGACCAATTGCCCGGTGGACAGCTTCAAAAGCGCACTGGACAAGTTTCTTTGGATGGTGCCGGATGAGCCATCAGTGCCAGGGTATACCACCATCAGAAGGGCCCCCTCCAACACCATAACAGACCAACTGGACCTCGTGAGAAGGGACAGTAGGACTGGCACTAGCGGTAAATCACTACGGCTATGAGGACGGACCTCAAAACTTCTCCAAGTAAACCAAGTAAGTAAACAATAAGAAAAAAATGCATCCAAAGGAATGAGACCAGAATACCCCCCAAAGTTAACACTCCCTTCCCATATAATCATCTAATCTGCATGAATACATTCAAGTTTGGACTGTCTACCGTCTCAGATGGCAAACTATTCCAGTAATCTACCACTCTATTGGTAAAAAAATATTTCCTAACATCCAACCTGCACCTCTGTTTTTTAATTTTTAAGTGGTGATCCCTAGTCCTATTATTATCTTCCAACTCAAATAACTTACTAAAATCCAACTTATCCATCCCAGAACAGATTTTAAAAAGCTCAATCATATCTCCCCTCACACATCTTCTCTGAAATGAGAACATATTTAGTACCCTCAGTCTATCTTCATATTCAAGGTGCTTCAGGGAAGGTATAATTTTTGTTGCCCTCCTTTGTGCTGACTCTAGCAGGCTGATGTCATGCTTGTATACAGTACTCTAAATGTGGCCTAACATATGAGTTGTAGAGTTTAAGGATAACCTCTTTACTCTTGTAGCTAACATTCCTGTTAATGTATTTGCCTCAATACACTCCTTTGAAAACTTCAGTGACCTATCTACTACTACGCCTAAGTCCTTCTTATCCTCAACTGAATTAAGCCAATGCCCATCCATTTAATAGATAAATTCCCTATTATCCTTTCCGCCATTAAGAACTTTACATTTTTTAAGGTTAAAAGTCATCTGCCACTTCTGAGCCAAAGTAAATAACTTATTTAATTCACTCTACACTTTAAAGCTACCCTCAACTTCTTTGACTACAGCTGCCAATTTAGTGTCATCAGCAAAAATTTACACTTTGCTATTTACAGCCATAACATAACATAACATAATTTCACGGATGACAAAAGCCACAAGGGCCTATCAAAGGTCATCCGCATCCGACAAAACCCACCCACAAAAAGCACCATCACCAGCGGAAGACAAAATCAAAGTCCCCCACAATATAATATAACAGATGACAAAAGCCACAAGGGCTCATCATAGGTCATCCGATTCAAACGGCCTCTTTTTTAAGGCACCCAAACTCCCAGGAAAACTACATCCAGAAACAAGGGTATCACCAATCAAGGCTTTTCAAGAACTAAATCATGCAGCTATAGATATATACAAACAATATTAATATATACAAAACTTAGGAACCATCACAACCTTCCCTCCCCATAAACTCATCCAACCTACTCTTAAATACATTTAACTATGAAATGGATGGGCATTGGCTGAGCTGAGTAGAGAATGAGAAAGATCTAGGGGGATTTAAATAAATTGTTATCCTGGGCACATAAGTGGCAAATGACTTTCAACCTTGATAGGTGCAAAGTTATTAACATGGGAAAAGATAATAGAGAATTTAACTATGAAATGGATGGGCATTGACTCAGCTCAGTAGAGGATGAGAAAGATCTAGGAGTAGTAATAGATAAGTCATTAAGGTTCTCTAAGCAGTGTATTGAAGCAAGAAATAGGGCAAATAGAGTGCTGGGTTTTATTAAGAGAAATGTCAGTTACAAAAGTAAGGAGGTTATTCTTAAACTCTATAACTCTTATGTTAGGCCACATCTAGAGTACTGTATACAGGCATGGTCCCCACATTTTAGACACGATGTAGCGGGCCGAAAATCTAAACTAACCCCCAATCGATCCAACCCGCTTCCTACACTATCCGGACGTGAGAAATCGAAGGAGAATGAAACGGATTGTATATACAGTCCCTTTACTTACAAAAAAATTTACAAAATATCTACAATAGAGAGGGGGCGATTATATTGGAGATCTTACTTTTTGGCCAAAAATACAAAAAGAAAATCCTATATATATGAATACTATTTAATCTATCCTAATAAACATAAAAAATCAAACAACCCCAAAAAAATCCTGACTACAACAGTCAATATATACACAACAATCAAGGCCTCACTTTATACAAAGAGGATGGGAAGATGTCCAGCCACCTGCCACTCGAGCGAGCAAAATGCCTAGGACTTACAAGTGTGGCGCCTCTGCGCTTGATGGAAGATAATGACTTTAAAAAAAAGCTTACGTGGCTATTATAAGCCCTCCTTCATTAAGCTATACTAATGGCCTTTATTTATTAATGATAATATAGCTTTCCAGGATATAACGCTTTGTTTGTAATATAAGGATATACGAAACTAAGTCCTATCTTTCCAGAATATGAGGCTTTGTTTGTAATATAAGGATATATGAAACTAAGTCCTATCTTTCCAGAATATGAGGCCTGGAAAGAAAGAAAAAAAACATGGTAATCATTTTTATTCATAAAATAAACAAAAAAAACAAACCCATTCCCATTCACACACATTCTTACAGAGGGAGGGAGAGGGTACTGAGAAAAGGGGTGGGAGAATGGCCCTTTTACACACACTCACATTCGCCCCACCACACCCCTCCTTCCTTAAGCCATTCGACCAGCCACTCACTAAACCCTTTCAATCACTCTTCACGGTACCACTTGTGCTCAATCGCACCCTTCTGCACCCATTCACACTCGTCTACTGGTCCCTGGCTACGCGTAGCAATTAGTCGGGGTTGTTCGTCAGTCGTCCTGTCAGTCTCATCGTCACTATTTATCATCTCATCAACCATACTCTTAGCCCTCATTACCAGTTCTCCCATCTCACGACAGAATTCTTTCATACTCTTCCGTTCAGAACCCTCACTCTTCATACCCCCATTCATCAGCTCCTCACTCACAGCTCTCATCCAACTCAAGGTACATTCTTGCGAAACAGACAGGTCATTCACATCCCCTGTATTCTCAACAGGCATACCAGAAACCCTTTCGACTGGTTCCCACCAGAAACCTGAAAAATCAGCCACTTCATCATTCACTACATCAAACTCACCCCTACTATTACCATTCATAAAACCCGAAAAATCAGCCACACTAGGTTCATTCTGCCCAAACACACTATCATTCATACTGTTCCCAAAACCAGAAAAATCAGGCACAGGCAGCTCACTCACTCGTCTACTTATACCAGCCAAATCACTCACCTGTTTACGCAAAAACTCAATCTCCCTTTCAAGATCCCCCATACCAGAAACACTCTGCTCAGACTTACTTTCATTCGTACTTGCATTCTTCCTTTCACCCTTCTTTGTACGCTTTCTACTCCTCGAGACTAAGACTAGCTCTTTCCCAGACAGATCCATACTATCACATTCAATCTCATCATCATGCACTTTACCTCTCTCTCTACACAGTCCATACACTGGATGGCTCACCAGGTAGTCAGGAGGTTCTCTCCATCTCCTTAACTGACTCTGATGAGCCCGCACTCTCTCAGTCATGCCGTCATTCAAACTCTCCAAAACATACGTCACTCCATTTTCCCAAACCCTCACAACTCTATAAGGTCCATCAAACTTCTCATTCATCTTTGATACATTCAACCTACCCTTCACTTCTTTCACCTTCAATACTTTTGCACCTAATTCAAATGAACGGAACCTTTCATGCGCCTCACGCCATACACTCTGCTCACTTTCACTCAAACGAAACCTATCTTTCACTCGCCTTTCAAAATTCATCACAAACTGACATGGGGACATTCCAGTTGCACTATGCACAGTTGAATTATACGCCCACAACACTCTCCCCAGTCATTCACTGTCGTACTCATCATTCTCAACATCTCACACAAGGTTCTTATAGTCCGTTCAGCCAATCCATTTGAAGACGGTACATACGGAGTTGTTCTCACATGCTCCACACCATTCTCTCTCAACATTTGCTCAAACACTTCCCCTACAAATTCAGGCCCATTATCACTCAGACATCTTCTAGGCTTCCATACACACATAGGAAAAAACAACTGCTCAACCACACGCGCAACAGTCACACTCCTTTTATCTCTCACAGGCGCTGCATACACAAACTTACTTTTATGGTCAACCATCACAACCATACCAACATTCCCAGCACTCGTACTCGGCAAAGACACACAATCAATCACTACCAATTCAAACGGTTCTTTCGCATCAACTTTCAACATCGGTGGTTTCACTTGCACACCTTGCACCTTTCGCTTCTGACACCTTTCACACGTAGTTGCAACATCATTCACAACAGTTCTCAGAAACGGGTGGAACACATGCTCCTTCATACACTCCCACAGCTTAAACTTACCCATATGCCCATAATTATCATGCACAACCTTCACCGCAACAATCATACCAACTAAGGACATCACAGGTACATACATATCATCACCACCCTTCACATGCCTCACAAAATATACAACATCCATACAAACAACAAAATCCTTAGCATACCTTTTAAAATCACTTAAACACTCTGGCCATTCATTCAAATCAACACGCATCATTACACACCTCTTCAACTCACTAACAAAAGGACACATCTCTTGCATCTCTAGAATATCATCATCACTTAAAATCTCATTCTCATCATCCATGACCAACTCAATCATACCGCAAAACTTGACAACATTCTTTGCACACTCATTCAACCTCATCACCTCACATTCACCTTTCATAAGACGATCCTTATCAGCATCCAAAGACAAATCATTCAATCTCATAAAGTCTACACCAAGCAAGAAACAACAAGGCATTTGCTCACCTTTCAGAATCACAAAGTCATGCTTCACATTCACACCATTACCCAAACTCACTTTCAGACTAACCTGTTCCCATGCCACTATCGTGCCATTCCCTAATCCACTTATCCGTAACTTCACAGGTTTATGCTCGCAACATCTAAACTCTTCATACTTACTCAGAATATTCTCATTCACTAAAGACACTTGCGCTCCAGTATCAATCAAACCACAGAACAACCTTTCACTAACTTTCACTCTCGCTTCCATCATATCAGGTCCACCATGTTCGCAATACACAGAAGGAACAAGCACACCAACATCAGCACTGATATCCACACTGTCATCAACTCCCATATCATCACTCAACACACACTCATCTTCATCCAGACAATCATTCTTCTCTCTTATATATGAATACTTTTCAATTACCCAATTGTAGTGCACACCGCTCAAACATTGCAGATGTACCACATTAGGATTCAAACCCTTCATCTTCTCATCCTTGTACACAATCGGCCTCTCACCACCAAAGTGCACATAAACAATCACTCCATACAAACGACTCACTACAATCAACACTTCCTGAAATGGCGGGACCCCTTGCATACACATCGCTCTCAATTCTTTCATGAAGTTCCGCACCTTTGCCATACCAATGCTTTCAGGCTTACTACACACTTCATTCATTACCTCCTTCCTTAAATCATCTACACTATCGGGCACTCTCACATCTACTCCATCACTCTTCAAATCTTGCAAACCATTCCATACACTCTCAAACAAGGAATCACCACCACCCTTACTCTCTTTTCCATTCATAATTCCTTTCGGCAAATACTCAGGATCACTCACTCCACACACATTTTCATCATTCGTACCAGGATACCTTGACATCAAATCAGCCACTCCATTCCGTTCACCAGGCACATACTCAATCACATAGTCAAAGTCACTCAAATCTTCCAAAGTCCTTGCAATCCTACTATCAGCCCACTTCATACGCTGCAGATACACAAGAGGTTGATGATCGGTTTTTATCACAAACCTCACACCATACAAAAATGGACGCAACACTTTCAAACAATATCATATCGCAGCCAGCTCTCGTTCCACAGTCGAATACTTTCGTTCTGCAACATTCATAGCCTTGGATACATACCCAATTATTCGCCTGACATTCTCTCCATTCAAACGCTGCTCTTGCATCAGAAAACCTCCCATACAATACCCACTCGCATCTGTATACAATTCAAGCATTTTAGCATTTACACTATAATCTGGGTAAGCTAATTCAACATCTTCAGCCGCTGCCTCCTTCAGTCTCTCATACGCCTCATTCATCTTATCATTCCACTTGACAACCGTACTACCTTTCTTGCCCATCCACTCAGTCAGAGGCTTACTCACACCAGAACAATCACGTATAAACTTTCGCTGGAACTCAATCAAACCCAAAAATGACTTCAGTTGCTTCACAGTCACCGGTTTAGGAAACATTCGCACCTTCTCAACATACTTCGATGATTTACGCAATCCATTCTCACTCACCATATGCCCAAGGAATTCCACTTCTTTCGCAAACCATTCACACTTCGCCACTTTCACCTTCACACCAACACTCTCCAACGTTCTCAACACATCATTCACCAATCTCATATGCTCCTCAAAAGTCTCAGTCATAATCAAAATATCATCTATAAACGCAATCACATTCTTACTCGCAAAATTACTCAACACAACATTCATTGCCCGCTGGAAGGCTCCGGGAGCATTAGCCAACCCAAAGCTGAGGTTCCGGAACTGGTAATGCCTCTTTGAGGAAGAGAAGGCAGTTACTGGCCGGCTCTCCTCAGCAATGGGCATCTGGTAATACCCCCGTACCAGATCCAGCTTCGTAAACCACTCCATCCCATGCATACTATATACACACACATCGGAAACCTTTCTTTCACAGTCCTTTCATTCACCTTTCGATAATCCACACACAGACGCAATCTTCCATCCGGCTTACGTACAGGTACAATTGGACTATTCCATGCACTCTCACTCTCCTCAATCACCCCCAATTGCTCCAATTCCAAACACTGCTCCTCAATCTCTTCAGCAACCGGACGTGGGAAATGCCTCGGCCGCTGATAGATTGGGGAGTCCTCCTTCAGGACAATCTTGAATTCCGGGAGCTTTGCAACCCCGAAATCCAGATCACCCTTACTGAGGGCTCCCTTTCGCTCAAATATCATTCGATACACATCCTCCCTTTCATACTCAGTCAAACATCCATCCAATTTCACCATGTCCTTCACCTCATTATACATCCATTCACATGTCTTTTCATTCGCAACATTCACCCTGATATCCGTACTATCATCCATACCTACCTCATTGACAGTGGAGAGGTGGCCCAGTACATCTCCGACTTGGATTCCCCTCACCTGCCCTTTCACACTGGGGTCTGCCTGCACACATACAAAAGGATCATTCATTCTCATCAAGGCATCAAACACACAAGCAACACGCCTTACCTTATAACACGCATCCTTTCCATCCAATATCACAGTGTTCTCACTCACATTCAAACTAACATCCTTACTCCAACTCACTCTAACAGACACCCTTTCACCCTTCACAAGCCTTACACTCTCCATAGCAGTCACCTCAATACCAGTAAACACACTCCTCAAAACGCTACCATCTTTCCCTACATACAACTTATACACCCCATTTTTACCAATCTTTCTCTCAATCTGATCACTCGCAGGATGCACAACCATACGATTCATTTTCATAAAATCATAGCCCAAAATCACACCATACTCACTACTCACCTTATCAATCACAGAAAATTCACATTCATTCATCATCATACCATGCATTCGAACAGCTGACCTTATCATTCCAATCACAGGCACTCTCCTATTACCAATACCTACTAAACTACCCTTGCACTCAGACAGGAGGGCTTTCTCGCTAAACTTGTCATACACATCTTTATACACCAAGCTCGCCTTGCATCCAGAATCTATTAAAGCCAAACACTCAATTCCATTCAACTCCACCTTCACACTCAGACACTCATACTTCCTACCAGACAGCACTTTCACACTAGACAGACTTACCAACACATTACTCACACTCATGCACCCAGAGGATACTTCAGCAGGTACCCTCTTACCATTCAGTTTCCCGCTTCAGACTTTCCATTCACACCTTGCGCTCTCAGTCTAATCCAACACTTTTCACTTGAATGTCCTTCCATCGCACAATAGCTACATACATTCCTCTGGTCACGACACATCCTTGCATAATGACCAGCCTTTCCACAATTACCACATGCATATTTCATACTTTCCCCAGCAGTTGCTCCACCATTCAACCTCGGACAATCTTTCTTCAAATGGCCTATTTCTTTACACTCGAAGCACTCTTTCACACTTTCCTGGCAATCCTTTATCATATGCCCTTTCTTACCACACCCAAAACACGCACCAGATGTCCACCTACATTCTGCCAACATATGACCTTTCCTTCCACACCGACGACATTCCACAATCTTTCTCACACCATTCGGTCTCTCATTTGCTGGGACATACCTCGGTTTCTCTCTCATATATCCGTTCCCACGCTTGAAATTCATCTGCCCCCTTCCATTCGACCACCCTCCATTTGCCCATCCATTCTGCCGGCCCAGGAAGTTTGACATCACTCCAGCTGGTGCAGCCTTCAGGGCATCCCTGTAGCTGACAAACTGCCGGGGTGGATGAAAGCTCCTGGGCTTCTTACCCCCAACATTCACACTGTACCATCCATCCTCTTCTAGATCGCTTTCATCATCAAATCGTCCATCTTCTAACAGTTCCAACACATCCTCCCACATCAACCGTTCACCTGTCAGTCTCACTCTCTCCTTTCTCTTTCCACCCAGCCATTCACTCACCTTTCGTGGGATCGTGTCCAAAAACTTCCTCATGAGTGGTTTACATTCATTTACATCATCATCACCATACCTCGTTCTTGCCATACTCTCAAGCCTATGTGCATACATATTCACACTTTCACTCTTCCCCATTCGAGCCTTCTCAAATTCATTTACCCTTTTATACTTCACACTCTCTTTCATTCGTTTCACCTGTCCAATCATCCGCTTCTTCACCACATCGTACCTTGGTTCCCCCACACTTGTAATCACGCGGAAAAACTCCAATACTTTTCCCTCCAAACATTCCCCCAAAACATTCATCCAGTATCCCTTATTCTCCGGGTACTTGAGCTTACAATATCGCTCAAATTCCCCGAAGAATTCTTCCACACTTTTCCCACCATGTAACCTAAATCTATCTATCTTTGGCACTTCCCTTATCAAAATACCCTTTCCCACATTCACTTCACTCTCACTTGAGCTGCCTTCACTCTCACTCATATCAATCATACCATCACTCTCTCCTTCATCCGAGTACAATGAGTCCACACTCTTGCCTCTTACCTTCCTATCCTTCCCCTTTGCACCACTCTTCCTTCTTCTCTTGCATTCAACTCTCTTCCATTCTCCGTCCTTCCTATCACTCATAATCACCCTATCCTCTCTAGACTCGCACACACTCCCATTGATCCCATTAGTCTTATTCCCTTCAGTCGGAGCAGGGGTCAAGGTCGAGGGTCCTAGGGCCGGTCCTGACCCCTTCATCATGTCATACAGGTCCTGCATCCGTCGGTCCATCTGATCCTGTCTGTCTCCCATTTCCTTCTTCATCCTATCAGTCTTTTCATTCATCCCTTTTATTTTATTCTCCATTCCCTCCATCATTCCCCGTAACATTTCACACTCCTCTTCTTTCTTTCTCAACTCCAGTCTCAATCGCACAACTTCTTCATTCAACGTTTCCGCTACAGCCATTGTTCCCAAGTTAGTAAAAAAAGATAGGAGAAGGGAAAAATCAATCAAACTACTTGTCACACTAATTGGGTATGGACTGCAATCCAATCCAGTCACGCTCCCAGTTTCGAAGTCTCACGTCCCTATTCGGGCGCCAAATGTAGCGGGCCGAAAATCTAAACTAACCCCCAATCGATCCAACCCGCTTCCTACACTATCCGGATGTGAGAAATCGAAGGAGAATGAAACGGATTGTATATACAGTCCCTTTACTTACAAAAAAATTTACAAAATATCTACAATAGAGAGGGGGCGATTATATTGGAGATCTTACTTTTTGGCCAAAAATACAAAAAGAAAATCCTATATATATGAATACTATTTAATCTATCCTAATAAACATAAAAAATCAAACAACCCAAAAAAAATCCTGACTACAACAGTCAATATATACACAACAATCAAGGCCTCACTTTATACAAAGAGGATGGGAAGATGTCCAGCCACCTGCCACTCGAGCGAGCAAAATGCCTAGGACTTACAAGTGTGGCGCCTCTGTGCTTGATGGAAGATAATGACTTTAAAAAAAAGCTTACGTGGCTATTATAAGCCCTCCTTCATTAAGCTATACTAATGGCCTTTATTTATTAATGATAATATAGCTTTCCAGGATATAACGCTTTGTTTGTAATATAAGGATATACGAAACTAAGTCCTATCTTTCCAGAATATGAGGCTTTGTTTGTAATATAAGGATATATGAAACTAAGTCCTATCTTTCCAGAATATGAGGCCTGGAAAGAAAGAAAAAAAACATGGTAATCATTTTTATACATAAAATAAACAAAAAACACAAACCCATTCCCATTCACACACATTCTTACAGAGGGAGGGAGAGGGTACTGAGAAAAGGGGTGGGAGAATGGCCCTTTTACACACACTCACATTCGCCCCACCACAACGATATTAACCTTCTGGAGTCAGTGCAATGGAGGGCAACAAAGATTATTCCTTCCCTGAGGCACCTTGAATATATGGATAGACTGAGGGTATTAAATATGTTCTCGTTCGAAAGGAGGTGTGTGAGAGGGGATATGATTGAACTCTTTAAAAAAAATTCCGGGATAGATAAATTGGATGTTAGCAAGTTATTTGAGTTAGATGATGGAAATCGGACTAGAGGTCACCACTTGAAAATTAAAAAGCGTGGGTGTAGGTTGGATTTAAGAAAATATTTTTTCACCAATAGAGTGGTAGACTTCTGGAAAAAATTGCCGCAGAGGGTAGTAGGTAGTCCAAATCTAAATGTATTTAAGAGTAGGTTGGATGAGTTTATAAGAAGGAAAGGTTGTGATGGTTCCTAAGTTTTGTATATATTAATATTGTTTGTATATATCTATAGCTGCATGATTTAGTTCTTGACAAGCTTTGATTGGTGATACCCTTGTTTCTGGATGCAATCCTCTGGATGTAGTTTTCCTGGGAGTTTGGGTGCCTTAAAAAAGAGGCTGTTTGACTCGGATGACCTATGATGAGCCCTTGTGGCTTTTGTCATCTGTTATATTATATTGTGGGGGACTTTGATTTTGTCTTCCCCTGGTGATGGTGCTTTTTGTGGGTGGGTTTTGACAGATGCGGATGACCTTTGATAGGCCCTTGTGGCTTTTGTCATCCGTGTAATTATGTTATGTTATGTTTAAAATTATCATCAATATCTTTAACTACAGCTGCTAATTTGGTATCATCCGCAAAAATTGACACTTTATTATTAACTGCTCCCCCAAGATCGTTTATATAAATGACAAATAATAATGGACTGAGAACTGATCCCTGAGGAACCCCACTGATAACATCCCTCCACTCTGACTTTACACCATTTAGCACTACCCTTTGCTTCCTGTCTTTCAGCCACTCAGCTATCCAATTTGAAACACCCCGACATATCCCAATCATTTTTAATTTATGAACTAGTCTCTTATGTGGTACCTTATCAAATGCTTTACTAAAATCTAAGTAAATTATATCTACATTCTCTCCCTTATCTACTTCATCTGTTACAAACTCCAGAAAGTCTAGTAAATTAGTCAAACATGATCTACCTGATCAAAACCCATGCTGAGCATCACTGATTAACCCCTCCCTCTCTAGATGTTGGCAAATGCCTTTTTTAACTATTTTCTCAAGAATTTTACAGACTACAGGAGTTAGGCTAACCGGTCTAAAGTTATTTGGATCCTCTTTGCTACCCTTCTTGAAAATGGGGACTACATTCGCTCTCTTCCAATCATCGGGTATTTCTCCATATTCCAGTGACCTAGTATATAACTTCTCCAGAGCAATTGAGATACTTTCTACCCCTTCTTTAAGTATCTTAGAATGAATATTATCACGGCCGGAGGCCTTGGTAGTATCTAATTCACCTATTAGTTCTTTTATCGTCCTCCAATCCACACTAATGGTAGTAAACACATCTTTCCCTGACCCATGAGTACTATACATAAGACTATTTAGTTTCTCCTTTGTAAATACTGATGCAAAATGACCATTTAGTACCTCAACTATTTCCTCATCAGTTTATAGTAACTAAAAAACTTTCTAGGATCTTTGTTGCTATCCGGAGCTAATTTAATTTCTGACACCCTTTTGTTCTTCTTTATAATCTTATTTAACTCATTCCTTGCCATTCTATAATCACTTAAATTTTGAATATTATTTTGTACCTGTAATTTTTTATATGCCCTTTTCTTCTCTGAAATTTTTCTAGCTATCTCCTGATTCCACCATAATGGTTTCCTACTTTTGTTCCTAATGGCCTTCATTTGGATACATTGTTCTTGGACTAAATTTATTATATGCTTGAAAGTATCCCACATCCCATAAGCATTTTTACCTCTGAATTCTACATCCCAGTCTACAAAATTTAGCAAGCTTCGGAGTTTTACATAATCTCCCTTATGAAAATTTGGAACTTTTACAGCATTCTCGGTTATTTTACCCTTCTCAATTCCCAAGTTAAAACGAACTATCTGATGGTCACTATTTCCCAATGCTTCCCCAACAGTCAATTCTTGAACTAAATGATCACTGTTAGAAAGTACTAAATCTAATATATTGTCCCCCCTCATTGGCTCATTAACAAATTGATTAAAAAAATTATCCTCAAAGCATTCTATGAACCTGCCACTTGTTCTATCCCTACCTATCATATTTTCCCAGTCCAAAGAGTTTAAGTTGAAGTCCTCAATTATAACTGCATCTGTTTCACATCCCTTACTTATTTCCCTTATCATTAGTTCATCCATATCATCAGTCTGCCCAGGTGGCCTGTAAAAAGCTCCCAAATGCACCATTCTATTTTTACTGAACCTAAAAACCAACCAAAGTGACTCAACTCCATCCTGCTTTATTGAAGTATTTAAACTTGAAACAATGTTGTTTTATATATAGATAATTATTCCTCCACCAATCCTACCTTTCCTTTGACTAATGTACATATTATAGCTCTGTAAATCAAATTCACTTATAGTGTCACTAAATTCTATTTCATTAACCCATGATTCAGAAACACATAATATATCTATATCCTCATTGCTAATAAAACTAAATAGCTCATTCTTCTTGTTTCTAAGACTACGAGCATTTGTATAGAAACAATTTAACCCCCCTATCCCTGAAGCACCTCTTTAAACCTGAATGACCTCACCTCTATCGCCTTGGAACCTATTTCTGTTACCTGCCAAGTCCATTCTACTTTCAGTACTATAATGTCCTCTCATAATTCCCTGACCACTATTAGTATCTAGTTTCCTGCCCGCAAAGACCTAATAACACGATCATACTCCTCCCACAACACATCTACCCCCCTCCTACTCAAATGCAGTCCATCCATCGCATACATTTCTTTCATTCCAACAAACCTATCCCACACATCCACAAACATGACACCTTCCATCTCACATATCCTCCTCACATAATCATTCAGCCCAATCGCACGAGACATCCATTCTACCCCAACATCCATTCTTGGAAGCACACCTGTCACAACACCTTTCATTCTACTTTCTTTCACCTTTTCAATCAACCTCTTGTACCTCTCACGTAACTCACATGCACCCACTTTCTTCACATCATTCACTCCTACATGTGTAATCACAATCGCATCCCTTGCACAGCCAGACACCAGCTCCTCATACCTATCAGACAGATCACTCACTCCAGCACCCGGCAAACACACCCTCAAACCATTCAATCTACTTGCATTCAACTTCCTATCTAAATATCTAACTTTTGAATCACTCATCACAAGCACTTCAGTCAGACTCCTATTCCTAACCCCCACAGACCTAACTCCATCCCCACTCCTATTCTCATTCAAACTACCAGTGACTCGAACTCCACCCCCACCCCCATCAGTCATATCACTTCCAGTTACTTCCTCTCTTAGGGCACTGAATCTATTAGTCAAGCTAATAGGTTCTGTGCCCCTCTGACTCACACACCTATTCTCCCCCTGGCTAACCACCTCAACAGAGGCAACCCTATTCTCACAAAGAACAGGAGAAGCCTCCCTAGCTTCACGTTTCCTAACCACTCTCCACTTTCCCCCCATCCTCACTAGGCCTATTTCTAACTAATCTAAGGTGGCTAACTTCACTATCCCTAGAACTATCTTATCCTACCTCCTCCACCGGCCCTCTACCTTCACCTGAAACATCTAACTGGCCTACCTCACCACCTAACCTATTCCCAGCCCTAGGCCTAACACTAAGTTCCCTCCTGAGCTCAGCAACTAACCCCTCCAGCCTACATATCCTGTCTAAATCCTGCATTCTCATCCCCTCTAAATCTAAAATACATTCAAGCAGCCCACATACAACACATGTATACCGGGTGCTGGTGTAAATGATGTGTGTGAGAGGTATGATAGGTTGGTGTCTGGGTGTGAGAGGGAAGCAGTTGTGATTACACATGTCGGAGTAAATGATGTAAAGAAGGTGGGTACTTGTGAGTTACGACAGCAGTATAAAAGGCTGATTGAAAGGATGTGTGAAAGTAGAGTAAAAGGTGTTGTTTCAGGTGTGCTTCCAAGAATGGATGTGGGGATGGAATGGTTGTCTCGTGCAATGGGGTGAATGAATATGTGAAAGGTTTGTGCGAGGAGTCAGGATTGGTGTTTGTAGATGTTTGGAGTGGGTTTTATGGGAATAAGGGTTTGTATTGCAATGGATGGACTCCATCTGAGCCGAGATGGGGTTGAGGTTTTGTGGCGGGAATTAGATAGTGTTATTAGGTTTTTAGAGGCGGGAAACTAGGTTTTTATAGTGGTCAGGGAAATTTAATGGCTCAAAGTGAGGCAGGGAAAGGAAGCAAACATAGATTTGTAGAAGGTAGGCAGGCTAATGGAAGTGCTTTAGGGTTAAATTACTTGAGTAGTGATAGTGGTCAGGGAAGGAGAGAAAGGAGATGCAGAGGAGATAGGCCCTCAGGTGCTTCAGGAATAGGTGGGCTGAGTTGTCTTTACACAAATGCTCGTAGTCTTAGAAATAAGAGGGATGAATTATTTAGTTATATCATTCATGAAGATATAGATATAATATGTATAGTTGAATCATGGGTTAATGAAAATATATTTAATGATAATGTCAGTGAATTTGAACTAGAAGGTTATACTATGTACATTAGTCAAAGGAGAGATAGGACTGGTGGTGGGTTGATTATTTATATCAGAAATAGCATTTCTTCAAATCTAAATAACTCTATAAAGCAAGGAAAAGGTGAATCATTATGGATAGATATTAAGGTTGGTAAAAATAGGAAAATACACTTGGGAGCTTTTTATAGACCACCAGGACAGACTGATTGCATCGATGAGTTAATGATTAGGGAAATAAGTAAAGGATGCAAAGAAGATACAGTTATTCTGGGTGACTTTAATTTAACTTCTGTAGACTGGGAAAATATGATAGGAAGAGATAGAGCAAGTTGTAAGTTTATGGAGTGTTTTGAAGATAACTTTTTGACCAAACTTGTTAATAAGCCAACAAGGGGTGCCAATATATTAGATCTAATTCTTTCAAATGATGATCACTTAGTTCAAGGATTGAGTGTAGGGAAATCATTGGGAAACAGTGATCATCAGATGGTTAGGTTTAATTTGCAAATAGTTAAGAGTAGAACAACAACAAACTCCACAAAAATTTCCAATTTTTATAGGGGAGATTACGATAAATTATGCAGCATGCTAAATCAGATTAGGTGGGATATAGAATTCCATGGAAAGAATACTTACGAGATGTGGGATATTTTTAAGACTATATTAAACATGGTTCAGGAACAGTGTATTCCAATGAATTCTATTAGGAAGAAATGTAGGAAACCATTATGGTGGAATCAAGAAATAGCTAATAAAGTTTCAGAGAAAAAAAGGGCATACCAGAGATTACAAAGTGAGAGTAGTTTAGATAATTTAAACCATCATAGGTCAACCAGGAATGAACTAAATAAGATTATTAAGAAGACCAAAAGGACAGCAGAAATTAATTTAGCTAAAAATAATAATAAAGATCCTAAAAAATTCTTTAGCTATTATAGAATCAATAATAAATCTGACAGTGCTAAAATAGGGCCTATTAAATATGAAGGGGTTTTGAAAGAATCTGATGAGGAAATAGTAGAGGTCCTTAATGATCATTTTGCTTCAGTGTTCACAGAAGAGAAACCAGTTAGACTAATTGATGATAATTCTAAGTCAAGGGAAGTAGTGATAAATTCTATTAATATAGACAGAGAAGAAATTAAAGGGCTTATAATGCAGTTAAATACTAGTAAGGCATCTGGCCCTGACAACATTCATTCTAGGATACTCAAAGAAGGTGTAGAAAGTATTGCAGTAGCTCTTGAGAAGATATTTATTAGATCACTAGAGTCTGAAGAAATACCAAATGATTGGAAATTGGCAAATGTAGTGCCAATTTTTAAAAAGGGAAGCAAAGATGATCCAAATAACTTTAGACCGGTAACCTTAACTTCTATAGTCTGCAAAATTCTTGAGAAGATGGTTAAGAAGGGAATTTCTGATCATCTAGAGAGTAGCAGGTTAATTAATGATGCTCAGCATGGTTTCAGAAAAGGTAGATTGTGTTTAACTAATTTACTGGATTTTATGGATTATGTAACTAAAGAATTAGATAGGGGTGAGAAAGTTGATGTGATCTACTTAGATTTCAGCAAAGCTTTTGATAAGGTTCCACATAGAAGACTAGTTCATAAATTAAAGCTGCATGGGATATGTGGGAACGTTTTAAATTGGATAACTGAATGGCTGAAAAATAGGAAACAGAGAGTTGTAATGAATGGAGTGAGGTCAGAGTGGAGGAATGTTATTAGTGGCATACCTCAGGGATCAGTTTTAGGCCCTTTATTATTTATAATCTATGTAAATGATCTTGGGCAAGGTGTAAATAGCAAAGTGTCAATTTTTGCTGATGACACTAAATTGGCAGCTGTAGTCAAAGAGGTTGAGGGTAGTTTTAAAGTGCAAGGTGACTTAAATAAGTTGTTAGCTTGGGCTCAGAAGTGGCAGATGACTTTTAACCTTAATTTACCTTGAATTTACCTTGAATCCCGGTCGATAGGTACCCTCTTGGGTAATGAGACCGTACTGCTGTTTTTAGTTGATGTATGCAGAACGGATTTTTCAATATGTGAATATATAACTGTGTAGGTCTTTGTGGTTTTTCCATTCTTTTTCTAATCTTGACTTAAAGATATTTACAATTTTGCTGGTTACAGTTTCTGTTGAGAGTTTGTTCCATATTGAAGTGACTCTTGTCGGGAAGAAATTGGCTCTTGGACCAGACGAGCTCTGCACTTGGTACTTAAAGCAGTGTCCTCTTGTGTTAGTCGAGAGACCCGGAGCAAACATTGACCTGTCGCACAGCTTACAGTGGTTTCCTATTTGCAGTTCGTCATGTCCATGTGAAATCTTATATAGTTGCATAACATCTGACCTCTGTCTTCTAAAGTACAGGGTAGGTAGATTAAGGGCTTTTAGTCTCTCTGAATAGGAGAGATGAGAGATACTGTGAACCATGCGTGTTGCTCTACGCTGTACCCTCTCCACCATATCTCTGTCTCTTTTAGTTTTTGGAGACCAGATTACTGATGCATACTCCAGATGGGGTCGAATAAGACTCTTGTACAGGGGGAGGAAGGCATCTTTGTCTAGATATTGGAATGTATGCTTAATTGCCCCAAGTATCTTGTTGGCTTTGTTGACTTGAGCTTGGACGTGGTTACTAAAGCTTAGATTGCAATCAATAAGGACTCCCAGGTCCTTCTCTTCTGTGGTGTTCTGTAGTGTGTGATCTGTTCCATCATCTCTTGTCATTTTGTACTTGTGCTGGGGGTTGCTATTTCCCATGTGCATTACTTTGCATTTATCAGGGTGGAACTTCATTTGCATTTTAACTGACCATTCTTGTAGCATTTTCAAGTCTGCCTGTAAGCAGTTAGTATGGGAGTTGCCTTCACAGTTTTGGACAGCTGCATATATCTTTGTGTCATCTGCAAAGAGCGATATGAAGTTTTGTAGTTTGTCAGGTATATCACTGACAAATATCATAAAGAGAAGGGGGCCCATCACAGATCCCTGTGGTACGCCACTTGTAACTGGTTTCCAACATGATGCTGTACCACTTACTACCACTCTTTGCCTACGCTCCATCAAAAAACCACGGATCCACTGCAGGAGGTCACCGACGATACCAAGTGACTTCACTTTTCTAAGTAGTCTTTCATGTGGGACTGTGTCAAATGCTTTTGCATAGTCTAGGAAAATGATATCCACTGGTAAGCAGTGACTGAGAGCCTCTGTCCATATATCCAGCGCTTCTAAGAGATTTGTTACTGTGGATTTTCCCTTAGAGAAACCATGTTGTTGGACACATCTAAGATTATTGGCTTTGATATGTTGTATCATTGCCTCCGAGATAATTCTCTCTAGCATCTTGCACATTATTGAGGTTAGAGATACTGGGCGATAGTTGGCTGGGTCAGCCTTATTTCCCTTCTTGTAAATGGGAGTGATGTTCGCTTCCCTCCACTGTTCTGGAAGCTCGGAGTTGGTGATGCTGGATTGGAATATTGCTGTCAGAGGTTTGGTTATTTCCTTTGCTACTTCTCTAAGAACTCTAGGGTGTAGGTCGTCGTTTCCTGGAGATTTATCAGTTCGAAGTGAATTCAGTTGCTTAAAAATCATGCTCTCTGTAATTTCTATTGTTCCTAGTGCCTTATACTGGAAAGGTTTAGGCTCAAAGTCTGGAATGTTAATTCTGTCCTCTTGTGTAAAGGTCTTAAAGTATTGCTCATTTAGTGTTTCGGCTTTATCTTTATCGTCACTTACAAAGTTACCATGTGTATCCTTAAGGTCACCTACGTCAGTTCGAGTTTTCCTGCGGTTGTTGACATAGTTCCAAAAGGCTTTGTTATTGGTCTTGGCCTCCTTTGCTAATTTTTTTTCAAATTCCCTACGGGCCTGCCTTGATGCATGTGTAGCTGAATTTCTAGCTTCTGTGTAAGCTTTCCAGTCAGGTTTGCTCTTTGTATTCAGATATCTTATCCATGCGTGGTACTTTCTCCTAGCTTTGCGGAAGGCATCCTTGTTCATCCATAGTGGTTTGTTCTTACTCTTTAAATTTTTTGTTGGTATATGATCCCTCACTGCCTTCATGATTCTTGATTGTAGTATATCAATGGCTTCTTGTGTCGACTTGCCCGCAAGCAATTCGTCCCATTCAATGCTTAGATCTTCTCTCATTTTTTCATAGTCTGCCTGCTCATAGTTCCATATTGTCCTCTTCTTTTCCTGAGGTGTTGTGCAGAAGATGAATTTGAAGTCCAATCTGGCATGATCACTTGCTCCTAGTGGCTCATGATGTACTAGTTGTTCAATCATTTCTTGCTCATTACTAAACACAAGATCATCCAATGTTGGAGTCTGCTCATTTCTATATCTGGTTGGCTGGGTGACGTGCTGATGTAAATATATATCTCGTACACATTCAACGAATCTGGATGCAGGATTGTCTGGATTTTCTATGTTCGGCGTTTGAGGTGATGGGTTCCAGGTGATGCTCGGATGATTAAAATCTCCTGTGATGAGTAGATGAGTTTTCCGTTTGTTAGTTGCCCACCTGAGAGTATCATGTAATGCTGTGTCTCGTGTAGTTGCAAGTAGAGGCGAACCAGATCTATAGATGACCCCTAAAAGCAAAGTTATTAACATGGGGAGAGATAATAGGCAATTTAGCTATGAGATTGATGGGTATTGGCTTAATTCAGTTGAAGATGAGAAGGACTTAGGAGTAGTAGTAGATAGGTCACTGAAATTTTCAAAGCAGTGTATTGAGGCAAAAAATAGAGCAAATAGGGTGCTAGGTTACATTAAAAGAAATGTTAGCTACAAGAGTAAGGAGGTCATCCTTAAACTATACAACTCTTATGTCAGGCCACATTTAGAGTACTGTATACAGGCATGGTCACCACATTTTAGACATGATATAAACTTATTAGAGTCAGTACAAAGGAGGGCAACAAAAATAATACCACCCCTGAAGCACCTTGAATATGAAGATAGGCTGACGGTATTAAATATGTTTTCATTTGAAAGAAGATGTGTGAGGGGAGATATGATTGAGCTTTTTAAAATCTTTTCTGGGATGGATAAATTGGATTTCAGCAAGTTATTTGAGTTAGAAGGTAGTAATAGAACTAGAGGCCACCACTTAAAGATTAAAAAACAGGGGTGCAGACTGGATGTTAGAAAATATTTTTTCACTAACAGAGTGGTGGATTATTGGAATAGTTTGCCACCTGAGACTGTAGACAGCCTAAACTTGAATGTTTTCAAGCACAGATTGGATGATTATATGGGGATGGAGGGTTAATTTCTTACTTTTTGGTATGTGGATATGTTTCTTGACTTATTCCTGTGGATGCAGTTTCTTTTTATTGTATATTTTGGGGGACTTTGATTTTGTTTTTGACAGACTCCTATGGAGGCTATAAATTATATATTGTAGATGCATGGTTGGACATTCCTATGGATTGTTAAATTGTATATTGTAGATGCATGATCTGACAAAATCCTATGGATGCATTATGTGGGTGGGATTTGATGGATACGGATGACCTTTGATAGGCCCTTGTGGCTTTTGTCATCCGTGAAATTATGTTTTGTATATGTTACCCCTCACCTAATACACCACAACCAATGCATACATTCCGACACTCATGCTCACTTTCATCCCCAAACTCCATCACTTATTCAAACAAAGAAAGAACTTAAGTAGTAATAAGAAAAAAAAGAAGGGCAACTTAGCTTTTGCTGATTGTAGGGAAAAAAAAAAAACTGTAGAAAAATCTGAAAAATAAATCAACAGACTGAGAGCTCTATGAAACACGTGCTGTGAGCCCGGGGGAGACCAGGTACTGGTGGCTCGTCGGGTAGAGCGAAGATTGGACACAGGGATCCAAGAGTCCAGAGAGCTGGTACTAGACCTGAATCAATTGATTTCCTAATGATTAGCGACACTAGCAGTGTTAGTTCACTGTGGCATTCACTCATATCTTGGGTGTAATCCATCAGGTCCTTTGGCTTTATTCCTGTTGATTTTCTTCAGTAGGTCCGGTACCATGTTTGTATCCACTTCAATGTCTTCAACTACTGATCCACAATAAACAATATCAAACTCTGGTATATTTCCTGCATCTTCTTGCGCAAACACACTGGAAGGCTATGTTCATCACATTAGCTGTCTCCACATCGGAATTGGTTGTTTCACAATTCTGTATCCTTACTCTCAGGACTTTTTCTTTTAAAGATAATCTGCTCCTTACATAGCTCCAAAAGTGCCTGGGGTTTACTTTTATGTCATCACATAGTTTCTTGATAAATGCTTTCTTTGCCTGTCTAATCATACCAGTAGTTGCATTTCTTACCCTCCTGTATTCCTTAGCTCACCTTGGTGTTTTCCTAGCTCTGAGGCACTTCCATGCCCGTTCTTTGTCTCTTGTTTTATCTTTCACCTCCTTAATCATCCACTTGAGCTTATACTAGCACTGCATTCCACCTTTGGCACATACCTATCTATGAGATTGCACAGTATCCTGACTAGAATTTTGTACATTTCTTCCACTCCCTTATGTCAAAATAGCAATACCCAATCAAATTGGGCTGGTTCCTTTAACATTTACGCGTAGTTTGCTTTGTGGAAGTTGTACCTGAACTGCTGGGCTCTGTCAGCAACCTCCGAGTCAGTATCCAGTATGAGATCAAAAGTAATCACCGCATGCTGACTTTTTCCCAGTGGGGGCAGTAACTCCAAGTCCAAGATATCGATTGGGTCCCTGGTGAATACAAGATCAAGAGTTGATGGGTTAACATCATCCAAATTGTGGGTGTCCTCCAAAACATGTTGATGTAAAAAAGCATCGTTAACACTGTCTAGAAAATTTCTTGCATCTACCACTTGACCAGCACTAGCCACTTTGTTACTCTCCCAACTAATCTCCTTAAAATTAAAGTTACCACAGATAAGCACCTGAAATTCTCTATTGGAGTTGCAACTTAACCTAATACTTTACTTATGTGGGTACTGGATGCAGGCTGTTATGCCTCTATGTCCAGATCTTGGTTGAACATTAATTCTGTGGGTCTTTTCATACTGAGCATTGCCTCAGAGTCAAACTTACATTCTTGGTCCCTCTAATAGTTGTCCAGGTGGCACTCGAAGGCGTAGATGCTGGGGGCACCGACCACTGTGGGTGATAGACTGTTCCATGCATCCACTATTCTATACACAAAATAGTGACTCCTCATTTTGGTCACTGCTCTTCTCTTGAAAAACTTTAATGTGTCCTCTTGTGGCCCCCTCCCCACTCTCCCAACTCGGTGCTACATTCTTGGTCCCTCTAATAGTTGTCCAGGTGGCACTCGAAGGCGTAGATGCTGGGGGCACCGACCACTGTGGGTGATAGACTGTTCCATGCATCCACTATTCTATACACAAAATAGTGACTCCTCATTTTGGTCACTGCTCTTCTCTTGAAAAACTTTAATGTGTCCTCTTGTGGCCCCCTCCCCACTCTCCCAACTCGGTGCTACTTCTGTGTCGTAATTTCCCTGCATGATTTTGTAGACCTCGATCATGTCTCCTCTTGCTCTTCTGTAGACTAGGGTGGGTAGGTCTAGTTTTCACAGCCTCTCTTCATAAGTTAGGTTTTTCAACCCCAGGAAGCCTCTTCGTAGCTCTTCTTTGAACATTTTCTAGTGCCTGAATGTCTTTTTTTCTCCATGGGCTCCACACACTGAGCATATTCAATATGGGGTCTGACCATTGCCTTGTACAGAGTTTTAAACATGTTGATATCTAGATATTTGAAGGATCTTCTGATTATACTCATTATTTGGTTTGCCTTGTTTATTTTAGTCTGAATGTGTCTTCTAAATTATGGTCAACTAAAACCCCCAGGTCTTTCTCTTCCCGGGTGGATTCCAGTGTGTGGTGTCTAATAGTGTCTTCTCCATTCATTTTCAGCATGTATTTCCTTTCCTCAGTATTGTTTGAGATACCACTGATTTTCATAGTTTTACATTTGTCTGGATGCAATTTCAATAGCCATTTACTGGCCCAGTCCTGCACTGTATCCAGATCTGTTTGAAGGTTGTCCATGTCTGCCCTCTCTAAAAACCTTAGCATTATCTGCAAACATGTACATACTGGGTGACACTGATTCTGGGAGGTTATTCACATAGATTATGTGCATCACTGGCCCGAGCACACTTCCCTGTGGTATTCTGCTCAGTACTTCCGCCCATTCTGATGTTGCACTATTCACTGTCACCCTCTGTTCCCTTCCTGTTATGAAGGCTTCTAGCCACGTATGCACCTTTCCCTCCAATTCCATAAGTTCTTAACTTAGCCAATAGTCTTTGGTGTGGCACTGTGTCAAATGCCTTCATATAGTCCATGTATATGATATCAATTTCCCTTCATCCATTCATCCAGCACCTTCAGTAACTGCAGTGTCATTGAGCGTCCACTGATAAATCTGTATTGTTCTTACTAAATAAGTCATTTCTCTTAAAATGCTCTAGTATCCTCTCTATCATGACTTTACAAACTATACAAGTTAGACTAACTGGTCTATAGTTTTCAGCCTTATTAGTTACCTTTTTTGAATATTGCACTGATGTTCGCCATTTTCCACTCTTTGGGAATTTTGCTGGTCTGAATGGCAGTGTTAAAGATGTTTGTCAGTGGTTTCAAAATTTCTCATCTAAGCTCTTTAAGTACTCTTGGATGAATTGAGTCTGGTCCTGGTGATTTGTCTATTTTCAAATTTGAGGATTCCCAAAACTTCTTCATCTATTATCTCAACTTGTTGCAGTGGATGGTCTACCTCTCTATCATTCATTCCCGGTATCACGAAATCTCCCTCTTTGGTGAATACTGTTGCAAGATATTCTGAGAGATTGTGCTTTGGTAATACTTCAGTTTAGGGGCGCGCAATAAAGGAGCTGTTTCGGGGCCACAATCTAGGCCATATGACATCAAACAGTAGCTTCAAAGAGGGCCAATCACGGGCGTTGTATTTGTTTTGTTTTATCCTTTCTTCTTTATTATTTAGTAAATGCCTGCACTTCTACTTAATTATATTATTTAGTAATGCATTGATTTTTTTATAATTACTAATGTATTAAATTTGTATGTTTCATTTAACTATTTTTGTGAAACTAAACCATTAATTTTACACACTGGCAACCCTTAATTCAACCTTATTTCAAACATTGGCAACTGTAAATCTGAGTAGTTACAAGAGTGCGATTACTACAAATATGGTTTGTTCGACTTCATATCCACAAACACACCACATAACCTCGACCTGGAGAACACCAATCCAGGACAAATAGACCACCACTGGTGCTCACTCTTAGACACCATCACCACCGCACGTAATCTACACTCACCATGCAAAAACTACACCTGCTTAAAACACTTCACATTTTCAATACACACACAGAGACTTATCACACAGTACAACAACCACTACACCAGAGGCCCACGACAACAGAACATCAACCAACTACGTGCCCGCATCCTTCAATGCGTGCAGCTAGATAGGAACCGGCAGTGGCGCGATGCGGACGACACCCGTTGCATGGACCCTTCCTTCTTCTGGCAGCACGTGAAAAGGATGCTGGGTACGGAACCATCCAAACCAATAACACTGAAAATAAACAACCACACACTCACAGACACCAATGACATCCTCGACGCATTCAGGTCCCACTGGGACACAGTACACACCCACAACCCACCAAAACCACATGCGCAGGAGCACTTCCAAGACATTCAGGAATGGTGCCGGACTCATGCTCACGAGCTGAGGCCTGCCCCCCTGATACGTATGGAGGTGCTCGACTATACGTCCACACTTACCACTCCAATCACCGTCGAGGAAACAAAACACTACATAAAATCGACACCAAAACGCGCCCCCAGCCCCTCCGACCTACCAGCCACACTAATACATAACCTCCCCGCAGACATATACCCCACACTCACACATCTATTCAATGCGTCTCTAGCCTCAGGCCACTTCCCTAAAATATTCAAAGTCTCTCACAATATACTCCTTCATAAACAACACAAAGACCCAAAACACCCAAACAACTACAGGCCTATTGCTCTATTAGAGCACCTAGGCAAAATACTCGAACGAATGGTCAACTGTCGCCTACGGGAGTTCCTGGAAGAGAGGGACTGGTTCTCCCATCAATACGGGTTCAGGAGAGGCAGGTCCACTCAGGCGGCCGTGACCATCGTACACGACAGAATACAGAAGAAACGACAGATACACCAAAAGACTCTCTCCGTCAGTAAGGACGTGGAGAAAGCCTTTGACAAGGTGTGGCACGAGGGACTCCGTTGGAAACTCGCCAACAACACGGAGTTACCTCTCTGCACAAGAAGGCTCCTCTCACACTACCTCACTGGACGGCGCTGCCACATCAGATACAACAACACCCTTTCAAGACCCTTCACACCACGCTCAGGCGTTCCCCAAGGAAGCGTTCTGGCACCCACACTCTACATTATGTTCACAAACGACACCCCACGCCCACCAGAAAACTGCGTTCACACATACATAGTAGCCTACGCCGACGACGAGACCATTCTCGTCAGCGGCCGGGCCCCCGAAGAAATCGCGCTCCACGCACAAAGAATACTTGACATGAAGACAGACTACGAGGACAAATGGCTGATTGCCACGAATCCTCAGAAGACACAGATGACACTCTACGGCGCTAGAGATCACTTCATGCACAACCTACAAATCTACTCACACACACCAAACATGATCCACCAAAACCCAACAAGGCTCGCATACACACAGTGCACCAAAATCCTGGGGGTAACATTCGACAAATCCCTCAGGTTCAACTTACACCGGAACATAATACAAGCAAGAGCCTCATGTACAAACGCATCGCTGGGTAGCTTCTACCCAGCGAGTAAAAAACTAAAACTACACTTATACAAAGCACTCGTGCGTCCCATTCTCACGTACGACCCACTGTCACTCGTAGCTTCGAGCGACACCTGGAAGCGAAAGGCTCAGCGCATTCAGAACTCTGCTCTGAAGCGCGCTTGCTGTTCGCCGCTGTACTCGAGAATGGACGCACTACACAACAACAACAAACTAACTCCTCTCAACACCTACGCTCACACCAGACTTACAAAACAACTCGGAAAACTCACCACAGACCCACTTTACACCTCGCTACACGCAAGAAGGTACGCGATGGCGCCGCGATATCCCGCGGCCCACGAACACCTGCCGCCCGTACCATTCTTCGCATAAAAACCAATAAGGCATCGTGAATAACGCGTTTCCGGATGGACTGTCAGCCTCCCCCCTCCCTGACTTTCCCCCAACCCTCGCCCAGTCAATTACCACATAACCTACACCCTCATAACAACACCTCGCTTCGGTGTATAGCCACCGACCTATCTACTCTCGCTGTCCCTTTCTTAATTATTTTCCGCAACGTTCCTCTCGGACTACCTGACTGCCGTGTTACAGCAGTCCCTCTCTGTTCTTTCTATACACAAATTGATTGATTGATTCAATACGACTTGCGTTAAGTCCTCGGTCAATTTAATAGACTTTTCTATAGATCGTGGTCTCATTTAAAAGAAGCGCAGCTCAATTATAATAGTGAAAGATGGAGATAGGGTAAACCTAAACATCTGTGTCACACGCTCGCCTGCGCTGTTCCCCGGTCCTGGCTGCATAATATTTTGTCCATGTTCCACCTTTTTTGAATAATTTTGAGTTACAGCTCGTGAAGGGGATCACTCTGCGATGACCCTGAAATTTCAATCAATTAGGGACGGGTCTGGGGGCAGCCCCCCAGTATATAATCATAATTGTTTATAAAATAATGTTACGTTTGTTGGTTTTTAGCAAATCGTTTCTGCGCGTCTGAACGAAACATAAAAGCAACTTGGTCCCAATAGATTTGGGCCGAAATCTATTTCCAAAGTAACTAAAAAATGTTAATTTTTGGCTGCAATAGCCTAAAGTAGGCAGCGCTATCGTCTTTATTTTGATAAACGTGATATCAGCTCTGCACGTTTATCAAAATAATAAAGACGATAGTGTCGCCTATTTTAGGCTATTTTCGCTAAAAAAAATTAACATTTTTAGTTACTTTCGAAATGAGGGGATTCGCCTTTTGACGGCATAAGGCCCAAATTGTAGCCCAAATTTGTAGCCCAGAAACTTAAATATTATCTGTGCTTTTTTTCTTGTCAGTAGATATTATTCTCACTTCTCCATCTACTTCTTCCACAAGATCTGGTATGTTATTCATTGTCTTCAGTTCGCTCTTGACATGCTTCCAGAATTTCTTTGCATTGCTCTTAGCTTCCCTTTCCTCGTGAATCTTCCTTGTTAGTTTTTTTACTTTGTTTTGTATTTTGGATAATGTCAATTATTCATATATCACCTCACCTCCTTCGTCTTCAGTCATTCCTTTATTTATACTCTCTTTCAAATACTATACCGAGAGTGAAGAAACGAAGAAGACAGAGGAACGATACTCCGACCTTTACTAGGAGTACCGGTGACACGCTGGAGTCAGTATTAGCTAGAGCCCTGGCTAAGAAAGCTGGCTACCGATTAACAATTAACTACAGATTGATTGATACTTTCGTCTCGTATAATCTAACAAAAGGAAAGTTTCGACAGCAGCTTCTTTTCCTAGGAACTACTATATCTTTCTTGAAGGTGAGAGTTGTTTGTTTTCAATTCTGTTGGTTAAAGAGCCAATAGTATATTCCCTGAATTTTTCGGTAAATGTTGCGAGTATGGGCGGATGCGATTCTAGCTTATTTTGAGGGTCGGCTCGTTGTTGGGGACGGCTCGTCGGGGTGATGCGGCCTACGATGATGCTGAGATTTCAATCACTTGGGGTGGGGGGGGGGGGGTCTGGGGGGCACAGACCCGAGTATATAATCGGAAATCGCTATAAACTTCCTCCACATAGATTTCAGCTCAGAAAAAGTAGCTAGGAAAAATAGCCCCAAATAAGCTATGACTCGGATCCAGCCATACTCTACACAATTACCAATTTTTCTTGGTCCCGCGTTTCAATGTATCTTTGCCAACATCTATGTTTCTTCCTAATGGTTTCTCTCGTCTCTTTATCCATGTTATTTAATTTGGTTTTCCGCAGGTTGTAGTTGTCTATATTCTTGCTTGGGATGTGTTTTTTCTTTGCCTCTTTCAGTTTGTCTCTGAATAGTTTCCGTTTTGCTTCCACACAATCCTCTCTTTGTATCTGTTCCACCCACTTTTCATCAAACTCTGTCTTCATATCTTCGTAGTTTCCTCTGTCATACATATATCTCCTTTGTGCATTTTGTACTCTTGTGGTGTAACAGTTGTATTTGAATTCCACCACACTATGATCACTCTTTCCTAAGGGTGTAGCTATCTCTATGGAATCATGTTTTCCTCATTTGTCATTATTAAGTCTAATGTACTTGGTTGCTTAGTTCCTCTGCCCCGAGTAGGTTTCACAATGTGCTGCTACAGATAAGCATCTCTTAACGTTTCCATAAATAAGAACTCATTAGTTATTATCTACACCCCTTGGTGTAGTCCTGTCATCCCAGTTTATTCGGTTGTAGTTAAAGTCTCCCATAATCAGTAGGTGTGAGTAGTTTCTTGTTGACATGTCTCTTATTATTTCGAGAATACTTCAGTTTAGGGGCGCACGATAGGGGGCGCTGTTTCTGGCCTACAATCTAGGCCTTATGAGGTCAGGCGGTAGCTTCAAAGGGGGCCAATCACGGCGTTGTATTTGTTTTGTTATTTGTTTTTTTCCTTTCTTCTTTATTATTTAGTAAATGACTGCACTTCTACTTAATTATATTATTTAGTAATGCATTGATTTTTTTATAATTACTAATGTATTAAACTTTGTATGTTTCGTTTAACTATTTTTGTGAAACTAAACCATTAATTTCACACACTGGCTACCCTTAATTCAACCTTATTTCAAACATTGGCAACTCTAAAACCGAGCAGTTAAAAGAGCGCGATTCCTATGAATACGGTTTGTTCGACTTCAATACGACTTGCGTTAATTCCTCGGTCAATTTAATAGACTTTTCTATAGAGCGTGACCTCATTTAAAAGAAGCGCGGCTCAATTATAATAATTATAATAGTCCTGGACGCATAATATTTCGTCCATGTTCCAATATGTTTCACTTTTTTTTAGTAAATTTAAGGGAACTGCTCATGGGGGATATATCACTGCGGGTGGACCCCCCTACGATGATCCTGAGTTTCAATTAATTGGGGTGGTCTGGGGGCCACAGCCCCCCAGTATATACTCATATACTAAAAAAAAAAAAAAAAATTGGCGGCAGTAGCCTAAATTAGGTGGCGCTATTGTCTTTGTTATTTTGATAAACGTGCGATCAGCTCTGCACGTTTATCGAAAAATAAAGACGATAGTGCTGCCTACTCTAGGTTATTTCCGCCAAAAATTATCATTTTTAGTTACTTTCGAAATGAGAGGCTTCGCCTTATGACCTCTGACGCCTAAATTATAGACCAGAAACAGCCCCCCTTCTCCCTATCGTGCGCCCCTAAACTGAAGTATTACCATCATTTCTCTTAATCAGTTCTCATTTACCTGTTCACTGTTTGGACTCTTGCATATACAACCGACAATCATCTTGTCTCCTCCTCTGAGTCCGACTTCAAGCCACAATGATTCCTGAAACTGTGAATCGACCGATATGACATTCGTATTTACACTCTTTCTGGTATACACAACTATTCCTCTCCCAATCTATCTGGGGCTATTCGACGGGGGCTGGAAAATACAGGTCCTCCAGTAGTCTCTATCCGGCGAACCACATTGTGTTTAATAGGCCTGTCTTTAGAGGATGGTATGCTAATTGCAGGATATTCATGTAGCAGGCGCTGAAACTGTGAATTGGCTGAAGGAAACTGGATGGAGAGAAGAGAACTATGTGACGGGAAAAATTAACCCAAACTGTGAGCATTGTGGTGCGATCGATAAGCTTGCGGTTACGAGAGTCGACGAAAAGGTAGTGGGCAGAGAGAAAATCTAGGCCCAGAATAGGAACGTCGACCTCGGCAACAATAAAGGTCCATCAAAAAACTCTACGGAGGCCGAGAGCCAACTGAAGGATGCGCCTTCCATAAGCCCTTATATACGAGGAATTAGCGGCTTTAAGCACAAGATCTAAGGAGGAACATGCTTTATCGTCCAGTGACGGAGGAATAACACTACATTGAGCACCAGTCTCAACTAAATATGAGAAAACAGAGAATGGGTCATAAATTCAAAATAGTGGATCGACCTGAGATGAAGGAACGACAGAGGTGATAGACCCATTGATCATTTGCGTTATCAGTTTAAAGTAGAATTGGAATTATTAGGATTTGCAGATTGAGGTTGGAATGGAGCATCAGATTGAGAAGAGTCAATTGGTCGTTGAGGAAATGAAAGTGGTGGATGAGCGTTAGAAGAAGGAGATACTGGTAGTACATATGCGCAGGGAGGTAAGCACTTTACGGCTTTTGCACCATATTATTTGTGGTACCAGCACCAATTAGTTGGTTACTTGTAAGTAACACTAGAAGTAGTACGACAGTGAGAAGAGATAAATTGTGAAAAAGGAGCATGTGATGGAGAATAGAATGACTGGAATATTGACGAAACCCTTAGTTTCGTCAAAGTCATCGAAAACCGCTTCTAAATTTATTAAAGAATTGGCATCAACCATGGCACAAGTCGAGTTCACGCAGGCTTTCCTAGTGCACCTGCATTCGGTGCCCAAGCCTTTCGTGCCCCGAAATCTTCGTGAAGCAACTCATGTGTGAGTCCGAATAGACCACGTTCGTAAACAACTAGAAGCGCCATATGCTGGTTGTATAGGATCTCTGTAACGAATTCTCTCTCGTGCAGTTTCGTAGGCTGGGTTATGTGATCTGCGAGCTTGCCTAGGATAAAGGAATATATATATATATATATATATATATATATATATATATATATATATATATATATATATATATATATATATATATATAGAGAGAGAGAGAGAGAGAGAGAGAGAGAGAGAGAGAGAGAGAGAGAGAGAGAGAGAGAGAGAGAGAGAGAGAGAGAGAGATTCTTTATTCCTTGGTAAATAACTGGAATAAGTCTCGAAATGGCGAATAGTAATGACAACTTTTCTTCTTTCTTCTTGAATAATAATGATAACTCTTTCAACAGTGACTTTTTTCCATAAAAATATACTTATATAAATGGTCATTTCATCTACTCAATACTACAAAATTTAACCAATCAGTATTAAGATACATTTAATCGTCATATTTATGTTCATTTTTGGAATAACACACCTTAGCGTTAACAAATTGACCAATCAGCTTTTAGACATAAGCACTGCAATAATTGTCCAATCAGCGCCAGTACTTACGGACTGCCTGCCACTGTTCCTTTGTAGGATTGTCAAGTCTTTTGTCAGTCTGTCCATGTCGTCTGTCAATTAATCATTCCTTTTATCGAGTTTCTTTGGGGGTGGAGATCGGCATTTACCGGATCTCTTTTTGTTGAATTCCGAGTTCATGATGGTAGCAAAGGCGTATTGGTTGAGTCGGACCATTCCAAGGATAAGGGCTTCTTCGACTACCCTCTTTGGAATGTCCTCACTATATTCCCACTTGTAACGGCCGGTGATCACGCCTTCACTGACGTCTTTGTCTGTTTTTACTTCAGGGACTGGGGCTACCGTGGCGGTGTTTAGATTTCAGGCCATTGGCGGATTTTGCCTCTGAATTTGGTTTGGAGGTTTCAATTGTTGTGGGTTCAGGATTGCTTTGATGATTACTTTGGTGATGCAAATAAACACTAACGGATGTGACTAAAAACAAGTGAATACGGAAACATAATCAGCTACTGCGACCCTGATATCGTTCTGATATCAGAACACGAAAACGACACGACGCAGAAGAATATGAAGATCTTCAATTATAGCACATTAACAAAGAACCACAGCCTGGAACGTTTCTATGGCGCTGCCATCGCAGTCAAAAGAGGCATTCAGTTCAAATTACTCCCATCTTTAGACGAATCCTATCTGACCATCGAGATCCAAACCACCCTGGAGTCACTAGTTGTGTCAAGAGGGTACCAACCCCAAAGACGAGACTATATCCTAATGCACAACTTTCTCCAAAGGGTGCACACGGGAGAACAGTCTTGTTTGGAGGGGATCTCAACGCCAGATGCCAGGAATCCGGATACACCGGAGGCCTAAACAAGAAAGGAAAGAACATGAAGAACCTTATTGACAGGGGTATTGTTGCCCTCATTCGGCACGACTTCCCTACTTATATCACCGACACCTACGCAACCAAGCCGGATATCACCCTGACCAGCTTACAATTTCCCTACAATTATTATATCTAACCCGGCCCTCTAATCCCAAGTGATCACGTCACTATCATGATTAAAATATCCTCGAACCCCATTCAAATACCCGTCAGGGAGAGAAAATGCTTTTCCCGAGCCAACTGGGAAGAGTACCGTACCCTTCTCGGTGAGTTCAGACCTCAACCACTCGATGAAGCTACCCTGGAGGAGATTGACCAGGAATTGGCAAGGTTAACGGAGGTAATGGTGGAAGCGGACCGCGCAACAGTACCCCAAACATCCTATAAAACGCTACCAGCACCAAGGTGGACACAGGAGCTATATGACCTAACGGACGAATATAAAAGACTATTTGAAGAAATTAGACTGAGTGGCACAGGCTGAGTTAAAAACAAACGGTTAAGAATACTAAGGACTGAAATGAAGACACACATAACAGAACAACAAACAGAATTTTGGAATGACCTCGTAGACAAACTAGACAAAGAAGTGAATCCCCGAACTTTTTGGAATACTCTATCAAGATTGAAGGGTAAGCCACTTGACAGAAACATACTCCTTAATAAAGACGAGGGAACAAAAATGGACGCAACAGAAACGGAAGAGTTCAGAGACTACTGAAAAAATGTATTTTTCATCACACCAGTAGAGAACGAACACTTTGACCTAGACTTTGAGGAACACATTCACGACCAATTAGGACAAGAACTAGACACGACATACCCCTTCAACAACACAACTGCTGACAGAGAGATGACTGGTTATGGACGGAGAAGAAATACTAACGACGCTACGTACCCTCAAACAGAGAGCACCAGGTAAAACAGAATTGACCCAACTCAACTGGTTGAACGCCCCCCATAACATCTTAGAGGAGCGGGTCAATATAATGGACGCGTGCCTAAACGTTGGCTATTTTCCGGACGAATGGAAGATCACTAAAATGATCTTCATTCCAAAAGCAGGACTGGACTAAACCCAAGACTAGAAAAAGTTCTATGTGACAGAGAATAGTGTATTTACAAATATACGACCACACGGAACTAGACTTTGAGCTAACTTCAGGCGTACCGCAAGGAAGGTGCCTAAGCCCACTCCTATACAATATATACACCCTCGATCTACCCGATCCGGTCAGGGAAGACACGCTGTACGTCCAGTTCGCTGACGAGATCTTCCAGATCCAGACTGCCCGCTTCAAAAGTTCCGAACTCATGGCACAAATCACCGCCAGAGAAATCGACCATGTCAAAAGGTTCGAAAGAAGACGGAAAATCACCACTAACACCCAGAAATTTAAGGTAATACCATTCTTCCGTAGGAAACGGGCCTACATCAAAATTGATAACGCCCGCATTCCATATAGCACTGATGGGACAGTACTAGGACTAAAAATAGGTAGAAATGGATACGGTAGCCAGGTTGATCAGACAGCAGCGCGAGCTAAAATCGAGCTGAACATGACCAACAAAAAGAAGATATACAACGCGCGCGCTCATGAGATAAAAGTTGCTGTATCCACCTATACCTATCAACACTAGTTCCAATAGTAAATTGCGACTCCTTCAAAGGGTACAAAACAAAGGAATGCTCTTAATATCGAACACCAGGAAGAGAGAAAGAAGGAGGCAGAGAGACCTACACCACATGATCCAGATGACTCTAATTAACATGGAGCTGCAAAGAAGAGCCCGAAAAATCTGGGACAACGTCCCACGACACATGACGGACGAAATCAGACAGAGTCACGTTGACATTCCCTTGGAGGACATAAACAGAAGAAGGCTAGACTTCATCAGTAGTAAAGCACAGACCCAAAGACAAGAAGAACCAATCTACAAATAAGACTACGCATATTTAACAATGACAATCAATAAACTACATCAAGAATATACAATAATAAGAACACTAAAAATACAAAAACGAACAACAAGAGAAACACAAAAGATACAGAAAAACACCTACAAAGGCTTGAACGCTGCAAGAAACCATCATAATCTACATGAAACAAAATGAAAACACAAGCAATAACATCACAAACCAGGCACAACACAAACAAACATGCAAAACCATCACAAGCCAAGAACAACCCAAACAGAAAAGAGTACGAAAAAGAACATGAATATATAACCAAAAACAATGAGAACACCAATCTATCCATCTCCTACTATATATATATATATATATATATATATATATATATATATATATATATATATATATATATATATATATATATATATATATATATATATATATATATATATATATATGTATATGAGTGCAATTGAAATCTTATATGTGGGTATATATTTACCTTTCACAACTTAATATATCTAAGTCCAAGTCCAAGTCCTATTCTTACCATTTGACTTCCACATTCTCTACGCTTGCTCTCTCGCTGCGGAACTGATAAAGCTATTTCAGGTAAAGGAGAAAAAGTCAAGCGGAAAATGATAAACGTTGCCCGAAGATTTTGTGTGAATGTTTAAATCTTTCATTCGCATGTTTACTTGGTTCGACCCCCACAATATTACGGCACGAGAAGATGGAGTGTTTATTACATAATTAATATCTACACCTTACAATTCTACACAAATATATATATATATATATATATATATATATATATATATATATATATATATATATATATATATATATATATATATATATATATATATATATATATTTAAGGTAATGTTTCAGTGTCTATATTTTAGTTTTACCTTTTGTTTGTATCCAATTCCCTATTTTTCCATTTCCATTGTTTAATTTTTTAATATTACGTTTAGTTTGTTTGTCTTTAATTGATAGTATCTCTTTACAAATATTTTTCTGCTGTTCTTTACCTCACTATTTTGTTTGTTCATTAACGTAACGTTAATTTTATATTTTTAACGTCGTTTTTGTGATTTTATCTTATTTGTGGTTTTTAACTTTGAACTTCTGGTGTTATTTATGTTTTTAGGCTTAGATTACTCATTTAGAATTTGTTCTAGCTCCTGAAGATGAGTTTTGTAATAACCCGAAACGTTGGAATTAAAGATGGGATCCGCCTTCTTCGTTTTGTCATTCTTACTGAATATAAGACTCAAGCTTTGTAGATGAAATCTAGGTAAATACATATTATGTCGCTATGAACAAGAAGGTCTACAAATTTACCATCGCTACGAGAATTCCCGAAGGAAGTTAATTAAGGTCTGTCTTGATTTGGAATTTCTTGAAATTTGCTGTAATGATCATGTTGTTCCAAATTTTCTACATTTCAAGCTATATCGGAAATCTCTCTATTCGAGTGATTTTTATCTTTCCTCTTTGGATTACCTACTCAATAATGAGATTAACTTTAAATTCCGCGCTTGGAATAAGCTGTTGGCCCTCGTTCATTCCTATTATAAACATCTGTCAACTACATTTTATTGTTTAGATAGCCTATGTTTTTCCTCTATTGTTTCTCAGAACATTTCGTCCTATGCCCAAAGAATTTCATTAGTTCATGACCGCAAACTTAGAAAACTTAACTTATCCCGGCCTAAATTCCATGATTTAAACTCTGTCGTTAATCTTTCTGACACTATACTCTCGAAAAGGGAAATGTTTCTCCTCTCTTTTGGGGTTCAATTCAAGTTACCAAACTTCAGGCTCGACTATGTGAACTATTATTTTTACTTTGAAAGGTTTATTCACGATATCCAACATCTGCCCATTATAAGTTCATTTTCTAACTTTAAGATAAATATTTCACATGTCGCCCATGAATTTTTTCATAAATTTAATAAGCACATGAAATTTTCGTCTCTCCTTTTTACTAAACAAGATTTTTCTCTTCTTCGGAACCTCGGGCGGTATAACGAAATTGTTGTCACCCGTCCTGATAAGGGTAATGGGCTAGTGATTTTGAATAGGACTGATTACATTTTCAAAATGTCCCAGATTTTATTAGATAAATCCAAGTTTACTGAAATTATGGAACAACCTTTGACTATCATTCACCGTTTAGAGGACAAAATTAACCGGTTTTTGCTTAAGCTAAAGTCTTCGGGTGTTCTTAGTGATTCTGTTTACGGTTCTCTGTATGTTTCATCATCTTACTTAGGTCTGCTCTATGGGCTACCTAAGATACATAAGACTGGATGCCCTCTTCGTCCCATTGTTGCTTCTTACACTTCTTTCCTCTAAAATTGCTAAGTTTTTAGTTCCTCTGTTAACCCCTTTTACTTCCAATCTATATACCATTAATAATAGCTTTGATTTTGCTTCGGAAATCGCAAAGTTTGAATCGTCAAGTCTTTTTTTCTTTTCTAGCTTTGACATCACGTCCTTATTTACAAATATTTTCCTTCAGGTAACTATAGAGATTATTTTGACTAAAACCTTTCCGGATAAAAAAGCCCTCTTTAGTGGTTTCAGTTTTTCACAATTTTCGCAGTTATTGCATCTAGCTGTCAAGGACAACTACTCGTATTTCACTTTCAATAGCGTGGTTTATCATCAAATTGAAGGTGTTGGGATGGGAAGCCCACTAGGTTCCATTTTTGCAAATATTTGTATGTGTAATTTTGAAGATAGACTCTTCCGTGATTGCCCTTCGCAATTTCGTCCCTTATTCTACAAAAGATACGTTAACGATACCTTTGCATTTTTTTCTTCTGGTTCTTGTTCAAAAAGGTTTTTCTATTTTATAAACAATTTACACCCTAATATTACTTTCACTCAAGAACATGAGATTAAGAATATGTTGCCATTTCTAGATATTAATGTCTCTCGTACCCCTTCCGACATTCAAATGTGTGTTTTTAGAAAAACTGACATTAAAACACTAAAAAATCTTTCCAACAACCCCGATATTGTTGTTACCAAGCCTGACAAAGGCAATGGAGCCGTTTTGTTAAATAAAACCGATTACATATACAAAAGGGAATTGATTCTTTCCTATCATACCAAATTTAACCAACTTTTTGAACCTACTTCAAAATTAGGTTTAAAATTAGAAGATAAGGTTAATAGAGTTCTTTTGAATCTAAAATCCAATAACGTTATTGATCAACGAACTTAGGATTCTTTACATTCCAGTGGTTCTTTTCTGGGTTTACTAAATGGCCTTCCCAAGGTACATAAACTAAACATTCCACTTAGACCAATTTTAGCTTCTTACTCTCTTGCTACATATAAACTCTCTAAATATGTGTCCAATTTACTTTCCGAGTTAACTACCGGACAATATACCTTAAAAAATAGTTTTTCTCTCTCTAATGAATTAAAAGCACCTATTTTTCTCCGTCTAAAATCCTAGTTAGTTATGATGTGGTATCATTTTTTACAAATATTCCAGTCAATGAGACTATTGATATCATCCTTAATCTTGCTTTTAACAATACCAACTCTTTTCCTAATTTCTTTCGTAAGGATTTTAAGACTATTTTAGAAATAATTTTTAATGAGAACTACTTCCTGTTCAATAACAATGCATACAAACAGATTGACGGAGTGGGGATGGGATCACCTATAGCCCCCATAGCTGCGAATATTTTCATGATTCATCTTGAAAATAATTTCATGGAACATTGCTCTCCTGAATTTAAACCTATATTTTACCAGAGATATGTGGATGATTCCCTAGCTATTTTTAATAATTTAGATCAAGCTAACCATTTTTTCAATATTATAAACTCCTACCAACCGATCATTAAATTTACAATTGAGATAGAAAAAGATAATAAACTTCCATTTCCATTTCATGATATTTTTATTGAAAAATCAACCGATAATCTTCCAACCTCTATTTACAGGAAACCTACTTTGACTGGTGTAGGAATTATTTTTCTTCAGTAACTGTGAATTAACCCATAAACTAAAAGCCATTAACACTTTAACCTATAGAGGTTACACGATTTGTTCAAACTACTCATTAATCCACCAGGAATCCGAGATTATAAAAATATACTTAAAAAATAATAGTTACCCCTTAAATCTAGTTGACAAATTAATTGACTATTTCCTTAATAAATTATACTCTCCACATTTTTCCTCATATGATGTTCCTAAAACAGAAAATATTTCGTTGTTCCTGAGTTAGGACCTTTTAATAACATGTTTAGAAGAAAATGTAATAAATTACTCGTTATACACCGCGGACGTCCCAGCCTCTGTGTACCCCAATTCCCTCAATATTCAATACGCCGATGATTTCAGCCAGATAATCGTATCCCCATGGAGGAATGCGCCGTGGCAAGCTCGCATGACAGCGATGGAAATCGCGAACCTTAACAACTACGAGGCTCAGTGGAAGATAAGAACAAACCAAGAGAAATTCAAGGTGGTCCCCTTCGGACGCACCTTAAGGGCAGACGTGCGTGTGGGGGATACGCGATACCCCTACACCAACGAATGCAATGTACTCGATATGAAAATCACCTCTACCGGGTACAAAAAGCACGTCGAAGAAAGAATTTCTCGAGCCTCGGCCGCTGTCAGAACTCTATATAGTTTCAGAAATCTACGTGAAAGCAACAAGAAGAAGATCTATAATGCCCTTGTAAGATCTATGTTGCTTTACCCCGCCTTCACCCTCTCATGTGTCTCAAAAACACAAAAGAGGCGTCTTCAAGTAGTGCAAAATAAATGCATGTACCTAATAACGGGTACATGCAGGCATGAAAGAAGACGGCAAGAAGACCTGCACAGAGAGGCGGGGATTATTCCCATTAACAAAGTCATTGAAGAACGGACCCGGAAAATGCAGGATCTGGTTAATCGTGAACTGAGTGATGAAATCACCCAGATGATTAACCAGAACAGAAGAGCTGATTGTCGCCCCAGATTCCCCAGCTCCGCCAACCGAGTGGCTGGCGGAGACGAGGTGCCGTTCTATGCGTAAAATGAGAAAGAAACCTGTGAATATAAGATCAAAATTAAGCAAAATGAATAAACTCGAAAAATTACTGAAAAAGACTACCCTACCAGGACAAGAAAAATCCCCTGATTATGACAAGAACTTCAATAGAAGAAAACACCCAAAGAAGAAAGAAGAAACAATAAAACTATTAAAACACACACACAACAAAACAAAACAATAAGCACGCACTTAAATATATTTAAAACATATATAAAGTAAGCAATGCACAACATAAACCATAAAAAACTAAAGTTGCTAAGACAAAGGGCTTGAACGCCATAATAATTATAATTTTATAATTATTACCAAAACCGAATACAACAACAATGAATTCACTCATCCAAGAAAATAAATTAAAGTTATAAGTCTGATCACCAGACCCTAGGCATCTCTTTGCACCTCTACCACACTTCTTTCTCTCTTCTCCACTTGTCTATTTTCTCTATCCCTCCACACACCCTATCGTCTCCCCTCACATGCACCCCCACTTAAACAAAGTCAAAGTCATGCTCAAAAAGCTGCACAGGCAGCAACTCCGCTCACACCTCCACCCAGCAACCCACCCCATCTGTCCCCAAGCCACAGAGGAGGAAGGGACACAGGCGTCTGGCCCACCGCGCCCGCCCAGACGAGGAGCAGTCCACGGTGCCACCCAATGCCCAACCAGCGACAGGGTCTCAACGTGGACCCCCAGGTTATTGCGAGGGACTCAATGAGGAGGGCAGAGCCATCGTGGACGTCATTCTCGCGTGTGTCGTACAGCTGGTGAAGAAGCTGCTCGACCGCCGGCAGGGAACCGCAGCCCCCACCGAGCAGGACCTCGACGCACTCCTCCGCGAAGAGGTGTTAACCGCCGTCACAGAGGGTGCCCTCCAGCCCCCACCATCATCTACCACGCCGAGAGGTCCCACCCAACACCCTCTGCACCCACCGCACGCCCACAACCAAGATGGAGGCGCGGATTGACAGCCCAGCCCACGCACCGGCGCCCACGCTGAGGGTGCTGCAGTGGAATGTGCAGGGGCTCCGCCCCAAGAAATATGAGCTGCTGCAAGCCGTCTTCCAAGAAGACCTGGACCTGGTTCTCCTACAGGAGACTCTCACGCCCGCCAGCTTTGAATGGCGAGTCGCAGGCTACACCCTCCACTCGCTTCCGGCTGGTGACGGAAATGGGCGTGGCTGTGCAGCCCCCATACGAAACACCATCCCGCACAAGAGGATCGCCGCACCCGTGTACTGTGGTGACGGCGTGGAGGTCCTGGCACTGGAGCTACAGCTGGGGCCGCTCACTCTCAACGTATACAATATATACAGGAGCCAGCGGTACCCGCTGGATGTTGGCGAGCTGCTCTCCCTCGCAACCCACTCCAGCCTCCTTGTAGCGGGCGACTTCAACGCCCACCACCCCGTGCTGCAGTCTGTGTCACCCACTAACGTGACCGGGCGCCACCTGGCCGACCTGCTCGAAAAAGTTCCTGCCGTTCGACTACTGAACACAGGTCAGGCCACGCACGTCCATGGGGGGCGGCTCGACCTCACGCTGGTGTCAGGCGACCTACAGCCCGGTGCCACTTGGCAGGTCCACCCTACCCTCACCAGCGACCATTACGGGACCCTCACCACCCTCACTGTGGCCCCACCAGCTCCTCCTCTCCCGCCGCCCCAGTGGAATGTCAGGAGGGCGGATTGGACAAAGTTCCAAGCCTCCCTGGCCGAATGGTGGTCCACGTATGTGCCTCCGGCGGACCTGCACCTGCAGGAGAGGGACCTTACGGCGGCCATAGAGAGTGCAGCTTACGCGGCCATGCCCAGGACAGCCTCAAATCGCCGCCGGCGCCCGGACTGGTGGTTTTATAACGAGGAAGTCCGGGAGCACAATCACCGCGTCAACGTCCACAGGAGGTTGTACGAGAAGCGCCCAACGGCCATCAACCTGCAGCTCCTGCAGGACGTGGTAGCCCGCGCGCGACAGGTGTCCCTGGGCGCCAGGGAGGCAAAGTGGCTGGAGTGGTGCGCCTCTTTCAGCCAACACACCTCTCTCGGCCAGCTGTGGGGGAGCTTCAGGAAGGCCTCAGGCGCCGCCCCGACCCGCCCAGCTGCCCACCCACGCCCACAGCAAGAGGCAGATCGGCTGGCGAACTTCTTTACAGCGAGGGGTTCTAGCAAGCAGCTTCCTCCCCACACTAACTACCTCCAGCAGCAGCTGCGCCCACAGCGCGACGAAGAGGTCAGGGAGGCGCGGGGCCAGCCACACGCGACGCCCAGCCTTTCACGCTTGAGGAGCTGACCAGGGCGAAAAGTCGACGTGGCACAGCGGCGGGAGCCGACGGAGTGCGGTACTCTATGCTGGCGCACGCTGGGCCCGCCGGGGACGCCGCGCTGCTAGCCCTTCTGAACGCGTCGTGGTTGGCAGGCCGTCTGCCGCCCTCCAGGAAGGACGCCGACATCCAGCCCATCCCCAAGCCGAAGGATCACACCACCTTCAGGCCAATCTCCCTCCTGAGCTGCACCGGAAAAAGGGCGGAGAAGATGGTGCTGACTCGCCTACAGTGGAGCGTGGGAAGCCTTCATCACCACGTGTTCGGCTACACCAGGGGGTGAGCACGGCGGACTGCCTCATCACCCTCCTGGCTCACGCCAACAACCAGCCCACCATCGTAGTCTTCCTTGACCTCGAGAAGGCTTTCGAGCTGGCTAGCCCCCACGCGATACTGGCCGCCCTTGTGAGGAAGGGCATCCGAGGGAGACTGCTGGGCTGGCTCCAGGACTACCTTCACCAGCGCCGAGCCCGCGTGAAGTTCCAGGGTCACAAGTCTTCATACCTTACCTTCGAGAACGGGACACCCCAGGGTGGCATCCTCAGCCCGTTCCTTTTCAACGTGCTGATGGAACAGCTGGTCGCCCTCCCCTATCGGGAAGGAACCATCCTCCTTAGCTACGCCGACGACCTGGCGCTCGTCGCCACCGGGCGCGGCGACAAGCTTGCACGGGCCCAAGAAGCGCTGCACCTCATCACTGCCAAGTGCGAAGAGCTGGGGCTCAAGATCTCGGCAGAGAAGTCCCAGGCCATGGCCATCAAGACTTGTGCACCTGCTGGCCAGCAGCTTCGCGTCCAAGGAGTCGGCCTGGCCTGGACCGACTCCTACCAGTACCTCGGAGTGTGGGTGGACAGACGGCTGTCCTTCACGCAGCATGTCACGCACCTGAGGGAGCGGACGCAGGCCCGGCTGAATGTGATGAGGGCCATGACGCGGCCGAGCGCTGGTACAACCTTCCCCGTCCTCCGCCTCTACTACCTCCAAGCAGTGCGCTTCCTAGTGGACTACAGTACACCGGTCCTTGTAGCGCTGCCCCGGCAGCAGCAACAGCGCCTGGAGGTGATACAAAACACCGCCATGAGGACCATGTTAGGGGCACCCAGGTGGTGCACTGCCTGTGTCATGCAGAGTGAGACCAACCTGGTGCCCCTCACCGCCAGGGTGGATTGCATTGTGGCCTGTCGGGTGGCCAGAGTGCTCCAGCGCGACGTTGAAGGTGTTGCGCAGAGGAGACTCCGAATGGCCGTGGCGCAGGGCATCGAGTGCCTGCGTAACAACAGGTGGCTCGTAAACGTCAGCCTAGCAACCAACTCCCTCAACCGGGCAGGGAACTGGCTGTGGCGTGACCCGGACACCCCCAACCCCGCCTACGTTCCACCACCACCATGGGACCCCCCCCCCCCCCCGCCGCACACTTCACCGCCACACATTTGCCTGACAGCAAAGCGAACTGCCTCACCGAGGAGCTGCGCCAGCACGCCCTCATGGCCATGTCTGAGGTCACGGAGCCAGGCAGCGCAGTGTACTTCAGCGACGGCTCCGTGGACCCCGACAGCGGGAGGTCCGGCGCCGCCTTCGTCACGAGTGGCTTGACGCAAGCGTGGAGGACATCAGACCACTGCTCCATCCTCCAGACGGAGCTGGTAGCAATCCCGCACGCCCTCCAGCACGCTCTGCTCCGCCGGGAGGTCACTGTGGTGATACACACTGACTCTCGGTCGGGACTAAAGGCGCTGCAGCACGCCCACGCCCACGCCTACACCCGGGACAACATCCACCTCACCACCACCATCCTGTGCACCCTGCAGGACCTGGCAGCTCAGGGCAGGCGTGTCTGGCTCCACTGGATTCCCAGCCACGTTGGCGTGCGCGGCAACGATGCTGCCGACGAGGCTGCCAAGCGAGCTGCCCACGGCCCCATCATCACCTGGACCGTGCGCCCCAGCCTGCAGCAGCTCAAGGTGCAGGTTAAACGCAGGGCCGCCCAGAACGCCCACCAGCAGCACCAAGAATGGGAAGCAATCAAGAAGCAAGCGGCGTGGTATGCTGCAGCCACAGCCTATCGCCCACTGAACCCATCCTTCCAGCAGCCCAGAGCGAACGGCGTGCTGCTACAGCGTGTGAGGCTGGGCTACTCCACGCGGGAAGAGCTGCACGCCGACTTTGTGGCAGGGAGGTGCGAACACTACGGCGGCCGCTCCCGGCACCCACTGGTGCACTACCTCCTCTCCTGCCCAGCCACCGCCCGCCTCAGGCCAGAGCGAGCGCCAGCCCCTGCCCCTGTAAGAGGCGCCCTACTGAGGGCGCGAGAGGCAAGAGCCGCCCAGGTGGTCCGCCACACCCCCAACAAACGAGCTGCTGGAGGTGCTGAGAACAGCACCCCCTCCGCACTGATCGCCGCTCGCGCCCAGCCGGGCGACAGGTGATGAAGACCGACGCCACCCACTTGCAGCAGACAAGAAACGCATGGGACGTTCCACCACGTCTTACTGCACGCCAACACTGACGGGCTGCCCGCTTTGTGTATTGTGTGCATTTATACATGTATTTATATTATTGTATCATATTATTACTGTATTTGTCTTTTTTGTTGTTTGTTTGTTTTGTTTTTATTTTATTATTATTTGTATTATGATTATGTATAAATGTACGCTATTGCACAATAAAC